>CM040439.1:59496857-60877852 GCA_022702705.1 Papilionanthe hookeriana x Papilionanthe teres | reverse complement strand
TGGCGGAGTTTCCTTAAGGTTTGTTTCAGCACCTCCTCATGGCCGAGAGGTGGGGAGTTTAAATAGGCGTGGCTGGAGGGCCTCCGCGTGGAGTCGAGGGCTGGATCACCGCTCATGGCAAGTGAAGAACAGTCGCAATGGCCACCGGGCATGGGGCAGCTCAGCAGTGAGAATTCCAAGCTTGGATTGACTTGGACCTCTCGGCCATGGAGTTTTCCGGCGACGGGGTGGTCGGCCGGCAGGGCAAGGGTCACCCTCGGTGGTCAGTGGGTCGTGGTCGGGTGTTTGTGCAAGCAATTGGCAAATGCCAAGTGTAAAGGCTTTGATCCAAAGTAGAATGGGGCATGGCTAGTTTTTGGGTCTAAATGGGTCAACTCACCCATTTGGGCTTGGTGCACCCTTCAAGGTGGCTTTGGGTGCTGTGGGGGATCAAAGGGATCAGCTGGTTTGGCATGGAGAAGTCTCCATCCAAATATATTTGGATTAAATTTAGGTTTAGGTGAATCATGATTAAGGCTAATGAGCTTTAGGGATTAAGGAAAGGGGCCCTCCTTCCTACCCAATATGGTATGGTGACATGTAAAGAGGCTCTCATGGCTTCCATGTGGCTCATGCATGGCTTCATGGCTCACCTTTGGCTTGGAAAAGTCAAGTCAATTTCATGAAAATGGATTATAGGAATTTTTTTGGTAATTTGATGGAAATTTGTATGGAACTTGATTTGGAATGATTTGATGATGAATTTAGGACTTAAGTATTGAGTTTAATTGAAAGTATGATGAGGGGAAATGTCATATGGGCTTTGGGACCAATTTTGGGCCTTTGGATGTAGTAAAGGATGGGCTTTTAAAATGGTTTAGGAAAGTGGGCTTTTGAATTTTAAAATGGATTTTGGGATGAAATTTTGGTAAAGGCTTGGGCCAAATAATTGTTGAGTTTGGTTTAGGGATGTGTCATGAGTGGTTTGAAACAAATTTGAGGTGATTTGGGTTTGAATTGGGTTGGATATGGCCTTTTTGTAAAGAGGCTAAGGTGGGCCAAAATGGGCTACCATGGGCCAAAGTTGGGCTAGAGTTGAAATTGATGTAAAATTAATGTTGGGAAATGTTTATGGGAGTGTTTCAAAGAGGTTTTGGCTTTGGTTAGGTTTTGATTTTGGGATTTGGGCTCATTTGGGCTAGGTTTGGGTTTAGGTCAAAAATGGGCCTTTTAGCTTTTGGGTTGAATTTGAGTGGGGTTTGGATCAAAATCTTGGGAAAATCATGTTAGTGTTTTGTTTATGGGGATGTTAAGGAAGATTTAGAAAAGATTTGGGGTTAATTGGAGTTGAATTGGGTGAGTTTGGGCTAAGTTTGGGTCATGGGTCCAAATTGGGCTTTAAGGCCAAAAGTGAAATTGGATCCAAATTTCAATCAAATTGGGCTTGGATTTGGTCTAGATTGGTGTTGGGGATGTTGAATTGAAGTTTAGAATTGAATTGGACCAGAATTTGGGTCAATTGGGTAGGTTTGGGTTGACATTGGGTTTACTTTGGGTTAAAATGGGTCAAATTGGGGGTTTTGATAAAAGTGGGGTAAATTGACAAAATTGGCCCATGATGTAGTTGAACAAAATGAAATTGGGAATATTTGGGATTTTCTGGAATTTTCTGGGAATTTTCTGAATTTTTGGATTTTTTTTGGCTAAGAGGGGTATTTTGGGTATTTGGAGGGTATTGGGAGGTATTT
Source organism: Papilionanthe hookeriana x Papilionanthe teres (assembly GCA_022702705.1). Lineage (NCBI taxonomy): Eukaryota > Viridiplantae > Streptophyta > Magnoliopsida > Asparagales > Orchidaceae > Papilionanthe > Papilionanthe hookeriana x Papilionanthe teres. The sequence continues at coordinate 60,876,125 of CM040439.1, read as the reverse complement.
TTGGAATTTTTGATATTTTTGGGTAGGGATGATCAATTTGAGTGATGTGGAAATGTTTGGGAATGATTTTGGAGAATTTTGAGTGATTTGGAAATTTTTCAGAAATTTGGGCTATTCAGGGCTTTGGGTAGGTTAGCGGGTGTAGGGTCCCGGGGGTCAAAAATTGAAAATTTGGAAAATTGAAGATTGGGTGGATGTAAGTGGAGTGAAATCATTTTTGTTGAGCCATGAAGCCATATCAAGCCCACATGAGCCATGAAGGGACTCATTTGAGGCATTCACTATGTTGTTCCTAACCCTCTAGCCGAGGGCTTAGGGGTTAAGGACCATCCATGTGAATCACCTACATGAGTCGGAGGTCAAGTCGGGTATGGGTGTGTTTTTAGGAAGAGTGTGAAAGTGTAGTGTGTAGGTGTATGTGTGTGCAAGTCGACCCTTCACTGGACCGAGCCACCCGGTGCGGTCCTAGGGCCAAAGAATCTATAGGAACTCATCCTTTAAACTTCCACATTTGATTTCAACCCTCTAGGTGATTAGGGGTCTACAGTCAAGTTTGTGGAGTTTGCAGGAAGTTTAGAAGTGGTTTGAATTTCTAAAAGGTGGGTCCCAATTCTAATCCTCTAAGATAGTCAAAGGAAAAGCCTAAGGCTAGATCCTAAGCACTAAAAGAAGAAGAGAAGACCTCATAAAAATGAGGTCAACAACCCACCACTTAGAAATTCAAACACTTCTTGACTCCCTGCAAACCCCACAAGCTTGATTGCAGACCCCTAATCACCTAGAGGTTTGAAATCAATGTGGAGGTTTAAAGGATGAGTTCCCCATGTGACTTTTTGGCCTTAGGAATACCCCTGGCTGGCTCGGTCCAGTGAGGGTTGACTTGCACATACACTACACTCTCACACACATTCCAAGTCCTAAAACCACACTCTCACCCAAATTGACTTCCTGACTCATGTAGGTAATTCATATGGATGGTCCTTAACCCCTCAGCCCCTGGCTAAGAGGGTTAGGTACAACATAGTGAATGCCTCAAATGAGTCCTCTCATGGCTCATATGGGCTTAATATGGCTTCATGGCTCAACCAAAATGATTGCATTTCACTCACACTTGATCAATCTTCATTTTTTTCAAAATTTCAGTTTTTGACCCCCGGGACCCCGGACCCACCAAACCTACCAAATACCCTTGAAATGACCCAAAATTTGCAAAATTACCTAAAATACCCAAGATTCCTCAAAACTAACCCTAAACACTTCCCACCACTCAAATTGACCATCTTCGACCAAAAGTACCAAAATTTCCAAAAATACCCCTAAACCCCCCCCCAAATTACAAAAATACCCTTTTACCCCAAAAAATCCAAAAATTCTAAAAATTCCCAGAAATTTCCAGAAAATCCTAAATATTCCCAATTTTATTTTGTTCAACTACACCATGGGACAATTTTGCTAATTTACCCCACTTTTACCAAAACCCCCAATTTGAGCCATTTTTAACCCAAGTGAACCTAATGTCAAACCAAATCACCCCAATTGACCTCAATTTTGGTCCAATTCAATTCTAAACTTCAATTCAATATCCCCAATATCAATGTAGACCAAATCCAAGTCCAATTTGATTGACATTTGGGCCCAATTCCAATTTGGGGCTTAAGGCCCAATTTTGATCCATGACTTAAACCTAGCCCAAACCAACCCAATTCAACTCCAATTGGCCCCAAATCTTTTCTAAAACCTTCCTAACATTCCCAAAAACAAAACAATAACTTGATTTGCTCCAAATTTGGCCCACTTTATTAAACCATTCTAAAAGCCCATTCTCACCAAATCCAAAAGCCCAAAATTGGCTCTAAAAGCCCACATGACACTTTCATCTCATCATCCATTTAATTAAATCACTCCCTATGTTTCAAATTCATCATTGAATTTTTCTAAACTAAGACACATGCCAATTACCCCTAAATCCCAAAAAATCCTTAAAATCCTTTTTCATGAAACAAGCCAACCTTTTCCAAGCCAAATGTAAGCCAAATGTGAGTCATTTACAAGCCATATGAAGCCATGAGAGTTTTGACACCTCACCATATTTATGGCAAATGGAGGGGACCCTTTCTTAAGCCTTCCTTAAGCTTTTTTAACCTCATCCATGATACACACTAAACCATGCTTAGCCACCTCACCATGGATGGAGACTTCTCCACTCCAATTCAGCTGAGCCATATGATTCCTTCGACCCCAAATCGTGCCTTGGTGGGTGCACCAAACCCAAATCCATGCATTTGACCAAACCAAACCCAAAATGATCCCTTCCCCCTTCCACTTTGATTCAACTCCTTTATACTTGGAATTTCCAATTGAACTCACAAAACGCAAGCACTGACCTCCCTGACCCTGAGGGTGACCCATGCCTGGCCGGCCAGCCACCACACCCGCCGGAAACCACCAGGTCGAGAGGCTTGATTTGAATCAAAAATTTAATTTGAACTAGCTGACTTGTCCCAACCTAAATGGCCATTGCAGCTGTTCTTACCTTGCCCTGAGCAGTTGATCCAAACCTCCAATTTCCCCTGGGAAGCCCTCCAACCACCTCTATTTAAACCCACTCACCTCTCGGCCAAATAAGGTGATGAACCAGACCTTAAGGAAACTCTGCCAAAATTGCTCCAGGACCTTCTCCTAACCTAGAGCAGTTGATCCCCAGTGTTCCTTTGCCCTAAACCCCATTAACAGAGCTCAATTTCTGAGTTGAAAATCCACCCAAAAAATAGGACACTTCACCACAGTGAGCCAATCTTCAAATTGATTGACCCTACACCTTCACCAGACCAAGAGGAGAAGTTTCCCAAGCAAAGCCCCCTCACCAGGCCAGCCATTGCTTCCAGCCTCCAAGCTTTGTGATCGGCCTTGGTCACTTTCATACTTAGACAATTCCCCGGAGCCAGGGACTTCATCTGGAGCTTGCTTGGACACAATCGAAGGAGACACAACCCTCAGATTGAAGCTTCACTTCTATGAGCAAAGGTATAAACTCATTATTCCTCCCAAGCTTCCAGCAATTCTCCATTTTGTTTGGGTTAATTTCATAGCTTATAAACCATATGGATATGTTCGTCTCTTCAAGACGAGTTGATAGAGATAAGAACTCGAAAATCCATTGAGAATCGAGAGAGATATTAGGGTTTGAGTGTGGACAGTCACGGGTGCACACCAGTCGTAGATGATGAAAAGGAGCTGTTGGATCGCGCGTGTATTGAGCGGACAGTCGAGATCAAGCCGGACAGCGGAATGTTACGTGAACTGCAGGCCCCTGGAGCACTGAGTCAGATGGTGGCGCCCAATCACAGAGCGACGTGTGGGCTTTCGATCCGCCGTAGGATGACGCGGCGCCGAGTCGGATAAGTAGGATATTAGGGTATTTTTGAATTATTTAAATACCAGAACTTCAAAAATTCATATCTTTGCATAAAAAATCACAAAAATAAAATAAAAATACTTCCTTGCTCAGTGAACAGAGAAGAATAATGTGGAAAAGAAATCAAGTTAATTGGATGAGTATTTTATTTTTAATAATTTATTTACTATTTCTAATGTTTTGATTCTCCATTTGCATAGACAATTCACCATAGCATGAGACCATAGGCTTTTGAAGCCCCTGATCTTGGGAACATTCCCTGAATTTTTCAAGGTCAGAGGCCATCTCTGTGAAAATTTATTGATTTTTCAAGTTCATGTCACTATTTTATGTATTTTAATTCCAATAATTAGCATGTTGTAAAATAAATTCTAGGAAAATTTGGTGATATTTCTTAGGACCAAGGGACCCTATGAAAAATATATTTTGAGTTAATTCATTCATAATAACCTTAATTTGCCTAAACTCCCAAAATTGAAATTGAATTAATTAGGGTTAATCACACACCAAATTGACTTGAAAATAGTTCTCTATTGCTCTTTAGGGTCAGAGGAACCTTACATAAAATTTTGAAATCAATTGGACTTGATTAACCCCACCAAATGGATTCATTAAGCCTCATAAGCAAAATGGAACTTTAAAAATTCATAACTCCAAAAATACTTTTCAAAAATTCACAAAAATAGTTTTAGAGCTTCTCTGATATCAGGGAAGCTTAGGAAAATTAAAATTGGAATTTTCTCAAAAAATTGATTTTTCACAATATTTTAATATTTTAATAATTAAAAAATAATAAAAATCACAAAAATATTAAAAATCATAAAAATATCACATTTTGACTCCTAATCACTTAGGAACAAACCAAATATTTTTCCTAAGTCCCTAAGATAATATATTGAATTTTAAAGGCTTAATGTAATTTTTAATATTAAAAAAATGAATTTTCAACCTTTTTCACTAAAATAATTCTAATAAATCAAATAAAAATTACAAAATTATAAAATTTATTTCTCTGGACTCCTTGAGGTCAGAGAAATTTAAGAAAAATATAAAATCTATTTTTCAATTTTTATTTTATTTTATAATTAATTAATACTCTAAAATTCAAAATAATTATAATAAATAAAATATAATTAAAAAAATCACAAAAATTGGTTCAAGTGATCCTCTGGTCATTAGGAACATCCCATAATTTTCGTAAGGACAGAAAACTTTCCTTGGTCAAGTTGTTGAATTTTCTATGAAAACCCCTATTTTTACTAAAAATAATTATATAAATAAATTAAATTCAGAAAAATCACATTTTCTCCTCTAATGTCTGAATTGACATATGATTGAGGTGAAATAAAAATTTAAAATTCATTTGAGCTCAATTTAGTGAGTTATGAAATAAGTAAGCCTAAAAGGGCATAAGGGTAATTAAAAATTTTAACCCTTAATTAGAACTTTAGGTTTAATCAAAATGGAGGGTAAAATATTTGATTTTAACTTTCTCTTGGATGATTGAAACTTAGGGAATTAAAATGGTAGAAACCCATCAAACACTTTGAAAATATCAAAATGAAACTCTAATTAATTAAATAATTTAAATTTTGGAAAGAATATATTTAAATTTGGATTATTAAAATAGGGATATTATTAAGAGGATATTTATTCTTTAATTTAAAAATCCCTAAGTAAGTCACTTCAATAGTATTTAGTTCTTAATTAAAGATTAAAATAATAATCCAAATTAAATAAATTAAAAATTAAAAGAAGATAACCCTTAAATGAATTAAAACTTAAAATATTAAATGGTCCAATAATTAAAATCAAATTTAAAATCTTTAAATTAAATTAAATTAAATTAAATTAAATTAAATTAAGTTAAGTCAAAGTTTATATTAAATTAAATTAACACCTTAACAATTAAATTAAATTAAATTAAAATTAAATTAAAACAAAAATTAAAATAAATTAAATTAAATTAAAATCAAATTAAAATTAAATTAAATTATATTAAATTAAATTAAAATTAAATTAAATTAAATTAAATTAAATCAAATTAAATTAAATTAAATTAAATTAGAATCACTTAACAATAAAACTAAATGAAATCATTAAGAATTAAATCAAAACACATCAATAATTTCAACACCTCTTTCTATCTAAGTAAATCTAAAACATAAACATCAATCAGAAATACTAAGATAATTGAAAGTGTAAAGATTTAAATTAAATCTAAGATAATTTGAACACTATTCCAAACTTAAATTATCAATTAAAACCTCATAATTAAATTAAGTCACTTTAAATCATTAACTCAAACTTTAAATCAAGAATGATTAAAATTCTCAATAAACCAACTTGCCCTTAAAGACTTTAAGTATTATAACTCTTAAATAGAGTATTAAGTGAGATGTCACTTCATGCATCAGGTAATCAAATATCCAAGTTCACTGAGCAAGAGACAAAGCTTAAACTAAACTCCTGGATGATTAATTCATATATGCAACTAAATTTACTTGGACTCAAAATAATCCCAGAAGTATTGAAAAGATGTTTAGGACTCGTCCTAAGCACTTCCTCAATATGACGAGATGTTTTAGAAAAATAATTGAATTTAATTGTTCTTTGATGAAGAAAATCATCCTTAAACCAAACCAACAACCTAGACGTCATAGGAGATGACTAGCAATAGGATTAGGAATCTGGTAGACAACCAAAACCCTTTCCCTTAGCTTTACCTAAGTATTTCTTGCAAAAATATGTTTAAATGCCTTAACATGTGTTTTAAGTGCAGCTTGAGATGACGGGAAGACCCTCCAGGTACGCTTTTATTTTATTGCAATTTACTTTGTTACAATTCACTATATTGCAATTTACTTACATGCATTGCGCTTTACTTTTTCTTGCATGATAAATAAGACTGTTGCATGAAAACCAAAACCTTTAGGATAGTCCCTGAACTGAAACCAAAACTAAATTAAAAGTCAATGCAAGATAAAATTCACCACTACAACATTCCAAAATATAAAACAACTCAAAATTTAATCACAAACAGAACAACAAAACTACAATTGCAACTAAATTAAAACGTCTCGTTGAATGATCTGGAATACCTCGGATGATGTAACCCACGTGTTGCTAACAGGATTTCCTACGGTCTAAATGAAAGGGTGGAACTCATTCAGTTGAGTTTATCAAATTCATCTGGACTAAGTGAATTCGATGAAAATAGCGGTGCCGGGATGACGGAACCGTGGGATCTTAATTGGTTCTGTTTAAACAACTTTAAGATTTATTTTAATTAAAATATTAAAAACACTTGGATTTTAAGATTTTCTCTAAACCAAAACACTTCTCTCATCTCCTGATTTATGACTTCTAAAACTAAACCTCCGCAACAACAAGAAGCTCGGAGCATGGTGGGTAGCACGGCCATCGTCATCGATGAAAACTCGGATCTACTTGACAGAAACTTTCTTAGAATTAAATAACCAAGCCATAGGACTTCGAGGTAGTTTGCCTAGTGCAACATATATCCTCAACTCTTCGTTAGGCATTTGCATGATCATGTCACGTAAATTAAGCCCTAACCGGTCTTAGGACTCCGAGGTAGTCGTTTGGTACGACATACACCCTCACATCTTCGAGCTATTTGTGTGATTATATCATACAAATATAAGACCTAAATAAAGAAAATTGGCAGGATTGAAACATTAATTAAACTCCCGAATTGAAGCCAGACAATAGGATAGTTTGGAAAGTTGCTAAGATTCCTCTTGGATCCTCAGCTTCTCCTACTTCTCTTCCTTTGGACTCCTGAAAATAACTGTTCCGAATTTGGTCAATTCCCAATTGAAATTTCCAAAATTCAATCCTTTGAAAACCTTAAACTTTGAAATTCTTGATAGCAAAACAACTGATCATTATCGAGAGTTTTCTTAAATGATTCCCGTCATTTAAGATGTAATTAACTATAGGGGCTTGCCCTTATAGGGAACTTTAAGAACCCAGGTAATATAAACCCTGTTTAATTTCTTCATATTAAACAGGGGAACTTGTCGGCTTATAAAATTGAATTGCAGACCAAACGGATGTCACAAATCTTCTAGTTTATTTAACCGAGCCCCATCATCAAGCAGTGTGTCTATTCTTCGGGATAGATGCACGGTTTGTGATGCGGTGCTCGTTTACATAAACTATTTGGGATGTGAGAACGGTTTGATTTCATATCTTAAAATTTTCAAACTTAAAATTATTTTCAAAATCAAATGCTACTTTTCCAATTATATTCATTTAAATTAAATTTAAAATTTAAAATTCGCCGACAACTTCTGTAGGCGACCCCTTTTTTAAAATACAACACACAAACCTAAAAATATGCCGACAACTTCTGGCGACTCCGCTGGGGACTAGTTCCGCTCTCCATTTTGATTAGATGGTTTTGCTTTCATAAATCGGTAGTGTATCCATGTCCCTAGTGGAGCAAACTACCATTCTTCCTTTGGAATACCCCGTTCATTTCTGTCTTGAACGGGTATAACCAACTTCTCTCGGATTTAGGAGCCACTGTTTAGACACCCATAAACAGATAGGTTCTGAAATCCTTTTACCTCTTTTTTTGAGGTGGGGTGGACCCCCAATAGGTGTTAGCTTAGGAGCGGTCCTTCGGGTTGAGAAGTTTTGCGAGACTTTCTCTTCCTTTCCAATTCTTAATCGGGTCATTTACCTTTTTTATACCTTTAATCATTTCATTCTTAACAAATAAGTCTTCTAATAAATAACCCTTTAAACAAACTCTTTTAAATCATGAATACACTAAGATAAACGAAAATGTGTTCGGACTCTTTCTTTTTCGTCCTAAACTTTACAACGAAAGGAAGCATAATTCGGGACTGACATGAGGAATCTACCCTGCAGAAAATGACTGCCCCAAAGTTAATCTTCTCCTTCACCAATGGAATGGACTTCGCCGTTTACAAGGATGAGCTGCCCGACAATGGAATCATCCGTTTCGGACAAGGATTTGGAAACACAGATATCAAGTTCGTTGACGTCACTCTCTTCACACTAATGGACAAAGTGTCAGAAACTGAGAAACCCGTGATTGAGTTCAACTTGAAATCGACTCAAGAATTCCCTCCCCTGCAAAGGGTTCAAGCTGAAAGGAGTACTACTGTTCATAGGAGGACTGTTGTCTCTACCTCCACAGGTCTAGTCATCTCTGCACCTACCCCGACTTACGCCAAACTAAAGGGAAGGAAATCCAAGTACGTGATGAGCTCGTCACCGTGGAGGGTACATATTTTGCTACAATACCATCTGTTTTTGAGATTGGGTCCAGTTCAAGAGTTGCACCCCTAACTCAGACTCAAAGAAGAAATAGAAGCAGAAAGATCGCCAAGATCGAGAAAGCTAGAGCTGCTGAAGTTGCTTTTCTAGAAGAAATCCCTGAGGAAAGAGAAGAACTGCCTGAGTATATACCTCTGTTGGAAGGGAGCGGGTTTCACCCTCTCTCTGCCGCATCAGATGAAGAGGATGTCCGTAGGATTGACGCTGCATTACCCCGACTTGCGTACTACAATAATTACAAAAGGAGAAGGGATAAGACTACGCCATTTGCTCGACTGCAAGCTGTGATAGAAAGATTGGCAAAGAAAGAAAGATGTCCTGTGTCAGAAATCTTAAGAAGGATAGGACGAGTGCCAGCTAAATCCCGCCTCAGACCGTGAATAGAGCCTGTTGTTGCCACAGAGGAACCAAAGAAGAAGATAAAAGCCTCACCCGTTGTTGTATCGGGTCTACAAGTTAGGGAGGATACTACCTTCCAGCATATAGCCGACAGACCATCCGGTCCTAGGCTTCCGGCTGCGAGAAGGATGGTATGGCGACCTACTACTGGCGAGCTAAGACCAAAACAATGTCCTGAGAAGAAAAGTATCGTCATGAGACTTGAATCAGAAGAAAGTGTTACTGCAATAAAGGGGACTCCCAGAAAGGAAGTTCAACAACCGTCACAAGACAACTACGAGACCGTGCGAAAAAGGACACTAAAGGATGCCATGGACAAGTTAAGGACTGACATCCGACGGTTAGCAAAAGAAAGAGAAGAAAAACTAGAAGATGAAGTTGATTCATCAGAATTCATGAATGAGGAGTATGCTGAGATCAACATGGTTGAGACACGAGCATCATCAGTATCACAGGGTGCTCCAGTAGCTGCGGAAAGAGATGAACCGGAAGTGATGAGAGCACAGCTTCGGGAAAGAGATGATACAATTTCCCAGATGGCAAAGAGGATGGAAGAGATGGCTGCTACCTTAGCCACCTCCAGAGTCAGGTACAACCTCAGAAAGAAACACCCCCAGAGATCATCCATATTGTAGATGGATGAAAAGAGATCACATCTGTCAACGGAGACGAGCCACCGAAGAAGGATTCTACACAAAGCATGATATCAGAAAAGGACATTAAGAACATGGTAGAACAGCAGGTGCGAGAAGCCCTAGCACAATCTAAGAGTGGAGCATCTATTCAGACGGGTAGACCTTACCCCGAAGAGTTCGATGCGGTCCAATACCCGAAAGGCTTCGTACCACCTCTGTTTAAGACTTTTGATGGAACGGGAAACCCCCGGCAGCATGTCGCACATTTTCGTGCTAGTTGTTGCAATGCCGGTGGGAGTGACGCTCTTCTCTTCCGTCAGTTTGTCAGCAGTTTGTCAGGGATTGCCTTCGACTGGTACACAGAATTGCCGAATGGTTCAGTAAAGACCTTTTCAGAACTAGAGAATCTCTTCGTTAAGCGGTTTGCCGGGGCTCAGCACCACAACACTATCGGTGATCTAGTGGTGGAGCAACAGAAGCCGAATGAGACTTTAGTGGATTACATACTTTGATGGAGGAACTTAAGCATGAAGTGTGAACCACAGCTTCAAGAACAACATGCAGTCAGCATCCTACTTAAGAGTATCCATGGCCCTATAGCACTTCTCCTTAAAGGATTTACAATCAAGACTTTCGAGAAGTTGCTTAGCAAGGCCGGGAGCTTGCAAGAAGAGGCAATGCAGTTAAGTTTCGTAGACAAGACCGATAAGCAGAAAACTATGAAGACATTTGAAAAGAAATCTGGAATCGTCGCGACAATAGATAAGGGCAAGCAGCCGGTTCAGATACAGTCAGAGCGGCCACAGCCTAGTTACCAACCACCACAACGGACATACCAACAACCACCACAGATCTATCAGCAACCTCAGCAGGGCTATCAACAACCTCAGCAGGGCTATCAGCAACCACGTCCGAGCTATCAGTCGCCTCAGTATTATGAATAACTACCTCGTTCATCGCGTACCTTAAGAGAACTTCTAAACAGAGAATATCCATTCAAAACTGAAGCAATAGCGAAGATGTTCCGCAGTTTAATGAAGACACCAGATTTTCAGCTACCAGAGCCCAAGAGGCCGGAGGAAGTCAACAAGAAAGATCATCCAAACTATTGCCCTTACCACCAGATGCTTGGACACAAGATAGAGGATTGCATCACTTTCAATAGTTGGCTTGATGACAATCTCCAGAAAGGGAACATAACGATCCCAAAGGAATACATGAAGGAACCACAGAAAGGAGGTTCCGTCAATGTTATTTCAACGGATTCCATTGTTCCGATAGACCCATACACGACAAATGATGGATGGAGTACTGTCTCGACAAAATCATCAAAGAAAATTTTGGATCACATCCAGGCCGCTTCGGTATGCGCTTCAACTCAGAGTTTGAAACCTGTCGATCCAGGACTATCACTTGCGATTGAAGAACCGCCCCAGAAGGAAGAAAAGATCGTAGAAGAAAAGAAGACCGAGGCTCCGAAGGGTAGACTAGGGGCTGCTTATCCTAGGATGGTTGTTTCCTATTCGGGGGAGAAATCCCTCGAACTCCTGACTCTGTATGATTAGCTACTCGCCCCGGCGAGATCTTATAATGATAAAGGTTATGGCGTTGGCTACGTTTTGACTGTTTCTAACGATTACGTAACTAGCGACAACTGGCTTAATCCGGATCTCGATTCCAATACAAATAACGATTCTCAAATCATACATAACCTCGATGACCACGACGACGAAGATGTTCACAAAGGAGGCTACGAAAGCTCGACAAGCAATGAGTCCATTTGTGAATTCCGAGGAGCTCCGATCATGATAGAATTAGAACCATCAGACACCGAAGCAACTTCAGAAGAGCCAGTTATTCCGATTCAAGAGGGGACACCAGTAAATTTAGAAGAGATAACAGAGGTCAATCTAAGAAGCGGAAAAGTTCTACCCCCGAGAATGGGTCCAAAGGATAAAGGAAAGCAGGTGGTTGCTCAGGAAGAGTCAACCCCAGCAGAGGAACTGCCCATTAGGGAAGAAACTGAGGAACATTGCAATAAAGTGGACTACAACGTGCTAACCCATCTTAGGAAGCTACCAACCAAACTAAGCATATACGACACTCTGATCCTGTCAAAGGAGATGAGGGAAGCTCTGATCAAGGCTTTACTTGATCCAGAGATTTGTTTAGCTCAAATGGCCGGTGATTCCTTCGACGAGGTTTGCTCGTTAAGAGAATAGTTAGGTGTTACCTTCACAGACAATGATCTATTACTGGGAACAGCTGATCACAACCGACCGTTATACATTTCAGTCACTATTGGAAAGTTTACGCTCTCCAGAGTGTTGGTTGATCCGGGAGCATCAATCAACATAATGAATCTTTGGACGCTAGCATATTTGAAAATTGATGCTCGCGAGCTTGAAGCAGACAAGATGCTATTAAGAGGCTTCAATCAAAAAGGAGAAAGAGCTCTTGGATCGATAACACTACTAATGAAGACCGGTGATTTAGCAAAGACAACCGCAAAATTCCACATAATTGATTCTGAGACATCGTTCAATGCTCTACTGGGTCGGCCATGGATCCATGAAAACCGGATGGTACCGTCGTCTCTGCACCAGTGCATAAAGTATTACAAAGGAGGGGAACAGTGCATCAAAGGTGATTTGCAACCGTTCTCCGTGCATGAAATTGGAATTCATGAAGATGCAGCCAACTACGCACCTCCGAAGAAAACAATCTTTTCCAGAAATACCATACCAAATAAATCAAAAGAAATTCAAGACGATGAAGAACCTGAAATTCTAGTCCAACAGTTACTCACCACTCCCTTACGACGAGATGGTGAAGGTTTCTCTAGAACTCGCACCCGAGGTCCAGGCCGGGGACGAGGACATGGAAGAAACGTTGGAACAGTTGGACAAAAGAAACCGGTCATCGATGTTGATTGGGAGAACGATTACGAAGAAGAAGAAGAAATTAAGAAAGAAGCAGCGACACTAAGTCAGAAGAAACCACAATTCAAGATTTCTCTCGAAGATGAAAAGAATGAAGAATACAAATCAATGTACGAGAAGATTAACCATTATGTACATACTATGACCCTGACCCCGATCCATTCTAATAAGATCAAGGGTATGGTGGTCAAGGAAGTACATGGTGGCGATGTTAAACCAATCAAGTTCTACCGTGGTGCTTCTTCTTCCAATACTGAAAAAGATGTACAATTTGAAGATGTTACCTCATTTGAATTAATGGAACTACCTTTTGAGTGGTACTCTCCCTGTGTTCAAAATTTAATTCAACGCGGTGTCTTACCTTGACGATGGACAAAAGGCTGATCACAACACTTTGAAAAATTATGGAATAATGCCGGTCGGCCTCCCAATTCAATACATGGTCTCAGATTCGGCATAGTAGGATCAGTTGATGATACGGGATTTTGCTTGGTTGTCACTTGCGAACCTAATGAAGACTGCTTGGAAGCCTCAGAAGATCTCGAGAATCTGCCAATCGGAGTTGCTCCACCAGAATTCGAAGAAGAAATCAAATCTACTATAGACGAGTTAACGGAAGTTAACTTAGGTACTAGCGAAGAACCTAGGCCTACCTTTGTTAGCTCCTTACTCAATAAAGAAGACTCCGAAGACATAATCAAGCGATTGATGGAATTCAAGGACTGTTTTGCTTGGAGTTATGATGAAATGCCAGGATTAGCTCCAGAAGTCGCAGTTCACAAATTAGGAGTGGATCCCACTGCAGTTCCAGTTAGACAAGCTCCCAGAAGAATGCGTCTAGAAATTGAGCAACAAGTAATAGCTAAAGTTAAGAAGCTAATAGACGCTAAATTTGTCCGTGAAGAACAATATCCAACTTGGTTAGCCAACGTGGTACCAGTCAGAAAGAAGAATGGTCAGATCAGAATCTACGTAGACTTCAGAGATTTGAATAAAGCATGTCCAAAGGAAGAATTCCTGTTACCAATTCCAGAATTGATGATCGACATCGCTTCAACACATGAAATCTTCTCATTTATGGATGGATCGTCGGGATACAACCAGATAAAGTTGGCACCAGAAGACGAAAAGCTCACGACATTCAGAACGCCGATCGGGGTATACTGCTACACAGTGATGCCATTCAGACTATAGAACGCAGGAGCAACATACCAAAGAGCGATGACGAAGATTTTTGATGATCTCATTCACAACCAAGTCGAGTGCTACATAGATGATGTGGTCATCAAAAGTAAACTAAAAGAAGATCACCTGTATGATTTGAGAATTGTTTTCGAGCGACTAAGACAATTTAACCTTAAGATGAATCCCTTAAAATGCGCCTTCGGCGTCACCTCCGAGAAATTCTTAGGATTTGTTGTTCGACATCGCGGGATTGAAATCGATCTGGAGAAGATTAAAGCTATCTTAGAAATGCTGCATCCCAAACTTTGAAACAACTACGATCCTTTCAAGGGAAATTGACATATCTTCGACGCTTTATTTTGAACTTGTCAGGTAGGTGTCAGCCCTTCTCGGCATTGGTTAAAAAGAACGCCAAATTCATTTGGGAAGAAAAATGCCAGTGGGCTTTCAAGGACGTTAAGCAATATTTAATGACACCTCATGTCTTAGCAACCCCAGTCTCAGGTAGACCGTTGATACTTTTTTCGCGGCTTTAGAAGATTCTCTCAGAGCCCTGCTAGCCCAGGTCAATAACGAGGGAAAAGAAAATGCTCTCTACTACCTAAGGTGTCGTCTAATTCCGACGGAAGTAAAGTATCCTCCGATTGAGAAGCATTGTTTAGCCCTGATCTTCGCCGCTCAAAAGCTCAGGCATTACATGCTTTCTCATAAGGTCAACCTTATTTCGAGAGTTAATCCGTTGCAATACTTGATGACCCGACCGACGCTTTCTGGCAGACTTGTCAGGTGGTCGATGATACTATTGCAATTAGACATAACTTTCATTCCTCTTCGCGCCGTAAAGGGACAAGTCCTAGCAGACTTTCTCGCAGCACACCCTTTGCCGGCTGATTCGCCTCTCGACGACGATTTGCCTGACGAGCAAATAATGAGCCTAGAAGACCCTGATGATCAACGTTGGGAACTATACTTCGACGGTGCATCCTCAACACAGAAGAACAAAGAATTGCAAACGATAGTGCCCGGTAAGGCAAGAATCAGACTAATCTTTATAACACCGGAGCGGGGGATGTTAAGATACTCCTACCACTTAACAGAACCGTGTACAAACAACGAGGCAGAATACGAAGCCCTCATAACCGGATTGGAATTAGCCATTCAGATGAGAATAACAGACATCAACATCTACGGAGATTCTCAGTTGATCATTCAACAAGTCGCCGGACAGTACAGAATTTTAAAGCCAAGACTAGATCAGTACTTTCAGTACGCCATGAAATTGTTGGAACATATTCCAAACATAGCAATCTACAAGATTCGCAGAAAATAAAATGCTCTCGCTGATGCGTTAGCCCGCCTTGCAAAGAAATTTGCCTGCTTGCAGGATGAGTCAGTTGAAATGTCAGTTCAAGGACGACAGGTCCTATCACAACTCGACATGGATACAATACATAAATCGACGAGAAAAGCGAAGAAACAATTGCGGCGAAGGATGTAAAATACGAAGATTGGTGGCGACCATTAATCAGACTACTTGCAGACAGAAACCCGCTCGACGATAGGTCGTTAGCCCATCAAATCAAGAAAAGAACTTTGTCTTACGCATTAATAAACAATACTTTATACAAAAGGTCTTTTGACCAGATGTGGCTAAGATGCCTGAGCGGGTCCGAGGCTCGTGAAATTGTTAAAGAAGTACATTTAGGACTTTGTGGCGCTCATCAGTCGGGTCCGAAAATGAAAATGAAGATTAAAAGACTAGGATACTACTGGCCCTCAATGATGACCGACTGTATGAAAGTTGCCAAAAGTTGTCACCAGTGTCAAGTGCACAGAGTGGTTCTACACCAACCTCCAAATGTGCTACATCCGACAATCGCGTCGTGGCCATTTGAGTGTTGGGGCACAGATATAGTGGGTCTGATAGAATCGCCTTCTTCAAGAGGACATCGTTTCATTCTTGCAGCTACAGACTACTTTTCTAAATGGGTAGAAGCTATACCACTCAGAGAAGTGAAGGAACACCACGTGCTACAGTTTTTCAAGAACCAAGTCGTCTATCGTTTTGGGGTACTGCGCAGGATCATTTCATATAATGAGCCTGCATTCAAAAGTACAAAGATCAACAATTTTGTCAGAAGACACGGGATCGATTGGTGATACTCAACGATTTACTACCCAAGAGCAAATAGCTTGGCCGAGGCTTTTAATAAAAATCTCGTCCAAATTTTGAAGAAAACTTTGGACAACAACAAGAGAAATTGGCACGAGAAGTTGTTAGAAGCCTTATGGGCCTACAGGATGACTTTTAGGACTCCTACTCAGTCTACGCCTTACGCTTTGGTGTACAGGTCCGAGGCCGTCTTGCCCTCGGAAGTTCGGCTTCCGTCACTCCGAATCGCAGTTGCGTAAAAGATCACTACGAAGAAAATGCCGGACTACGACTGGAAGAATTGGAAAGCTTGGAAGGGAAAAGACTTTCCGCGCAGCAGAATTTGGAACTGTATCAAGCCAAGATGATCCAGGCCCATGATAAACTGGTTCGCCCAAGGACTTTCAAAGTCGGTGACTTAGTTCTTGTTCTCAAGAGACCTATCCTTGCACATCGCAAGATAGGTGGTAAATTCGAACCAACATGGAAAGGGTCGTTCGTGGTCGAGACAGTTTACTCAGGAGGTTCCTACCAACTAGTGAATTACCGTGGAGAACGACCTATGCTTCCAATCAATGGACGGTATTTAAAGAAGTATTACGCAACCTGATGTTTCGAAGGGTGGCCTCTAAAGTAGAATCTTATCCTAGAAACACGGGTGAAGTAATCACTTTGTAACTGGGCCCGAACCCAAAACAAAATAAAATGGATGATAGAAAAATCTCATCAACGAAAATATTAAAATGAAAACATGGAAAATCGTAATAATAAAATGTCAATCTTTCCTTTTAAATCCATTCATTCCTGATATTTTCTCATCTCTTCCTACTTTCTTTAAATTTAAGAAGTGAATAAGAATTTTTAAGCGCTTTTCTTATTGTTCTTGTTCTTAGTCAACCCCTGATCCTTTCCTTGTTTTTTCGCAGGGAAATGTCGAACGGGCGGTTGGTTCTAAATTTTAGAAATGGCGTGAGTCTAGCACTTGATGAAAAGAGGGTGAGGGATGGAGCAGTGATAGAGATTGACTCAGACTTCACACCAGCCGGCTTACAATACGAAGAAAATGATTGGATCCCGGCTGATCGAGAAGAACTTCACGAACGTGACAGGTGATGAAAATGGGTGGCCCGAGCCACCAATCTAGCAACAAGAAAAGAAAAGCAAACGCCGCTCATGTAACCGGAGAAGATAATAAAATTAAGTCCGTGGTTGCCACAACAGAGGGTAGGCTTGTCAACGCCGCGCCTGCAGAAATTCAAGGGGTAAGGAGAGCTACTCTCACAGCTACCCAGCAAAGAAATAAGAATCGTCGCATTCGCAAAATGTTGACCAGGTTAGCAGAAGATCTACATAAACAGACAGTGGACACCGTTAGTGTAAATGCTCCAAGAGACCAGTTCGTCAGGAACTAGAAAGACGAAAGTCAACTCCAAGAAAGTCGGAACAGATAAAAGAAGTACCAAGAAAAGCAGAAATAGAGTCAGTACTTCGATGCCGAGCAGATGTACCGGATCCGAAGAGTCTTGTTGCGAAAGCAACCCCGGAGGATGTCCCTACAGAGACTATCCCCGAGGAGCCGAGACATGCAGAAGAACGTGTTGGGGTTGAGCCATACATCCCACGGTATGTTACTAGACACCGAGGACTTGGATAATCCCGGAATACGAGCTGGAGAAAATGCAACTAGTTGAGAAGAAAACCTTTGAATACTTTGAAAGAATTGGAGACAAGAGGGTCAACATCTTGGAAGGCCTCGAGTTGCATACAGATGTATTCTCAGATTACAAGCAACAACAAATTGTAGACTGCATCCTTGAATTACAGAAAATGGGCCGAGCTGGCCGCCTGAGAAAAAAGACCTATTCAGAACCCCGAAGATGGATGCCAGGGAAAGGAAGAGTTACAATCCAATGCGGATGTTTCTACAATTTTACCATAGATAGAAAAGGAAATCCATCAGGGATACTCTGTCGCAGTGAGATGGATCTGTTGCCAAGAATCATTAAGAGGATGGTGAAAATGATGATAACATAAAGGGTATTGCTCGCGGATTGCATACCCATGTACTCGCATTATTAACATCTACAAAGAAGGCGACCGCATACCTCCGCATATAGACCATCATGACTTTGTTAGACCCTTCGCACTGCAGTGTCATTCATCAACCAGGTGCAACATCATGTTCGGATCTAACCTCCGGATTGCAGGCCCCGGTGAGTTCCAAGGGCCGGTGGAGATACCACTACCGATAGGTTCCGTCCTGGTGTTAAAAGGAAACGGAGCAGACATTGCGAAGCATTGCATTCCAGGAGTGCCTCTGGAGCGGATCTCAGTTACTTTTAGAAGAATGGACGACAGAAAAATGCCTTACCACTTTCAGCCAGATCTAGAGTTGGAGAGTCTCCGGCCCTACGAGCTGTGAGTTACATGGGAAATAACACACCTCCAATACACATCCATGCGACATTCCTGCCAAGGGTGGCTTGGAAGGTGATGTTATTGCCCATGTTTCTTACTATTCAGACATGGATTTTTTACATACACTTTTGGATGGATGAACAAGAATCTTACACAATCCGTTTTGGATTTACATGGATTGTATGAGACATAAAATTTCCGAGGAAAATGTCATCATGATTAGATCAAGTTGTATCATGTATTTTCAGCAAGTTGGAATGAAAACGACTACGTCACATTTTCCCTTCACCTCTTTTTGTGCAAATTGACTGGGAAACACCATTAGAGTTAAATGAACTTCGAACAAAGAACAGAAAAGAAAAGAAAATAAATGAGAACTTTTCCTAAAAATCTGAATATTAAAATAAACTTCAAATTCACATGAACACTAAATAAACAAAAAAATAAAATAAATAAATAAATAAAATGGGATCGTTAAAGGACAAACAAAATGAATCTAAATCTCAAATTGAATTCCGATCTGAAACCTTTGATTCGAACCTTTCAGTTCTTTCCTCCATCGAAATCTGTTGGAAACTCTTTTGAAATTTGAATATTCTCTTCGACTTGTCGTTAAGTCAAGTCTTTTCAGCTTGGTACACTTACCAGCTCCTTTCAATTCTCTTTCCTCTGTGTTTTAGAGGATCGACTAGTTCTGTTGACATGGAGCCACGAACTTTGTTCGATTTGGTTCTGATGGCATAAGAGTGGGTCCCTCTTCATACAGATAAATTTCCGAGACTAGTACCAAATTCCAGTTCTCTTCCTTCGAGGTCGGTACCAAATTCCGTCTCTCATTCGAATTGATACCTAAATTTCAATTCTAAATTTCAGAGACTGGTACCAAATTCCAGTTCTCTTCCTTCAAGGTCAGTACCAAATTCCGACTCTCATTCGAATTGATACCTAAATTTCAATTCTAAATTTCTGAGACTGGTACCAAATTCCAATTCTCTTCCTTCGAGGTCGGTACCAAATTCCGTCTCTCATTCAAATTGATACCTAAATTTCAATTCTAAATTTCCTAGACTGGTACCAAATTCCAGTTCTCTTCCTTCGAGGTCGGTACCAAATTCTGACTCTCATTCAAATTGATACCTAAATTTCAATTCTAAATTTCCGAGACTGGTACCAAATTCCAGTTCTCATTCCGAGATCGATACCTAAATTTCGATTCTCTTTCGAGGTTGATACCAAATTTCAATTCTCTCTTTCGAGACTGGTACCAAATTCCAGTTCTCTTCCTTCGAGGTCGGTACCAAATTCCAACTCTCATTCGAATTGATACCAAATTTCAATTCTAAATTTCC
Organism: Papilionanthe hookeriana x Papilionanthe teres; assembly: GCA_022702705.1. Taxonomy (NCBI): domain Eukaryota; kingdom Viridiplantae; phylum Streptophyta; class Magnoliopsida; order Asparagales; family Orchidaceae; genus Papilionanthe; species Papilionanthe hookeriana x Papilionanthe teres. The sequence continues at coordinate 60,856,293 of CM040439.1, read as the reverse complement.
GAGATTGGTACCAAATTCCAGTTCTCATTCTGAGATCGATACCTAAATTTCGATTCTCTTTCGAGGTTGATACCAAATTTCAACCCTCTCTTCCGAAACTGCTACCAAATTTTGGTTCTCATTTCGAGGTCGGTACCTAAATTCTGACTCTCTTTCCGAGATTGATACCTAAATTTCGATTCTCTTTCAGGTTTGATACTTAAATTTCAAATCTCACTCTCTCGAGGTCGGTAACTAAATTCGATTCTCATCCTTTTTCCATCGATACTTAAACTCTGGTTCTCACTCTGAGGCTGGTACCTAAATTCCAGTTCTCTTCGCAATCCTGAGGTTGAAACCCAGGTTTCAATTCTCATTTCAAATCCAAATTTCAGATTCCCTTAAATTGATTTTAAATTAAAATTCAATTGAAATTGAAACTGAGAAAAAATCGAAATCTAAACTCACACATCGAAACTTGAAATTTAAAAGTAAAATGAAATCTAAATCGAATTCCCCAGATCTTGTGATTTGGAGTTCACCTCCTTTTCCAGTCCCCAGCGAGAGTTCAGGAATCTCCAATCTTGGAAATATACCTGATACTCCCCAGCGGAAATTCTTCTACCTCATCCTAAGTTTGTCACTTGGACATCTGTGTTGGTTTTGTTGATCTCTTTGGTCAACACCAATAAGCGCGGTGTGCTTGGTTAGCACACCACACCTATTTGGGGTCCATTTGTTGACCTCAATTTTGATGAGGTCTTTTCTCTTCTCTCTCCTTAGTACTTAGGATCTAGCCTTAGGCTTTTCCTTTGACTAATCTTAGAGGACTAGAGATGGAACCCACCACTTAGAAATTCAAACACTTCTTGACTCCCTGCAAACCCCACAAGCTTGATTGCAGACCCCTAATCACCTAGAGGGTTGAAATCAATGTGGAGGTTTAAAGGATGAGTTCCCTATAGGACTTTTTTGGCCTTAGGAATACCCTGGTCGTCTCGGTCGCAGTGAGGGTTGACTTTTACATACACTACACTATCACACACATTCCAAGTCCTAAAACCACACTCTCACCCAACTTGACTTCCTGACTCAAGTAGGTAATTCATATGGCTAAGAGGGTTAGGAACAACATAGTGAATGCCTCAAATGAGTCCTCTCATGGCTCATATGGGCTTAATATGGCTTCATGGCTCAACCAAAATGATTCCATTTCACTCACACTTGATCAATCTTCCTTTTTTTTCAAAATTTCAGTTTTTGACCCCCGGGATCCCGGACCCACCAAACCTACCAAATACCCTTGAAATGACCCAAAATTTGTAAAATTACCTAAATTACCCAAGATTCCTCAAAACTAACCCTAAACACTTCCCACCACTCAAATTGACCATCTTTGGCCAAAAATACCAAAATTTCTAAAAATACCCCTAAACCCCCCAAAATTACCAAAATACCCTTTTACCCCAAAAAATCCAAAAATTCTAAAAATTCCCAGAAAAATTCCAGAAAATCCCAACTATTCCCAATTTCATTTTATTCAACTACACCATGGGCCAATTTTGCCAATTTACCCCACTTGTACCAAAACCTCCAATTTGACCCATTTTTAACCCAAGTGAACCCAATGTCAAACCAAATCACCCCAATTGACCTCAATTTTGGTCCAATTCAATTATAAACTTCAATTAAATATCCCCAATATCAATTTAGACCAAATCCAAGTCCAATTTGATTGACATTTGGGCCCAATTCCAATTTGGGGCTTAAGGCCCAATTTTGACCCATGACCTAAACCTAGCCCAAACCAACCCAATTCAACTCAAATTAGCCCCAAATCTTTTCTAAAACCTTCCTAACATCCCCACAAACAAAACACTAACTTGATTTTCCCCAAATTTGAACCTGAACTCCACCCAAACCTAACCCAAAACCAAAATCCCTTAAATTGACCTAAGCCCAAACCTAACCCAAATGGGCCCAAATCCCAAAATTAGAGCCCAACCAAAGTTGAGAACTCTTTGTAACACTCCCATAAACATTTTTCAACATTAATTTTACACTAAATTCAACCTTAGCCCAACCTTAGCCCAAGTTAGCCCAATTTGGCCCACCTTGGCCCCTTTACCAAAAAAGCTCAAATTCAACCCAATTCTACTCCAAATCACACCAAATTGATTCCAAACCATTCATGAAACATCCCTAAACTAAACCCAACATTTATTTGGCATGGTCTTTCACAAAATTCTTCATCCAAAAGTCCATTTTAAAATCTAAAAGCCCACTTTATTAAACCATTCTAAAAGCCCATTCTCACCAAATCTAAAAGCCCAAAATTGGCTCTAAAGCCCACATGACACTTTCATCTCATCATCCATTTAATTAAATAACTCCCTATGTTTCAAATTCATCATTGAATTTTTCTAAACTAAGCCACATGCCAATTACCCCTAAATACCAAAAAATCCTTAAAATCCTTTTTCATGAAACAAGCCAACCTTTTCCAAGCCAAATGTAAGCCAAATGTGAGCCATTTACAAGCCATATGAAGCCATGAGAGTTTTGACACCTCACCATGTCATTTATGGAAAATGGAGGGGCCCCTTTCTTAAGCCTTCCTTAAGCTTTTTAATCCCATCCATGATACACACTAAACCATGCTTAGCCACCTCACCATGGATGGAGACTTCTCCACTCCAATTCAACTGAGCCATATGATTCCCTTCACCTGAAATCAGGCCTTGGTGGGTGCACCAAACCCAAATCCATGCATTTGACCAAACCAAGCCCAAAATGATCCCTTGCCCCTTCCACTTTGATTCAACTCCTTTACACTTAGCATTTGCCAATTGAACTCACAAAACTCAAGCACTGACCTCACTGACCCTGAGGGTGACCCATGCCTGGCCGGCCAGCCACCACAACCACCGGAAACCACCAGGCCGAGAGACTTGATTTGAATCAAAAATTCAATTTGAACTAGCTGACTTGTCCCAACCTAAATGGCCATTACAGCTATTCTTACCTTGCCCTGAGAAGTTGATCCAAACCTCCAATTGCCCCTGGGAAGCCCTCCAGCCACCTCTATTTAAACCCACTCACCTCTCGGCCAAACAAGGTGATGAACCAGACCTTAAGGAAACTCGCCAAAATTGCTCCGGGACTTTCTCCTAACCTAGAGCGAGTTGATCCCCGATGTTCCTTTGCCTCTAAACCCCATTAACGGAGCTCAATTTCTGAGTTGAAAATCCACCCAAAAAACAGGACACTTCACCACAGTGAGCCAATCTTCAAATTGATTAACCCTACACCTTCACCAGACCAAGAAGAGAAGTTCCCCAGCAAAAGCCCCCTCACCAGGCCAGCCATTGCTTCGAGCCTCCAAGCTTTGTGATCGGCCTTGGTCACTTTCATACTTAGACAATTCCTCAGAGCTAGGGACTTCATCTGGAGCTTGCTTGGACTCAATCGAAGGTGACACAACCCTCAGATCGAAGCTTCACTTCTCTGAGCAAAGGTATGAACTCATTCTTCCTCCTGAGTTTCTAGCAATTCTCCATTTTGTTTGGGTTAATTTCATAGCTTATAAACCATATGGATATGTTCGTCTCTTCAAGAAGAATCGATAGAGTATAAGAACTCGAAAATCCATTGAGAATTGAGAGAGATATTAAGGTTTGAGTGTGGACGGTCACGGGTGCACACCAGTCTTAGACGATGACCAGGAGCAGTTGGATCGTGCGTGTATCAAGCGGACGATTGAGACCAAGCCGGACAGCAGAATGTTACGTGAACCGCGGGCCCCTGGAGCGCTGAGTCAGATGGTGGCGCCGAATCACAGAGCGACGCTTGGGCTTTTGATCCGCCGTAGGATGACGCGGCGTCGAGTCGGATAAGTAGGAAATTAGGGTATTTTTGAATTATTTAAATACCAGAACTTCAAAAATTCATATCTTTGTATAGAAAAAATACAAAAATAAAATAAAAATACCCTCTTGCTCAGTGAACAGAGGAGAATAATGTGGAAAAGAAATCAAGTTAATTGGATGAGTATTTTATTTTTAATAATTTATTTACTATTTCCAATATTTTGATTCTCCATTTTCATAGGCAATTCTCCATGGCATGAGACCATAGGGCTTTTGAAGCCCCTGATCTTGGGAACATTCCCTGAATTTTTCAAGGTCAGAGGCCATTTTTGTGAAAAGTTATTGATTTTTCAAGTTCTTATCACTGTTTTAGGTATTTTAATTCCAATAATTAGCATGTTGTAAAATAAATTCTAGGAAAATTTGTTGATGTTTCTTAGGACCAGGGGACCCTATGAAAAATATATTTTGTGTTAATTCATTCATAATAACCTTAATTGGCCTAAACTCCCAAAATTGAATTTGAATTAATAAGGGTTAACCACACACCAAATTGAGTTGAAAACAATTCTCTATTGCTCTTTAGGGTCAGAGGAACCTAACATAAAATTTTGAAATCAATTGGACTTGATTAACCCCACCAAATGGATTGATTAAGCCTCATAAGCAAAATGCAACTTTAAAAAATCATAACTCTAAAAATAATTTTCAAAAATTCACAAAAAAGGTTTTGGAGCTTCTCTGATATCAGGGGAACTCAAGAAAATTAAAATTGGAATTTTCTAAAAAAAATTGATTTTTCACAATATTTTAATATTTTAATAATTAAAAAATAATAAAAATCACAAAAATATTAAAAATCATAAAAATGTCACATTTTGACTCGTAATCACTTAGGAACAAACCAAATATTTTTCCTAAGACCCTAGGATAAGATATTGAATTTTAAAGGCTTAATGTAATTTTTAATATTAAAAAAATGAATTTTCAACCTTTTTCACTAAAATTATTCTAATAAATCAAAGAAAAATCAGAAAATTATAAAATTTATTTCTCTCGACTCCTTGAGGTCAGAGAAATTTAAGAAAAATATAAAATCTATTTTTCAAATTTTATTTTATTTTATAACTAATTAATACTCAGAAACTCAAAATAATTATAATAAATAAATTATAATTCAAAAAATCACAAAAATTGGTCTAAGTGGTCCTCTAGTCATTAGGAACATCCCATAAATTTCTTAAGGATAGAAACCTTTCCTTGGTCATGTTGTTGAATTTTCTTTTAAAACCCCTATTTTCTACTAAAAATAATTATATAAATAAATTAAATTCAGAAAAATCACATTTTCTCCTCTAATGTCTTAATTGACATATGAGTGAGGTGAAATAAAAATTTTAAATTCATTTGAGCTCAATTTAGTGAGTTATGAAATAAGTAAGCCTAAAAGGGCATAAGGGTAATTAAAAATTTTAACCCTTAATTAAAACTTTAGGTTTAATCAAAATGGAGGGTAAAATATTTGATTTTAACTTTCTCTTGGATGATTGAAACTTAGGGAATTAAAAGGGTAGAAACCCATTAAACACTTTGAAAATATCAAAATGAAACTCTAATTAATTAAATAATTTAAATTTTGGAAAGAATATATTTAAATTTGGATTATTAAAATAGGGATATTATTAAGAGGATATTTATTCTTTAATTTAAAAATCCCTAAGTAAGTCACTTCAATAGTATTTAGTTCTTAATTAAAGATTAAAATAATAATCCAAATTAAATAAATTAAAAATTAAAAGATGATAACCCTTAAATGAATTAAAACTTAAAATATTAAATGGTCCAATAATTAAAATCAAATTTAAAATCTTTAAATTAAATTAAATTAAATTAAATTAAATTAAATGAAAGTTTATATTAAATTAAATTAACACCTTAACAATTAAATTAAATTAAATTAAAATTAAATAAAAAATAAAATTAAATTAATTAAATTAAATTAAATTAAATAAAATTAAAATTAAATTAAATTAAATTAAATCAAATTAAATTATATTAAATTAAATTAGAATCACTTAACAATAAACCTAAATGAAATCATTAAGAATTAAATCAAAACACATCAATAATTTCAACACCTCTTTCTATCTAAGTAAATTTAAAACATAAACATCAATATGAAATACTAAGATAATTGAAAGTGTAAAGATTTAAATTAAATCTAAGATAATTTGAACACTATTCCAAACTTAAAATTATCAATTAAAACCTCATAATTAAATTAAGTCATTTTAAATCATTAACTCAAACTTTAAATCAAGAATGATTAAAATTCTCAATAAACCAACTTGCCCTTAAAGGCTTTAATTATTATAACTCTTAAATAGAGTATTAAGTGAGATGTCACATCATGCATCAGGTAATCAAATATCCAAGTTCACTGAGCAAGAGACAAATCTTAAACTAAACTCTTGGATGATTAATTCATATATGCAACTAAATTTAGTTGGACTCAAAATAATCCCAGAAGTATTGAAAAGATGTTTAAGACTCGTCATAAGCACTTCCCCAATATGACAGGATGTTTTAGAAGAACAATTGAATTTAATTGTTCTTTGATGAAGAAAATCATCCTTAAACCAAACCAACAACCTAGACGTCATAGGAGATGACTAGCAATAGGATTAGGAATCTGGTAGACACCTTTCTCTTAGCTTTACCTAGGTATTTCTTGCAAAAATATGTTTAAATGCCTTAACATGTGTTTTAAGTGCAGCTTGGGATGACGGGAAGACCCTCCAGGTACGCTTTTATTTTATTGCAATTTACTTTATTGCAATTTACTTACATGCATTGCGCTTTACTTTTTCTTGCATAATAAATAAGACTGTTACATGAAAACCAAAACCTTTAGGATAGTCCTTGAACTGAAACCAAAACTAAATTAAAAGTCATTGCAAGATAAATTCACCGCCACAACATTCCAAAATATAAAACAACTCAAAATTTAATCACAAACAGAACAACAAAACTACAATTGCAACTAAATTAAAACGTCTCGTTGAATGATCGGGAATACCTCGGATGATGTAACCCACGTGTTGCTAACGGAATTTCCCACGGTCTAAATGAAAGTGTGGAACTCATTCAGTTGAGTTTAGCAAATTCATCTGGACTAAGTGAATTCGATGAAAATAACGATGCCGGGATGACGGAACTGTGGGATCTTAATCGGTTCTATTTAAACAACTTTAAGATTTGTTTTAATTAAAATATTAAAAACACTTGGATTTTAAGATTTTCTCTAAACCAAAACACTTCTCTCATCTCCTGATTTATGACTTCTAAAACTAAACCTCTGCAACAACAAGGAGCTCGGAGCATGGTGGGTAGCACGGTCATCGTCATCAGCAAAACTCGGATCTACTTCAGCAAAACTTTCTTAGAAATAAATAACCAAGCCATAGGACTTCGAGGTAGTTTGCCTAGTGCAACATAAATCCTCAACTCTTCGTTAGGCATTTGCATGATCATGTCATGTAAATTAAGCCATAACCGGTCTTAGGACTCCGAGGTAGTCGTTTGGTACGACATAAACCCTCACATCTTCGAGGTTATTTGTGTGATTATATCATACCAATATAAGACCTAAATAAATAAAATTGGCCGGATTGAAACATTAAATAAACTCTCGAATTGAAGCCAAACAATAGGATAGTTTGGGAAGTTGCTAAGATTCCTCTTAGATCCTCAGCTTCTCCTACTTCTCTTCCTTTGGACTCCTGAAAATAACTGTTCCGAATTTGGTCAATTCCCGATTGAAATTTCCAAAATTCAATCCTTTGAAAACCTTAAACTTTGAAATTCTTGATAGGAAAACCACTGATCATTATCGAGAGTTTTCTTAAATGATTCCCGTCATTTAAGATGTAATTAAATATAGGGGCTTGCCCTTATAGGGAACTTTAAGAACTCAGGTAATATAAACCCTGTTTAATTTCTTCATATTAAACATGGGAACTTGTCGGCTTAAAAAATTGGTTCGCAGACCAATGTCACAAATCTTCTAGTTTATTTAACCGAGCCCCATCATCAAGCAGTGTGTCTATTCTTCGGGATAGATACATGGTTTGTGATGCGGTGCTCGTTTACATAAACTATTTGGGATGTGAGATCGGTTTGATTTCATATCTTAAAATTTTCAAACTTAAAATTATTTTCAAAATCAAATGCTACTTTTCCAATTATATATATTTAAATTAAATTTAAAATTTAAAATTCGCCGACAACTTCTGTAGGCGACCCCTTTTTTAAAATACAACACACAAACCTAAAAATATGCCGACAACCTCTAAAACTTTTTCTAAGTTGCATAGGCCTGCATCAAATGAATCTCCAAATACTGAGAAATCATCCATAAACACTTATATTCCATCATCAATTAATTTGTTAAATATGGATGTCATACATTTTTAAAATGTTGCAGGTGCATTACATAATCCAAAGGGCGTTCTTCTAAAAGCAAAAGTTCCATAAGGGCTAGTAAATGTAGTCTTTTTTTTATCCTTGGGAGCAATAGGGATTTGGTGATAACCGGTATATCCATATAGAAAGTAATAGTACTTGTGTCTAATAATTCTCTCTAGTATTTGGTCTAAAAATGGTAAAGGAAAGTGATCTTTTCTCGTGGCAGCATTTAATTTTCTATAATCAATACATATTCGCCCACCAGTGGCTTGTCTTGTCGGAATAATTTCATTTCGATCATTAATGTCAACAGTCACTCCTCCTTTCTTAGGAACGCAATGAATTGGGCTCAACTAAACATTATCAGAAATAGGATATATAATTCCAGCTTGTAACCACTTTAAAATTTCTTTTTTAACTACTTCTTTCATTGTTGGGTTTAGTCTCCTTTGTGGATCAACTCTTGGTTTATGTTGTTCATCTAACAAAATTCTATGCATACAGATCGAATGACTGATTCCTTTAATATCAGCTATGGACCAACCAAAAGTCTGTTTGTATCTTTTAAAATTTCCAATAATTTTTGTTCTTGATATTCATTTAAATCCGAAGATATAATGACTGGTAAAGTAGATGATTCTCCCAAAAACATGTATTTTAAATGGTTAGGAATAATTTTTAGCTCAAGTTCAGAGGGATTAATAGTAGACAGAATTAAACCTTTTTGTCCATTCTCTATAGTATCCAATATTTTAAATTTTTCCTGAGCAAAGTCTAACTTTTCATTCTTCAAATCATCCAAATCATCTTCATTTTAACTTTCATTTTTATCCTCACATTCCAGATTTTCTTCAAATACTTCTCTAAAATGATCTTTTCTCAAATAATCGCAAACTTCCTTCGATAGCACTCATCATCTTTTTCAGTTGAAAGGTACTTCATAGATTTCAGAATGTTGAAAGTTACCTCTTTGTCATTGACTCTCATAGTTAATTCTCCTTTTTGGACATCAATCATAGCTCTCCCAGTAGCAAGGAATGGTCTTCCCAAAATAATTGGAATTTCTTTATCTTCCTCCAAATTTGATACAATAAAGTCCACGGAAAAGATAAATTTATCCACATTTACTAATACATCTTCCATAATTCCTTTAGGATAAGTGATAGAATGATCAGCCAGTTGAAGAGTCACAGATGTAGATGAAATTTCTCCTATTCCTAATATTTTGAAAGTTGATAAAAGCATAAGATTAATACTAGCTCCAAGATCACATAAAGCTCTTCTGAAAAAAATTTCACATATAGCGCACGGGATAGTGAAACTATCTGGGTCTTTAAGTTTTTCAGGAAGCTTTTTCTGAATAATTGCACTACACTAACCGCTAAGTGCAACAGTCTCGTGGACTTTGAACTTCCTTTTCCTTTTGGGTATATCCTTCATAAACTTTGCATAATCAGGCATATGCTCTAATTCTTCAACAAAAAGAATATTAATCGTTAATCTCTTAAGAATTTCCAAAAATTTTGCAAACTTGTTATCCATGTTTTGTTTCTTCAGTCTTTGAGGAAAAGGAGGAGGTGGTTTTTCAACAGTTATCTTCATTGGTTCTAGCGGATATTCGTCAGGATATATCTTATTAGAACCTTTCTCATTATTTACTTCCTCTCTTTCAACTTCGAATTCTTTTTGAATTCTTGGTTCCACTTCTTTACCACTCCTTAATTGAATATCCTTAATTTGCTCTTTATTTTGAACGTTCAGGTTGATCTCAACATTGCTTGGAAGATTCCCATAAGTTCTATTATTAAGCGCAGTAAAAATATGTCCCAATTGATTTTCAATGTTCTTCATTGCAACGTTTTAAGCTTGAATTTGATTACCCATATTCAGAATCATTTCTTCAGTAGACAACTTATTTTCCTTAAATTGTTGATTACTATTAAAACCAGGAGGATAAAAAGGTCTATAATTGGTATTTCCTTGGTTGTTCGGATTTCCCACTGGATTCATAAGATTGTTTCCCCATTGCGGATTAACAACAGCGTTGGTGTTATTCCAGTTGGAATTCAAGTGATTTCTCCAACTAGGATTATAATAATTTCAATATGGATTATTGGCTTTGTTATGAATATCATTTAAAGTTTCATAAGACATTTGAGATTCTATCATTTGTCCTGATGAATTTTCTTCTAACACTGGGGGTGTTTGAGGATAATTCATTCCATATTGAACTATTTTCTTAGAAACTGCAGCAATTTGAGAGACTATCATAGTTATCGCATCAGAATCATGAATACTGGCTACTCTCTTAGGATTTACCCGGTCAGAGGGTCATTGAAAATTATTAGTAACCATCTATTCAAATAACGAATATGCTTCATCAAAAGGTTTCGACATTAATGATCTACCAGCAGCAGCATCGACAATTAATCTTAAAGATCCTACTAATCCATGATAAAAAGTTTGAATTATTAATCTGTCTGGTAAAGCATGGTGTGGACATTTCCTCAGAAGATCTTTAATTTTTCCCAAGCTTCATATAAGGATTCTCCATCAAACTGACTAAAAGATGTGATATCATTCCTCAACTTAGCAGTTTTAGAAGGAGGAAGGTATTTCGATAGAAACTTTTGTGAAAGAACTCCCCAAGTTCTAATAGATCCAGGTGCTAACGAGTTTAACCATACCTTAGCCTTAGCCCATAGTGAAAAAGGAAAAATTTTAGGTCTAAAAGCATCGTTTGACACTCCATCATATTTAAAAGTAGCACATAGTTCTAGAAAACTAGCGAGATGTAAATTAGGATCTTTATTTGGTGTTCCTCCAAATTAATTATTCTGTACCATTTAGATAATAGCAGGTTTAAGCTCGAATGAATTAGCAGCAACATCAGGATTTTGAATAGTTAAGTGAATTTCATCTGCTATTGGATTAGCATAATCTCTTAAAGGTCTTGGTATATTTTCATTTTGATTGTTTAAATTGTTCACCAGTTTGTGAGGATTTGAAGATTGTTTTTGTTGTTTTCGAATTTTTCTAATAGTACGGTCTAATTTAGAATCGTAAGGCACTAAACCTATAGATCTAATACTACCCATGCAAACATAATAAACACACTAACAATAAATAGACACACATAATTATGACTTGCAATTCAAATATAGGATTTCAAATACTACAAAAATTAGATTTTAACAGTTACTCTTTTTTTTTACCTTGCCTCCCCAACAAGGGTGCCAAAAAGTTGGTGTGACTTTTTAATTTGTAAAAATTAATGAACTCATAATTAGATATATATATATATATACACACACACACACACACACGCACATGCACACACACACACACATATATATATATATATATATATATATATATATATATATATTGATTTAGATTATAATGAGTCACACAATTAACACAAGTATATGTATCGCTCTAGTAATATAAGGCTCTAGTGTAGTCTTGGTAATCGATCCCACAAGGAGGCTCTAATTTTATACCGTAGCACATAAATTACTTATCGATTCACAACACAATTGCAGATGAATTTAATTCTTAAAGTAAAAAACAAACAGATTCAGTTACTATTTCTACCAAGCACGTTCTAAACTCTAGCAAGTTAAACTAACACAAGACTAAATTTATAACAAAGTTCAATTTCAAGAAAGAGTCTTCCTCCTTTACAATTGTAATGTGATGATTATTATGATATAGATCAGTGATACAATTGTATTGTGCCAAATAGGAGCATTTCTATTCTTTACCCATATTTCAGCGTATAAAGAATATTCGCTAATCCTAAGTTTAATCCCTGAATTTGTGGTTAGGCTGGGAGGATACTGGCTCTCACTCCAGAGCTCCCACTTCCCTTAGCCTGAAGGCTAACTCTCGCTTCTGTTTTTAAACATTAGTACTAAATTGAAGATTTCAGCCTGTCACACTGAAATCTCCAATTCTACGCCCATCAAAGTATAGATCCTTATTTATTTGCACTCAATCCCCATGAACTACATCTCTCATTCATGGAAATTGAAGGTGACCTTCATTTTTGTTGTGGAACTCATAATCTGTTCAGAACATATGTTTCCCAATACGTTTTAACAATTCAATTGTCCAGATTAAAAATTAAATGAAGTTTTAAGTGAAAAGATCATCACAACTTCTCCATAAAAAATCGACACTTTATTTCTATTTCACAATATCAACACATCATATGAAAAGGAGAAAAACAAAGAAATCTACTCAAGACTCATGAGGAAAAGATGATAAAACATGGATTTCGTATATAAAAACATCATCATACAAACAGAGTAAAGTAAAGACAACTTATCTAAAACTCTTCCCCAAGCAAATCTCGAGGAATTCCTTTTACTCCTCTTCTTTCTTCTCAACAACACACAATTCTCTCTTTAGAATAGTTGAGAAGAAGAAATCTCTCACTTTCCCTCTCCTCTCACACTCCTTAGAAGAGAAAATACAAAACCTAACTTCCTACACAAAATGGAAAGAAACTCTCCCTAAACTCTAAACTCCTCTTCTCCTCTCTTCCTTTTCTTCCCCCCTTTTGAAATTTTCCTCCAAAAGTGTTTAAATTTGGCCAAAACTGAATTCCCAAGAGTTTCCTCAAGCAACCTTTCAAAATCTGGCCAAATACATTGAATCTAGTTCAAAATTAGGATATGGCGTTGTCCGGTGCTGGTAGGAGCGTTGTTCGGCGCCTTATTCCACCAAAACGTCTTAACTCTCTGGGAACTAGCACTGTCCGGTGTTGGTAGCAACATCTTTCGGCGCTAGTTCAATAAAATGCACTTCTGTCCTTTTTCGCTCCAAATTTGTTCCTTTTTGCTTCCTCTTGCTCCAAAGGCTTAAAATCATTGTACATGCATGAAATCATCAAAAATATCTTTCTTTAAAGTGTAATATCATCAAAAATAGATATGAAATGAAGAGTAAAAAACTATTAAATTTTTAGTGGATCATTTCGCTTCAATTTAGAAGAGATATTATCATATGTTACATCCTGCAAATTTTATTTTTTAGGGCTTACATCCAGTTGATACCGATCATGTGAACAGCCTGGAAGATGGGAGGTTTATGTCATATCTGATGACAACCTCGGAATCCCAAGACGAGTTTAGGGCTTGTATTGCATGAGCTGCAAAGGCCTAAAGAGATAAAGAGAGAGTTTATGTTGCACTAAGAAAACTACCTCGAAATCCTATGGCTTGTTATTTATTTCTAAGAAAGGAATTTTTTTGTTAAAGATGACCATGCTGCCCACTATGTATGCTCCAAGCTCCTCATTGCAGCAGGTTTAGATTTAGAAATGTCAAATTGAAGAGATGAGAGAAGTGTCATGTTTTCTAGATATTTAAATTGACGTGTCTTAATGTCATATTAGTTGGGAATTTATGTTGATTATTGTGACACCGATTAAGGTCCCACGGTTTCCTCATTCCGACACCACAATTTTCTTCGGATTCACTTAGTCCAGAAGAATTTACCAAATTCAACTAAATGAATTTAGTACTTTCATTCAGACCGTGGAAAATCCTGTTAGCAACTGTAGGTTGCTTTCTCTAAAGGATTCCTGATCATCTAAAGAGACATTTTAATTAGTTGCAATTGTGGTTTTGTTTTGTTTTTGATTAAAATTTGAGTTATCTTATATTTTGTTGTGTTGTGGCGATGAATTTGATTTTTGTTTTATTTTGATTGGGTTTGTTTTGTGGCTATCCTAAAAGTTTCAGTTTTGACATGCAAGTTTCACACAAGCAAATTCAGGAACAAAAAGCGTTGTAAACTGTAAAAAGCATACCAATACACTTTTGGCATTCCAGCTAAAATATTAGCCTTTTGCAGCAAATATATGTAATTTTGCGGGAAATTTAGAATTGCATGCCAGAAAATAGGAAAAATAGGTTTAAATGTACCTACCAAATCTCATGTCATAACTTATTTGGTTTCTATTTGTTCATTTGTGAGGATGATTTTTCTTAAGAAAAGCACAATAGATTCAGTCGTCCTCGAAGAAATTGAGAAAATCATGAAGGGGTTCGGAGCAATACCCTAGACATTTCACAACCTCTTGAATCATCTTGAGTTCATTTGAAATTATTATGTTGCTAAATAATTCATCCATTTCATACCCTTACGTTCAATGAGTATTAATGTTTTTATTATCCCAATGAGTGGGGTAATCATCACTTGATGCTTCATTTGTAAATTATATGGGGCAAATTGTTTTATTAGGAATTTTAGCCAATTTAATTTTAGAGTTGTGCTAGTAGTATTCCAAAGATATTTGAAGTTTATTATATTTCATTTTCTAAACCTCATTAAGTCAATTATTGATTAAGTCTAATTCACTACGAAGCCCATAAGACTTAATGGGTGGATTTGTAATTTTAAGAAAATTAAGTTATGTGATGCTTTTAATCCTTATCAAGTATTAAATCATCACTCAAACATCGACTAGGGGTATTAGATTGATAAATTGTTAACTTCCAAAGTCAAACCCCTAACCTTAGGATCACTTCATTTAATTGACTTCCAAATCATAATAACTTAGGAAATTGCAATTTTACCCTTTTAGTGAAAATGTGAGAATAGATTCTGCCATTAAGTCCCTCGTATTTCAATCATCTAGACATATCAATTATGATCATTTGTTTCCCATTTCCCTTTGATTACACCTAAATATTTAATTAAGGCATAAATTTCAAAATTACAATTTTGCCCCTATAAGGCCTATCACTTCATAATTTATTAAATTCAACTCAAAATACTTTGAAATTTTTTATGTTACCCCACTCATGGGTCAATTAAACCATCAGAAGAGAAAATGTGATTTTTCTAATTTTAATTTAATTTTTATAATTATTTTAATACAAAAATTAGGATGTTCAAAGTAAATTTAATAACTTAGCCAAAGTAAAAATCTTTCTTTAAAAAAATTATTGGAGGTTCACTTAGATCAGAGGAACACAAGAACCAATTTTCATAATTTTTTAAGTTTAAATTTAATTATTATAATTATTTATTTATTTTGAGTATTAATTAAATATAAAATATTACCCTAAACCCTAAGCAAAAAATTAAGTTTTATATTATTGCTAAATCTCTCTGAGTCCAGGGAATCCAGAGAAAAAATATCTATCTTTTTTATTTATATTTTAATTATTAGAAATATTTTAATTAATAATAGGGAAATTCATTTTTTAGCATTTAAAATTTATTTTAAGCCTTTAAAATTTAATATCTTCACTTAGAAAATTAGGAAATTTGTTTTAATTTCTCCTAAGTGATTAGGAGACCAAGTGTGATATTTTGGTGAATTTAATATTTTTGTTATTTTAAATTATTTTTAATTATTTTAAATTATTTAAATATTAAAATATAGCTTAAAAACTAAATATTTATTTTAATTCCAATTTTATTTTTCATAGACTTCTCTAGTCTCAGAGAACTCCCAAAACCAATTTCATAATTGTTTGCCTTGCATTTTAATTATTATACTTATTTTAATACCAAAATTGTTATTTTACTTGAAAAATCTATTTTAGTTATCAAATTAGTTTCAATTGACTTCAAATTTTTATAGGGAGTTTCTCTAACCATTATTTACAATGGAAAATCATTTTTATGACTTTTAGAATTTTATTTTGATGATTTTAATTTTCTTTCATTTTAGGGGTTTAATTACAATTAGGGTTATTCTTAATGAGTTAAATCAATTTTATATTTTTTCGAGGGTCCTCTGACCACAGCAAACCTACCAAAATAAGTTTTGTATTTTTCTGATTGATATTTTAATTATTATAAATTTTATACCAAAATAGACGGGATTAACTTAAAAATAAGGGATCTTTGGCTAGAGATGCCTCCTGACCTTGGAAAAACTAGAGAAGATCCCTAAACAGAGAGTCTTTAAGCTCTCCAAACCTCATGCCATGGTGAAATGTTTGGAGTAAATTATGGCCTAAGTATGAATTTATGTATTTAATTAATTAAAAATCAAACATAATTTAAATAACCTCAAATTTATTTCCACTTTGTTTTCCTCTGTTCATTGAGAATGAGGGTATTTTTATTTTATTTTTGTGATTTTTCTACACCAATTTATTCATTTTCTAAGGTAGACTCATTTAAATAAATCCATTAAATCATATTTTCTATTTAAACATGTGGTGCTAGCTCAACCTCAACGGCTCCGAACTGCTAAACGGTGCATTCCTATTCGACGTCGCTGTTTGACTCGGCAGCCACACGTTCTGCACTTTATGCATCGTTCCTCCGTCCAGCCCGATTAGAGCCATCCACTGAATACAAGCATGATCCAATGACATCCGTTCATCGTCCCCAACTGGTTCATCCCGAAAGTCGTCCACCTTCTAACCCTAAGATCTAAAGTTAGACTCAACCAAATCATCTCGGATTTGGTTCTATAGACTCATTTAAGCTAGATGAACCTATTTATATGGCTTATATGATATGAAATATAGTATACATGGATGGAGAATCGAAATAAGCTCGGGGTAAGGTGAGAGCTCAATACCTTGGTCTGAGAGGTAAGACCTCAATTAGAATGGTTCTACACGTTTGTTATGATTTTATGCAGCTGTTGCAAGCACCAATTTGAGCTCTCCTTAAATCTGCACCAGAACTTGATCAGAAGGTAATTTTGGGTCTGAGAGAAGTCTGGGTTGAAGAGGCTCTATGTTGGGACTTCTATGGTGAATCTTCTTAATTTGGTGAGGGGACGGTGAGGAGAAAATCAATGTGAAGTTTAAAGCATTGTGGAGCTGTGGTGGATTGTGTACTGGTTTCAACTAAAAATTAAATGGTGAAACTGGCTCTGGACAATGGAGATTAGGGTTGGAGAACAGTGGGATTGCACTTAGGAGGGCTTTGAGAAGCTTTGGGAGTAGTTGGACAGAGTTTCTCCTAGGTTTTATGTGCTTTCCTCACTTGGTAGTGAGATGTGGTGGCTTAAATAGTGGAGCTTAGAGTGGTTTTCATGGCTTGGATTTAGGTGTGCGTAAGTGCTTAGGTGGAGGGCAGCAAGGAGCAATTAATCAATCAGGGTGAGACAGCTTAGGGGAGCACAATTAGGTTTTATCCATGGGAGGTCCCTCTCGGTTTTGGCTCCTCCGGCGACCAGGCTGTCTGGCCTGGCCAAGGGAGGGTCGGGTGGTCAGGTGAGACAATGGGCAGGCCATTAAAGTGATTAGCCTGAGTGGTGATGGCTTTATGTAAGAGATCTCCATGGTTTAACCTTAAATTGGAAGAGATCCCCTAAATTAAGGAACCCTTGGTCCATGACCCATGTAGGTTGGGCTATGTGGATCTAGGGTGGTTCCTAAGGTTCACTTGATGGATTTAGGAGGTTTGGCTTGGTCAATTTGGCTAGGCTTCGGTGACATTTGAGTCTTGTTTCAATTTGGGTCATTTGGGTACAATTTGGGCCAAGTTAGGTTTGATCTTGGTTTGGGTTCAAATGATTGTTCAATTGGGTGTCTATGATTGTCACAAAGATTTTAGAAAAGGATTGGAGGGACTTTGAATTGGTTTGGAGGGTCAATTTGGTGGAATTTGGACATTTAGTGAATTTAGGC
Organism: Papilionanthe hookeriana x Papilionanthe teres; assembly: GCA_022702705.1. Lineage (NCBI taxonomy): Eukaryota > Viridiplantae > Streptophyta > Magnoliopsida > Asparagales > Orchidaceae > Papilionanthe > Papilionanthe hookeriana x Papilionanthe teres. The sequence continues at coordinate 60,838,358 of CM040439.1, read as the reverse complement.
TAACATGGGTTAGGCTTGGGTTTGGATTGGGATAGAGCTTGGCTAGGGTTCAATTGATGGTTCAATTTGGTCTAGGGGAATGTCATGAAGGGTTTTTGATATAGATTGTGTGGAAATTTTGGGGTTAGGAGGTTCAATCTGGTGACATTTGGGGATATGACACACTTGGGGTAAATTTAGGGATTTTAGATTGGGTTGGATTTATGGGATGTTTGGGCTCAAATTAAGTTCAATTAATGGATCAATTTGGTTTTTATGAATGTTAGGAAGAGTTTTGGATATTGATTTGAGGAAATTGATTTAGTCACGGGGTTCAATTTAGAGGAATTGGTTCATATGGTCAAATTGGGGATTTTTATTTGGGTTGAAATTGTGTTTAGAATTAGGTCAAATTGGGTTTGGATTTGGTTTAGGTTAAAATTGTACATGGTGAATTTGAGTTTAGAATTGAAATTGGGGAGGATTGAAGTTAATTGGGTTGAGATTGGGGGGTCATTTGGCAATTTAGAGATTTTGATCAAAATGGGTCAGTTTGGTTTGGGCTCAATGAAGTTGTTCAAATTGGTTTTGGGAATATTTGGAGGAATTTTGGAATATTTTGTAATTTTTGGAATTTTTGGATTTTGAAAGACATTTTGGTAATTTTGGGGGTTTTATGGGTAATTTGGGGATTTTGAGTATTTTGATGGATTTTGGTCAATTTGAATGTTAGAAACTGTTTTGAAATGATTTTTGAAGGGAATTTGAGAATTTTGGTAATTTTAGGAGTCTTGGAAAAAATTAGGGTTGTAGGGGCAATTTGGTAATTTTGGTGAAGTTTGGGCTAAATGGGTCAAAATTGGTAATTTTGGTAAAATGGGGTTAATTGAAGGATGCAAAACTTCCTGGGCCATGGACCAAGGGAATCGCACTTTGGGCCCTCCATGTGTTGGTTCTAGCCAAACTCTAGCCTAGGGCGAAGAGCTTGAGAAACTACCCACACGAGTATCCAAAGAGCAGGGCATGAAGTATAGGCATTTTTGGTTTAGGGTTTGAGATAGTGAGTGTAAGTGTAGAGTTTAGGTTTGTGTGTGTGTGAGTCTGACCTGGACCAGACCACCCAGGGTGATTCCTAAGGCTTGACCATCCTATAGGGAACTCCTCTTGATTGTCCTTATGCCTGATCTCATCCTTCTAAGTGCTTAGAGGTTAGACTTTAAGCATTGGAAACTTCGAGTGAAGCAAAGAAGTGTTTTGAATTTCTATGGGGTAATGGTTCCATCACTAGTATTCTAAGATAGTCCGAAGAAAGTCCTATGTTTAGATCCTAGGCTGTCTAAAGAAAGACTAGACCTCAACAAAAGTGAGGTCAACATGCTCATGAATTTTGCTATGGATATTTTATTTGTGGATTCTGACTTTTTATTGCACTACTTTTTACTTTTTACTTTATGCTTCAGTTCCTTTATAAACTGCTTGAGTGAAACAATAGTTTTTCACTTTGTACATTCCATGTTCAATCTACTTAATTAAAATGTATTACTGCTGTACTCACTTATTTTTACTACTTATACCTGCACTGTTCCTCTATTTAAAACCTTTAAAATTTTCTCTTTCTTTACGTTTATTATGAACTGTAATATTTTAAATTATTTGAAACTTTAAGTTTGGGTGAGAAAAGAAATTTAAAAAAAAAAACCTTATTTGTCCTCAACAAACCTTATTTTAAAAATTAATTTAACATAATACGTGGTATGTGGATTTAGCTTTAGATAACTATGTTTCTTATTTTATAAATCTAACAATAGATTTATGTAAAATTTTTAGATAATAAAGTCAATTCTAGAGTTAAGATATTTGGTATAAGAGTATAGGATTATTTGTTTACTATTCAGAGTAAAGAAAATTGTTTTCCTAAAATATTATGGGTCTTAGATATACACTTCAAAAAGGATTGAGACTATGAAAAATCATTTTTAAAGCTAATACACATTCATAAGTAAAAAAATGTGAGAAGTTTTTAACTTTAAGAAGAGGATACTGAAGTTCAAAATCATTAAAGGCTATTCAGATATAATAATCCTCACATAAAAAGAAAAGGAAAGTAATAATTAAAATGATCCCAAAAGAAAATAAAAAAGAAAACGATAAGGAAAAGAAAAAGTACAAAATGAAAAATATGTGAGGGGAAGCTTGAGGAGATGGCTAATAAAAAAATAGCTTCACTTGAATTATCTTAGATGAAGGCTTATTTACATTTCTAAGCTTATTTATAATTGTAAAAGTATTAGCATTTTACTAGTATAGTACTCATATAATGCTTTTATTTTAATTATTCTAAGGTTCAGATGTATGACAAATTATAGTTATTTTTTTTAAATGAATAGAAAATCAGAATTCCTAAAACTTGATTAATGGATATTCTTGCATTTTAGTTCTAACTTGAATTATTGAAAATTTTTCCTAAGGTTTCATATTACATTTATAGTACAAAAACTATAAAAATCTTTAAGTTAAACCCACTACCAAAAGTTATAATAATTTTACATAGTAAAAGAGTCACTTGAGGGCAAGTAAAGTTTAAGTTTAGGGGAATTGATACACCTTAAAATTACCTATTTTATATAAACATTTAATGCATATTTTTAATGTTTTGCACTTTAAAGGAATGTATTTTGCATGTTTATTGTTTCAGCTACAAGAAATGGAGCTTTATAAAAAATGAACCAAAATGAGGTCAAAATGGAGCAAAAAATGGCACCACATAATCCAGCACCATAGCGCTAGCTTTTGGCTCCATAGAGCCAGTTCTCATACGTAGTAGGCACCATAGCACCACAGATTGGCCGCCAGAAGTGGTTTTAACTTTTGTGAAATGAATGAAAAGAATTTTTAAGAGGTGCTTGAAGTGACTTTTGATTTTTTTTAGAGCTCTATTAAAAGGGTCCATTGGCTGAATGAAAAGAGAGACTAGTAGGTGCATGAGTTATTAGGGGTGAGAGTTTGTAAGAGTGGAGAGTCTTTGATTGTGTAAGAAAAGTTTGGAGATATCTTGAAAGGAACTTCATAATCGATTTGGGGAGAAGTCTAAGATAAGTACATTGTATTTGTGTTTAAGTTTATGTTGTTAAGAATTGATTTTAAATATAGATCATGTTTTATTGTGTTAATACCATGAATTTGGAGTTGTTTTCTTTTATTTCTCCTTGCAATAAGAAGTAATCATGTGGAGGATTTTTTTTGTTTAAAACTTCTTTTATTCTAAAAATTATGATGGAATTTTCACCGGTTCTTCATTTACTTTACAATTTAGCCACTTGCAAGGTTAAAATCCATTACAAAACATAATGACTTGGGAGGGCTATGATTTCTGTCAACTAGTACGTACCACACAAACCTTACAAGGAGAGTGTCCACAATCTAAAGAGGGTGACCCTATATAGGGAGATAAGTTTTGATGGGCGTAGAATTGGTGTTTCTAGGGTGACTTGCTAGATACTTTACAAATTTTCTCTATTGTTAGAACTAAGAATCCCTGGTAGGTTTTATAGAGAGGGCACAGTGGGTAATCTAGAAGTGAGAGGCTAGAATCTACTCAACACAGCTACACAAGATGAAACTGACTTTATATTAACCAATGCTCTTTATGCTCGGAAGGGGTAAAGAAGCAGGTATGCTTCTATTTGTGACAATATAACATTTTTATCTTTAAATATTCAAATTCCTCCATGGATTATGCTCTCATTGCAAGGGGAAAGATCTTTTTATAACATTTGAACTTTTTTACTCCTTATTAGTTCAAAACATTTGCACTTACTTTCTGCGTATATAGAATAAGCATTTATTTAGTTTTAATCTTTTACAAATATTTTGACACTATTCTCCTATAAGTGCATTTAAAATTTTTAGCAAAGTTTTTCTAAGTCGTCATAAAAAGTTGCAGCTTCTCTGTGGGATCGATACTGTGATTTTTAAAAAAATCTCTATATTACTTGAAATGATGCATATACTTGCGTAGTAACTTTAGTGTGAAATCCATCAATATATATTATAAAACATTTCATTTGTTCATACTAGCCACTAAATATAAATTGGGTTAAGTTTTTTGCCATATTTTGGGAACTTAAATAATTGTGTAAATGTGGCTCGGGTCAGAGACGTTAATCCCAAAAATTTAGGTTAGTCTGTTTATAGAACTCCTTACAGAGTCTGGCTCTCAATGTTCATCTAGAAATCTCTTGCTACCCGACTCTATCGCTAAAGGTTTCCCATCAATCTTGTTAGTTAAATCCATCATTTATCTTTTAGTTCAAACTCATCATTGGTTCCCTTGATTAACACCCATAAATCAAATCATATCCTATGTTTTGGTTCTTTTCCATGACATGTTGTCATCAGATTGTATGTCCCATCTTTTGGACTTATTTATTCCACTTTGGTCCATCCAATTACGAAAGTATGATTTTTTGCGATTTAACTTGGTTTTTTTAATCAAGAGGTTTTCTTTAGGGCTCACGGCTCTAAAAAATTTAATTGACTATAATGGCATACCCTTGTAGGAACGAGGCCCTGGAATTAAAATAAAACTTACCTTACACCTTTAGGGTAAGGGAAGAATCATTGTTCCATAAATCCCAAATATTTCGCTCATCCAAATGACTAGATGCATTCTAAGGCAATATTTCTATCTCTTGAGCTATTATATTGCTCTTTGAATGGCGTATTTAAACATTTAGACAAGAATTTTATGACATATGTAGTGGTCCCTCTGAACAAATATACATTTGTGATAAACAATTGGAGCTAAACAAAATAAGCAATGATAAATTTCTTAGATATGAACCAAAAGCAAAGTATAAATGTGAGCAATGAAGGATATAATAAATCAACTAATCATGTACTAGAATAAATATCAACTTCCTCTGTCATAAATCTAAAGCTTATAGAGATTTCCAAGATGAAATTAGTAACATAGTTAAAGAAACAAAAACTCTCTTAAAAACATAATTAGTATGACAACAAGTGTATGAATAAAAGAGAGAAGAGTTGGGATAATTAGTTAGTGATACAGGTTTCTTTCGAAAACATTAAGGCTTGTTTGAGTGGAGATATAAGTGTGGTTTAAGAAATTGATCATAGTGGAAGATGAGCCCATCATATGGCAAGAAGTGCATAACAAGATCATGAGTTGCACTAGGACATGTGATTAACAATGGAGGTGAATGATGAGGGAAATGCATCAGAGGCGAAGAATCTTATTTGTGTGTTGAAGGAGAGATATGAGATGGAGAACTTTGTGATTTCAGTGAGAAAGAGAGAAAAATGTTTTTATAAGTTAAGCATGGAAATTCTAAAACTTATTTATGGTATATGTTGTAAATTTGTGCACAATACATACATAACATAGCTTTTGGAGATGAAGTGCAAATTGGTCGCCTAACGCCCAACTGTTACACTTGTAATGTAGCGACACTAGATTGATAGAACCACAACACATGAAGCAGCTCATCAATGCTCGATGTAAGAAATTTGATAGCATAAAATTGAGAGTATAACACCTGAACAAGTAGACTAACACCAATAGTACAACACCACAATACTCGTGGAACAAAATTGAAATGCCTAAACTTAGATTTTATCACCAAGGACTCAGAAAGGAGAATCATAATATTGAGCTTGCAACATCTCAGTACCCAGAAAAACAATGCCTCAATGCCCAGAAGTTAGCACAATTACGCTTAACCCATTTCTAGTATACAAGTGATTGACATCGTGGTGCACAAATGCAACATCCCATCACCCTATTGGAGCATTGTGGTGCCACATCATTGTGCCCCAATGTTTGTTGCCAAATTTAGGTGGTTTTTACTTGACGCTAATGGTTTTTCTTAATTGAAAGGTAGATTTCTATATAATTCACAAATTTAAGTCTCTCTCTCTCTCTCTCTCTCTCTCTCTCTCTCTCTCTCTCTCTCTCTCTCTCTCTCTCTCTCTCTCTCTCTCTCCCCCTCCCCCCTTTCTCCCCCCTCTCTCTCTCCCCCTTCTCTCTCTTCTTCTAGCTTCTTAGGTGACTTTAAGGGGTGATGTGAGTTGAGTGTTTTTATACTGAGTGAGATTTAGAGAGTAAAACAATTGGACAATGAACTAGTGAAGGAAGATGGGCTTAGAGAGAAATTTTATATTGATTTTTTTCATTTTCTTCTCAATTTTTAAATTTTATTTTATTTTTAATGGATTTGATATATTTCTCTTTGATCATGACTAGGATCTAAAATCTTTCTTATTTGAGTTGGTTGTGTAATGATCTTCGTGAATCCAAGTGAGATTCTTAAGCAATAATAACATGTTATTTTTTTATCTTTTAAACTTCATTTATAGTTCATACTTACCATTTCATTTGTTAAAAATCATTACGATTTAGGACTACTGAAAGAAGATAAGAAGAAAAACTAGGTTAAAACACAAACATTTAGTGGAATAGAAATATTGTAAATATGTGTTTGTGATATCACTAGAGAATAGGGAATGAAGGGAGCCTTTACAAGATTAAAAGAACTTAATCATAATAGGAGACTCTGATGTTTTTTATGTCTCATAAGAGAATAACAAGCACTTATCTTTGGTTTCCAGCTATTTTAGAAGAATCTAGTGAAGGAAATGAAATTTTTACATATTCAAATTAACGAAGTGTTTCTCACATTAGCTACAATCTTAACAATCAGTTTTTCATTTTAAACTTTTAAGGTTATCAAAAAATATTTTAAAAAATCCAACCCTTCGAAATAACATAGAATAATTAGATCAATAATTAATCTATTTTAAAAATTAACAAGTTCATAGTGATATCAATAATTTGGATTAAAAAATTTGAATACTATATGATCGACACGTATACTTGCGTAGTTAACATGTGCATCACGACACTATGGATCATTGATGAATGTATTGGAATGCATGGTTTCATAAAAAAAAGAAATATCTAGCATTTTGCTTATGAGTTATTAGAGAGATATAACAATGTGACTAGATTTGACTGGGTTGGATAACACCAAGTCGTGCTCTTTTGTATGCAAACTCTTAATTGCAATAAGAATTGCAAGTGGCTTACATTTGTTCATCCCAAAAGAATCTAATATGTGGAGCACATTGAGAATAATTAAAATCATGGCCATAAGCAATGCAAAATTCATAGAACCAAGAAACTAGGAATAAAGTAAACTTTGAGCAATACCTACATCCTTAACCATGGATCTAAATCTTATAAGGATATTAATCTCATTTTGAAATGCTAAATCTCGTTAAAATCACTACAAGATAGAGGTGAGTGACAACGAATCATTGAAAAAGTTGTTAGGATATTTGCTCAACATTATATACTTGCTAAGAAAGCACATAATCTTGGTTCGGAGAATATAAGAGTGTGGTCTGAAAAATTGTCCACATTGGAGAACATGTACTGAATTAGCTCAGAGAGCTTAGAGGGACCATGAGGCAAAAGATTATAATGAGATTTGGTGGAAGATAGAGGTATGGTCAGAGGTTAGCATATGGAGTGAAGAAAACTTGGAGGTGTGATTGAGGGTGAAATGTGAAGGAGAGCTTTGGGATATAAAACATAAGAAATAAAAAATAATGCATGTGCATTTGGCTTATAAAATCTTAGAGTTAGATGTTTGTGAGATATGGATTATTGAAAATATATTTTTTTACATGTTTAAAAAAATTAATCATAATATTATCAAAACAGAACATAGTAAAGTAATGATATCTCAAGTACAATCCTTGCAATGTATAGAAATTCACTTAACCACTATGTTTTGTCCTCTATCCAAGATTGACTACGGATTAATGTAAATACAAAAAGATGATTATAGGTTTGTATCTTTTATCTTTATGATTGGATAAGGTATTATATACACTTGGCATATATTTCCTTAAACTTAACACTTTGTATCACTAAATGAATGTGTGCTAAAGGCTGTAGCCCTAATGATTCAAAATCAAACAAGACCCAAACATAATACCTAAAAATAATTACTCTACGTAGGAAAAAAAATTAAATCTTAAATATTGATGATGAATATCAATGATGTGTTCAAATTTATGATGATTTTCATAACAAAATAATATTAAGATTGCACCTAATCAATTCACCGGTTCAATTGGAGTGCAAATTCAAAACAATGAAAGTCACCCTAAGGTCATTACATGGGATATCGATCCTAAGGTGGAGTTAAGTTGGCCTTAGCTCACATTCAATGTGTAGTGTATGTCAAATAAGTTTGAATCAAATTGCCCAAAATGTGTTTATAAGTAACCTAGGATTGAGTTTACCCTAGAGAATTGAAGAGGGTTCATCTACTGGTTTGGGTATCAATCATATAGATGGATCATGCTAGGTTTAGGATGCTCCAAGGTCATGTTAAGTGAAGTTTGTCTTGATCCATGTGTCAAGTCAATGTTGACCTTGGATGGGGCTAGCTTTGTGTGAAATGGGAAAGTGATCAAGCACATTATTATGATCGACAAGTCCTTAATGAGTAAAAAAATGAGGTCAACAAGCTACTACCACACAAGACAATAGTGTGCTTCATGATTTTATGTGAGTGAAATATCAGGATGCAAAGAGAGGTGCTTTTTTCGTCAGATATGGCAGTAGCGCTGGAGTTGATGAATTGGCTAACAGGGTAATAACATTCATTCTATTCAAAACTAAAATTTTAATTTCTTCCTTCAATAAACATAGCATTCCCTTGTCATAACTTAGCTCTGAATGTTCCCTCAAAATTTAGCTGAGTATAAAAGACATGCCTTTATAAACTGCAATGAGCAATTCTTTACTCTTCGAAGAAAAAAGCCAAAAAAAAAAAAAAACACCAATATAAAAGATACATGGCAAACAATCCGTTCCAACGTATTATTTGTGATTTTTCTTGTTTAATATGCATTGATTTGCCGTTAGTTTTATTGGGGGCGGGTATACTATTAGTGACTGTAACATAATTTTTAACATTTTTCAAGGTATTTCTTTTTCTGTAAGATAATAACTAGGCAGCCATAATTATTAGTAACGACAATAAAAATCATTGTACAATATTAATACTTGTTCAGAACAAAATTATATCATGCACACGGAGCTGACTTTCGAGAAAGATGTCGCACTAAGTTTTTATTTAATATTATTTTGTACGCAGGGATGCCATCAAAAAAAATGATCATAATTTTGGATGAAGGCATGCGAAGCCAATTTGTTTCCACGCTACAGCTTTGATAAACATATTGTCGCTAATTTTGCTAATGCTTTTCTCATTGCCATTTCCATTTCACATATTTGTTAATTTTTATCCATTGCTTTGTTGGTTCTATTTGTTTCATTAGCAGTCTAATTCAACGTGTAGCGCTTCACCGCAGACTCTTAACTCGGAAAATCTTAGCAAATTTACATATTATATCAATCTGATATTCGCGTGTAAAAATTATTTAAATTTTGTAACTTTCATGTCTTCCCAAAAAGCATAATAGAACACAATTCAAACTTTAATAATGCAAAAACACAATATAAATTTCAATTATATTCAACAAGTTGCGGCAAATAGGTGCCAGCAACAAAGTTTTCTGGCCATTACGAAAATAACTCCATATAAATATTGTTCAAATACAAGGTTGATATTGAATGAAGCCACCCATCAACAGTATCGCTAAAACACTATCAACACAAGATAATCAAAAACCTAAAGATAGACTCCTACCTCCCCCCAACTTCAAACCAAAAGAAGGTAGAAGTCCTGGCATAGATCACCCGAACGTGTTGGAGAACCAAGTTGCCATTTGTTGATACTGCCTTCGCTCCTCCCTCAATTCTAGTATTCGACACTGTGACACAGTCAGCACCGACATTGCCATGGCATTTTTCTTTGAATGCCAGAGGTGTAAATCCATTGCACTCAGGTGCTGTACTTACTATAGGAAATGAGAGGTAATCAAGAGGATTCTCCTCACACTGAAGAATGCAGCCTTCAACAGTGAGTCTCCCACTGCGGTGGAGTAAGCAACAACCCAGTTCTGCTCGTACAGTAAGGTTTGCAACTTTACAGGTGGAAAAGAATTCAAGAGCACTGTATATAGTTTGGAAGAAAAATTGGGAAATGAATACAAATTGTTTCCAGTGCATGCATACAAGATTAGTATATTATAATTCATAGTTACGTATAAGGTTATCATGTCATATGGTTTGCAACTTTACACGTGGAAAAGAATTCAAGAACACTGTATATGGTTTGGAAGAAAAATTGGGAAATGAATCCAAATTTCTTCCATTGCATATAAGATTCATATGTTATTAGTTACATATAAGATTAGTAGGTCATATGGTTTGCGAATTTGCATTTTCCAGTGCATGCTTATAAGATTCTTATTTTGAAATTCATATTCACATCCTCATAAATCAAGAGTTAAAATAAGAAATAAACCTTTCAGATCCTCGCAAACAGGTCAGAATGGTACCGTCAGGCCGTTCACCCCCACCTATCTAATCAAAAAAAAAAAAAAAAAAAAAAATTGCACGCAAACAAGTTGTATAAGAGCACTGAGTCAATCTAATCTGTAACAACTAAACCGATCCAGTAAATGCCATAAACTACTGGTAGAACATGTTTGAGCTACAAATAGGCAAAAACTTACAAGGCACAGAGGTTTCTTAATCTGAAGGTTATGGGCAATATAGTCTCCAGCAGCAGAGATGAGAATGGTATCACCAGGACTTTATCACAAAATAGAAACCAGCATGAATACCTTTCTCGCCGATCAAATTCTCACATCAAAGTAAAACAACTGACCGTGCAGCAGCAATTGCAGTCTCAAGTGTAGAATAAACTCCTGGTTCAGCCAAGTTTTTTGCTGAATATTCTACGCGCAGCCAATGCCGAGGATGGCAGGCCAAGTACCGCCATCTGTGGCAAACGAGTGCGGTGTTATACCGGTCTGCAAATTCAACAAGAAAGCACTAATGATTCCATCTTTAGAAAAGGCAACAACAAAAGAGAACAGAAAAACAATGTAAAATCCAGCAATAAAAATTGAGCAAATGTTAATAGAGCAGTTTCAAGAAAATTTGAGGACAAATGAACCCACTTCAGGTATGCCAACGTGAAAAGAGATCTCTTTATTAGTTGTCTTAAAAAACAAGTGATGACCTTTAGCTCAATCAATATGATCATTAGCCAAAAGTGGTGCTTAAAACATTGGAATAATACCAATACGTTTTAGACAGATGCTATTAGAAACTAAATAACACAAAAGAAAGCTGGCAATATCTTTCTTGCTTCTAGCATGGAAATATAGTACGGAATCACTTCGGATTCTCAAATGCTGATTAAGAAAGTTTAACAAGCAAAACCATACTCCTTGTTCTGCAACATAACTTCAAAACAAGAGAGTAATAGTACACATTGGAAGAGACGAATTAAAACCTAAAATATTGGGATTCTACTGTATTAAAAATTCCTTATAATAGCTGACATATAGAAACAGGGTAATCTGTAAGGCAATCCTTCCACATCTCAAAATTCACATTTCCTCGGTGGTGATCTTATACAAATGCAATAAATCATGTGAAAAGATAAATTCTGGACAAAAGATAACCTTCCTTGTAAGAAGGCCTAAATGCGGCCTCATACATATAATCACAATAAAATATCTATCATCTTCATCGTAGACTTGCTAACAATTTGGGATCAACTAATAATGTATAATCGATTACCAAAATTCTGAAAACAGGAGCATTGAAATCATAAGGATCTGTTAAAATTGGAGGAAATTGGCCATGAATCAAGCCACACTTTCCTCTGCATTTCCTTTGACACAACCACAAAACATCCAAATAGAACCATAACAAGCTGTTTGTTAGAAGCATAGCATTTAGCTTATGATGAACACTTAGAGATCCTCAAAAAAGCATGAATTATACTGAGCTTTCAAAATTTCTCATAAGTCACCATTTCTATCACGAACCAAAAATTGAACTTTTTATGTTTGAATTTGAAAAATACTTTTGGTGCTTGTTTGGAACTCACTCTGTCGAAGAGCAGTGTTGGGCTTTACCCTTGGACAATTCGGGGATGCATTCAGTTTGTAGGGCATATATCGTGGGCATGGAGTTCACATTTCATGACGCTTAAGAAAAGCCAAAACTTTATGATATATATTACAGTAATAAATTATGACCTTTCATAAATACTTTTTATCTATTTAAATAACCAAATATTTGGAGGATTTACATGCATGTCACTCAAGGCTTTCCAAATTACATATATCGCACCTAAACTTCATTACTTCACCCATAACACCTAAAACATTAAAATAAAAACAAAAATAGCAAAACCATATAAAATCCATACCCCTGCTATCAACAACCACTAAATTTTAATTCAAAACTTATCCTAAAAATGTAAAATTTTAGTCTTTCACCATCCCCAAATCTTTCAGTTACACTCTAAAAACCCTGAAAACCGTTTTAACACCTCCCCATCATTTGATATCATGGTCAAAATGATCCAAAACCTTGATCATTTGTCTTAAAAAATAAATAAATAAATAAATAACAACCCAAGAAGGCGCTACCATCCCTACAAGAAACAAGCCTTATCATCAAACTCCTAAAAGAACTCTTTCAAGACGAGGAGATATTAAACTTCATCAAATAAAGCATCTTTAAATCAACTAGTAATATATATATATATATATATATATATATATATATATATATATATATATATATATATATATATATTACTATGAATTCCCTTTATTTCAGTAAGAATTTACGCAAATGACATCTAGAATATTGGCATGTTCTATTGGCAATTCTAAGTTTAATTTGCTAGTCCTTCGAGAACTTAACAACATATAAATGTCAAGTCAATCTTATCGAAAAACCAACCAAACCCCCTTTGATGCATGAGAGATTCATGCCATGTAACGGTGTGGTCCACAGAAATATTTCATGCAACTTATTAGACGTATTTTTAAAAATATTCAAATTCAATTAATATTATATTGATATTTACTCTTAATTTTAGCTTTCAATATGCTTAACTACATTTATGAAAATAAGTAATCTACGTGTTTCATGAAGAATTGGAAAGTAGGGCTCTAAAGATGGAGTTAGTGATTCTTGTGATTCATAATTTCTAGTGATTTTCCTCTGTTTAGAGGCTCTGGTTTAGTTATTTTCTTGAATAGGTTCTTTATTTGTGGGGTTTCACGTGATGGTTTCTCCGTATCGACCTTCGTATTAAGAGATATTTGCCAGTAATCAGAATTTAGTTTCAAATGATGAGACTAACTATCTTTTCACCTTTTCAATTCAAAGATCAGATGGTTGACGGCTCGTCGGATGGGCTTTTAAATAAAGCAGCTTGAAAGAATGAGAAATCTGCTATTCTTTCTCGAAAAGAAGAGACTAACGTTTTAGTGGAACCTTAAAAGTTCACCTTAGTAGGGAAATTAGGTTTCTGCATCCTAGAATGGAAGTTATCCATAAGTTCTTTGCAGATTTGAAGCGTTAAGGCCACTGGAATGTTGGGCTCATTGATGGGAGACATCTTGTGATCAACTTGGAGAAGGAAGTAGATTATATTACTTTATTCTCAAGAAAAGATTTGTAAATTAAAAAGGTTAATATGAAGATCTTGAAGTGGATGACCGTCTAACCCTAAGAAAGAACCACCAATTGTGACTTTATGCTTTCGTTTTTCAGGTATGAAGTTGCATTTGTTTAATACAAAGGTTCTTTATTCTTTAGGTGTCGTTTATGGTACTCCTATGAAGATATATCATGCTAAGTTCAATTGTACTAGACCCTCAGTTGCTCCTCTTATGGTTCAAAGACGACGCCTTTAGTGATTCTGTTTAGATAGGAGATTCCAATTCAGGTTATTGGCGAAGTGTAGAAATGGAATCTGTTTGTCCTTATTGTAGTAAATGCAGAAGGTTTAGCCATAATTTGGCAAACTGCTTTGTTACACATCTTGAATTGAGAAATTTCAAAGGAAATACGATTATAGAGAGGGAAACTGATAATAATGGCGAAGATTGGAAGGTTGATAAAGTAGATAATAATGCTATTCAATGCAAAGAAGGTATAGTTGAAGTGAATGGTAACAATATTAAAGAAGTGAATGTTCCACAGGAAGTTTTGATTGGGGAAACAAATCCTGCGGTTAGTATCAATAGAAGAAAAAAGGATCAGGAGGTGGGTAACTCTTCTCTTATTAAAAATGAGTTTGTGAACAATGTAGTTGATGGTGTTCTTGTAGTTAAGACGGAGAAAGTGATAAACAGAATAGTGGAAGTAATCATAATGTTGTTATGAATGTTCTTAATAACTAAGATAATGTCAATATTGATAATAGTCTGGATCTTACTAGATCTGAACTGGAGGATTGGTTGATTAAAAAATCTTCTTGGAAGAGGTAAAATACAGGTTTAAGAGAACTCAATTATGTTAATCCAAATGCAGCTCAGTTACAAGTGAATGGTGATTGAAATGAATTAAACAGATTATTTTCGCCTTCCTCTAGAGGTACTAGAGGTTCAAAATCGGTTAATGATGTTTAATTTTCTTATCTAGAATATTAGAGCCGTTGTTGGTTCTAGTGCCTCTATCAGACTCAGGAATATCACCAGGTCGCATAAGATTATTTTTCTTGGAATTCTTGAACCTCTTGTACAGAATAATGAGAAAAATTTAAGAAGGATTGAGAATTTTAAAATGTTTGCTAATTCCAACACAAAATATGGCTTCTTTGAAAAGTTCTTTAAAGGTGGATATTCTGGTGGATCATCGTCAGTTTTTTCATATCAGAATTAATTTAAATTTTTGTTCTTTTCATGCCACTAACATTTATGCAGGTTGTAATAGACCTGCTATATTGGAGCTGTGGAATCAATTGTTTTTGCATAAGGCTGTTGATGAACCTTGGTTGGTTGGAGGATGTTTTAATATAATTACTTCTGCTAGTGAGGAAAGAGGGAAACCACTTAATATGAATTTGGTTGATTATTTCTCTGAAGCTTTATTTTATGCTGATATTTTTTATTTGAATTTTAAAGGTAGCCTTTTTACTTGGTCGGGAAGTAATGTGCTTGAACTTTTTGATATGTTTGTCTCCAACAATGCTTGGGTGGATAAATTCCCTATTGCTACTATTCAAAATCTGGTTATGGTTGGATCTAGTTATGCTTCTCTGCTACTTGGTGCTAAAGTCAGTAATAAACCCCATCCTTACCAAATTAGATTTCTGAACATGTGAATTTTGAATTCTTCTTTCAAGCAGTTTGTGATCCATAAATGGAAAACTGGTTATGATAGCAATGTTGGTTATAGATTATGGTATTTACAAAAAACGATTTAGCTCTTAATTTCAAGAAATGAAATTGGGAGGTGTTTGGTATTCTTCATAATATTGTTCTCAAGGCTGAACATAATGTCTGACAGTTGGCGATGGATTATAGTAATGATATTATTGACTTTAATACCTTATTTAAAGGTCAGGAATAGTTGAATACTGTTATTTCTATGGAAGAATCATTCTATAGTCAGAAAGCAGCAGGTCATCAAATGGTGGATGGGGATAGCCTTCAATAAGAGGAGGAGGATCACTAATGTGATTAAGAGAATTAAAAAGTTATATGGAACTTATATTCAGGATACTAATTTGATTAAGGAAGATGATAGTCATTTTTCTAAGCTTCTAAATAGTCTTTAATGATATTCACTTTTTTTTAATAGTAATAATCTTACTTTGATTCCTAGTGAAGAGGAGATTAAAAACATTCTTAATAGTATGAATAATAGGAAGACTGCGGGGTTGGATGGTTATTCTATGGCTTTCATAAAAGCTATTGGGAGGTGGTTAAATTGGATATTACTGTTGTTGTTCAGAGTTTCTTCTAAGGCATTGATATACCCCGGTAATTCAAGTCCACTAATATGTTTTTAATTCCTAAAAGGAGAGATGCTTGTAGTTGGGATAATTTTACACCTATCAACTTGAATAATATGATGTCTAAGATCATTTCTAAACTTATTGTAATCAGAATTCAGCTTTTACTTGACAATATCATCAGCTTTTGTTATAGGAAGGCATATTTGTGATAATGCCTTATTTCTCATGAAATTGTTCTCAATTTCAATAAAAAAGGTACGGATGGAAATGTTATCTTTAAAATGGTTATTAGAAAAGTGTAAGACACTATCAGATGGGAGTTCATATAGGCTGTGTTGAAGCCTTGCGGTTTTAACATGGAGTTTTGTTATCTAATTAACAGAATCCTAAATAATAATTTCTATTCTATTCTAATAAATGGGAATACTTTTGGTTATTTCAAGGCTATGCAAGGAATCAAATAGGGAGATTATTTATCCGCCACTTTATTTATTACTGCGTTTGATTACCTTTCAAGATGCTTAAATTTCATTTTCAGCAAGTACCCTAGCATGAACCATCTCGTAAGAGTAACTACAGTATCTCTTACCTTGTCTATGCAAATGGTTTAGTGATCTTCACTAATGCTAATAAAAGATCCATTAATTCGGTATGGAATGTTTTGGAGTATTTTCAGGAGGCTTCTGGTCTGATGTTTAATATTTCAAAATGCAATTTTTATTGTTGCAACACTATCATACATAGTAAAAAGAATTGGATAGAGGATATTATTAACCGTGCTAAAGGAGAGTTTCCTATGCCTTGTTTGGGCAAATAAAGGAAAGAGAAGGAATCCTTTTTTACCAATCTAATTGATAAGATCAGTAATCGTATATACTCTCTTAGGAGAATAATTTCTTATCCTTTGGAGATAAGATTACTCTTTTAAAAAGCATTCTCACATCTATTCCTTTATACACTACGCAAATTATGAAAGTTCCTACTAGGATTTGTAGTAGATTGGAGAATACTTTTAATAAGTTTCTTTGGGCTGTAAAGGAGCATAAAATTCAAAGAAAAAGTTAGGCTAAGCTTTGTAAAGAATATCATGTATGGGTTGTCTCAAAATCTTATGCCAAGTTGTGATGATTGTATGGAGATATCAAGGGCCATGGTGATAGCTGTTGATCATTTGATTGTTCGAGGAAAATTAATTGGATATAAACCTTTAGAATCAGTGCCCTGGAGAAGTATTTAACGCAACTATAGGACAAAGATCAGAAAACCGGTATAATCAATCTTGTTGGCGTTGGTGAGAATATGGATGAAAAATGCCAAATTGCAAAGAGATGAGTTTACGACTAGGTCTTGTGAGAATCTTGTTGCTTGTGTTTTGCAAAAATTGATTGATCATTGGCAACACATACTTGCTATTAGCCATTCGCAGATGTAGCTAGTTGGAGTTATTTTTTATATGTTATAAGATGGATTTGAGTTATTTTTTATATGTTATAAGATGGATTGTTACTCCAGAATCTAGAACTCAGGTAGATGTAGAAGCATTTAATGGGTGTGTACTCCAAGTCTGTGTGTTGCCAACATAAAGAAGCCAAGTGACCCGAGTTATTACATTGGGCATGTTATAGAGGGTCTTGATTAGTATCTTCTTCATTTGGCTCTAGATTTTGAAGTAGATAGAGCTCTACCATGACCTCCCCTGGTGGAGTTGATATACTTGCCACAGGTAATTGTAGGAGCCATTTGCGGGTTGAGAAAGCTCTCAGATATGAGAATATCATTTGCAAGATTGATCCCTTCGGTACTTAGGAGATAGAAGAAATCATACAAATCTATCTGTTGTAGCTGGGTGCAAATTGCATGTTTGAAGGCCTGATAAGTGTTGGCTTAACTTTTGATGTCGCATGTGTGGAGTATCCACTTGAAAGTTACGGGACTGTATTTCGCTCACTCGTAGTCACCTGTAATCCAAGACATCCATTAGGACCCCCTAATACATGTTTTGAGCACGGAACTAGGGCTGCTGCCGATTTAGCCCCACCTGGAGAACATAATATTGGGTGATGATAATTCTAAAACGAGACATATTTAATGTTCATTTTAGTGTTAGAAAAACATGCTCCATCTATTCAAAGCCTCTCATCGCCGAGGTAGTCACAGAACTCTCCCACGCGCATTCCGGGAAAATTAGGTTCAGAACAACCTACCAGCGTGGGAATCCGGGATAACCATCAGCACTAAATTCCATAATTCGAAACTTCGGTAATGTTCATTTTTGAGTCACGGGATCATATTTTAATGATAAATGGTTTCCTGAAGCTTCTGGATCACTAAAAACCCTTCAACGAACTTTTGGGAGTAAATTTGGGATTTGGACCTTCCAGGGCCTGTACTCGACCCTAATCGGCGATTTATTTTGATATGGTGTACCACCGGTTTCCACCCAGATGTGAGAAGACCTATTTTCATTTTTGAATATCCTTCAGTGGTTTGAGGATCCATAAGAATCCTCCGCGTAGAGCTTTAGCGAAGAATGGAAGAAAGGGAAAAAAAATTTAAAGGGCAACGAATAAGCACAACCACATGAGCGCAAAGGCGCCCAAAAGACGACTGACAATGGAGGAGGTGCATCTTTTAGCACATATAATATGAGTGCTCCTTTACACTAACCCGAGAAAGTGGCATGCAATTGGCGCATAGGCACCAAGACCCGCTACCAGCTGCTCCACTCAAATGGGATGGCGCCTAGGCACCTCTCATTGGCGCTAATGCGCCTCTTTAAACTGTCTAAGGCCATAGGTTGGGCGCATATGCGTCCATTTCTCGCAAAATTACTCAGCAGTAAGATAGAAATGGAGGAGACCATCGTACCTTACTTGGGCGATAACATTCGTCATTTATGGCAGAAAGCAAAGGGTAGAAAATTTGTTTCAATTTTTGGATGAAAATCCAGTGGGAGAACGGCTGAGCAGCGTCGGACCCATGGACAACGCAGAAGAGCATAGCTTATAGGGGAGAACAACAGCATCGTGAGAGGAGAGGGCATTCATTCGGTGGAGGAGCTGGGGAGCATTTTGAGAGCGCTATGAGAGGTTTTTGGAGAATACTTGAGGGATTTCTCCAATTTCGTCTTTCTCTCTTCTCCTTCTTGATCATTTCCTTCATCGCCTTTCTCATTTCCTGGAGAAAACAGCTGTGCATGAGGAAATTGCTTGGAACTTTCTTTGGACTTTCCTTGTAGATTAAAGTTGCTTCCTTTTGTGGGGAAGAAACAGAGCTATCGTCACCAGTGCAAGGTCGGATATCAGAGCAAACCCAGAGAACGAGTGTCCAACCGCCACATAAGTAATATAATCCTCAAACTCTTGCAATTTCATTCCTAACATGCTTTTTAGGTCTGATGTTAGAGAATTAAGGTTAGGATGTGGTAGAGGAGACCGATGGATTGGGGAGCCATTTCGTTGATTATCCTCTACAAATCCTTAAGTTTTTCTCCATACCCTTAGCACATTGACCTAACTTGTCAAAAGCCTAGCAACCCCATGATTGTTCAGCGGCTTCATTTTTTGATAAATGAGTTAAAGCCACCTCGATCTAGAGAATGAGAAAATCATTTGATTCTTGTACCCTATAACACGAAGACTATGTCCATGAGGGAAAACCTTCATTTTCGTGAAGGTTTTCTTTTCGTGGAATAGTTCATCCACATTTTTGTAGAACTAGAGGTAGGCTCTCCATTACGTTACGTAACGGGCGGTAGATATGACTTCAACCACCCTAAGACCTATGTGAGATTGATAGGAGCGTTGCAACTTGCCATGGAAAAGTCATTGGGTGTGTTTGCATATTTGCATGCGATTATTTTTTTAATATGCAAAAAATGATCAATTTTGCATGCTTTTCTGACCGGCCATCGCCTTAGGTTGGCCACCATTAGTCGGCTTGACTGGCCGCCCGTATCTTCTGGATCGATCGGTCGTCCCTTATCAGATGGCTTGATCAGTTGACCAATACAGATCGGCTCGGCCGCCCGCTTTATGTCGGCTTAACCGGCTGCCCGGTATCATTCGGCTCGATCGGTTGTCCCTCGCTGGATGGCTTGATCAGTCAACCGATATCGGTCCGCTCGGCCACCGGCCTTTAGGTCCGCTCGACCGGTTGCCCGATATCATCCGGCTCGATTCGGCTTGTCCCTCACCGGATGGCTTGATCGGACGACCGATATGTTAGCTCGACCGCCTACTTTGGTCCGGCTTGACCGACCACCCGACATCACCCTACTTGATCAGTCGTCCCTCACTAGATGGCATGATCGGTCAATTAGGCAACATACCTTTGGTTGGATGATTTTGATTGATTTGCATTTATTTAGTATGTTCATGCATGCATAGCACGTAATGCTTGTCTCTTGTATGTGATTGTCAAATTTGGTGCAATCACAGAACTTGCAAGCTATGTCCTGATATATGGACTTTGGTGTTGTTTAGGGCACTACATCTGTTTGTTTGAGCGACTGTAGCGTGCTAAACCACCGTTGGAATATAATGTGAATAAATTGTGCTTAATCACTTAGTGTGCCACACATGTTCGCTTGAGCGACCGTGACATGCTATCACATATTTGTATCTTGCATGCGCATGACTTGGTCCATTTGAATGGCAAGTTGATTCATTACACGAGTGACCCGTTTGTTGGCCATAATACTTAAACGAGCATTACTTGCAAGTATATCTTAGCGAGCAATGCAAGTTTTGTATTATGACCAATATATGTATGATTGTGCTAAAGTTTCAAGGCTCGAAAGTGCGTCATTAGCATGTTATGGACCAGTATTTAATGGTCCTATATGTTAAAGTATAAAATAAATAATTTCCTTATATTATCTACCATATTTTAAAATTTACATAAGTTAGGCCATATGTGAGGTCTCTTATTTAAATGACATCCCCTAGTGACATATTTTATACCACTTGGATATTTAGGACTGGATCGGTGTTGGTAATCGATAGCTCTTACCAATACTGTATACACAAACTTAGATGTTGTGATTAAGCCGCCTTGTGTTCGGATGCTTTGCTAAACTGGGCCTAGGGTGCAAGGACTTTTCATATCTTGACTATTGTTCCTTGGTTTGCACCGTAATCAAACATTTTGTGTTGCTTTGTGCGTTTATTGGGTGTGAGATATGTGCATTAGTATATTAGGTCGGCCTTCTTACGGGAGCTATGTCCAACGAGGAGGAGCCGTAATGATTTATGCTAATGCATTATCCGCAGTGCTATTAAACTCTTCCCACCAGACATGGTTTGCCACGTTGCATGGAGATAGCTTTTATGTTAACTTCATTTTCGTGCAGTTCCAGTCATCTTTTAGACTTTATTATGTACCTTCTACAGTCCTTAAGTAGTATGTACTATAAATAAGATACGGACACGGGTTTTGAGGCGCTTTATGATGATAGGGATCAGGAGCAACTAGCTCATGTCGTGTACCTTAACTCCATATTTTTACTTTGATGTATAGCATTATGATCAGTCGTGTATATGCGGAGCCTGACCGGCTTTTTGCCTTCAACTATATGTTGCTGACCCAGCGGCACCCGACATGTGTTATTTATTCATACTTAGCCTGATTTACTTTGTGCAGTGTGTTGTTATTTGCACTTTCTTTAAATACGGATTATTTACGAATCCTGTGAAGTATAATTTAGACTCTTTAAGGATCTAAAATTTTTTTTTTTCAAAATCCTATAAATCAAAAATTAAGATTAAACAAAAATTAGGATTAAAATATTTCAACTATTTAAAACATGCACTTTACTTTTCGGCATGACCATCGAGACGGTTTTAAAATGGGTCGCATGCATGGACATAACACAGTCATCCCAAATAGAGCCTCCACGCTTAAAAATTTGGATAATTGCATCATTTTGAATGTCTCGAGGAGAAGCCCTCATACTTCTTCAACAAGACTTGCCCAACATAGATTTTTACTTACATGATTTTCTAGCACTATTAGGGTGTCAGAGACTTCTCCGACCCAGACGAGGTATAAATCCTTTGAGTGAGTGTTTTTCAACTTTGTTGGACCTCTCTTTTCCCTCCTTTCCAGTGACATCTTCGTTATTGATTTGGCGAGTACAACTTCTACCTCTATATAATCTACCTCTAGAAATTCACAGGGCATTACAGTCCTTTTTACTTAGGGCTACAAAGGTTTCCTTGGACAACACAATTCATTGACTACTGATAGGGAGTCTCACGTCGAGTTGAGTCAACTGCCTTTTTCGATCAGATAGACTTAGGGTCCTAATAGTTCGGGATGACGGATCAATGGTAACCTGACCCGACTATCTCTACCCGAGTAGGATTTCTCCAACTCCCTTTTGTTGAATACTTTTGAGCCCATTCGTCCTTTTGTGACTTTGTTGATGCGTCTTAATGGCCCCTATTGCCGATAAATCGCCGCTCGTTTGGGAAACGGTAAGTCTTGAAGTATATGGATGTTCCTATCACGTCGACCTGGTTATTTCTCAGGCCTCGCTCATCGACACGTCGTCGTCCAATTGTGAATATTAAGGATTCTCCCTCTCCCATGTGACTCGTATAAGCTTTGAAGTGGCAAAATGCTCCTGGTCAAAATAACCATCTTTTTAGTGACATATTTATCAGTTATCATGATAATGTAAGTAAGCTCCCGTTTATCGAGAGTATTCTTGGGTATCCCCCAATATGTAATTAACAAAGGGATACGTTCTTTTAGGAGTGCTCTTGACCCCAAAACAAAAATATTATTTTGGTTCTCTGATTATGGGTGGCTTATGTAGGGATTCTCATCGTGGATACTGTGTTTTAAGGTATTTTGATCCGGTTTTTGTTTAGATTTATAATTTCGACCTATCAAACAAAGATTAATATACATAAGTCTTTCATATTTCTTTTTAAATTTATCTGTCAATTTTCGTCGTATATCCTTTTCTTATTTCTATCCTCTTCAAGTCATTACTATGATCCAAGAGAAATTAATTTCAAAAAGAGAATAATACGACATAAATAAACTAACTGACGACTATGAGTTTAAAAAGATCCAACAAAAGTAAGTAGTAGGAAGCCCATTTAAAGTGTAGAGAGGATAATGTTCTCTTGATCTATCTTTCAATCAGCTATTGAAATATCGTCTAAAATGGGCATTAATGGATGATAGATATCGGTCATCGATTCGGTTTTTCAAAGAAAGCTAGTGGAGTTTATTTATAAGTTGGATAAGGCGAGATCCGTCGTTGGGGTTATAGGAGCTTCTCAATTCGTCGGTCATATTTCTAAGGTGATAGAAAGATTGAGAACTTAGGACAAAATGATAGAATATAAGGTTGATGTCAATTTTTAATCAAAGAGTATCCACGTATTATATTGGGCATTTAAGGTGATGGATGTGGTTGGGTAGTTGTCGGCCGCTTTATGGAGCTAGTGCGATGCGTCTCTTTTTTTTAGATTTAATTTAATGGATATATGTATATTAGTTTTGAAAATAAGATTTTTAAATTTTAAAATATTAGAATGAGAAAGGACGGATCTCATTCGTTTAGCGAGCTGGATGAACGAGTCGTAATATCGCGAGTAACGCATCTATTCCGAAGAATGACACCCTACTCGACAATATCGCTCGATCAAATAAACCACAAAATTCATGACATCCGTTCTGGCTCGCGAACCTTTATGTGGACCGATAAATTCCCTATTTAATACAGCGAATTAAATAGGGTTTATATTATCTAGTGCCTTTAAAACTCCCTATGTAGTGCAGTCTACATGGTTAATTACTCCTCAAACAACCGAAGTCACTGAGAGAACTCCTCGATTTAGATCGTGCGTTTCATCTTCACGAATTCAAAAGGTAGGGTTTTCAACGAAATTCGGTAGTAGGAAATCCGATAGGTGAAAGGCGCGAATGTGGAACGATTATTTACGGAGTCAAAGAGATAAGCGGCAGGGGATGTCACGATCTCGAGGAGAACCTCGAGGACATCCCGAGCTATCCTATGGTTGGGCTTTAAGTTTTGGAAAGAGATTTATTTTAATTTCAATCTCGCAAATTAATTATAGAATTACGTTTGCAGATAACGACCGATTATGCAAACTACTCGAAAGACAGGAGGCGTTTACGTCAGTATCGACGACAACCTCGAAACCTAAGCGAGTTAGGGCTTATATCGCACAGGAGGGCCGTGCAGAAGCCTAAAAGAACAAAGTGAGGATTTATGCCGCACTGTGCGAACTACCTCGAAGTTCCCAGGATCATTATTTAAATCTAAAGAATGGTTCTTGACTGAAGATGGTCGTATTACCCACCGTGCTCCAAGCTCCACGTCGTAGCAGGATCGTCAGCTTAGATTTAAAGTCTTAAGTTAAAGTGAGCATGCGAGTCATTTATTATTTTTATTGCAAGCTGAGTGTGTACAGACCGTGGCATGAGTAAAGAAAACGAAAGCAAGAAACGGTGAGCATGCTATAACGAAGTCTAAACAAGAGACATGTCATGCTAAACAGAGAGTATACTTAAGCTATGCGGAAGTATCATGCTCATAACGAGTAAAACATGCCGAACGGGGAGAAAGTACGGAAATGTAAAACGTGCTACAAGTAGATACGTATCGAAAGTAAATATTGACTAGTAACAGTGAGAGTATGTCATTGAAAAGTAAAATATGCCAAGCGATGATAATAAGTAAGGAAAGTAAAGACCGTCACGTAAGTATCGTATCTTTCTTTATCTTCTGCATAGTTATTCGTAGTATTATCATTTTCATATATTTTTTTTATTTCGTAGAAAGTCATTAGCGCAGTAAAAAGCAAGAGTACAAGTAGTGAGCAAACACCTAACTTCAACAGAGATACTTACGGTACGTACGAAAGGAGCAAAGTACGAAAACCCAACGGTAAAACAAAGGAAAGACGACAGGAGAGCGAATAAAATCGTGGAAGAAAGCCAGAAGATCGAGAAAGAAAGAAAAAGAATGTCCGTAGAAAACCCCGAGAAAAGTCACGAACGAAAACAAAACAAAGTCGCAGAAAACCGCAAAGAACACCGGAAGAAACTCACGGATGGCTCACTAAACTCACTGACGAACCGTAAGAAAGCCATAGGCCTCTGGAAAGGAAGACCCGTAAGACGCGGTGTTTCGTACCAAGAGTCGTGCTAACGTCCGGACTCGAGTGCCGACTACTAGACCGACTTTCTGCAGGCGTATCCTAATCCGACTTGAATAACCTGAACCGTGGACCTTTATAAATTTTCACACATTTCATTTTTGGCTTATGCAAAGGCAAGATCAGTAGGTAAGAGTGCCGTGTAGTAGTGGAGGTAATTTTGTATTTTTCAAATATATGTTTTTTTTTGTTTTAAAACATTTCAAATCACGGGCTGACTATCCTAATAGTGACTAGGCCTACGAACATTAGACCGTCGGCAGTAGAAACCCCGAGGATGATCGAACGGTTCCGTGATTCCCGCTCTACTCTCTGCTGCAGTCTCCGAGTCAGGCGGCCCCATTCTATGATTCTCGTAATTTTTCTCGTTTTGCAGTCTCATCCATGTCCCCACCGCACTTACAGCCTTGCTTGATGGCCCCACGTATAACCCAAGGAGGTTATATATGCACACCTACACGTCCCCTGTAGGTGTGTGCTTTGTGCGAAAACAAGGTGAAAACTAGTGACGAGAGGTCGAGGAAAGGAGGACGGAAAGCGGCTCACTTAACACAATTTCGAAAGAAGTGAGTCGATTTCCAATAATCGAAAACACGTAAGTCACCCCGGACTCCCGACCGACCTCACATGTCCCGAAAAAAGGACTAAAGGCACCTCGACGCCTCTGAGAAGGTGAAGACTCAGACCCCTAAGGACACACTCCCTTTTCCCAAATAACAGTGAAATCATAAATAAAGATAAAATAAAAAAAGAAGAAAACTGCTGCCCGTGTGCTGGATCCTGGGTCGCTAAACTAGGAGGGCTATCACAAAACTCCAAGGCCTAGCCCCTTCACTTTCCTTTCTCTTTTCTTCTCTTTTCTTTTACTCCAATCCTGAACAAATGCTGCAACAAAGGCCCTCAACCTCAACATCAACTTATCAAGTGATTGCCAACCTCATGCTCATATATCTCTTTATCAAACCTCAACATTTAACTTTCAAGCATTAAAGCGAAATAAGAGATGTTCTTAAATTCTTCCAAACCAACTTCATAATGCGAGTGTAGCAAGAGGCAGAGAATAACATCACCACATCCACCAAGGCTCTCGGCCAAGACAAGAGCAAGGAGAGGCCCACGGCCAAGGTCACAAAGAAAGGAGGCAACAAGAAGTAGAGCCCCGCCTAAATCCCAAATTTCCATAAAGAAGCTCACGACCGAGCCTAACAAAAGACAACAAGGTAAGGCTTCCCACAATTCAGCACATCACAAGTGAAGCTCACGGCCAAAGCTCCCTAACAAGCCGCTCACACACTTCCAGACTCAACACAAAGCCAAAACCCGAGCCCTCAAGGAGCTCCAAATAAGGGTGCAGTACGAGCCACCTATACTATTTCAAATTCATCACAAATAAATAGGAAGAAATCCACTAAGTAACAAGCAATTCAGCCCCAGACCATAAGCTTAACAAAGCATACAAACCGAGCCCCATATGGACCTTAACCCGAGCCCCAAACCAAGGCTGCACTAGGGGAGGTTGCATGAACAAGCAGAACCAAAACGAACCCCACTACAAACTACGTGAGCGAAATTGCCAGGCAAGAACAAGACAAAGTCACAAAGGGCCTCAAGTCAAGCGCTTAAAGGGACGGAGACTCAAGAAAACAGATATACAGTAGAAAAGGGAGCAGCTCCCCCCTTAAATCCCAAATCCAAGCGTCACGACAGAGGACAGCTGCAGGAGCAGCGAAAACACAAAGAGACAAGCCCCCTTTAGAATGAAACAAACTTGCTTAAGAGTATAATGAGCTAAGATTGAGTTTAAAATTCAGCTAAACATGAAGCCTAGGTAAGCATTCCCATACCTCCAGCATATCCAAGCATAAGCCTTCAACATATTTCAAATGAAAGTAAACTTAGAGCTCTCTAAATCAATCTAAAGTCATCCTAGCATGCTTTTTCTTTTTTTTTTTTTTGAACAAAGAAGAAATGAGAGGAGCAAAAAGAGTAAGCTCCACATGTATATAGATTAAGCAAACCATTTCATGCTCCACATGCTCGTATTCTTTTAAACAAGCTCTCCATATTTCACATCAAGCTAGAATGAATAAAGCAAAGGGAGAGCCACATCACGTTGTTTCCAACCATAAAATTTTCACCCAACCTAAAAGCGAGGCATGAATATCATCAAACATAAATGCTGAAATTAGGGGAGCTCATACCTTAGTGAGAGATTAAGCAACCCACACTACAGATCCCAACAGAGCGAGTAAGGAAACAAGCACGGTCCAAGTTCAAAACCGAGCAACGAAGGCTCCGCAAAAGCTCGGGGCAAAGAGCTAACAAGCACTTCCTCACGTCACACACACACACAAACTCAAAACCGTGAGCGGAAGAGAGGAAGAGTTGAGGAAAGAGGGGGAGAAAAGAAAATAGCAGCACCTTCTTCCCAACAGAAATTCGGCCAACCCTCAATCTCACCCCAAACACACAGGATCAAATTCACTAGGTGACCAAGCCATTCAACCCCTCACAAAGCTTACACAAAGCACAAAAACGGGCCCCGTATAGACCTTAACCGAGCCCAAACCAAGGCTGCACCAGGGGAGGTTGCAGCAACAGCAGGAACCAAAACCGAGGCCTACTACAAGCTGTAGTAGCAGCTGCCAGGCAGCAACAAAACAAAGCAACACAAAGGCCCTAAGTCAAGTGTCAAAAGGGACAGGAATCAGTAAAACAGGAACAGCAAAAAGAGGGGAAAGATCTCTCCCCAAATCTAAATCCAAATGCCATATGAAATATTTTTTTTAAAAAATAAAAATATGCAACAAGAGCTGAAGAAGGATCAGCTAGCCAAACTTCCCACCTAGAAAACTCTTCAAGTGTAGCATGCCAAACTCATAAGTTAAAGAGCATTTGCAAGGCAAAGAGAAAACTAGCTAAACACATCTCTTTCCCCACTTCTCCTCTTCTTTTAACAGAAAAACATGAGTTATAATGCCATTAGAGGGGAGAGGGGAGTATTACTTCCCACTTAAGCATGTAAACATATCAACAGCAAGCACATAAACATTCCTCCATGCTAGCAACGGGAGTGCAACTTAGAAAGAGAGGAAAGGGGGAAGAGTTACCTTGCTTCAGCTTTCACTTAAAAGAAACAGCAGAGCTCCCCACCAAAGCTCACAGAGAACAAAACCCAGCAGTGTGGAACAACCCCAACAATTTCTATAAAAATTTTTGGCAGCACTTGCCCCCCACACAGAAATTTTCGGCCAACCTTAGAGAGCTCCCCAAGTGGGGTTTTTATAGCAACAGAATGAGAAGAAGGCTAGCTAAACTCAACAGGCTCAATCCGAAAAGAAGACAAGCCCGGTCCATTACCCCAGGCGACCTGCAGGGAGAAAACTCGAGAAGAGGAGAAGCAGGCATCGGGAAGAAGGAGCATTTCCCCATTCGTGCCAAGGGACAGGAGCGACAGACGCCGAATGCTCGAAGAGGAAAACCCGCGACCTCGAGAAGGAGGAGCTCGAGCAGGGTGTCTCGTGAGGTCAATCCCTCTAGCGTGGAGGAGACGCAATGGTCTCGTCTCGGGCGAGACTATACGAGCGAGAGGCGGGAGCTAGGGCTCACGCGATCGAATGGGAAAGAGTGGCGGGAAGGAGAGGGGCTCGGCGCGTGCGGGAAAATAGGAGACGGGTGCGTGAGAGGGGAGTCGAATGAGGGATATAAGGGTTTTGGGTTTAAAGGGTTTAAAAAGGATTTAAAAAGAAAATAAAATTTATTTTAATAAAAATAACGGCAAATTTCGCGTCACGAGCCCGCGCTCGAAAACATAGCAAGTTATATGTCTTTTCCAAGCAAATTCGACGTTCCGGACGCACCGGCGCAGTCCGTTTTGCGATCCGAGGTCGTTCGGACAACCTCATCGACGGTCGAGTCGAAAGTGCGTCAAATTCAGTCTCGTCGAAATTCTGACCTTGATGGCGCTCGTTCTGGCATTCTGACTTCTGATCTTGATCCGTCGCGGAGAATTTGAAGACGTCGAGGCGCGTGGCTCGAGGATCTATGCTCGGTAGTGCGGAAAATGTGCACGAGGCTATCCTAGGTCCGATCGGTCCCATAGGAACTCGATTCGGAGTCCCAATCGCTAATTCCAACCTACTCCGCCGTGAGCTAGAGGTCGTGAACTCCGTCCGGACTCTAAAAGAGTGTCGAAGCTGGTTTCGAGCATTCTAAAGCGAGGTGGGCCCAGTGCTAGGAATCTAAGATCGTCGCGGAAGCTCCTAAAGCTAGAACCTTAAATCCTAGGAGGAAAGCTAAACCTCGACAAAAACGAGGTCAACAGTAGTGACGGTATTTGGGAGGACATATAGTGCTGCCATCTAGGAACCCTAAAAACCCATTAGCTATGAAGATTTTTCAAGATTCGAGCTCTCCAAATTGGATATTTATCAACAAATAATTGAGTTTGGGATAATGTTTTGATGTACACACAAGGAATTAAAGTGATAAAGGGAAAGGTATCATTTGCATTGGCTCAAGGGTGTATATTTCATGCGTTTCAGAGGTTTAAGAGTGATCCATTAATGTAATATGCTATCTACAAATCAGCCAATAAGATGAATAGTATCTTGTTAACGAATACTAATCTGAAAATGCCAAATGACAAGAAGAAGAAGAGATGAGAAAGGAGATCCAAGGTATTGAAGGATGTGGGTTATCTTAGGATCGATCAAGTGGAGATAAGGAGCTCGAATCAACTTGAGCTCTACTCTGATACCATGAAGCAAAAACAAAAGTAGAAAGTAGAAGTCAGAACAATATTTCATTCATACTTCAAGAATTACATAGTTATTTATATATAGGATAGGAAGAGGTAATCTAGTAATTTGATTGATTGGGTTGTTACAATTGTAGGACTGAGATGTTCCTGGTTAGTTATTATGTTAATATTGTTATTAAGGATGAGTAAAAGTTTAATATAATTAAAATCTCAAGATTAATGATAAATTTAATCATATAGAAGAAAAACCCAATCATCACTAGAAATTGTTGAGACACATTTTATTAAACTAAAAACATAGTCAACAGCCTAAAAAATTTTTTTGAGGATGAACAAAATTCTCTCTCCAAATATGCAAAAATATAAGCTTTCAATTAGACGGGTATTGCTGAACTACCAACCCATCTACCATCCTGATGGTTGAATTTTTGGTGGATTTCTTAAAATATAATTATTGGGCCTGCGTTACACCCATTGTTGAGGGTCATAGATGTGTGCTCTCAAAATATTTGAGTGAGTTGGTTGTGCTCTTCTCGAGTGAGATCACTAATAAGCTACTTATGACGTCTCATATGCACAATTTGTAGTGATCTCAAATCATCAACCTAAACATTCTAATAAATTGATGAGATATTTACTTACGTGACACCAAATTCCTATGTATTTACATATCAGACGCCTAAACTTCAATTTTTCCATACAAGCCACCCAACCTATGGCCAAAAGCTAGGGATGGTGTGGCCTGTACGTAATTATTGAAGTTTAGGTGTCTGATATGTGAATACATAATTGGATGGCACATAGGTAAAAGGCCCCTAAATTGATTAATATCATACTTTATGTGACTTCTTTTTTTGAAGATTTTCAAGCACCACAACCTTCTGCAAAGCAAATATTTATTATAAACTCCAATTCTCAAGCTAAATTTGCTAACATTAATGACATACTTAATGAGACTTCTCTCATGGAGATGCCTAACACATCATTACCTTTTGAGATGCATATACATATTATAATCCTAAATCTTCAACCTTATCTTATTTAGCAAACATTATGGAGTCCATAATATAAGCTACCGTCCTTATTTAACAAGTTGTCTTGCATAATCTAACTCCAATACCTTTATCATTCCATTTGACACACTGATTTGGGTAACTTAAAGTACATGATGTGTATTTTCATGTATTATCATGTGTATTTACCTCCTTTTATGCAACACCCAATTGGCTAATAAAAAGAAAAACCTTTACTCCCCTGCAAGCTTTTGTCTTCATAGTAAGTGTGTTATTAGCTTTTGAATTAATTTGCAAATCAACCACAATTAAATTTTAAGAACCCTAACATACAACTCTCCCCCACTGAATTTATTTCCCCACATCCCACCTTCCTCCAAGAACATAAAATCCCTTGGCCTCCAAGTTATTTTCTCCTGACTAAAACTCAACTCCTATTATCCACCTACTGTGATGACTCCAAAAAATGTATAACTTCTTAATCAAACACCTAACTAATTTAAAATCACAGCCATTTATTATTTGGCAAGCATCCTAAACTTCAAATATGAAACTCCCCATAAATTTCTATCAAGAAAACCCAATCATCAATTATCATAAAATTTAAGCTAGAAATCTATCTCAAAACCATAAAACTATCCACTATAAACATTAGCCATCCAACAATCCTAAACTTTCCAACTCTAACAAACTTGGAATTATTTAACACCACACACACATCCTAGATTGACAATTCAATTAAAATTGAAAATGTTACATGAAAACATGAAAATTAATCTTAAAAGTAATAAATGAGGAACTACAAAGTCAAACTTTTGAAGAAGCCAAACTTCAAAATGAATCAAATCAAAAATAATTTAGCAAAAAGAAAAGAAAAAGTATATGATTGTTGGAAGTTACTATGTTAAGGAATACGGGACAAATAGGTCTAATCCCATCCAAGATAAATTAGAAAGGAAAAAATAAAATAAAATTTAAGTTTTCAATAGTAAGGCAATTAGAGTGTTAAGTTTAATCCATATTGGATAGATGAAAAATAAATTGGTGTAGAGTATACCAAGTAATTTGCCCTTACTCTAGCTTAGAATTTTGAGCAGAAAAATGGGTTTGACCATAATTGTGTTGAAACCTGACTCCATTTTTTCCATAATTATAGGCGTTGCAACATAAATATTTATTTAACTTGTTACATACAACATTAGGACTTAATCCACATACCTCCCCCGGAATATCAATTTTTTCCTCTAACAGGTTGAGAATATTCTTGGTTGAGGTTGAAATACGAGTAAATAAATTTCTCTTGAAAAAACCTTAGATATTCTCATTTCCATCTCACATTTTTTCTTTCCTCGATAACAAAAGTGGATAGCATCCAATTTTTAAAGCCAGCGAGCTGGTGTTTAACGATTGAATGGTAAGACGTGGATAATTTAGAATGAGGACATCTTCGATGAACTCAATAAGTAAATAGCCATTCAAACTAATACATCAACGTACAAGCTCCTTATCTCATCAATCTTCATAGAAGCAAAAGCTCCACTTAAATTGTTGAGTATTGCTGCAAAAGCTAGTTGGTCATACTTCTTGCTTTAATTTTTCTTTTGAAATAAAAGGCTTCAACAGCCATCCTCTCTGTATTTGTGCGAATACATCTTTGATTACCTCAGTTGTTATCTTCACAAAGTAGCTTCGTCTTTTGAAAGGGGTCCCATGAGAAGTTGTGAACTCCGAATTGGGGATAGAGGTGAGGCAAGAGACAGACTTACTGCAATGTTGTGAACTCAAACAAGTCATGATTACTTATACCTTAACTAGAAAGATGGTTCATGAGATGCTCAACGATGAATGCATAATTTGTGATTAACATTTGTTTCATTACAGACAATGACTTTTGAAGGGGTAAAATAAACTTGAAATATAGTGGTTGCACCTTGCACAACTATGCAATAAGATGTTTTGAGCATTGAAATGCTATTGTTTAGACATGAAATGAAATCGTTCCCAAATTTTAAATATCTAATGCTAAACATGCTACTATTCATATTCATGATAATCATATTTCTGGAGTTGAATTGAAAATAGAAGGAAAATTCTTCCAAATAAATTATAAATTTCTAAGTATACTTCAGTGATTATTTAAATTATGGGAAGTATAAATATAACATAAAACATAACTGAAAGGACATGAGTTTTGAAGAAACTATCATTCAAATTAGAACTAAAGAGATCAATAGAGAAAATGATAGGACTAGGAAGGCTAAGGAACTCCCTTTCTAATATCAATCTTATTAAACAACTAACGCATCTCACTCTCAACCATATAGGAAGAATGACTTCCACAAGAATCATAACTTGAAGAGTAGACATTCTAAAAATAAGAAAATGTTAAAAAAAACCTGAAGTGATAAACTAGGACACTCTGCATCTCAATACACGCACATGAAGGGTGGCAATCCTGCCAAACCAAGGCATAGCTTAACCAAAGCAAAGGCCATATTTTTTGCCATCTCTAAGGTAAATACATTGAGAAAAGGCAACATTGGAATGTCTGTCTTTGAGAAACGACAGCATTTGAGGGGATGAATTACAGAGCTACACGAAAATTTAGTGGAGATGGGAATTCCTTCTCCTCCTAAATTACTATAGTAGTTTATAAGTAGAAAGTCATTATTCAAGATGCCAGGCCAGCACCAATTGTTGGCAAATAAAAAGTGCCTTAGAGTTTATTTTTAAGAATGCTATACGCAAGTGTTATTCATGTACCTTCCACACATTGAGCTTGTATCTGCATCTATTTTTGGTGAAGCGGGTGTTAAATTTGTCATTAATGATGATAAAGTTGCAATAATAAAAAATAATATATTAGTGGGAAATGATACTTTCATAATGATCCATCTTTTCGAAATTTACTTGTTAAAGTAAAGGAAGGCTCCTTTGTTTTTATTTACCTGATCAACTGATAATTTACTGCATGGTCATCTTGAACTTGTGAAAAAACCCTTAAATTGGAAAAATGCGAACAATAAGAATATTTGCTGAAACTAGAAATATGTGCAGAGCTCAAACAAACAAAAAAAGCCTTAGAAACTAATTTTTGAGAGAGAATATGAATTAGTTTGTTTGATCTTCTGTAAATCAAATGACAAAGCCTATCATCAAAGACAAAAAAAGATATTAAATGACTTTATTGATAATTTTTCTAGGTTGATCAAACTATGTTTGATAAGAAATAAAGATGGAATAGATGAGACATTCAAAATCTATAAATCTGAGTTCAAGAATAAATTAGGTACAAAAATTAAAAGATAAAGGAAAGAAAAAGGGAGAGAAAAGGAATCAAGTTTTTTTTAACTCCTTTTGTAAGAGCATATAATATTGTACATGAGGTTACGCCACCACCTTCTTTTAGAGTCTATTGTTGAGAATTTTGTTCTTCCAAGCAAGATTGTTTTGCTCAATCCACTATGGCATTCTAGTTAATTGCATCAAAAAAGACTAATTGAGAGGTTTGGAAACCTCTTAGAAAATATAAACATAAGAGGCCACTTTCACCTATATGTCTTCATTATGAGTATCAAGTTGCAATACTTAAAGCACATAAACAAATATAGAATGATAAAAGCAAGCATATACACCTAAGACATAGCATCATTGGATAAATATTAACTGATGGGGAATAGCCCTTAATTTTATGAGGTTAGAGATGAAACACACAAAGTCTTTGAAAAATACACTAGAAAAAACTATATTGACAAGTATGTTGAATGAAATGGAGCTTATGCCTATTACAAGAATTAATATAAATGGTAACCTAACCTAAACTATATAAATGAAGTTAATATAGGTACCAATAAGTTTATAATTAACTTAATGAAGCACTAGTCCTTAATTACATGAAGAGTTCATTCTTATGGCATTTTTAGTATTTTCATAGCCCTGAATTTTTTTTGTGGAGTTTATAGTTGAAATACATATTTAATGAAGACACCTACATGATTGTCAAAGTGTTGTTGCTTCCTTGTACTGGCACATGGCCAAAAAATGCAAAATCAGGATGAAGAATCTTCTTTAACGAATGTATTGTGAGTGATTAAAATTGTATTCACAATAAAAAAATAAAGTTCATGTAAACAATGTTTTACAAACTACTTGTGAATCAATTGTTTTATATTGTATGCATAAGTTCCTAATCAAAAAGAAACAACTCCTAATGCATTACATTTAAACAATTTAATTGTTTGAAATATGTGAGGAATTATTAGATTTGAGGTTATTTTAAACTAAAAAGCTACTCTTTTATTTATTTCTTTTGTTACATTCATTGAATTAGGACTTATCATACCCCCTTCCTCAAATATGCTCATTTTTCATCTAGTAAGTTGAGAATATTCATGTTTGAGGCTGAAATGTGAGTTAAAAAATTACTCTTGGAAAAGACCTTTTGTATTCATATTCATATATCCATCGTTTCTTTTCTTTCCTCAACTAACAGAAGTATACAGCATACCTATTCTCTACTGTAACTTTAAAACCAATTAATTGGTGTTGAATAAATGACTACAGAAGAAAGTACAGATGGAGTGCAATGAAGTTGATACCATCAACAAATTAAAGAAGTTGCAGCCACTCATACTAGAATGTGCAGAGAACATATCTCCACCTTGTTCTAGAAGATCAAAATCCACTCGAATTGAAAAGAATGTTATAATTAAAAATTTTGTTATTCATTCTCCTCTCAGTTAAACTTTGATGATGATGAAGTGCTTCAATTAGTCGGTCTTCAAAAGGAATCCCACGAGGAGTTAAATGAGGTTGACGATGAGGCTAGGGACAAACTAGTTTTGGTAATCTAAAATGTTATTATTTAAACTTTAGACTACAAGGAAGCTCTTAGGATCCACATTGGTGACTGCATGATGCATGGGAAGTCTTTTGCCCTATGGGGCTACAAGAGGTGACCTTTACACGTATACATGATCTTTGTGAGGCATAGTCTGTAGTAAAGGAAAGAGCTTGCACAAGACTGCAATAACATCTATAAACTCAATTTGCGTACATATACCCCGCTCTTAACTAGATTATTCATCTTTTTACTTTGGAGGTTTAATTTGTAGCATTTAAATTCTTTTTTCTGCAAGTATATGCAACGCATGCTCCCAAAGTAAGTAAAATTATAACAAGATTTGCAAAGTTACAATGTCTATTTGAAAGCATAAGCCAAACTTCAATCAACCAAGCAAGTTAGTCAAGCCTAAAAACTAAATAAAACTTAAAAGCTAAGTGAAGTGGAAAGCTGATCTTAAAAAGACGCACAATTTTTTCTGAAGTCTATCATCGCATGTCTTGCACGAACACCACACTGAAAATCATTAATCCTGGTTCAGAACATACACCAATCTTAATTCCAAATTTCGTGGCAGTTCCAACTTAAATCAAACGACAGGGAAAATTCAAGGATAAAGAATAAAAATTATAATCAATGTCTAATTGCAGCATAGAGTAAGTTAAATAGATTCAGAAAAGATCAAGGATATATGAACCTGGGATAGGACTGAGGAAGCTGAAGATATGCATCAGACAGCCATCATCCAGGCTATTGATAGGCGACGATGCCGCGGCGGCGGTGATAATCCGCTGCCGTTTCCCCATTTCGCTCTAGGGCTTGCTCTCTCTTTCCCACTAGTCACATTATAGCTCATAGACAGACTAAAATTTGGTTTTTTGTTTTGTCTTTTTTTTTTACGCTAGGTTCAAGTTAATTAATATTTAATTGGGAAATTTAAATAGATAGAGCATAATGTCCCTGTGATAAATCTGTGTTCGGGCCTGTAAGACCGGTGCAGATTTTGTTTGATGATTAACTGTTGGTATGTAATTTTCTATGGAAATGTTGCAGACTCGGGAATTCAATAGCTATATAAAGATCTGTCACACATATAGCTAAAGATAAAATGAGAAGAATAGATAGCAGGGATTTTAGATGGAAAACTCAAGACGGAAAAAATTATAAGATTTGACTTTGCTGAAATAATTTCAATATATCTATAAGACTTTATCGATCGAAAGTAATATTACACAAGTGGTACGAGCCTTTCACGAGGAAAGTAGCAGGAAATACTGGAGAAGTCGCAAAAATACTGGGAAAGTGGAAGTGATTGGACTACTGTAAAGGAAAGCCGGCGGAAGGAATTTTGTGCCAGAAAATCTACTGCCAGTATCTTTGATAGTATTGATTAAATGGTAGTGATCATTAAGCACTGAGAATGTCTGGCTGTGATGGCGGCGAGATGGTGGTGGTCGGGCGACAGAGATCCAACTATGGTGGCGGCGAGATGGTAGTGGACGAGTTGTGGTGGTCTGGAGGCAGCGCCTGGCCGATGTAAGTGGTCAGAAAGTGATGATGCATATTCAACAATGGGGATTGCTCGATGGTGGTGCCCTAGAAGTGGTGACGGTGGTCCAATTATGGTTGAGTTCAATGACGGTGGCTGAAGGACGAAAAAGGTGGTCGGACAGCAACAGTCCCACTATAGCAATGACCTGTTGGTAATGGCTTGAAAGTGACGATAGTGGCCGACGATAGTGATGGCCGATCAGCGATGGCCTGAAAGTTGTGACTATGCGTTGGTGGCGGCTGAACATCAACGGTCTGATGGTGGTGGCAACCAATTGACAGTGGCTAAGAAGCGGCAACGATGGTCTGATGTAGGTGGTGTCTCAATGGCGACAACTTAGGTAGCTGTGGTCCACGGGTGGTGGCAGTCTATTGGTAGCAGTCCAGCGGTGGCGGAGCTCAAGAACCTTCAAGAGCTTGGAGGTCCTTCACATTTCTCCTCCATGCTCAGGTTCCAAGTTGGGTTATAAATGAACCGAGCTGTGGTAAGCAAGTGTCTACTCAAGGTCGGGATCCTTTTAATAAGAGCTTGTTGGAGCTCGTGCTCGTTTAGAGTTGCTCTAATTGAGCTTCGCTCGATTTAATTTAAGCTCAAATCATATAGAGTCTCATGGAGCTTATTAACGAGCAGCTCATTCAACAAAATAAATGAACGCTAACTGGTTCTTAATAGTGCCTTGATTGAGCCTTACACAAGTATTATTTGTGTTGAGAATAAAAATAAACATTTAAATGATAATGTTCATAAATAAGTTGTAATCAAGTGATAATCAAGCCTTAATAGAGCGTGTTTACGAGCTTGAAATGATATCGTTCATGAACAATGAACCAAACAACTTGTTAAATATTGTTCATTTAGTAATCAAGTACTTATAAAAATATTCAATTTCATATGATTAATTAATCGAATGATCATAGTGAGCTTGAATCGAGCCAAGCTATTAGTTGCCTGTGGAATGTTTGGTTCATTTCCAGCTCTAGTCCTAAGTCCCCTTTTATGATGGGAGTGGATATATATTTTATAGATTTCATGAGTGGTATCATTGATCCCCGATAAATGCAACGGTACCAAAAACTTGGTACCATCCGGTAAATGCAACGACACCAAAAACTTGACTCCGCTGGATAAATGCGCTGTGATTTTAGATATGAAAATTATGATTTTATAATATGGGATACTGTGCAAGTATACATATCGTTTATCAAGTAATATATGACTTTCTGATTAAGCCTCGAGATATCGAACCCACAGGTGAAAATGTAAAATCTTTAAAGAAATCGAAAAATTATCTTTTTACTTTTTGTTATGGCTTTTGAAAGTATGTGTTGATTTTGAAAGGTTTTGAAAGTTGATTTGTCTTTTGAAATTTCTTTAATAAAATGTTAAGCAAGAAATTAAAATTGTAATAACTAAAAAAAACTGTATGTAAAATACTGTTAACTAAAATATCTTTTTCTTTCTTTTTATGAAGTGGTAATAATTCTTAAAGTATTGTTGTGGAAGTAATTAAATTTGTTGTGACAGATAGAAGCAAATGTGTTCTTTACCCTTATTTGGTTCTATAAAGAACATAGGTTAATTTGAAATTTTTATTATTTTGAACATGGTTAGGCAGGGAAGATATCAGTCTCTCACTCTATAGTTCCCTCGATTCCCACCACCTGGGGGATAACTTCTCATAACAAAACTCAAAACTTCAAACCAAATTAGGGGGTTTTAGCATGTCACTCTAAAATCCTCTAATTTTACTCCCTTCCATAAAAATATCTTTAATATTGCATTCATTTATATGGACTACAATTTTCACCTATATAATTGCATGTGATTCTTACTAACTTTTATGAGACAATACCGCATTAGATCTTACATAATCTCAAGAAATTTTACAACTTAACAGGCCAAATTAAGAAGTAAACAAAGTTTTTAGAATCAATCTTCACAACTTCTTCCAACTTTTAAACACTTATACTTTCCACAACAATTCTTTATAAATTAATTACTTCTCCATTTAAGAAAAGAAAAGATAAAGTAAACTACTCATAATGCATTGATAAAATACAAAAACACACTGATTTGAAATTAAAAATAATAAGAAAAATACCAAACGAAAGCAAGTATTAATAAAAAAGATTAAAAGTAAACAGTTATCTGAAAATCCTCTCCACAAGACTAAGGAAGTTCCTCTGAAACTTTGACTCTTCGCTAAACTACTCCTCGGAGCAAGTCTCCCAACTCCGATGACTCAGAATACAGACTTCAGACTTCTATAAAAACTAAACTAAAAGAAAGAAAAGAAGTGGGAAGAAGAAGAATTCACTCCGACCCTTTTATCCTTTCTACTCTCTACTCCTACTCTTAATAAAAACTCTCACAAAATAAAAGTAAATAATTATAAAAACTCTCTTCAAAATGCAAGTGGAAGAACAGTAAAAAGACCCTTCAAAATGCAGTGGAAGAGCACTTAGTCCTTCCTAAGACTCTCTTTAAATAGTAAACCAAAAGGTGTCTTGGTGTCTCTTCAAAATGTGTCCAGATTCGATGTATCTACCGAGGAACGCACCCCTTCATTCAAATTTCCCGACCAAAGGAAGTTATGGTAGTTACCACCAAGAGTTGCATCCCATCCCCTTTGAAATTGGCGCCAAATACATGAAGATTTCGATTTTTAACTGTGGCGGCTAAGCGCCTGACGCAACGGCGCTTAGCCGATGCCAAAATTTTGATTTTTCATTATTTTTGCTCCAAATTTGATCCAATTTTGCTCCTTTCATCATGACCATCCATTTTCATCATACCTGCAAGAAAAATAAAAAATACCTTCCCTTAAAGTGCAATATCATTAAAAATAGGTATAAAAATATGTATAAAAATACTATATATTTTAGGTGTATCAATCAATTGTAAATACCGCTAGAATCTAATCAACTCTTTTGAACGACTCAGAGAATTCTATTTTTATTATATGGTATCCATGAGCATTTGAGCGCCTCAACAATGTCGTTATCGAGTGATTCTCCTAGTTCTTTCTAGCAATCATATCTTCAATCACCTCTCCTGGTTTGCTAAACACTCGCTCAGAAATCAACTTATGTGAATGCAATGCATCGACGTATCGTTCCTCATCCCTCAAACTAACAAATTTGTCAGAATCAAACTTCGTCTTTTCTCGTGAACGCTTTGACTTTGGAGCCATCTCTAAAAATTCACGAAAAAAAATTCACCATAAATTTCAAAATCAAACTAAACTTGCTAAATTATATTCTAAAAGATATTTTCACTAAATCCAAGCAATTTCTCAAGTTTTTCCTCAAATTTTCACCATGAATAGTGATTTTAAGATTTTCCATAATGTACTCAAAATACATGGTGAAAATCAAAAAATTTTACTTAGGAGTAGTGCTCTTACCTCAAGGAATCCAAATCTAACAATTTTTGTTGAGATCGGCTCTTAAATGATCCATAATATGATGCCCTAGGCTCCCTTTCGCGATAGACCGAAGGTTGAAGACGATGCGGCGGTTTAAAAATGGCATTTTTCAGATTTTTAACTGTTGGGAACCAATTTTCGAGAACTGGCGCCTAAGCGCGAACTATCGGCACTTAGCCGCGAAATATGATGCTTAAGCACCGACACTTTGGCGCTTAGCCGCCAATACCCAAATTTTCATAATAATGGTATATGCACTAAATCACTTGGTTAATCATCCTTAATTACTCCAAAATAATTATTTCTCCCCACATAGATCTTCAATATTCCAAATCAAAATTTAATTACCATTGATTCCACACAAATTTCACAAAAACACAAACTTATATTAAAACAAACGTAACACTTAATACAATACTAGAATTTCCATCCACACATGGAGAATGAAATTCTCTAAATACAAGAGACTTTAATCTCAAACTGATAAGTATACATCTTTAGGATGTAACCATCACATCATCAGGCTCAGTTAATTTATAAGCACTAAACACACTAAACATAACACACAAGAACTCTAAACAAATAAAAATGAAACATTCTTAATTCCATTCTCCATTAGGCGGAATACATCCAGGACCACTATTATTCTCATTTAACTCTTCTGGAATATAAATTTGATAGAACGGGCGATAATTGTTCATTCTTACATCATCTTCTTCAATCCATTTGTTCTTCACAAACATTGCCATATCTATTTCTTCTATGTACCTTGAATAATTGAATTGCATCTTGAGTTGCCATCCCATGTGTTCCAAATGTAAGTTAGTATCATTGATCTTTGCTTCCATTGAAGTTACGCGGGCTTCAATTTTTGCAATCGTTTCTGCAATACCCTGAATACTAACAGCGAGATAACCATTAAATAACTCTTTAGAACTATCACTAATGAACTTACTTTTGTCAGAATCTTGCTTCATCTTCATCTCATTCTCCCAGGAAGACATGATGCACTCAAAATTCTCTTCTTAAGACTCAGAAATGAAATAGGACTTGGAGCAACTGTTTCTCTTAAATCAGGTCCTTTTTATAGACTTGGGAAGGGTTAAATATGTCCCAAGACGTTAAGAAACTCCAAAATAACTCCCAAAACTTCTCCCCCACTATCTAGGCTTCTAGATCCACATTTTTTATGTTTTTTATAACTCCGGCGCCTAAGCGCCAACTAGTCGGCGCTTAGCCGCCAGTGTACAATTTAGCACAGGTTTGCTAAGTGTCCAAATTTTCATTCTTACTTCTCTAAATCATCAATTAAGGTCAAATAAACTCTACTTAGGTTTAAAAACTCCAAATTACTATCATTAAAAACATAAAAACAAACCAAACAAAGCAAACAAAACACACTAAACAAACATAAAGCAAAGCACACCGATAAATATGGGTTGCCTCCCACATAGCGCTTGTTTTAACGTCTTCAGCCTGACATACCTGCACTCATTCCGAGTGACCCAAAGATCAAATTATCATCGATTTAGATTTATTTTGACTGAAAAATATGGTTTAAGTCTATGTCCGTTAACTTTAAATATTTTTCCTGTCTTAGGATCTTGAATATCTACAGCTCCATAAGAATAAAATTTTATCACAATAAATGGACTCATCCACCTGGACATAAGTTTTCCAGAAAATATTCTCAATCTAGCATTATACAACAAAACTTGTTGTCCTGGTACAAGATTTTTGGTAAGAATCTTCTGATCATGCCATAACTTCATCTTTTCTATATAAATCTTAGCATTTTCATAAGATTCATTCCTTATTTCTTCAAGCTCATTCAATTACAATAATCTCTTTTCAAGAAGATCTTTCAAATTATAATCGAACTCTTTAATCGCCCAATATGCTTTATGCTCAAGTTCAAAAGGTAAATGACAAGCTTTTCCAAAAATCAACCTATATAGGGACATTCCTATAGATGTTCTGTAAGCAGTCCTATAGGCCCACAAAGCATAATCCAGTTTGATTGACCAATCCTTTCTATTTGGATTAACAATTTTTTCCAATATTCTTTTAATTTCACGATTGGATAATTCAACCAAACCACTTATCTACAGATGATAAGCAGTAGCAATGCGATGATTAATATGATATTTGTTTGCTAACTTCCCAATAATCGCATTTTTAAAATGACTTCCCCATCGCTTATGATTACTTTCGTATTCCAAATCCGCAAAATATATTCTTCTCTAAAAACTTTGCAACACTTTGAGCATCACATCGAAGTAAAGCAATAGCTTCATTCCATTTGGAAACATAGTCTCATCGCTATCAAAATATAAACATTTCGAAAGATGGTGTAAATGGTCCCATAAAATCTAGTCCCCAAACATCAAATATTTCAACTTCCTACATATAATTGAGGGGTATCTCATTTCTTCTAGAAATATTGCCTACACGCTGATATCTATCACAATTTTTTATATAAACATTCACATCCTTAAAAATTGTAGGCCAATAAAATCCTGATTGTAATATTTTATATGCAGTTTTATCACTTCCAAAATGTCCCCCATAATCAGAATCATGACATTTTTGAATAATTTCATAAGTCTCTTCCAAAGTTACACATCTTCGAATTAAAAGATCATTTCCTTGTTTATATAAAAATGGGTCATCCCAAAAATAAGTCTTAACATCAGACAAAAATTTCTTCTTTTCATGGTATGTCAAACCATAGAGTATAATATTACTAACAATAAAGTTTACTATATCTGCATACCACGGAACACGTAATTCTTTAACAGTGAACAGTTTTTCATCAGGAAAATATTCATTAATTTCTTCAATATCACTGAGAGATTTTTCAATTTCAAGCCTGGACAAATGATCAGCAATTTGATTATTAGAACTCTTCCTACCTTCTATCTCAAAATCAAATTCTTGCAAAAGAAGAATACATCTTATCAGTCTTGGTTTTGCATCATTTTTCTTCATTAAGTATTTAATAGCAGAATGATCAGTATGCACCACACATTTAGTTTCAATTAAATATGATCAAAATTTATCAAAGGAAAATACTATAGCTAATAACTCTTTCTTAGTAGTGGTATAATTAATTTGAGCTTCATTAACAGTTTTACTAGCATAATAAATTATATTGAAAATTTTATCATATTTCTGACCTAAAACAACACCAATAGCATAATCACTAGCATCACACATTAATTAAAAAGGTTTTTCCCAATTTGGTGAAATTATTACAAAGTAAGGTGATTAATTTTTCTTTTAATGTTTCAAAGGCTTTGAGGCAATCATCATCAAAATTAAAAATTGCATCCTTTTCCGAAGAAACGACATAAAGGTTTTGTAATGTTTGAAAAGTCTTTGATGTAACGCCCGTAGAATCCAAAGCATGACCTAAAAAACTTCTAATTCCCCTTACAAGTGGTTAGGCAAGGTAAATTAGATATAACTCGAATTTTGCAGATCTACCTCCAAACCTTTTTCTGAAATCCGATGTCCCAAAACAATTCCTCCTGCTACCATAAATTGGCATTTTTCCAAATTAAGGACCAAATTAGTTTCTTCACAGCATTTTAGAACTTTATATAGATGTTCTAAACATGATTCAAACGAAATTCCAAAAACTGAAAAGTCATCAATAAAAACTTCAATCCCCTTTTCAATTAAATCACAAAAAATAGCCATCATACATCTCTGAAATGTAGCAGGGGCATTACATAAACCAAAGGACATTCTTCTA
The DNA here is from genome assembly GCA_022702705.1 of Papilionanthe hookeriana x Papilionanthe teres. Classification (NCBI taxonomy): domain Eukaryota; kingdom Viridiplantae; phylum Streptophyta; class Magnoliopsida; order Asparagales; family Orchidaceae; genus Papilionanthe; species Papilionanthe hookeriana x Papilionanthe teres. The sequence continues at coordinate 60,793,872 of CM040439.1, read as the reverse complement.
AAAGCAAACGTACCATAAGGAATGGTAAATGTAGTTTTCTCTTGATCCTCGGGAGCAATTTGAATTTGGTGGTAACCAGTATATCCATCTAGAAAACAAAAGTGTTAATGCCCAGCCAGTCTACCCAACATTTGATCTAGAAAAGGGAGTGGAAAATGATCTTTTCTTGTGGCAAGGTTTAATTTTTTATAATCAATGCATATTCGCCACCCTGTAACTTGACTTGTTGGTATCATTTCATTTTTATCATTAACGTACCATAGTTACTCCTCCTTTCTTAGAACACAACTGAACATGTGACTAACCCATGCACTATCCGAAATAAGGTAGATAATTCCAAGCATCCAACCATTTTAAAATTTCTTTCTTAACAATGTCTTTCATGATAGGATTTAATCTCCTTTGTGGGATCACTCGCGGTTCGCAATTATCTTCCATAAGAATTTTGTGCATACAAATCGAAGGACCGATTCCTTTAATATCAGCAATCGTCCATCCAAAGGCTTTCTGTGCTTCATCAAAATTTCAAGTAAACTCTCTTCTTCTTTTTCGCTTAATCGAGAGGAAATTATAACGAGCAAGGTTGAGGATTCTCCTAGAAAAACATACTTCAAATGATCAGGAAGCATTTTTAACTCAAGTTCAGGAGGTTTTTCAATTGATGGACCATAAGATTTATCTTTCTCAGTCATATCCAACAATTTAAAACTTTCAAGAACAAACTTTAAATCTTCCTTTTGAAAATCTTCAGAATCAAGTAACTCCTCTTCTTGCTAATATTCCAATTCTTCTCTTTCAGCTTTCTCTTCATACTTTGATTTGAAATGACATTTACTTAAATATTCAATAACATCCATCCTATAACACTCATTTTCTTTACCTCTAGCAGGATATTTCATCAATTTTGAAATATTAAATGTAACATTCTGATCATTAACCCTCATCGTTAATTCCCCTTGTTGCACATCTATCATGGCTCTGCCTGTAGCTAAAAAAGGTCTCCCTAAAATTATGAGTAACTCTTTATCTTCCTCCATATCTAACACAATGAAATCCACAGGAAAAATAAATTGATCCACTTTTACCAAAACATCTTCTATAACTCCTTTAGGATTTGTGATCAAATGATCTGCTAATTACAGAGTTACAGTAGTTGGTGTTATTTCTCCTAGTCCCAGTCTTTTGAATATTAATAGAGGCATAAGGTTAATACTTGCACCCAAATCACATAAAGCTTTTCCACAAAATCTTTCTCCGATTGCACATGGAATTATGAAACTACCAGGATCTTTAAGTTTTTTAGGAAGCTTTTTCTGAATTATCGCACTGCACTCCACACTAAGTGCAACAGTCTCATTTTCTTCAAACTTCCTCTTTTTATTAAGAATATCCTTCATAAATTTCGCATAGCTTGTCATTTGTTCTAGGGCTTCAGAAAATGGAATATTAATGGTAAGCTTTTTTAATATCTCCATGAATTTTGAAAATTGCTTATCCATTTTTTGTTGACGAAGACTCTGAGGAAATGGAGGTTGTGGTTTTTCTAAATCAACCTTAGGTGGAGAAATAGGTCTTTCCAAACCTTTTGGAGCGTCCACTTTAGGTCTTTCAATCTCTTCTTTCTCTACTTCAGTTTCTTTTTGAACTCTACCTTCCAATTCTTTTCCACTTCTCGCTTGAACTGCTTTTACTTGTTCTTTATTCTTTTCTCTTGGATTCACTTCAGTATTACTTAGAAGCATTCCTTGGAATCTATTACTTAAGGCATTTGCAATTTGTCCCAACTGATTTTCAATATTTCCTATGGTTGCTCCTTGAATTTGTAATTGATTTCCCATATGTGATACTACTTCTTCCATAGACAACTTCTTCTCCTTATATTGTAAAGCATTGTTATAACCTGAAGGATAAGTTAATCTATTATTATTATTACCTTGGTTGTTCCAATTCCCCAAAGGGTTTACTTGGTAGTTCCCCCATTGTTGATTAACACCACCCTGATTATTGTTATTCCAGTTAAAATTTGGATGATTCTTACAACTCCGGGTTATAATAATCGGAATATCTATTGTTAGGTTCGATTATAAGCATTCACAGCTTCGGTGAAGAATAAGAATCAACCATTCTGGCCTAATGAATTTTCTTCAATCATGAGAATCGGCTGAGAAAAATTCATCCCAAATTGGTCTATCTTCCTTGATACATCAGCAACTTGATTTGCTAACATTGTAAAAGCATCATTTTCATAAACACTGGCTACCTTTTTAGGATTTAACCTTTTAGAAGGCCATTGAAAATTATTATTAGCAATTTCTTCTATTAAAGCATAAGAATCATAAAATGGTTTAGACATTAATGATCCACCACCAGCAACATCGATGATTGATCTAAGATATCCAACTAATCCATTATAACAAGTTTGAATTATTAACCAATCTGGTATTACATGATGTGGACATTTCCTGAGGAGATCTTTAAATCTTTCTCATGCTTCATATATTGATTCCCCTTCAAACTGACAAAAAGATGTTATATCATTTCTCAACTTAGCAATCTTAGATGGTGGAAAATATTTAACAAGGAACTTTTGTGACAGCTCACCCCAAGTTCTAATTGATCCAGTGTCGTAACGAGTGTAACCATATTTTAGCTTTATCCCTTAGTGAGAAAGGAAAAAGTCTAAGTCTAATAGCATCATCTGAAACACCATCATATTTAAAAGTAGCACACAACTCTAGAAAATTAGGATATTCAGTTGTTGCTCCCCCAAGCTGATTATTAGACACTATTTGGATAATAGCAGGTTTAAGCTTAAAAGAATTAGTAGCTACAGCAGGGTTTTAAATACTACCACAAAATTCATCTATTGTAGGGTTAACATAATCTCTTAAAGGTCTTAATTCTTGATGGATGCCAACATTTTGATCTTAATGATTTTCCATTTCTTGAATATTTTTATCTTTTTTGTATTTTTAATTTTTTTGATTTTGCTGATAGTTCTTTCTAATTCAGAATCGTAAGGCACAAGTCCTTCAGAACCTGAACTACGCATACAACAATAAAACAAAACAAAACACAACACACTAACAAAAATAAAGAAAAGTAAAAATTTAAAATTTCTTAATCCTCTTTAAAATGCAATTTAATTGTTATCCCTAGAAACGACGCTAAAACTTGATCCCCGATAAATGCAACGGCGCCAAAAACTTGGTACCGTCCGGTAAATGCAACGACACTAAAAACTTAACTCCGCTGGATAAATGCGCTGATGATTTTAGATATGGAAATTATGATTTCATAATATGGGATACTACGCAAGTATACATATCGTTTATCAAGTAATATAGAACTTTTTGATTAAGCCTCGAGATATCGAACCCACAGAGAAATATAAAATCTTTAAAGAAATAAGAAAAATTATCTTTTTACTTTTTGTTATGACATTTGAAAGTATGTGTTGATTTTGAAAGGTTTTGAAAGTTGATTTGTCTTTTGAAATTTTCTTAATAAAATGTTAAGCAAGAAATTAAAATTATAATAACTAAAAAAAACTGTATGTAAAATACTATTAACTAGAATATCTTTTTTCTTTCATTTTATGAAGTGGTAATAATTCTTAAAGTATTGCTGTGGAAGTATTTAAATTTGTTGTGACAAATAGAAGCAAATGTGTTCTTTACCCTTACTTGGTTCTATAAAGAACATAAGTTAATTTGAATTTTTTTTATTTTGAACACGGTTAGGAAGGGAAGATACCATTCTTTCACTCTAGAGTTCCCTCGATTCCCACCACCTGGGGGCTAACTTCTCATAAAAAAACTCAAAACTTTAAACCAAATTAGGGGTTTTAGTCTGTCACTCTAAAATCCTCTAATTTTACTCCCTTCCATAAAAATATCTTCTAATATTACATTCAATTATATGAACTACAATTCTCACCCATATAATTGCATGTGATTCTTACTAACTTTTATGAGACAATACCGCATTGGATCTTACATAATTTCAAGAGATTTTACAACTTAACAGGCCAAATTAAGAAGTAAACAAAGTTTTTAGAGTCAATCTTTACAACTTCTTCCAACTTTTAAACACTTATACTTTCCACAACAATTCTTTATAAATTAATTACTTCTCCATTTAAGAAAGAAAAAGATAAAGTAAACTACTCATAATGCATTGAGAAAATACAAAAACACATTGATTTGAAATTAAAAACAATAAGAAAAATAACAAACGAAAGCAAGTATTAATAAAAAGATTAAATGTAAACACTTACCTGAAAATCCTCTCCACAAGACTAAGGAAGTTCCTCTGAAACTTTGACTCTTCGCTAAACTACTCCTCAGAGCAAGTCTCCCAACTCCGATGACTCAGAATACAGACTTCAGACTTCAATAAAAACTAAACTAAAAGAAAGAGAAGAAGTGGGAAGAAGAAGACTTTACTCCGACCCTTTTCTCCTTTCTTCTCCCTACTCCTACTCTTACTAAAAACTCTCACAAAATAAAAGTAAAATACTATAAAAACTCTCTTCAAAATGCAAGTGGAAGAGCAGTGGAAGAACAGTAAAAATACCCTTCAAAATGCAGTGGAAGAGAACTTAGTCATTCATAAGACTCTCTTTAAATAGTAAACCAAAAGGTACCTTGGTGTCTCTTCAAAACGTGTCCAGATTCGATGTATCTACCAAGGAACACACCCCTTCATTCAAACTTGCCGCCCAAAGGAAGTTATGGTAGTTACCACCAAGTGTTGTATCCCATCCCCTTTGAAATTGGCGCCAAATACATGAAGATTTCGATTTTTAATCGCGGCGGCTAAGCGCCTGCCCAAGCAGCAGCTTAGCCGCTAAGCCAAAATTTTGATTTTTCATTATTTTTCCTCCAAATTTGATCCAATTTTGCTCCTTTCATCATGACCATCCATTTTCATCATACTTGCAAGAAAAACACAAAATACCTTCCCTTAAAGTGCAATATCATTAAAAATAGGTGTAAAAATGTGCATAAAAATACTATATATTTTAGGTGTATCAATCATCTGTAAATACCGCTAGAATCTAATCAACTCTATTGACGACTAAGAGAATTCTATTTTTATTATATGGTATCCATGAGCATTTGAGCGCCTCAATAATGTCGTTATCGAGTGATATTGGGCCATTAGATTTGACTCGACATGATGCTTGATTTTACTTTAAGCTTGCCAAATTTGGAATCCATTTGACCATTCAATTATCCATCCAAAATCTCCAATTATACTTAAATGGCTTGATCTAGGTTTGATCTAGGCTTAATCAAAATTGAGTCGGACAAATTTTGGCTTTATTGGGTTTACCTTATCAAGACGGTAGGCGTGGCGATAAGATTGTTGGGATTCAGGCCCTGAATAATCTTTAATTTCAATCTATGACATTTATTAATTGAAATGTTCTTAGATTCATGTGTAATTAAATTTTGATGTATTAGTTTCCCCCTATTTTAAGATGTCATTGTAAAAAAGATTCAAAATATATCCTAAGCTTTTTTAAAAAAACAATGGGACGTAAGATTTTAGACTTGAAGAGATTGTGGGATATAGTTGATCCTTGGATGTTAGCACTAGCCTTCTTGTAGGGGACGTTGCCCAAAAAGGTCCTCTCAATGCTCATTTTAAGGTATAATTTTGAGTTAGAAATACTAAAGATGGCTCAGGAGAAAAAAGTGTTGAAAATGGGATGGACAAACTATCACTGCTAGTGGTAAAGATGGTGGGGACATTTAGATGACGACGATATGGTGGTAGCAACGATAGTGGCCTATTGTTGACACCACTTTTATTGAGGTCTAGTCTGCAATCCTTAGAAGCCTAGGATCAGCCATAGGACTTTCCTATTGACTATTCTAGAAGACTAGTGATGCAACCATACCTCATTAGAAATTCTAAATACCACTTTACTCTTATTGAAGTTCCACATGTAAGGTTTTGACCTCTAGCACTTAGTAAGATGAAACAAACATGGAGGAGCTCAAGAGGAGTCCTCATAGAATTTTCATGCTTAGGGTTATCCCTAGGCGGTCTATTTTTAGTCTCACACATGCACACCTAAACTAATCATACACACAACCCCAAAACCCTAAAATCACTCACACTTGATTTTTTTCCCCACTCTTTTGGAAACTCATGCGGGTGATCCCCCAAGCCCTTAGCCTTTGGCTAGGGTGGCTAGGACCAACACATGGACGATCCAAAATGGGGATATCCTTGACCTCATGGCTAAAAAGGGTAATTTCATGGTTAGCATGGTTAATTTATCCAGTTTTACCAAAACACCCAATTTTGACCTTCTGCCCCCAAACTTCTCTAAAATTACCAAAATACCTTTAAAACCCTAATTTTCTCAAAATTGCCCAAATTCTACAATTCTATCTAAAAATCATACCAAACCAATCCGAACAATTGAAATTGACCAAAATCCTCATTTTCCCCAAAATTCCCAAAATATCCCTACACCAACCAAAATTATCAAAATGACCCAGTGGCCAAAAATTCATAAAATTTCCAAATTCACTCCAAACATACTCAAAATCAATTTGAACCACCCCATGACTCTAGTTGTGCCCAAATCCACCAAAATTGGCCAAAATTCCCAAATTGTCCCTAAGTGCTTAAAGTCTCCAAATCACCCCCAATTTCCACCAAATTGATTTCAAACTTCCCCAATTTCAAATCTAAATCGAAATTTATCATCTATAATCCCAATTGAAACCATATTCCAGCCCAATTGAAACTAATTCCAAATTTAAATGCCAAGCTCAAATCAAATGCTCTAAATTGATCCTAAGCCAAAATTCCTTTCAATTGAGCCTTGCCATCAACCCAAACCATGAAACTTGTTTTTCAAATGCTTCATGACTTTCTCATAAACCAAATTGAGCCCTAAGTTGGTTTGGATTCAAGCCCAAGTCAAGCCCAAATCCAGCTTTTAGCTCATACCCTAATTTTGAGCCGAAAATCCAACTTAACCTAAGCTATTGAAATTAACCAATGCTTAATCCTTTCCTGCTTTAGTAACCTCCTAGGATGCTAATAAAATCACCTAGCCAACACTAGTTGACCCATGGACCAAGGGTCCCTGATGCACCAAAAATATATAGTGTTTTTGCTATATAATTTTACCCATTTTTTGTGATATTGCACTTTAAAGAAATGTATTTTTCATGATTTGTTGCAGGCTTGATGATTTTAGGTGATTGGAGTGAAAAGAAGTAAAAGGAACAAATTCAGAGCAAAAAGGAGCAAAAAGGAGCAAAATGGTGGAAAAAGAGTTTTGGCGTCGCCGGCGCTAGAATGGATGCCGCCGGTGCCCAAATCCAGAGACTCCAGAAAATATTGGCAAGATAGAGCGCCACTGGCGCCCTATCTGGCACCGCTGGCACCCAAAGTCGGTGAAATTCAAATTTGAAGTGTTTTGGCTACTTTTTGAAGGGAAGTCTATGGAAACTCTTGGGATTTCATCCCTATCTTATAAGTAACTATTTTTGGACAAAAATGGTGTGTGTCTTGTGTCTTCTAGGGTAGTTTTAGTCAGTGTTAAGTGTTAGGGTTTAGGAGAAGTGTGTGTAGAGTGAGGATTTGAGAGGAATTCTTCCTAAGGAGTGAAGGAGGAGTAAAGTTAGAGATTGCTTCTTCCTTTCCATTCTAAAGAGAGAATCAAGTTTTGCAAAGAAATGAGAGAAGAAGATTCAAAGGAACTTCAAGGGAATTGCATTGGGGAAGAGAAAGAGATAAGTTGTTGTTGACCTCATTTTACAATGAGTCAATAACCTTATGACCTAAAAAGTCAACATTGATCAAATTGGTCAAACCAGACCTAATGACCAACCCTGTTGACCCCATAGGTCAACCTTTTGACCAAAAAGTCAACTTTGGTCAAATCGTCAAACCGTACCTAATGACTTACCCCGTTGACCTCATAGGTCACCCTTTCGACCTAAAAAGTCAACATTGGTCAAAATGGTCAAACCGTATCCAATGACTCAACCCTGTTGACTTTACAGGTCAACCTTTTGACCTAAAAAGTCAACATCGGTCAAATTGTCAAACTGCACTAAATGATCAACCCCGTTGACCCTATAGGTCAACCTTTCGACCTAAAAAGTCAACTTTGGTCAAATCGGTCAAACCGGACCTAATGACCTACCCCGTCGACCCCATAAGTCACCCTTTCGACCTAAAAAGTCAACTTTGGTCAAATCGGTCAAACCGCACCTAATGACCTACCCCGTTGACCCCATAGGTCACCCTTTCGACCTAAAAGTCAACATTGGTCAAAATGGTCAAAACGTACCTAATGACCAACCCTGTTGACCCCATAGGTCAACCTTAAGACCTAAAAAGTCAACTTTGGTCAAATTGGTCAAACCAGACCTAATGACTTACCCTGTTGACCCCATAGGTCAACTTTATGACCTAAAAAGTCAACTTTGGTCAAATTGGTCAAACCATACCTAATGACCAATCCTGTTGACCCATAAGTCAACCCTTTCACCCAATGACACATTTAAAGCCTCACAGCTGACAAAATCACAAGTATCGGACATTTTAAAATTAAGTCGATCAATTCGGGCCGACTTGGGTCAACCTGTGTCAAAATTGTCAACACCTATTTATTTTGATTAAAATGTATAAAAATGAAATAAAAAACAACAAAATTAATCAAATAATTAATTTCAAAATTATTTTGATTAATTAAAATGATTAATGATTTAATTTTCAATATTTTAATTAAATGACATAATTAATTAAAATGAAAATTAAATTAAAATCATAAAATGACATAAATGATAAAATTAATCAATTAATTAAATTGAAATTGTTTTCAATTAATAAATTGATTAATAAAATATTTTCCAACAATTTTAATTAATAAAATAATTAATTAAAATGGGAAATTAAAAATAAATGAAATGACATATAACCTTCTCATAATTAATTAGGCTAAATTCATCTTAAGGCTTAATTAACACATAATTAAGCCGACATTAAGACAAACTTAGCCATGGGTTAATACCCATCATGATACATGGGGTGAGGTGTCACTCTCTCCTTCACCCTACGCATCATTTAGCCATGAGGTGGCCGGCCAACATGAGGCCTCACCTCCCACCTCTCAAGCCACCCAATGGAAGGAAAACCATGCATGAAACCCCCCTTACCATGGTTAGAAGCAATGATGAGGGATGAGCTTGTGTGTCACCATTTGCCAAGCTTAAGAGATGAGGTGTAAGCTCCCTAAGAAGAGTAGAGGCAACTCACCATGCACCTCTTACATGAGCCAATGGGTGAGAGACAAAAAAATGAAGATCATCATGGAAAACTTAGGGAGAAGCATCAAAGCCTATCTTCGCCAATTCCTTCACCCAATGGGCTGATAGAGGAGGTAAATACTCCCCTAGAACATCCTAAGCTAAGCCATAACCTCCCCTTGCTATAAATAAGACCCCACTAGCTGAACCTAAGAAGAAGAAGAAGAAAATTAGTGGAGAACTATAGGCTGCCCAAATCCACCTCGCTCCCAACATAAAAAGTCTTCCTAAGAGTACCAACAATCTTTTAGGATCAAATCCAAGCCATAGTTTGAGCCTATTTGAGCCAATTTGACCAAATTTCAAAAACAGCCCCAATTTAGGCACTTCTTCAAAATTCCTCCGCAAGCCAAACTTCTGGATCAAATTGCTACAAAGAATAACCTTCCATCGGAGTCCTAGAAGGCAACCATAAGGTCTGATCTAGCTTGATTTGCTTGTGGCAAAGGTATGGATTTTTTCTTTACGAAATAAATCATATTTTCAACATATCATGTGTTATACTAGCCCAGAAGTGTATCATCACCGTATGGATAGATACTTCTCATCCAGATGATCATTTTAAAAAAAATAATCACTCAATTTCATCAAGAAATGAGTGAGATATTGATGTTTAAAGTTTAACGGGTATGAAATTTCCTGGAATTTAAATGGATTTATCACAGCCGTCCGTTCCCGTGTTTTGGAACGGACGGCGCTGATCAAACAGCCATGGTGCCGGATGTTCGGCCGCTCGCACTCGCATTTTCCCGCTCTTCGACGGCTCCGAGGACACGCGTCGCCGTGTGAGGAGTTTGGCGGCGGAAATTAATAAAAAATCCGAGAAACCTTAAAAACTTCAAAAATCAATATCTTTTTATCCAGAGGTCATAAAAATAAAATAAAAATACCTCTGGAAAGCTCTTGAAGAGGAGAACATTATGAGACCAAAATCATAATTTTATTCTCAGTATTTAATTTTTAATTAATTAAATACTCTCTAGAGTATTTTAATTATTAAAAATTATTTATAAATAAAAAAATTATGAAACTTGGAGGCATTTATCTTTATGTTCTTAGGAAACTTCCATAATTTTTCCAAGGACAGAAAACATGCCTAGAACACTTTTCTTTAATTTTCAAGTTTCTTTACAATTATTTCAAATAATAATTATAAAAATTGAAAATTAAGGAAAATAAAAATGCAAATGGCTAGAAATGATAGGGCAACAGACAATAACCCTAAGAAAATTATTTCTAAGTTATAAAAGTCATTTTGAATGGTATTTTGAAATTTAGGGTTAAAATCCTTTATTAATTAAATAATTTTAATCCTAAAAATACCCCTTTATAAATTTAACCTATTTTCATCAACAATCAAAGTTTGAAAATGGTTTTAGTCTATGATAGACTAATAAGAAATTTCACTTAAGTCTAAAAAGACCAAATTGGACTTAACTAAATTTAAAATAATAATTAAACCTTTTAATCAAGTTTAAAGACATAATAAACTTAATTAACTCGTTAAACCTCACTTAAATTAGGTTTAATATAAAAATTAAATATTAATTAAGTTTAGAGACATATTAAACTTAATTAATCAAAATTAAACCTTTCAATTAAGTTTAAAGACATAATAAACTTAATTAACTCATTAAACCTTACTTAAATTAGGTTTAATATAAAAATTAAATATTAATTAAGTTTAGAGACATATTAAACTTAATTAATCAAAATTAAACCTTTTAATTAAGTTTAAAGACATAATAAACTTAATTAACTCATTAAACCTTACATAAATTAGGTTTAATTTAAAAATTAAATATTAATTAAGTCTAGAGACATATTAAACTTAATTAATCAAAATTAAACCTTTTAATTAAGTTTAAAGACATAATAAACTTAATTAACTCATTAAACCTCACTTAAATTAGGTTTAATATAAAAATTAAATCTTAATTAAGTTTAGAGACATATTAAACTTAATTAATCAAAATTAAACCTTTTAATTAAGTTTAAAGACATAATAAACTTAATTAACTCATTAAATCTTACTTAAATTAGGTTTAATATAAAAATTAAATCTTAATTAAGTTTAAAGACATATTAAACTTAATTAATCAAAATTAAACCTTTTAATTAAGTTTAAAGATATAATAAACTTAATTAACTCATTAAACCTTACTTAAATTAAAAATCAAATCTTAATTAAGTTTAAAGACATATTAAACTTAATTAATCAAAATTAAACCTTTTAATTAAGTTTAAAGACATAATAAACTTAATTAACCTTCTTACACATTAGGTTTAAACAAACTTAAACCCTAATTAGGTCTAACCCATTAGACCTAATTAAACCATTAGACCTTAACTAACTAAGGTTTAATCAATCTTAAACCCTAATTAGTGTCTAACCCATTGCATCTAATTAAACCATTGGACTCGAACTAACTAAGGTTTAATCAAACTTAAACCCTAATTGAGTCTAACCCATTGACCTAATTAAACCATTAGACCTTAACTAACTAAGGTTTAATCAAACTTAAACCCTAATTAGGTCTAACCCATTGACACTCAATTAAACCATTAGACCTTAACTAACTAAGGTTTAATCAAACTTAAACCCTAATTGTGTCTAACCCATTGCACTCAATTAAACTATTAGACCTTAACTAACTAAGGTTTAATCAAACTTAAACCCTAATTAGGTCTAACCCATTAGACCTAATTAAACCATTAGACCTTAACTAACTAAGGTTTAATCAAACATAAACCTTAATTAAGTCTAACTCATTAAGACTATTAAGTCTTAACTAAGTAAGACTTAACAAACACAAATCCTAATTAAGTCTACTACATTAGACTTAATTAGTTATTAAACCTTAATCAACTAAAGTTTAATTAAACCCAAATCCAACCTTTAAATTCAAGTCCAACATAACCTAAAGCTAACCTAACTCGAGTCCAACCTAACTCGAACTCAAGTTAACCTAAACCTTAGGTTCAACCCACATAGTAACCTAACCTAAACCCGACCTAACTTGAGTCCAACCTAACTCGAACTTAAGTTAACCTAAACCATAGGTTCAACCCACATCGAACCTAACCTAAACTCCGACCTAACTCGAGTCCAACCTAACTCAACTCAAGTTAACCTAAAACTTAGGTTCAACCCACATCGAACCTAACCTAAACCTAACCTAACTCGAGTCCAACCTAACTCGAACTCAAGTTAACCAAAAACCTCAGGTTCAACCCACATCGAACCTAACCTAAACCTAACCTAACTCGAGTCCAACCTAACTCGAACTCAAGTTAACCTAAACCCTAGGTTCAACCCACATCGAACCTAACCTAAACCTAACCTAACTCGAGTCCAACCTAACTTAAACTCAAGTTAACCTAAGCCTTACAGTTCAACCCACATCGAACCTAACCTAAACCTAACCTAACTCGAGTCCAACCTAACTCGAACTCAAGTTAACCAAAACCTTAGGATCAACCCACGATGAACCTAATTTAAACCTACCAACTTGAGTCCAACCTAACTTGAACTCAAGTTAACCTAAACCTTAGGTTCAACCCATATTGAACCTAACCTAAACTGAACTAAACTTAAGTTCAATCCAACTAGAACCTAATCTAATCCAAGTCAAACCTTAATTTAGGATCAACCCATATTGAACTTAAATCAACCTTAAGTCTGGGTTCAACCTGACTTGAACCTAACTTAATCTAAACTCAAAATTTAACTTAAGTCTAACCCACATTAGACTCAAGTCAAACCAAACTTAGGTTCAACCTGGCATGAACCTAACCCAAAAACCTAACTTAAGTCTAACCCATATTAGAATTAAATCAAACCATACTTAGGTTTAACACGATATAAACCTAAGTCTAATCTAAGCCTTAAGTTCAACCTAACTCGAATCTAAACTAAAACCCAAACTTAAGTTCAATCCTAAGTCTAGGTCTAATTTTAAATAGACTTTAATTAAAACTTAAGTCTTATCTAAAAGGGACTTAGATGGTCCGCAAATCTAATCAAGTCTAATTTATTAGACTTCGATTAACCTTTAAGTCCTATTTAAACAAGACTTAAAACTTAATTAAATCTATTCTAAACCAAACCTTTTAACTTAAGTTCAAACAGACATGAACTCAAGTTAAATAGATTCAATCAACATTGATCTAACTTAGGTTCAACCAGACATGAAACCAAGTCAATTAAATCAATATTGAATCTAATTTCAAACCTTTAACTTAAGTTCAAACAGACATGAACTCAAGTTAAATAGATTCAATCAACATTGAATCTAACTTGGGTTCAACCAGACATGAACACAAGTCAATTCAATCAATATTGAATCTAATTTCAAACCTTTTAACTTAAGTTCGAACGTACATGAACTCAAGTTAAATAGATTCATCAACATTGAATCTAACTTAGGTTCAACCGTACATGAACCCAAGTTAATTCAATCAATATCGAATCTAATTCCAAACCTTTTTAACTTAGAGTTCGCACGTGACATGAACTCAAGTTAATAAATTCAATATTTTAAAACCAAAACCGACATAATCAATAAAAAAATTGATATTTCAAAATAATTCGACATAAACCGACATCCAAGACATATCCAAATATTCTCGTGATGTTATTTCGACAATGTTTTCTTTGCAGGGTGAAAACGAGAAATTTCGCCTAGATTTTCTTTACATGTTATAGGGTGTACTAACTATGTTTTGCAGGACGACATTATAGGGGAACAACAAAAACAAAACGAAAACTTTTAGGTTAGACATATAACCTGAAACTTTTGACAACAAAAACAAAACAAAAACTTTAAGGTAAGACATATAACCTGAAACTTTTGACAACAAAAACAAAACCAAAACTTTTAGGTTAGACATATAACCTGAAACTTTTGACAACAAAAATAAAACCAAAACTTTTAAGTTAAACATATAACCTGAAATTTTTCAACAAATCAACAACGTTGACAACAAAACCAAAACTTTTAGGTTAGACATATAACCTGAAATTTTTCAACAAATCAACAACATTGACAACAAAACCAAAACCTTTAGGTTAGACATAATACCTAAAGTATTCAATAACATGATATAACGACATTCGGGAGTGATAGTGGGTACATCTCTCCTTAAAATAAAATCTTAGAAAACAAATGATTAACATTAATCGAAAGTTTTCGTAAACAATTGAAAATTGTTTAAGATGTAATTAACTATGAGGCTTACCTCTATAGGAGATCTAAAAGAACCCGAAATAGAAATCTCTCGGTTTACCATGATTTTCTTAATATAAAAATTCTAGAATATGTTATTCCGGAATATCCTCATATAAGAATTATCATAAACTTCCTTTTGTACTATTAGTCCTAAAATTCTCTAAATCCTTCATAGATTTATATGATTAAAACTAAAGCTAGTATTAGATGGCGACTCTCGACATCGACATGATACGTAAATGGATGGCGATGACATGACCCCATCCAACAACGAAACACCAAATCGTTGTCATTTTTTATCGCCACCAAAGAGAGTGGCGACTCCGCTGGGGAGAATCTTTCTTCTCATCTTTTGTTATCATTTGTTTTCATTTCAAAATTTTGAAAATAAAAAGTTCCCAGTTTATAAATAAGTCGATAATATTCTCTTTTCGAAATTACGTAAAAATCGCAATGGATTCTCCGAATTCGATCTTTTCTTATTTTCAAGACTTTCGACATACCAATAGAGGAAAATCCTCCTTTTTATCACAATGATTATGGATTATTTAGTGAAACGGAATTCATATTAGATAATCCATATCAAACCGATACTCAATCTTTTCAAGAATTCGACTTGCAACCTTATGAAGACTTTCCGAATTTTACGTACAATTTACCCGAATATACACCTGAAGAACCTTACATCCTTGAAGAAATGAAAAGACAGAGTGATAAGAAAGGAAAAAAAGTTTACGAGGAAGATGATGTTCTACCATCATCTACGTATGAAATCAGATCTTCTTCGAGGAACGTTCATAGAACTCCTTCATTTAAAAGAAAGAAAAGGTGGAACCAAAATGATAATTTTGAAACACCCGAATTTCAACGAATATTTTGGAAATCCTTCCTTTTTGAAGAAAATCAATATATTCCAATTCCCGTCGAATACACCGACAATTCCTTTCAACCTAAAAGATCTCCTCCATTTCGTGCCGTACATTCAGTTGTTTAAGAGATTAAGCACGAAAAGAAAAATGTTCATTATCTAAGTTATTAGATAAAATGGGTTGTGCAAGCTTCCAACACCATGAAAAGGAGAATTTTAGCAATAGAAAAATCTGATTATCAAGAAACCGATTATCAATTCCCAACCGATAAACATCGTGTTAGAGTGCCAAGAAAATTTCGATCGGGCCCTAGAATAAAAGATGTAGCGGTCACCAATGATAAGACTCGATATGACAAATTAATGTCGAAGCAGAGGATACAACTGCTAAAATGACGGACTTGGTCCAGTTGCTACAAAAAGCAAATTGTCCTTATACTGGATATGATACACCACCTGAGAATTCTCGCCATATACTTGAAAATAATGTATGGAGGCGAAAATCATCTGAAAGGAATTCTAATACCACCAACACTCCTGTAAATAGTTCACAAGAAGAGATTTGCAGAAAACATTCTACAAAATCATTTCAAGAAAGATTAAAGAAATTAAAAGAAGATATTAAACAACTTTCAGGACAAGAAAGGAAAAATACTTCTGACAGTTCCAATGAGAATATTGCCAGTGTTAACATGGTAGAAACCCGATCTACTTCCTTAGCACGAGAATCAAATGAAGAGGAATTGCGAGAGGTGATATGACAACGAGATGAACAAATAAGTCGTCTTGAACAAAGAATGGAAGAACTGGTAGCGACTTTGCAAAAACCACCAGCGAACCCCTCTCCAGCTATTGAAATCATTAGATCGAAGGCTATTCACATCCTTGAAAGCAGAGAAGAACTAATGGATGTCGAGGAAAGCACTCGAAAGAGAAAGAATTCTCCTCATAAAGAAACTCCGTAAAAGGATATTACAAAAATAAGGGAACGTAAAATTAAAGAAATGATGGCTCAGCAAAAGCTGGAGCATTAACTCCAAAGGGTAGGCCATACCCAGAGGAATATGATTCTGTTCAATATCCTAAGGGTTTTGTTTCTCATGTCTTTAAAATGTTCGATGGAACGGGAAATCCACGACAACATCTGGCACATTTTAGAGCAAGCTGCTATAATGCTGGAGGAAATGATGCTCTCCTATTTCGACAATTTGTTAACAGCCTCACGGAGTCGCCTTCGATCGGTATGCGAACTTCCCAATGGATCTCGTCAAAACCTTTATAGAGCTTCGAAAGCCTTTTTATTCAACGCTTTGCAGGAGCACAACATCATACCACCGTTGGTGATTCGGTGGTAGAGAAACAAAAACCAGGAGAAACCTTGGTAGATTATATTTTACGTTGGAGAAATCTCAAGCATGAAATGTGAGCCACGATTACAAGAATAACATGTTGTTGGAATACTCGCTAAAAAATATCCATGGTCCCATAAAGCATTTATGCTTAAAGGATTTACGATAAAAACTTTTGAAAAATTACTTCAAGAAAGCTGCCAATCTTCAAGAAGAGGTTAAGCAGATGAGTGTAATGGAGAAAACTGAAAAGACAAAAACTATCAAAACTTTTGAAAAGAAACCTGGGAATATTGCAGAAAAGGCAAACAGGTGATGCAAATCCAACCGAGCAAAAAGAAGCAACGACAAAATCCTTCGACATCACGTACATCACTTCAATTACAACTTCAACAACCAACCCCAGTATCAACCGAAAAGAAAACAATGGCTCAAAGAATGAATAAAGTATATTCATTTAAAACAGAAGCCGTCGACAAAATATTTCGTAGCTTGCTTAAAATACCCGAATTTAAGCTACCGTAAGCTAAGAGACCAGCAGAAATCGACATGAAGGACAATCCAAATTATCGCCCTTATCACAGGATGCTCTGACATAAATTGCGGAATGTTTTGTCTTCAAAGACTGGTTAGAGCGTAATTTCAAAGATGGAAATATAGTCATCCCGAAAGAATACTTGAAAGAACCCGAAAAGGGATCACCAATATGATTTCGATAGAGGAACTTAATCCTAAAAACAAGGATAAGCATTTCCGAAGAGATCTTCGCTAAATACCAAGTTACAAAATCTCCCAAGAAAGAAAAGAAAAAGAAAATCAAGAAAATGGAAAAGATTAGAGATCTTTCGTACATAGGGGCCGCAACTCCTTTTGTACCTTCTAGTTCATTTCACTCTTGTACTAGGATAGTTATGTCGGCCGAAGGACGAAAAATCCTCAAGCCAATAACTTTGTATGACTTTCTTTTTACCATGAATAATAACAATCCTAGTTTTGCGTACATTTTGTCTATTCTGGATGATGCTTCTGAGAATGACCATTTAAATTCTAACCCTATAGACAATACTCAAATCGTATATGATCAATCTAAAGACAACCAAACTAATGAAAATGAAAATGAGAAATCTTACAACGACAAAAATGAAGATGACATTGATACGCTTCAATTACAAGGAATTCCGATCTCTATAAAATTAAAATCTTCGGATTCAGAAACAATTGAATCGGATAATCAACCTGAGGAAATAATTGAAATTAACTTGAGAAGTGGAAAAATCTTACCTCCTAGGATAATTCCACAAGAAAAAGAAAAACAAATAATTACACCAGATAAGATTATTCCTCCAATATATCCCTGAACTTCTGAAGGAAATAAGGATGATCTTCACAACAAGGTGGATTATAATGTACTGGCCCATTTGAGAAAATTACCTGCAAAATTAAGCATCTATGACGCTCTCATACTTTCCAAAGAAATGAGAGAATCATTAATCAAGGCCCTTTCGGACCCTGACATTTGCTTAACTCAACTTGCTAGTACTACACAAAAAGAAGCTTACTCATTAGAGGAATCAACAAAGATTACCTTCTCTGACAATGACTTGTTGCTCGGAACAACTGAACATAATCGTCCACTATATATTACAGTAAACATCAATGACACTATACTTTCGAGAGTTCTTATCGACCTGTGTGCTTCAATCAACATTATGAATCCGAGAACTCTCGCATACTTAGTACATTGATGCCTATCAACTATCAAGGGATACAATGATGTTAAGAGGATTCAATCAACAAGGAGAACGAGCCCTTGGATCAATAACATTGCTCTTAAAAATAGCCGACTTGGCAACGACAGTAAAATTTCATATTATTGATTCAGATACCTCTTTTAATGCCTTACTTGGCAGACCATGGCTCCATGAATATAAAATGGTACCCTCTTCATTACATCAAAGCATCAAATATTTACGAAAAGGACAAGAATTTCGTATTATAGAGATCCGCAACCGTTTTCAATCCATGAAATCGGTATACATGAAGATGCAAGCATATTATGCTCCTATAAATAAAACAATATCTTCCAAAGAGACAACAGTAAATATGGAAGAAAAGAACAAAGAAAAGAAAATAAATGAAAATGATTTTTCTTCAATAAAGACAAAAGAGACTAATTTCCTTCAGACTCGCACTCAAGGTCGAGGCCGAGAACGAGGACGAAGGAGAGAAGATCCAATTGTCACAATGAAGAAACCACTGAAGTTCAAAATCCACCCGGATTCCGAAGAAGAAACGACATCCGTGGTTGCAAAGGAACCCCAATTCAAAATATCTCTAGAAGAGAAAGATAAAGAGAAACAATTTGAATCTATGTATGACAAAATCAATCATTATATACATTCTATGACTCTAACTCTAATCTCCACTGCTAAGATTGAGAATCTAATAGTCAAAGAAGTATATAATGATAACAAAAAGCCAATGAAGTTTAGACTTGGCTCCACTTCTTCTTGTACTAAAAATGATGTAAAAATAGAAGATTAAAATCTTCCACAATCAATGAAAATTCCTTTTGAGTTGTATTCTCCTTGGGCACGAAAATTCATTCAAAATAGTTTAATGCTCAAACAATGGTCTTTAAAATAACCGCATTTCATTGAACAATTGTGGAATGATAATAAACAAAATTCTAACTCTAAAAAAGGTGTAGGATTTGGAATTTTGGGACCATTAGATGATACAGAATTTTTTTTGACTATCACAGAAGAATGTGATTCTGAATCATTGCCTGATCTTCCAATTGAAAATGCTCCCCCGGAGTTGGAAGAAGAAATTAAATCAAAAATTGATGAACTAAAAGAAATAAATTTAGGAACTAATGAAAATCCAAAACCGACTTTTATTAGTTCATTCCTTAATGATGAGGAAATAAAAGACCTAACTCAATTGTTGATGGAATATAAAGACTGTTTTGCTTGGACTTATGACGAAATGCCCGGTTTATCTCCGTAAGTCGCAATCCATAAACTCGGGATAGACCAAATCATAAACCCGACTTAAACAAGCTCCAAGAAGGATGCGTGTCGAAATAGAGCAACAAGTCATCGCGGAAGTCAAGAAATCGATGAGGCCGACTTCATACGAGAAGAAAATTATCCAACATGGCTAGCCAATGTAGTGTCGCTAAAAAGAAAATGGACAAATAAGAGTCCGCATAGACTACGTGGACTTGAACAAAGCATGTCCAAAAGATGAATTTCCTTTACCAATTCCCGAGTTAATGGTTGATATTGCATCAAAATATGCAATATTTTCTTTCATGGATGGATCATCAGGATATAACGAAATAAAAATGTTTTCAGAAGACGAAGTAAATACAGCTTTCCGAACACCCATGGGCATATATTGTTATAAGGTTATGCCATTTGGACTAAAAAATGCCGGTGTAACCTATCAAAGATCCATGACACGGATTTTTGATGAACTAATACATAATCAAGTTGAATGTTATGTCGAAGATCTGGTTGTCAATAGTAAACAAAAAGACGATCATATATACGATTTGAGAATTGTCTTTGAATGACTACGACGATATAATCTTAAAATGAACCCTTTAAAGTGCGCCTTTGGTGTCACTTCAGAAAAATTTTTAGGATTTGTAGTTCGACATTGTGGGATAGAAATTGATCCTCTCAAAATTGAAGCTATCCTAAATATGCCTCCTCCTAAAAATCTAACTCAATCGAGATCCTCTCAAGGAAAATTAGCATATATACGACGTTTCATTTCCAATCTATCGGGTAGATGTCAACCCCTCATCGCCCTTACTAGAAAGGATGCCAAATTTGTGTGGGATGAAAAATGCCAGCATGCCTTTGAAGACATTAAACAATATTCGACAACCCCTCCTCGTCTTAGCAACCCTCGTATTAGGAAGACCTTTAATCCTTTACACCGCGGCATTGGACAATTCACTTGGAGCTTTACTAGCACAAGTAAAAGATGAAGGGAAAGAAAATGCGTTATACTACTTAAGTCGTTGTTTGGTTCCAACGAAAATAAAATATACGACAATTGAGAAGCATTGTTTAGCCTTGATCTTCGTAGTTCAAAAGCTAAGACATTATATGCTTTCTCATAAAGTAACTCTTATTTCAAGAGTTAACCCGTTATAATATTTAATAACACGACCGACACTTTCTGGGAGATTAGCAAGATGGGCAATGATCTTGTTACAATTCGACATAACATTTGTACCGTTACGTGCTATTAAAGGACAAGTCCTAGCAGATTTCTTAGCAGCACACCCAATTCCAGCGGGATCACCCCTTAATGACGATCTACCTGATGAACAAATATCAGAAGTAAAAAATTCTTAGATGCAACGATGGGAACTCTAAATTGACGGAGCATCATCCGCATGGAAAGATAAAGATAGACATACAATCATACCAGGCAAAGCCGGAGTAGGATTAATTTTCATTACTCCAGACAAAATGATGATGCCCTTTTCCTATCATTTGACAAAACCATGCACGAATAATGAAGCCGAATATGAAGCGCTCATAACCGGTCTAGATTGACAATATTAATGGAAATTAAGAATATTGATATCTACGGAGATTCCCGATTAATTATCAATCAAATTGCTCGGCAAATACAAAATTTTGAAACCACGACTTGAACAATATTCTCGTTACACTCGAAATTACTTCAACAAATTCCTGATGTAACATTTTTCTTAATCCCGAGACGAGATAACTCTCTAGCGGATGCTTTGGCAAAACTTGCAAAGGAATTTGCGTGTCCAGAAGAAGATGACATACCGATTTCTATAAAAAGACGACAAGTTTTTTCTCAAATTGATATGGATAATTTGTATAAAATCGGTGAAAATATGACAATGACAATAAGTGACGAGAAGGATGATTGGCGACAACCAATCATCCATTATTTACAAACTGGAAAACTGCGTGAAAATAGTTCTATTGCCAATCAAATTAAACAAAGAGCATTATCATATGCTCTAATAAATGATGTCCTTTATAAATGGTCTTTTGATCAAATGTGGTTAAGATGTTTAAACCAAATTGAAGCTCGAGAGATTGTTAAGGAAGTTCATTCAGGTTTATGTGGTGCACATCAATCTGAGCCCAAAATGAAAATGAAAATAAAAAGAATGGGTTATTATCGTCAACAATGATGACCAACCTGTCTCGACATTGCAAAGAAATGTCATCAATGTCAAATACATGGAGTAGTTTTACATCAACCTCCAAATGTCCTACACCTAACTATTGCATCATGGCCATTTGAATGTTGGGGTACTGACATAGTGGGCCCTATAGATCCTCCATCCTCTAAGGGCCATAAATTTATTCTGGCAGCTACTGACTATTTTTCTAAATGGGCAGAAGCAATATCCCTTCGAGAAGTCAAAGCAGAACAAGTTCTCAACTTCTTTAAAACACATATCATTTATAGATTTGGGATTCCTCAAAGAGTCATATCGGACAATGGGTTGGCCTTCAAAAACACAAAAATGAATCACTTTATCCAGAGACATGGGATTGACTGGAGATATTCCACAATCTATTACCCTAAAGCCAATGGATTAGTCGAAGCTTTCAATAAAACATCGGTTCAAATCTTGAAAAAGACATTAAGTAATAGCCCGAGACAATGGCATGAACGACTAATAGAAGCTTTATGGGCTTATAGAACTACATACCGAACTCCAACACGGTCTACACCATTTGCTTTGGTATATGGTTCTGAAGCCATTTTTGCCTCTGGAAGTCCAAATTCCTTCTCTCAGAATCGCAATAATCGATAAAATAACTGAAGAAGAAAATGTCAAGTTGCGACTTTAAGAACTTGAAAATTTAGAGGGCAAACGTTTGTAAGCCCAACAAAATCTTGAATTGTATCAAGAAAAAATGATACGAGCTCGCGACAAACTAGTTCGCCCTAGAACCTTTCGAATCGGTGAATTAGTTTTAGTTCTTCAAAGACCTATACTAGCTCATCAAAAAATAGGTGGGAAATTCGAACCGATATGGGAAGGTCCATATGTAATTGAAAAGACATATTCCGGAGGATCCTACCAATTGATGGATTGTCAAGGAGAAAGAATCCTACCTCCAATCAATGGGCGTTTTCTAAAGAAATATTACGCGACATAAAAAAAAAGAAATGAATAAAGACTTATTTATAAACTGGGACAATAAATTCTCCTTTCAAAAAATCATCTTTGATGTTTTATGACATCTCTTTCATTTGTTAAACGGACATTTGAAAATCTAAAATAATACTCTGTCTTGATATTTTCAGGAAAAATGCTCGAAGACATATTATTTTTCTCATTCCGAAATAATATGACTTTTGCCTCGGACCGTCGACATATAGACGCGGGGACCGTAGTTCACTTTGATTTCGACCTATTGCAGGTTGAATCCATATATCATGGATCGTTACTTTATCCGGTGAATCACGATGAAGTTAATCTGCGTACACCTTCGATAGAATTCAAACTCCGACAACCCGAAGAATATGACTTCACAATCGGTGATAGCTCGTATGAAGCAGAATTCATGACTCGCCCGGTACAAGGAGCATCAACATCGTGAACCAAAAATCTGACGACAGGATTCACCAGATCGCAAAGACGAAATCACAATAAACGACTAAAACGACAAAAACAATTACAAGAGAAACAAGACATGGAAGATACGAGTCAGTTAAAATCGCGAACTATCAATACTCCGTTTGAGGAAATAATATCATAAACGACAAATCTAGACCTTACAGAAAAAGAGGATGGCAAAGCAGTCATCACTCCACCATCGGTCACACCTGCTCAATATTTAAGAGTATCAGACAAAAAGAATCACTCGGAGGAAGAGATACGATGAATTCGCGCCATTGAGTGGAGAACCTTCGAACAATATAAATATGTGAATAAAAGAACAATAAATATTCGGATGGTCTTAAACTTTTTACCGAATATTTGATGAAACCGAACAAGTCGCTATCATCAACCACATCATAGAAGCCCGAGATCGTGGTAGGCTCGGACGCCTTCAAAGGAGGACCTATTCTGAACCTAGTAAATGGATTCGCGGTAAGGGTAGGCAAACCATACAATACAGATGTTGCTATAACTATGCAAGAGACAGAGAAGGAAATCTTTCTGGGATTCTACGACATAAACAAGTCTACCCTTTACCCGTTGTGATAATCCAAATTATGAGACGACTTGTTACTTGGGGAATCATACCTGCGGATTGTGTTCCCGATAGCTGCATCATTAATATGTATGATAAAGGGGATTGTATCCCTCCTCACATCGACAGTCATGATTTTGAAAGACCATTTTGTACTCTGTCTTTAATGAATCGTTGCTCCGTTATATTCGGGAGAGAGATACAAATCTTGGGACCCGGAGAGTTTGACGGGACATGTCGTGTCCTTTTAACCCGAGGATCAGTTCTTCTGTTCCAAGGGACGGTGCGATTTTGTAAAACACTCGCATACCCGGCTTTAACAAGCTACGAATCTCCATCACCTTGCGACGAATGAAACCCGACAAACGACCAAACGGATATCAACCAATACCAGAGCTCGAAGGACTAAAGCCTTTGGAACTGCTGTGATCCCATAAATGTCTGAACACCTGAAACATGTTCGACGAATGATGTTTTGGAGTGTAGGACGTTAATGGACGATCTGATAATCTCCAAATCTATGACATGATATGAAGAACTCTTGACATATAATATATCTATAGTTGTCGATATGTGACATATCGGTAGTCGTTGACATGTAAAATATCGATAGTTTGTTGCAAAGCATGCTATATGATATGTACATATGTGTGTACTCGTAAGCTTTTGTTTGCAATAAATATGTACTCGGTGACTTTTTATGGAAATAAAATGAAGTGTTGAAGAAAAATATATCCCCATTGTCCGTGATATGTCGATGTGTCCCGAAATCAATAAATGACAAAATGAATAATTTATGATAATCAAACATGAGAATTAACTTTCGACCTATATAGGTCAAAACCCCAACGGATATTCCCACCAAAAATATTAATGAGTTCGCCACTCTCTTCAGCTTATTGGATATAAGTTCTTTCCCGATGCGGAAATTACGACTTTCCTTTAACCAAATCTCGACATCGACATTCCGAGGAAAATAGAAAATGACATATATTTTCTCTCTTCGGTTATTGGATATAAGTTCTTTCCTGATGCGGAAATTACGACTTTCCTTTAACCAAATCTTGACATCGACATTCTGAGGAAAATAGAAAATGACATTTATTTTCTCTCTTCGGTTATTGGATATAAGTTCTTTCCTGATGCGGAAATTACGACTTTCCTTTAACCAGATCTTGACATCGACATTTTGAGGAAAATAGAAAATGACATCTATTTTCTCTCTCCGGTTATCGGATGTAAGTCCTTTCCTAATACGGAAATCATGGCTTTCCTCTAACCAAATCTTGACATTGACATTTTGAGGAAAATAGAAAATCACATCTATTTTCTCTCTTCGGTTATCGGATGTAAGTCCTTTCCTGATACGGAAATCATGGCTTTCCTCTAACCAAATCTTGACATTGACATTTTGAGGAAAATATAAAATGACATCTATTTTCTCTCTTCGGTTATTGGATATAAGTTCTTTCCTGATGCGGAAATCACGACTTTCCTTTAACCAAATCTTGACATCGACATTTTGAGGAAAATAGAAAATGACATCTATTTTCTCTCTCCGGTTATTGGATGTAAGTCCTTTCCTGATACGGAAATCATGGCTTTCCTTTAACCAAATCTTGACATTGACATTCTGAGGAAAATAGAAAATGACATCTATTTTCTCTCTTCGGTTATTGGATATAAGTTTTTTCCTGATGCGGAAATTACGACTTTCCTTTAACCAAATCTTGACATCGACATTCTGAGGAAAATAGAAAATGACATCTATTTTCTCTCTCCGGTTATTGGATATAAGTCCTTTCCTGATAAGGAAATTACGGCTTTCCTCTAACCAAATATTGACATTGACATTTTAAGCAAAAAATAGAAAATGACATCTATTTTCTCTCTTCGGTTATTGGATATAAGTCCTTTCCTGATGCGGAAATGACGACTTTACTCTAACCAAATCTTGACATCGACATTTTGAGGAAAATAGAAAATGACATCTATTTTCTCTCTTCGGTTATTGGATATAAGTCCTTTCCTGATGCGGAAATTACGACTTTCCTTTAACCAAGTCTTGACATCGACATTTTGAGGAAAATAGAAAATGACATATATTTTCTCTCTTCTGATTCATCGGATATAAGTTCTTTCCTGATGCGGAAATTACGACTTTCCTTTAACCAAATCTTGACATTGACATTTTTGAGAAATAGAAAATGACATCTATTTTCTCTATCCGGTTATTAGATATAAGTCCTTTCCTGATAAGGAAATTACGGCTTTCCTCTAACCAAATATTGACATTGACATTTTCAGGAAAATAGAAAATGACATATATTTTCTCTCCGGTTATTAGATATAAGTCCTTTCCCGATACGGAAATCACGGCTTTCCTTTAACCAAATCTTAACACTGACATTCTGGAAAATAGAAAATGACATCTATTATGTAAGTCCCTTCCTGACACGGAAGTCGTGACTTTCCTCTAACCAAATATCAACATTGACATTTTGAGAAATGGAAAATGACATCCATTTTCTCTCTCCTGTTATAGGATATACATCCTTTCCTGACACGGAAATCACGACATTCATTTGCAAAATATCGACACCGACATTTTGAGAAATGAAATATGACATCCATTTTCCCTCCCAATAAATCTCTTTTCAAATACAAGAAGAAAATCTGTTCTTAGAACCGACATAAAAGACATCTGACATCCTCCGGGAGTGATATGATATCCCCTCCTTTCCTGACCATTATGCGACATCTCTTAGACCACTTCGGTCAACGCCAATATGTGCAGAATACTTATATTGTATTCTACACATATTGGGGGCCCTTTTGTTGACCTCATTTTACAATGAGCCAATAACCTTATGACCTAAAAAGTCAACATTGATCAAATTGGTCAAACCAGACCTAATGACCAACCCTGTTGACCCGATAGGTCAACCTTTTGACCTAAAAAGTCAACTTTGGTCAAATTGGTCAAACCAGACCTAATGACTTACCCGGTTGACCCTTTTGACCTAAAAAGTCAACATTGGTCAAAATGGTCAAACCAGATCCAGTGACCAACCCTGTTGACCCCATAGGTCAACCTTTTGACCTAAAAAGTCAACATTGGTCAAATTGGTTAAACTAGACCCAGTGACCAACCCTGTTGACCCCATAGGTCAACCTTTTGACCTAAAAAGTCAACTTTGGTCAAAATGGTCAAACTGCACTGAATGATCAACCCTGTTGACCCCATAGGTCAACCTTATGACCTAAAAAGTCAACTTTGGTCAAATTGGTCAAACCAGACCTAATGACCTACCCTGTTGACCCCATAGGTCACCCTTTTGACCTAAAAGTAAACTTTGGTCAAATTGGTCAAACCATACCTAATGACCTACCCTGTTGACCCCATAGGTCAACCTTTTGACCTAAAAAGTCAACATTGGTTAAATTGGTCAAACCAGACCTAATGACCTACCCTGTTGACACCATAGGTCACCCTTTTGGCCTAAAAAGTCAACTTTAGTCAAATTGGTCAAACCAGATCTAATGACCTACCCTGTTGACCCCATAGGTCACCCTTTTAACCTAAAAAGTCAACATTGGTCAAAATGGTCAAACCAGACCCAATGACAAACCCTGTTGACCCCATAGGTCAACCTTATGACCTAAAAAGTCAACTTTGGTCAAATTGGTCAAACCAGACCTATTGACTTACCTTGTTGACCCCATAGGTCAACTTTATGACCTAAAAAGTCAACTTTGTCAAATTGGTCAAACCAGACCTAATGACCAATCCTGTTGACCCATAAGTCAACCCTTTCACCCAATGACACATTTAAAGCCCCACAGTGACAAAATCATAAGTACTGGACATTTTAAAATTAAATTGATCAATTTGGGCTGACGTGGGTCAACCCAGGTCAAAATTGGTCAACACCTATCTATTTTGATTAAAATAGATAAAAATGAAATAAAAAAAACAACAAAATTAATTAAATAATTAATTTCAAAATTATTTTGATTAATTAAAATGATTAATGATTTAATTTTCAATATTTTAATTAAATGACATGATTAATTAAAATGAAAATTAAATTAAAATCATAAAATGACAAAAATGATAAAATTAATCAATTAATTAAATTGAAATTATTTTCAATTAATAAATTGATTAATAAAATATTTTCCAACAATTTTAATTAATAAAATAATTAATTAAAATGGGAAATTAAAAAGAAATGAAATGACATATAACCTTCTCATAATTAATTAGGCTAAATTCATCTTAAGGCTTAATTAACACATAATTAAGCCCACATTAAGACCACTTAGCCATGGGTTAATACCCATCATGATGCATGGGGTGAGGTGTCACTCTCTCCTTCACCCTAAGCATCATTTAGCCATGGGGTGGCCGGCCAACATGAGGCCTCACCTCCCACCTCTCAAGCCACCCAATGGAAGGAAAACCATGCATGAAACCCCCCTTACCATGGTTAGAAGCAATGATGAGGGATGAATTTGTGTGTCACCATTTGCCAAGCTTAAGAGATGAGGTGTAAGCTCCCTAAGAAGAGTAGAGGCAGCTCACCATACACCTCATACATGAGCCAATGGGTGAGAGACAAAACAATGGAGATCATCATGGAAAACTTAGGGAGAAGCATCAATGCCTATCTTCAGCCAATTCCTTCACCCAATGGGCTGATAGAGGAGGTAACTACTCCCTAGAACATCCTAAGCTAAGCCATAACCTCCCCTTGCTATAAATAAGACCCCATGGCCGAACCTAGCAAGAAGAAGAAAAAAATTAGGGAGAACTATATGTTGCCCAAATCCACCAGCTCCCAACATAAAAAGTCTTCCTAAGAGTCCCAACAATCTTTTAGGATCAAATCCAAGCCAAAGTTTGAGCCTATTTGAGCCAATTTGACCAAATTTCAAAAACAGGCCCAATTTAGGCACTTCTTCAAAATTCCTCCCCAAGCCGTACTTCGGATCAAATTGCTTGCAAGCAATAACCTTCCATTGGAGTCCTAGAAGGCAACCATAAGGTCCGATCTAGCTTGATTTGCTTGTGGCAAAGGTATGGATTTTTCTTTACAAAATAAATCATATTTTCGACATATCATGTGTTATACTAGTCCAGAAGTGTATCATCACCATATGGATAGATACTTCTCATCCAAATGATCATTTAAAAAAAAATCACTCAATTTCATCAAGAAATGAGTGAGATATTGATGTTTAAAGTTTAACGGGTATGAAATTTCCTGGAATTAAAATGGATTTATCACAGCCGTCCGTTCCCGTGTTTTGGAACGGACGGCGCTGATCAAACAACGCGGTGTCCGCTGTTCGGCTGCCCGCACTGGATTTTCCCGCTCTTCGACGGCTCTGAGGACACGCGTCGCCGCGTGAGGAGTTTGGCAGCGGGAAATTAATAAAAAATCCAGAAACCTTAAAAACTTCAAAAATCAATATCTTTTTATCCAGAGGTCATAAAAATAAAATAAAAATACCTCTGGAAAGCTCTTGAAGAGGAGAAAATTATGAGACCAAAATCATAATTTTATTCTCAGTATTTAATTTTTAATTAATTAATTACTCTTTGGAGTATTTTAATTATTAAAAATTATTTATAAATAAAAAAATTATGAAACTTGGAGGCATTTATCTTTATGTTCTTAGGAACCTTCCATAATTTTTCCAAGGACAGAAAACATGCCTAGGACACTTTTCTTTAATTTTAAAGTTTCTTTACAATTATTTCAAATAATAATTATAAAAATTGAAAATTAAGGAAAATAAAAATGCAAATGGCTAGAAATGATAGGGCAACAGACAATAACCCTAAGAAAATTATTTCTAAGTCATAAAAATCATTTTGAATGGTATTTTGAAATTTAGGGTTAAAATCCTTTATTAATTAAATAATTTTAATCCTAAAAATACCCATTTATAAATTTAACCTATTTTCATCAACAATCAAAGTTTGAAAATGGTTTTAGTCTATGATAGACTAATAAGAAATTTCACTTAAGTCTAAAATGACCAAATTGGACTTAACTAAATTTAAAATAATAATTAAACCTTTTAATCAAGTTTAAAGACATAATAAACTTAATTAACTCGTTAAACCTCACTTAAATTTGGTTTAATATAAAAATTAAATATTAATTAAGTTTAGAGATATATTAAACTTAATTAATTAGAATTAATCCTTTCAATTAAGTTTAAAGACATAATAAACTTAATTAACTCATTAAACCTTACTTAAATTAGGTTTAATATAAAAATTAAATATTAATTAAGTTTAGAGACATATTAAACTTAATTAATCAAAATTAAACCTTTTAATTAAGTTTAAAGACATAATAAACTTAATTAACTCATTAAACCTTACTTAAATTAGGTTTAATATAAAAATTAAATATTAATTAAGTCTAGAGACATATTAAACTTAATTAATCAAAATTAAACCTTTTAATTAAGTTTAAAGACATAATAAACTTAATTAACTCATTAAACCTCACTTAAATTAGGTTTAATATAAAAATTAAATCTTAATTAAGTTTAGAGACATATTAAACTTAATTAATCAAAATTAAACCTTTTAATTAAGTTTAAAGACATAATAAACTTAATTAACTCATTAAATCTTACTTAAATTAGGTTTAATATAAAAATTAAATCTTAATTAAGTTTAAAGACATATTAAACTTAATTAATCAAAATTAAACCTTTTAATTAAGTTTAAAGATATAATAAACTTAATTAACTCATTAAACCTTACTTAAATTAAAAATCAAATCTTGATTAAGTTTAAAGACATATTAAACTTAATTAATCAAAATTAAACCTTTTAATTAAGTTTAAAGACATAATAAACTTAATTAACTCATTAAACCTTACCTAAATTAGGTTTAAATACAAAAATCAACACTTTTAATTAAGTTTAAGAACATATTAAACTTAATTAATCAAAACCAAACTTTTAATTAAGTTTAAAGACATATTAAACTTAATTAACCTTCTTACACATTAGGTTTAAACAAACTTAAACCCTAATTAGGTCTAACCCATTAGACCTAATTAAACCATTAGACCTTAACTAACTAAGGTTTAATCAATCTTAAACCCTAATTAGGTCTAACCCATTAGACCTAATTAAACCATTAGACCTGAACTAACTAAGGTTTAATCAAACTTAAACCCTAATTAGTGTCTAACCCATTAGACTCTAATTAAACCATTAGACCTTAACTAACTAACGTTTAATCAAACTTAAACCCTAATTAGTGTCTAACCCATTGCACTCCAATTAAACCATTAGACCTTAACTAACTAAGGTTTAATCAAACTTAAACCCTAATTAGGTCTAACCCATTAGCACCCAATTAAACTATTGGACCTTAACTAACTAAGGTTTAATCAAACTTAAACCCTAATTAGTGTCTAACCCATTGGACTCTAATTAAACCATTAGACCTTAACTAACTAAGGTTTAATGAAACATAAACCTTAATTAAGTCTAACTCATTAAGACTATTAAGTCTTAACTAAGTAAGACTTAATCAAACACAAATCCTAATTAAGTCTACTACATTAGACTTAATTAGTTATTAAACCTTAATCAACTAAAGTTTAATTAAACCCAAATCCAACCTTTAGTCCAAGTCCAACATAACCTAAAGCTAACCTAACTTGAGTCCAACCTAACTTGAACTCAAGTTAACCTAAACCTTAGGTTCAACCCACATAGAACCTAACCTAAACCTGACCTAACTTGAGTCCAACCTAACTTGAACTTAAGTTAACCTAAACCATAGGTTCAACCCACATCGAACCTAACCTAAACCTCGACCTAACTCGAGTCCAACCTTACTTCAACTCAAGTTAACCTAAAACTTAGGTTCAACCCACATCGAACCTAACCTCAAACCTAACCTAACTTGAGTCCAACCTAACTTGAACTCAAGTTAACCAAAACCTAGGTTCAACCCACATCGAACCTAACCCAAACCTAACCTAACTCGAGTCCAACCTAACTTCGAACTCAAGTTAACCTAAACCTTAGGTTCAACCCACATTGAACCTAACCTAAACCTAACCTAACTTGAGTCCAACCTAACTTAAACTCAAGTTAACCTAAGCCTTAGGTTCAACCCACATTGAACCTAACCTAAACCTAACCTAACTTGAGTCCAACCTAACTTGAACTCAAGTTAACCAAAACCTTAGGATCAACCCACGATGAACCTAATTTAAACCTACCAACTTGAGTCCAACCTAACTTGAACTCAAGTTAACCTAAACCTTAGGTTCAACCCATATTGAACCTAACCTAAACTCGAACTAAACTTAAGTTCAATCCAACTGAACCTAATCTAATCCAAGTCAAACCTTAATTTAGGATCAACCCATATTGAACTTAAATCAACCTTAAGTCTGGGTTCAACCTGACTTGAACCTAACTTAATCTAAACTCAAAATTTAACTTAAGTCTAACCCACATTAGACTCAAGTCAAACCAAACTTAGGTTCAACCTGGCATGAACCTAACCCAAAAACCTAACTTAAGTCTAACCCATATTAGAATTAAATCAAACCATACTTAGGTTTAACACGATATAAACCTAAGTCTAATCTAAGCCTTAGGTTCAACCTAACTTGAATCTAAACTAAAACCCGGCTTAAGTTCAATCCTAAGTCTAGGTCTAATTTTAAATAGACTTAATTAAAACTTAAGTCCTATCTAAAAGGGACTTAGATGGTTCGCAAATCTAATCAAGTCTAATTTATTGACTCGATTAACCTCAAGTCCTATTTAAACAAGACTTAAAACTTAATTAAATCTATTCTAAACCAAACCTTTTAACTTAAGTTCAAACAGTACATGAACTCAAGTTAAATAGATTCAATCAACATTGATCTAACTTAGGTTCAACCGTACATGAAACCAAGTCAATTAAATCAATATCAATCTAATTTCAAACCTTTAACTTAAGTTCAAACAGACATGAACTCAAGTTAAATAGATTCAATCAACATTGAATCTAACTTGGATTCAACCAGACATGAACACAAGTCAATTCAATCAATATTGAATCTAATTTCAAACCTTTTAACTTAAGTTCGAATAGACATGAACTCAAGTTAAATAGATTCATCAACATTGAATCTAAATTAGGTTCAACCGTACATGAACCCAAGTTAATTCAATCAATATCGAATCTAATTCCAAACCTTTTTAACTTAGAGTTCGTACGTACATGAACTCAAGTTAATAAATTCAATATTTTAAAACCAAAACTGACATAATCAATAAAAAAAATTGATATTTCAAAATAATTCGACATAAACTGACATCCAAGACATATCCAAATATTCTGTGATGTTATTTCTGACAATGTTTTCTTTGCAGGGTGAAAACGAGAAATTTCGCCTAGATTTTCTTTACATGTTATAGGGTGTACTAACTATGTTTTGCAGGACGACATTCTAGGGGAACAACATAAACAAAACCAAAACTTTTAGGTTAGACATATAACCTGAAACTTTTGACAACAAAAACAAAACAAAAACTTTAAGGTTAGACATATAACCTGAAACTTTTGACAACAAAAATAAAACCAAAACTTTTAAGTTAAACATATAACCTGAAATTTTTCAACAAATCAACAACGTTGACAACAAAACTAAAACTTTTAGGTTAGTCATATAACCTGAAATTTTTCAACAAATCAACAACATTGACAACAAAAGCAAAACTTTTAGGTTAGACATATAACCTGAAAATTTTCAACTAATCAACAACATTGACAACAAAACCAAAACCTTTAGGTTAGACATAATACCTAAAGTATTCAATAACATGATAAAATGACATTCGGGAGTGATAGTGGGTACATCTCTCCTTAAAATAAAATCTTAGAAAACAAATGATTAACATTAATCAGAAGTTTTCTTAAAAAATTGAAAATTGTTTAAGATGTAATTAACTATAGAGGCTTACCTCTATAGGAGATCTAAAAGAACCCGAAATAGAAATCTCTGGTTTACCATGATTTTCTTAATATGAAAAATCTAGAATATGTTATTCTGGTATATCCTCATATAAGAATTATCATAAACATCCTTTTCTTCTATTAGTCCTAAAAATTCTCTAAATCCTTCATAGGATTTATATGAATAAAACTAGGCTAATATTAGATGGCGACTCCTTGACATTGACATGATACAGAAATGGATGGCGATGACATGACCCCATCCAACAACGAAACTCCAAATCATTGTCATTTTTCATCGCCACCAGTTGTATTTTCTTTTGTGATTTGAATGACTTTTCTTTTATATATAAAATCCATGTTTTATTGTATCTTCTCCATGAATTCTGAGTAGTCTCCCTTGTCTTTCTTCTTGCATGGAGATGTGATAATGGATTGATGTGGATTTGATGTGCTTTTAATGTATTAAAGAAATTGTGATGGTTTTTCATTTCAAAATTAATTTACTTTTCGATTTGGCCAATTGAAATGTTAAAATATGTTGTTGAACATTAAGTTTAAAAGGACTTAATGTCCTACAAAAATAATGAAAGATTCATTCAATTTCTATGGATGAATTGCGTAGTTTATGGAAATTAAGTGCAAATAAATAGAGAAATATGTTTTGATGGACTTCAATGTGGAGATTTCAGGGTGATAGGCTGAAATCCCCAAATTGGTTCTAAGATTAGTAACTAATATCAAAGGTTAGCCTTTGGGTGAAGGGTGAGTGGGAGCTCTGAAGTGAGAGCCGATATCCTCCCAACCTAGCCTTAGATTTAGTAACTAAACTTAGGATATGTCAATGTTCTTTTCTTGCTTAGAAGAGGGGGTACTCTTTTAAGGGTAAAGAATCATCTATGCTCCTATTTGGCACAATAACATAGATAATTGTTACATATCAATCCACACATCATATTCTCATTACAAGAAGAAAGATATTTTTCTCATATATTGAAAACCTTTCAAATACTTAGTTTAGTGTGTCTGTTAGTTAATTTTGTTTTTAAGGTTGTTAGAAGTAATTGTAGTTTAGTTAATTGTTACTGTTTTCTGCATAATGTTAGTAGGAGTATGTGTTAAACCTTAAGTGCTATTTAAATATCAGATTTTAGTGCTATATTATTTATATTGTGAACGTTTTCTTATATTTCGAACTTTCCTATGGGATCGTTAACCAGGACTCCATTAGAGCCCTGTATTACTTGATACGATACATATACTTGCCTTGAATGCTTGGACTTAACAAAATCATTATAAATATATAAATTTGAGTTTATAAATTCTTGCAAAATATAAGTCCCGTGCATCAAGTTTTTGGCGCCGTTGCCGGGGAGGTAACGAATTAGTAAATAAGAAAGTATAAACAATATTTATTAATAATATAGTAACAGAAAACTTTTATTTTGTAGTGTGTAATTGTGTGTTTGTTTACTTTATAAAATTATTTATGTTATTATATATGCGTATTAGTGGATCTATAGGTTTAGTGCCTTACAATTCGGAGTTAGAGTGTAGTGTCAGAAAAATTAGAAAACAACAAAAACAAATTGAAAATCTTTGCAAAATGGCGAATAATCAAGATAATCAGACAAATGATATTGGAAATTTGCCAAGACCTTTAAGAGATTATGCTAACCCAACAGTAGATGAAATTCACATAACTATTTAAAAATCCTGATGTTGCTGCTAATTCATTTGAACTTAAACCTGCTATTATCCAAATAGTACAAAATAATCAATTCGGAGGAACACCTAATGAGGATCCAAATTTACATCTCTCTAGTTTTCTAGA
This sequence comes from Papilionanthe hookeriana x Papilionanthe teres, assembly GCA_022702705.1. Taxonomy (NCBI): domain Eukaryota; kingdom Viridiplantae; phylum Streptophyta; class Magnoliopsida; order Asparagales; family Orchidaceae; genus Papilionanthe; species Papilionanthe hookeriana x Papilionanthe teres. The sequence goes on along the minus strand of CM040439.1, from coordinate 60,758,007 downwards.
ACTATGTGCTACTTTTAAATATGATGGAGTGTCTAGTGACGCTATCAAACTTAGACTTTTTCCTTTTTCATTAAGGGATAAAACTAAGGCGTGGTTAAACTCGTTAGCACTTGGATCTAATAGAACTTGAGGAGAATTATCTCAAAAGTTTCTATCAAAATATTTCCCTCCATCAAAGACTGTTAAACTAAGAAATGATATTACGTCCTTTTGTCAGTTTGAAGGAGAGTCAATATATGAAACTTGGGAGAGATTTAAAGATCTTCTTAGTAATAAATATATTACATCATGCTTTTCCAGATTGGTTAATAATTCTAACATTTTATAATTGATTAGTAGGATCATTGAGATCTATTATATATGCTACTGCTGGTGGATCATTAATGTCAAAACCTTTTGATGAAGCATACACATTAATTGAAGAAATGACTACTAATAATTTTTAATGGCCCTTTGAACGGGTAAATCCTAAGAGAGTAGCTAGTGTTCATGATTTCGATACGATGACTATAGTAGTTTCTCAAATTACAACCCTTTCTAAGAAAATAAATCAATATGGAATGAATTATTCTCAACCACCTCAAGTGTTGGAGGAAAATTCATTTGGACAGATAATAGAATCTCAAACACCATATGAGACTTTAAATATTATTAATAGACCTAACAATCCTTATTCGAATTATTATAATCCTGGTTGGAAGAATCACCCAAACTTCTATTGGAATAATAGCAATGCTAATGTTAACCCGCACTAGGCTAACAGTTCTATAAATCTAATTGGAAATTCAAACAATCAAAGAAATACTAATTTTAGACCATCTTATCCTCCTGGATTTAATAGTAACCCAAAATTTAAGGATAAGAAGTTGTCTACTGAAGAAATGATTTTGAATATGGGAAATCAATTACAAGTTATAGGTGTTGCTATGAAAAATATTGAAAATTAATTGGGACATATTTACACTGCACTTAATAATAGACCTTCTGGAACACTTCCAAGTAATGTTGAGATCAATCCAAAAGATCAAAACAAGGAACAACTTAAGGCTATTCAATTAAGGATGGAAAAGAATTGGAAACTAGAGAGCAAAAAGAAGTTGAAATAGAAAAGGAGAAGGTGAAAATCGAAAAAGCTTCAAACAAGATTTATCCAGACTTGGATTATCCTCTTGAGCCAATGAAGATAATTATTGAAAAACCACCAGCTCAATTTCCTTAAAGATTGAAAAAATAAAACAGGGATAACAGATTTGGAAAATTTTTGGAGATCCTTAAGAAATTAATGACAAATATTCCTTTTGTTGAAGCATTAGAACAGATGCCTGACTATGCCAAGTTTATGAAGGATATTCTGAGAAAGAAAAGAAAGTTTACAAATCATGAAACTATTGCACTTATCTGAGAGTGTAGTGCAATTATTCAGAAGAAGCTTCTAGAAAAACTTAAAGATCCTAATAGTTTCACTATTCCGTGTGCTATAAGTGAAAAATTTCTCGAAAAAGCTTTATGTGATATGGGAGCTAATATTAATCTTATGCCTTTATCAACTTTCAAAAGGTTGGGAATAGGAGAAATTTCCTCTACATTTGTGACTCTTTAGTTGGTCGATCGTTCCATTACTTACCTTAAAGGAGTGGTGGAAGATGTGTTAGTGAAAGTAGATAAATTTATCTTTCCTGTGGATTTTATTGTACTTGATATGGAGAAAGATAATGAAATTCCAATCATTTTGGCAAGACCATTCCTTGCTACTGGAAGAGTGTTAATTGATGTTCAAATAGGAGAATTAGCTATGAGAGTTAATGATCAAGAGGTGACCTTTAATATTTTAAAATCTATGAAGTATCCCTCAATGGAAAAAAGATAATGAATGTTTTAGGATGGAGGTCTATGATTACTTGAGAAACAATCATTTTGAAAATATATTTGAAAAAGAAAAAGAATATAAAAATATGTTTGAAGAAGAAATTGAAGATGAAGAAAATTCAGATAGTAAGAAGAATGAAGATTTGGATTATGTTCAGGAGAGATTCGAAGTATTAGACATTATGGAAGGTGGAAATAAAAGCTTAATTCCATCTATCATAAAACCTCCTGAACTTGAGATGAAAATTCTCCCTAATCATTTAAAGTATATGTTTTTAGGAGAATCATCTACCTTGCCAGTTATTGTATCTTCGGAGTTAAACAATTATCAAGAACAAAAGTTGATAGAAACTTTAAAAAAAGATACAAGAAAGCTTTTGGATGGACTTTGGCAGATATTAATGGAGCTAGTCCTTTGATTTATATGCAAAGAATTTTATTAGATGATGAACATAAACTGAGAGTTGATCAACAAAGGAGATTGAATCCTATAATGAATGAAGTAGTTAAGAAAGAGATTTTAAAATGGCTGGATGCTGGAATTATTTATCCTATTTCAGATAATGCTTGGGTGAGTCCAATACATTGTGTACCGAAAAAGGAGGAGTAATCGTTGAAGTGAATGAATGTAATGAAATTATACCCACAAGATAAATTAATGGATGGCGAATTTGTATTGACTATAGGAAATTAAATGCCGCCACCAGAAAAGACCACTTTCCTCTTCCTTTTCTCGATCAAATGCTAGATAGACTTGCTGGACACAAGTACTACTATTTTCTGGATAGATATACTGGTTACCATCAAATACCTATTGCTCTTGAGGATCAAGAAAAGACAACATTTGCTAGCCCTTATAGAACCTTTGCTTTTCGAAGAATGCATTTTGGATTGTGTAACGCACCTGCAATATTTCAGAGATGTATGATGTCTATCTTCAGTAGTATGATAGATAATGGAATAGAAGTTTTTATGGATGATTTCTCTGTATTCGGGACTTCATTTGAAATTTTCATGGAAAACTTAGCAAAAGTTTCAAGCTTTGTGAGAAAAAAAATCTAGTTCTGAATTGGGAGAAATGTCAATTTATGGTTGCAGGAGGAATTGTGCTTGGGCATAAAATTTTTGAACATGGTATGGAGGTCGACCCTGTTAAAATTAGAGTGATTAAGAGATTGCCGCCACCCACTACTGTGAGAGAGGTGAGGAGTTTCTTAAGACACGGTTGATTTTACAGGCGATATATTAAAGATTTCTCTAAAATTACTAAACCTTTGTGCAGACTGTTAGAAAATGATAGAAAGTTTGATTTTGAATGATGAATGCTTGAGAGCTTTTGAATTATTGAAAGAAAAATTAATCACTGCACCTACAATTGTTTCACCCGATTGGGAGAAACCATTTGAACTTATGTGTGATGCTAGTGATTATGCGATCGGAGTAGCATTGGGGCAAAGACATGATAAAGTTTTCAGTCATCTATTATGCTAGTAAAACTCTTAATGAGGCCCAAATTAATTGTACCACAACTGAAAGAGAGTTATTAGCTATAGTATTTTATTTTGAAAAATTTAGACCTTATATAATTGGAGCTAAAAGTATTATGCATACAGATCATTCGACTATCAAATATTAAATGCAAAAGAAGGATGCAAAACCTAGACTCATTAGATGGATACTTCTTCTGCAAGATTTTGATTTTATGATAGTTGATAAGAAGGGAGCTGATAATCAAATAGCTGATCATCTGTCAAGAATAAAATATGATAAATTACCTGAATTTGAAAAGAAAATTACTGAAATTTTCCCTGATGAGCAACTCTATACTATTATGGGAAGCAATTAGCCTTGGTATGCTGATATTGTGAATTATATTGTAAGTGATATTTTACCACCTGATTTTACAAGGCAACAACAAAAGAAGTTCAAATATGATGCAAAATTTTATTTTTGGGATGAGCCCTATCTATATAAATAGTGTGAGGATCTGATTATTAGGAAATGTGTGTCACAAGAAGAAACAAATTTGATTATTCAATGATATCATGATTATGAATTTGGAGGTCATTTTGGTATTGATAAAACTGCTTTTAAGATTCTATAATCTGGATTCTATTGGCTTACTCTTTTTAGAGATGTTTATAGATATATTAAATCATGTGATCAATGTTAGAGAATAGGTAATATCTCTAGAAGAATGAAATGCCTCTATATTATAATTTGGAAGTTGAAATTTTTGATGTATGGGGATTAGATTTTATGAGACCATTTACTCCTTCATGTGGAAATTTATTTATATTGGTTACCATTGATTATGTCTCAAAATGGATTGAAGCTATTGCTTTACCTAGATGTGATGCTTGGAGTGTTTCAAAATTTTTAAAGAAAAATATATTTACAAGATATGGAATGGTGAGAGTGATCATAACTTATGGTGGATCCAATTTCAGGAATAATCGAATTAAGAGATTAATTGAGAAATATAATATTATTCATAGAATCATCCCCAAGATAGTGGTTTATCAGATGTATCTATTCGTGAAATTAAAAGAATTTTGGAGAAAACTATGGATAATCATAAATTAGATTAGTCTCCTCAATTTGATACTGCTTTATGGGCTTATAGGACTGCTTTTAAAACCCTTATTGGAATGTCTTCTTATAGATTAGTGTTTGGTAAGACTTGCCATTTACTAGTTGAATTGGAGCATAAAGCATATTGGGCGATAAAAGAGTTAAATTTTAATTTGAGAAATGCTGGAGAGAAATGATTTATGCAATTGAATGAATTGGAAGAGATTAGAAATGCATCTTATCACAATGATAGGATCTATAAAGAGAAAAGGAAATTATGGCATGATAGAAAGATATTGAAAAAGAACTTGGATTTTGGACTAAAGGTTTTATTATATAACACAAGATTGAAGTTATTTCCTGGAAAACTCAAGTCTAAATGGTTAGAACCTTTTACAGTTATAAAAGTTCATTCTTTTAGAGTTATTGATATTAAAAATCCTGATACTTGAAAGATTTTCAAGGTTAATGGGCATCGATTAAAGCCTTACTTTGACGAGTTTCAACCTAACTTCAAAGAGGTTTTAATGCTGAGTCATCTTAATTAACTGAATGGTTTATCGGGCTGACAACATTAAACCAAGCGCTTTATGGGAGGCAACCCATATGTATCTTTGTGGTGTGTTTGCTTGTTCAATGTAGTTGTGCTTTTTAGATAGTTGATTTTGAATCCTAATTACTCCTAAATACTTTAAAAATTGATAAATGATGGATCGAATCGAGATATTGGAATATTTTAGGCAAAACGAAGTTTGGTGAGAATTTTTTACCACTGGCGCCGCCGGTGTCAGAATGGGCGCCGCTGGCACCCTATCACTGTTAATATACTAAACTTACATGTTTGAGCGCCGCTGGCGTCCTATCGAGCGCCCCCGCTGCCCAAAACCTGTTAACGGTTTTTAAGTTTTAAAATGTGAGTTTTGGCGGGATTTTCATCCTTATAACTCCCTAAACTCCATTTTTGACTTCTTAACTTTTGAAAAACAAAAACCACAAATCCCAATTCGTATCCTATGGATTCCTATCCCATTGAAACCCCTTGATTTCTTGTTTTCAACTGAAGGAAGTTCATAAGTTTTGAGGCGCAGTGTTTTTTCAACAAAGTGATGATGAGAAGAAGGATTATCAAGGAAAGAGGCTTCATAAATCGAGGTATGGATAATCCTACTACTAGAATTGAAGAAATTATTAAAGAGAGATGTTAGGAAGTGCTTTGCTACACTACTGCTGTTGTTGTTGTTCCTGTTGTAAAAGAATTTTATGCAAATCTTCACGAGATCAACCATAGGTTCGTATTTGTGCGTGGTAGATTTGTGCAATTCACTTCCGCACGAATTAACGATCTCTTTATGATCGAGAACATACTTATTTGTCATTATTCTTTCAATGCCACGAGGGATAATATGAATTATTTGTATCAATATTTGACGGATGAGAATGAAGAATGAGAAGTTAGAGAGAATGGACACATTACTTTCCCATCTGCATCACTCATTCCAGTATCGAAGCAGTGACACTACTTTATGTCGTCAAAGTTATTTCCGACATTGAAGATTAGCAAGGTAACTAAGGAAGGTGCCATTTTGAATTTCTGTATTCAAACTGGGAGGCCGGTTGACATTGGAAAAATCATTGTGAAATCAGTTCTGGGATTAATTGTGCATGGATCTAAATATGGGCTTGGACACCGGTCCACCATATTTCTGTTATGTAGTCAGTCACAGGTTCCTTATGAAAGTTGGGAAAATGTTCTTCTTCCATGGAGGCCTATTGATCCAACTATTCCCTATGACTACCAGACAGTTGGAGATGAAGATGACATGAATTTTCTTGCTGATCAACCAACAAAGACTTCACAACCGATTCAACCCTATTTTCCTGAAGGTTCCAGAATGATATTGAAGAGGATCAAACAGTTGGAGAAAGAGGTACAGAACGTTATGAATTCAATCAATAACATTTGTGATTTATTCGATCATATAGATTGGAGAATGAAAGATCAATTCGATCATACTGGTCGAATTGAGATGGGCTTGATCAATATGATGAAGAAGAACACAGTGATTGCTGAGGTATCATCTAACGAAATTTTTTTGTGCATCAGCAATCGATTGGAGACATTAGAGGAGATGATAGTTCTGAAACTGATGTGGAGTAATTGATGGATTCTACTTATGTTTGTTGTGTATTTAGTTTTCTTTGCTTAGTTATGCTTGGTTTGTGTAGTATTTGCTTTGAAATTTGAACTTGGATTTGAATGTGCTTACTTTCATTGTGTGCTTAGATCTTAGTGTTTGCCTATCGTAGAGTACTTGCTGCACTAAATATCTAAGAGTACTTAGTTTGAATGAACATATTTGGTGTCTATGACGTAACTTGGATTTTATATATATAAGATTGTTGTGTATTGTTTGTGTGAAGAATTGTGTTAATTATTGCTTATGGGAAGATGTAGATGCCTATTGAAGTATTAAAACATCATTGTGGATGTCGAAACGATCGAAATTAAGAAAAAAATTTCGGACCCAGAAAAAATTTTGAATTGGCGCTGCTGGTGCCCAAATTTAGAGAGTTTGGCTAATTTTTTTTAAATAGAACGCCTTCGGTGCCCTATCGAGCGCTGCCGGCGCCTGGACCTAGTAAAAGGTCGAAATCCCTTGTTTTCGCGATTTTTACCCTGGGACCCGCAAATTCTTCCATTTCCTTCATCTTCCTCCTCCATTTTCGCGATTTTGAAGATCTAGGGCTTGCTAGATCTCGGATTTAAGGAGATTTCAAAGCTTTTCAACACCGGATCCACACTTCTCTTAGTAAGAGCTTCACTTTAAGTTTAAAATTTTTTATTTTCACCATGGAAATCTCTCACATTGCTTAGGTTGAAATTTTTGGAGTTTTAATGAGATTTTGAGATTTCCATGATGAAATTTGCTCTTATTTGTTTAGAATAGTGTTTGGAATTTGTTACATTGTGAATTTGGGATTTATTGGAATTTTCTTACAAATTTTAGAAATTCACATGACTCCAAGGTTGAGTAAAGGGAAGAGAAAATTGGATTTTAATGAGGAGAAATTCATTAACATCAAAGCCCAATTTCGCTTTAACTCTTATCTTTACAACAAGAAGTGTATCCAGGATCGAGCTTTTGATAGTCCTAATGGATTTGTAGAATAATTAATTGCAGAGCAGAAGTGGGAGCGATTTTGTTATTTCACTGCGAATGCTATTATGGGAGTTGTTGGAGAGTTCTATTCGAATGTACCATGGACTGAGACAGAGTATGTGCTTGTTAGAGGAAAAATGGTTGAGTTTACTCCTCAGCGTATCAATGCTTTCTATCAGACTCGGGAACCATTCATTTGTGAATATGAAAAATTTGACACTTGAGGAGAGAATATGAGAGAAGTGATTGCTTTTCTGATTTACGGGCGAGGAGAATGGAAAGTAAGTCAAAAACAGCTGATTAACTTCCCCGCCTCCACATTGAATGTTGCTTCAAAAATTTGGCATTATTTCATTTATGCAAGACTATTACCATCTTATCACCACAGAAAAGTTACAAGGGATAGAGCGATTCTGAACTATTGTATACAGAAAGATGAAAAAGATTGATATCGGGGTTATTATCTACAAGAACATTCAAACTATTGCTAGTGGCGAGACCACTAGTGGTTTAGGACATCTTGCTTTAGTTCATGCCCTGTGTGTTCAGTCTGGAGTGGAGTTTAATAGTTCTGAAGAAGTGGCTATACCATTGAGACCAATTACAAAGAATATTATCCGTACTTATGAGTCTCATGTGGGATCCAGAGTTGAGCGTAGGAGTACTGAAATTCCTACTACTAGTTATGATGTTCCATCTACTTCTGAGCCGCCTACCTTATTTGATATTATGGAGGAGCTGAGATTACAAAGTGCTAGTGAGGATCGACTCCATGGTCGGATGGATGTATTTAAGGCAAGGAGTGATGTGAATGAAGAGTATCTGTAGAGGAGAGTTGAGTTTGATATTGCTTATTATGATGCTCATGTCAGATTTATGAGGGGGGAGTCCGATGTGATATTTCCTACTTGCCCCAGCTATACACCATATAGAACTGACCATGCTGATGACCCTGTTGATGACCCTGCTGATGACTCAGCTGCTGATCCTGGTGATGAAGACTGATAGATTGTTTGTTTTTATTTCTGTTAATCTTGTTGTGTTGTGTTGTACTGTTGTGATGTAATATTTATTTTCATATGTTATGTAACCTTGTTGGTGTACTGTTATGTTGTATTGAAACATTGAATTTGTTAGCTGGACTATGTAGTACTATGATTAAGACCTTAAAACCTAATTAAGTCTAACCCTAATTAGACTTAATTAACCTTTATGCCTTACTTATATCAGGCTGAAACAACCTTAAAACCTAATTAAGTCTAACCCTAATTAGACTTAATTAACCTTTAAGCCTTACTTATATTAGGCTTAAACAAACTCAAAACCTAATTAAGTCTAACCCTAGTTAGACCTAATTAACCCATAAGCGCTACTTATATAAGGCTTAAACAATCTTAAAACCTAATTAAGTCTAACCCCCTTGCTAGACTTAATTAACCTTTAAGCCTTACTTACATTAGGCATAAAAAACATCAAAACGTAATTAAGTCTAACCCTAGTTAGACTTAATTAACCTTTAAGCCTTACTTACATTAAGCTTAAACATCCTTTTAACCTTAATTAGGTCAAACATTATTAGACTTAATTATCTCTTAAGTTTTATTTTTGTTAAGCTTAAGTAACTTATAAACTCAAATAATTCTAACTCTAAAAAGACTTAAATCTTCAAATAACTTAGGTTCAACCAAATTTAAACCCAAGCTAAAACCAAACATAGGTTTAACCTAACATGGAACTAAGTTAATCTAATCTTAGGTTCAACCTATACTAAACCTAAATCAACATAGACTCTAGATTCAACCAAAATTGAATCTAATACAACATAAATTCAACTCAAAATTAAATTCAATCCAACCGTAACCTTAGGTTTAACCCGCATTGAACCTAAGTCAACTGTTAACTTAGGTTCAACCTAATTTGAACCCAAGTTAACCAAACCTTAGGTATAACCAATATTGAACCCGATGCAACTCCTAACTTAGGTTCAACCTAACTTGAACCCAAGTAGACCCAAACATAAGTTCAACCCATATTAACTTAAGTCAAAACTCCTAACTTAGGTTCAACCTGACTTTAACCCAAGTTAACCCAAGCTTAAGTTCAACCCATATTGAACTTAAGTCAAAACTCCTAACCTAGGCTCAACCTAACTGGAACCCAAGTTAACCCAAACTTAAGTTCAACCCATATTGAATTTAAGTCAAAACTCCTAACTTATGTTCAACCAAACTTTAACCCATGTTAACCCAAACTTAAGTTCCACCCATATTGAGCTTAAGTCAAAACTTCTAACTAGGTTTAACCTAACTTGAACCCAAGTTTAAGTTGAAATCCATATCGAACTTAATTTGAAAAAGCTTAAACTTAAAGTTTAAGTTATACCCATCTAACTCCAATCAACTGTTCCCACCGCTGAATATATGTGCTTACTATTTAGATGTGAAAATTATGATTTTATAATATGGGATACTATGCAAGTATACATATCCTTTATCAAGTAATATACGAGTTTTTTATTAAGCCCCGAGATATCGAACCCACAGGGAAATGTAAGAACATTTTAAAGAAATAAGGAAATTACATTTTTACTCTTTAACTCAATTTTGAATGTATGTATTGATTTGTAAAGTTTGAAAGTTGTTTTTAGTATTTTTTATAGAAAGCTAAGAAGGAAATTAAAATTATCAGAACTTTAAAACACGATATAAAACACTAGGAAATAAAATATCTTTTTTTTTCTCTTATAAAGCAGTAATAATTATGAAAGTATTGTTTTTGAAGTATTTAAATGTGTTGTGATAAATAGGAGCAAATTTATTCTTTACCCTTACTTGGTTCTATAAATAACATTAGTTAACTTGAAATTTTAAATTTATAAAATGGTTAGGCAAGGAAGATACCAGCTCTCACTCTAGAATTCCCTCGATTCCCTCTAACTGGGGGCTAACTTCTCATAACAAAATTTAAAATATCAAACCAAATTAGGGGGCTTTAGCCTGTCATTCTAAAGTTCTCTAATTTTAATCCCCATTAAAAACATATCTCATAATGTATTTGCATTCAATTATATGCACTACAATTCTCACCCATATACTTACGTGTGATTTTTACCAATTATTGACTGAGACAATACCGTATTGGATCTTACACAATCTCACAACAAATTTTAACATCTTAACTAGTCATATTAAGAAGTAATCTAAGTTCAAGGAATTAAATCTTCATAACTTATTCCAACTTTAAACACTTGTACATTCCACAACAATCCTACATAATTTAATTACCTTTTCATTTAAGAAAGAAAAAGATAAAGAAAACTACTCAGATCTCGTGGAGAAAACACAAGAACGTATTGATTTGAAAATAGAAATCGTAATGAAAACACAATAAGTTTTAATTAAAAACTAAATATAAAAACAGAAGTAAAAACTTATCTGAAAATTCTCTCCACAAGACTTCGAAAGTACTTTGAAACTTGACTTTCCACTAAAACACTCCTCAGAGTGGGTCTCCTAACTCTAATGACTCAAAAACAGACTTCAGACTTCAATAAAAACTGAATAAAAAGAAGGAAGATAATTGGTGAGAAGAAGGCTTCACTCCAACCCCTTTCTCCTTTCTTACTCTCTACTAACTCTAAAAGACTCTAAAAACTATAAAAAATAAAAGACAAAAAATAAAACTAGAAGAGGACTCTTTGAAACTAATTCCAAGTCTTCATGGTATAATTTTCCAAAAGGTGCATTGGTGTGTCTTCAAATCATGTTCAGATTCAACGTATCCACCGAAAGATGCATCCCTTCATTCAAATTTTCCGCCCATGGGAATTTAAGGAAGTTACCACCAAAAGTTGCTTCAAACACCCCTTGAAATTGGCACCAAAAATTAAGAAAATTCAATTTTTAACTGTGGCGCCTAAGCGCCGACTAGGCGGCGCTTAGCCGCCAGTGTCCAATTTTTCATTTTTTCATTTTTATGCTCCAAAGTTGATCCAATATTGCTCCTTTCATCATAATCACTCATTTTCATCATACCTGCAAGAAAAACACAAAATACCTTTCATTAAAGTGCAATATCATCAAAAATTGGTATAAAAAATGTGCATAAAAACACTATATATTTTAGTTGTATCAAAATCCCCCAAACTTAAAATGTTACTCATTCTCAAATGACTCTTAATCACATAGAAAATTTTAGCATGCAAATTATTTAATGAGTTTCTTAGGAAGGTAACAAAATTTTGTTCTAGAAATGGAATAGTCCAATTTAGAAAAAATTTCAGTAATTAAGACCAACTTAAAGTTTAAAAAGTTCTTAGGTAAAGGATAATGTAAAATATAGGTTTCTATCTAATTCATAAATACTTGTAGATTCTTCAAGATATAGGATTCACACTTATTTTTCTCACTTAAAAATCTTTATTTGGAAATACTTTTACTTACTATATTATTACCTTAAGCTTTAGATTTTCTCAAAACTCATATCTTATACTTTACGTGTGGAATCAATTTTGATTAGGCCCTTAAATCCTCAAGCTTCTCCTCCCTTTTCACATAAATTTTTCACTTTTTTCTCTTTTTTCTTTTTCTTTTTCTTTTTTTTTTACTTTTTTTTTATAAGGGAAGGATTACTATATCTGGACAGGCCTTTAATGATTTTGAATTCAACCCTTTCATTTAAAAAAAAAATCTGATATACATCTTTCACTTAAAATTCATAATAATAGTATTTGAAAATTACTCCTCAAGAAAAGAAATTTATGCTTTGAAGAATAAACGTCAAATCTTCTATTAATCCAAAAATACAATATTTCTTACTAAAGATAGTTGAACTATATTTAACATTTCTTTACTAAGAAAATTTGAACTTAAAATTTTTCATTATTACTATAAATTTTAACTAAATTCTCTTATTCAATTCTATATTCAAAATTTTGTTCCCCTAATATAACTTCATATACATAATTGTTTTCAATCAAAAATCAAATTAATTTTAAGTATTTTTTAGAACAAATAAAATTTTAGGTTTCTGATAAATTTTCTATTTTTAAAATTCCCCCAAAACTTTAATTTTTAGTTAGCATAAAACATTTAAGCATAAGAAATGATACATGGGTGAGAATTAAAAACTAACATAACATGTTTGCAGGACTCTTAATATCCTAAATATGCAAGTATAACAATTTAAAAACAGGAGTAAAAAGAAATCACATTCAATTTTTCTATAAAAATAAAAGTAAAAATTTCAAAAGACTTCTATAGTAATGGAGGTTTTCAAAGCAAATACACACCAACTAAAAATAACTGAAATCACACCAAGACTAGATAACAAATGGTAGTAGTATATTTTGAAAAGTTTTAAACATGCATTTTTTAAATAATAGTTTTTAATAGTGTTCCATATTCTCCTACAGTTTTGGAATTAAAGTACACACTATAAAAACTCTGACACAACATACACATTAAAACATTTACTACTACACATATATCACACAAAGCAACATATAGAATATCAATCCAACAAAGATACATCCTAATATGCATAAACAATAGTCCAACTACAATCAGCATACTACCAGAGTTCACACCACAAACACAACATAAAAATAAAATATAAGACACAACATACTTCAATACTTTAACAGAAACTCAGTAACACATAAAAAAACAAATCTACTAAACATCCTCATCATCATCATCATCATCGTGCTCGTTCCAATCTCTGGATGGCACATAAGCTATATAGAATGGATGAGGGGGCATCTCAGCACTCAAATCACCTTTAATCAATCTATCCAAATAATGCTGATAATTCTCCTCATATTCATCATGTTTTACAATATATCTTTCCATATTATCCATATTACCATCCATGTCTCTAACATGCTCACGAGTAAGACTCACCTTCTTCAAAATCTTTCTCAACAAGCCAGTCTGTGCATCACTAGATGATGAAGCTTGTGAAGTAGTAGCACGGGAAGTAGAGTAGCATAAGCAGAAGCAGAAGCAGTAGAAGCCCTACCAAATCCTCTTCTCTAGCCAAACTCTGAATGTACAGTGTAAGCTCCAACGTTTACACTGGTAATTGGTTTCAAAGGCTGATGAACCTCTTCCTAAGTTTCAAATTTCACACCAGACCGCTCACATACTGAATGAATCAAGGAAGGAAATCCCATACCTGCAGTAGTGGTAGATCTGGCACAATTCAAAATATAATTATAAATGATTGCTCCAATATCTATAGGCTTCTCTTTTTGAATGCAATAGTTCAACACAGCTCTCTCCCTGGTAACTTCACTAGTATGACTTAAAGGCAACATCATAGATGTGATAAAATAATGCCATGCTTTAGAAGTGGCATTTAACTTAGAGGTCTGAAAATTGACTCTTCTATCATTAGTTATCTTCCATAGTTCTCTTCCATCAGTCAAAGATGCCATTCTCTCATCTAACTCTCCCTCAGTAGGATAATAGTTAGAATAATAACAAAACACCACAAGTGAAAAATGTACTTCTTGCCTCTTCACCATCACCATGTTCTCTTCTGCTGCAGGTAAGTTAGCTTAAAACTCTCTGACCACAGAAACAACAACAACAGCGGAGAAGCAACAGTAATTCTCCCAATTCCTTCTAGAAATCATCTCTTCAATAACTACTCTTGGTTTACTGAACACACTCTTAGGAATCAATTTACGTGACTGTTGTGCATCGACGTATTGTTCCTCAGCCCATGCACTAACAAACTTGTCAGAATCAAATCTTGTCTTTTCTCTCGCGCGCTTTGACTTTGGAACCATTTCTAAAAATTCACAATAAAGTTCACCATAAATTCCAAAATCAAACTAAACTTGCTAAATTAACATCCAAAAGTAATTTCCACTAAATCCAAGAAATTTCTCATCATTTTCCTCAAATTTTCATCATAAATAGTGATTTTAGGATTTTCGAAAATGTACTAAAAAAAAATGGTCAAAATAAATAAATTTTTAATTAGGAGTAGTGCTCTTACCTCAAGAAATCCAAATCTAACAATTTTTGTTGAGATCGGCTTTCAAATGATCCAATATATCGATGCCCTAGGCTCCTTTTTCGCGAAAATCAGATGTCGAAGATGATAAGGGTAGTTAAAAATGGCGATCTTTGAGTTTTTAACTGCTGAAAATCAATTTTCACGAACCGACGCCTAAGCGCGAGGCCTTTGGCACTTAGCCGCGAAAACTCGCACTTAAGCATCGGCACTCTGGCTCTTAGCCGCCAGTGCCCAGATTTCCATAATTAATAAAATGCACTAAACCACTTAGTTAATCACCCTTAATCTTCTCAAAAAAATTGTCTCTTCCCTATAAATCTCATAATACTCCAATTTAAAGTTTTAATATCCTTCAATTCCAATCAAGTTTCACACAAACACAAACTTATATTCATTAAAAACAAACCACACTTAATACAAACTAAAAATTTCTATCCAAACACTTTGGATGAAGTTCCATAGATACAAATGACTCAATAATAATAAAGATAGGTTTATATCACTAGGATGTAACAATCACACATTAAAGTGCAACAGAACACAAACATAAAACATTAAACACTTAAAACATCGAACACATAAAACATAAGATACACAAAACAAACCACAAAGTCAAACTAACATGTAATTCCACTCTCCAGTAGACGGAATATATCCAGAACCACTACTATTTCCATTTGACCGTTCTGAAATATAAATCTTATAGAACGAGCGATGATTGAACACTCTTACATCTTCTCCTTCTAACCACTTGTTCTTCCTTAACATCACCTTATCTGCTTTTTTCGCGTGACTTGTATGACTTAATTGCCTCTTGAGTTGACATCACATATGCTCTAAATGTGCGTTAGTTTCATTAATCTTTTCTTCGATTGAATTCACTTGGGCTTCGATCTTTGCAATCTTTTCTACAATTTCTTGTATACTAACAGGGAGAAATCCATTGAATAACTCTTTAGCACTGTCACTAATAAACTTACTCTTTTCATAATCCTCTTTCTTCTTGATCTCATTCTCCCAGGAAGACATCATGCACTCCAAACACTCTTCTTAAGACTCGGGAATGAAAATAGGACTTGAGGCAAGTGTTTCTCTTAATCCAGGGCCTTTTTATAGACTTTAGAAGTGCATAAACCGCCCTTAAACATTTTAAAACTCCAAAATAACTTTAAAAACCACTTCCCCATGATCTAGGCTTCTAGAACCTCATTTATCACATGCTTTATAACTTTGGTGCCTAAGCGCCAACTAAGCAGCGCTTAGCCGCCAGTGCTCAATTTAGCACAGGTCTGCCAAATGTTCAAAATTTCATTCTGACTCCTCTAAGTCATAAAATACGGTCAAATAAACAATACTAAAAAAAGAACTCTAAAATACTACCACCAAAACATAAAAACAAACCAAACAAAGCACACAAAGCAAACATAAAGCAAAACACACTGATAACTATGTGTTGCCTCCCACAAAGCGCTTGGTTTAACGTCTGCAGCCTGACATACCCAAAAATCATTTTGAGTGACCCAACATCAGATTCTCATTAGATTTAAGTTGATCAACTAAAAAATAAGGTTTAAATTTATGACCGTTAACTTTAAATACTTTCCAGTATTAGGATCATGAATTTCGACAGCTCCATAGGAATGAACTTTTATCACAATAAATGGAACCAGCCACCTGGACTAAAGATTTCTAGAAAAAAGTCTCAATATGGCATTATACAGCAAAACTTTTTATCTTGGCACAAGATCGTTAGTAAGAATCTTCCGATCATGCCACAACTTCATCTTTTCCTTATAAATCTGAGCATTTTCATAAGATTCATTCCTTATCTCTTCAAGCTCATTTAATTGCAATACTCTCTTCTCAGCAGCATGTTTCAAATTATAATTGAACTATTTAATAGCCCAATATGCTTTATGCTCAAGTTTAATAGACAAATGACAAACTTTTCCAAAAATCAGCCAATTTGGGGACATTCCTATAGGGGTTCTGTAGGCAGTTCTATAGGCCTACAAAGCATAATCCAATTTGATTGACCAATCCTTTTTGTTTGGATTAATAGTCTTTTCTAATTTTCTTTTAATTTCATGATTAGATAATTCAACCAAACCACTTGTATGAGGATGATAAGCAGTAGCAATGCGGTGATTTATATGATATTTCTTTGCTAACTTCACAATAATCACATTTTCAAAATGACTTCCCCCATC
This sequence comes from Papilionanthe hookeriana x Papilionanthe teres, assembly GCA_022702705.1. NCBI lineage: Eukaryota > Viridiplantae > Streptophyta > Magnoliopsida > Asparagales > Orchidaceae > Papilionanthe > Papilionanthe hookeriana x Papilionanthe teres. The sequence goes on along the minus strand of CM040439.1, from coordinate 60,741,167 downwards.
AGTTATGATTACTCTTGGTATTCCAAACCTGTAAAATATATTATTTCTTAAAAATTTTGCAACACTTTGAGCATCACATTGAAGTAAAGCAATAGCTTCAATCCATTTGGAAACATAGTCTAGTGCTATCAAAATATAAACATTTCTAAAAGATGTTGTAAATGGACCCATGAAATCTAATCCCCAAACATCAAATATTTCAACTTCCAACATATAATTGAGGGGCATCTCATTTCTTCTAGAAATATTGCTTACACGCTGACATCTATCACAATTTTTAATATAAACATTCACATCCTTAAAAATTCTAGGCCAATAAAATCCAGATTGTAAGATTTTATATGAAGTTCATTCAACTCCAAAATGTTCCCCATAATAAGAATCATGACATTTTTGAATAATTTCATAAGTCTTTTCCAAAGGTACACAACTTCTAATTATAAGATCCTTTCCTTATTTATATATAAATGCGTCATCCAAAAATAAGTCTTAACATCAGACAGAAATTTCTTCTTTTCCTGGCATGTCAAACCATAGGGAATAATATTACTGACAACAAAATTTACTATGTTGGCATACCATGGAACACGCCACTCATTAACAGTAAATAATTTTTTATCAGGAAAATTTTCATTTATTTCTTTAGCATCACAAAGAGACTTTTCATTTTCAAGCTTGGATAAATGAACAGCAATTTGAATATCAGAACCCTTCTTATCTATTATCTCAAAACCAAATTCTTGCAAAAGAAGAATCCATCTAATCAATCTCGGTTTCACATCCTTCTTCTTCATTAAATATTTGACAGCAAAATGATCAGTATGCACCACAAATTTAGTTCCAATTAAATATGATCAAAATTTATCAAAGGCAAATACTATAGCTAATAACTTTTTCTCAGTAGTAGTATAATTAATTTGAGCATTATTAAGATTTTTACTAGCAAAATAAATAACTTTGAAAATTTTATCATATTTTTGACCCAAAATAGCACCAATAACATCACACATTAATTCAAAAGGTTTTTCCCAATCTGGTGAAATTATAATAGGTGCAGTGATTAATTTTTCTTTTAATGTTTTAAAAGCTTTTAGGCAATCATCTTCAAAATAAAAACTTGCATCTTTTTCCAGTAACCGTCATAAAGGTTGTGTAATCTTTGAAAAGTCTTTGTTGTAATGCTTGTAGAATTTAGCATGTCCCAAAAAACTTCTAATTCCCCTTACATTTGTCGGGCAAGGTAAATTAGAGATAACTTGAATTTTTGCAGGATCTACCTCCAAACCTCTTTCTGAAATCCAATGTCCCAATACAATTCCTCCTGCTACCATAATTTGGCATTTTTCCTACTTAAGGACTAAATTAGTTTCTTCACAGCATTTTAGAACATTAGACAAATGTTCTAAACATGATTCAAATGGAATTCCAAACACTAAAAAGTCATCCATGAAAACTTCAATCTCCTTTTCAATTAAATCATAGAAAATAGCCATCATACATCTCTGAAATGTAGCATGGGAATTACATAAACCAAAGGGCATTCTTCTAAAAGAAAACGTTCCATAAGGACTAGTAAACATAGTTTTGTCTTGATCCTCTTTAATAATTTGAATTTGGTGGTAACCAGTATATCCATCCAGAAAATAAAAGTGTTTATACCCAGCCAGTCTATCCAAAGATCAGATCCAGAAATGGGAGTGGAAAATGATCTTTCCTTGTGGCAAGATTTAATTTTCTATAATTAATGCATATTCGCCACCCTGTAACTTGTCTTGTTGGAATCATTTCATTCTTTTCATTAACTGTCACAGTTACTCCTCCTTTCTTAGGAACACAGTGAATAGGACTAACCCATGCACTATCTGAAATAGGGTAGATAATTCCAGCGTCCAACCACTTCAAAATTTTTTCTTAACAACAACTTTCATGATAGAATTTAATCTCCTTTGGGGATCAACCCGAGGTTTGCAATTATATTCCATAAGAGTTCTATGCATACAAATTGAAGGACTGATTCCTTTAATATTAGCAATTATCCATCCAAAGGCTTTCTTGTACTTCTTCAAAATTTCAAGCAAATTCTCTTCTTTTTTTCAGTCAATTGAGATGAAATTATAACAGGTAAGGTTGAGGACTCACCCAAAAAAACATACTTCAAATGATCAGGAAGCATTTTTAACTCAAGTTCATGAGGTTTTTCAATTGATGGACCATACGATTCATCTTTTTCAGTCATATCCAACAATTCAAAATTTTCATGAACATAATTTAATTCTTCCCAATAAAAATCTTCAGAATGATGTAACTCCTCTTCTTGTTTATGTTCCAAATCTTCTCTTTCAGTTTTTTCTTCATAAGTTGATTTGAAATGACATTCACTCAAATATTTGATAACATCCATCCTATAAGATTCATCATATTTACCTCTTGCAGGATATTTCTTTCATTTTTAAAATATTGAATGTAACAGTTTGATCATTAACCCTCATCATTAATTCCCCTTTTTGTACATCTATCATTGCTCTGCCTGTGGCTAGGAAAGGTCTTCCCAAAATGATGTGTATCTCTTTATCTTCCTCCATATCAAGCACAATGAAATCAACAGGAAAGATAAATGGATCCAGTTTAAACAAAACATCTTCTATAACTCCTTTTGGATATGTGATCAAACGATCTGCTAATTACAGAGTTACAGTAGTTAGGTTTATTTCTTCTAATCCCAGTCTTTTAATATTGATAGAGGAATAAAGTTAATGCTTGCACCCAAATCACATAAAGCTTTTCCATAGAATATGTCTCCGATTGCACATGGAATTGTGAAACTACCAGGATCTTTAAGCTTTTCAGGAAGCTTCTTCTGAATTATTGCACTGCACTCCTCACTATGTGCAACTGTCTCATTATCTTCAAACTTCCTCTTTCTGTTGAGAATATCCTTCATAAATTTCACATAGCTTGGCATTTGTTCTAAGTCTTCAGCAAATGGAATATTAATGGTAAGCTTCTTAAATATCTCCATGAATTTTGAAAATTGCTTATCCAACTTTTGTTGACGAAGACTCTAAGGAAATGGAGGTGGTGGCTTCTCTAAATCAACCTTAAGAGGAGAAATTGGTCGTTCCAAACCTTTCGGAGAGTCCTCTTTTGGTTCTTCAACCTCTTCTTTCTCTACTTCAGTTTCTTTCTAAACTATACCTTCCAACTCTCTTCCACTTCTCAGTTGAATCGCTTTTACATGCTCTTTATTATTTTCTTTTGGATTCACTTCAGTATTACTTGGAAGGATTCCTTGGGATCTATTACTTAATGAATTTGCAATTTGCCCTAATTAATTTTTAATATTTTTGATCGTTTCTCTTTAAGTTTGCAATTGATTTCCCATATGTGACACTACTTCTTCAATTGACAACTTCTTCTCCTTTAATTGTAAAGCATTGTTAAAACTTAGAGGATAGGTTAGTCTATAATTATTATTTCCTTGGTTGTTCCAGTTCCCCAATGGGTTTACTTGGTGGTTGCCTTAATGTTGATTAATACCACCCTGATTATGGGTATTCTAGTTAAAGTTTGGGTGATTCTTCCAACCTGGGTTATAATAATTGGAATGTGGGTTATTAGGCTTACTTATAGCATTCAAAGTTTCTGGTGAAGAATAAGAATCAACCATATGGCCTAATAAGTTTTCTTCAATCATGGAATTTGGCTGAGAAAAATTCATCCCAAATTGGTCTATCTTCCTTGAAATTGTAGCAACTTGATTTGCTAACATTGCAAAAGCATCATTTTCATGAACACTGGCTACCTTTTTAGGATTTAACCTTTCAAAAGGCCATTAAAAAATATTAGTAGTAATTTCTTCAATTAAAGCATAAGCATGAGAAAAATGTTTAGATATTAATGATCTATCAGCAGCAATATTGATAATTGATCTAAGAGATCCAAGTAATCCATTGTAAAAGTTTTGAATTATTAACCAATCTGGTATGGAATGATGTAGACATTTCCTGAGGAGATCATTAATTCTTTCTCATGATTCATATATTGATTCACCTTTAAACTGATAAAAAGATGTAATATCATTTCTCAACTTCGCAGTCCTTTATGGTGGAAAATATTTAGCAAGGAATTATTGTGCTAAATCACCCCAAGTTCTGATAGATCCAGGTGCTAACAAATTTAACCATATCTTAGCTTTATCCCTTAGTGAGAAAGAAAAAAGTTTGAGTCTAATAGAATCATCTGAAAAACCATCATATTTAAAATTAGCACACAACTCTAGAAAATTAGCAAGATGCAAATTAGGATCTTCAGTTGTTGCTCCCCCAAACTGATTATTAGACACCATTTGGATAATAGCAAGTTTAAGCTCAAAGGAATTAGCAGCTACAACAGCGTGTTGAATACTACCATGAAGTTCATCCACTACAGGGTTAGCATAATCTCTTAAAGGTCTGAATTCTTGATGGATGCCAACATTTTGATTTTGATGATTTGCCATTTCTTGAATATTTTTATCTTTTTCTATATTTTTTTATTTTTTTTATTTTTTTGATAGTTCTTTCTAATTCATAATAGTAAGGCACAAGTCCCTCAGAACCTAAACTACACATACAACAATAAAATAAAACAAAATACAACACACTAACAAAAATAAAGAAAAGTAAAAATTTAAATTTTTCTTAATTTTCTTCAAAATGTAGTTTTAATTAATTTCCCCGGCAACGATGCCAAAAATTTGACTCCCGCCAGCGAATATATGTGCTTACTATTTAGATATGAAAATTATGAGTTTATAATATGGGATACTACACAAGTATACGTATCTTTTATCAAGTATATAGGACTTTCTGATTAAGCCCCGAGATATCGAACCCACAGGGAAATGTAAAAACTTTTTAAAGACGTAAGAAAATTATATTTCTACTTTTTAAATGACTTTTGAAAATATGTTTTGATTTGTAAAGTTTGAAAGTTGTTATTGGTATTTTTGCTAAAAAGCTAAGCAGGAAATGAAAATTATCATAACATTAAAATACGATATAAGACACTAAGAAATAAAATCTATTTTTCTTTCTCTTTTAAAGCAGAAATAATTATGAAAGTATAGTTGTGTAAGTATTTAAATGTGTTGTGGCAAATAGGAGCAAATTTATTCTTTACCCTTACTTGGTTCTATAAAGAACATTGGTTAATTTGAAATTTTAAAATTTTGAAAATGGTTAGGCAGGGAAGATACCCGCTCACTCTAGAGTTCCCTCGATTCCCTCCACCTAGGGGCTAACTTCTCATAACAAAATTTAAAATATCAAATCAAATTAGGGGGCTTTAGCCTGTACTCTAATGTTCTCTAATTTTACTCTCCATTAAAAACATATCTCGTAATATATTTGCATTCAATTATATGGACTACAATTCTCACCCATATAATTGCATGTAATTTTTACCAATTGTTGTTTGAGACAATACCACATTGGATCTTACATAATCTCACAACAAATTTTAACATCTTAACTGGCTAAATTAAGAAGTAAATTAAGTACATGGAATTAAATCTTCACAACTTATTCCAACTTTAAAAACTTATACATTCCACAACAATCCTACATAATTTAATTACTTCTTCATTTAAGAAAGAAAATGATAAAGAAAACTACTCAGATCTCATGGAAAAAACACAAGCACACATTGATTTGAAGATAGAAATCATAATGAAAACACAACAAGTTTTAATTAAAAAGTAAATATAAAAAATAGAAGTAAACACTTATCTGAAAATCCTCTTTCTCCAACCTCTTTCTCCAGCCTCTTTCTCCTTTCTTACTCTCTACTAACTCTAAACGACTTTAAAAACTATAAACAATAAAAGACAAAAAGTAAAACTAGAAGAGGACTCTTTGAAACTAATTCCAAGTCTTCATGATATAATTTTCTAAAAGATGCCTTGGTGTCTCTTCAAATCATGTCCAGATTCAACGTATCCACCAAAAGATGCATCCCTTCATTCACATTTGCCGCCCATGGGAAGTTAAGGAAGTTATCTCCAAAAGTTTCTTCAACACCCCTTGAAATTGGCACAAAAAATGAAGAAAATTCAATTTTAAACTGTGGCACCTAAGCGCCGACCAGGCGGCGCTTAGCGCCAGTGTCCAATTTTTCTTTTTTTTTTCATTTTTTGCTCTAAATTTGATCCAATTTTGCTCCTTTCATCATAATCACTCATTTTCATCATACCTACAAGAAAAACACAAAATAGTTTCCATTAAAGTGCAATATCATCAAAAATATGTATAAAAATATGCATAAAAATACTATATATTTTAGGTGTATCATCAACCAAACCTCTAAGTTTAACTCAATAAAACTTCAAGTTTAACTCAAAGATAGTTTGAATCTCAGACTAAAATTTAAGTCTAATTCATATTAGGCTTAAAAGACATCGAATCTAAAAATTTAACTTATGTTAAATTTTACTCGATTCAAAAGATATCGAATCAATACTCTTAACCTAATCCATATTTTAAACAACATTGAATCTAAAATCCTAAGCCTAATCCAAAAACCTTTAAATTCAAAATACATTGAATCTAAATTCCTAAATCTAATCTACATTGGATTTAAAAATATCAAGATTCAGAAAAAACTGAATCTAAAAAGTCTAATTTTCAACCTTTAGGTTCAAAGGTTATTGAATCTAAATCATTAGACTCAAACAATACTGTGTTTAAAATTCTAGAAAATATTAGATCTAAATAAGTTTGACTTCTTTCTTTAGTTTCAAATCACAAATCAAAATTGACAAAGTTTTTTTTTTGCAAGAATAAATTTGACATTGTTTTTCTTGCAGGTTGAAGATAAATTCCATTTAGATTTGGTTTACATGTGATTTGGATGTGCTAACTCTGTTTTGCAGGTCGACAACCTGATGATGGAAAAAACAACAAAATAAAATAAAAACGACAAAATTAAAAAAATATAATTAAGATAAACAACATAACAAAACCTAAACTTTTAGGGTAGTCACAAAACCTAAACTTTTGGATAACCACCAAACAAATAATAAATTACAAGAAAATAATGAGAGAAAAATAATATACAACAAAACAAAAATCGAAATAAATAAATGACATCGACAAAATCAAACCTTTAGGGTAGTACGTGTCACTTAGTAACACATTACCCATAAGATTAATATCAATATTTTTTAGAAAACAAGTGATTAACATTAATCAAAAGTTTTCTTAGATAATCTTAATTGTCTAAGATATAATTAACTATAGAAGCTTTCTCCTATAGGAGATTTAAGAACTCAGAATAGGTATCACACCAAGAAATCTCTGGTCTTCAAAATTTTTTATGAGATTTTCCTTATATAAAATTTCTAAGTTAAGGTATTCTAGAATCTCCTCTTATAAGGATTATCATTGACATTTCTGATTCTACTATTTTCTATTTTATCAGCTTTTATTTCTTTTAAATTTCTTATTATCTGAGGGTCATTTAATATGACCTAAAGAAATAAGAACTTTTGAAGGTTAAGGTGATATGATAGATAAACAGATTGGTGACTTCAAACAATGACATTGACATCGACATCGACATCGAGAAAATCTCACGTGGCTCCGGAAGCTGACATCTACTCCTGTGGCTGGTCGTGAGTCTCCTCCTCAGGACTCGAGGCAGGTTCTGAAGATGACTCTCTTACACATCTCCTTTCAAGTCTGTTTAATGCTCTATACTTGTGACAATTGGCATTTCTGCATTGTTTGCAGCTTAGTGGTGCATTTGGGACTCTTTCTATGGTAGCACTGACCAAATCTCTCTCTGTCGTCAAATCATTGATGGTATTTGCTTGTTCTTCCTCTTTGAGTGGTGTGTATCTGAAACTTCCCCTCTGTTCTTTCTTTTTAATGATTCTCCTTTCTTAGAACTGATTCTCATCGCTGAATTTAATCCTTCTTTTTCTCTATGTCTAACCATGTACATTAAGGGGCCTTCGTGATCCACATCGACTTGTGCAGTGTAAAAGACAAAATTTATGACACCTCCTCTTGCCACTTTCTCCTCATCCAATGCGAGACTCAAGCCATCATTAAAAGTAAAGATCAACTTCTGACCCAAAATTTCCCTGCATAAAATAGGAGAAACATTAGCTCGTTGAAATTTGAATGAATAAGAACAATAAAAGATCAATATTAATGGATTAAAGTTATATACATACATTTCATATGATTAGATTTTGCAAAGTTTGATATTCATAAGAATAATTTGGATGTGAAAATTTTATTAATGAGAATCTATTTTATTTCCCCAAATATTATTACAAAATTCTTAGGACCTTGTCACAGAAATTGGGCATATTGCTAATCTTGGAAAAAAATCATCCTTTGAAATGATACGTTGCATAGAACTTCTTCAAGTATCATCCAGGGCAAAATGGGTCTTTCTCCATGGGAATCCACGAACTGGTAAGACACTCCTGAGTAGACCTTTTTCACCATGAACGGTCCCTCCCAAGATGATTCAAACTTTCCACCTATCTTTCGGTGTGCAAGAATAGGACTTCTAAGAAAAAGTACGAGGTGACCAATTTTGAACGTCCTCGGGCATACAAGCTTATCTTATCATAGGAAAGAACCATCTTTGCTTGGTAAATTTATCAATTCTACTATGCTTGTAATCATTCCCTTCGAGACTCTCCAATTATGCAAGTCAAAGTCTGATGTTATCTTCTGCTATAATCTGGTTTGCTATGGTGACTCTGAGAGATGGCAGCTAAACCTCTAACAGAAGTAGCAATTCAAACCCATATACGAGTGCATATGATGTAAAATGTGTTGGCGTTCTGACTGTCGTCTGGTATGTCCATAAATCTTCTAACAATTTCTCGTTCCATCCTCTTTTTTTATCGTCTAATGACTTCTTTAAAATCTGCGCAAGCATCTTGTTGAAGGCTTCTTTAAAGTCGTTCTCTCTGGGGTAGTAAATCGTAAAGTAACTTCAGTCTATCCCATAGCATTTAAAAAAATTGTTAATCTTTGTCTTCTTGAATGCGAGCCTATTGTCTGAAATGATCCTTGCTGGAACACAAAAATAGTAGACAATGTGATTCTTAAAAAATTGAAGAACGTTTTGTGCTATAGCCTCCCGTAACGGCACTGCCTCTGCCCACTTAAAGAATTAATCGGTAGCTACGAGAACAAATTTGTTTCCTGATGGGATGTTTTGTATTTTTATATATTTTCTTATATTCACCATATCACTCAATAATACAAGGCTCTTGTGGAGTCCTTGTTATCGATCTCATAAGGAAGGTGTAAATTTATAATAATAGCACTAAAACACTATGTTCAAAACTATACAAAACCTAAAAGTGAGAAGCACAAGTTGATAATGTTTAATGATGCTAAAAGAACTAAATTTACCAAACTATTTTCTAAACTTCAAAGTAAATTTACTAGTTTTAAACAAAGTTTTATTATTTTGTAACGAAAGATTGAAATTAGAGAAAATATCCTTCCTCTTGCAATGAGGTTATGGTTAGTTAAATTGTTGGAAATAATATTGTGCCAAATAGGAGCAATCTTATTCTTTACTCTCTCCCGAGTGCATAGAAAACATTGGCTAATCCTAGGTATAGTCCCTAAATCCATGGTTAGGCTAGGAGGATACTAGTTCTCACTCCAGAGCTCCCACTTCCCCCTCGCCTGAGGGCTAACTCTCGCTTTAGTTTCCAAACGCTAGGACCATCCAATTATACACTCAACAAAGTATATTTCACTATTTATTTGCACTTAACCCCATGGACTACACTCCCATCCATGGAATTGAATTTGATTCTCACTTTGTTGTAGAACGCATAATCCTCTTAGATCATATGTTTCACAATAGATTTTAACATTTCAATTGGACTGGTTGAAAAGTAAATGAAATATGAAGTGTAAAATCATCATAAGTATTTAACATTTAAATTACATATTAAATCTATCTCTTCAATTTACCAAATCTCATTGCAAGAAGAAAGAAAAATACATCTAGTCAGAATGAGGAAGATATGATAAAACACAGATTTTATGTATGAAAGAAAGTTCATACAAACAACAATTAACAAACACAACTTATCTGAAACTCTTCACCAAAGCAAATCCCTTGAAGTTCCTTTGAATCTCTTTATCTCTTTATAATAACAATCAATTCTGTCTTAGAAAAGTAAAGAAGAACAAATCTCACACTTTCCCTCCTCTCTTACAACTCTAGAGAAAACCCTTTTTTTACTTATCTCTCTACACTTTTACACGCTACACACACAAACTCCTCGAAACTCTCTCTTTTTTCTGGCACTTAAGCACTTTAATATAGTGTCGGGATGAATTTCTCAAGGGATGTCTCAAGCAACCATCCAAAAATCATCTAAATACATTGAATCTGCAAAAATATACACAAGTAATCGTCATGGGCACGGTCAGTGATGGAATTGGGCCCCATCGGTGCCAATGCTCTATCAAATGGAGCCATTGGCATCCATCCTTGTGCCATCAATGCCATAGCGTGGTTCGAAAATCTGCTCCTTTCTAGATGTCGGTGCCGTCGGTGCCAGAGCAATTTCCAAAAATTGCATCATTTGACTCCAAATTTCATTCATTCTTTTTGCTTCCTTTTGCTCCAAATACCAAAAATCAACATAACTGCAACAAAGCATGAAAATTCCCTCCTTTAACATAAAATATCGCTAAAAATGAGTATAAAATATTGGTGACAAATCAAATATACTTTTGGTGCATCAAAATCCCCGAAACTTAACAGTTACTTGTTATCAAGTAACTATTTTACTACATAAAATTATTATTCATGGTATTGAACTTAACTTCATAATTGTTACAATTTTTATTTCATAAATATAATAGAAAAACTTTTTAAATTAGCTTTAATAACTTGGGTCAAACTATTGGTAATAGTATTTAGTAATCAAGTTCAAGAGTTCTAATCTTCTATTCATTTCAAGAATAAGTGCAATTCGCCAACTTTAAAATACTTAGAAATATCATATGAAAAAGAATTCTCATAAAAACTCTATTCATAAAGACATTAACACATTAATGTAAATCTTGAAATTTTGTTAAGTTCTTTCCTTTAGGTTAATTCAACTAAATCTAAATTTTTATTAGGTATCTTCTCAAGCTTTTCCTCACATATATACTTCTTTTCTTTTGCTTACTTATTCTTATATATATATATATATACATATATATATATATATATATATATATATATAGCGTACAATCTCTCCGGCTGCTTGATGATGTTACCTAACTCACTGCCACGTCACGACGCACCGATGACCGAGGTTGGGTTCCTCTTTCGTTCATACACAGCATAAACGGTGTAACTACGCGCAGGCTTGCAGCCATGGATTTGTTGCACTCAACGACCGCAGCTACTTTCATTGTCGAACTCTTTTCACTCTCTCTTCTTCTTCCCTTCTTCTTCTCACAGCCTCCTCGCCCAAAATCGCCGAACATTTTTCTCAATGGCAAATCACCGATGGCCAACGATGATAAATCAACCACCATAAGAACCAGTAGGAGGAGCTTCATGATCTTCTCACTCTTTCCTGCATCCAACTCTTTCTCACCATCCTTGTTCGTTGTTCCACTTCTTAGTTTAGAGCGCTATATTGACGAGATCGAGGGGTTCACTCTCCTCAAGTCTTCCACATGGGCAAAGATGGAGAAGGTGGGTGCGAAGGCACTTTTTAAGGAGGGAAAAGGGAGCAACAGCATTGGTGTGGTGGTCAACCCTGTTCGGTTTTCATCTCTCAAGGAATTTGGGATGCCGAAAATTGTTGCTGAAAAGCTAATCCAAGCTAAGAGCCATAAGGAGAGCACCAAGTATGCTAAGTTGATAATAGTTATTTAAAGGTTAGATCATGGAGGCCGACCTCATTATGAGTTTGAATATGCACTAGATAGCACCAGAGGAGGAATGAAAAGGATTCTTTCAGCTGCATTTGTAGCCTCAAAGAAGCTTTATCTCCTCAACATTGCCTACTTTGATCTCCCGGAGAACCCCTTGGATAGTGACACTCAAACAGTTTTGAGACAAATTCTTCATTCTTTTGACTCTACGGTATATTAGGATGGTTCCTTTTGGTAGTTATGAGCAAAAGTTAAACAAGAAGTGATGAATTTTTGGCTAAACTCGGTTTGGGTCTAAACATTGTTTTGAATGTTTACCATTTGCAGTTTTACTCTAATTATTTTAATGCTCCTAAATTATCAAATGATAGAATGCCCTCGTTGTTCAAACTCAATGCACATTTAATATTATTTCTTTCTCTCTCTCAAATATAATATATATATATATATATATATATATATATATATATATATATATATTTCAAAAGACTTGCCTAAAAGGCAAGCAATATATTAAAAATTTTAAACATTAAAATTCTCTTCTTACAAAAGGAAGACCCAAACTATCCCCATGTATCACGACTCCCAGGGGAGGTGGGGGGGTGACCCCTACATTAATAACATCTTTACTATATTCCTGGGAAGCCAGCCAATGTGCAAGGGCATTTCCTTCTCTAGGTATGTAAGAGAACTTCACAGCCATGTGTTCTGTCAAATTACTCATTCTATTCAATCATCTCTGAATATACCAAGGAGCAGGATCAAAATGTTGAAGGAAGTTGATACAATTACAAGAGTCAGATTCCACCATAATAAACTCCACCTCACATAAACTAGCTATCCTGATAGCCCAAAATATGGCAATCATCTCAGCCTCCAAAGCATCACAAGGTAGGTGAATGAAAGAACAGTAAGCACTGCCCAAGAGCATTTCTGAATATGCCCCCTATCCCAGCCTGCAGATTGGAAAAGCTTCCATCAGTGTTCACCTTAATCCAACCAAGCAGTAGAGGGGACCAGCCAAATACCAAAGGCCGTGAGCAAGGAGTTAACCCCCCATAGTCCCCCTGACATATGTCCCTGAACTTATGATATTTAATGAGTTTCTGAATATAGACCAAACAATGTGCAACAATCAATAAGGCTGAGGGGGAGCATCCCTCATATTTTACCTTGTTTCTACACATCCAAATGAACCAAGCCACCACACAGGGAACCACAATGAGACCCACCTCATTCCAGTCCACCCAGCACTGCCAAAGATCCAGCCAGCTTAAATTCAGTGTGTCAATACTGAGCCTGTTGATGAGGTTCTTCCACACTTCCTGAGAAAATGAACAACTGAAAAATAGGTGGGACCAGGATTCCTCAGCTTGCTGGCACAAAGAGCAACAGGAAGGTCCTCTAATTCCCTTTAACTTAAGTATATCATCTGTGGGTAACAACATGTGTCTTGCTCTCCAACAAAAGAAAGACATTGATGGGGACATAAACTTACTCCATAGCTCAGTCCCCCACAGAATCGGATCCCAAGAATGAAACTTTTGATAGATAAATGCAGATAGCTTTTAGGAATGCTTGTTCACAGTGACCAGCCTATCTCTCTGCTCTGGATGAAAAGTAGTCAATATAACCTGTTGCATCTGGACAGGTGTTAAAATATTGCTCGAATCTGCAGTTCCACCGGTTTTCGTACCGTAACTCATTAACACAACTGTTAGTAGGGACATTATTCCGTGGAGAAGAGAGTTTCTCCTCCCCAAGCCCAATTATGCAGCCAGTAAATTAACTGCCATCTCCTAACTCCCAAATGAAAATTTGCTCAGCTTGATCCTTAATTTTTTGCATTGCTCTCCAAAGCCTTGAGTCCCCCAATTTGGGTAACACCATAGAAGGATGGTCATATTTGCAGTACTTACCATGCATAAAGAGAGCCCAAAGAGTATCATTAGCTCTGAATCTAACCTATAGCTTGCATAGATTGATGAAACTCATATGCTCAAAACTTTTAAAACCCAATCCCCCAGCCTGTAGGGGTTTACAGATCTGTTGCCAAGGCAGCCAATGAGTCTGTTTATGTTGTCCAGCCCACAAGAATTTGTTGAAAATTCTTCCAATAAGCACTTGGGTGCTCCTTTTCATGGTGAACATCTGTAAGGCATAAGATGGGAGTGCAGATAAAATGCTTTTTAGTAAGGTTAACCTTCCACCATTAGATAGAAAAGAATTGGACCAACAAGAAATCTGCAACTTTATCTTGTCTATAACTTCCTGAAATTGAGTTTGCTTAGCTCTTCCCTTAGTCAGATGAACCCCAAGATAATTGATAGGAAGAACATCAGAATGAAACCCAAGTATAGCAGTGAATCCGAGCTTTTCAGAGAAAAGGCTAACATTCTTGCTAGGAAAAAATTGACATTTCTGTAAATTGAGTTCCAGCCCATATACTTCCTTAAAGTGCTCAAGAGTCTTATGCAATGTCTTCAGAGCAGCCTTAGAAGCCTTAGAGAAAATAATTATGTCATCTGCATAGGATAAGTGACTGATAATAATATTAGATCTGTGGTGATAAGCTAACTTGGGTGCTTGAGTAAAGGCTAGATCTAGACTTCTGGATAGATAGTCAAAAGCAAGGATAAAAATGGTAGGGGAAAGAGGGTCCCCTTGCCTGATACCTCTTGATGCACAAAAGAACCTGTGGCATCTTCCATTAACCATAACAGAATGGGCATTGTTACTTAACCACCTCTTGATGAGCTGAATAAAGTTGGGTTGGAAACCTCTTGCAATTAAAGTGTTTAGAATAAAATCCCAACTGATTGTATCATAAGCCTTCTTAATTTCAAGCTTGAATATAACATTATTACCTCTACACTTCTTATCTAAATCCAATAATAATCCTTGTGCCAGCAGAATATTATCAGAAATATTTCTCCCTTTCACAAATGCAACTCGATTAGTTTTTACCGACTTGTTCAAGTGTGGTGTAATCTAGCCATAATAATTCTACTTAGAATTTTGGACATAACGAGGTAAGGCTAATAGGTCTAAAATCACCCCAATTTTGCCTCGGCTTATTTTTGGGGATCAACACAATAATGGAAGATGAAAAGTACTTTGGGGGGTCCATACCCCGAAAAAGGCTTCGCACAGACTCGAAGTACATCCTTGCCAATGATGGACCGGCCTAGCCTTGTAGAAAGTGGAAGAGAAGCCATCGGACCTCGCAGCTTTTGCACCATCAATAGATTCTAATGCATTTTTGATTTCAGTTTCATCAAGAGTGTCAGTGAGATTCAGATTCTGAACATATAGCAGATTTTCCTGAAAGAGGCTGTTATGAATGTGGGTGGCACTCCTGGGAACCTGGGAGAATAATTTGGTGAAGTGGTTAACAGCATCCATAGCAATATCATTAGCATTAGTTAGATTAATCCCTGCATCATTAGTAATGGAGAGAATCATGTTACATTTTCTTTTGAAGTTTATGTAAACATGATAGTAACTAGTATTTCTGTCACCATCAATAAATTTGGCAACAGCAGCCTTTTGTCTATAAAATTCCTCCTGACATTTGATCTGTGCTAGTAAATGTTCATTTGCAAAGTACAAAGCCTCTTCATTACATTCCCCATTAATAAACCCAGCTTCTGCAGTAGCCACAGAAGGTTCAGCCTTCTTAATGTTCTCCTGGATATTACCAAAAACTGCCCGGCTCCAACTTTTAAATTGCTTCGGCAACCTCGTTTATGTGAGGCCCGTAGATTTCCCCAAGGTGTACTGCCCATTAATGGAACCCATACCTTCTTCAGTTCATCTAGAAAATCTGGGTGATGGGTCCACATATTTTGAAATCTGAACATGCCACCATAACTATAATCAGAATTCTAGATGGAGATGAGCAAGGGTCTATGATCAGATCCAACCATAGGTAGATGAGTAACAAAAGAATATGGAAATTTCCGGAGCCAAATAGAATCGACCGCATTCTATCAAGTCTTTCCCAAGTCTTACCTCTTCTCCATGTGAAGGAGGGGCCAGTGAAACCCAAATAAAAAAGTTCAGCATCTGCAATGAATTGATTAAACCTAGCCAAAGATGACTGGCGAGGAACAACACCATATTTCTTCTCAGTAACAGAAGCTAAGCAATTGAAATCTCCCCCAACAGTCCAAAATGAATTAATACTTTGTTTGATAGTCACCAATGCATTCCATAAGACCTGTTGATGAGCAGGAATACAACTAGCATAAATGAAAGTAACAAATCCCATCTGATCCCCAATGGACACTTGTAAGTGCATAAATCCGATAATGATCCACCGTAATAGTACCATTGCATATCTCTTCTAGTGAAAACCCAAATCTTGTTACTCAAATTAATAAAACATTGGAAGTTAGGAAACTTCTTAATGATGTTATTTATATTCTTATTAACCATGTGTTCAAGCAGGGCAAAACACCATAGTTTATAAAATTTAACCAGATACTTAATTCTACTCGGTGGAAGAAGGGCGAGCAAACTTCCTTACATTGCAACACATAAAGTTGATCATAAAGATTGATTTTTCCCCTTCCCCCTAGTCCTAGGGGCAGAAGAGGGGCTTTCAGGAGGATCTCCTAAATTCTGGGATTCCAGTAACCCTTGTAATTTAGTTTTACTTTTCTTCCTTTTTCTGTTCTTCTGAGTCTGCCATCCAGTTTACATTTCATCTACCAACACCTGATCTTCCCCCCTAACAGGTCCATTCTGCACCCCATTGGGATGGGAACAACTTCAGGTTCAGGTTCAGAAATAGCATGAGGAGTAGTTACAGTTGTAGCCTCCAACTCACTGTCTTCTGTAATATTCTTGCCTCCCTCATCATCCGGGGGGTCCAGATTCAATACCTCCCTAGGTAAAGGCTCCAAATTAAAGGCTACCTGTACTTCATTTGAGGTAGTAGCTGTTTCCTGATTCACAGCCTTACCTGCCCCAGCATTTTTCTTTCTCATTGGTGGATGTAGCCTGTAACAATTCTCCCTCACATGACCAAACATTCTGTAATGCTGGCAATAATGAGGTTTAAATTCCAGTTCGACCTCCTGCCAAAACCCTTCTTCAGGTACATCTTCATCAGTTCTAACCCACACTTTCTGTATGTCTGGGAGTGTGATATCCCTTTCTACCAAGACTCTAGCCGTAGCCGGCCTAGCTAAATCAAATGTATGTGTATCAGTATTTAATGGAGTTTCCAGGACTTGACTTATATTATAAAGAGCATTTTGGTCATATAATTGAATTGGAAGGTTAGGAAATTTGAACCACATAGGGATTATTGGTGGCTCCTTTAAAGGATCAAAGTCTGGTGTCCATTTTAACAGTTTCATAAATGTACCAGCAATCAAAATGGACTGCTTGCCAAAAATCCTGACATAGTCCTCCTCATTTGAAAGTCTAATAAGCAAGTGCCTTCCATCCAAGCAAGCCCGGTTTCCAGTTGCCGCTTAAATTTAAATCCTCAAAGCATTTCCTGACATATTCCATTTTTGGGTGTCCCATCTGGAATTTCCCAATCAAACAATATTTTACAGCATCATTCCAGCACTTCATATCCTTTTTAGAAAACAATACAGCAGGCAAAGCCTCCTTGCTACTTACTGGATTGATAAAGGGGCAGTTTGCCCCTTCCAAGCAAGCAGATCATGCATAGCTTGGGAAAAACTAAGTGATCAAAAGATTTATGAGCAGCTTGCCCCTTCCCCACCACCCATGCATATGTGGCTTTAGCCCACATTGCATTGGTATTAATGTCAATGGGGTAAGGTCTAGCTTGATTAGCCATGGTCCCAGCCACCAAGCAAAAGATCCTTACAGAAAAATAGAGAGAAACCCCCCAGAAATAAAACCAGGAAGACCAGAACCAAAAAAGCACCAATCCAAGAAGATTAACAACCAATAAAATCAGTCCAGAGAGCAAAAACCAAGGGAAACCGGAGGACAAAGAATCACCAAACCACAGCTTCAGCCTCCAAAGGATTGGCAATGGAACAAGAAAACTTTGAAAAACAAAGCCCGGAAACCCGAAAATCGAATTCCAAGCAAGCACACCGGAGGTAGAACCAAAATCTTGAGCGTAAACAATGTAACAGCACCTACCAACACCTGCCATAGGCCCAGCCGCCAAGAACAAACCCTAGCAGAGCTTCTCCCTCTACAGCATCCACCATCCTGTTATATATATATATATATATATATATATATATATATATATTAACACTGCTGGTTCCTTCTCTGATGGGGGTGCTGGTTGTGGGGGAGTCTTCGAAATCACCATGGAAATTGCCTTTGTTATTTCCAAACTCCTATCGTGGCACAAGATGTTCTTGAAACCGAATTCTGCTGCAGCTTTTCGTGGCTTTACAGCTCGCACTTTCTTTCCAATGGCATTCTCTTATTGTGGAAACTGATTCAGAGCTTCTATTAAAATCAATGCAGAACATTCATCACCTAGGTTGGCACCATGTCTATTGGACCAACAACATTAAAGCTATCTCCCAACATCGTGATATTAGGTATCGGCTCATTTACAAGGAAGGTAACGAGCCCGCTAACCGGCTTGCAAGAAATGGTAACTCAACTCGACGAAATTGTCGTCTCGCCGACCCCCTCCCCAACTCGAAACCGTTTTTGGAAACCGACAGCTCCGGTGCTCCTTACTTCGATTGGTTCACACTAGGCATTCAGCTTTTCTCCTACTTGTCGATCTCTATTTGGTTTGTTGTTGGTCTTTTCTTGCTCCTCCTATAATCAGCCCCTTACTCCTTGGAAAGTGTCTTAGTCTTTTCTTTTTCTATTTTCTTGGATTTTGTGGTTATAGGGCACACATTTTGGGATAGGTTTACTTTTTTACATCTTAGTTTAGGTAGTTTCCTTTTGGTGTGGAGTTTGTACTGAGTTATGTTTGTTTCCCATTTGGGATACTGTGTAACTTCACCCTTTTCAATCAACATGTAGGGAGCCTAAGGTAGCTCCTTCCCCCTACATGTTAGAGTGAAAATAGTAGTACATATCCATGGAGAAGTGGCCCAAAACACCTAAGGGCAACCAGTCAAAAGTCTTCTCCAAAAAACAAAACAAAAAAATTGCATATGAAAGACACTACTACAAACAGCCCACTGAACCAAACCGACCATCAATAGTTCAGTCTGAGGTAGGGAGCAACTAAGAGATCTCCAGCAATGAGAAGTTTGAGGTGGGAAGGGGGGGGTGGTAGATAGCCAGTCAACAGGTTTATTTCCTTCTCTGAAGTTGAACTGAAAGCAGACTTTGAGTTGGGTTTTTAGTAGCTGAATCTTATGGGTCCAATAATTATGATGCCAATTAAAAGTATTTTTGTTATCAATCATCTGAATCATCTCTTGAGAATCTCCCTCCACAATTAGGGAGGTCCAATGTAGCTTCACTGCCAGCTTCAAAGCCCAAAAAATTGCTTGTAATTCAGAATCTAAAGCATCTATTGCCACAATGGCGGCCCTGAAAAACAACAGACACACCCCCTGCTAGTTTCTGAAAATGCCACCAATGCCAGCATTTCCATCTTTATAACTACCATCAGTGTTGAATTTGACCCAGCTTATGATTTGGGGGAAGCCAAAATACCTTGGTGATTTTGGGGTCCGGTCGGTTTGGGAGGTAGTAATGGAGCAAATGTTTGGGAAGTTCTTGAATTGAATAAGCTTCTGCAAGTAGGACATACAGTGACCAGCCGCAGTCTTCTCCTTAATAAGCACATTCTCAAAAATTACCTTATTTCTGGTCATCCAAATGAACCAAGAAGTGAGGAGGGGAAGAGCAGCAGTACCAACATTGTTCCAATTAGACCAGCAAGTGATTAGATTGTCCCATTGTAAATTTAATGTGTTGAGTGTAGTCTGCTGAAGAAGGTCATACCAGACCTACTGAGAGAAACTACAAGGAAAGAAAAGATGAGTAATAGATTCTTCCTCCATATGGCATAAACTGCAGCAAGAAGGTCCTCTGAGCCCTTTTAGTTTTAAGATATCATCAGTGGGTAGGAAGTGGTTGAAAGTCCTCCAGCAGAAGAAAGCCATAGAAGGAGAAAGGAAATTCCCCCAGAAAATCTCTCCCTAGGGTACAACATCCCAATTAAACAGTTTAGTGTAGATAGCTTTAAAAGAACTTAGGTTTTTAATAGATGGCCATTCAGAAGTGTCAGGTCTGGATCTATCAAATGGAATAGAGGTGATCTCCTGGACAGAAGGGGCCATCAGAATGGAATGAAGAAAGGAAGTAGACCAGTTGTCTCCTTCCCAACAATCAACCACTAAAAAGGTTAAGGTTACCGATAGGGGTGCTTGGTTGTAACCAGTCTTGGGGGCACGAGTGATCCAGCCAAAAATTAATGCTGCCTTTACCCAAATGCCAGATATAGAGTTGTTCCGCCCTTGTCTGTTTTTGACCATAGCTTTCTAAATTTTAGAGTCCCCTAATTTAAGGGTAACCAAGGAAGGGTGTGTATGCTTAAAGTATTTTTCCATCAGGAAATTAGCACAGAGGGAATCCTGGGCTCTGAAATTAATCCATAGCTTGCAATGGTTCACTTGGATCATTTGGTTTAAGCCTTTAAAACCCAGACCACTAGCCCATTCAGGCTTAACAATTTTCTGCCAGGATGCCCAATGTATCTACTTTCTTTTACCAGCACAGAGAAAGTGGTTAAAAGCCCTTTCTAATTACACTTTGGTGCTTTTTTTCGTGGTGGTCATCTGCATAAGATAATTGGGGAGGGTAGTAAGGATGCTTTTAAGTAAGGTAAGTCTCCCCCCTGATGATAAGTAAATGTGGGTCCAGTTAGAGAGATAAGTGCAGATCTTGTTATGGGTATCATCAAAATGAGTCTGCTTTGTTCTGCTAATGTTGAGCTGAACCCCCAAATATTTGATAGGTAAGGTTATGCTTGAAAAGCCAGTATGATTGAGAACCCACTGTTTAGTGTCCTGAGACACCTTCTTAGGGAATAAGATTTGGCACTTAGCTTTATTAAAACTAAGACCGGACTGATTCTGAAAAATATGGAGGCACTTATAAATGTAGGTCACAGCCCTCTTAGAAGCATTGGAGAAAATCATGACATCATCTGCATATATTAGATGGGAAATAGGAATGTTGGATCTGTGATGATATCTAACCTGCTGATGAGTATTTTGCAGATGATTAAGCATGGAGGAGAAGTGGTCCATGGCAAGAATAAAGAGAGTGGGGGAAAGGGTGTCCCCCTGCTTAAGGCCCCTGGTAGCAGAAAAAGGTCCCCAGCTGGAACCATTTATCAGAAGGGAGAGGGAATTATTGCTGAGCCATCTTTGAATCAAATTGCAAAAACTTTCATTGAAACCCCTTGCAGACAGCACCTCTAAAATGAAATCCCAGCTGATTGTATCATAACCTTTCCTGATGTCCAATTTGTAGAATAGATTACCCCCTCTACACTGCTTGTTTAGGTCCAGGAGCAATTCTTGGGCTAACAACACATTATCAGAAATGGACCTTCCTTTAATGAAAGCTGATTGATTCAGATTAATAATTTTATTTAAGTGAGGCTGAATCCTTTTGACAATGATCTTGCTAATTATCTTACTTATAACTGAGGTAAGACTGATGGATCTGAATTGATCCCAATTGCTCAGTTCAGTGTTCTTAGGAATAAAGACAATGTTGGAAGAGCTAAAGAAATAAGACATATCCTTACCATGGAAAAAACTGATAATTGCAGCAATAACTTCTGCTTTAATAACAATCCAGGCTTTTTTGTAGAAATCAGTAGTGAAACCATTAGATCCAGCCGATTTATTGCTGTCAATGCTGCAGAGGGCTTGCCAGATTTCAGCTTCAGTAGGAGGTTCAGTGAGGGACAATGAATTGATATAATGGAAATGGTCATGTAAGCTGGTGGGGTTGATCAGAACCCTTTCAACAGATGGGTGGGATACCAGGTTATGAAAATACCTGATAGCACTCCTTCCAATCTCCAAATTGTTCTTCAGCCAAACCCCATCCTCATCCTTTATGTTGTGAATGATGTTGCAACTTCTATATTTGATATAGGCATGAACAAATTTTGTGTTTCTGTCCCCTTCAGAAAAACTTTTGATAAAAGCTTTCTTTTTTAGGAACATGTCTTGAATATCAATAGAATTGGAAAGTTTAGTTTGAGCAGCTAAAAGAAGGTCAGTGGCCTCCCCCCTCAAGGACAGCTGCTCCAATCTATTCACCTCTTCTTCAGTTTCATTTACTGCAGAAAAAACATTTCCAAACTCTCTCCACCCCCACTTGTTGAGAACTTTACAGGTTTTGAGATGGAGAAGCCCCAGCTTAATCCATGGGTCAGAATGAGTCTCCCCTTGCCATAGTGATTGGATGAGAGTAACAAAGTTTGGATGGGTCGACCAGAAATTTTGGTATCTGAAGGGGGGACAGGAGAAATTTTGTGGGGTAGCAGAAATAGAAAGAATGAGGGGTCTGTGGTTAGAACAAAGAAGGGGAAGGTGGGTGATAGAGGAATGCAGAAACTGGGAGTGCCAAGCTTCATTTACCAAGAATTTGTCCAACCTTTCCCAAATCTTGCTTCTCTTCTAGGTGAAAGGTGGACCCTTAAAACCAATATCAAACAAACCTGCAGTCTGGATATTGTCACTGAAAAAGTTCATAGTGCTAAGGGTGGGGGTCCTACCCCCCAATTTCTCAAAGATAAGTGGAATTGCAATTGAAATCTCCCCTCACCAGCCAAGGGAGATTAATGGAATTGCTGATAAGTTGTAAGTGTTCCTAGAGACTGATTCTATCTTGTTTTCTACTTCCTGCATAAATAAAAGTAGCACAGATTTTGTGTCCAACAAAATGTAAAGAGAGGTGAGTAAATTGGTGGTGATTAATGAGAATGGACCAATTGACCTCATCTCTACATAGGATCCAAATCTTATTTCTGATGTTAGCATAAAAAGTGAAGCCAGGAAAATTTTTGAGGATATTGGTAGAGTTTATATGAACCATAGGTTCCAAAAGCACAATGCACCAAGGGGTGTGTTTCTTATTAAGGTTTTTGAGTCTTCTTTGAGAGTGTGGACAAGTCACCCCTCTAATGTTCCAGCGAAGAAGGTTTATCATTTGAGATTGGAGGAGGGGGAGGGGAAAGTGATTTATGGGAGCTGGATCAAGTTATCCCTCTAGTGAGGGGAGGGGGTGGGGGTGAAAGCTCTCTAGGCTTGAATTTAGAAGATTCAACAAGTTTCTGGAGTTTAGATCTATTTTTCTTCTTCTTCTTAGAGGAGTAAATTTCCCATTCCTCCTCCATAGAATCCGAAACAACACTCAGTTTTGAAGGGGAAGGGGGAAGAAAGGTCAGCGGGGGAGAGGTAGACAAAATGACAGGTGGGGTGGGGTAGGTAAAATTAAGTTGGTTTGGGGTGGGGATTAGGATTAAGAGTAGTAGAATTATGCACTTGAGTGGGAAGAGGTCCCACTTCAGGTGGAGAGGGCATCTCAGTGGGGGGATGAGGTTCCAACTGAGTAGTTCCCACCTCAAAAGCTTTATCCTGATTAGAATCAGTCCTGACTTGGGCTAGAGCTCTCCTGGGGGGTGGATGAAGTTTGAAGCATCTATCTGTAGTATGCCCAAACATCCTACAGTGAGTGCAATAATAAGGTCTTTGTTGCATGATTACCTCTTGCCATTGTCCATCTTCTTCAGATCCAATCCAGATTTTCTTCACTTCAGGGAGGGTAATGTCCCTTTCAATCTGAATTCTGGCATATTCAGGTTTAGTCTTGTGAAGGGTGGTTGAGTCAAGCTTAAGAGGAGTTCCAATGGCTCTCCCAATTTGAAACAAAGCAGTTTGATTAAAAAATCTGTAAGGTAGGGTAGGGAGTTTAAACCATATAGGAACTATGGGGGGATCCTTGCTTGGATCAAAATCTGGAGTCCACTTGATCAGTTTCATCTCCATTCCTGCTATAGTTACCATCTGTTTAGCAAAAAGTTTTGCATAGTCTTCCTCTGATGATAGATTAATTAGCAGGTGCCTTCCATCTAGCAAACCTATTCTCCAGTTGCTAATGAAGTTAAGGGATTCAAAGAAGTTCTTAACAAGCTCCATCTTTGGGTAACCCCAAGCAAACTTTCCAATCAATGTTTGTTTCACTTCCTCATTTAAAATTTCCAGTTCTTGCTCAGTGAAGTATACTGCTGGACAGCCATCCTTGACTCCTATAGGTTTGATAAAAGGGCAAGAACCTTTGCCAATAGCTGCATCATGCATGCTTTGAGGAAAAACCAGTGAAGCAGGATCATTGAATGAAGGGCCCCTTCCAACCACCCCAACATAAGTGTCTTTGGCCCACTCAATATTGGTGTGTAAATCAGTGGGAGTAGCCATGACTGTTAGCAATAAATGCAGACAGCTCACAGGCCAGAAACATAAGCCGGAGAAATCCACTGAACCAAAAAGGAATACTACTAAGAGCAGCAGCAGACAAATCCCAGTAGAGAAACCTCTTCAGCCATAAGACAAAATTCAATGGAACAGAAGTGAACATTAGCAAATTTGAAAAGAGAGTCACCCGGGAAAAGGCTTCCACTCAGGCAAGTGACCCAAAAGATCCACCAGCTCCCAGGACCACCCAAAAGGAGAGCACAACCTACCAGACCAACTCACCTGAGCAACCAGAGCAGAAACCGCCACCACGGTCATTCTGCAAACCCTAGCGAGACACCCCAACCTCGGCCGCCATGATATATATATATATATATATATATATATATATATATATATATATATATATATATATATATATATATATATATATATATATATATATTAGAAAAAAGGAAAATTCATTCCATAAAAAAGGATACATACATCTGATAAAGGGAACATTAGTCAGATCCCCTGAAAGTAAAAGCCTAAGAGGCTCAAAAGGTGTAACGGAAAAAACTGTACTACTAGTGGATGCAGCATTTTTGGCCAACCAATTAGCAGGTTGGTTGCCTTCTCTAAATATGTGAGACCATTTGAGTGTAAAACCACCAACAGTAGAGAGAATGGTTCTGATAAAATAGACCAAATTCCAGGGAGGAGGAGAGAACCCCTGCAAGATATTAATCAATTGCTGTGAATCAGATTCAATCCATACATAGTGATACTTGAGTGCTTTAGCAATCATAAGTGCCCAGTGGACAACCTGAAGTTCAGATTCCAAAGCTGATGAAGAGACTGTGGGTGAATGAAAAAACCATAATAACTGACCCATAGAGTTTCTGCACACAGCACCTATACCAATGAGATGAAGGTGCAAAGCTGCCATCAATATTAATTTTAATCCATGGCATGGAAGGCAGGGACCATCTCAGCAGAACAGTTTTTCTTCTGGTGCAGCATTCCAGCAAAGAGTGCTTGTTAATGAAGCTGCAGCAATTTGCCACAATAGTATTAATCAGATAAGGTTTATCTTCATGATTAGCTTGATTTCTGGCCATCCATACAAATCAGCAGATGACTAAGGGAACATGGTACCACTGCTCCTCTTTTCAGTCCTCCCAGGAAGCCTCCAAGGAAATCCAGTTGTATTTGGGTTGAGTTAAATTTAGTTGATGTAACACAGCATTCCATACTTGATTAGTGACTGGGCAATTTAGGAAAAGATGAGAGACAGTTTCTTCATGAGAATGGCATAACCAGCATCTAGAGGAAGTTCTGAGCCATTTTAACTTCAAGATATCATCCAAAGGATGGTACTTATGAAATAATCTCCAACAAAAAAATGACATAGATGGAGATAAAAGCTTGGTCCAGATCTTCTCCCCCTAGTTGGTGTCAGACCATACAGTAAAGGAATTGTGTATCATGCTGTTAAAGGATTGTTTGTTAGATTGCTTTAGCAGAATTTTCTCAGGTTTAGTAGGTTCAATAGGGATGACCAATATCTGCTGCACACTTTCCTCATCTATCACCTCTCTCAGAAGACTAACATTCCACTGGTCCTCCACCCAGAAATCTGAAACTGTGTGATTATGATTTACCTGATTAGTGAAATTTAGATGACCATCTGGAATCCAGCTTATCATAATAAAAATTAACATCCCCAGCTCCAATCTCCCGACAGTAAGAACTCGGTTAGCTATTTCCCTTACTTTCAACAAACTTTTCCAAGGGTTTTCAATCCCCCGACTTTGGCAAAACAAGCATTTGGATGTGATTTCCTACAATAATTCTCTTGTAAGAAATTAGCCCACATAGTATCTTGCCTTCCGAATTTGATCCATTATTTACAAGTAAAAGAGGTTACTCATCCGTTGGAAGCTCTTCGATGCGCAAGCCCCTCGCCTTGATAGGTTTACAAAATTTATTCCAAACAGATTCAATGTGGTTTCTTAGACTGACCCTCCCAAAGGAATTTGTTGAAAATAGTTTCAATCATCTTCTGAGTACTTTTTTTCATTCTAACCAACTGCATGGTATAAAGGGGGAAGGTTGATAAAATACTTTTTAGCAAGGTTAATCTACCTCCATTCGACAAGAAAGTATTGGTCCAACAGTTTAAAGTAGATGTGATCTTGTGTACCACCTCATCATATCGGGACTCGTTTTCTCCTGCCTTTGATCAACTCCACCCCTGTATACTTTAAAAGAAGTTCAGCAGCCGAGATGCCAGAGAACTCTTTTACCCACTGCTGATGTTTATACCTTTTCCCCACTAAAAACTGACACTTCCTTCTGTTGAGTTCACGACCAGCTACCTTGGCTAAGTGTTCAGTCATTTGAATAGTTTTTCTGATTGCTTGTTTACTCCCATTAGTGAAAATGATTACATCATCTGCATAGGCCAGATGACTGATGATTTGGGATGAGCCATGGTTATAATTGAGGTAGGGGTAGTGATTATGAGCAACATTTATAATTCTGGAAAAATAGTCAAAGGCCAAAATGAAAACAAGTTGGGGATAAGGGATCACCTCGCTTTAACCCCTTCCCGCTTTAAAAAACCCAAAGTTGCTACCATTTACCAAGACACTATAATAAGCATTTGAGAGCCATCTCTCGAATTAAATGACGAAGGAGGGGTGGAAACCTCGAGCTTTAAGCACCGGATCAATAAAGTTCCAGTCGATAAGTGTCATAAGCTTTTTTGAGGTCCAACCTAAAAATGATATTCTGCCCCCTACAGCCCTTATTAATATTCAGTAACAATTCCTGAGCAAGCAAGCAATTGTCTGTGATGTTTCTCCCCTGCACAAAAGTTGATTGGTTAGAACTAATCAAATGGTTAAGGTGAGGTTGTAATCTCCCCACAATAATCTTGCTAATGATTTTGGAAAAGGTAGAGGTGAGACTAATTGGTCTGAAATCTGCCCAGCTTGATTTTTGAGTATCCTTAGGAATGAGAGCAAAGTTAGATGCAGATACTTTGGTAGATCAGTTCCTGAAAAGAAAGATTGAATAACCTTAATGAGATCAGAATTTCCTTCTCATCAGGGAGTAAAGTCTAGTTAAGCTGCTGTACATAGGCATAATTCCCTGAAAAAACCTCAGCAAACTGTCGGCATATTTTTTTAGATTTTAAATTTAATTTAAGTATATATATATAATTTGGAAAGTAGCATTTGATTTTTGAAAATAATTTTAAGTTTGAAAATTTTAAGATATGAAATCAAACTGATCTCACATCCCAAATAGCTTATATAAACGAGCACCGCACCACAACCGTGTATCTATCCCGAGGAATAGTCACACTCGCTCGACGATAGGGCTCGATTAAATAAACTAAAAGATTTGTGACATCCGTTTGGTCTCGCGAACCAATTTTATAAGCCGACGGTTCCCCTGCTTAATATAAAGGAATTAAGCAGGGTTTATATTACCTGGGTTCTTAAAGTTCCCTATAAGGGCAAGCTTCTATAGTCAATTACATCCTAAATAAGAGGAATCATTTAAGAAAACTCACGATAATGATCAGTAGTTTTGCTCTCAAGAATTTCAAAGTTTAAGGTTTTCAAAGGATTGAATTTTAGAATTTCAATAGGTAATGGATCGATTTTGGAACAATTTATTTTAAGAGTCCAATAGAAGAGAAGTAGGAGAAGCTGAAGATCCAAGAAGAATCTTGACAACTTCCCAAACTATCCTATTGTTCGCTTCAATTTGGGAGTTTATTTAACGTTTCATTCCGCTTCGTTTTAATTAATTAGGACTTATATTCGTATGACACAATCATACAAACAGCCTTGAAGATGTGAGGGCTTATGTCTTACCAAACGACTACCTCGGAGTCCTAAGACCGGTTAGGGCTTAATTTGCATAAGACAATTATACAAATGCCTAGTAAAAAGTTGAGGATTTATGTTGCACTAGGAAAACCACCTCGAAGTCCTATGGCTTTGTTATTTAATTTCTAAGAAGGGTTTAGCTGATCTAGATCCGAGTTTTGTTGACGATGATGGCCGTGCTGCCCACTATGCTCCAAGCTCCTTGTCGTTGCAGAGGTTTAGTTTTAGAAGTCATAAATCAGGAGATGAGAAAAGTGTTCTGGTTTAGAGAAATCTTAAAGTCCAAATATTTTTAATGTTTTAATTAAAACAAAACTTAAAGTTGATTAAACAGAACCGATTAAGATCCCACGGTTCCGTCATCCCGACACCGTTATTTTCATCAGATTCACTTAGTCCAGATGAATTTGCTAAACTCAACTGAATGAGTTCCACACTTTCATTTAGACCGTGGGAAATCCCGTTAGCAACACGTGAGTTACATCATCCGAGGTATTCCCGATCATCCAATGAAACGTTTTAATTTAGTTAAAGTTGTAGTTTTGGTTGTTCTGTTTGTGATTAAAATTTGAGTTGTTTTATATTTTGAAATGTTATGGCGGTAAATTTTATCTTGTATGACTTTTAATTTAGTTTTGGGTTTCAGTTTTGTGGCTATCCTAAAGGTTTCAGTTTTCATGCAACAATCTTATTTATCATGCAAGAAAAGTAAAACACAGTGCAGGTAAATAAATTGCAATAAGGTAAATTGCAATAAAGTAAAAGCGTACCTGGAGGGTCTTCTCGTCATTCCCAGCCGAGATTTTAGTATTGCATTGTATATATGTGTTTATAATTTTGCAGAAATTAAAGCATGCCAGAAAACAAGAAGAAGTAGAACTAATAAGCAGTAGCTACTCAATCCTATGATGTCTATGTGAATTCCTATGTTGTGTTTCAATGAACTTTGTTAATTTAATTGAGAATGGTTTTGTTAAGCAGACATATTAAGTTTAATAGACCTCAGAGGTATCCAAACAGTCAAAGAAGGATGCAGGTCCATGCTTCCCTCTCATATCCTAATGAAAGTCTCGGGCTCATTTAGACTTATTATGTTGCTTAACAATTCACCCTACCTATACCCTTATGCTTAATGAACACAGTTGTTCGGGGTAGGTTGAGGCGGACGGGTTTAGGTGTGGTTTGGATTTGGATTGGTGGCAATTGGTAGTTTGATTTGGACTTATGGGAGTGCTATGAAGAGTTTGTGTTTTTTAATTGAGTTTGATTTTAGTTTGGGGATTGGAGGATTTGAATTTGGTTTGGGTTTGAACTAGGTTTGGTTTTGGTTTATGTTTTGGTTTGGGTTTGGTTTGATTTTGGTTTGATTTTGGTTTTGATTTGAGTTTGGAATGTGGATTGGGAAGTTTGTGTGGACATCAGGTAAAATTTGGGTTACTCCATGCATTCACTAAGCGTAAGGGTATTCTTATTATGTTTTCTACACCAAGTTGTGATTTCCTAGGAGTCTTTATAAAGGGAAAAATGAACCATGCCTCAGGAGGTCTATCCTAGGTTTGATTGTTATCGTGTTGGTATTATATTGTGGTCGGGATTGTTGTTGTTGTTGTGATTGTTGTGATTTGTGATGGTTGTGTTGTGTTATTGTTGTATGTTATTATTTTTTCTTGTTTTTGTCTTGTGTTATTGTTATTATTTATTTATGTGTTATGTTATTATTGTATGTTATTTTATTGTATTATATTATGTTATTAGTGTTCATATTGTTATGTATTATTATTTTATGTTATTATTGTTATTTATTATTTATGTGCTATGTTATTTTTATTATGTGTTATTTAGAATTATTATCCTTTATTTGTAATTAAAAATTATTATTATCTTTATTATTTATTTAATTTATTATCTTATTTAATTCATTGTGATTTATTTACTTTATTATCATTTATTAATTTAATTAGTTGCTATTAATTTTATTTAATTAATTGATTGTTATTTACTTGTTTTATTTAATTAATGGATTTTTATTTATTCATTTTATTTTACTTTAATTTATTTAAATTATTATTTTTGGTTTTCATTTAATTTATTTTATTATTTAATTTAATTTAATTTAATTTAATTTAGTATAAATTATTATTTATTTACTTTATTATTTATTTTAATTTAATTTAACTTATTTAACTTATTTTATTTAATTTAATTTATTATTTATTTACATTATTTATTCAATTTATTTAATTTGTTTATTTAATTTATTTAATTTAATATTTATTTATACTATCTTTTAATTTAATTTAATTTAATATAATTTGATTTATTTAATTTACGTAATTAATTTAATTTATTATTTATTTACATTATTATTTAATTTTAATTTAATATTCAGTTTTCATTAATTTATTTAACTTAATTTAATTCATTTAATTAATTTAATTTAATTTAAATTACTTATTTATTTAAATTATCATTTAATTTAATAAAATTTTGATTTATTTAATTAATTTAATTTAATTTAATTTATTATTTATTTAATTGTTTTCGGTTTAATTAATTAATTATTATTTAATTTAATTTAATTTGTTTAATTTAATTATTATTTATTTTTTTTGATTTTATTTAATTTTAACTATTTAATTTTAATTTATTTTATTATTCATTAATGTTATTTAAATTATTTTCAATTTATGTATATATATATATATATATATATATATATATATATATATATATATATATATATATATATATATATATATATATATATATATAGTTATTTATTTTATTATCCTTTATATTCATATCATTTAATATATATTTAAATTATAAGTTATTTTTATTTTCATTTATTATTGTTATCTTTTAGATGTATATTTAAATTTATTATTTATGTCATTTATTTATTATTTATATTATTATTTATTTAATTATAAGGCTTTTCTTTTTCTCTCTCCTTGATTATTCTTTTATTTATTTTAAGTTATTATCATTTTCATTAAGTTATAATTTATTAAATTTATTATTTACACATATATTTACATTTACATTATTTTAAAGAGGCATGACATTTTTATTTGTTTATTTTTATTATTTATTTATTTATAAAGCCTTTCCTTCTTTCTTTTTAACATTCTCTCTCCTAAATTATTTTATATCTTAAAATTATTATTTACATTTTAAAAAGAATGACATTTTTTTATTTACTTATTTTTAGTATTTATTTATATTTACAATTACTATTTTAGTTGTTATTATTATCAATTTTCTTATATTTTCATTATCTATTTAAGTTTATAGTTATTATTTTATTCTTATCACATTATTTTTATTATTTACATATTGTTATTTATCATATATTATCATCATTCATTTAGTTATTTATATTTTAGTAGTATTTATTTAAATTTAATATAGGATAGTTATATTTTTTTAAAATTAGTGTAGTTATTTTTATTTAAAATTTAGTATGGTTATATTTTAAGTTTCAATGTTTTTTAGGTATTTAAAATTTAAGTATAGTTATTTTATTGAAATTTAATAAAGTTATTTTGTTTAAATTTACAATTATTTTATCACTTAGGTTTTTTTTACATTTGCTATTTATTATTTATTTACAATGTTATATGTTATTTTAAATTTTCCTTTCATTTTCTTTTGTTTTATTATTATTTCCTTTATGTTGTTTTATTTCCTTTAAATTTTAAAATTTATTTTTCAAGATAACAAAAACTAGGTGGTATATTTGTAAATATTTAAAATATTTAACATAATTAGATATTTTGCATGAAAAAGAAATCCTAAGGCTAAAAATGGAAAGATTTAAAAATTAAATAGCTAAATAATTTGCATGAAAAAAAAGGAATTCCTAAGCCTAAGCATGGAAATATTTTAAAAAAACATAAATTTTTGTAAAAAGAAAAACAACCTACACATGATTTTTGAAAATATACATGGAGATTTGTGATTCTAAATAGCTTGCATGAAAGGGAAAATGAAAATCCCTAAGGTTAAGCATGAAAAAGTTTAAATGGTGTGAAGATTTGTAATAATTAACACATAAAATTTTTTTTTTTTAAAACCTATGTAGAGGAAGAAGAAGAAGAAGAGGAGGGAGGAGGTTACCTTGCCTTGGAAGAAGAAGAAGAAGAGGAGAAGGGGAAGGGAGGCTCACGGCTAGGAGATTGGGAGAAAGTGGGATGGTGAAGTGAGTGAAGTGAGTATGTGTGTGTAAGGGAGTGTGTAAGAGAGTTTAAGTGGGATTATGGGGGGGCTTTAAAGGGGAGGCTCACGGCTAGGAATTAAGGAGGGAGTGAGGGAGAGATATGGTGGAGGCATGGTGAAGGTGAGGAGAGTAGGGTGAGGTGGCGGGTAGGGTGAGGGAGAGGTGAGGGAGAAGTGAGGGAGAGTGAGGGAGAGGCATGGAAGTAAGATATTTTTCTTTTTTTTATTTCATTTATTTATTATATTTTATTATTATTATTATATATATATATTGATTTTAGGGCTGCCATGAGGTGTAAAAAAAAGGGAATTATGTGGGTGTGTGTGAGTGGGTGTATTTTAATTTGGTGAGTTTTGCATTTTGGGTCCATTTTAAGAACATTGGGCTAATTTGAGTTTAAATTGGGCTAGAGCTCGAATGAAGTCTAAGTGCCTTGATCAATATTGTCCATATGATTGTAATGAAGATTTTTCATGAAGATATGAAATGGTTTTGAGCTCATTTGGAGGCTCAATTTTGGCATGGATTGGATTTTTGATTATTTTGGACCATGTTGGGTTCGGGTCAAGTTATCTTGAGTTTGAGTGGGAATGGGGTTCAGAGGTCTTCAAAAATAATGTAGATATGGTTGCCTAGAAGAATTTTCATGAAGACATGAAATGGTTTTGACAAGGTTTAGAGGGTCAATTTGGTGGATTTAAAACATGTGTTCAGCTTGGGTCAAAATTGGGGTTTCTTTGGTCCAAAATGGATTTGGATAAGACCTGAGCTCAAATTATGGGCAATTGATGATACAATTCAGTTTAAGGAGGTGTTACAAAGAGTTTGGAATTGAAATTTGGGAGGAATTGATTGACATTGGGTCACTTTAGGAGTTCTGGGTTATTTAGGCAAAATTGGGGATTTTGATTTCAGGTGGAATCGGATTCAAATGTGGGTCACATTGGACTTGAATTTGGTCTAAGTTGATATTGGGGATGCTGAATTTTGGTTTAGAATTGAATTTGATGAAAATTGAGGTCAATTGGGTCAAGATTGTGTTTGGTTTAGGCATCTTTAGGTTAAATGGGCCAAGTTGGGATTTTGGATTGAAAGTGTATTAATTTGGCAAAATTGACCCATAGTGTAGTTGAACAAAATGAAATTGGGGATTTTTAGGATTTTCTGGAATTTTTTGAGAATTTTTCGGAATTTTTGGATTTTTGGGCAAAAAGGGTATTTTGGGTATTTTGAAGGTATTGGGGGGTATTTTTGGAAATTTTGGAATTTTTTGTCATGAATGGTCAATTTGAGTGGTAAGGAATATCTTGGAATGATTTGGGGGGGGGGGTTGGTGAATTTGGGTAATTTTGGAAATTTTGGGTATTTTGTGTAGTTTAGGGTTATTTAGGGGACGAAGGGGCCAAAAATTGAAATTTTGGAAATTTGAAGGTGGCTTCAAGGTGAGCAGGATGTAATGACCAAGGGTCACTTACATTTGGTCCTCTATGTGTTGGTCCCTACCACTTAGTCATAGACTTAGTAGTCTGGCTATCCACATGAGTTTCCAAAGAGTTCGGGGTTGAAATTAGAATGTGCAGTGTGTGTATGTTGTGAATGTGAAATGTATGAGTGGTGATCTCCTGACCTCTCTCAGGGCAAATCCTAAGGAGACTTCCCCTAGGATTCCTTATGCTTGCCTTTTTCTTACCAAAAGGTGGAGGTTAGGCCTTAAGCATATGAAAACCCCCTAGTGAAGCAAGAAGAGTTTTGAATTTCTATGGGGAGGGTTCCATGACTAGTCCTCTAAGAAAGTTACCAGAAGATTCCTATGGCTAGACCCTAGGCTATTCTAAAGAGATACTAGACCTCAACTAAAAGTGAGGTCAACACAAACAAAGAATTAGATGATATAGGTTGGGCAGCAAATAGAGATTGAAAGTATTGTACAACACTGTCAGAAATAGCCTGTTGATCAGTAACCCAATTACCAAAAGAATCTTTTATTCTAAGAATATCATTAATCTTCCTCCTGTGTTTAATCATAGCATGAAAATACTTAGTGTTCCTGTCCCCAAAAAGATATCTATTAACAACAGCTTTTTGTTTTAAATAGTTCTCTTCCCTTTCCAATGCTTGCAATAATTGAGTGTGAGCAGATATCGGATCATTATCCTGAGTCACACCCTGGTCTTGGTTAGCTTCCAGCAACTGCACTTTAGTATCAGCATCCCTTACTTGTTGAAAGATATTCCCAAAGCTGTGTTTATTCCAATTCTTTAAATGATAAGCCACATTTTTATGTAGGCTCTGAAGTTTGTTAATTAGATTGCATATGGGGTAATCTGGAACTTTCCAAGCTCTTTTCACCTCCTCTAAGAAGTCAGGATGTTCACTCCAAACATTGAGAAATCTGAATGGGGAACATCCCTTATAAGGGTAAAAGGAAATTTGAATCAAGAGTGGTGAATGATCAGATGTAGATCTATGCAGATGAAGCACTTGAGTAATGGGAAACATGTTCAACCAAGAACCATTAGCCAAAATTCTATCAATTCTTTCTAATAGTTTGCCCCTCTGCCAGGTAAAAGGAGACCCGATAAAACCCAAATCAAACAATCCTATATAACCATGGTGGCGTCTGAGGGGAGAGAGAGGGTCTGCTAGGGTTTGCTGGCTGGGCATGGCGGCTGTGAATTTAGCTGGCGCTGGAAGGTGCTCTTCCTGGTGCTCTCAGTGTTTTTTTCACTGGAGTGGCTTGGGTTCTGTCTTCCTGTGCCTCTATTTCAGCCTTTTGGTTTTCTTGGGCTGGGTGGCTTTCAAATTTTCTGAAGGAGGTTACTGTTACATTGGTTTCCTCCCTCTAGTTTGTTTTGGTGGTGATCTTCTGGTGGTTTTCAAGCAGCTGCATGTGCCTGTACTGACTCTACACTGGTGACTTTTGTTTTGTTTCTACGCTTTGCTGTCTCTTTGCTATACTCAACTGTTTTGGCTTTGGGTGGCCTCCCTGCTGGGAGTGTGATTTCTAGGACTGAGATGTAAGGTGCTGCTAGTGATGGAAAACCCTTCTGCCAAGTCTTTTCCTATTGATTTGAATACTAATGTCATGTGGGCTAAGGCCACATATGCTGGAGTTGTGGGGAAGGGACAACCTTCTCATAAGAACTTTGATCATCTTGTATTTCCCCAAGCCATGCATGACACTGTTGCTGGTAAAGGAACCTGCCCTTACATCAGGCCTGCAGGTAGCAAAGATGGAATGCCTGCTGTTCTATTTTTCAAACAGGACATGCAATGTCTGAATGAGGCTGTCAAGTACTGTCTCATTGGAAAATTCCAATTGGGACATCCCAAAATGGATTATGTTAGGAAATGTTTTGAGGAGCTAAATCTGGTTGAAAGCTGGAAACTGGGCTTGTTGGATGGGAGGCATTTACTCATTAGACTATCCAATGAGGAAGATTATGCAAAAATATTTGGGAAGCAATCTATTCTGATAGCTGGAACATCCATGAAAATTCTGAAATGGACACCAGATTTTGACCCCCTAAAGGAGCCACCAATTATCCTCATGTGGTTTAAATTCCTAGATTTACCTAGTCAATTATATAAGCACAATGCCTTGTACAATATTAGCCAAGCCTTGGGCCTACCTCTGAAAACAGACACACACACATTTGATATGGCCAGACCAGCTGCTGCCAGGGTATTGGTGGAGAGAGACATAACATTACCTGATATGAAGAAGATATGGATTAGAACAGATGAAGATGTTCCTGAAGAGGGTTTTTGGCAAGAGGTTGAAGTAGAGTTTAAGCCACATTATTGCCAACATTGCAGAATGTTTGGTCATCTTATGTATCAATGCTACAGGCTGCATCCCCTTCCAGAAATAGGAATTCTGGCTCAGGTAAGGTGGCTGCTGCTAACAGCACTCCTCCTACACCTCCAGAAGTGGAACAAGAAAATTTAAACATGGAACCACCCTCCAGGGAGGTCATGAATCTGAAACCTCAGAATAGTATTCCTGATATGCCAGAAGAAATTGATAAGGATCTCGTTGGAGTTCAGGATGAGTAGATGTCAAATAATGGGGCAGCTGTTCAAACTGCTGCTTCCAGTCCCTTGAAGCAAAGAAGTTTTGTTTTTGTTTTTGAAGAAGGGCTGGAAATTTCAGATGGCATAATCAAAGAGGCGGCTGAAGAAATGAATGCTGAATGGCAAACACAAGAAAGCAATAAGAGAAAGAAAGGAAAAACTGAGTTATAAGGATTACTAGAAGCTCAAGTTTTAGGAGATCCTCTTGATAGCCCCATATATGCTCTTCACCCCAGGACTGGGGGGAAAGGAAAAACCCACTCTCAATGATCAATTTCATGTGTTGGAATATTAGGGGGGCTGCTCACCCAACCTCCCTTAGTAGAATTAAACAGTTAGTTAAATTACATAAATTATGGTGTTTTACTATTTTTGAACCTATGGTTCATAAAAATACCAATTAGATTGTCAAATCCTTCTCAGGTTTTTCTTGTTATGTTAACCTGAATAATAAAATTTGGGTTTTTGCTAGAAGAGAACTTCAGGGGTATTTAATTGTGGATAACTCTCAGTTCATCCATATGCAATTCTCTGTTGGGGACCAGGTGGGTTTTGCTACTTTTATCTATGCCAGTTGCAATCTAGCACAACAACAAGTTTTGTGGACTGATTTAGTTAGCATTGCTAATAACATGAGTTTCTTTTGGTTATCGGGGGGTGATTTTAATTGTATTACTTCTGCTACAGAAAAGAAAGGAGGTAACGCTCCAAACAAGTTTTCTATGGATAGATTTAATCAGTTCATTGCTAATGCTAATGTTTTTGATTTGGGCTTCACTGGTCCCTCTTTCACATGGAGAAGAGGGAATGCCTGGGAGAGACTGGATAGGGTCTTGGTGAATTCTTCTTGGCTCCAAACTTTTCCTTTTACTTTTGTTACCTACCTGTCCATGGTTTGTTCAGATCACAGACCTTTATTGATTTCAATTAAAAACTCTGATGGCAATGCTGGAGGGAATTTCAGGTTTCAAAATATGTGGACTTGCCATCCTGAATTTTTGACTGAACTGGGGATGGTGTGGCAACCTGTCAAGGGCTACACCCCATGGGGTAATCTTTGGACACTCCAGAAATTAACTGCCAAGCATTTCAAAAGATGGAACTGGGTCACTTTTGGGAACATTCATGATAATTTCAGCAGGCTGAAGCCATTGTGGCTTATATTGAAGCGGTTTTTCTGCATGGGGACAAAAGTGAAACTGATTTGTTCTCAGCTTTTGAACAACTATTAGCTCAAGTTAAAAACCAGGAGGAATTCTACAAACAGAAGGCTGGGTCTGCTAAATTCATAGTTAAACTTAATGTGATTAAGGTTTAACTTTACTTAAGTAGGTTTAAATGGTGTCTTAAACCTAATTAGGGTTTATTAAGTCTAATATGTCATTTTAGACTTAATTATGGTTTAATTAGTTAAACTTAATGTGATTAAAGTTTAACTTTAATTAATTAGGTTTAAATGGTGTCTTAGACCTAATTAGGGTTTATTAAGTCTAATTTGTAATTTTAGACTTAATTATGGTTTAATTAGTTAAACTTAATGTGATTAAAGTTTAACTTTAATTAATTAGGTTTAAATGGTGTCTTAAACCTAATTAGAGTTTATTAAGTCTAATATGTCATTTTAGACTTAATTATGGTTTATTTTATAGGTTTATTGTGAGTTATTTTGAAACTAGTCTATCATAGAATAGGCAAAGTAATTATAGGTTTCTTGGAATTTTAGGGTTAAGTTTATTAAATAATAAAATTTAACCCTATTTTTAAAATTGTCTTTTAAAATTGTTTAATGGTTTAAGAAATATCATTTTAAGGTTATTGTCTCTTACCTTAAATGTTCAAACCATTTTCCAATTTTATTTTCATTAATTTCTAATTTTTATAATTATTTTATAAATAATTACAAAGTAGCTTAGAAATTAAAGAAAAGTATCCTAATGAAATTTTCTTTCCTTAGGAAAATTAGAATATGTGTGTCATAACAGAAGGATAATTCTATAAAAATTTCATAATTTTTTTGGAATTATAATTAATTTTTAATAATTAAATTACTCCACAGAGTAATTAATTAATTAAAAATTAAGTACTGAGAATAAAATTATGATTTTAATTTCATAATTTTCTTCTCTTCAACAGATTTCCAAAGGTATTTTTATTTTATTTTTAGGAGCTCTGGATCAAAAGATATGGATTTTTGAAGTTTTTATGTTTTTTTGAATTAATTTAATCCAAAAAACCCACGCGCTGCCACGCGTCCTCGTACGCGTCGAATGGGCGGGATGATCCCGTGCGCAATGCGGAACAGCGGACACCGATTGGCACGATCAGCGCCGTCCGTTCCAAAACACGGGAACGGACGGCGGAGATAAATCGCACGAAAATTCGAAAATTTTCCAACCGTTAAACTTCAAAGCTCAATATCTCGCTCATTTCTTAACGAAATTGAGTGATTCTTGAACCTATGGAATCATCTGAACGTGTAGAATGTATCTATATGGTGATGATACATTTCTGGGTTAGTCTAACCCATGATATTTCGAAAACATGTAATATTTTGGAGAAAATAAATTCATACCTTGGCCACAAGTATTTCAAGCTTGATCAGGCCTGATGGTCAGCTTCTAGGACTCCCAAAGAAGATCTTTGTCACTTCAATTTGGTTTTGTAGCTTGCCTTGGAGAGCAATTTTGGTAAAATGGCTAATTTGGGCTGATTTTGGATTTTGACCCAATTGGCTTGATTGGGCTAATCCTATGGCTTGATTTTGGTTGGAATAGATTGTTGAGGTCTCTAGGAAGCCTTTTTATGTTGGGAATCAAGGGATTTGGGTAGCCTATATGTTTCTATGAATTTTTCTTCTCCTCCATGCTTAGGTTCGGGTATGGCTTATTTATAGCCATGGGGAGGCCATGGCTAAGCTTAATTTTGCTTGGGTTCATCTGGGGAGGTTGTTTCTTCACCATGATGAGTTTAAGCTTTGTCTTTCTTCCATTGGTTAGGAAGAAGGTGAATGATGATTCAAAGTAGCCAATCTCTTCTTCATCCACCATGTCACTTAGGATTTAATAGGAGCATGACAAGTAAGCTCCATGACTCATTTCATGCATAATTTCTTCATTACTTAATTTTTCTATGGTTAAAGTTGAATCCATTCTAATCTTCCTTTCTCATTGGATGGCTTAGGAGGTGCTTAGGATTGCCTTTGCATTGGCTTGCCACCTCATCTCAAAGAGAGGGGTGATTCATGCTTTGAAATGAAGGGGAGATGCCACTTCATTTTCTTCATCATGATGCTTTTATAATTACTTTTAACCATGGTTAAATGGCATTTCATGGGTCATTAATGGTTTGTGTTATTTTTAATGGTTCATATGGGTTGTGTCTAACCTATATTAAGTTACCCATGATGTCATAAAGGGTTTGGAATTTTTGAAAATCAGTTATTATGTCATAATTGGTATTATGGGTTAAACTCCATTTTATGCCCTTTTAATTTAATTTTTATTTTAATTAATTATGTCATTAATTAAAATTGTTGGAAATTATTTCATTAATCAATTTATTGATTGAAAATAATTTCAAATTAATTATTTGATTAATTTTCATGTCATTTTTATGTAAAATTAGATTTTGTCTTATTTCATGTCTTTTTAATTTAATTTTCATTTTAATTAATTATGTCATTAA
The DNA here is from genome assembly GCA_022702705.1 of Papilionanthe hookeriana x Papilionanthe teres. Classification (NCBI taxonomy): domain Eukaryota; kingdom Viridiplantae; phylum Streptophyta; class Magnoliopsida; order Asparagales; family Orchidaceae; genus Papilionanthe; species Papilionanthe hookeriana x Papilionanthe teres. The sequence continues at coordinate 60,700,954 of CM040439.1, read as the reverse complement.
TTAAAATATGGAAATTAACTTATTGGTCCATTAATTAATCAAAAATAATTTTGAAATTAATTATTTGATTAATTCCATTATTTTTAATTAATTTGTGCATTTTATCATTTTTATGACTTTCAATTAATTATGTCATTAATTAAAATTTTAAAATTAAATCATTAGTCCATTAGTTAACCAAAATTATTTTGAAATTAATTATTTGATTAATTTTTTCATTTTTATTTCATTTTGGTGCATTTTGTCATTTTATGATTTTAATTTAATTTTCATTTTAATTAATTATGTCATAAATTAATTACAATATTGAAAATTAAATTATTAGTCAACTTAATTAATCAAAAATAATTTTGAAATTAATTATTTTATTAATTTTGTCATCTTGGGGTCTTAAACAGGTTATTGGGTCAATAATTGGTCATTTGGTCAAAAATTGACCAGTTTGACCAAAATTAATTTTTTTGGGTCAAAGGTTGATCTGTTGGGTCAGTAGGTTTGGTCATTGTGTCAGAATTGACCATTTTGACTAAAGATAACTTTTTATGTCAAAAGGTTGACCTATGGGGTCAACAGGGTTGGTCATTGCGTCTGGATTGATCATTTTGACCAATGTTGACTTTTTAGGTCAAAAGGTTGACCTATGGGGTCAACGAGGTTGGTCATTGGGTCTGGATTGACCATTTTGACCAAAGTTGACTTTTTAGGTCAAAAGGTTGACCTATAGGGTCAATAGGGTTGGTCATTGGGTCAGGATTAACCATTTTGGCCAAAATTGTCATTTTAGGTAAAAGGTTGACCTATTGTAAAAATATGGTCAACAGGCACCAATAGTTAGTGGCAATGCTGAGGTGGCATGGTCAAATCTTGCCTCCAATTAGAGAGGGATAAGTGGAGGGTCAACATTAGTGTTGGACCAATGGGAGAGTTCCATGTGGGCTTTGAGTTTCTCTAGCTTCCATGGTGAGGGGAAGAGCTTAGGCTTGTTTGGACTAGGCTTAGGATAACTGGAATAAGCTTGAGTTTGTTGGGTGGGGCTGACTGCCAAATGTAAATGCTTGATTTAGCCTAAAGTGGTCATGGAAGGAGTGGATCACAGGTTTGGATTTGACTTGTCTATAAGTATGTTTGGGCTGAATTAGGTGGCTCAGAATGAGTCAATGACTGAGCAAAAGTGAATTTAATAATGAGTTAAGGATTGGGCTTAAATTGAGCTTAAAGATGGCTTCAGTGGGAGTGAGTCAGGGAATGGCTTAGAAGCTCAAAAAAGTTTGAGTTTACCTTGAAATGAATTTGGATTTGGGTTTTCTTTTGCTTGTGTTTGGGTGTAGAAGAGAAGAAGTTGGAGTGTTTTTTTTTCGACAAATGGATCAACCAAAAGTACTATGCCATTTGTGATATGTTGGTAGAAAAACGGGTGTGGTTCGGTATGTCTTGAAGTGAAGGAGTGATAATTTGGGTTTGATGTTAGGTAAAAAAAGGCTTGATTTTTGGGTGAGCTATGAAATTCGATGTGGATGTTTATGAAAAAGATCTTGGAAAAAATTTAGAAATATCTAAAGAATATCAACTCAATGACTTGGGCCTATAAGGTCAAATGATACCTTAAGGCTTTTCCAAGCTTGTGGGAACTCAACTTAACCTTCAATAAACTCACATTAATCATCTTAAAAAAATGCTAAGGATTAAAATTAGATACATAAAAATAAAAGGAGTGAAGATTTAGTTTGAATTTCTAGTGTAGGGATTGAATCATTCACTAGTTCTTTAGGAAAGCCTATAAGAAAAACCTATGGCTAGATTCTAAATACTAGAGAGAGAAGAAGAAATATATCTCATCAAAAATGAGTCAACAAAGTTAAATAAGGCATCATATGAACTTGTTAAAGATGTGACATAAAATCAATATTGTCTTCTTGTATTTAGCTACAAAAGTCTTGTGTTAACTAATGGAAACCTAAACTTATTTTAAGTTGAAGTCAAATCAAATGATGCAATATTTCTATGATATTTCTCTATAAAAAACTTATGTACAATATTCCACAAAAGAATTATTATAACAAAGAAGTTTATACATTTTATATTTTATTAGCCTAACACATTGAGCAAGCCTAAGAAAATTCAACTTGAGGAGGAACGATTGCCAAATTCCAAAAACTTAGAACTAAAAGAACAAGACACAATACATAAGCCACTATGCAAGCATTGGAGATATTCCTCTAGTCGCTTTAAAGATAAATTATTGGAGATGCTTCAATAAGCTTGAGAAATATAATGTTTGGGATAAGGCTATCACACCACTTTTATCATTTTAATTGAACACATTAATGTGTTAGAGGCACCTTTTGATGAATTTTTGGATCATAGCAATGCAAAATAAATGAAATCAATTTTCCCATTATGATGTTTAGGAGATAGTTCCCAAAATATCTCATGGGAGTATATTTGGTACTAAATAGGTGTTGAAAGATGACTTAAATTAATCCAAATTAGTGGTTAGAAATATTGATAACTTTAAAGCCTTTCAGATTAAGGGAATAGCCTTCAAAGAAAATTTTGCATCAACATGTTTTTTAAGCCATTAGTTTGTTGCTTTCTTAAAAAAAAAACAAATTATATTATATGGACTTGACGTGTGATTTTATAAATAGAGATATTTAAGAGAATGCGTATGTTGAGTAGCATCCCAACTTAGAGAGCTCAACATATCCAAGCCATGTTTATAGAAAAGAGAAGGCATTATATGGTCTAAAATAAGGACCAACATAGGCAAATCGTAGATTTTATACTTTCCTTCTAAAGAACTCACTTATTAAGGAAAAGGGTTGTTATGAATTGATTCATCAAGAGGACTGCATTAGGCATGATAATTATCTAAAAATATGTAAATGATATACTGTTTGGATCAAAAACTGATTCACCATGAAAAAAAAACTCCTTAGTAATGAGCTATGAGTTTGATATAATTATGATATGTGAGTTGACAAACATTCTAAAATTTAACATTACACAAGAAAGTGATGAAATATTCTTAACTGAGAAAAACTACATGATGGAGTTAATCACTATGCCTCACATATAAGTATGCAAAACTGTGAATATCCTCATGAGTTTGACAATTTTTTTTTAATGAGAAACATATTGACTCAAAAATTATAGAGGAACAATGAAATCAATGCCATATCTTACTAAAAGCTAACCTACAATTTTGTTAGCATCTATAGAACGTAATAATGGCACCCTTCTTAAAAATCTAGTATAAAAAAACTATAGATCATTTAATCTTGTAGGATAGACAATTTGTTTGGATACAAAAAGTACCAAAATAGCACCTTAGAGCATTCATTGATCAAATGTTCTAGTAAAAATGGAACTCCATGGCCACATCCATGATAAAAGCGTACTATATCGATACATGAAGTTGTATTACACAAGTCTTATGGCTTATGCAATAACTACATGAGTTTAGTGTGTATGTTGAAACTATCCCTATCATTCAAGAAAACACCAGTGTTACATGTAGAACTACAAATCCAATTTAGCAATCTAAAACTAATCACATCAATGTTCACCATCATTTTTACAGAGACTTTGTCAAATGAGGATGCCATTCATATTTTTGTCATATAAAATCATTTAGTATGAGCCATTAAGTACACATTAGAGCATTTTTGAAGTAATGAATTTTGATATGTAAATATTATACGAATAAGTTTAATTGTTTATTTCTGTATCATTTTTTTATTGTGTTATCTTTTCTCATTTTATATGTTATGTGATTGTATGTTAAAATTCATACGTAGTCATATTTTTAAATAATTATATTTAGTGGAGAAGAAACGAATCAAAGATTATAAAATTTAGGGAAATCATATAATTAATCCATATTATGTTCTATTAATTGATATGTTTTAACAGATTTAAGTAGTCATCAGGATGTCTTATAGTATTAGTGATCATATTATATCCACATCAAACTGCACAATTAGGCCCATTAAAATAGTCTTTCTATAGCCATAGGGATGATATAAAGTAGTATTCATTGTACTGCTTATTGTACGATCTACTCGAGGTGTAAAATATATTTAAATATCCAAGGCTCCTTCTCTACACTCGCACCTTCTACCATTTTTTGTTCTTCTATTGTGTGACTATATTGAATAAGTTCATCATGACTATAAAATGAGCTTGGAGTCATCAACGTTACAACATGACTAATGATTTTAAGCAATTGATGATGTAATGGCATAAATAAAATATTCAGGAATTTTTTATCTCTAATTCAAAATTGACACTATTAAAGCATCTTTCTTATACTTCTCTCAAATTTTCTATTGACAAAAATAAAATTTTTAATTTCCTTATCCTTCCCATGTCACTCTAAGCTTCTTTTTGATATCTTTTAAATTTGTGATCAATTTGGATTACATTAAAATGTAATATTCAATGTGTAAAAGACTAGATTTAATGTGCAGGAGTATCTTCATGTATTAAATTTTGATGCAAAGCTCCATCTGATAGCCACCAATCCAGTTATAGCTAGACCAGCATAAACCTCTCCATTAACAATTACACACTAAATCTCAACCATTACTCGGTGGATTTGTTTTGAATGGTTGTGTTAAGTAACACATATTTCAATATAACATCATTCATAGAGCTATTATTTGAATTAATTTTAAGAAACTCCTCTCTATCATTACGTATTACTGCATCACCCGAACTATTTAACAACACAAATTTACTTATCATTAAGAAAATATACAATTGTTAAACATCCACACAATCCTTGTTAATAAAACCCCACTCTTTATAATCATATGTTCTTATAAAAAGGATAATTTGGCCCACCCACAACCACACTAACATATACCTTCCTAATTTAATTACCACTCCTTCCACAACATTTGTACTCATCGATGTCATCAAAAAGAAGATAGAGATGACGAAGAAGATGAAGGTGAAACTACTCCACCCATTCACCACTTATGAACATTCACAAAATGCATGGACCAAACAATTTGCATATCTAAAGGTAAACTTCAATGAACATATCACTCAGTTTACTTTTCACAAAGTAGTTATAGAAATAGTGAGATAAAGTCAAACCTTGTTTTCATGATTTATTCTTTAATTACATAGTTATTTTTCCCTAGTATTGTAAAAGGCCACGAATTCCCATTTCATCATCTATAAAATTTTTATTTCCTCCACTAGTGATTCTATAATATGAACTACATCCCATCAATCAAAGTAATCAAAATTTTCATCATATAATGTTAGTTTAATAGATTAAAATTATTTTTTGATATGTAAATCTCACTCATAATTTGATTGTGGTTCCGCCAAATATTGAAACAAAAACATGATCTTCTATTATTATAATTTCTTGTATTTTTTTGACTAAAAACTGTTGAGTGAGTGATCAATTGATAAATATAAAGAACCGCCTTCAAATTTTTATTTTTCAAAATGTGTCCATCGGCAAATTAAATTCTATCATCTAAGCTATTTTGTGTTAATCACTTGCATTCTTTTACTTATATCATAATGTGAATAGAGAGCTAAAGCATAATGAATAAACCATGTTATAGCCGTATGATTTTGCCAATTTGTACTAATTCGAATAATAGGCGATCAAATCAATGAATTATGCTATCATGCAATGATATTATATTAAAAGGCATTTAATCGGGCACCAATATGATACTAACTCCTGAAAGAACATTATTATATTGAGTTTGGTGGTCGCAACTTAAAAGCCCTTCTTCTCAAAAGCTCCTATTCAAGCAAGCCTATGCTTAGAAATATAGCGTAACAATAGATTGATTTTTAAAATGCAATGCTTGGTATAGAAGATTAGAAATTAAATACATTATTTTAAAAAGCGATGGAAAATCAAATATAGCTCTAACCGCAAGCACAAATAATTTAGGTAGCTCTAACCGCAAGCACAAATAATTTAGGTTTTAAAAGAGATTTTCCTTAATCATTTGGGTTAGAAAATCATAAGAAAAACAAAAGTTAAGAAAGGAGAAAGAGATTAATAATTTTTTTATTACAGTAAGAATTGATGGACAAATTTCACGGTAATATTTATAAATGGATAATTAATTTTTTTCTATGTTAAGATATTTTAGTAGATGTTTAATAAAAATTACATGAAGTGAATTAATCTTTTTTCTTATTATTCTAAAAATAATTAGTTGAATTTCTGATCAACTTTGAACGAAGCATTATAAAATCTAGCAGCACTTAACTTGCTAGTCTTCTTAAAGAAGAAATGACGTTTAAACCAGTAACTAAAATAACACCAATAAAATAAAGGGGCTTTTCCCTGCTTCAACTTAGAATTGAATGCCTTGATACATCCTATTCCTCACTTGAACAAAGTACCAAACATAGAGTCAACGACTCCTAAATAATCAATAAGAGATCGCCACATGCAAAATTCAAACACTCATTTTCGTGATGAGATATGCAATGAATAGCAAACACTCATTTTTGTGATGAGATATGCAATGAATAGCATGAGCAGGCCGACATAGGTCTGCCAGTGACAACTTATTTAAAAAATTACATTATTTGGAAAAATATCTACAAATGGCACAATTTAATAAGCCATAGTAGACATATATTTTTAGAAAAAAAACTTACAAATGGCACAATTTAATAAGCTACTCTAGACAAATAAATACTCTCAAACTGTTGTACCGTTAGATTCGGGAGCCATTATTCCATACGGAGAACGTACGCAGTCCGCACGCAGCTCCCCAATACCCATCTGATACCCCTCCCAATACCCTCCCAATACCCATCCACTACCCACCTAATAGCAAATACCTAATACCCAATACCCATCCAATACCCACCCAGTACCCTTAAAATCCCAACACCCATCCAATACACATCCAATACACATCCAATACCCACCCGATACCCTTAAAATCCACACCCAGCGCTGCGTACGTGCTCCGAATGAAATAATTCGCCTGTGGCAATATATATGAAATAGTAACTTAAATACAACGGGACTAACGATTTCGAAAGAGATGAGTACTGGCATATGAAAAATTGCTGCCAATAAAATGTAGGGGTTATCTTCAATAGTATGCAAATTAAAACATTAAGAAATTAAATCAAAGTAGCGATCAAGTATCGCTTTGAAGATCTGCCAAATGGATATAAGATATAAAGAAGACCAACCTAGAAAACAAGCTCATACCATTTCCAACGCCATCCCATTTACTATAGCAATCTAAAAACCATCACAAGTCATATTTCCACACGTCAGCATACGGATCAACGGCTTCGGCAAAAAGACAAACGAAATTAATTTATCCATCCACCCCCAAATGAAGAGATAATTTAGGATATTAACAACTCCTTGGTATTCAAACATTATCTTCATATCAGATATATCTTTAACCACGTTGAAGAAAAACTTCAATACTCCAAATTAAACAATATTTTAGATAATACTTTTTTAAGAGTATTTACAAATAAACCACAGATATTCTCATATATTTATACACTTAATATCTAAATTTTAATATTTATAGGAAGAACATTCAAAATGTTTCCATCATATTTATAATAACTGATACTGAAATTTTGAAAATTAAAGTTTCTTTTTTAAATTTTATTGTTGTAATTATACACTACAATATTACATAAATTAATATAAAATTCAGAAATTAAATATAAAATAAATGAGGATCATGTGGTTTGTGTGTGTCGATCCATTTAGCAGGAGAATGAATCCTCTTTTGTTTTTTGTTTTTTTTTTAATTCTCAAGGGTTCTTTTTTTTTTCTTTTCTTTTTTTTTTTTTGGCACCATTGCGAAATAAATTAGTTGCCGGAGCGATTAATCATATTCAAAAACTGCTGTAGCGATTCCTGCCGCTGGAGCCGCATCTCCTCATTAAACTTCTTGATGAAAGCCTCAACTCGACGGTTAAGGTCGTCCTGCCCGAGAGACGGCTCTCGCCGGACCTTGCCCCCCGACAACAATGAAATGGAGGCGGAGGCTGGTGACGGCACGCCGCCGCTGGTAGAAGGGGGGACGGCTATGCTCTCCGACTTCCGCATCACTGGCGGAGCTGGCTGCAGTGGCACGGCAGTGTTGGCGCGGTTATGATTATCCCACGTGTCGGCCTTCTTCAGGTGGCGGGCCAGGGGAACTGAACGGCCGTCAGTAATCGTCCGCCACGTGCTCTCTAAAGTCTCGTGCTTCCTCGGCCGCGCTACGCCCAAAGCCTTGCCTTCAAAAATTCACCATTTTGCCATCGTTAGGGATTTTTATGACATAAAAGGAAATAATCATATAATTCATTACTTGGCTAATGCTAACTTTAAACTTATGATGTAACTTAAAAATTAAATAAATAAATAAGGCATAGCAGTTGAGGGAAAAAAAAAGATTTAACAGAATAGGTACTTCGCAAAAAATTTTAAAAAAACGTTGGGAAAAAACAAGTACTGTAGCAAAACAATCATTGAGCCTGTCTTTAGATTCATGTTTAATTTGTTAGTAACGATTTACGGATGTCCAAAAGTTCGTATTTATATATGAAAATTGCAGTACAAGAAAATAAATAAATAAATATAATTGCCAAATTTCGATTTTTGGGGTTTACAGGAAATCAAAATAATCGCCCGACGAAAAGGAAGAAATAGAGGGGAATATAAAATCATTAGAGCTAACCTTCAGGGCTTGCCTTGATGCTCTTCCGGCGGCCGAGACGGGCTGAGACAGGCGGCCGGTCCGCCGTACCTCCTCCAGTTCCGTAAGCTGATTTCTCCTGCAGATTCCCACTTGATCCCCTCCTCTTCGGAGACCAGCTCAACCTTGATATCACAAATTCCTCTTCCATCTCCGTCTCGGCGACAGAATCCGATAATACCGTACCTTTACCAACGCCAACGGCCGGAGCGGGGAAATCTGGCAACAAATTCGTATCCTCAGTATACTTAGAAATATAATCGATTGGCGCGGGCTGGTTTGGCGCAACTGAAATCGAGGATGAAGAGGCGTACAGGGTTGCACCAACAGTCGGGTGACCATCAACAGCAACGTTCTTCTGGAATCGGGAGCTGGCAGCGATAGAGATTATGATTCCGTTGATGATGAAGTAGAGATAGGGCGGAGTCAGCCAGGCGGCTATGGATTTGTACAAAAGAGGGCCTTCATCGACGAGATACTCGGTTACCGGCGGGGTTGCAAACCAGAGAGCCACCACTGATGTAAAGACTGCCGCAGAGGCTCCAACAATCTTCATGGACAACAACATCCTGCCGCCCATCATGCTAATCCTAAGGCTCTCTCTCTCTCTCTCTCTCTCTCTCTCTCTCTCTCTTAGCGGAAGACTTCGGAGTAAATGAAAGGCGAGACTGGCTTATATAGAGAACATTATGGAGAGTGGGAGTGGTTCATAAGGAGATCGGTATCATGGCAGCCTGGGGCCCGATTTGATCGCCGTATATTTTAATTTTTAATTTTTTATTTTCTTTTATTTATTTATTTATTTTTTTTTTGGTGGAAACTTACATACACAACACACAATCCTTATGTATTTACGTAACTCATATGAAAGCTCAAATTTGGATAGCACTTTTGCTATATTGCACTTCTGTTGCTTTAAATCTATGCATTTGAAGATGTATTTACCTTTAAATAGTGCTGATAAGTACCTTTTTTGGATATAATATTAATGATTTGAATCGTATGTGTGTAAATATATAAGTTTAGATATGAGATATATAAATAAAAAAAAATATGTGCTGTGTATTATGTAGAAGCCTATTTTTAAATAACTTAATTTTTCAGATAAATAAATAATTTAGTCAATTTTTTAGTAATTCACAAGCTATCAAAGCATTAATATTTATCAATCAAGCTATATGGTGTTTTTAGATAAAATATGTGGATGATTGGATGTTGTAATTCTAAATTTTGTGGTCTTTGTCCATAAGTTCAAGATTTTATAGTCTTCATCAATAAACTCAAGATTTACTAAGCCTTACAAATTGGTTGATTTAACTTTAAGTCGCAGACATAACAACAAGATGAGCGCTTCCCGAGAAAATGAAAAATGTTAAATTACCTTTATCTGTGATTTTAGGTTCTAGCAGAACTAAAGAAGAATAAGAAATATAAGAGTTTTTGTATCTCCTTATGTCACAATCACATCATTGTTTAACCGATTAGCTCTAATTGTGAATGTATCGTGAGGGTTTTGTCAAACCGATAGTTTTGTTGAATCAGGAGAAGGGGGCATAAGTGATGGTTTCGAGCGGAGAGGGGAAAGGTATTTGGCCGAAAGCAGGAGAAGGGGAGTGATGTAGGTGAGGACTTTAGGTGGAGAGGGTAAATGTTATTTGGTCGAAACGAAACCAAGAGAAGAGGAGATAGGTTTAAGGTTTTAATTTATTTTATTTATCAACTTTGTTATTTAATTAATCTATTATCAAATTAACTATAAATTAGATAAATTTATATGTAAGAATTTAATAATTAATACATGAATAAGATTCAATTTAAAATTTAAATTATTATATATAAAATATCAACATTAATAATTAATTAATCTTAAATTTTTGCTTAAAAACTAATATGTTTATTAACTTCTTTATTAATAATAAGTAATTATTTGATAAATAATTAATTATACATAAGCATAAGTGAAAAATATTTAATTTAATTAATATTAATTTAATAATTAATTTCAATCATAATATAAATATAATCAATATTAAATAATAATTTTTTACCTTAAATATTGAATCCATATTTGTTTGTAAATCACACCCAAGACATAGAGTGTAGGACAAACAAGAGAATCAATCAAAGAGAAAAAGAGAATGCACAACATGAGATTTCATGGGTAAATCAGTAGTTCAATTTTGTAGGAAAGACCTCCTATTTATAGATTGCGAGGGTACCTCATGTAAAATTTCATGTTAACAACTATTTTAATAGTAACATTACCAATTATTATTAGACAATTTCATATTCCTAATTGCCTTCGGCACACTTTCATATTCATTACTATTTTAGCACCATTTATTTTCTATAGTCGTTTGAAGTGGGGCATCTGATGACCTGAAAACCTTATTACTCAGTCGGATGGAAGCCTTGGTTGACTGTCAGACATTCACTTGGCCAAAAGATCATTCTTTAGCCTTTTCAAGAGAGAATTTTTAGAAGAGGCCATTCTGTCCTTACGATGAATTGGGCCGTCTGCAAATGATGGACCACTGTAATGACAGGCTCCATAGACAAGAAGCATTTTTAGAGGGTCATAAAGGCGTTCCCTTAGGGGCCTTGAGTTAATTTGATGACGAGTCTTGGGATCGACTGAGAGAGTTGGTCATGGACGACTGTCCCTTGGATTGGGCTCTTTCTATTTCTTCATTTAGTTGTGGTTCCATTTGGTCGGCTCAGAGTTTCGACTGAAGGAAATGTTACTTAATGTTTTTGTCTTTTGACTATCCCAATACACTGTCATTTGGTGTTTATAAGCGAGACTCGTTGGATTTTTTGAAGATTCCTGCATATACATTATTTATGTATATATTTAGTTTCTCTATTATCTTATTTATTGAAAATAGTTGTGATAAGAATAAGAAAACTAAATTGCAAAATTTGACTTATTTATAACATAATAAGTATTTAACTTCCAAGATTTGAGTGCCCACATTCCCCATAAATAAGGTATAATTATTCTATTCCATCACTTTTCTTAGCTTCCTTTATTTTAGTTTGTTAAGAAAGGTATTTAAGACAAGTTCAAGGAGAATTTTGTTGAGTTGGCGAATGAAGTAGTTATGATGAAGGCCTTTGGAATTTTAACTAGAAAATTTGTCCCTTCTAATGATGTTCAGAAGAAAAAGAAACCAAAGTGTAGCGGACATGTGGAGAAGAAGAAATAACAAAGTGGAAATGAAGTCAAAAGGATAAAGCTGGTCGGTCGACATAAAGAGTCCATAATAAGGGAGCATATCAGAAGAAGAAAAGCTGGCTAAACAGTTGGCCCATAAAAACAGAGGTGGAGGATTCAAAGAAAGTGTCTGACCCGTGTGACTCAATATCGCTCCACGGAGGGATGGCCAGCATGGCGGATGTGCACCCCACTTGCATGACTTTCTATGCCCTTTTGCCTTTCTGTGCACAGTCAGCTTAACAATCTTTCTAGATGGTAATGAAGATCTAATTCCCACTAACTACCTTTTGAGTGGTACTCTCCCTGTGTTCAAAATTTAATTCAACTCGGTGTCTTACCTCGACGATGGACAAAAGGCTGATCACAACACTTTGAAAAATTATGGAATAATGTCGGTCAGCCTCCCAATTCAAAATATGCTCTCGGATTCGGCACAGTAGGATCAGTTGATGATATGGGATTTTGCTTGTTTATCACTTGCGAACCTAATAAAGACTGCTTGGAAGCTTCAGAAGACCTCAAAGATCTACCAATCGGAGATGCTCCACCAGAATTTGAAGAAGAAATCAAATCTACAATAGACGAGTTAACGAAAGTTAACTTAGGTACTAGCGAAGAGCCTAGGCCTACCTTTGTTAGCTCCTTACTCAATAAAGAAGACTCCGAAGACATAATCAAGCTATTAATGGAATTCAAGGACTGTTTTGCTTGGAGTTACGACGAAATTACAGGATTAGCTCCAGAAGTCATAGTTCACAGGCTAGGAGTGGATCCTACTTCCGTTCCAGTCAGACAAGCTCTCAGAAGAATGCGTCTAGAAATTGAGCAACAAGTAATAGCCGAAGTTAAGAAGCTAATAGACGCTAAATTTGTCCGTGAAGAACAATACCCAACTTGGTTAGCCAACTTGGTACCAGTCAGAAAGAAGAATGGTCAGATCAGAATCTGCGTGGATTTCAGAGATTTGAATAAAGCATGTCCGAAGGATGAATTTCCACTACCAATCCCAAAACTGATGATCGACATCGCTTCGACGCATGAAATCTTCTTATTTATGGATGGATCGTCGGGATACAACCAGATAAAGATGGCATCAGAAGACGAAAAACTCACGGCATTCAGAACGCCGATCAGAGTGTATTGCTACACAGTAATGCCATTCGGACTAAAGAACGCAGGAGCAACATACCAAAGAGCAATGACGAAGATTTTTGATGATCTCATTCACAACCAAGTCGAGTGCTACGTCGATGATGTGGTCATCAAAAGTAAACTGAAGGAAGATCACCTGTATGATTTGAGAATTGTTTTCGAGCGACTAAGACAATTTAACCTTAAGATGAATCCCTTAAAATGCACCTTCGGCGTCACCTCCGAGAAATTCTTAGGATTTGTTCTCCGACATCGCGGGATTGAATCGATCCGGAGAAGATTAAAGCTATTTTAGAAATGCCTCCTCCCAAAACATTGAAACAACTACAATCCTTTGAAGGGAAGTTGGCATATCTTTGACGCTTTATCTCGAACTTGTCAGGTAGGTGTCAGCCCTTCTCGACATTGGTTAAAAAGGACGCCAAATTTGTTTAGGATGAGAAATGCCAGCGGGCTTTCAAGGACGTTAAGCAATATTTAATGACACCTCCTGTCTTAGCAACCCCAGTCTCAGGTAGACCGTTGATACTTTATACCGCAGCTTTAGACGATTCTCTCGGAGCCCTGCTAGCCCAGGTCAATGACGAGGGAAAAGAAAATGCTCTCTACTACTTAAGCCGTCGTCTAATCCCGACGGAAGTAAAGTATCCTCCAATTGAGAAGCATTGTTTGGCCCTGATCTTTGCCGCTCAAAAGCTCAGGCATTACATGCTTTCTCATAAGGTCAACCTTATTTCGAGAGTTAATCCGTTGCAATACTTGATGGCCCGACCGACGCTTTCTGGTAGACTTGCCAGGTGGTCGATGGTACTATTGCAATTTGACATAACTTTTTTTCCTCTTCGCGCCGTAAAGGGACAAGTCCTAGCAGATTTCCTCGCAGCACACCCTTTGCTGGCGGATTCGCCTCTCGACGACGATTTGCCTGACGAGCAGATAAAGAACCTAGAAGACCCTGATGATCAACATTGGGAACTATACTTTGACGGTGTGTCCTCAGCACAGAAGAACAAAGAATTACAAACGATAGTGCCCGGTAAGGCAGGAATCAGACTAATCTTTATAACACTGGAGCAGGGGATGTTAAGATACTCCTACCACTTAACGGAACCGTGTACAAACAATGAAGCGGAATACGAAGAACTCAGAACAGGACTGAAATTAACCATTCAGATGGGAATAACGAACATTAACATTTACGGAGATTCTTAGTTGATCATTCAACAAGTCGCCGGACAGTACAGAATTTTAAAGCCAATACTCGAACAATACTTTCAGTATGCCATGAAATTGTTGGAACAAATTCCAAACGTAACAATCTACTAGATTCCAAAAAGAGAAAATGCTCTCGCAGATGCGTTAGCCCGTCTTGCAAAGGAATTTGCCTGCTTACAGGATGAGTCAGTTGAAATGTCAGTTCAGGGACGACAAGTCCTATCACAACTCGACATGGATACAATACACAAATCAGAAAAAGTAGAAGAATCAGTTGCAGCAATAACAGAAAATACAGAAGATTGGCGGTAACCATTAATAGACTACTTGCAGACAGGAAACCTGCCTAACGATAAGTCGTTAGCCCATCAAATCAAGAAAAGAACTGTCTTACGCATTAATAAACAACACATTATACAGAAGGTCTTTCGATCAGATGTGGCTAAGATGCCTGAGCGGGTCCGAGGCTCGTGATATTATTAAATAAGTACACTGAGGACTTTGTGGCGCTCATCAGTCGGGTCCGAAAATGAAAATGAAGATTAAAAGACTAGGGTACTACTGGCTCTCGATGATGACCGATTGCATGAAGATTGCCAAAAGTTGTCACCAGTGCCAAGTGCATGGAGTGGTTCTACATCAACCTCCAAATGTGCTACATCCGACAATCGCGTCGTGGCCATTTGAGTGTTGGGGCACAGATATTGTGGGTCTGATAGAGTCGCCTTCTTCACGAGGACATCGCTTCATTCTTGCAGCTACAGATTACTTTTCTAAGTGGGCGTAGCGCATCGCTCGTAGAAGTGAAAGCACATCACGTGCTACAATTCTTCAAGAATCAAGTCATCTACCGTTTCGGAGTACCGCGCAGAATCATTTCAGATAATAGGTCCGCATTCAAGAGCACAAAGATCAACAGTTTTGTCAGAAGACACGGGATTGATTAGCGCTATTCAACAATCTACTACCCAAGAGCGAACGGCTTGGCCGAGGCTTTTAATAAAACTCTCGTCCAAATCCTAAAGAAAGCTTTGGACGACAACAAGAGAAATTGGCACGAGAAGTTGTTAGAAGCCTTATGGGCCTACAGGACGAATTTTAGGACTCCTACTCAGTCTACGCCTTACGCTTTAGTGTACGGGTCCGAGGCCATCTTGCCCTTGGAAGTTCAGCTTCCGTCACTCCGAATTGCAGTTGCAGAAAAGATCACTACAGAAGAAAATGCCTGACTACGACTGGAAGAATTGGAAAGATTGGAAGGGAAAAGACTTCCCGCGCAGCATAATTTGGAATTGTATCAAGCCAAGATGATCCAGGCCCATGATAAACGGGTCAACCCAAGAACTTTCAAAGTCAGTGACTTAGTTCTTGTTCTCAAGAGACCTATCATTGCACACCACAAGAAAGGAGGTAAGTTTGAACCAACCTGGGAGGGACCATTTGTGGTCGAGACAGTCTACTCAGGAGGTTCCTACCAGCTTGTAAATTGTCGTGGAGAACGACCTATGCTTCCAATTAATGGACGATATCTCAAGAAGTATTACGCAACCTGATGTTTTGAAGGATGAATCCTCATTCCTAGAAGCACGAGCATAGTAATTACTTATGACTGGCTCCGAACCCAAAAAAAATATAAAAAAAAGTGGATGATAAAGAAAATTGTTTAAAAAAAATGTTAAAAAAAAGGAAACATGTGAAATCCTGATAATAAATTTTTTATCCTTCCTTTCAAATCGAGTCTCACTCTTGATCTCTTTTGATCTTTTCCTACTTCTATTTAAATTCAAAATAAATGAATAAAAAGCTCTTCATTAATAAACAAATATTTTTTCTACTGTTCTTGTTCTTAGTACAGCCCCTGATCCTTTCCTTATTTTTATGCAGGGAAATGTCGAACGGGCAGTTGGTTCTAATTAAAAGAACTTCGAGCAAAGAACAAAGGGAAAATGAAAATAGACGAGAACTCTTTTAAAAAAATCTAAATGTCAAAATAAATTCTAAACTGATACGAACTCCAAATATTTTTGAAATTGAATCACCAAAATGAACGAAATGAATTTAAATCTCAATCTGAATCCTTCGATCTGAATCCTTCAATTATTCTTCAAAATGAAATCTGTTTGAAACTCTTCTGAAATTCAAATCTTTTTCTCTACTTGTCACCAGGTCAAGTCTTTTCAACTTGGTACGCTTACCAGTTTCTTTCAGTTCTCTTTCCTCTTTGTTTTAGAGGATTGACTAGTTCTGTTGACACGGAGCCACGAACTTTATTCGATTTGGTTTTGATGGAACAACACTGGGTCCCTCTTCACACAAATAAATTTCTGAGACTGGTACCAAATTCCAGTTCTCTTCCTTCGAGGTCGGTACCAAATTCTGACTCTCTTTCGAATTGATACCAAATTTCAATTCTAAATTTCCGAGACTGGTACCAAATTCCAGTTCTCTTTCTTTCGAGGTCGGTACCAAATCCCGACTCTCTTTCGAATTGATACCAAATTTCAACTCTAAATTTCCGAGACTGGTACCAAATTCCAGTTCTCTTCCTTCGAGGTCGCTACCAAATTCCGACTCTCTTTCGAATTGATACCAAATTTCAATTCTAAATTTCCGAGACTGGTACCAAATTCCAGTTCTCTTCCTTTCGAGGTCGGTACCAAATTCCGACTCTCTTTCGTACCAAATTTCAATTCTAAATTTCCGAGACTGGTACCAAGTTCCAGTTCTCTTCCTTCGAGGTCGATACCAAATTTCTACTCTCTTTCGAATTGATACCAAATTTCAATTCTAATTTTCTGAGACTGGTACCAAATTCCAGTTCTCTTCCATCGAGGTCGGTACCAAATTCCGACTCTCTTTCGAATTGATACCAATTTTCACTTCTAAATTTCCGAGACTGGTACCAAATTCCAGTTCTCTTCCTTCGAGGTCGGTACCAAATTCTGACACTCTTTTGAATTGATACCAAATTTCAATTCTAAATTTTCGAGATAGGTACCAAATTCCAGTTCTCTTCCTTCGAGGTCGGTACCAAATTCTGACTCTCATTCGAATTGATATCTAAATTTCGATTCATAACTTTCGAGACTGGTACCTAAATTTCAGTTCTCATTTCGAGGTCGGTACCTAAATTCCGACTCTCTTTCCGAGATCGATACCTAAATTTCGATTCTCTTTCAAGATTGATACTTAAATTTCAAATCTCACTCTCTCGAGATCAGTACCTAAATTCTGATTCTCATCCTTTTTCTGTCGATACTTAAACTCTGATTCTCACTCCGAGGCTGGTACCCAAATTCCAGTTCTGTTCGCAATCCTGAGGTTGAAACCCAGGTTTCAATTGTCATTTCAAATCCAAGTTTCAAATTCAAAATTTCCTTAAATTGATTTTAAATTAAACTTCAATCGAAATTGAAACTCGGAACAAATCGAAATCTAAACTCACACATTGAAACTTGAAATTTAAAAGTAAAATGAAATCTAAATCAAATTCTCCAGATCTTGTGATTTGGAGTTCACCTCCTTTTCCATTCCCCGATGAGAGTTCGGGAATCTCCGATCTTGGAAATATACCCGATACTCCCCAGTGGAAATTCTTCTACTTCGTCCTAAGTTTGTCACTTGGACATCTGTATTGGCTTTGTTGATCTCTTCGGTCAACGCCAATATGCGCGGTGTGCTTGGTTAGCACACCACACCTATTGGGGGTCCATTTGTTGACCTCAATTTTGGTGAGGTCTTTTGCTTCTCTCTTTAGTACTTAGGATCTAGCCTTAGGCTTTTCCTTTGACTAATCTTAGAGGACTAGAAATGGAACCCACCATTTAGAAATTCAAACACTTCTTGACTCCCTACAAACCCCACAAGCTTGATTGTAGACCCCTAATCACCTAAAGGGTTGAAATCAAATGTGGAGGTTTAAAGGATGAGTTCCCTATAGGACTTTTTGGCCTTAGGAATACCCTGGATGGCCTGGTCTGGTGAGGGTTAACTTACACATACACTACACTCTCACACACATTCCAAGTCCTAAAACCACACTCTAACCCAACTTGACTTCCTGACTCATGTAGGTAATTCATATGGATAACCCTAAGCCCCTAGCTAAGAGGGTTAGGAACAACATAGTGAATGCCTCAAATGTGTCCTCTCATGGCTCATATGGGCTTAATATGGCTTCATGGCTCAACCAAAATGATTCCATTTCACTCACACTTGATCAATCTTCTTTTTTTCAAAATTTCAGTTTTGACCACGGGGCCCGGACCCACCAAACCTACCAAATACCTCGAAATGACCCAAAATTTGCAAAATTACCTAAATTACCCAAGATTCCTCAAAATTAATCCTAAACACTTCCCACCACTCAAATTGACCATCTTTGGCCAAAAATACCAAAATTTCCAAAAATACCCCTAAATCCCCCCCAATTACCAAAATACCATTTTACCCAAAAAATCCAAAAAATTCTAAAAATTCTCAGAAAATTCCAGAAAATCCCAAATATTCTTAATTTCATTTTGGTCAACTATAACATGGGCTAATTTTGCCAATTTACCCCACTTTTACCAAAACCCCCAATTTGACCCATTTTTTAACCCAAGTGAACCCATTGTCAAAACAAACCACCCCAATTGATCTCAATTTTGGTCCATTTCAATTCTAACTTCAACTCAATATCACCAATATCAATTTAGACCAAATCCAAGTCCAATTTGATTGATATTTGGGCCCAATTCCAATTTGGGGCTTAAGGCCCAATTTTGACCCATGACCCAAACCTAGCCCAATTCAACTCCAATTGGCCCCAAATCTTTTCTAAAGACTTCCTAACATCCCCATAAACAAAACACTAACTTGATTTGCCCAAAATTTGAACCTAAACTCCACCCAAACCTAACCTAAAACCAAAATCCCTAAAATTGACCTAAGCCCAAACCTAACCCAAATGGGCCCAAATCCCAAAATTAGAGCCCAACCAAAGTTGAAAACTCTTTGTAACACTCCCATAAACATTTTTAAACATTAATTTTACACCAAATTCAACCTTAGCCCAACCTTAGCCCAAGTTATCCCAATTTGGCCCACCTTGGCCCCTTTACCAAAAAAGCCCAAATTCAACCTAATTCTACTCCAAATCACACCAAATTGATTCCAAACCATTCATGAAACATCCCTAAACTAAACACAACATTTATTTGGCATGGTATTTCACAAAATTCTTCATCCAAAAGTCCATTTTGAAATATAAAGGCCCACCCATTTAAGGCCTTTAAAAAGCCCACTTCCACCAAACCCAAAAGCCCAAAAATTCATCCAAAGCCTGCATGACAAATCCTTCTCATCATCCACTTAATAAAATCATTCCCTAAAGTTTGAAACATATGATTAAATCATTCCAAATTAGGCTTTATCCAAATTCCCATCAAAATGCCAAAATTCCTAAAATCCATTCCAATGAAATTGACTAAGCCATCCCCAAGCCCAAATGAAGCCATGAAGCCATGAAGCCATCCTTAAGCCATGTAAATCCATGAGAAGTTTGAAATGTGACCATCCCATAAATGGCAAGAGGAGGAGCCTCTTTAAGGATTCTCTTAAAGGTGATTAAACCTTTTCATGCTTCCCCTAAACTATGTTTAAACTTAAACATGCTTGGATAGTGACTTCTCCCCACTAATCTAGCTGACTCACCTAACCTCCCTCAGCCCAAATCAGAGCTTGGAAAGGTGCACCCAACCCAAACCCATTGGATGACCAAATTGAGTCCAAAAAAGCCCCTTCACCATTCCATTTTGAATGACGCTTTCTACACATGGCCAATCTCCATTGCTTGCACCATTGCCAACCCCTGACCCTCCTGATGACAACAGTGACTTGACCACCGCCGGCCAGCCCACCACGACCACAGGAAACCACTGTGCCGAGAGCACCCATGTGTGCCAATTTTTGAATTTCTCCTTGCTGAGTTGTCCCGGCCCAATTGAACACCATGGCTGTTCTTCCCTTGCCTTGAGCAGTTGATCCAAGCCATCAAACCCCCCTGGTGAGCCCTCCAGCCACCTCTATTTAAGCACCACCTCCTCTCGCCAAAAAAGGTGTTGAACCAAAACCTTACCAAAACTCTGCCAAAATCACTCCAGATCCCTCTCCAGACATAGAGAGCTTGATTCCCACTGAAATCCAGCCCTAAAGCCCTCTCTGTGAGTCCAATTTTGGAGTTGAAATTTAAGCCCAAAACCAGGACACTTCACCATAGTGAGCCAATCTTCAAATTGATTGACTCTACACCTTCACCAGACCAAGATGAGAAGTTCCCCAGCAAAAGCCCCCTCACCAGGCCAGCCATTTCTTCCAGCCTCCAAGCTTTGAGATCAGGCTTGGTCACAAACCTAGGCATTTCCCCAGAGCAAGAGACTTCATCTGGAGCTTGCTTGGACTCAATTGAAGGTGACACAACTCTTAGATCGAAGCTTCACTTCTCTGAGCAAAGGTATGAACTCACTCTTCCTTCCGAGCTCCTGGAGATTCTCCATTTAGATTGAGTTGATTTCAATGCACCTTAACTGTATAGATGTGTTCGTCTCTTCAAGACGAATCGATAGAGTATAAGAACCCAAAAATCTATGGAGAATCGAGTGAGATCTTAAGGTTTTAGTGTGGATGGTCACGGATGCACACCAGTCGGAGACGATGACCAGGAGCCGTTGGATCGCGCGTGTATCGAGCAGACGATCGAGAAAATATATTAAGAATTTCATACCAATTTTATATGAAATTGCACTTTAAAGAAAGGTATTTTTTTTGTTTTATTACATGAATGAAGATTTATAAGTATTGAAGGCAAAAAACACAAAAGAAACAAATTTGGAGCAAAAAGGACTTCATTTGATGAAAATTGAACTGTCCCGCCGACGGCGAGATTTAGGCCGCCGACGGCGAGTTTTTTCCGAAAGATTTTTAATATATTATAAGGAGCCCGCTAACGGCGAGATCGAGCCCGCCGACAGTGAGATTGGAGCGTTTAGCCCATCTTCTAGAAGCCCGCCGACAGCGAGACAGATACTCTCCGACGGTGAGATAATTAAATTGAGCCAGATACATTGAACCTGGACGCTTTTTGAAGAGGTGCTTAAGCAACCTTTGGAGATTTGACCCTTCTATAAATAGAACCGAAATTTAGTCAGTTGGTGTGTCATTCTAGAGTCAGTTTTAGTAATTTGTGTTAAGAGCCTTTTGAGTGAGTAGACTAAGTTTTTATCATTTTGGTGTGCTGTACTGGAAGAGAGAGTCAAAGGAACTTCAAGAGTCTGCTTGCGGAGAAGAATTGAGATAAGTATATTTGATATTTGTTTGTTAACTTTAATGAAATCCATGCTTTGTGTTATCTTTCCCATGCATTCTGAGTAGTTACCTTAGTCTTTCTCCTTGTTCTTGAGATTAGTGAAATGACAAATTTAAATAGTTGTGCCTGAAAAATGAAAATAGAAATTGTGTTAATCTTTTTACTTAAGTCATAATTTACTTTCAATCTGGCCAATTGATTTGTTAACATATGTTGAATTATCAACTATAGTAAAGATTACATCCAAGATTCAGGGAAATCAAAAGCCTTTTAAGGAGGGTGCAAATAAATAGGGAAATATTAACTAGCGGGCGTAGAATTGAACATTTTAGTGTGATAGACTAAAATATTCAATTCGGTCTTATTGTTTGAGAGCTGAAGTGTAGATGTTAGCCCTCAGGCGAAGGGAACGTGGGAGCTCTGAAGTGGCAGTCGATATTCTCCCAGCCTAGCCGCAGATTCAGTAATCAAACATAAGACTAGTCAATATTCTTTGCACCTAGAACAAAGGGTAAAGATAGATTTGCTCCTATTTGGCACAATATAATTAAAAACTAATTTAAATTTTCATTCACTTAATACTCTAAAACAAGGAGAAAGATACTTTTCTGAAATCTTATATTAACCTTTTAAGCATTAGTTTATTTTAGTCTAAGTGTTCTAAATTTTCGTATACTAGATTAATAAGTAAATTTACTTTAAGTTGTTCTTTGAAATTTACTAACTTCCCTGTGGGATCGATATCTAGGACTCCATTAGAGCCCTATATTACTTGATAACGATACGTATACTTGCGTAGTATCCACAATATAAACCATAAAATCCATAACATAATCATAAGAATATATTTAGTGCGGATCAAGTTTTTAGTGTTGTTGCTAACTTTTATAATAGTAAGTATAAATATCAAAAAGTGGATCAAGTTTTTGGCGCCGTTGCTGGGGAAGTTAATAGTAAGTAATTATTAAGGTAATTAATAGAATTATTAAAATAATTATTAGAACAACATACTATTTTAAATATTACTTAAAAATTGTATGTGTAAATTTGGAAACAAAAATTTAATGCCTTACGATTCAGAATTAGAACGCACAATAAAAAGAATTAGAAAACAAAAGAGAGAAATTTAAAATTTAACAAAAATGACAAATAATCCAGAAATTGAAAATATAAACCAACAAAGACCATTAAGAGATTATGCCAACCCTACATTAGATGAAATTCACCTAACTATTCAAAACCCTGATGTAGCCGCTAACTCATTCGAACTTAAACCTGCAATTATCCAAATGGTACAGAATAATCAATTTAGTGGTTCACCTAACGAAGATCATAATTTACATCTTGCTAGTTTTTTGGAACTATGTGCTACTTTTAAATATGAAGGAGTATCTAATGATGCTATTAGACTTCGGCTTTTTCCTTTTTCTTTAAGGGATAAGGCTAAGATGTGGTTAAATTCATTAGCACCTGGATCTATTAAAACTTGGGGAGAATTATCACAAAAATTTCTATCCAAAAATTTCCTCCCTCGAAAACTGCAAAACTTAGAAATGATATAACATCTTTTAGCCAGTTTGATGGAGAATCCATATATGAAGCTTGGGAAAGATTTAAAGAACTTCTTAGGAAATGCCCACATCATGCATTACCAGATTGGTTAATTATACAAACTTTTTACAATGGATTAGTAGGATCTCTTAGATCAATCATTGATGTTCTTCACTGGAGGTTCATTAATGTCAAAACCATTTGATGAAGCCTATGCTTTAATCGAAGAAATGACTACTAATAATTTTCAATGGCTTGCTGAAAGAGTAAATACTAAAAAGATAGCTAGTGTTCATGAAAATGATGCAATATCTATACTAGCTTCTCAAATTGCTGTTATATCAAAGAAAATAGATTATTTTGGAATGAATTACTCTCCTAATATATTAGAAGAAAACTCATCTGGACAAATTATAGATTCTTAATCTCCTTATGAAACTATAAATGCTATTAATAATAGACCCAATAATCCTTATGAAAATTATTATAATCCTGGTTGGAAGAATCATCCAAATTTTAATTGGAATAACAATACATCTAATCAACAATGATGAACAACTCTATAGGAAATCCACCTAATCAAGGAAATTCAAATTATAAACCTTCTTATCCACCTGGATTGAATAACACTCAATTTAAAGAGAAGAAGTTATCTATAGAAGAATTAACATTAAGTATGTGTCAGCACTTGCAATATCAAGGAAATCAATTACAAATTCAAGGAAATCAATTACAAAATCAAGGAGCATCAATTAAAAATATTGAAACTCAACTCGGACATATTGCTACTGCACTCAACAATAGAATTCCTGGAACTTTTCCTAATAATGTGTAAATAAATCTGAAAGACCAAGAAAAAGAACAAATTAAAGCGATATAATTAAGAAGTGGAAAAGAGTTAGAAACTAAAAGTCAGAAAGAAA
This sequence comes from Papilionanthe hookeriana x Papilionanthe teres, assembly GCA_022702705.1. Lineage (NCBI taxonomy): Eukaryota > Viridiplantae > Streptophyta > Magnoliopsida > Asparagales > Orchidaceae > Papilionanthe > Papilionanthe hookeriana x Papilionanthe teres. The sequence goes on along the minus strand of CM040439.1, from coordinate 60,676,825 downwards.
CAAAAAGTAAAAATGAGGAAGTGGAAATTGAGAAAGAAAAGGCTCAACAAGATAAAAATTTAGAATATTCATTAATCCCTATGAAAATATCTATAGAAAAACCACCACCACCTTTTCCTCAACGACTAAAGCAACATAAAAAAAGATAAGCAATTTGCTAAATTCCTTGAAATTTTAAAAAAATTAACGGTAAATATTCCTTTCGTAGAAGCATTAGAACAAATGCCTAATTATGTAAAATTTATGAAAGATATTTTAAATAGAAAAAGAAAATTTACAGACAATGAAACTGTTGCTCTTAGTGAAGAGTGTAGTGCAATTATTCAGAAAAAGCTTCCTGAAAAATTAAAAGATCCTAGTAGTTTCACTATACCCTGCGCTATTGGAGAAAAGTTTTATGGAAAAGCTTTGTGTGACTTAGGAGCAAGCATAAATCTAATGCCTCTATCAATTTTTAAAAGATTAGAATTAGGAGAAATTTTCACCTACTTCAGTAACTCTTCGATTAGCCGATCGTTACGTGACTTATCCTAAGGGAGTTATTGAAGATGTGTTAGTAAAAGTGGATAAATTTATCTTCCCAGTAGATTTTATTGTTCTAGATATGGAAGAAGATAAAGAAATTCCCATAATATTAGGAAGACCCTTTTTAGCCACTGGAAAAGCTATGATTGATGTTCAGAAAGGAGAATTGACAATGAGAGTAAACGATCAAAAAGTAACTTTTAACATAGCAAAATCAATGAAATATCCTGCTTTAGAAAAAGATGATGAATGTTTTCGAATGGAAATACTTGAACATTTACAAAATGAATATTTTAAAGAATAATATGAAGAAAAATTAGAAAAAGAAAATATAGAATTAATTGAAGAAGCAAATAATGAAAAACTGGATTATATACAAGAAAAATTTGAAATGTTGGATAATACTGAAAACATTGAAAAGAATATAGTTCCGTCAATAATTAGACCTCCTGAACTTGAATTAAAAATTTTATCTGATCATTTAAAATATGCTTATTTAGGTAACCATTCAACCCTACCGATTACTATATCAATTAAATTGAATGAATTACAAGAACAAAAACTGTTAGACACATTAAAAAAATATAAAAAAACTTTTGGTTGGACTTTAGCAGATATTAAAGGAATTAGTCCTTCAATCTGTATGCACAGAATTATTCTAGATAATGAACATAAGCCAAGAGTAGATCCTCAAAGAAGATTAAACCCAATAATGAAAGAAGTAGTCAAGAAAGAAATATTAAAATGGCTAAATAATGGTATTATATATCCTATTTCGGACAGTGCTTGGGTAAGCCCAATTCACTTGTGTTCCTAAGAAAGGAGGAGTGACCGTTAAAGCTAATGAAAATAATGATTTAATACCTATAAGACAAGTTACTGGATGGCGTATATGTATTGACTATAGAAAATTAAATGCAGCCACTAGGAAAGATCACTTCCCATTACCATTTCTAGACCAAATGTTGGATAGATTAGCCGAACATAAATATTTTTGTTTTTTATATGGATATACCGGTTATCATCAGATACATATTGCTCCTGAGGATCAAGAGAAAACTACATTTAATAGTCCATATGGAACATTTGCTTTTCGAAGAATGCCTTTTGGATTATGTAATGCACCTGCAACATTCCAGAGATGTATGATGTCTATATTTAGTAAATTAATTGATAATGGAATATAAGTATTTATGGATGATTTCTCCGTATTTGGAACGTCATTTGACGCATTCTTGAATCAGCTTGAAAAAGTATTAGAAGTATGCGAGAAAACTAACTTAGTTCTAAATTAGGAGAAATGTCAATTTATGGTTGTAGGAGGAATTGTATTAGGGCATAAAATTTCGGAAAATGGCATGGAAGTAGACCCTGCAAAAATTCAAGTTATAGCTAATTTACCACCTCCAACTACAGTAAAAGGGGTAAGAAGTTTTCTTGGACATGCTATATTCTACAGACGCTATATAAAAGATTTTTCAAAAATTACTAAACCTTTATGCCAACCTTTAGAAAAGGATAAGAAATTTGAATATACAACTGAATGCCTAAACGCTTTTGAATTATTAAAAGATAAATTAATCACAACACGAATAATAGTTTCACCTGATTGGGAGAAACCATTTGAACTTATGTGTCATGCTAGTGATTATGCTATAGAAACGATGACTTGGGCAAAGATATGATAAAATTTTCAAAGTTATATACTATGCTTAGTAAAACTCTTAATCATCGTTGAAATGAATTATACGATTCTTGAAAAAGAGCTATTAGCAATTGTTTATGCTTTTGATAAATTTAGGCCTTATCTAATTGGTACTAAATGTATTGTGCATACGATCACTACGATATTAAATATCTAATGCAAAAGAAAGATTCCAAACCAAGATTAATTAGATGGATATTACTAATGCAAGAATTTGATTTTGAAATCATTAACAAAAAGGAAGCGATAATCAAATTGCGAGATCATTTATCAAGACTTGAATATAATGATTTATACGAAGCGATAACGAAATTACTGATAGTTTTCTTGATGAACAGCTATATAATATAAATGAGTGGAAAATACCATGGTATGCTGACATAGTAAATTATATTGTAAGTGATATTTTACCACTTATATTAACTTTGCAACAACAAAAAAAATTCATTCATGATGCTAAAACATACTTTTGGGATGAACCATATTTATATAAGCAATGTAAGGATCTTATAATTAGAAGATGTGTGCCTTATGAAGAAACATAACAAATCATTCAGGAATGTCATGATTCTGATTTTGGAGGACATTTTGGAACAGATAAAACTACTTATAAGATTTTACAATCTGGATTCTATTGACCTACTCTTTTTAGAGATGTTTATAGATATATAAAAACTTGCGATAGATGCCAACGAGTAGGTAATATATCTAGAAGAAATGAAATGCCTCTAAATTTTATATTAGAAGTTGAGATTTTTGATGCTTGGGGATTAGATTTTATGGGACCATTTGTTCCTTCATTTGGAAACTCATATATATTAGTTGCTTGTTGATTATGTTTCTAAATGGATTGAAGCACAAGCTTTACCTCGGTGTGATGCTTAAGAGTGTTTCGAAGTTTCTAATGAAAAATATTTTTACTAGATTTGGAATGCGAGAGTGATTATCAGCGACGGAGGATCTCATTTTAGAAATCAATATATTCACAAACTAGTAGAAAAATTTAACATTATTCATAAAATATCAGTCGCTTATCATCCACAAACCGAGTGGATTAGCTGAAGTTTCTAATCGAGAAATTAAACGTATTTTAGAAAAGATCGTAAACCACTAATAGATTAGATTAGCTACAAGACTAGATTACGTATGGACATACGGGACTCGCTTATAAAACCCCGATTGGAATGACTCCTTACGAGACTTATTTATGGAAAAACTTGCCACTTACCGAGTTGAATTAGAACATAAAGCTTATTGGGCAATTAAAGAATTTAATTACAATACGAAAGAAGGTTGGTGAGAAAAGATTATTGCAATTGAATGAACTAGATGAATTAAGAAATAAATCTTATAATAATGATAAAATTTATGAAGAAAAAATGAAATTATGGCATGATCAGAAGATTAACCTGAAGAATTTTAAACCAGGACAAGAAGTTCTGCTTTATAATACAAGATTGAAATTATTTCCTGGGAAATTGAAATCTCGATGGTTAGGGCCTTTCACTATAACTCAAATATTTTCATATGGAACTATAGAAATTGAAGATCCAAAAACTGGGCATAGATTTAAAGTAAACGAACATAGATTAAAAGCTTATTTTGAAGGGAGAATACCAAATTTTAAAGAGGTATTAATGCTCAGTCAACCTGATTACTAACTAAAATAAGTCGGGCTGACGACGTTAAACCAAGCGCTTTATGGGAGGCAACCCATAGTAATTATTAATTAGGATCTGTTTACTAATATTATTTAAAAATTTAAATATAGAATGAATTCTACTCATTTTACTTATTAGAATCATCACAAATTTGAATCTATACGAAGAAATCGGAAAATATTCGGAACGGAACAAAAAAGTGGGCAATTAACCTATTCTCTCTGACGGTGAGATCAATTTCACCGACAGCGAGATCGGCACGCCCAATTTCAATTTTAATTAATTAACTATCCCGCTGACGGCGAGATCGTTTCCGCCGACGGCGAGATAGTTCAAAAGCGGTTTTAATGAGTTATTTTGTGGTTTTGGACGGTTCTAAGGTCATTTCTCTTTAAAAAACGTTTAGAACATCATTCTTACATCATCTTTATCCTTAGAAAGGACTAGAGCCCTTCAAAATAATCGATTATGGCCTCCAAACTACTTAAAACCACGAAATTTGGAGTTTTTAACCGAAGAAAATTCGTCAGTTCTGAGGCTCAGCGAATATTCAACAAGGTTTTGATGAAAAAGCGACTGATTAAGGAGAGAGGATTTGTAAACAGAGGAGCGGAGAATTCAACAACAACAATTGAAGAAATGATTGTTCAGCGACGTTGGGAGGTATTCTGCTATACCACATCTGCTGTGGTCATTCCAGTAGTCAAAGAATTCTACTCTAATCTGCATGCGATCCATAACGGAAGTGTTTATGTAAGAGGCAGATGGGTAACTTTCCCTCCTTCTCAGATAAATGAATTATACTCGATTGAGAATACCCCTGTTTGCCACTATTCAAATTTTGTTCCTACAAGATACAACATGAATGAGATTTACAGATATCTGACCGACGAACCTGATGATTGGGAGACGGGTACGTTAGTTTTTCTGCGTCACTTCTTAACCCCATCTCAAAGCATTGGCATTTCTTTATTTCATCAAAATTATTATCCACTATGAGGGTAAACAAGCTTTTGAAGGAATGCACAATTTTAAATTACTGTATTCAATCTGGATTGTCTGTTGATGTTGGATCTATTATTGTGAATTCTGCACTAGGATTAATTGTGCATGGGTCAATTCATGGACTTGGGCACCCATCAACTATATTTGCTTTATGTAGTCAGTACCAAGTTTCCTACGAAGCTTGGGAAAAAGTGCTATTTCCTTGGAAACCATTAGATCCGACATATATGTTTCCTACATTGGATAATAATGATGATACAGTAATTATTTCGATCGAAGCATCCCAAAACAATCCTTTAGTTAAACCCCTGACTGATAGAACAAACCTCATTTTAAGGAAACTTAAAGGATTGGAGAAGGAACTACAGAATGTGATGAATTCTATTGATAATATCTCTGATTTATTCAATCACATCGATTGGAGAATGAAGGAGCACTTTGACCATACAGGACATTTGGAGGCAAGTTTTATACAACTATTGAGACGAAAGGGTGGATTGAAGAAGATTCTCATTGCGAATTCCCTTTCGGGCCTTTCTATAATTTATTTGTGCACTCGTGTTCTATTGGAAACATCGGAGAAAAGAACGATTTCGGATTCAGATGAGTAGCAGAGATTTCTATTCATATTATTTGTATGTGTGTTGATTTGAATTTAGTTTTTGATTTAGTTGAACTTTACATAGATAATCTCAGTTTAGATGAGATTGTATGTTGTTTGTTTAGTCTCAGCATTTTGAGTATTGTGGTGTGGATTGCAATGCTGAGTTAGATGTGTTTGGGTTAATTTGGTAAGTCAACTGCTAGTTATGTAGTGTTTGAAGTTTGTAAGTTCAAGGATTTCATTTATAAAGTTATAATGTTTGTGTTGTGTGAATTTATGTGTTAGTATAATATCTAATCTTAATAAAATATATATTAATAAATATATCAAATTTAGTGACCGGAACAATGAACAAGGCTTAATCTAGATTAAAACATTGTAAGAATTAAAAATATTAAAAATTTTTTGGAAACCCCGCCGACAGCGAGGAAAAGTTCGCTGACAGCGAGGAAAAGTCCGCTGACAGCGAGAAAATCCCGCTGAAGGCGAGATTTTCCCAAAACTTTGGCCATGGTAAATTAATTATCTCATCGACGACGAGAAAATTCTCGCCGACAGTGAGATCGCGAAATGTCCTTTATTTGACCGGTTAACCGGCACTGTTCATCGTATCCTTCCTTAAAAACTTAAAAAACCGACCTAGGGCTTGTGGAATCTTGGATTTGAAGCGATTTCAACACATTTTAATGCCAGATTTTATCTTCCATTGGTAAGAGCTTCACTCCTATGTAAAAATTTTTTGATTTTCACCATGAATTTCTTCTACATTAAGGATTTTGGAAAAATTTTGAAATGTGAAGAAAAGAATTAGAAGAAGTTCATGAAACTTGATTTAGATTGATTTTAGTAACTATTGAAAGCCATCTTAGTAATATTTGGGAGTTTAGTTAAGATTTTTTGTAAATTTCACATATCGAAAATGGCTCCACGACAAAAGAGAAGAGTGGAATACGACGAAACTCGTTTTGTGAATGCAAGGGCACAATCGAGATATTTTCACAATATTCAAACCAGAATATGCATTCAGGATCGAGTTTTCAAAAGTCTTGGAGGTGATGTAGAGTGAATAATTAAAGAAAGAGGATGGGAAAATTTTTGTTTCATAACCAACAGAGCTGCTGTGGAAGTAGTGAAAGAATTCTATGCAAATCTAACTCAGGCTGAAGATGCACCGGTTAAGGTTAGAGGATTTTTTGTGGTATTCAGCGCTGCAAGAATAAATGCTTATTACGAGGTAAGAGACACCTACACCAGTGAGTATGATACATTCAGAACTATGGAAGGACCATTGGAAGAGGTGATAGACTTTTTCACTGATGGGAAAGGAGTTTGGAAAATGAAGCAGCGAGAACGGGTAAACCTCCCTCTTTCTATGTTGAGTGCATCATCTAAAGCTTGGCACTATTTTATTTGTTATACATTGTTACCTACTTACCACCATAGTGAGGTAACAAGAGATAGAGCAGTTCTGAATTTTTGTATTCAGAACCAAAAAAGTATTAATGTGGGAAGTATAATTTATAAGAATATATTAGCCACCTCAAGAAGTGAAAGTGGAGGAGGACTAGGACATCCTCGTCTTATCTATGCACTCTGGCAAATATCTGGGGTAGAGGAAAAAGAGGATGAGGAATGGGTGGAGCCTATGAAACCCATTACTCTGGCTAATATTAAGAAGTATGAATCCCATGAGGGATGGAGATCTGGAACAAGGAGTTCTGTGCCTTCTTCGAGTAGAGATATTCCCTCTACTAGTTATGACCCTCATCCCTATAGTTCTCCTACCCTTCATGATTTGATGAATGAGATGACCCTTCAACGGAAGAGCTTTGAGAAAATAGAGGAAAAACTGGAGCATATTGATCAGAGAATCGGAGGCTTAGAAAGAAGACATGATTATGACAGTGAGTATCTTCGAGAGGCATTCGGAGTATGAGATAAGCATATTATGAGGCAGAGATTTGTTACAGGAGAGGAGAGCTTGATGTTGTATTCCCTGAGTGCCCCCGATATACTCATTACTAGCCTAACCCTCCAACTGATCAAGGAAATGACGATATAGTTTGGGACTTTGATGCAGAAGATTAGATGTTATATTTATTTGTTTAGTTATAGATTCTGATGTTGTTTTTGTTTGTTTGTATTTTAGTATTGATCTTTTAGTTCATAAACTTTGATTGTTATGTTGTGTAAGACATTTTAATATTTTTGTATCAGTTAAATTTGTGTGGCTTTTTAAATTTTAAAGATTTCAATTGTAACTCTGAAACTTAATTTGTGAAATGTATGTGGATGTTGTGTTATGTTGTAGTATAAGATGTGTTAGTAGTTGTACTTATTTTAAAAAAAATTTTTACCCAGCATTTTCTTTAATATATGGTGTATAGAAAAATACGAACAATACAGATTAATTAAGTAATGAAAAAAGCCTGCAGAACTTCAAAAGAAAAAGAAATACCTAAAGTCCGAAGGTATGATTTCAATTACAGTTTATTTTCTTTTCACCCTACATGTAAATAGATAGAAAACTTTAAGTTTGGGAGAAAGAAAAACAACAAATTTAATTATTAAATTGTTCTCGATATACATTTTCAAAATTTTTATAAAAATGATTTTCTGTAGTAATTTAAATTCAGTAAATAGAATTAATTTATCTAAATATTATAAAAAGTTGAATAAAATATTTTTAGCAATTAAACTAATTTTATAGATTAAGAAATTTAGTTTAAAAAGGAGAAGAATTTAGTTAACTATTTAAAGTAAGGAAAACTATAGTTTAAAATATGAAATTCTTAAATATTTAGTTGAGAAAGAAAAGATTGAAACTCAATAAAGTAAAAAACTTTGAAATATATATTAAGTAACGAAATATTTCAAGTTTCAAATTTATGAAAGAGAAAAATGAAGTTCAAAATCATTAACAGGCTATCCAGATATAGTAATCCTCACTTAAAAAAGAAAAAGGATGATTGAAAATCAATCCCTGAAAAGAAAAGAAAAAAAAATATTTTGGATTAAAAATCAATCCAAATGAAAAAGAGAAGAATAAGTGAGGAGAAGCTTGTGGAGGTGCCTTATCAAAAATTTGCTTCATTTAAATCAACCTAAAACAAAAATTCAGTTATATTTCTAAACTTATATATATATATATATATATATATATATATATATATATATGGATTAGTATTTTACTAAGTAGTGTTTTCATAAAATTCCCATCATCTGAATTTTTTAAGTAATTTAATATTTCAAATATAGTCATTCTTGAAATAAATAGAAGACTAAACATCGTAAACTTGATAACTAAATAGCCTTATATCTATAAAAATTAATTTAAATATCTAAAAATATTTCTATTAAACTTAACTATAGTATTTATTTAAAACTAATTCATAGTATTTCTGAATTAAAACCTTACTACAAATAATCATTACTTTTACGTTGTATTAAAATTACTTGAGGACAAGTAATAGTTAAGTTTGGGGGAATTTGATCACAAGAAAATATGTTAAGAATTTCATACGAATTTTATATGAAATTGCACTTTAAAGAAATGTATTTTCTTTGTTTTATTGTAGGAATGAAGATTTATAAGTACTGAAGGCAAAAAGCACAAAAGAAGCAAATTTGGAGCAAAAAGGACTCAATTTGATGAAAATTGAACTGTCCTGCCGACGGCGAGATTTAGGCCGCCGACGACGAGTTTTTTCTGAAAAATTTTTAATATATTATAAGGAGCTCGCTGACGGCGAGATCGAGCCCGCCGACAGCGAGACCGATACCCGCCGACGGCGAGATTGTTAAATTGAGCCAGATGCATTGAACTTGGACGCTTTTTGAAGAGGTGCTTAAGCGACCTTTGGAGATTTGACCCTTCTATAAATAGAACCAAAATTTAGTCAGTTGGTGTGTCATTCTAGAGTCAGTTTTAGTCATTTGTGTGGAAGTTAAGTGTAATTTAAGAGCCCTTTGAGTGAGTAGACTAAGTTTTTATCATTTTGGTGTGCTGTACTGGAAGAGAGAGTCAAAGGAACTTCAAGAGTCTACTTGGGGAGAAGAATTGAGATAAGTATATTTGTTATTTATTTGTTAACTTTAATGAAATCCATGGTTTGTGTTATCTTTCCCATGCATTCTGAGTAGTTACCTTAATCTTTCTCCTTGTTCTTGAGATTAGTGAAATGACAGATTTAAATAGTTGTGCCTGAAAAATGAAAATAGAAATTGTGCTAATCTTTTTACATAAAAATCGTAATTTACTTTCAATCTGGCCAATTGATTTGTTAACATATGTTGAATTATTAACTATAGTAAAGATTACATCCAAGATTCAGGGAAATCAAAAGCCTTGGAAGGAGGGTGTAAATAAATAGGGAAATATTAACTAGCGAGCGTAGAATTGAACATTTTAGTGTGACAGACTAAAATATTCAATTCGGTCTTATTGTTTGAGAGCTGAAGTGTAGATGTTAGCCCTCAGGCGAGGGGAACGTGGGAGCTTTGAAGTGGCGATCGGTATCCTCCCGACCTAGCCGCGGATTCGGTAATCAAACATAAGACTAGTCAATATTCTTTGCACCTGGAACAAAGGGTAAAGAATAGATTTGCTCCTATTTGGCACAATAAATTAAAAACTAATTTAAATTTTCATTCACTTAATACTCTAAAACAAGGAGAAAGATACTTTTCTGAAATCTTATAGTAACATTTTAAGTATTAGTTTATTTTAGTCTAAGTGTTCTAAATTTTTGTATACTAGATTAATAAGTAAATTTACTTTAAGTTGTTCTTTGAAATTTACTAACTTCCCTGTGGGATCGATATCTAGGACTCCATTAGAGCCCTATATTACTTAATAACGATACGTATACTTGCGTAGTATCCACAATATAAACCATAAAATCCATAACAGAATCATAAGAATATATTTAGTGCGGATCACATTTTTGGTGCCGTTGCTAACTTTTATAATAATAAGTATAAATATCAAAAAGTGGATCAAAATGCCTCGTTGAATGATCTGGAATTCCTCAGATGATGTAACCCACGTGGTGCTTACGGGATTTCCCACAGTCTAAATGAAAGTGTGGAACTCATTCAGTTGAGTTTAGCAAATTCATCTGGACTAAGTGAATTCGATGAAAATAACGGTGTCGGGATGACGGAACCGTGGGATCTTAATCGGTTCTGTTTAATCAACTTTAAGATTTGTTTTAATTAAAACATTAAAGACATTTGGACTTTAAGATTTCTCTAAACTAAGGCACTTTTCTCATCCCCTGATTTTCACCTTCTAAAACTAAATCTCTGCAACAACAAGGAACTTGGAGCACAGTGGGCAGCACGGTCATCGTCGTAAGCAAAACTTGGATCGACATCAGCAAAATCTTTCCTAGTTTTAAATAACCAAGCCATAGGATTTCGAGGTAGTTTGCTTAGTGCAACATAAACTCTCAACCTTTTCGTTAGGCACTTGCATAATCATTTTATGCAAATTAAGTCCTAACCAGTCTTAGGATTCCGAGGTAGTTGTTTGGTATGACATAAACCCTCACATCTTCGAGGCTACTTGTGTGATTATATCATACAAATATAAGTCCTAATTAATTAAAATTGGTAGGATTACAACATTAAATAAACTCTCAAATTGAAGCCAAATAATAGGATAGTTGGGAAGTCACCGAAGTTCACTTCAGGTCCGTGACATCCCCTACTTTTCTTCCTTTGGACTCCTAAAATTAATTGTTCCAAATTTGAGCTAATCCCTTTTGAAATTCCAAAATTCAATCATTTGAAAACCTTAAACATTAAAATTCTTGAGAGCAAAACCACTGATCATTATCGAGAGTTTTCTTGAGTGTCTTCGGACATTTAAGATGTAACTAACTATAAGTGTTTGCCCTTACAAGGAACTTTAAGAACCCAAGTAATATAAACCCTGTTTAATTCATTTATATTAAGCATGGGAACTTGTCGGCTTATAAAATTGGTTCGCAGACCAAACGGATGTCACAAATCTTCTAGTTTATTTAATAGAGCCCCATCATCAAGTAGTGTGTCTATTCTTCGGGATAGATACACAGTTTGTGATGCGGCGCTCGTTTATATAAACTATTTGGGATGTGAGATCGGTTTGATTTTATATCTTTAAAATCTTTTAAACTTAGAAATTATTTTTAAAATCAAATGCTACTTTCCGAATTATATATATATATATATATATATATATATATATATATATATATATATATATATATATATATATATATAAATTTAATTTAAAATCTAAAACTCGCCGAAAATTTCTATAGGCAACCCCTTTTCAAAATACACCACATAACCTAAAAATAAGCCGTACAGAGACAGCAACTTCTTTGGGAATCTTAGAAGAAAGTAGCTAAGCCAACTCTGGGTGGAGGTTTGGGTTTCAAGGGTCTCCAATACCTCCTACAAGTCAATCTATGTAAGTTATGGGTCAGGTTCAAAGAACTATCCTCTCTATGGGCTAAATTTATGAAGGGGAAATATTGTAAGGATACACACCCTAATTTCATTGCCAAGAAAACTGGGGACTCTAAGATTTGGGTAAAAATTCTTAGAAATTGACAATTGGCTGAAGACTTATTCATTTGGGACCTTGGAAAGGGTGAAGTGAATTTTTCGCTTGACAACTGGTGCCCCAAGGGGATGCTGACCCCTATTTTCCCTAACACTTATCCCCACATCAAAGTTTCAGACTACTGGACTGATGATGGTTGGTCTCTTTCCAAGCTTTAAGCTATCCTCCAACATTCTTCAGCTCAACAAGTTTCCATGCTTCACTTTGATAGGTAGAAATTTGATAGAGTTGTATGGCAAACTTACAAAAATCAGAACATCACTAAAGCCATTTATTATAAACTATAAGGCTGGGATTAGGTGCATTGGAAGGAATCATTCTGGTAGAGGAGTCTTTCTTCCTCTATGTCCTTCTTCTTTTGGAGAACCTTCCATAAACTTTTACCGATATATGACATTCTTAAACTCAAAAGACCGAGCTGCCCCTCTAGTTGTTGTTTATGTTAGGAGGAGAAGGAATCCATTCCCCATATTTTCTTTAAATGCAGATTCTTACAATAGATTTGGGCAGCTTCACTCAGCATTTCCTTTTAGACTCCATAAACTTGTAGTGGTTTCACCTCCACTCCCGTTGGTCTTGTTGGAAGGATGTGAAGGCTGAAACCATCCATTTCATTGTAGCCTAGTTCTATTGAATGGCCAGGAATCAGATTAAATTTGAATGCAAGGCTCTTGCTGATGCACAGGTAGTGATGCTTTGCATTTCCTTCCCGCACAAATTAATTCTGCACAAGAGGTTCCCCAACCTGTGCTCCTCCCCCATGCTAGAGAAGGTCCTTTCCCCTTTAGTAACCACTGTTGTTTGGAAGCCTCCTGGCTTCCCCAAAATCAAGTTGAATAGTGATGGTAGCTTCTCTGATTTGGGGCCTGGGGTGGGAGCGGTTTCGAGAATTCCTGCTTGGAATGCGTCCGTTGTTCTTCCTAGCCTATGTTACTGGTTTTGATGTACTAGAAGCTGACCTTATGGTAGTCTACTGGGCATTAAAACTTGCCACAATAAATCTTTGGTCACTATTACAGGTTGAATGGGATTCGTCTGTTTTGCTATAACTTCTGCTTGGAGAGATCCACCCACCTTAGCATCACCTACAATGGGTGCATAAGATCAACTCCCTCAGTTCCCACCTTTTAGCCCATTTCTCATTCATCTACAAGGAAGGGAATAGGCCATCTCACTGGCTTGCCAGAGTTGGCCTTTTCTCTAATATTGTAACAGTCTCTTCTATCCCCCCCCATCTTAAGTTTTTGCTCTCTGGGATCTCCTTGATGCCCCCATTTCAGACTTGTAACTTGCGTTTCATCAATACAAAGACCTTCACTTATATATATATATATATATATATATATATATATATATATATATATATATATTTGCAGAAAAAGAAAAATATATTAATCAAGAAAATCTAGTACATCTGATATGAGGAAAGGAAAGCAGATCCCCATGTAATAAAATTCTAAATTCCCTAAAAATAGAAGATTTAAGATCCAAAGAAGAAAAGCATAAAATATCCTTAGAAGAAGCGCCTCTAGAAGCAAGCCAATTAGTCTGGCTGATTTCCCTCTCTATGGATGTGACTCCAAACTATAGATAGATTAGATACCAACAATGAAATTTTATTGATCCAAATTTGAAGATACCAAGGAGTAGCCGATTTATGTAGAAGAATATTCAGTAAAACTAATGAATCCATCTCCACATGAATTGGGCCTTTATGATTCAGAATAGCTATCTTTAGACTCCGGAAAACGGCTATAGCTTCGATTCTAATGCATTAATGGCAGAAATTGGAGCGAGAGATAAACCATAAGCAAGACCCCTTGTAGTTTCTGCATAAGGCCCCAATACCAGCATTGGAACTATTAACGGCAGTGGAATGTATATAACTTCCATCAGTATTGATTTTAACCCAAGGGTATTTAGGAGTTCTCCAAAAGATCAATTGGAATTTGATTATCGAAGGCTTATTCATTAAATTCAAAGAAGTTCGTCATCTTAAGAAGAAAATTCAAGCAGTTTTTTATGATAACTTTGGTCGAAAAAACCATATTATTATGCATAATCTCATTTCTAACCATCCAAATGAACCAAAATATAATTAGGGGGATATAGAATTCAGCTGTCATCTTCCAATCTTGCCAGCAATCAACAAGGTTGGTCCAACAACAATATCTATGAGACAATCCCCTTTGATTAAGAACAATCTTCCATACCTCCTGTATAGCATTGCAACTGATAAATAAATGAGAAATGGATTCTTCACTAGAGAGACAAAAAGGACACATAGAAGGTACCCGAATACCCTTTAACTTCAGAATATCATCAGTTGGCAAAAACTTCCCGAAAAGCTTCCAACGAGAAAAATGACATAGAAGGAGTTATGAATTTATTCCATATTTTCTTGCCCTAATCATTAGCAAGTCCAATTATTACTAGAAAGGTAAATGAACTTGGAGAGACTTTGAGTAGATGGATTCTTGGTAATCGATCTGTCCTTAACATTAGATTGTAAAGGTATAGACTTAATTTTATTCACCAAGTCAATATTAACAGCGACTTTCGGTTTAACTTCATCCCAATTGGAATTAGACCGAAATCGAAACTTTCGATTAGAAGAAGTAACACCTTGTTTATACGAGTGATCATTAAATAACCAATTATCAAGCCAAAAATCCACTTGACCATCACCAATATCCCAAATAAAGAGCTGCTCGACAAATTCTCTTACTTTTAAAAGTCTTTTCCAGTTTTTGGAATCTCCTAATTTAGCTTGAACCTGAGAGGGATGAGATGTTCTACAATATTTCCCATGAAGAAATAGAGACCAAAGTGAAGACTTTGATCTGAAATGGATCCATTGTTTACAAAAGATTGAGAAACTAAGATGTTTGAAGCTTTTAAATCCAAGACCACCACAGGCAAATGGTTTACATAATTTATCCCAGTTTGTCCAATGCATTTGTTTATGCTGGCCTTCCCATAAGAATTTGTTGAAGATAACTGAAAGCAGTTTTTGAGAGCTTCTCTTCATATTAACCATTTGGAGAATATACAAAGGGAAAGAAGTTAATATACTCTTCAAAAGAGTAATTCTTCCACCATTAGAAAGAAAAGAATTAGACCAGCATTGAATTTTAGAACAAATTTTGGTAATCACATCATCAAAATGAGATAATCTTCTTCTTCCTTTGGACAAAGGAAAGCCCAAATAAACAAGAGGATAAATAGCCTCTTTATTACCAGTATAATCCAATATCCAATTTTTTATATGTGCCTTCATCAAAGAACTAGCTAGAAAAGAACATTTGGCTTTATTAAATTCCATTCCAGAAACAGATTCAAAACTGGAAAGAGTTCTCATAATGCATTTAATAGATTGTTTACTCCCATTGCAAAAGACAATTACATCATCTGCATAAGCCAGGTGACTAACCAAAATGTTAGATCTATGCTGATATTGGACATAAGGATTAGCCAACCGAACTTGATTTAATAATTTAGAGAGGTAGTCAAAAGCCAAGATGAAAATATAAGGAGATAATGGATCTCCTTGTTTAATCCCCGCCGACTTGAAAGAAACCATAAGTACATCCATTGATCGAACACTATAATAATTGCTCTCCGGCCATCTAGAGATTAAAGAGCAAAAATCGAGTTGAAACCTCTAGCAGCTAGTACATCGGTGATGAAAGACCAATTGATTGAGTCAAAAGCTTTGGAGAGATCTAGCTTAAGAATAATATTGGAACCTCTACATGGCTTATCAATATCGACGAAGCAACTCCTGAGCAAGAAGAATATTATCACTAATACATCTCCCTTTAATGAATGCAGATTGGTTTTCGAGAGATTAAATCTAATAGATAAGGTTGCGGCACTATCCACTAGAACCTTACTAATGATCTTAGAAAAGGTGGAAGTAATACATATGGGCCTAAAATCCTTCCAAATTTGTTTTTAAATTGATCTTTAGGGATAAGGATGATAGTAGAGGAAGCAAAATATTTAGGCAAATCAGAACCCTGAAAGAAAGCAATGATAGCAGCCATCACCATATGCTTAATAATACTCCAAAACTTTATATAGAAATCGAGAAGAATATCCATCGAGCCTCTGCTGTTTTGTTGCTATCCGGAGAATTAATAACGTGAAAAAACTTCATTTTACGTAGGAGGATTTGTTAACCGAGCGAGCATCTCCTTTAAACATGTTACATTGCAATAAGCTGAACGAGAAATAGATGAAGAGGTAAGCTGGGTGAGCGAGAAAACGAGTTCGAAATAGAGAACAACATCTTCAGCAATGACTTGTGAATCATAAATCCATCCTTTAGTAGAAGAATTAATCTTTAAGATAGAATTAATAGATCTTCTATATTTAATTACAGCATGAAAAAATCTAGAGTTTCTATCTCCATGAAGAAAATGGTTGGTCGAAGCTTTTTGTTGGAGAAACGGTTCCTCCTGAAGAATGGCAGTATTTAATTTTCCATTGGCGATGAATAAGTCATGATCGAACGGGAGCCATTTTCAACGGCTTGTTCGATTTTGGAAACTAATTCTTCAGCAACTTTTATATTGGAATTAATATTGCCAAAATCACTCCAATTCCATTTAGTTAAAGCCTTAGAAAGCTTTTTCTGAGCCTGCCAAAGCTGAATGAGAGGATTAGCATTTAAGAGATCCATAGGAATATTCCAGTTAGACTCGATAATGCGCTCTGCAATTAGGATGAGAAGACCATACATTCAAATATCTGAAGCAGGTTTTATGAACAATATTTGCAACAACAAGCTTAATAAGGAGAGGAGAATGATCAGACCCCAGTCTAACAAGGTGTTGAACTTTAGAGATAGGAAATAAATCAAACCATGGCTTATTAACAAGAACTCTATCTAATCTTTCATAAATATTACCCCTCCTCCAAGTAAAAGAAGAACCTTGAAAACCAATGTCAAACGACCTGAGCATTTTTAATAGAATCGAAAAAAATAGCAAGTCATTCGGATTAGGATTTACCTCCCTTCTTCTCACTAGGATGAGCAATACAGTTGAAATCACCACCAACCATCCAGCCCTCTTTGATAGTTTGACCAATCATATTCAGATGGGACCAGAGATCCTCTCTATCCACTTTAGTTGAAGCAGCATAGACAAAAGAAGCATAACCTTTAAAAGAGTCAATCTCAAAATGAACATGCAGAAACTGAGAATGATCTACCAGAATATCAATCTTTAATTCTTTCCTATAAAAAACCCAAATTTTATTGGAAGAATTATAAACAAAGTTGTATCCTGGGAACTTTTTAGTAAATCTGTCATAATTAGACTTAACCATTGGCTCAAGAAGAACCACCATCCAACACTTATTAACCCTGTTTATTCTCAACAATCTATTAAGGGAGCCAAGGTTTGCCACTCCCCTAATATTCCAGCAGAGAAAATTAAGCATATGGTGATAAACAAAGTTATATATATATATAACTACTTTAGGTGCCTAAAAAAGACATCTTGGTAGCAAATTTCATTAAATATGTAAAGGATTACAAAGTCTAATATATGGGAGATTTAGACAATCCCCATGTAGCAAAAGAGAGAGAGGGGGACGAGGGAGTTCTATGTGGAACAATGGATTGGTTACATCTGCCTTGTTTAGCTAACCAGTGAGCAAGTAAATTTCCTTCTCTAGCCACAAAATGATACCTAACATTGAAGTGCTGAGAGAGGCAATTAATCTATGTAACCCAAGGAAGAATCTACCAAGTTGGAGGGGAAATCCCTCCAAGAGAAGTTAACAAAATTTCAGAGTCGGATTCAATAAACAGGAAACAGATGTGACATTGGAGGGAGATCTTTAGAGCCCAAAAGATTGCCATGGATTCAGCTTCCAGAGCATCAAAAGCACTCACAAGAGATTGAAAGTGTAGCAGGAAATTACAAGAATGATCTCTGAAGACCCCACCAATCCCAGCACAACCTTTAAAGAAGCTGCCATCAGTATTGGCTTTCAACCATGGAGTCACAGGATTTTGCCAATGAACCAGAGAGAGCCTTTTATGGACCAAAAGAACAATAATATCCTTCTTTAATATATTTGGGAAGCCTTTATGTTGAATTAATTTGGTCAAAAAACTAAGACCATGACTTGTCATATGTTGGGGAGAGAGAAGCACCATGTCAAACTTAAGTTGATTCCTTGCCAACCAAATAAACCAAGCCACACTCCTAAAAATAGTGAAGAGTTTATGGGGATGCCAAACATGTTAATTCAAGAAAAAGGAAGACCAGATGATGGTAATAGTAGGAATGGAGAGTTAGCTGAGAAAGCTAGACCAAACATGTTGAACAAATTTGAACTGGAAGAACAAATGGTCAAGAGATTCCTCTTCAACTTGGCAGAAAGAGCACCTAGAGGGTCCCCTGATTCCTTTAAGTTTAAGGATATCATCTGTGGGGAGAATCTTGTGAAAAAGTCCTTAGAGGAAGAAGGACATCGAGGGGGTAAGAAACTTTTTCCAAATTATGGACCCTTATAAGAGGTGTTCCCAATGGAATAATGAATTATAAAGAAAGGAAGAAGCAGACAGGTGTTTAGTCTTCTTTAAATGGATCTCATCAATACCATTGTAGTTGATAGGGGTTTGTAGAATTTCAGCAATGAGATTGGGAGAGAGGATATCTGGGATAAGTGAAACATCCCAATGATCCTCACTCCAACAGTCAGCAACAACCAAATCTATATTAACAGTATGGAGCTCTTCATTGTAGAGTTTGCCATTTGTGAGCCAGTTGTCCAGTCAAAAATTTACCTGCCCTTCCCCAAGCTCCCATATAAATAAATCTTCAGCTTTGGTTTTGATTTTCAGCAAGTTAACCCAGATTTTTGAATCCCCAGTTCTTCTAGAAACCAAGGAGGGGTAGGAACTTTTGCAATTTTTACCCAGCATAAATCTGGCCCACAAACAGTTTTGTTGTCTGAAATTGATCCATAATTTACATAGATTTACAATACTGAGGTGGTTGAGCCCTCTAAAGCCCAGGCCACCAGCAGCTAATGGCTTGCAAACCTTCTGCCAACTAAACCAACGCATTTGCTTCCTTTGTCCAGTCCACAAAAATCTAATAAAAGTCTTTTCTAATATCAGTTGTGTACTTTTCTTCATAATAGTCATTTGTAGTAGGTAGGAAGGGAAAGATGTGAGAATGCTCTTTAACAAATTAATTCTCCCACCATTGGAGAGGAAAGCAGTAGTCCAATAGTTTAGTTGGTTCTGAATTTTAGCAATGATACCATCAAACTATACTTGCTTAGTTTGACCCTTCAACAGTTGCACCCCAAGATAATTAAGAGAAAGTGTAGTGGCATTGAAGTTAGTATAAGCAAGGATCCAGTGTTTCATGGGATTACTGACCTTCTTGTTGAACAAAATTGGACATTTCTGCATATTGAAGAAAAGGCCAGAAGTATCCTGGAATGTATGCAGGCATTTAAATAGGGATTTAACAGCCATCTTTGAAGCCTTAGAAAAAAGGACAATATCATCAGCATAGGCCAAATGAGAGATGGAAATATTAGACCTGCTCTTGTATTGCATATGAGGGGAGATAGAAAATTGTTTATTTAATAGTCTGGATAGATAATCTAAAGCAAGGATAAAGATAGTAGGGGACAAGGGGTCTCCTTGTTTTAAACACCTACTAGCTTTAAAGGAACCATGCAATTGACCATTAATTAGCACAAAGTTATTCTTGTTATTCAACCATCTCTTAATCAAGGAGAAGAAATCATTAAATCTCACCTGATCATATCATATCATAAGCTTTTTGTATGTCTAGTTTAAAAATAATATTGCCACTTCTGCATACCTTATCTAGATCCAACAAAAGCTCTAGTGCTAAAAGAACATTATCAGTAATATTCCTACCTTGAACAAAGGTAGACTGATTTTCAGCAATATTTGAAGGAAGAAAGGTTGTAAACGTTTCATAATGATCTTGCTAACCATCTTGCTAAGAACATTTGTCAAGCTGATAGGTTTAAAATTGGCCCAAGACATTTTAGAGTTGTCTTTTGGAATAAGTATAATAGTGGAAGAACTGAAATCATTGGGAGGATCACTGCCCATACAAAAGGACTGTACTGCATTTGCCACATCCTTTTTGATAATAGACCAAGATTTTTTATAAAAATCCGATGAAAAACCATCAGAGCCAGTAGCTCTATTACTATCAATGGAATTAAGCACCTGCCAAATTTCATCTTCAGTAGGAATAGTTGTAAGATGTAAGTTTTCAGTTGAGGAGAGGTTGGAGGGGAAGACATCTTGTTGGAGTGGAAATGCGGGGAGTCAGGTTGAGTAAGAAGATTCTAAAAATAATGTACAACGTCCATTGTAATCTCCTCAGACTTTTTGATACAGAAACCTGATACACTTTTAATCTTGAAAATAACATTACATTTCCTTCTATAGTTTATGCAAGAATGATAATACTTGGTATTTCTATCCCCCTCAACAAAACTACTAGCACAATGCAAATCCTCTTCCTTAATAATACCTTGCTCAAACTTCTGTTCCAAATGTTGGACATGGGCCTCAGCGGTTTCAACATGTTTAAAAACATCACCAAAATATTCCAGTTCCATTTCTTCAAGTGATAAGAGAGGTTTTTTTGGAGGCCCCACAAATGTCTCTATGCATCACCATGATAATAAGAATGCAAGGAATTTGATACCAGCTGTAAGAAATCAGGATGAGAGGTCCAAGCATTTACAAATCTGAAAGGAGCCTTACGTTTAGTATAGTGCTACAAATAGTGATAAGCAAAGGTCTATGGTCTGAGCCAGACATAGGCAAAGGGGAAATAGTAGTGTTGTGAAAATTTTTTAGCCAAAGACCATTAGCCAAAATTCTATCTAACCTCTCCTAAATCCTACCTCTTCTCCAAGTATATTTGGGGCCCTAGAATCCCAAATGATGCAAGCCAGTAGATTGTATAGCATCACTAAATCTCGTGATTTGTGGAGGTCAACTTGTCGACCACAAAGTTTTTCATCTAGGGAGGAAATATAATTGAAATCACCTACAACCAGCCAAAGGGAATTCATAGTGCTGCTGATTATAGAGAGATTGTCCCGAAGGTCCTGTTGAGAGGCAGAAGACCATCCTGCATTCAAAATCACCAATTGATACCTTCAGGTGGACAAACTGGGGATGGTCCATAAGAATAGACCAAGCAGCCTTTTTCCTGATAAGGATTCAAATCTTTTGACTAACATTAGCAAAATGTTGAAAGCCATGAAAGTTTTTTAGAATGGGATGAAAGTATTTAGTAATCATTGGTTCAAGAAGAGCAAAACACCATAATTTATGCACCCTAATAAGATTTAGGAGTCTGTAGAGGGATTTCGGGTGAGCAATCCCCCTCACATTCCAACTAAGAAGATTAATCATGAAGGGCAAATTTACCCTTTCCCCTTATCCTGGAAAGGGATTCCAATTTCTGATTTAGAGAACTACCTCCTAAAGTAGTAATATTGTCATCTTGTAGTCTTCTTAATTCAGTAGAAAATTATTTTCTTTTTCTTGCTAATGTTATTTTCCTTGTCAGGCTCATAATTATAATGTGTATACAGTGCATCATTCCTAATAGGACTGGTATGAGCTGAAGCCTTCCTATTCTTCCTGGACCTTTTAACATGCCAATCAATCTCCATTTCAGATCTTACTTCAGTAACATCCTGATCAGTAAAGATTGGTTGCTCCAAAAAGGGATCCTCCACCAGGTTTCCAGCAACAGCTGGATTATCCTGAATTACCAGCTCAAGAGGAGGAATTGGAACAGGTTCCTCCACTTCCACAACAGGAGCATGGGTCATTCCCACATGAGGAGCAGATCCCTTAGATTTCTTTTTGGGAGGGGGAAGAAGTCTATAATAGCTCTTCTCCAAATGGCCAAACATTCTACAATGGTGACAATAGAGGGGTTGAAATTCCACCTCTACTGTCTGCCAAAAGCCCTCATCTTCGTCAGTCTTGATCCACAACCTTTTAACCTCAGGAAGAGTGATATCTCTTTCAATAAAAATCCTAGTCCCAGCAGGTCTAGCCATATCAGAAGTAGGGGGATCCATCTTCAATGGAGTGCCTAAAGCTTTGCTAATATTAAACAAAGCATTTTTATGGTAGAACCGTATATGGAGGTTAGGGAATTTGAACCAGATAAGAACAATAGGAGTTTCCTTGCTAGGATCAAAGTCAGGGATCCACTTTATCAACTTCATGGAAGTTCCAACAATTTGTAAAGTTTGTTTAGAAAACAGCCTTGCATAATCTTCTTCATTGGAAAGTCTAATTAGTAAGTGTCTACCATCCAAGAG
The DNA here is from genome assembly GCA_022702705.1 of Papilionanthe hookeriana x Papilionanthe teres. Lineage (NCBI taxonomy): Eukaryota > Viridiplantae > Streptophyta > Magnoliopsida > Asparagales > Orchidaceae > Papilionanthe > Papilionanthe hookeriana x Papilionanthe teres. The sequence goes on along the minus strand of CM040439.1, from coordinate 60,654,329 downwards.
ACCTAGATTCCAACAGTCATTAAAAGTGAGCTCATTGAAAAATTTCCTTACTAATTCCATCTTTGGATGACCAAATTGGAATTTACCAATTAAGGCGAATTTAACAGTATCATTAAGTGCCTTCATATCTTGGTTAGTGAAGATGATGGCAGGTTCACCATCTTTCTATTCAAGAGGATTAACAAAGGGGCAAACTCCTTTACCAACAGCAGCATCATGGAGGACTTGAGGAAAAACCAGATGATCAAAGTTTTTTTGGAGGAGCTTGTCCCTTTCCAACAGCTCCAACATAAGTAGCTTTAGCCCATTGGGCATTAGTAACTATGTCAATAGGGTGAGTTCTTTCCATAGAGAAAAGAAACACAGGAAGAAGAAGAAAAAGCAGAAAACAGCTGGAAATAGTAGAGACCAAGGCAACTCAGAAGAGATCCAAAACTATGCTTGTAACAACCAAAAAAACATCCAACAAAGAAGAGCCAACCTGTAGATCAGCACAACCACCACTTCACAGGCAGACCCAATGGAATAGTAAAAAAAGGTTCAGAAAATTTAAAAAAGAATGAGCCCGGGAAAGCTCAAAGGAAGAAAACAAGCAGGAGTGCACTCCTCCACCAGCTGTAGCCCCTCCAAACCGCCAAACACCACCAACGGACACCGCCAGAGAGCTCACCGCCGTCAGAAACTCCATGAAAACCTTAGCAGAGCCCTTCCCTCCTTAGCCGCCAATTTTATATTATAATATATATATATATATTTCCTGAAAAAAAAATTATATTGCCACAAAAGGATTAGTTACATCTGACGTAAGGGAGAACAATATTGTCTCCCAAAATTAAAGATTTCAAAAATCCAAAAGAACCCTTACAACAAAACACTTGTCCAGTGCTCAAAGACGATCTAGCTAACAAATTGGCAGGTTGGTTACCCTCGCGGTGGATATGGCACAACTGAACATTGACATCCGTAACCAGTTGGAGAATTCTTCTTATCCAATAAATAAGATGCCAATGGGGGGAAGACTTTACATGTAGGATATTAATCAATTGTAATGCATCAGACTCTATCAAAATGTACATGCAGTTAAGAGAAAAAGTAGTCTTCAAGGCCCAAAAAATAGCAACAGTTTCAGATTCTAAGGCTGAGGAGGAATAGATAGGAGATTGGAGCCACCATAAACACTGACCAAGATGAATTCAACAAACACTACTAATAAAAGTAGCCTTGCTAGTAAATCTTCCATCAGTGTTAATTTTAACCCATGGGAAATGGAGTTTGCACCAGTAGAATTTATGGACTAAAGGTTTGGATTGGGAGGCTGCAGGAGGGGAGAATAGAGTTATCAATCTATGCAGGTAGTTGCAGCAGTTAACAAAGCTTTGTTGGGTATTTCCTGTTAAACTATCAAATTTGGCTTTTTTTCTTGCTATACAATCAAACCAACTAATGATTAGAGGTATGTGAGGAAGATTTTGCTCCTTCCAGTCTAGCCAGCAGTCCTCCAGGGAACACCAATGGAAAGAACATCTGTCTAATGTGTAAGTGGTCTAATGTTGTAGTCCACACAGCCTTTGACTATAGGGAAATGGAGAAAAATATGTTGCAATGTTTCCTCATTAGAATTACATAACCAACACCTGGAAGCAGTCCTTAAACCTTTCAGTTTTAGTATGTGATCCACTTAAAAAGTACCTATTTTTATGCATTAATTATGATTCAATTTTTAAGGATATTATACTTTAATGAAATGTATTTTTATGTTTTTGGATATAGGTGATGAAAAAAGAGTTCAAGAAGGAAAAATGAGTAAAAAGGAGAAAAAATAGAGCTAAAAAGCAAAGTTGCCAAAATTATAGGTTTGGCGCTTAGGCGCTAGAATCCGGTGCCTAAGTGCCAGTTCGATACTAAAGCAGTTAAGATTTTTGACAACTTTGCATAGTTATTTTGACGGTTTTAAGCAGTTATCAGACCTTCTAGAAGACTGAAAGTTACTCCTGATACATAGGACATGTGATACAATGCATCTGGACATAGGAAAACGGTTTTAATCATGAAGAGGTGTGATCCAAAGTGAAGAGGTGCGAAGACCTGGTCACGGAGTCCGACGCTAGATCCCGGCTCCTAGGCGCCACAGTTAGTTTCTAGAAGATTCATTGAATTTGGATGAATTTTAAAGAGGTGCTGATGCGACTTTTTTGTATGTAAGAATTTATGACCTCAGATTTATATATTTATAATGATTTTTGTAAAGTCACAATTTCAAACGCAAGTAAACGTATCGTATCAAGTAATACAGGGCTCTAATGGAGTCCCGTTTATTGATCCCTGATAGATATAAGTGCAACGGTTGCCAAAAACTTGGTACCGTCAGATATAAGTGCGTTGATGATTTAAGAAATGAAAATTATGATTTTATAATATGGGATACTACACAAGTATATGTATTGTTTATCAAGTAATATAGGACTTTCTGATTAAGCCCCGAGATATCGAACCCACAGGGAAAAGTTGAAAATCTTTAAAGGAATTTATAAAATTATATTTTTTTTACTTTCTTTAATTGTTTTTGAAATAGTATGTCTTGATTTTGAAAAGTTTTAGAAAGTTGATTTGTCTTTTGAAATTTTCTTAATAAAATGCTAAGCAATGAAAGTAAAGGTTTCAATAACTAATAACACTGGATGTAAAAAATACTATTAACTAAAATATCTTTTTCTTTCCTTTCACGAAGTAGTAATAATTCTTAAAGTATTGTTGTGAAAGCATTTAAATTTTGTTGTGACAGATAGAAGCAAATGTGTTCTTTACCCTTACTTGGTTCTATAAAGAACATAGGTTAATTTGAAATTTATATTATTTTGAACATCGTTAGGTAGGGAAGATACCAGTCTCTCACTCTAGAGTTCCCTCGATTCCCGCCACCTGGGGGCTAACTTCTCATAACAAAACTCAAAACTTCAAACCAAACTAGGGGGCTTTAGTCTGTCACTCTAAAATCCTCTAATTTTACTCCCTTCTATAAAAATATTCTAATATTACATTTACTTATATGGACTACAGTTCTCACCCATATAATTGCATGTGATTCCTACTAACTTTACCGAGATAATACCGCATTGGATCTTACATAATCTCAAGAAGTTTTACAACATAACGAGCCAAATTAAGAAGTAAACAAAGTTCTCAGAATCAATCTTCACAACTTCTTCCAACTTTTAAACACTGATACTTTCCACAACAATTCTCTTTAAATTAATTACTTCTCCATTTTAAGAAAGAAAAAAATAAAGTAAACTACTCAGAATGCATTGGGAAAATATAAAAACACATTGATTTGAAATTAAAAATGATAAGAAAAATAATAAATGAAAGCAAGTATTGATAAACAAAATAAAAGTAAACACTTATCTGAAAATCCTTTCCACAAGACTAAGGAAGTTCCTCTGAAACTTTGACTCTTCGCTAAACTACTCCTCATAGCAAGTCTCCAAACTCTGATGACTCAGAATACAGACTTCAGACTTCAATAAAAACTAAACTAAAAGAAAGAAAAGAAGTGGGAGAAGAACTCTTAACTCCGACCCTTTTGACCTTTCTACTCTCTACACCTACTCTAAATAAAAACTTAAAATGCAGTGGAAGAATCTCCTAAATTCCTCTCTTTAAAATACAGTGAAGAGTGTTGACCTCATTTTTTGTGAGGTCTTTTCTCTCCTTAGTGCTTAGGATCTAGCCATAGGACTTCTCCTTGACTATCCTAGAGGACTAGAAATGGAACCCACCACTTAGAAATTCAGACACCTCTTAACTCTTCTTGAACCGCACGGATGACCATAAACCTCCAAACCCCTTTGAAAGATTGAAAGTCAAGTGTGGAGGTGCAAGGATGAGTTCCTATAGGATGGTCAAGCCTTAGAACAACCCCGGGTGGCCCGGTCACAGTGATGGTTAGCCTGCACACACCACATTCTCACACACATCCCAAACCCTAAAACCAATCTTACCCAACTTGGCTTCCTGACTCATGTAGGAAATTCATATGGATGGACCTCAACCCCTAAGCCCCTGGCTAAGAGGGTTAGGAACAACATATTGAGTGCCTAAAATGAGTCCTCTCATGGCTCTTGTGAGCTTAACATGGTTTCATGGCTTAACCAAAATGATTCCATTCTACTCACATTCAATCAATCTTCATTTTTCAAAATTTTAATTTTTGACCCCCGGGGCTCTACACCCACTAAACCTACCAAATGCCCTTGAAACTACCAAAAATTTGAAAAATCACCTAAATTACCCAAAAATTTTCAAAATCAATTCTAAAAATTTCCCCCCACTCTAATTGATCATCCTTGGACAACTATACCAAAAACTCCAAAAATACCCCCCAATACCCTCCAAATACCCAAAATGCCCTTCTTAGTCAAAAAATCCAAAAATTCAAAAAATTTCTACAAAATTCCAGAAAATCCCAAATATTACCAATTTCATTTTGTTCAACTACACCATAAGCCAATTTTGTCAATTTAACCCACTTTTACCAAAACCCTCAATTTGATCCATTTTAAACTTAAAGTGAGCCCAATGTCAAACCAAACCACCCCAATTGACCTCAATTTTGGTCCAATTCAATTCTAAACTTCAATTCCATATCCCTAATATCAATCTAGATCAAATCCAAGCCTAAATTGATTAAAATTTGGATCCAATTTCAATTTGAAGCCTAAATCCCCTAAATTAGCCTAAACCCAAACCTAACCCAAATAGGCCCAAATCCCAAAATCAAAGCCCAACCAAAGTTGAAAACTCTTTATAACACTCCCCTAAACATTTCTTAACATTAATATTACATCAAATCCAACCTTAAACCAACATTAACCCAAGATAGCCAAAGTTAGCCCAATTTGACCCATTTTGGGCCCCATTACCAAAAAGGCCCAAATTAAACCTATTTCAATTCCAAATGACACCAAACCTTCTCCAAATCACTCATACCACACTCCTAAACTAAACCCAACATTTGTTTAGCCTAATCTTTCAAAAAATCTCCATCCACCAATTTATTTTCAAACTTAAAAATCCACTTCCATAAAGCCTTTAAAAGCCCACTTTCCATCAAATTCAAAAGCCCAAAATCCTTCCCCAAGCCCACAAGAAACCTTTTCTTCATCATTCCTTTGATAATCCTATTTGACCAAAGTCTTAAACCATCATGAAATCAACCCATTTGTAGCATCATGACAAATCCAATCAAAGGAATCTAAAGTTTTCAAAATTCCAAATAACCCTTTTCCATGCAAGTGAGCCAACCTTTTCCCAAGCCATGAGCAAGCCAAATGAAGCCATGGAGCCATTCATAAGCCATATGCAAGCCATAGGGAGCCCTTTCCACCTCACCATGCCACTTATGGCAAGAAGAGGGGAGCCTTTCCTAAGCCTTCACTAAACCTTTTTTAACCCCATCAATGATACACTTTAACCAAAATTGGCCACCTCACCTTGGATGGGGACTTCACCACACATGTGGGCTGACCCAAACGATCTCACATCAGCCCAAATCAAGCCTTGGTGAGTGAACCAAGCCAAAACCATGAATTGACCCTAATTGGACCAAAAATGCTCCTTACACCCATGCCATTTAAATCCTTGACTTTACACATGGAAATCCCAAATTGATTGCACAAAAATCAAACTCTGATCTCCCCTCCACCAAAACACATATTTTGAACCCACTAATTTACCCTCATGGCCACCCAAAGCTCCACCAAAACCTTCCTTATTTAAACCCCACCTCCATGGCCAAAGAGAGGAGATGTAAGATTTACCTTGGGGAGACCATGCAAAATTGTTCCCAAAGCTTCTCCAAGCATTTCTAAGTTCAATCAAACTATTTCCAATTGAGGGCTCACCTCTTGGACAAAGGTATCAAATTTTTTTCTCCTCCAACTGATATTATTTTAAATTTTTGTAAATATTCACATGCTTTAAGTATATCATCACCATATAGATGTGTGCTACTCAATTAGATGATCATTTAAAAAAAAAAATTCATTCAATTTCGTTGTGAAACGAGTGAGATATCAAGGTTTGAAGGTGGACGGTTTTGGGTGAATTACACTAGGAGAGAGGAGCAGCAGTCGTCTGATCAGGCGTGTATCAAACAGACGGACCTGATGCAGTCGGACAGATCTTCATCCTTGAACAGGCGCCATACAAAACCACGCTGGCCAATAGGAGAGTGACATGTGGATTGAGCGGGAAATGGATTTTTTGGATTTATTTTTGACACAAAACTTCAAAAAATCATAAATTTGCCTAGAAAACTTCAAAAAATAAAATAAAAATACCCTCTTACTCATGAAAACGAGGAGAATAATGTGAAAGTAATTTTATTTTTATTTAATGCATATTTTATTTTTAATTAATTAAATAGTGTTTTCAATATTTTAATTCTTCATGCATGTAGGAGCTTCACCATAACTTGAAATTTTTATAAGTTATTCTATGCATAATGGTTGATCTTTCCTGATTTTTTCAAAGTCAGGAAAGATTTCCATGATGAGATATCTATTTTTCAATATTATGCTTCAGTTTTCCTATAATAATTATAAAAATTACCATGTTACTTAGAAAAAAATTAGAAAAATTAGAGTATGTTCCCTTTGACCAGAGAAACATTAGAAAATTATCTCATGATTTATTTTAGTCAAACAAACTCTAATTTGGCCAAAACCTTAAAATGTAATTTTAATTAATTAGGATTAACCACACATCAAAATAACTTAAAAATAATTCTCCACTAAACTTTAGGATCAGAGGAACCTCATATAAAAAATTGATAACAATTGGAAATGTTTAGCCCCACTAAATGAATTAATTAAGTCACATAACCAAAATTAAACTTTAAAAATTCATAACTTCAAAAATACATGTCAAAAATTGACCAAATTGGTTTTGTGAGTTCTCTGATATCAGAGAAGTCTATAAAAATTAAAATTAGAATTTTCTAAAATTTTTTATTTTTAATCATATTTTAATATTTTAAATAACTAAAAAATAATAAAAATCATAAAAATATTAAAAATCATAAAAATGTCATATTTTGACTCCTAATCACTTAGGAATAAACCAAATATTTTTCCCAAGTCTCAAAGTAAAGATATTGAATTTTAAAAGCCCAAAACAATTTTTGAATTAAAAAATGAATTTCCAACCTTTTCACTAAATTAATTCCAATAAATCAAAGAAAAATTAGAAAATTGTAAAATTTATTTCTCTGAACTCTTTGAGGTCATAGGAATTTAAGAAAAATATAAAATCCATTTTTCAATTTTAATTTTATTTTAAAATTAATTATTACTCTAAAACTCAAAATAATTATAATAAATAAAATATAATTCAAAAAATCACAAAAATTGGTCCAAATGGTCATCTGGTCATTAGGAACATCCCATAATTTTCTTAAGGACAGAAACCTTTCCTTGGTCATGCTGTTGAATTTTCTTTGAAAACCCCTATTTTCTATTAAAAATAATTATATAAATAAATGAAATTCAGAAAAATGACATTTTCTCCTCTAATATCTTAATTGACACGTGAGTGAAGTGACATAAAAATTTCAAATTCACTTGAGCTCAATTTAGTGAGTTATGAAATAAATAAGCTTAAAAGGGCATAAAGGTAATTAAAAATTTTAACCCTTAATTAAAACTTTAGGTTTAATCAAAATGGGGGGTAAAATATTTAATTTTAACTTTCTCTTAGATGATTGAAACTTTGGGAAATTAAGGGGTAGGAACCCATTAAACACTTTGAAAATATCAAAAAATGAAACTTTAATTAATTAAATAATTTAAATTTTGGAAAAAATATATTTAAATTTGGATTATTAAAATAGAGATATTATTAAAAGGATATTTATTATTTAATTTAAAAATCCCTAAATAAGTCACTTTAACAATATTTAGTTCTTAATTAAAAATTAAAATGATAATCCAAATTAACAATTAAAACTAAAATTAAATTAAATTAAATTAAAATTAAATTAAAATTAAAGTTAAACTAAAATTAAAATTAAAATTAAAATTAAAATTAAATTAAAATTAAAATTAAATTAAAATTAAAATTAAAATTAAATTAAATTAAAATTAAATTAAATTAAAATTAAATAAAATTAAAATTAAATAAAATTAAAATTAAATTAAAAATTAAATTAAATTAAAATCAAATTGAATTAAATTAAATTAAAATCATTTAACAACAAACCTAAATGAAATCATTAAGAGTTAAATCAAAACATATCAATAATTTCAACACCTCTTTCTATCTAAGTAAATTTAAAACATGAACATCAATTTGAAATACCAAGATAATAAAAAATGTAAAGATTTAAATTAAATCTGAAATAATTTGAACACTATTCCAAACTTAAAATTATTAATTAAAACCTCATAATTAAATTAAAACATTTTAAATCATTAACTCAAATTTTAAATTAAGAATGATTAAAATTCTCGACAAACCAACTTGCCCTTAAAGGCTTTAATTATTATAACTCTTAAATAGAGCATTAAATGATATGTCACTTCATTCATCAGGTAATCAAATACCCAAGTTCACTGAGCAAGAGACAAAGTTTAACTAAACTCCTGGATGATTAATTCACCTGTGCAATTAAATTTACTTGGACTCAAAATAATCTCAGAAGTATTGAAAAGATGTTTAGGACTCGTCCTAAGAACTTCCTCAATATGACGGGATGTTTTAGAAGAACAATTGAATTTAATTGTTCTTTGATGAAGAAAATCATCCATAAAATACAAGAACCTAGACGTCATAGGAGATGACTAGCAATAGGATTAGGATTTTGGTAGACAACCAAAACCTTCCCTTAGCTTTACCTAGGTATCTGTTGAAATATTTAAATGCCTTAAACATGTGTTTTAAGTGCAGCTTGGGATGACGGGAAGACCCTCCAGGTACGCTTTTATTTTATTGCAATTTACTTTGTTGCAATTTACTTACATGCATTGTACTTGACTTTTTCTTGCATAATAAGTAAAACTGTTGCATGAAAACCAAAACCTTTAGGATAGTCCCTAAACTGAAACCAAAACTAAATTAAAATTCATTGCAAGATAAAATTCACCGCCACAACATTCCAAAATATAAAAACAACTCAAAATTTAATCACAAACAGAACAACAAAACTACAATTACAACTAAAATTAAAACGTCTCGTTGGATGATCGGGAATACCTCGGATGATGTAACCCACGTATTGCTAACGGGGTTTCACACAGTCTAAATGAAAGTGTGGAACTCATTCAGTTGAGTTTAGCAAATTCACCTGGACTAAGTGAATCCGATGAAAATAACGGTGCCGGGATGACGGAACCGTGGGATCTTAATCGGTTCTGTTTAATCAACTTTAATATTTGTTTTAATTAGAATATTAAAAATATTTGGACTTTAAGATTTTTAAACCAAAACACTTTTCTCATCTCTTGATTTTCACCTTCTACAACTAAACCTCTGCAACAATAAGGAGCTCAGAGCATGGTGGGCAGCACGGCCATCATCATCAGCAAAACTCGGATCTACACCAACTAAACCTTTCTTAGAATTAAATAACCAAGCCATAGGACTTTGAGGTAGTTTACCTAGTGCAACACAAATCCTCAACTCTTTGTTAGGCATTTTCATGATCATGTCATGTAAATTAAGCCCTAACCGGTCTTAGGATTCCGAGGTGGTCGTTTGGTACGACATAAACCCTCACATCTCCGAGGCTATTTGTGTGATTATATCATACAAATATAAGACCTAAATAAATAAAATTGGCAGGATTGTAACATTAAATAAACTCCCAAATCTAAACCAAACAATAGGATAGTTTGGGAAGTTGTCAAGATTCTTCTTGGATCCTCAGCTTCTCCTACTTCTCTTTCTTTGAACTCTTAAAATAAACTGTTCTAAATTTGATTCATTCCCTATTGAAATTTCCAAAACTCAAATCCTTTGAAAACCTTAAACTTTGAAATTCTTAAGAGCAAAACCATTGATCATTATCGAGAGTTATCTTAAGTGTCTTCAGACATTTAAGATGTAATTAACTATAGGGGCTTGCCCTTATAGGGAACTTTAAGAACCCATGTAATATAAACCCTGCTTAATTTCTTTGTATTAAGCAGGGGAACTTGTCGGCTTATAAAGTTGGTTCGCAGACCAAACGGATGTCACAAATCTTTTAGTTTATTTAATCAAGCTCCATCATCAAGCAGTGTGTCTATTCCTCGGGATAAATACACGGTTTGTGGTGCGGTGCTCGTTTATATAAACTATTCGGGGTGTGAGATCTGTTTGATTTCATATCTTAAAAATTTTCAAATTTAAAATTATTTTCAAAATCAAATACTACTTTCTAAATTAAATATATATATTTAAATTAAAAATTTAAAACCTAAAATTCGCCGACAATTTCTGTTAGGCAACCCATTTTAAAAATACAACACATAACCTAAAACTATGCCAACAAAGAGCCTCTTCAATTCTTCACTTCTTCACTTCTTCACTTCTAAGACTCTCTTTAAATAGTGAACCAAAAGGTGCCTTGGTGTCTCTTCAAAATGTGTCCAGATTCGATGTATCTACCAAGGAACGCACCCTTCATTCAAATTTTTTGCCCAAAGGAAGTTATGGACGTTACCACCAAGAGTTGCATCCATTCCCTTTTGAACTAAATTATTTATAGCAACGACACCAAAAACTTGATCCCGCTTTAAATATAGATATATGATTTAATGTATAATGTGGATTCTACGCAAGTATACGTATCGTATCAAGTAATACGGGGCTCTAGTGGAGTCTCGGTTATCGATCCCACGGGGAAGTTTTTAACAGATTTGTTATTAGCTAAATTTAAAGGAATTACTTACTAATATAGTAAATGGAAATTCAAAGTAACTATAGAAAACTAAAGTAAACTAATGCTTGAAATAAGTTGATTTCAATAACTCAGGAAAAGTATCCTTCTCCTTGTTTTTAGAAAATTAAGTGAATGATGAATTTAAATTGAATTCTTAAATTGTATTGTGACAAATAGGAGCATTCCTATTCTTTACCCTTTGGTCCGAGTGCAAAGAACATTGGTTAATCCTATGTTTGATTGCGAATCACGCGGTAGGCTCGGAGGATGCTGGTCGCCACTTCGAGCTCCCACGTTCCCCTCACTGAGCGCTAACATCTACACTTCGACTCTCAAACAATAGGACCGAATTGAATATTTTAGTCCGTCACACTAAAATGTCCAATTCTACGTCCGATAATTAATATTTCCCTATTTATTTGCACCCGCCTTCCAAGGCTTTTGACTTCCACTGAATATTGGATGTAATTTTTACTATAGTTGATAATTCGACATATTTTAACAACTCGATTGGCCGATTGAAAGTAAATTAAGTTTTAAGTAAAAATTATCACAATTTATTTATATTAGGTGCTTCTATTTAATTTCATCAATCCGCATAATTTTCATAAACAAGGAGAAAGAGTAAGAAAACTACTCAGAATGCATGAGAATAAAACAAAGCATGGATTTCATTTAAAGTTAACAACAATAAACAAAGATACTTATCTTAATTTCCTCCCCAGCAGACTCCTTGAAGTTCCTTTGACTTTACCTTCTAGTACAACAAACTTCTAAATAACACTCAAATAAACTAAAGAAACTCACTAATGACTAACTCAAAATAGACTCAAACTCTCTAAAATAGACACACTGAAGACTCAAGAGACACACCTAGACACTAGAATTCGGCCTCTATTTATAGATGTAAGCAAAGGTCCAAGGGGTGCTTAAACATCTCTTCAAAAAGTGTCCAGGTTCAATGTATTTGTATTTTGAACTGTCTCGCCGTCGGCGGGAAACGACCTCGCCGTCAGCGGGGCTTCAGAAGGTCTTCGAACCACGCGATCTCGGCTGTCGGCGGGCTCGGGCTCGGCGTCGGCGAGGTAGTTATAATTCCTTCAGAAATTCTTCTCACGATCTCGCCATCAGCGGCCTCGATCTTGCCGTCGGCGACTTAGTTCAATTTGCATGAATTTCCTCCTTTTTGATCCAAATTAGCTCCATTTCATGCTTTTTGCTTCCATCATTTATAAATCTTCATTCCTACAATAAAATAAAGAAAATACCTTTCTTAAAGTGCAACTTCATCAAAAATAGATATGAATTTCTTAATGTATTTTTACGTGATCAAAATCCCCAAAATTAATTATTACTTGTCCTCGAAGTAATTTTAATACTAAATAAAAATAATGATTTCTATAATAGAATTTTTCAACTCGGATAATATGAATTAAATTTAAATAACATTATAATAAAGTTAAATATAAATATTTACGAGTAATTAAATTAACTTTATAGATGTAAGATTATTTAGTTATCAGGTCTAAGATTTCTAGCTTTCTATTTATTTCAGCAATGAATTTAAAATAGTAAATTACTTAAGATATTTAGATGATAGGAAGTTCAAGAAAACACTATTTAGTAAAATACTAATTCATAAATATAAGTTTAGAAATATACTTAAGTTTTACCCTTTAGGTTGAATCCATTGAAGCCAATTTTTGATAAGGCATCTCCTCAAGCTTCTCCTCACTTTATGTTTTTCTTTTCTTTTCTTTTTCTTTTGGATTGATTTTCAATCCTTCTTTTTCTTTTTCTTTTTTAAGTGAGGATTACTGTATCTGGATAGTCTGTTAATAATTTTGAACTTCAATTTCTCTTCCTAAATTTGAAACTTAAAATATTTCTTTGCTTATATATATTTCATAACCTTTACTTCATTGAGTTTCTATCCTTTCTTTTTCACTTAAATACTTAAAGAATTTTTAATTTTTAGAATATAGTTTTCCTTACTTTAAATAGTTTACTATATTCTTATTCCTTTTAACCGAATATCTTATTCCATTAATTAATTGAATTACTAGAAATATTTTCTTTAACTTTATATAATAATTAAATAAAGTAACTCATGTTTATTGAATTGAAAAACTACTATAGAAAATCATTTAATAATAATTTTTGAAAATAGAAATTAAGAACAATTTTAATAATTAAATTTGTATTTTTACCTTCCCACAAACTTAAATTTTTCTATCTATACTACATAGTGAAAAAGGGAAAGTATATAATAAAATTCATCATACCTTTGGGCTTTAGGTATTTCTTTTCTTTGAAATTTCTTTTGCAGGCTTTTTCATTACTTACAGAACCTGTACTATTAGTATTTTTCCACATATAGTATTTAAAAGAAAGTGCAGGGATGAAATTTTTAAAATAAGTATCAAACATAACAAATGAAAACTTAATCTATTACTACACATACATTTAACTAATCTATTTAAAAACATATTAAAACAATCTAAACAATGTTAAAATTCATAACTCATAAAAACTTAAACTAACATCCTATATATATAAAAAATTGCAACTAATTTAACACACAAGAAATCTAACATCATAACATAAGCAAACATACCAACATCCATAGTCTCACAGAAAGTACAGAATAATCACATCCAAAATAATAAAGTTTCCCAAAAATAACAACAAATCTAAACAAACCAAACAAACTAAACAAAGACTCTAATCTTCTACATTAAAATCCCAAACTATGTCATCTCCCCGATCTCCAGTCGAGAAGGTCGAGAGCAGTTGGTCATCGTGAATAACGGGGGCACTCAGGAAAGATAACATCTAAATCACCACTCCTATATTGACGTTCAGCTTCATAGTATGCAATTTCGTACTCTGAATGTCGCTGGAGATATTCGCTATCATAATCTTGTTTTCTTTCCAAGCCTCCGATCCTTTGGTCTATATGCTCAAATCTTCTTTCCATATTTTCTCCAAATAACTCAAAACTCTTTCTACTCAGGGTTAATTCATTCATCAGATCTTGAAGGGTAGGAGTGGTGTGCGAGGGGGTGGATCATAACTAGTAGAGGGTATATCTCTACTTGAAGAAGGTACATAATCCCTTGTCCCGGATCTCCATCCTTCGTGGGATTCATATTTCTTTATATTAGCACGAGTAAGGGGTTTCATAGGTTCAATCCATTCCTCATCATCTCTTGCCTCTACCCCAGATAATTGGCAAAGTGCATAGATAAGACCAGGATGTCCTAGTCCTCCTCCACTTTCATTTCTAGCGGTGGCTAACATATTTTTATAAATAACATTTCCCACAATAATACTCTTCTGGTTCTGAATACAGAAATTCAGAACTGCTCTATCTCTTGTTACCTCACTATGGTGGTAGGTAGGTAACAAAGTAGAACAAATAAAATAATGCCAGGCTTTAGATGTTGCATTTAGCATAGAAAGAGGGAAGTTTACCCGTTCCCGCTGCTTTATCTTCCAGACTCCTTTCCCATCAGTGAGACAGTCGATCACCTCTTCCAGTGGTCCTTCCATAGTTCCAAAAGTTTCATACTTGCTGGTATAGGTTTCTCATTCTTCATAATAAGCGTTTATCCTAGCAGCGTTGAAATCTATAAAAAATCCTCTAACCTTAACCAGTGCATCTTCAGCCTGTGTTAAATTTGCATAAAATTCCTTTACTACTTCTACGGTAATGTCTATTGGTCACGAAACAGAAATTTCCCATCCTCGCTCCTGAATGATTCGCTCAACTTCTCCTCCTGGATTTTTGAAAACTCGATCTTGAATGCATTTTCTTGCTTGTATGTTTTGAAAATATCGAGTTTGTGCTCTTGCATTAATGAATCGGGTTTCGTCATAATCTATTCGTCGCTTTTGTCATGGAGCCATTTCTCGATCTGTGAAATTTGCAAAAATCTTAACTAAACTCCAAAATGTTACTAAGAAGGCTTCCTACAACATCTAAAATCCATTTAAATCAATTTCCATGAAATTCTTCCAAGTATTTTCTCTACATTTCGAAATTTTTCAAAATTCTCCAATGTAGAAGAAATCCATGGTGAAAATAAAAAATTTTTGCATATGAGTGAAGCTCTTACCAAGGGAAGATGAAATCCGGTGTCAAAAAGTGTTGAAATTGCCTCAAATCCAAGATCTCTCAAGCCCTAGGTCGGTTTTTTCAAAAATTTGAGGAAAGGGATGATGAATAGTGTCGGTTGACCGGTCAAATATAGGTCTTTTTGCGATCTCGCTATCAGCGAGATATTTCTCACCGTCGGTGAGCTAATTAATTTCATAAGGCAAAAGTTTCGGGAAAAATCCGCCGTCGGCGAGCTCGGTTTCGCTGTCAGCGGGTTTTCTCCCGTCGGCTAGCTCGGTTTCGCTGTCAGCGGGTTTTCTCACTGTCAGCGAGATAATTCTCGCCGTCGGTGAGATCCCAAAAAATTTAAATTTTTGAAATTCGTCAATCATTTTCAACCTCGAATTGCCCTTAATCAATCTTCCGATCACTTAATTTAATAATAATACGAAGATTAGATACTTATACTCACAAAAAGTCACACAACACAAACAATATAACTTTATATATGAAATCCATGAGACTTACAAATTTCACACTAACAACTTAACACATACTTAACTTAAATGTTCAAATTCATAATACTCAGCATCGCAATCCACACCACAACACTCTAAATGCTGAGACATAACAATTTACATAAAATCTCATCAAATGCGAGATGATCAAATCAAATTTCGACTCATAATAAAATCTAACTCCAAATCAACACATATATATATACAAATATAACATAAACATAGAAATCTTTCCTACTCTTCAGTGTCTGAACTAACATCTTCTCTGATATTTTCGATGCGACACAGGTGCACAAATAAATTGTAGAAAGGCCTGAAAGGGAATTCTGCAGTAGATTCTTCATTAATCCATCCTTTCTGTCTTAGTAGATGAATAAAGCTCGGCCTCCAGGATGTCCGAGTATGATCAAAGTGTTCCTTCATTCTCCAATCAATATGATCGAACGTATCGGAGATATTGTCGATGGAATTCATCACATTTTGCAATTCTTTCTCCAATACTTTAATCTTCTTCGAATGAAATTAGTCTTATCGGTAAAGGGTTTTCTTAAAGGATTGTTCTGTGATGCTCTGTCAGAAATAATGGTAATCTCATCATTGTTATCCAAAGTGGGAAACATCTCAGTAGGATCCAGTGGTTTCCATGGTAAAAGTACTTTTCCCAAGCCTCATAAGAAACTTGGTACTGACTGCATAAAACAAATATAGTAGATGGGTGTCCAAGTCCATGCACTGACCCATGTACAATTAATCCTAACGCAGACTTTACTATTATTGATCCAACATCGATAGGTAATCCAATTTGAATACAGTAGTTTAAAATAGCGCATTCCTTTGAAACTTTATTTACTCTCATGGTAGGTAATAATTTTGATGATATAAAGAAATGTCAGTGCTTCGAGACAGGGTTAAGAAGTGATGCAGAAAAACCGACATACCCGTCTTCTCGTAACTCCCGATCATCCGGTTCGTCGGTCGCGTATCTATAGATTTCGTTCATATTGTATCTTGAAGGCACAAAGTTGGAATAATGACAACAGAGGTATTCTCGATAGAAAACAATTCATTTACCCTTGAAGGAGTAAATGTTAACCATCTTCCTCTGACGTAGACATTTCCATTGTTGATCGCATGTAAATTAGAGTAAAACTCTTTAACTACTGGTATAACTACAGCGGATGTCGTATAACAAAATAACTCCTAATGCCGCTGTGATATCATTTCTTCGATTTTTGTAGTAGAATTCTCTACTCCTCTGTTGACAAATCCTCTTTCTTTAATAAGTCTTTTCTTCATCAAGCCTTTGTTGAAGATTTGCTGCGCCTTCGAACTGACAAATTTTCTTCGGTTGAAAACTTCCATTTTTGTGATTTCTAAGAATTTGGTGGCCATTTTGGATGGAAAGGATTGGTCTCTAGTCGTTCCTAAAGAAGAAAATGATGTAAAATCAGATTTGGGATAATTTCTTACGAATGAATGGCTTAGATCCGTCAAAAACCGCACGAAAAATCTTTAAGAAACCAAAATTTCAACTGCCTCGCCGTCGGCGGGAAGTTCCTCGCCATCGGCGACTTAGTTATAAAACTGACTCAAGTCATGGCGCACGATCTCGCTGTCAGCGGGCTCGGGCGCGTTGTCTGCGAGATTCGTAAAAATCGCCCAATTTCGCTCTGGTCTGAATATTTTCTGATCTCATCAAATAGGTTCAATTTTGTGATGATTCTAATAAAAATTTTGAGTAGTAAGATTTGTTTTAATATTATAAACTCACTTATTTGTAGATATTTAAAATAAAAGACTACTATGGGTTGCCTCCCATAAAGCGCTTGGTTTAATGTCGTCAGCCTGACCTAATTTAGTTAGTGTTCAGGTTGACTAAGCATTAAAACCTCTTTAAAATTTGGTCTTCTATCTTCAAAATATGGTTTTAATCTATGTCCATTTACTTTAAATCTATGTCCTATTTTTTTATCTTCAATTTCTATAGTTCCATATGAAAATATTTGAGTTATGGTGAAAGGTCCTAACCATCGAGATTTCAATTTCCCAGGAAATAATTTCAATCTAGTATTATAAAGCAAAACTTCTTGTCCTGGTTTAAAATTTCTCTGATTAATCTTTCGATCATGCCATAGTTTCATCCTTTCTTTATAAATCCTATCATTATCATATGATTTGTTTCTTAATTCTTCAAATTCATTTAATTGCAACAATCTCTTTTCATCAGCTTCTTTCATATTATAATTAAAATATTTAATCGCCCAATATGCTTTATGTTCTAATTCAACTTGGTAAGTGGCAAGTTTTTCCATATATAAGCTCGTAGGGAGTCATTCCGATCGGAGTTTTATAAGCGATCCTGTATGCCCATAATGCGAGTATCTAGTCTTATATACCAAGTATAATCTATTAGGATTTACAGATTTTTCTAATATACGCTTAATCTCTCGATTAGAAACTTCGACTAATCCATTAGTTTGTGGATGATAAGCAGTTGATATCTTATGCATAATATTATATTTTTCTACTAGTTTGTGAATATATTTATTTCTAAAATGAGTTCCTCCGTCAGTATAATCACTCTCGACATTCCAAATCTAGTAAAAATATTTTTCATTAAAAAATTTGAAACACTTTTAGCATCACACCTAGGTAAAGCTTGTGCTTCAATCCATTTGGAAACATAATCAACGACTTACTAATATATATGAGTTTCCAAATGAAGGAAGAAAAGGTCCCACGAAATCTAATCCCCAAACATCAAAAATTTCAATTTCTAATATAAAATTCAGAGGCATTTCATTTTTCCTCGATATGTTTCCTACTCTTTGGCATTTATCGCAGGTTTTTATATATCTATATACATCTCTAAATAGAGTAGGCCGAGTAGAATCCGAGATTGTAGAATTTTATATGCAGGTTTTATACGTCCAAAATGTCCTCCAAAATTAGAATCATGACATTTTTGAATAATTGGTTCAGTTTCTTCATAAGGCACACATCTTCTAATGATTAGATTCTTACATTGCTTATATAAGTATGGTTCATCCCAAAAGTATGTTTTAGTATCGTGAATGAATTTTTTCTGTTGTTGCAAAGTTAACATAGGTGGTAAAATGTCACTTGCAATATAATTTACTATATCAGCATACCAAGGTATTTTGAATTTATTAATATTATAAAGTTGTTCATCAGGAAAACTGTCTAAAATTTCATTATCAGTATCAGATAATTCATGATTTTCTAATCTTGATAAATGATCTGCAATTTGATTATTAGTTCCTTTTTTGTTAATGATCTCAAAATTAAATTCTTGCATTAATGATATCCATCTAATTAATTTTGGTTTAGAATCTTTCTTTTGCATTAAGTATGTTATAACAGAATGATCAGTATGTACAATACATTTAGTTCCTATTAGATAATGCCGAAATTTATTAAAAGCATATACAACTGCTAATAATTCTCTTTCGATAGAATCGTATAATTTATTTCGGCATCATTTAGAGTTTTACTAGCATAATATGTAACTTTGAAAATCTTATGATATCTTTGCCCAAGAACTGCTCCTATAGCATAATCACTAGCATCACACATAAGCTCAAATGGTTTCTCCCAATTAGGTGAAACTATTATAGGTGTTGTAATTAATTTATTTTTTAATAATTCGAAAGCATTCAGGCATTCAGTTGTAAATTCAAATTGCTTGTCCTTTTCAAGAAGTTGGCATAGATGTTTAGTAATTTTTGAAAAATCTTTAATATAACGCCTGTAGAATCCAGCATGTCCAAGAAAACTTCTTACCCCTTTCACCGTAGTTGGAGGTGGTAATTTAGCTATAACTTGAATTTTTGCAGGGTCTACTTCCATGCCTTTTTCCAAAATTTTATGCCCTAATACAATGCCGCCTGTAACCATAAATTGACATTTCTCCCAATTAAGAACTAAATTAGTTTTCTCACATACTTCAAATACTTTTTCAAGATGATTTATGCATGTGTCAAATGTTGTTCCAAATACAGAGAAATCATCCATAAATACTTCTACCATTATCAATTAATTTACTAAATATAGACATCATACATCTTTGGAATGTTGCATATGCATTACATAATCCAAAAGGCATTCTTCGAAAAGTGAAAGTTCCATAAGGACTAGTAAATGTAGTTTTATCTTGATCCTCGGGAGCAATTTGTATTTGATGTTAACCGGTATATCCATCTAAGAAACAAAAATACTCATGTCCGGCTAATCTATCTAACATCTAGTCTAGAAATGATAAAGGGAAGTGATCTTTTCAGTGGTTGTGTTTAATTTTCTATAATCAATACATATTCGCCATCCGAGTAACTTGTCTTATAGGGATAAGATCATTATTTTCATTAGCTTTGACGAGTCACCCCTCCTTTTTTAGGTACACGGTGAATTGGGCTTACCCAAGCAGCATCGGCGAAATAGGATATATAATGTCATTATCTAACCATTTTAAAATTTCTTTCTTGACTACTTCTTTCATTATTAGATTTAATCTCCTTTGTGGATCTGCTTTAGGTTTATGTTCATTATCTAAAATAATTCTGTGCATACAAATTGAAGGACTAATTCCCTTAATATCTGCTAAAGTCCAACCAAAAATTTTCTTATAATTTTTTAATGTATCTAAAAGTTTTTGTTCTTGAGATTCATTTAATTCGGATGAAATAATAAGCGGTAGAGTTGAAGAATTACCTAAGTAAGCATACTTTAAATGATTAGGTAACATTTTTAACTCAAGTTCAGGAGGTTTAATAATCGATGGAACTATATTTTTTTCAGTATTTTTTGTGTTATCCAAAATTCAAATTTCTCTTGAATATAATCTAATTGAACATAGGTGAGCATTTTGGTCCCCATTTTTAAGAATAAAGGGGATGCACAAGAGTGTGCAAATTATAGAGGAATTAAATTGATGTGTCATACTTTAAAGTTATGGGAGAGGGTAATTGAACATAGGTTAAGACGTATTACGAAGATTTCTCATAATCGATTTGGATTTATGCCGGGCGAGTCTACCATGGAAGCTATACATTTATTAAGAGGTTTGATGGAGAGGTACGGAGATAATAAGGAGGATCTACATTTGATTTTTATTGATTTAGAAAAAGCTTACGATAAGGTTCCTAGAGATGTTCTTTGGAGAGTCCTTGAGAAGAAAGGTGTTGATTTGACTTATATTCAAGTCATTAAAGATATGTATGCTTAGAGTACGTTACATGTGTTCGAGCCGAAGGAGGATTGACCAAGTATTTTACTATTTATGTTGGTTTACATCAAGGATCGGCTTTAAGCCCATATCTTTTGCTTTATTTATGGATGGTCTTACCGGCCATTTACAAGAGGATGTACCTTGGTGTATGCTTTTTGCTGATGATATCCTCCTGGTGGATAAGACAAGAGAAAAAGTCCGGGAAAAACTTGAATTATGGAGGTCTACATTGGAGTCTAAAGGTCTTCGTTTGAGTAGAACTAAAGCTGAATACATGGAATGTAATTTTAGTAATAGTAGGTCTAGTGACGGAAGTGTAACTTTGGGTGATCAAATTATTAAAAGGTGTGAACGATTTAGATATCTTGGGTCCATTGTTCAAAGCGATGGTGATATAGATGGGGATGTTAATAGTAGAATTCGGGTTGGTTGGTTGAAGTGGAGGAATGCGTCCGGCCTATTGTGTGATAGAAAAGTACCGCTTAGGTCGAAAGGAAAATTTTATAAGATGGTGGTGAGACCTTCGATGCTCTATGGTGCTGAATGTTGTCCTTTAAAAGAGAAGCATAATGTTAAGTTAAGTGTTGCAGAGATGAGAATGATTAGATGGATGAGTGGCTTTACACTTAGAGACAAAATGCGAAATGAATATATCCGTAATAGGGTTGGAGTTGCACCGAGTGTCGGATAAAATTAGAGAGAGTCGCCTTAGATGGTTTGGTCACATTAAACGTCGACCACTCGATGATCCGATTAGGAGAGTAGATGTTTTAAATACAACTTATGTTAAGAAAGGCGAAGGCAGACCTAGGAAAACTTGGGCTTATTGCATAAAAAATGATCTTAATCTATTAGAATTAAACGAAAATTTGACACTAAATAGGACACAATGGAGAAAAAGGATTCATGTAGCCGACCCCACTTAGTGGGATTAAGGCTTTGTTGTTGTTGTTGTTGTTGTTGTTGTATCCAAAATTCAAATTTCTCTTGAATATAATCTAATTCTTCATTTATCTCAGTTTTTTCAATTAATTCAATATTTTCTTTTTCTAATTTTTCTTCATAATATTCTTTAAAAGGTTCTTTTTGTAAATGATCGAGTACTTCCATTCGAAAACACTCATCATCTTTTTCTAGCACAAGATATTTCATTGATTTAGCAATATTAAAAGTTACATTTTGGTCATTTACTCTCATAGTTAATTCTCCTTTCGAACATCGATCATAGCTTTTCCGATTGCCTAAAAATGGTCTTCCTAAAATGATAGGAATTTCTTTATCTTCTTCCATATCTAGAACAATAAAATCTACGGGAAGATAAATTTGTCCACTTTTACTAATACATCTTCAATAACTCCCTTAGGATATGTAACGAACGATCGAGTAAGCGAAGAGTTACTGAAGTAGGTGAAATTTCTCCCAATCCTAATCTCTTAAAAATTGATAGAGGCATTAGATTGATGCTTGCTCCTAAAGTCACACAAAGCTTTTCCATAGAATTTTTTCCAATAGTGCAGGGTATAGTGAAACTACCAGGATCTTTTAATTTTTCAGGAAGTTTTTTCTGAATAATAGCACTACTCTCTTCACTAAGTGCGACGATTTCATTATCAGTAAATTTTCTTTTTTTATTTAGAATATCTTTCATGAATTTCACATAGTTTGGCATCTGTTATAAAGCTTCTACGAAAGGAATATTTATCGTTAATTTCTTCAAAATTTCAAGGAATTTAGCAAATTGTTTGTCTTTTTTATGTTGAATTAGTCGTTGAGGAAATGGTGGTGGAGGTTTTTCAACAGAAATTTTCATAGGTATTAAAAGATTTTCTAAATTTGGATCTTGTTGATTCTTTTCCTTTTCAATTTCCACTTCCTCTTTTTGACTTTCCAGTTCTTTCTGAATTCGAGGTTCTAATTCTTTTCCACTTCGTAATTGTATCACTTTAATTTGTTCATTTCCCTTGTCTTTGGGATTTATTTCCACATTACTAGGAAATGTTCTAGGTATTCTATTATTAAGTGCAATAGTGATATGTCCAAGTTGAGTTTCAATATTGTTGATAGCTGTTCCTTGATTTTGTAATTGGTTTCCTTGTATTTGTAATTGATTTCGTTGATTTTGTAAATGTTGACCCATATTTAATATTAATTCTTCTATAGATAATTTCTTATCTTTAAATTATGGGTTATTAAATCCAGGTGGATAATTAGATTTATAATTAGGATTTCCTTGATTAGATGAATTTCCTAATGGTTGTGTCATATTATTCATCCATGGTTGATTAGTTGTATTATTATTCCAATTAAAATTAGGATGATTTTTCCATCCAGGATTATAATAATTTGCATAAGGATTATTGGGTCTGTTGTTAATTGCATTAATAGTTTCATATTGAGATTGGGATTCTATAAGTTGTCCAGATGAATTTTCTTCTGATATAGTTGGAGAGTAATTCATTCCAAAATGATCTAATTTTTTAGATACAGCAGCAATTTGTGAAGCTAACATAGATATTGCATCATTTTCATGAATACTAGCTATTTTTTTTGGATTCATTCTATCAGCAGGCCATGAAAATTATTAGTTGTCATTTCTTCGATTAGTGCATAGGCTTCATCAAATGGTTTTGACATTAATGATCCTCCAGTAGCAGCATCGATGATTGATCTTAAAGATCCTACTAATCCATTATAGAAAATTTGGATAATTAACCAATCTGGTAAAGCATGATGTGGGCATTTCCTAAGAAGTTCTTTAAATCTCTCCCAAGATTCATATATTGACTCTCCATCAAACTGACTAAAAGAAGTTATATCATTCCTAAGCTTAGTAGTTTTAGATGGTGGAAAATATTTGGATAGAAATTTTTGTGATAATTCTCCCAAGTTTTAATAGATCCAGGTGCTAACGAATTTAACCACATTTTAGCTTTATCCCTTAAATAAAAAGGAAAAAGTCTAAGTCTAATAGCATCGTTAGATACTCCTTCATATTTGAAAGTAGCACATAGTTCTAAAAAACTAGCAAGATGTAAATTAGGATCTTCAGTAGGTGAACCACTAAATTGATTATTTTGTACCATTTGAATAATTGCAGGTTTAAGTTCGTATGAATAAGCAGCTACATCAGGGTTTTGAATAGTTAAATGAATTTCATCTAATGTAGGGTTGGCATAATCTCGTAATGGTCTTGGTTGATTGATATTTTCATTTTCAGGAATATTTGTCATTTGTGTTAAATTTATAATTTCTCTTTTTTGTTTTCTAATTATTTTAATTGTACGCTCTAATTCTGAATCGTAAGGTATTAAATTTTCGTTTCCAAATTTTCGCAAACAATAAAATAGTCAGTTACTGACCCACAATTTTATATTATGATATTTTTAATTTAATTGCAACGACGCCAAAAACTTGACCCCGCTATTTATATGTATAGAATTGTAATTGTTTATGTTGTGGATGCTACGCAAGTATACGTATCGTATCAAGTAATACAGGGCTCTAGTGGAGTCCTGGTTATCGATCCCTCGGGGAAAGAGAAAATTAAATAACAACTAATTTTAAAATAATAATAATAATTTTTTTAAAATAGTATACGAAAATTTGGAATTCTAAAATTTGAGCGCAATAAAGTAAACTAAGTATTTTAATTAAGTAACTTAACTAAGTAGAAAATTAATACGTATTGAATGTGCAGAAAATTAAACTAATTGCTAAATAAGTCTTAACTATTCAGAAAAAAGTATCTTTCCCCTTGTTTAGAAATTTAAGTGATTAATGAATTTAAATAGATAATTTTTAGGTATTGTGACAAATAGGAGCATTCCTATTCTTTACCCTTTGGTCCAGGTGTAAAGAATATTGACTAATTCTATGTTTGATTACTCGAATCTGCAGCTAAGTTCGGAGGATACCGACTGCCACTTCGAGCTCCCACGTTCCCTCGCACGAGGGCTAACATCTACACTTCAGCTCTCAAACAATAGGACCGAATTGAATATTTTAGTCCGTCACACTAAAATACTCAATTCTACGCCCGATGATATTATTTCCCTATTTATTTGCACCTTCCTTCCAATGCTTTTGAATTCCCCGAATATCGGATGTAATTTTTACTATAGTTGATAATCAACATATTTTAACAAATCAAATGGCCGGTTTGAAAGTAAATTAATTTTTAAGTAAAAATTATCACAATTTATTAATATATATAAGTATCTCTATTTTAATTTCATCAAGTCACTTAATTTCATAAACGAGGAGAAAGACTAATAAACTACTCGGAATGCATGGGAACTAAACTAAGCATGGATTTCATTTAAAGTTAAAAACAATAAATACAAATACTTATCTCGATTTATCCCCAAACGGACTCCTCGTAGTTCCTTTGACTCTTCCTTCCGAGTACAACACGACTCACTAATTACTCACTAAACTCACTAAAGACGGACAACCGCACAAAAATTAACACTAAAGACTAAAAGATTGCACTAAAAGACACAAAAGAGCGCACAAACTAACACACAAAAGGCGATTTTCGGCCTCTATATATAGAGGTTAGCGAAAGGACCAAGAGGTGTGTAAGCATCTCTTCAAAAAGTGTCCGGGTTCAATGTATCCGTGCCATTTGAACTACCTCGCCGTCGGCGACGAACTACCTCGGCTGTCGGCGACGAACTACCTCGGCGTCGGCGATGCTTCTGAAGATCTTCGAGCCGCTCTAGCTCGGCGTCGGCGGGCTCGAGCTCGGCATTGTCGACGAGACAGGTTATAAATCCTTCAGAAATGTCTCCTCGTAACCTCGCCGTCGGCGGGCTCGATCTCGCCGTCGGCGACTCAGCATAAATTGCATGATTTTGCTCCAAATTCGCTCCTTTTTATGATTTTTGCTTTTATCACCTAAATTATTCATTCCTGCAATAAAATAAAGAAAATACCCTTCTTTAAAGTGCAATTTTATCAAAAATAGGTATGAATTTCTTAATAAATTTTTCAGCGATCAAAATCCCCCAAACTTACTTATTACTTGTCCTCAAGTAATTTTAATACTACATAAAAATAATGATTTCTATAGTAAGATTTTTCAATTCAAATAAACTATGAATTAGATTAATTAATATCATAATAAAGTTAAATAAAAATAATTCATGTAATTTAATTAATCTTATAGAAATAAATTATTTATTTATCGAGTCTAAGATTTCTAGCTTATTATTCATTTCGGGAATGACTATATTTAAAAGAATAACTACTTAAGATATTCATATGATAAGAAATTTAAGAAAACACTATTAGGTAAAATTCTAATCCATAAATATAAGTTTGGAAATATTTAAGTTTTTCCTTTTAGGTTAATTCAAATGAAGCCAATTTTTTATAAGGCATCTCCTCAAGCTTCTCCTCAAGCTTCTCCTCATTTTTCTTTTTCTTTTTTTTTTCTTTTTTTCTTTTTTTTTTCTTTTTCTTTTGAGGATTACTGTATATGGAGAGCCTGTTAATAATTTTGAACTTCATTTTCATCTTCCTAAATTTGAAACTTAGGAATATTTCTTAGCTTATATATACTTCATAGTTTTTACTTTATTGATTTTCAATCTTTTCTTTTTCACTTGAATACTTAAGAATTTTAATTTTAGAATATAGTTTTCCTTACTAAAAATAGTTTACTATATTCTAATTCCCTTTAACCAAATATTTTATTCTATTTAATTAATTAAAGTACTAGAAATATTTCATTTAACCTTTTATAATAATTAAATAAAATAATTCATATTAATTAAATTGAAAAAATTGCTATAAAAATCATTTTATAATAATTTGAAAATAGAAATTGAGAACAAGTTAATAACTAAATTTGTATTTTACTCCCCCCCCCAAACTTAAATTTTTATATCTATTCTAAATAATGAAAAAGGGAAAGTAAATAAATCATACCTTTGAAGTTTAGGTATTTCTTTTTCTTTGAAATTTTTGCAGGCTTTTTCATTTTTCATTGAACCTGTACTGTTAGTATTCTCCATGTATATATAAAAATTTAAAGAAAATGCAGGGATAAATTTAAGATAAGTATTAACTATAACAATTAAAATTAACTCTACACTATACATATGAATTACTAACATATTAAAAACATTTAACTAACAGATTAACAATTTTGCAATTTTAAACACTACAGAATAAAATAAAAACAGACTAAAGAAAACTAACATCCTATTTAACATAAAAACAAATGTAATTAACTAACACAAAAACAAAAACTAAACTACTACAACAATTCAAGCAAATAATCCAACAAACATTCAATGTCTCAAAACATAAAGTACTGAATATTACAAATATATAAAGTCTTCAAAATAACTTAACATCAAACAAATAAAACAAATAAAGTCCTAATCTTCAGCACCAAAGTTCCAATCTATATCATCTCCTCCCTGATCTGTAGGCTGAGAAGACTGAGCAGGCTGGTACTGTGAATATTGGGGGCACTCAGGAAAGACAACATCTAAATCACCACTCCTATAACGACGTTCAGCTTCATAGTATGCAATCTCGTATTCTGAATGTCGCTGGAGATATTCGCTATCATAATCATGTCTCCTCTCCAGATTATCAATTCTTTGATCAAAATGATCAAATCTTCTCCCCATTGTTTCTCCAAACTGCTCAAAACTTCTTCTATGCGATAGTCAATTCATTCATCAGATCTTGTAGGGTAGGGGTGGTAGGCTCAGGAGGTTCATGGCTAGTAGAGGGTATATCTCTACTTGACTGAGTGAAATAACTTCTTACTCCTGCTCTCCACCCTTCATGAGATTCATACTTCTTAATATTAGTAGCTGTGAGTGGTTTCATTGGTTCTACCCATTCTTCATTATCTCTAGCCTCAACTCTAGAGAGTTGGCAGAGTGAAAAAATTAATCCAGGGTGTCCCAATCCAGCTCCACTCTCATTTCTAGGAGTGGCCGGGATGTTTCGATAAATAAGTCTCCCGATGTTGATGCTTCTATTATTCCGAATACGAAATTCGGAATTGCTTTATCTCGTGTTACCTCAGCTGTGGTGATAGGTGGGTAACGTAGTAGAACAAATAAAGTAATGTCGAGCTTTGGAGATCGCATTTAATTTAGAAAGAGGGAAATTCACTTTTTCCTGCTGCTTAATTTTCCAAAATCCGGTCCCATCAGTGAGAAAGTTAATGACTTCCTCCAGTGGTCCTTCCATCGTTCCAAAAGTTTCATACTCGCTAAAGGGCGAGTCATGAACTTCATAGAACGCATTTATTCTTGCAGCATTGAATTCTACAAAAAACCCTCGTACCTTTACTCGGTGCATCCTCGCGCGCAGTTAAATTGGCATAAAATTCTTTAACCACTTCCACAATCGCTCTCATATTGAACGTAACGAAATTCTCCCAACCTCGTTCCTTAATAATCCGCTCAACTTCTCCTCCCGGATTTTTGAAAACCCGATCTCGCAATGCACTTTCTTCCTTGAATATTTTCAAAATATTTAGTTTGTGCTCGTGCATTGATGAATCGGTCTTCGTCGAATTCTACTCGACGTTTTTGTCGTGGAGCCATACGATCGATCTGTGAAAATCATGAAAATTTTCACTAAACTTAAAAATAATCCTAAGAAGGCTTCCTACAACATTTATAAGCAATTTAAATTAAATTCCATGGATTTCCACCGAATATTTCTTCCATATTTTGATTTTTCCCAAAATTTGCAATGTGGTGAAAATACATGGTGAAAATAAAAAATTTTTGCATAGGAGTGAAGAACTTACCAAGAGAAGATGAAATCCTGTGTTTTTGAGTGATGGAATCGCCTCTAAATCCAAGATCTCTCAAGCCCTAGGTCGATTTTTGCGAAAATAAGAGGTTGGGGATGATGAATAGTGTTTTGACCTGGTCAAATATAGGTCTTTTTACGTTCTCGGCTGTCGGCGAGATTTTTCTCGCCGTCGGCCGAGCTAATTAATTCCATAAGGCAAAAGTTTCGGGAAAAATCTGCCGTCGGCGAGAAATTTTCATTGTCGGCGAGATCGATCTCGTCGTCAGCGGGATTTTTCTCACCGTCGGCGAGGTCCTAAAATTTCAATTTTTGAATTTCGTCAATCATTTTCAACCTCGATTTGCCTTATATTATATTTCCGATCATATCATTTATTAATTTAATATGAAGATTAGCTACTTATACACAAATATATTCACACAACACAACAAATTAACTTTAATATTGAAATCCATGAGACATACAAACTAACATAATTTTAGACTCTATAATCAAACTTCAAACTTCAATCCTTACTACTAATCAGCATCGCAAACCAATCCACGATACACTAAATGCTGATACAAAACTATGATGCATATCTCAATTAAGTTTGAGATATTCAAATCATCAATCCACACATAATAAAATCTAAATCAAATCAAATAACATAAACATAAACATACTATGGAAATCTTTACTCGCTACTCTTCAAGGTCGAATCTTCATCTTCTCCGATATTTCCGATATGATGATGATGCACAAATAAGTTATAGAAAGGCTCGAAGGGAAATTCGAAGAAGATTCTTCGGTGATCCAACCCTTCCGTCGCAAGTAAATGAAGAAAGCTAGCTTCCGAGTGTCCGGAATGATCAAAGTGTTCCTTCATCCTCCGATTAATGTGATCAAATAAATCGGATATATTGTCGATTAAATCTCTCACATTCTGTAGTTCTTTCTCCATTCCTTTAATTTTCTTCATAAGTAACTCTGTTTTATCTGAAATAGGCCTTGCTATAGGATTATTCTGTGAAGCTCTATCAGAGATAAATGTAATGTCGTCATTATTGTCCAAAGTAGGGAACATATCCGTAGGATCGAGCGGCTTCCAAGGTAACGGAACCTTTTCCCAAGCTTCATAAGAAACCCGGTACCGATCGCATAATGCAAAAATAGTAGATGGGTATCCTAGTCCGTGAACTGACCCATGCACAATTAAACCCAATGCAGACTTAACAATTATTGATCCAACATCAATAGGCAATCCACTTTGAATACAATAATTCAATATAGCGCATTCCTTCGAAACCTTGTTTACCCTCATTGTAGGTAATAATTTAGATGAGATGAAAAATTGTCAGTGCTTTGAGACAGGATTCAAAAGTGATGCAGAGAAACTAACATACCCGTCTTCCCGCATTTCCCAATCTTCCGGTTCGTCAGTTAGATATCGAAATATCTCATTCATATTATATCGAGAAGGCACAAAATTTGAATAGTGACATACCGGGGTGTTTTCCATAGAGAATAATTCATTTACTCTTGATGGAGTAAACGTCACCCATCTTCCTCGGACGTAGACATTCCCATTGTTGATCGCATGTAAATTAGAGTAGAACTCTTTCATAACTGGAATAACAACGACAGACGTAGTGTAACAAAATACCTCCCAGTGCCGTTGTGCGATCGTTTCTTCTATCTTCGTAGTGGAATTCTCTAATCCTCGATTGACAAATCCCCGTTCCTCGATAACTCTTTTCTTTACCAAAACCTTGTTGAAGATCCGCTGCGCTTCCGCACTCACAAATTTCCTCCGGTTAAACACTCCGGATTTAGAGGAATCTAAGAATTTGGAGGCCATTATGGTGAATGGAATGAATTCTAGTGAAGAAGGCGAGACTTAGAATGGTTTAAGAATGGGTTTTCACAAAGGAATTGGTGTTGAAACCGTTCGTATCAGCATTTAAAGTATATATAACTCATTTTTATAACTTCCTCGGCGTCGGCGAGGACGTTTCTCGCCGTCGGCGACTTAATTATAAAAACTGTCTTTCCGGTTCTCGCTGTCGGCGAGCTCGTTTCTCGCTGTCAGCGAGCTCGATAAATAAACGGAATCTAATTTAGGCGCAAACCTCGCTGTCGGCGAGTATCAACCTCGCCGTCGGCGAGATTTCAAAATAATGTCCAATTTCGCTCTAAATCGAATAATTTCTTTTCTCATCATAATGGTTCGAATATGTGATGATTCTTAATAATAATTGAGTAGTAAAGTTTCAATAATATAAACTAACTTATTAAGATACAATAAAAATAGATAATTGATATGGGTTGCCTCCCATAAAGCGCTTGGTTTAACGTCGTCAGGCCGACCTAATTTCAATTATTAATTAGGTCGACTAAGCATTAAAACCTCTTTATAGTTAGGTCTTATACCTTCGAAATATGGTTTTAATCTATGTCCATTAACTTTAAATTTATGTCCAGTTTTTTGATCTTCGATTTCTATAGTTCCGTATGAAAATATTTGAGTTATGGTGAAAGGTCCTAACCATCGAGACTTCAATTTTCCAGGAAACAATTTCAATCTAGTATTATATAGCAAAACTTCCTGTCACGGTTCAAAATTTCTCTGATTAATCTTCAGATCATGCCATAATTTCATCTTTTCTTTATAAATCCGATCATTATCATACAATTCATTTCTTAATTCTTCCAATTCATTTAATTGCAACAATCTTTTCTCACCAGACTTCCTTCATATTATAATTAAATTCTTTAATCGCCCAATATGCTTTATGTTCTAATTCAACTAATAAGTGGCATGTTTTTCCATATATAAGCTCAGTAAGGAGTCATTCCAATCGGAGTTTTATAAGCGATCCTATAAGCCCATAATGCGATTAATGCAATCTAATAGACCAATCTAACCTATTTGGGTTTACAGATTTTTCTAAAATACGTTTAATCTCACGATTAGATACTTCGACTAATCCGCTAGTCCGTGGATGATAAGCGAGTGGATATCTTATGAGTAATATTGTATTTTTCTACTAGTTTGTGATTGTATTTATTTCTAAAATGAGTTCCTCCGTCGGTGATAATCACTCTCGGCATTCCAAATCTAGTAAAAATATTTTTCATCAGAAATTTTGAAACACTCTTAGCATCACACCTAGGTAAAGCTTGTGCCTCAATCCATTTGGAAACATAATCAACAGCTACTAATATATATGAGTTTCCAAACGAAGGAATAAAAGGTCCCATAAAATCTAATCCCCAAACATCAAAAAGTTCAACCTCTAATATAAAGTTTAGAGGCATTTCGTTTCTTCTAGATATATTTCCTACTCTTTGGCATTTATCGCAAGTTTTAATATATCTATATACATTTCTAAATAAAGTAGGCCAGTAAAATCCAGATTGTAGAATCTTATAAGCAGTTTTATCAGTCCCGAAATGTCCTCCAAAATCAGAATCATGACATTTTTGAATAATTGGTTCAGTTTCTTCATAAGGTACACATCTTCTAATAATTAAATCCTTACATTGCTTATATAAATATGATTCATCCCAAAAATAAGTTTTCGTATCATGGATGAATTTTTTCTGTTGTTGCAAAGTTAGCATAGGTGGTAAAATATTACTAACTATATAGTTTACTATATCAGCATACCATGGTATTTTCCACTCATTGATATTATATAGTTGTTCATCATAGAAAATCGTCTATAATTTCATTTTCAATATCGGATAATTCATGATTTTCTAATCTTGATAAATGATCCGCAATTTGATTATCAGCTCCTTTCTTATTAACGATCTCAAAATCGAATTCTTGCATTAATAGAATCCATCTAATTAATCTTGGTTCGGAATCTTTCTTTTGCATTAAATATTTGATAGCGAGAATGATCGGTATGCACGATACATTTTGTTCCAATCGGATAAGGTCTAAATTTATTAAAACCATATACTACCGCTAATAGTTCTCTTTCAGTAATCGTATAATTTATTTCAAGCATCATTTAGAGTTTTACTAAGCATAGTATATAACTTTAAAAATCTTTTCATATCTTTGCCCAAGAATCGCTCCTACGACGATAATCACTAGCATCACACATAAGCTCAAATGGTTTCTCCCGGTTAGGTGAAACTATTATAAGTATCGTAATTAATTTTTCTTTTAAGAGTTCAAAAGCATTCGGGCATTCGATTGTAAATTCAAATTTCTTATTCTTTTCGAGAAGTTGGCATAGTAGGTTTAGTAATTTTTGAAAAATCTTTTATATAGCGTCTATAGAATCCAAGCATGTCCAAGAAAACTTCTTACCCCTTTTACCGTAGTTGGAGGTGGTAATTTAGCTATAACTTGAATTTTTGCAGGGTCCACTTCCATGCCTTTTTCCAAAATTTTATGCCCTAATACAATGCCACCCGCAACCATAAATTGACATTTCTCCCAATTTAGAACTAAATTTGTTTTCTCACATACTTCTAATACTTTTTCAAGATGAGTTAAGCATGTGTCAAATGATGTTCCAAATACGAGAGAAATCATCCATAAATACTTCTATTCCATTGTCAATTAACTTACTAAATATAGACATCATACATCTCCGGAATGTTGCTTGGTGCATTACATAATCCAAAAGGCATTCTTCGAAAAGCGAAAGTTCCATAAGGACTAGTAAATGTAGTTTTCTCTTAATCCTCGGGAGCAATTTGTATTTGATGATAACCGGTGTATCCATCTAGAAAACAAAAATACTTATGTCCAGCTAATCTATCTAACATCCGGTCTAGAAATGGTAAAGGGAAGTGATCTTTCCTGGTGGCGGTATTTAATTTCCTATAATCAATACATATACGCCAACCAGTAACTTGTCTTATAGGAATAAGATCGTTATTTTCATTGGCAGTGACAGTTACTCCCCCCTTCTTAGGAACACAGTGAATTGGGCTTACCTAAGCACTGTCAGAAATATGATATATAATACCATTATCTAACCATTTTAAAATTTCTTTCTTAACCACTTCTTTCATTATCGGGTTTAATCTCCTTTGGGGATCTGCTTTAGGTTTATGTTCATCATCTAAAATAATTCTATGCATACGGATTGAAGGACTAATTCCTTTAATATCTGCTAAAGTCCAACCAAAAGTTTTTTTATATTTTTTTAAAGTTTCTAAAAGTTTTTGTTCTTGAGATTCGTTTAATGCAGATGAAATAATAACTGGTAAAGTTGAAGAATTAACGAAATAAACATATTTCAAATGATCAGGTAATATTTTTAGCTCAAGTTCAGGAGGTTTAATAATTGATGGAACTATATTCTTGTCAGTATTTTCAGTATTATCCAAAAATTCAAATCTTTCCTGAATATAATCTAGTTCTTCATGATTATCTTTAATTAATTCAGTGTTTTCTTTTTCTAATTTATCCTCGTAATATTCCTTAAAATATTCTTGTTGTAAATATTCAAGTATTTCCATCCGAAAACATTCATCATCTTTTTCTAGCGCAGGATATTTCATTGATTTTGCAATATTAAATGTAACTTTTTGGTCATTTACTCTCATAGTTAATTCTCCTTTCGAACATCAATCATACCTTTTCCGAGTAGCTAAAAATGGTCTTCCTAAAATGATAGGAATTTCTTTATCTTCCTCCATATCTAAAACAATAAAATCTACTTGGGAAGATAAATTTATCCACCTTTACTAACACATCTTCAATAACTCCCTTAGGATAGGTAACCGAACGATCAGCTAATTGAAGGGTTACCGAAGTAGGTGTAATTTTTCCTAATCCTAATCTCTTAAAAATCGATAGAGGCATTAGATTGATGCTTGCTCCTAAGTCACACAAAGCTTTTCCATAAAATTTTTCTCCTATAGCGCAGGGTATAGTGAAACTACCAGGATCTTTCAATTTTTCGAGAAGCTTCTTCGAATAATAGCACTACACTCTTCACTAAGTGCGACAGTTTCATTATCAGTGAATTTTCTTTTCTTATTTAGAATATCTTTCATAAATTTTACATAATTTGGCATCTGATCTAAAGCTTCAACAAAAGGTATATTAATTGTTAATTTCTTTAATATTTCAAGGAATTTAGCAAATTGTTTATCTTTTTTATGTTGAGCTAGTCGTTGAGGAAATGGTGGTGGAGGTTTTTCAACAGAAATTTTCATAGGTATTAAAGGATGTTCTAAGTTTGAATCTTGTTGAATTGTTTCCTTTTCAATTTCCACTTCCTCTATTTGGCTTTCAAGTTCTTTTTGAATTTGAGGTTCTAATTCTTTTCCACTCCTTAGTTGTATTGCTTTAATTTGTTCTTTTCCTTGATCTTTAGGATTTATTTCCACATTACTAGGAAAAGTTCCAGATATTCTATTATTTAGCGCAGTAGCAATATATCCAAGTTGAGTTTCGATATTTTTAATAGATGTTCCTTGAACTTGTAATTGATTTCCTTGAATTTGTAGTTGATTTCCTTGATTTTGTAGCTGATGACCCATATTCAAAATTAATTCATCCATGGATAATTTCTTATCCTTGAATTGAGGGTTATTGTTATTAAATCCAGGTGGGTAATTAGGTTTATAGTTTGGATTTGCTTGATTAGGTTGATTCATCCATTGTTGATTAGATGTGTTATTCCAATTAAAATTTGGATGAGTTTTCCAATCAAGATTATAATAGTTTGAATAAGGGTTATTAGTTCTATTATTAATAACATTTAAAGTTTCATAATTAGTTTGAGATTCTATGATTTGTCCAGATGAGTTTTCTTCTAAAATAGGAGGGTAGTTCATTCCAAAATGATCTAACTTCTTAGATATAGCAACAATTTGAGAAGCTAACATAGATATTACATCGTTTTCATGAATGCTTGGCTATCTTTTTAGGATTTACTCTTTCAAGAGAGCCATTGGAAATTATTTGTTGTCATTTCTTCGATTAGTGCATAAGCTTCATCAAATGGTTTAGACATTAATGAACCTCCAGCGAAGCAGATCGATGATTGATCTTAAAGATCCTACTAATCCATTATAAAATGTTCGAATAATCGACCAATCTAGTAGCGCATGATGTGGGCATTTCCTAAGAAGTTCCTTAATCTCTCCCAAGCTTCATATATTGATTCTCCATCTAACCGACAAAAAGAAGTTATATCATTTCTAAACTTAGCTAGTTTTAGATGGTAGGAAAATATTCGGATAGAAAT
Source organism: Papilionanthe hookeriana x Papilionanthe teres (assembly GCA_022702705.1). Lineage (NCBI taxonomy): Eukaryota > Viridiplantae > Streptophyta > Magnoliopsida > Asparagales > Orchidaceae > Papilionanthe > Papilionanthe hookeriana x Papilionanthe teres. The sequence goes on along the minus strand of CM040439.1, from coordinate 60,618,535 downwards.
TTTTGTGATAATTCTCCCCAAGTTTTAATAGATCCAGGTGCTAACGAATTCAACCACATTTTAGCTTTATCCCTTAATGAAAAAGGAAAAATTCTAAGTCTTATAAAGCATCGTCGTATACTCCTTGATATTTAAAAGTAGCACAAAGTTCTAGAAAACTAGCAAGATGTAAGTTAGGATCTTCGATAGGTGAACCACTAAATTGATTGTTTTGTACCATTTGGATAATTGCAGGTTTAAGTTCAAATGAATTAGCAGCTACATCAGGGTTTTGAATAGTTAAATGAATTTCATCTGATGTAAGGTTGGCATAATCTCTTAATGGTCTTTGTTGGTTCATATTTTGAATTTCAGGAATATTCGCCATTTGTGTTAAATTTATAATTTGTTTCTTTTGTTTTCTAATTCTTTTAATTGTACGCTCTAATTCAGAATCGTAAGGTATTAAATTTTCGTTTCCAAATTTGTGCATACAATTTCATAATAGATATTAATTTATTTATTATGATTATTTTAAAATAGCCGTTACTTTAGTAAATTTTTCTTACTCTCCCAAGCAACGGCGCCAAAAACTCGACCCACAATTTTATATTATGATATTTTTAATTTAATTGCAACGACGCCAAAAACTTGACCCCGCTATTTATATGTATAGAATTGTAATTGTTTATGTTGTGGATGCTACGCAAGTATACGTATCGTATCAAGTAATACGAGGCTCTACAGTGGAGTCTCGGTTATCGATCCCACGTGGAAAGAGAAAATTAAATAACAACTAATTTTAAAATAATAATAATAATTTTTTTAAAATAGTATACGAAAATTTGGAATTGTAAAATTTGAGCGCAATAAAGTAAACTAAGTATTTTAATTAAGTAACTTAACTAAGTAGAAAATTAATACGTATTGAAAGTGCGTAAATTAAACTAATTGCTAAATAAGTCTTAACTATTCGTAAAAAGTATCTTTCCCCTTGTTTAGAAATTTAAGTGATTAATGAATTTAAATAGATAATTTTAAGGTATTGTGACAAATAGGAGCATTCCTATTCTTTACCCTTTGGTCCAGAGTGTAAAGAATATTGACTAATCCTATGTTTGATTACCGAATCCGCGGCTGAAGTCGGGAGGATACCGACCGCCACTTCGCAGCTCCCACGTTCCCCTCGCCCGAGGGCTAACATCTACACTTCAGCTCTCAAACAATAGGACCGAATTGAATATTTTAGTCCGTCACACTAAAATACTCAATTCTACGCCCAGTGATATTATTTCCCTATTTATTTGCATCTTCCTTCCAAGGCTTTTGAATTCCCCGAATATCAGATGTAATTTTTACTATAGTTGATAATCAACATATTTTAACAAATAAAATGGCCAGTTTGAAAGTAAATTAATTTTTAAGTAAAAATTATCACAATTTATTAATATATATAAGTATCTCTATTTTAATTTCATCAAGTCACTTAATTTCATAAACAGGGAGAAAGACTAATAAACTACTCGTAATGCATGGGAACTAAACTAAGCATGGATTTCATTTAAAGTTAAAAACAATAAATACAAATACTTATCTCGATTTATCCCCAAACAAACTCCTCGTAGTTCCTTTGACTCTTCCTTCCAAGACAAAGACGACTCACTAATTACTCACTAAACTCACTAAAGACGACATAACTACACAAAAATTAACACTAAAGACTAAAAGATTGCACAAAAGACACAAAAGACTCGCACAAACTAACACACAAAAGATCGATTTTTGGCCTCTATATATAGAGGTTAGCAAAGGACCAAGAGGTGTGTAAGCATCTCTTCAAAAAGTGTCCAGGTTCAATGTATCTGTGCCATTTGAACTACCTCGCCGTCGGCGACGAACTACCTCGCTGTTGGCGATGCTTCTAGAAGATCTTCAAACCGCTCTAGCTCGTCGTCGTGGGCTCGGGCTCGTTGCCGGCGAGACAGCTTATAAATCCTTCGAAATGTCTCCTCGTAACCTCGCCGTCGGCGGCTCGATCTCTGTCGTCGGCGACTCAAGACAAATTGCATGATTTTGCTCCAAATTCGCTCTTTTTTATGATTTTTGCTTTTATCACCTAAATTATTCATTCCTGCAATAAAATAAAGAAAATACCCTTCTTTAAAGTGCAATTTTATCAAAAATAGGTATGAATTTCTTAATAAATTTTTCAGCGATCAGTTACTCTAGTAAATAATTTCTTTACTTCCCCGGCAACGGCGCCAAAAACTTGACCCACTTTTAATATGTTTGCAATTTATGTTTATAGCAACGACACCAAAAACTTGTTCCCGCTTTAAATATAGATATATGATTTAATGTATAATATGGATTCTACGCAAGTATACGTATCGTATCAAGTAATGCAGGGCTCTAGTGGAGTCCTGGTTATCGATCCCACGGGAAGTTTTTAACGGATTTGTTATCGCCTAAATTTAAAGGAATTACTTACTAATATAGTAAACGGAAATTCAAAGTAACTATAGCAAACTAAAGTAAACTAATGTTTGAAATAAGTTGATTTAAATAATTCGGAAAAGTATCCTTCTCCTTGTTTTTAGAAAATTAAGTGAATGATGAATTTTAAATAGAATTCTTAAATTGTATTGTGACAAATAGGAGCATTCCTATTCTTTACCCTTTGGTCCAGTGCAAAGAACATTGACTAATCCTATGTTTGATTACTGAATCTGCGGCTAGTCGGGAGGATACTGGTCGCCACTTCGTAGCTCCCACGTTCCCCTCACCCGAGGGCTAACATCTACACTTCGACTCTCAAACAATAGGACCGAATTGAATATTTTAGTCTCGTCACACTAAAATGTCTTATTCTACGTCCGATAATTAATATTTCCCTATTTATTTGCACCCGCCTTCCAAGGCTTTTGACTTCCCGAATATTGGATGTAATTTTTACTATAGTTGATAATTCAACATATTTTAACAACTCAATCGGCCGCATTGAAAGTAAATTAAGTTTTAAGTAAAAATTATCACAATTTATTTATATTAGGTGCTTCTATTTAATTTCATCAATCCGCATAATTTTCATAAACAAGGAGAAAGAGTAAGAAAACTACTCGAATGCATGGAATAAAACAAAACATGGATTTCATTTAAAGTTAACAACAATAAACAAAGATACTTATCTTAATTTCCTCCCCAAGCGGACTCCTTGAAGTTCCTTCGACTTTTCCTTCTAAGTACAACAAACTTCTAAATAGCACTCAAATAAACTAAAGAAACTCACTAATGACTAACTCAAAATAGACTCAAACTCTCTAAAATAGACACACTGAAGACTCAAGAGACACACCTAGACACTAGAATTCGGCCTCTATTTATAGATGTAAGCAAAGGTCCAAGAGGTGCTTAAACACCTCTTCAAAAAGTGTCCAGGTTTAAAGTATTTGTATTTTGAACTGTCTCGCCGTCGGCGGGAAACGACCTCGCAGTTAGCGGGGCTTCTAGAAGGTCTTCAAACCGCGTGATCTCGCTGTCGGCGGGCTCGGGCTCACTGTCGGTGAGGTAGTTATAATTCCTTCAGAAATTCTCCTCACGATCTCACCATCGGCGGCCTCGATCTCGCTGCCGACGACTTAGTTCAATTTGCATGAATTTCCACCTTTTTGATCCAAATTAGCTCCATTTCATGCTTTTTGCTTCCATCACTTATAAATCTTCATTCCTGCAATAAAATAAAGAAAATACCTTTCTTTAAAGTGCAATTTCATCAAAAATAGATATGAATTTCTTAATGTATTTTTCTGTGATCAATAAGACAGGTTTTTCTGTAGCTTCGATAGACTGATTAGGGGGTTATCCCTCATCTCAGTATGAACATTCCATCCCATTCTCAACATATTAAGAAAATCCTAATGTTGAGCCCATACATTGAGAATTCTAAAAGCAAGAGCCTGTCCTCTATTCATAAATGAGATTTTAACTAAGAGTGGGGAGTGATCTGAAGCAATTTGAGGGAGGTGATGTTCTTGAGTGAGGGGGGAAAGAATCCATCCAACTGCTATTAGCCAAGAACGTGTCAAACCTTTCATAGATCTTACCTTTTTTCCATGTATAAGGGGGGCCAAAGAAACCCAAATGAAAGAGACCAAATTCAGAGATGTTTTTGGACAATTGCACCATGCTATTCAGATTAGGTGTTCTCCCCCCAAATTTCTCACTGGGATCTTTGATGCTATTAAAATCACATCCTAACAGTCAATTACCAGGAGAACTAGAGTTGATCTCCTGCAGATGAGTCCAAAAATCCCTTTTATCATCCAGAGAACTGGCAGCATAAATGAATGTAGCACTTTTGTAGAATTTCTCCAAACAAAAGTTTATATGGAGGAATTGGTAATTATCAATAATGATGTTGTAATTCAATTCCTTCCTACACATAAGCCAGATTTTATTAGTGGTTTTAGAATAGAAGGAAAAAATAGGGAATTTCCTGCTATACTTCTTGATATAGTGGCTAACCATGGGTTCTAGCAAAGCTATTATCCAACATTCATGAGTCCTGTTAAGTTGAAGCAGTCTGCTAAGGGTGTCAGGACTAGCTACACCCCTAACATTCCAGCATAGTATGTTTATCATGATGCAAATATTTCTCTGCCCTGGTTAACCTGGAGAGGGAGATCATTGGCGAATCAGATGGACCAGCTGCTCCAATAATATTATCTATGGGTAGATGTCTAAGTTCTAAAGCATCCTTTCTTCTCCTTCTATGTTTTTGAACTAACTATTCCTCCTTTAATGTTTGAGCCATGTCCAATAACGTTTCACCCAATTGATCATCTAAAGATTGGTCTAAAGGAATACCATCCATAGTATACCTGGTAGGAATTTGCAACACTGAGGAGGGCCTGCCAACAACAGATGCTTCAACATTGATGGTATCCCCAGCCCTGGAGGGAGTGGAAACCGGTTCTAATGCTTGGGAGGGAAGTTGAAGTGGAATAGGTTCATCCATAGTCCTTGTATCTATTACAAAAACCTCATTAGGAATTTCTTCCATTTGAATGGATCCTGATAAGGGAGGTAGTACAGACTTGGTAGCTGCCTGAGGTTGTTGGATAGGAACTTGTAATTGACTGGTATCTTGCACAGTACCAGAGCTAACCTGACCCACTTGGGCATATTTGTAAGGTCTTAAATCAGGATGTAACCTATAGCATTTCTCTTGAATGTGTCCAAACATTCTCCAATGCTTGCAATATTGGAGTTGTTGCTCCATAATTATAGGCTGCCAATAACCACTATTAGCATATCAAAACTACACTTCATCAAGTGTTGGCAAGGTAATATCTCTTTCCATTAAAACTCTAGCTGAAGATGGTCTGGTAACATTACAAGAGAAAATTTCTACCTTCAAAGGTCTCCCAAGAGAATCCCCAATGCTGTAAAGAATCTCCTGATTGAAGAAAGGAGGTTTAAGGTCAGGAAGCTTATATCACACTGGTATAATAGGAGGTTCTTGTGTATGATCAAAATCCATGGTCCACTTCAAAGAACTTCGTTGGATTACCCTCTATCATAAGGATCTTCTTAGAGAATATTTGAGCATAATCATCCTCCCTTGACAGCTTAATCATGATATGCCTCCTATCAAATAGACCTTCCAACTCCTTACCAGCTTGAACTCATCAAAAGCCATTCTGATTACATCCATCCTTGGATGGCCGAACTGAAACTTTCCCACCAAGGTGAATTTATAAGGTTCAGATAACTTGGCAAGTTTAGCATTTGTAAATATTAGAGCAGGCATCCCTGCTTTCTTAGTGGCCCTCCTAATGAATTCACAAGTAGCCCTCCCTTTAATGGCATCATGAAATACCGAAGACAAGTTTATCCCCCAAAGTAGAGCCACCTTCAGTACAACCAGAAACTTCAACATAATCTCCTCCCAGAAAGTTAGGGTCAGCCTTGGTCAAGTTAGTAGCTATGAAAAGAACTCAGTAGAAATAGCGAGCAATGGAAAAATCAATGGAACAGTAACAAGACCCGCAAAATTTTAAAAACAAGAACTCGAGAAAGACCAAACCAAGCAAAACACCATCCAAAAAGCCCACCATTGTAAGCCACCATCCAAACATCTACCCCCAAGCAAACGACCAACCACCAGTCAACAAAGCCGTCGGAGGCACCATCCAGAGAGAAACCCTAGCAGAGCTCTAAACCCACCAACCATTATATATATATATATATATATATATATATATATATATATATATATATATATATATATATATATATATATATATATATATATATATATATATATATATCGTGTCTTGTTCACCGACTCTTTTGTTGTTATCTGCAAAGTCAGTTATAATAAGTTGAGTGGTTAGACACATGATTTTTATTGGGAGCACGTATCATAGCCGTCGGCCAATCTTTTTATTATATATATGAACAAAATGGTGGCTAAAATTGAAGATATTTGGCGATACTTTCCTTTTCTTGCATGCAATGACATTGACATATTTAGGACCAATATTAACTTTTCTTAAAAACTCACAAAAAAAAATATTTTAAACTCCCCGACCAGAATGGAACCTCAAAAATTAGTTAGTTAGTTGTTATTTCAAATAAATAATAAATTTAATTTGCTTTATCCTGCATTTAACATTTTTTTAAGTTATAATAATAATAATAATAATAATAATAATAATAATAATAATGTTCATAATAATAATAATAATTAGAAGAAAAACATTGGTGCCGCATAGACCATAAGACTTCTATACTGCTTATTTTTGGCTATTTTTTTTTTTGCTATTAATATTTTACTAAACTAATTTATTTGGGGTGCATCAACCCAAACTTTAGGTTTAAATATAAACATAGTTAATTGTGTTACAACAAATCATGAGTCTAATTAGGCTTAGATAATTTTTTATAGGATATAAAAAAAATTTAAACTATTGTTATCTTGCCAGTTTGTTTTAGATAAACTATTAGAGAAATGCCTCACAATAGGGATTCTGTTCGACTGATTAAAAGGCCTAATGATGAGATATTCTTGTAAATACAATTATGCATGAAAATGTTTCAATAAAAGGCTTTTTATTAATTCATTCTAAATTTAAGTTTAGGGGATTTACACACATGACACTGAAAATTTTCGAAAATTATAAGTTCGACCTCTAATAATCTCACTTTTTACGCCATCAAGCTCCCTTTAACAGAGTTAATTGGCCAATCTCATCGAGCCAACTACACGACTCTGTCGTCGCTATAATTCATAAGCAACAACAAGACAAACGCAAGATCTCAGTGCCAATCTTTTAGCTGGCCTACCCTTGCCGACGACACAAAGTACGGCTCACCATCGAATTAAAGGAAAAGAAGAGCTGACGAGTTCTGACTGTAGAGCTCCTGAAGCTCATGAGCATCGGGTGGAGTCATGGGGAGCTCGAGGGAGTTAGAGAAGTGCTCGCGGGTGCTACGAACGTGCAGGTGAATTGAGATGGAGCACTAAGTTATGGATATTATGGGGGAGAGGTTTTTCTTTTTTTTATTTAAATTATTTGGTATTTATCGGTGTTAGTAATAAAAGTTAGGCGTGCAATACATAATTTGAATTTTTTTTCTTGGCATGTACGTAAATTCCCTTAATCTTTGTCGTGCATCCTGTAATATTTACACTTTCTAAATTTTGCCCATCAAGCAGCCGAAATTGTCGTCCCGAATTCGATGCAACTATTTGTTAATATTTTTATATATGGATAATAGTTTTATAATTTCCTTCAAAAGAAACCCCGCCATGTAATCAAGATAAATATTTAACTAATAAGTTATTCTGAGGTTAAAAATTAATTATGAAATTTTCTATGATTTCAGTTATTGTCAACAATTAATTGTAATTTGGCAACATACGTGCATGATTTACGCGTATAACGTAATTTGATACCTGTGTTAGCTGATGCGTTGCGGCCTGCCAAGTGTCTGCTGAGCAATTTTAGCAGTAGCGTGTAGTAAAAGCAAAGTGACACTTGAAGAGCTAATTAAATTAAAATCCAAATCTGGATTTGTATTAGCTCGCTTATTAGGATTATTAATTTTATCTAACAATTAATCATACAAATATCTCTGTTGCCCTTTTCGCTAAGATCATTTAAATAATCTTGAAGTTTTTTTTAAATATCTTTTAATTTCAAATAAATGCGTCTTCTTATAATTTATTTACTTGAACGGAAGTTAATGATTTCTTACGAATAGAGATATTTGTTCTTTTATATTATACAGAGAAAAAATGTTGAATTATTTTCTTATTTGAAATTTCAAGAGGAATGGACCCATAAATCTTTAACCATAATATTGATATCATGAGGCCCACCATAGAAATTAGCAAGAGGACCATGAGTGGTCTAGTCATCATACCAAAAGGAGACATCACCCTAGCCAAATCCCAACAAATTAACTTTTCAACATGTGTAGAAATGTTCAACATTTTTTTCCAAACATAAGAATCAAATTTTGGAGTAATAGTCAAAGGATGAGAATTGCCACAGTATTTAGCATTAAGAAGAAAAGCCCAGATAAAATTATTCTGCCTGAAATAAAGTCATAGCTTCATAAAATTAAACTTAATAGAGTCATAAAGTTTACGAAAACCCAATCCACCACAGGTGGTGGGCTTGCAAACCTTCTCCCAACTTTTTCAATGTAAGCTCTTCCTGCCACAACCATCCCACAAAAAACTATTAAAGATAATCTCCAATTTCTTAATAATAGTAAGAGGCATATTCATAACCTGTAGAATATAAAGAGGTAAAGAAGTAAGAATACTCTTGAGAAGAGTAATACGACTACCAAAAGAAAGAAATTTATTTTCACAAGAGTGCAGTCTCCTTCTAATCTTATCTAACAAATTAACAAAAAGAACAGTTCTTTTAGCTTTCTTATCCAGAATAAAACCAAGATATTTAATAGGGAAATATGTCTTATGACATTGAGTAAAATCAGTAATCGAATGCATTTTAGCATTGGATGCAAACTTAGAGCAATAGAAAAAAACATTTAGAAGTATTAAAACATAAACCTGAAGCTTTTTTAAGATGAAAAATGAGATGCCATATTTTCTTTATGGACCTTTTATTCGAATTAGTAAAAAGAATGAGGTCATCAGCAAAGCATAAATGTGATATAGTCAATCCAATTTATGAAAATAATTAAGTGCAGGATTATCAGCAAAAAGTTTATTCAAATATCTAGAAAGATAATCAAAGGCAATAATAAAGAGATAAGGAGAAAGAGGATCTCACTGCTTAATACCTTTTGTAGCCATAAAATGCCCATGAGAATTACCATTAATAAGAAAAGAGTAAAAATTTTTATTCAGAATTATGTAAATAAGTTTATAGAAATTCTCATTAAGCCTTGAGCCTTCAAAACATCCATCAGAAACTCCCACCTAATGGAATTAAAGGCTTTCTTAATACCCATAATAACATTACCATCTCTTATACTTCTATCCAGATCTAACAACAGCTCCTGAACAGTAAGGGAATTGTCCCCAATAAATCTTCTTTTAAGGAAGGCAGTTTGATTAAGAGTAATGACCTTACTTAAAATAGGTGGAATCATATTAACCATAATCTTAGAAATAATCTTAGAGACAACAGTACTAATGTTAATGGGTCTGAAAGAATCCCAAGTATTAGCACCATGATCCTTAGGAATTAAAATAATATTAGAACTTTTAAAATATTTGGGTAAATATTTCACACAAAAAAAATCTTGAATAGTTTCAACAAGTTCAGGATTTATAATATCCCAACAAGCTTTATAAAACTGAATAGTAAAACCATCAGGCCCAACAACCTTGCCCTCTTCAATACTATCAAGAATAGATTTAATTTCAACTATAGAAGGGAGGTAATTAAGATTATGAAGATGCAGATTCGCAGTATGAGAGAATAAATCAGGTTTAATCTGATCAAGAGAACAGTTATTATTAGAGAATAAAGAAGTAAAGTACTTAATTCCCTCATTAATAATATCATTCTCATTGATCAAGATATTATCATTTCTATCCTTGATACTAGATAACAAATTCATCTTCCTTCTACTCTTAATACAAGCATGAAAGAAAGCAGAATTCCAAGCCCCATCCAAGAAATTAGTTTTAGCAGCTTTTTGAGCATAAAAACTTTCCTCCATACTTATAACATTAGTAAGATCTTTTTGAGCTTGAATAAAAAGATCAATATTAATAAGATTCTGAGCGTAACGTAACTCCATATCCTTAACTCTATCCTCAGCATCAACAACCATTTTATTAAGATGACCAAAAATGGACCAATTCCAAGTTCTTAGAATCTTAGCAAGATGCTTCTGAAGCATCCAAAGATTTTTGCCAGAACTAACAGGTTTAAAAGCAAGCTTTATAATCAACCAATTGTCTTTAACACACTGAAGAAAATTGGGATGCTGAGTCCACATATTAAGAAAACAGAAACGATAGGATCTTTTAGTAAATGTATTATAAATCTTTAATAAAACAGGAGTATGATCATAAACATTAAAAGCAAGATGATGAATCTCAAAATTTCCAAAATTATTACACCAAAACGAGTTGGCTAAAACCTATCAAGTCTTTCAAAATTATTACCATGATGCCAGGTGAAAATATTACCAGAATAACCTAAATAAAAAAGCTCAGCATCTAAAATAACATTATTAAAACTAGAAATTAAGTTAATATTAGGTGTGAGGCCACCTTTCTTTTCATTAATAGAAGAAATAACATTGAAATCTCCTCCTATAAGTCAGGAACACTCAAAGGCCCAATAGAATTAAGTAAATTCCATAATTCCAGTCTATTCTGCTTAATGCACCTAGCATAAATAAGAGAGAAATAAAAAGAAACATTTTGACAATAATAGAGACGTGTGACAATTGTTTATGATTAATAATCACATCAACCTTAATAAAGTCCTTCCAAAGAAACCAAATTTTGTTATTATTATTAGCAACAAAATTAAAACTACCAATTCTCCAAACATATTTAATATTATTGCAAGAATTGACAAGAGGTTCAAGAATCCCAAAAAAAGATAGATGATAAAGACGAATTAAATTCTGAAGTCTATTAGAGGCATCACATTTGTCAATGCCTTTAATATTCCAAAACATAGTATTGAAATTCATTATCAATATCCTTCCCACCTCTAGTTATCCTAGAAGTAGAATTAACTTCATGTGAATCAATATTCTTACCCAACAGTTGATCATTAACAGCATTAGGAATAACATAACCAAGTTCACGACTTCCTTTAAATTTCCTTCTCCTGAAAGCTTTTTCAACCATCCACTCTTCTTCAAGTTCAGTCCTGTTCAAAGTATGAAATTCTAGACCCATTTTATCAGTAACAAAATCATCTTGAATTTCTTTTCCAGTATGTATAAGGGAAAGATCAACATTTTCAATAGCCTTATTAATAATTGGATCAAGCAATAAATCAGGATTATCAATCTTATTAGCACTAGCATCCGTTTGCAAACCTTCAAGTTGATCAAGATTCTCATTAGAAACAACCAAAGGTAGACATTTAGGAGATATTTGTTCCACATTATCATCATTTTCAGGAATAACATACACATTAGATTCTACAAGATTTAAAGATCTTGCAGTATTCTCATTATCTTGCAAGAGAATATGATTCTGATTACTTTCCTTATCTTTATTCACCATATTCTCTTTAATAGGATTTTTAAAATGCTTATTTTTCAAATGAGGATGAACAATAAAACAGTTATTAATGCAATGACCAAACATGCTGCACTTATTACAATAAGGTTGAATATATTCCATTTCCACAGTTTGCCAATAACCTGAACTCGGATCTTCAAGCCAAACAAAATCACAAAAAGGTAATGTAACATTTCTTTCAATCAAGATACGAGCATTATAAGGACGATTATAATTCACATAAGCCATATCAATTTACATAGGTGAATGATGTGTCGGACTTATATTTGCAAGAATTTATGAACTCAACTTTATATATTTATAATGATTTTGTTAAGTCCAAGCATTCAACGCAAGTATACGTATCGTATCAAGTAATACAAAACTCTAATGGAGTCCTAGTTATCGATCCCACAGGGAAGTTTGGAATATAAGAAAGCATTCACAATATAACTAACGTAGCACTAAAATCTGATATTTAATTTGTAATTATAGTTTACTACTTACTACTACTATGCATGAAACAATAACAATTAACCAACTACAATTACTTCTAACAACTTTAGAAATAGATTAAACTAACAGACACACTAAACTAAGTATTTGAAAGGTTTTCGATATATGAGAAAAGTATCTTTCCTCTTGCAATAAGAATATGATGTGTGGATTGATATGGAACAAGTATTTATATTATTGTGTCAAATAAGGGCATAGATAATTCCTTACGCTTAAAAGAGTACCCCCCTTCTAAGTAAGAAAAGAACATTGACATATCTTAAGTTAGTCACTAAATCTAAGACTAGACTGGAAGGATACCGGCTCTCACTTCGGAGCTCCCACTCACCCTTCACCTAAAGGCTAACCTTTGATTATAGTTACTAATCTTAGAACCAATTTGTAGATTTCAGACTGTCACCCTGAAATCTCCACATTGAAGTCCATCAAAACATATTTCCATATTTATTTGCACTCAATTCCCATGAACTATGCAATTCATCCATATAAATTAAATGCATCTTTCATTATTTTTGTTGGACATTAAATTCTTTCAAACTTAATGTTCCACAATATATTTTAACATTTCAATTGGCCAAATCGAAAAGTAAATTAAGTTCAAAATGAAAAACCATCACAATTTCTTCATTACATTAAAAGCACATCAAATCCACATCATTCCATCATTACATCTCTATGCAAGAAGAGAGACAAGGGAGACTACTCAGAATTCATGGAGAAGATGCAGTAAAACATGGATTTTATATATAAAAGAAAAGTCATACAAAACACAGAAGAAAATACAACTTATCTCTTTCTCTTCCCCAATGCAATTCCCTTGAAGTTCCTTTGAATCTTCTTGTCTGTTCTTTACAACACTTAATTCTCTCTTTAGAATGGAAAGGAAGTAGCAATCTCTCACTCTACCCCTTCTCCATCACTCCTTAGAGAAAAATTCCTCTCAAATCCTCACTCTGCACACTCTTCTCCTAAACCCTAACACTTAACACTCACTAAAACTACTCTAGAAGACACCAAAGATACACACACACCCACACTTTTCGTCCAAAAATAGTTACTTATAAGATAGGGACGAAATCCCAAGAGTTTCCATAAGCTTCCCTTCAAAAAGTCGCCAAAACTCTTCAAATTTTAACTCCACCGACTTTAGGTGCCGGTGGCGCTCTATCCTACCAATTAATTCTGGAGTCTCTGGATTTGGGCGCCGCTGGCGCCCATTTTGGCACCGGCGGCGCCAGAACAACTTTTCCACCATTTTGCTTCTTTTTGCTCCAGATTCGTTCCTTTTTGCTTATTTTCACTCTAATCACCTAAAATCATCATACCTGCAACAAATCATGAAAAATATCTTTCTTTAAAGTGTAATATCACCAAAAATGGGTAAAATTATATAGCAAAAATCGTATATATTTTTGGTGCGTCAGAATCCCCCAAACTCTAACTGTTATTTGCCCTCAAGTAATCCTTTTACTACATAAAATATAACTCTAGGCAATGTACTTTTCAACTGTAAGACACTACAAATTTTCATTCAAAAGAATATATTGGTTAGATTTTCAGAAAGAAATTTAATAACTCAGGTTAACACTACAGGTATAAGAATTTTCAACAATCAAGTCTAAGAGTTCTAGTCTTTTATTTATTTCAAGATGAACCATAATTTGTCATATTAAGAGTGCCTCAAAAGACTATTTGAAAAAGGAGTTCATGCAAACTTTATTAGAATGTAGGCCAGTACTCAAAACATAAATTCAGAAATGAATCAAGTTCTCCCTTTAGGGTGATTCAAATGAAGCTAATTTTTTATTAGGCATCTCCTCAAGCTTCTCCTCATAAACATTTTTGTTTATTTTTCTTTTCTTTTCTTTTCTTTTTCTTTTTTCTTTTAGGGATTGTTTTTCAATCCTTATTTTCTTTTCTTTCCTTTTTTTATTGAGGATTACTATATCTGGATAGACCTTTAACGATTTTGAACTTCACTCTCCTCTTTCTAAAGTTCAAACCTGAACCATCTCTTTACTTTTTAGTTAAGTATAAGCTTTTTTATTCATCATAAAGTTACAATCTCTTCTTAACACACAATACTTTATGTCCCTTAATATTTCAAAAATACAGTTTTCTTTACTTTAAATTGTTGACTATAATCAAATCCTTTCATACCAAATATCTTATTTCTACAAAATCAACCTTTATCACTAAAAATTTTCATCCTATCCTTCCATAATATTCAACTGAAATGAAAAGTTTTAGTTAACTTATAATGATGTTCAACTGTCAGAAGTTATGCTAATAATTTTTGAAAATACAATAATTGAGAACAAATAAAAGTTAGTATTTCTCTACCCTCCCCCAAACTTAAAATTTTCAGTAAATTTGAAACAGTTTAGAGTACAAGAAAACTAACCTCTTTGTGCTGGGATCTTGAAATCTTCAACAGTTATCTGGTATTAGTCAATATTTATAACTAGCATGCATGAAACAATTAGTAGCAGTGATATAAAAATTTTAAATATTTGCATGGGTAAAGAGAAATTAATATTAAACATCTAAACATCCAACAGAACACTACAATACTAAACAAACTATCACAGTACTACACAGTCCAGCTAACAATTTTAATGTTTCAGTACATCATAACAATATACCAACAAAGTTACACAACATATGAAAATAAATACTACAACACAACAGTACAATACAACAGGGTTACACATCATATGAAAAGCAAATATCCACTACACCACATCAGTACAACACAACACAAGAAAAAAAACATAAATAAAAACAAATAATCTACCAGTCTCCATCACCAGGATCAGCAGGGTCATCAATTGGGTCATCAGCAGGGTCCTTAGTAGGGTCAGGTATATATGGTGTATAATTGGGGCAAGTAGGAAATATCAAATCGGACTCCCCCCTCATAAATCTGACCTGAGCATCATCATAAGCAATATCGAACTCAACTCTCCTCTGTAGATAATCCTCATTCACATCACTCCTCACCTCAAATTCATCCATCCGACCTTGGAGTCTATCTACACTGCACTCTATAGTCTCAGCTGCTCAATAATATCAGATAAGGTAGGCGGGTCAGATGTAGATGGAACCTCGTAACTCGTAGTAGGAATATCAGTACTCCTACGCTCAGCTCTGGCTCCCACATGAGACTCATAAGTACGGATAATATTCTTTGTAATTGGTCTCAAAGGTATAGCCACTTCTTCAGAACTACTGAACTCCACTCCAGACTGAACACAGAGGGCATGAACTAAAGCATGATGTCTTAATCCTTCAGTGGTCTCGCCTCTAGCAATCGTCTAAATATTCTTGTAAATAATAGTCCCAATATCAATCTTTTTCATCTTCTGAATACAGTAGTTCAGAATCACTCTTTCTCTTGTAACTTTGTTGTGATGATAAGATGGTAATAGTCTCGTAGAAATGAAATAATGCCAAACTTTTGAAGCAACATTCAATGTGCAGGAAGGGAAGTTAATTAACTGTTTTTGACTTACTTTCCATTCTCCTCGCCCGTCAGTCAAAAAAGCAATAACTTCTCTCATATTCTCCCTACGAGAGTCAAAGTTTTCGTATTCACACACGATGGTTCATGAGTCTGGTAGAAAGCATTGATACTCTGAGGTGTAAACTCAACCATCTTTCCTCTAACAAGCACATACTCAGTCTTAGTCTAGGGTATATTTAAATAGAACTCTCTAACAACTCCCATAACAGAATTCGTAGTGAAATAACAAAATCGCTCCCAATTCCGCTCTGCAATTAATTGTTCTACAGATCTTCGAGGACTATCAAAAGCTCAATTTTGGATACATTTCTTACTGTAGAGGTAAGAGTTATAGCGAAATTTGGCTTTAATGTTAACGAACTTCTCCTCATCAAAATCCAATTTCCTCTTCCCTTTACTCAACCTTGGAGCCATGTGAATTTCTAAAATTTGCAAGAAAATTCTAATAAATCCCAAATTCACAATGTAACAAACTCTAAACACTATTCTAAACAAGTAAGAGAAATTTTCATCATGGAAATATCAAAATCTCTTTAAAACTCCAAAAATTCCACCATAGGAAATGTGAGAGATTTCCATGGTGAAAATCCAAAAATTTTAACTTAAAGTGAAGCTCTTACCAAGAGAAGTGTAGATCCGGTGCCAAAAAGCTTTGAAATTTCCTTGAATCCGAGTTCTAGCAAGCCCTAGATCTTCAAAATCACAAAAATGGAAGAGGGAGACGAAAGAAAAGGAAACATTTGCGGGTCCCAGGGTAAAAATTGCTAAAATGAGGGTTTTTGGGCTTTTACTAGGTTCGAGCACCAGCGGCGCTCTATTTACAATAGTTAGCCAAACTCTCTGGATTTGGGTGCCGGCGGTGCCCATTCTGGCACCGGGGGAGCCAGTCCAAAATATTTTCTGGGTCCGAAAATTTTTTCGTATTTTCGATCGTTTCGACCAAAATGATGTTTAACACTTCAATAGGCATTTGCATCATCCCATAAGCAATAATCAACACAATTATTCACACAAACAAAACACAACAATCTTATATATATAAAATCCAAGTTACATCATAGACACCAAATATGTTCATTCAAACCAGCACTCTTAGATATTTAGTGCAGCAAGTACTCTAATAGGCAAACACTAAGATCTAAACAAACAATGAAATTAAACACATCCAAATCCAAGTTTAAAGCAAATACCACACAAACCAAACATAACTAAGCAAAACAAACTAAACACACAACAAACATAAGTAGAATCCATCAATTACTCCACATCAGTTTCAGAACTATCCTCTCCTCTAATGTCTCCAATTGATTGCTGATACACAAACAAATTATAGAATGGACGAATTAGAAATTTGTCAGATGATTCCTCAGCAATCACCGCCTTCTTCTTCATTAGATTGATCAAGCCCATCTCAATTCGACCAGTGTGATCGAATTGCTCTTTCATTCTCCAATCTATATGATCGAATAAATCAAAAATGTTATTGATCGCATTCATAATGTTCCTTACCTCTGTCTCCAACTGCTTGATCCTCTTCAATATCATTCTCGAACCTTCAGGAAAATAGGGTTGAATTGGTTGTGAATTCTGTGTTGGTTGATCAGCGAGCAAGTTTACGTCATCTTCATCTCCAACTATCTGGTAGTCATAGAGATTAGTTGGATCAATAGGAATCCATGGAAGAAGAACATTTTGCTAACTTTCGTAAGGAACCTGTGACTAACAACATAATATAAATATGGTGGACGGGTGTCCAAGCCCATATTTAGATCCATGCACAATTAATCCTAGAACTGATTTCATATTGATATTACCAATGTCAACCGGCCTCCCATTTTGAATACAGAAATTCAAAATGGCACTTTCCTTGGTTACCATGCTAATCTTCAATGTCAGAAATAACTTCGCTGAAATAATGTAGTGCCACTGCTTTGATACTGGATTGAGAGATGCAGATGGGAAACTAATGTATCAATTCTCTCTAACTTCCCATTCTGCATTCTCATCTATCAAATATCGATACACATCATTCATATTATCCCTAGTGGCATTGAAATTAGAATAATGGCAAATAGGTACGTTCAAAATCATAAAGAGATCGTTAATTCATGTAGGAGTGAATTGCACAAATCTACCATGCAGAAATACGAACTCTTGGTTGATTCTGTGAAGATTTGCATAGAACTCTTTCACGACACGAACAACAACGACAGTTGTAGTTTAGCAAAGCACTTCAACGTCTCTCCTTAATAATCTCTTCAATTCTAGTAGTAGGATTATCCATACCTCGATTTATGAAGCCTCTTTCCTTGATAATCCTTCTTTTCATCATCACTTTGTTGAACAAATGTTGCACTTCAAAACTTATGAACTTCCTTCAGTTGAAAACACGAGATCAAGGGGTTTCAATGGAAAGGAATCCATAGGATACGAATTGGGATTGGTGGTTTTCATTTTTCTGGAGTTAAGAAGTCAAAAATGGAGTTTAGGGAGTTATAAGGACGAAGATCCCGCCAAAAACTGCCAAAACTCGCATTTTAAAACTTAAAAACCGTCAAACAGATTTTGGGTTCCTGCGGCGCTCGATAGGGCGCTGGGAGCGCTCAAACAAGAAAGTTCAGTGTGGGAAATGATAGGTCACCGGCAGCGCCAGTGATAAATAATTCTCACCGAACTTCGTTTGGCCCAAAATATTCCAATATCTCGATTCCATCCATATTTTATTAATTTTTAAAGTATTTAGGAGTAATTAGGATTCACTAACAACTATCTAAAAAGCACAACTACAATAAATAAGCAAACACATTACAAAGATACATATGGGCTGCCTCCCATAAAGCGCTTGGTTTAACGTCGTCAGCCCGACAAACCATTTAGTTAATCGAGATGACTCAGCATTAAAACCTCTTTGAAGTCAGGTTGAAACCCGTCAAAGTAAGGCTTTAATCGATGCCCATTATCCTTGAAAATCTTTCCAGTATTAGGATCTTTAATATCTATAGGTCCAAAAGAATGAACTTTTACAACTGTAAAAGGTCCTAACCATCTAGACTTGAGCTTTGCAGGAAATAACTTCAATCTTGTGTTGTATAATAAAAAATTTTGTCTAAATTCCAAGTTATTTTTCAATATCTCCCTATCATGCCATAATTTTCTTTTCTCTTTATAAATCCTATCATTGTGATAAGATGCATTTCTAATCTCTTCCAATTCATTCAATTGCATAAATCTTTTCTCTCCAGTATTTTTTAAATTAACATTTAACTCTTTTATCGCCCAATATGCTTTATGCTCCAATTCAACTAGTAAATGGCAAGTCTTACCAAACACTAGTCTATAAGGAGAAATTCCAATAGGGGTTTTAAAAGCAGTCTTATAAGCCCATAAAGCAGTATCTAATCATGCAGACCAATCTAGTTTATGATTATCCATAGTTTTCTCCCATATTCTTTTAATTTCATGATTAGACACTCCTGCTAAACCACTAGTCTGGGGATGACAAGCAGTAGAGATTCTATGAATAATATTATATTTCTCAATTAATCTATTAATTTGATTATTCCTGAAATGAGATCCCACATCAGTTATGATCACTCTCGACATTCCATATCTTGTAAATATATTTTTCTTTAAAAATTTTGAAACATTTCGAGCATCACATCTAGGTAAAGCAACAACTTCAATCCATTTCGAGACATAATCAACGACAACCAATATATATAAATTTCCAAATGAAGGAGTAAATGGTCCCATAAAATCTAATCCCCATACATCAAAAATTTCAACTTCCAAATTATAATTTAGAGGCATTTCATTTCTTCTAGAGATATTATCTACTCTCTGATATCGATCACATGATTTAATATATCTATAAACATCTCTAAAAAGAGTAGGCCAATAAAATCCATATTGTAAAAAATGAAAAGCAGTTTTATCAACACCAAAATGACCTCCAAATTCAGAATCTTGACATCATTGAATAATCAAATTAGTTTTTTTTTTATGGTACACATTTCCTAATAATCAGATCCTTACACAGTTTATATAGATATGACTCATCCCTAAAATAGAATTTTGCATCATATTTAAACTTCTTTTGTTGTTACTTTGTTAAATTAGGTGGTACAATATCGCTTACAATATAATTCACAATATCAGCATACCAAGGCAAATTACTTCCCATAATAGTATAGAGTTGCTCATCAGGGAAAATTTCAGTAATTTCTTTCTCAAATTCAGATAATTTATCATAGTTTATTCTTGACAGATGATCAACTATTTGATTATCAGTTCCCTTCCTATCAACTACCATAAAATCGAATTCTTGCAGAAGAAGTATCCATCTAATGAGTCTAGGTTTTCCATCCTTCTTTTGCATTAAATATTTGATAGTCGAATGGTCTGAATGCACAGTACTTTTAGCTCCAATTAAATAAGGTCTAAATTTTTCAAAAGCAAATACTATAGCTAATAACTTCTTTCAGTTGTGGTATAATTAATTTAAGCCTCATTAAGAGTTTTACTAGCATAGTAGATGACTTTAAAAACTTTATCATGCCTCCCCAATGATACTCTAATCACATAATCACTAGCATCACAAATAAGTTCAAATGGTTTCTCCCAATCACGTGAAACAATTATAAGTGCATTAATTAATTTTTCTTTTAAAAATTCGAAAGCTCTCAAGAATTCATCATTAAAATCAAACTTTCTATCATTTTCTAAAAGTCGGCACAAAGGTTTAGTAATTTTAGAAAATCTTTAATGTATCGCCTATAAAATCTAGCATGTCCTAAGAAACTCCTCACCTCTCTCACAGTAGTGGGTGGCGACAATCTCTCAATCACTCTAATTTTAGCAGGATCGACCTCCATACCATGTTCAAAAATTTTATGCCCAAGCACAATTTCTACTGCAACCATAAATTAACATTTCTCCCAATTCAGAACTAGATTTGTTTCTCACAGAGCTCTAAAACTTTTGCTAAGTTTTCCAGGTAAATTTCAAATGAAGTCCCGAATACAGAGAAATCATCCATAAAAACTTCTATTCCATTATCTATCATACTACTGAAGATAGACATCATACATCTCTAAAATGTTGTAGGTGTATTACACAATCCAAAAGGCATTCTTCGAAAAGCAAAGGTTCCATAAGGGCTAGTAAATGTTGTCTTTTCCTGATCCTCAGGAGAGATAGGTATTTGATGGTAACTAGTATATCCATCCAAAAAATAGTAGTACTTGTGTCAAGCAAGTCTATCTAGCATTTGATTGTGAAAAGGAAGAGGAAAGTAATCTTTTCTAGTGGCGGTATTTAAATTCCTATAGTTAATACAAATTCGCCATCCATTAATTTATCTTGTGGATATAATTCCATTACATTCATTCACTTCAACAGTCACTCCTCCCTTTTTTGGTGGACAATATATTGGACTCACTCAAGCACTATCTGAAATAGGATAAATAATTCCAACATCCAGCCATTTTAAAATATCTTTCTTAACTACTTCTTTCATTATAGGATTCAATCTCCTTTGCGGATCAACTCTCAGTTTATGTTCTTCATCTAATAAAATTTTGTGCATACAAATCGAAGGACTAACTCCTTTAATATCTGCCAAAGTCCATCCAAAAGCTTTCTTGTATCTTTTTAAAGTTTCCAACAACTTGTGTTCTTGGTATTTGTTTAGTTTCGAAGATACAATAACTGGTAAGGTAGATGATTCTCCTAAAAACATATACTTTAAATGATTAGGGAGAATTTTCATCTCAAGTTCAGGAGGTTTTATGATAGATGGAATTAAGCTTTTATCTTCACCTTCCATAGTGTCTAATACTTCGAATCTCTCCTAAACATACTCCAAATCTTCATTCTTCTTACTATCTGAATTTTCTTCATCTTCACTTTCTTCTTCAAACATATTTTTATATTCTTCTTTTTGCACTGTAGTTTCCAATTATTTTCCACTCCTTAATTGAATAGCCTTAAGTTGTTCCTTGTTTTGATCTTTTGGATTGATCTCAACATTACTTGGAAGTGTTCCAGAAGGTCTATTATTAAGTGCAGTGAAAATATGTCCCAATCGATTTTCAATATTTTTCATAGCAACACCTTGAGCTTGTAATTGATTTCCCATATTCATAATCATTTCTTCAGTAGACAACTTCTAATCCTTAAATTGTGGGTTACTATTAAATCCAGGAGGATAAGCTGGTCTAAAATTAAGATTTCTTTTATTGTTTGAATTTCCAATTGGATTTATAGAATTGTTAGCCCAATGCGGGTTAACATTAGCATTGCTATTATTCGAATTGAAGTTCGGATGATTCTTCCAACCAGGATTATAATAATTTGAATAAGGATTGTTAGGTCTATTAATAGCATTTAAAGTCTCATAAGGTGTTTGAGATTCTGTTATCTATCCAAATAAATTTTCCTCCAACACTTGAGGTGGTTGAGAATAATTCATTCCATATTGATATATTTTCTTAGAAAGGGCTGCAATTTGAGAAACTACCATAGTCATCATATATGAATCATGAACACTAGCTACTCTCTTAGGATTTACTCGTTCAGAGAGTCGTTTAAAATCATTAGTAGCCATTTTTTCATATAATGCGTATGTTTTCATCAAAGGGTTTTGACATTAATGATCCACCAGCAGCAGCATCTATAATAGATCTCAATGATCCCACAAATCCATTATAAAATGTTTGAATTATTAACCAATCTGGTAAAGCATGATGTGGGCACTTCCTAAGAAGATCTTTAAATCTCTCCCAAGCATCATATATTGACTCTTCTTCAAACTGACAAAAGGATGTAATATCATTTCTTAGTTTAGCAGTCTTTGATGGAGGGAAAAATTTTAATAGAAACTTTTGAAATAATTCTCCCCAAGTTCTAATAGATCCAGGTGCTAACGAGTTTAACCATGCCTTAGCTTTATCCCTTAATGAAAAAGGAAAATGTCTAAGTCTGACAGCGTCACTAGACACTCCGTCATATTTAAAAGTAGCACACAGTTCTAGAAAACTAGCGAGATGTAAATTTGGATTCTCACTAGGTGTTCCTCCGAATTGATTATTTTGTATCATTTTGATACTAGCAGGTTAAAGTTTAAATAAATTAGCAACAACAACAGAATTTTGAATAGTTGTGTGAATTTCATCTGCTGTTGGGTTAGCATAATCTCTTAAAAGGTCTTCACAAATTTCTAATATCATTTCTCTTATTATCTTGATTAATCTCCATTTTGCAAGGATTTTCAATTTGTTTTTGTTGTTTTCTAATTTTTCTGATAGTACGCTCTAACTCTAAATCATAAGGCAGTAAACCTATAGATCCGCTACTACACATATACAAACACAAATACTTTAATAAAGGTAAACAAATACACAAATACACACTACAAAGTAAAGGTTTTGTGTTAATATATTATCAATAAATAATATTTATACTTTCTTACTTACTATGTTACCTTCCTACTTACTTTCTTAACTCCGTTACCTTCCTACTTACATTCTTAACTCTGTTACCTTCCTACTTACTTTCTTTACTCCGTTGCCTTCACCGGCAACGGCGCCAAAAACTTGATGCGTCAGACTTATATTTACAAGAATTTATGAACTCAAGTTTATATATTTATAATAATTTTGTTAAGTCCAAGCATTCAATGCAAGTACGGTATCGTATCAAGTAATACATGGCTCTAATGGAGTCCTGGTTATCGATCCCACAGGGAATCTTGGAATATAAGAAAGCGTTCACAATATAAGTAACATAGCACGGAAATCTGATATTTAATTTGCAATTAAAGTTTACTACTTACTACTACTATGCAGGAAATAGTAACAATTAACTAACTAAAATTACTTCTAACAACTTTATAAACAGATTAAACTAACAGACACACTAAACTAAATATTTGAAAGGTTTTCGATATATGAGAAAAGTATCTTTCCTCTTGCAATGAGAATATGATGTGTGGATTGATATGGAACAAATATTTTTATTATTGTGCCAAATAGGAGCATAGATGATTCTTTACCCTTAAAAGAGTACCCCCTCTTCTAAGTAAGAAAAGAACATTAACATATCCTAAGTTTAGTCACTAAATCTAAGGCTAGGCTAGGAGGATACCAAGTCTCACATTGGAGCTCCCACTCACCCTTCACCCGATGGCTAACCTTTGATATTAGTTACTAATCTTAGAACCACTTTGGGGATTTCAGCCTGTCACCCTAAAATTTCCACATTGAAGCCCATCAAAACATATTTCCCTATTTATTTGCACTCAATTCCCATGAACTACGCAATTCTTCCATAGAAATTGAATGGATATTTTATTATTGTTGTTGGACATTAAATTCTTTCAAACTTAATGTTCAACAACATATTTTAACATTTCAATTGGCTAAATCGAAAAGTAAATTAAGTTCGAAATGAAAAACCACCACAATTTCTTCAATACATTAAAAGCACATCAAATCCACATCAATCCATCATCACATCTCTATGCAAGAAGAAAGACAAGGGAGACTACTCAGAATTCATGGAGAAGATACAATAAAACATGGATTTTATATATAAAAGAAAATTCATACAAACCACAAAATAAAATACAACTTATCTCTTTCTCTTCCCAAATGCATTTCCCTTGAAGTTCCTTTGAATCCTCTTCTCTCTTCTTTACAACACTTGATTCTCTCTTTAGAATGGAAAGGAAGAAGCAATCTCTCACTTTACCCCTTCTCCTTCACTCCTTAGAGAAGAATTCCTCTCAAATCCTCACTCTACACACTCTTCTCCTAAACCCTAACACTTAACACTCACTAAAATTACTCTAGAAGACACCAAAATCAACCATGCGAAGGAAAAGAAAACTTCCAAAATCTAGAAGGAGAGAAGAAAAAGAAGAAGCACGACAGAGAAAACACGATCAGAGCTCCTTGAAGCTCAAGATGGAGAAAATCCAAACCTCCTTTCATCATCATCCTAAACTCCTTAAACTCCTTTCATCATCATTGTAAGTGATGACGCTTTTAACTCATGTCTATTGTATTATATTTATGCCATCTCTAAAAATAAGAAAGGGAGCCCTTTTAAGCTAGAACAAGAAATAGTTGAACCCTTTAACTAAAGTAGCTTACATGATTTTTCCTTCCTAAGATTTTGATATAAAAAAACTATGGTCTCCTATATGTTAGTCTCAATTCAAATAGTTCTATGGAGGACCCACACAAAATACTAGATAAAAAAATGTTTATTGATTACATCAAATATTTGAGAGAAAATAAAATCTTTGAATTCTAATCAAAATTGTATGGTCTAACCCTTTATATGCCCTAGGATGAAACTAATTATCCAAAATTTATAGAGGTAAATTGTGTTCTTAATATAGAGTTTCCCTAATATAGTCTAAATTCTCTTTATGATTGTAATAATAAATCTAGGATTTGATTTGAGTAGTGTAAATTAAGGATATAATATGAGAAAATATGTATTATTAATCAATTTTGGATTTTGCATACTAGAATTTATGTTTCCTTAAACTGTGGTTTCCTTTTTGTTTTTATAGCATCCTTTTGTACCCACCTATTGGTTCCTATGTCAAGTATTAAACCACAATAGAGAAAATTTTAAAGAGAAGGATAGCCTCCAATGCATCCAAGTAAATGTGTGAAGAATAATAATACTGAATTTTGTATCTGTATCCTAATATAACAGAGATTCAAATTTGACTATAAAAGTGTCTCATCCTTTTTTATAATGTGAGTTTAGCATGATAAAGATAAATTTGGAAGTCTGAGCAAGTGCAAGTTAGCTACAAACTTGCTTGAAATGTGGACAATGCAAGAGCTGAAATTTTTCATGTCGTTATTCAAGGAGATTCCAAGAATCGTATTTCATCTGTAGAGACGAAAACACTACCCAACAATAGATCTAATCACAAATAAATAGTTTTACAATTTGTGATGTATGTTGCAGAGATTTTTCCTCTACTTAATTTTGTTGGGATAGAGTTTAAATTATTATGAGATTCATGTTATCTATCAAGACAACTCCATATTGTTAATTACATTCTAAAATTGTTGTCCTCTAAGAAATTATTCAACTAAAATAATGAATTGTGTGTTTCTATGAATTTTAATTTAAGTTTGTCCATACAGAAATGCTAAGCTAGAATAAATAAAATTTGTAACATTTATTACTAAATGCAAAGTGATGAAAAATTTGACGCACCAGTACTAAGAAGCTCATCAATAGTTCAAACTATACTATAATTAGGCTTTACAAACTTGATTACGATTTTATTTAGTTTTGAGTTGTTTATTTTTTTAAAAAAATTAGGGTTGTGTTCCTATGATATGAGAACACGGAATGCAAAAGAAGTGAGGACTTCAACCAACATTGAACCTAAGTCAACACATATCTTAAGTTCAATTTACATTGAGCTTTAGTCAACAAATACATTAGGTTCAACCAACATTGAACCTAAGTCAACATATAACCTTAGCTTCAACCTACATTGAACCTAAATCAACATATACCTTAAGTTTGACCTACATTAAACCTAAGTCAACATATAATTAAGGTTCAACCTACATTGAACCTAAGTTAACCTAGAAAATATTGAATCTTAATCAACCTATATGTTCCACACAAATTGAAGATAAGTCAATCCAAACCTTAGGTTCAACCCAGATTGAACTAAAATCAACTCAAACATTAGGTACAACCTACATTAAACCTAAGTCAACATACACTTTAGTTTCAACCTATAATTAACCAAAGTCAACATTACTTTATGTTCAACCTACATTGAACCTAAGTCAAGTTAGACTATTTTGAATCTCAATCAAATTATAATTTAAACCTAAATTGAAACTAAATCAATCCAAACCTTAGATTCTACTTACATTGAACCTAAATCAACTTAAATCTTAGGTTCAACCCGAACTGAACCTAAATACACATAGACTTCAGGCTCAACCAACATTGAACCCGAGACAACTCAAACATTAGGTTCAACCTAAATTAAACCTAAATCAACTTAAATCTTAGATGTAACACAAATTGAATCTAAACAATCAAAATCTTAGGTTTAACTCAAATTGTACCTAATTAAAACCAACTCAACTTAAAATTTTGGTTCATTTTAAAGTGGATCTCAACTATTTTAGGACCAACTTGAATTTAACCAAAATTTTAGATTCTACTATATTGAATCTAATAACATCAAACATAAGGTTCTACCAACATTGAACCTAAAACATTTTATACATTAGGTTCTACCAAAAGTGAGCCTAAGTTACCTTATACTTTAGATTCTACCTAAATTGAATCTAAATATATAAAACCTTAGATTCTACTTAAATTGAATCTAAGTAATATCAAAATTTTCTATTTTACCCAAATCTTAAGTTCAATCCAAATACCTTAGATTCTAAATAAATTGAATCTAAGCAATATTGAAATTTATGTTCTACTTGAATCATCTTATGCTTTTATGGTTTTACTTAAATACCTGAGGTTCTACCAACATTGAACCTAAATCATCTCATACATTAGGTTCTACATAAAATTAGCCTAAGTAACTTTATACTTTAGATTCTATCTAAATTGAATCAAAGTAAATTAAATCTAAAACCACCTTACACTAGGTTCTACATAAATTGAACAGACACTATTCTATAAATTTAACAATCTTGATTGAATCATAAATTAAATAAAATTTTATCGTTAAGTAATTGTAAACAACCTAAAATCTTTCAATCTTTAAAATCTAACAAAATACATCAAAACTTAAACGAAACCTTAACCAACAAAGATCATAAAATGCAACTTGAAACATAGTATGGTTTGATATATGAAGATTTCTTGGACGATGCAATCCATGATTGTTGACAAGAGTCTTTTGGTCATGGTTTAAACTCCATTTAGACTAAGTAGATCGAGTCATCCGATGACCCTGGGACGACGGAGTCATGGACATCATGACCGGGTTGTCTAAAAATTAGAATTTAACCAACTAAATAAAAAATTTAAGAAATAAAATCAACAATATTTTTTTATCAATCTGACACTGCTTTCCTTGCAGGTTGATAATTAAGTTCTATTTTAGATTTACTTCACATTTTATTAGGGTTTACTAAACCTAATTTACAGGATAACATTCTGAAAAAGGGACAATAAACTCCAAAAAAACCAAAATGATAATAAAATAAAACAAAAAACAACAAAATAAAACAAAACAACGACATCAAAATAAAACAAAATTAAAATGATAAATAAACAAAACCAAATGATAATAATAAAATGAAACAAAAATGACAAAACAAAAGAAAATTAAAAAAACAAAATAACAATAATAAAATGATACAAAAATGACAAAAAAAAAAATAAAATAAAACTAAAATTTTAGGTAGTATGTGACACTTAGAAACATATTACCATTAGGATCAAACATTGACATTTCTTTACTTGATCTTAAAATTTAAAATTTCTTAGAGAAAAAATATTAACATTAATCACGAGTTTTCTTATGCAATCCTAATTGTCTAAGTTGTAATTAACTATAGGAGCTTGCTCTTATAAGAGAATAACGAACTCAAAATATGTATCATACCTAAAATCTCTGGTTATTAAGTTTTACATGTGGTTGTCCTTATACCGGGATCTTCAGAATTAGACATTATAGGGTAACCACAATCCCGACATTCCCTTTGCTATTATTTTCTATCTTCATCAGCCTTTTTCTTTCTTCTCCAAACTTTTTAATAGCTAAGTATTCTTTACATGATAAAAAAAAATAAGATTAATTGAAGATTAGGGTGATATGATACATAAACAGAGTGGTGACTCCTTACCAAAAACACTGATAGACACCTGACATTCAAACACGAGAAAATTGATGGCGTCGGTGGTGACGAGACTCTTGGATGTCGTCAAGAGAGTGGCGACTTCACTGGGGAATTTCTTTCTCCTCGTTTAGTGTTAAATCACTCGTACTCTAAAGATGTTCCATCTTTTGACAAATAGATCATCTCTTACAAATTCAACCCTATTAAGTTACTTCTGACATTCCATAACTACAAAACAAAATCATATAAAGTAACAAATTCCCAGCTTATAAAATGAGTCTACAATAAATTTTGACATTTTATTCTCTTAAATTTCTAAAGAGCTACAATGGACTCTCCGGACTTAGTCTTCTCTTGTATTCTAGATCTTATTTCACCAACTAATGAAGCTTCTTACTTTTACTAGAATTACTTTAAATTATTTGATGAAAATGAATTTTTATTTAGTAGTCTGTCTCAAAATGACATAGAATCCTTCAAGCAATTTAACTTAGAGCCCTATGAAGACTTTCATCTTTTTATAGAAGACTTACCTTAAGAGCTTCTCATAGAATAATTCACTTTTGAGGAAATGGAAGAAGAAGTTGATTGAAAAGGAAAAAAGATTTGTATTGAACAAGAAAGAGATATTCTGTCACCATCTGTGTATGAGGTCAGATCTTTTTCCAAAACTGTGCCACTAACACGTACCCAAAGAAGAAATAAAACTTGTTCTCTTAGAAGAAAAGTTAAATGGACTGAGAAAAATAAATTTGAAACATCTGAATTTGAGGAAAACAAGTTTTATCTGGTACCCGATGAGTATGAGGATAATACATTTCAAGAAGAAAAATTTGTCAATATGAACTATATATTCTGTGTTCAAAAGACTTGCACAAAAAAACAGATGTTTAGCCTCACAACTTTTAGATAAAATGGAATGTGTAGTTTCTACAACTATGAAAAGAAAACTTCTTGCATAAGTGAATCCTACTTGTCAATAAATGCATCAAGCATTCCAATTGGAAAGTCAATATAGCTGAGTACCAATTAGACTCTGTTTAAAGCCAAGAGTAGAAGATATACCTATCTCAAAAGATAGAACAGAACATGATAAATTAATGTTAGAAGCAAAAGTGACATCTACTAAATTGAAAGCTCTTGTGCAAATGTTGCAAAATGGAGACTGTTCTTACTCACATCACGATGATATACTTCCTCGAACATCTCTTCCTAAACTAAAAATTAATGTATGGAAATGAGAGCTTTCAGAAGGAATCACCAATGTTGTGAGTACTGCTGCAGATAGTTCTCAGGAAATGACTTATGAAAAACATATTGTCAAGTCATTTGAGGAAAGGATAAAAATCTTAAAAGCTGATTTTAAATAATACTCAATATGGAGAAAGGAAAATTCTTCAAATTGTCCAAGTGAGGAATTTTTAGAAATAAATATGTTAGAGACATGAGCTACCACCTCAGCACGAGAATTAAACGAAGAAAATGTGATAGAAAAATTATGAACGGTTATCTGAAAATGGGATGAACGGATTAATTGTCTCGAACAAAAAATTGAATAAATGATGGTAGCTTTACAAAATCCACCACAAACAAATGTGTTGCCTATGGTTGAAATTGTTAGGTCCAAAGCAATAAATGTTCTCAAAGATAGAAGATAACCAAGAGAAACTGAAGAAAGCACTCAAAAGAAAATGGATTCCTCCCAGAGTGGAATTCCAAAAAAATAAATTACACAACTTATGGAACAAAAAGTGAATGAAACAATGGCTCAGGTGAGGGACGGATCATCAATTCCAAAGGTTAGACCTTATCCAAAGGACTTTGATTCTGTGAAATACCCTAAAGGTTTTGTTCCACCTCTCTTCAAAATGTTTGACGAGACTCGTAACCCTCATCAGCATCTTGCACACTTCAGAGCAAGTTGTTGCAACGCTGGGGGAAGCGATGCTCTTCTATTTTGGCAATTCGTTAAGAACCTCATAGGGGTTTCCTTTGATTGGTATACAAAAGTTCCCAACAGGTCCATTAAAACTTTTGTGGAACTTGAGAATCTCTTCATTCAATGATTTGCAGGAGAAAAATAATATATAAGAGTTGAAGTCCTGTTAGTGGAGAAACAAAAACCTAGAGAAACTCTTGCGGATTACATTTCACACCAGAAAAATCTCAAGATGAAATGTGAACCACAACTTCAAGAGCAACACGCAGTCGAAATCTTGCTTAAGAATATTCATAGTCCTATAACATTCATGCTTACAAGATTTACAATAAAGAATTTTGAAAAGTTGCTCACAAAAGTTATCAATCTTCAAAAGGAAACTAAGCAGATATGTGTAACAGAAAAGATGGAAAAGATGAAGTCAGTAAAGACATTCGAAAATAAATTAGAAAATGTCTCAGTGATCCCCTGAAAGTTCGATAGCTTTTTACTATTCATTTCATACATCTTTTTGATGATATTGCACTTTAAAGAAAGGTATTTTTTATGATTTCATACAGGTACAAAGATTTCGGACCTTTGGAGCAAAAGGAAGAAAAAAAGAGCAAATTTAGAGCAAAAAGGGGAAAAAGTGCATTTTATTGAAGTAGCGCCGGACCGCGCTATTTTACAGAGAGTTGCGATCAAATTGGTGAAATAATGCGCCGAACAGCGCCCTATCCAGCACTGGACCACTCCTTATCCCGATTTCAAACTAGATTCAATGTATTTGTTGGATTTTGGAGGTTTGTTTTAGGAAACTCTTGGAAATTCAGTTTTCGCCGAATTTGAACTTTTTGGAGCCAAGTTTAGAGAGGAGAGAAGAGTTTAGAGAGTAGAGAGAGTTTAGAGATAGTGTCTTTTCATTTAGTTTAGGAAATCTAGGTTTTGTGTTTTCTATTCTAAGGAGTGTGAGAGGAGAGGAAAAGTGAGAGATTTCTTCTTCCTTACTTATCTAAAGAGAGAGTTGTGTCTTGTTGTGAAGAAAGAAGAGGAGTCAAAGGAATTCCTTGAGATTCACTTAGGGAAGAGTTTGAGATAAGTTGTCTTTACTTTACTCTGTTTTTATGACTTTGTTTTTATATATAAAATCCATGTTTTTTCATCTTTTCCTCATGAGTCTTGAGTATATTTCTTTGTCTTTCTTCTTTTCATTTGATGTGTTGATGTTGTGATATGGAAATGATGTGTCGATTTATTATGGAGAATTTGTGATGACCTTTTCACTTAAAACTTAATTTACTTTTTGATCTGGCTAATTGAATTGTTAAAACTTGTTGAGAAACATATTTTCCAAAAGGATTATGAGTTTCACAATAAAAGTGAAGGTCACCTTTAATGCTCATGAATGAGAGACGTAGTTCATGGGGATTTAGTGCAAATAAATAGAGAAATATACTTTGATGGGCGTAGAATTGGAGATTTCAGAGTGATGAGCTGAAATCCTTAATTTGATCCTAATGTTTGGAAACTAAAGATAGAGTTAGCCTTCAGTCGAAGAGAAATGGGAGCTATGGAGTGAGAGCCAGTATCCTCCCAGTCTAACCACCAATTTGGAGACTAAACTTAGGATTAGCGAATGTTCATTATACGCTGAAATATGGGTAAAGAATAGGAATGCTCCTATTTGACACAATACATTTTCTTCACTGATCTATGTCACAATATTCATCACAGTATGATTGGAAAGGAGGAAGACTCTTTCTTGCAACTAAACTTTGTTATAAATTTAGTCTTGTGTTAGTTTAACTTGCTAGACTTTAGAATGTACTTTGGTAGAAATAGTAATTAAAACTGTTTGTCTTTATTTAAAGAATTGAACTTACTTGTAATAGTGATGTGATTCTATAAGAGATTTTTTGTTACGACATAAAATTAAAACCTCCCTGTGGGATTGATATCCAAAACTCCACTGGGGCCCTGTATTACTTGAGTGATACGTATACTTGCGTTTAATTGTGTGACTCATTATAAAACTAAATCAACATATATATCTAAATTTGAGTTCATAAATTTTGACAAATTTAAAAAGTCGCACCAAGTTTATGGCGCAGTTGCCGGGGAGGTAAGGTAAGAAAAGGTAATTGCTCAAATTTAATTTTGTAGTATTTGAAATCATATATTTGAATTGCAAGTCATAATTGTGTGTGTCTGTTTATTGTTAGTGTGCTTATTGTGTTTGTATGCGTAGTATCAGATTTGTAGGTTTAGTGCCTTACGATTCTGAATTAGAGCGTACTATTAGAAAAATTCGAAAACAACAAAAATAATCTACAAATCCTCACAAAATGACAAACAACTTAAACAATCAAAAAGAAAATATACCAAGACCTTTAAGAGATCATGATAATCCAACAGCAGATGAACTTCACTTAACTATTAGTGTGACTTTATTAATTTGTAAAAATTAATGAATTCAGATTTAGATTTATATATTGATTTAAATGATAATGAGTCACACAACTAACGAAGTATACGTATCGTTCAAGTAATACAGGGCTCTAACGGAGTCCTGGACTATCGATCTCACAGGGAGGCTTTACTTTTATGGCGTAGCACATAAATCTCTTATCGAATCATAACACAATTGCAAGTGGTTTAATTCTTACAGTAAAGACAAACAAGTTCAGTTACTATTTCTACCAAAACACGTTATAAATTCTAGCAAGTTAAACTAACACTAGACTAAATTTATAACAAAGTTCACTTGCAAGAAAGAGTTCATCCTTTCCATTCATAATGTGATGATTATTGTGACATAGATCAGTGATACAAATGTATTGTGCCAAATAGGAGCATTCCTATTCTTTACCCATATTTCAGCGTATAAAGAACATTGGTTAATCCTAAGTTTAGTCCCCAAATTCATGGTTAGGCTGGGAGGATACTGGCTCTCACTCAAGAGCTCTCACTTCCCTTCACCCGAAGGCTAACTTTCTCTTCAATTTCTAAACATTAGGACCAAATTTAGGATTTCAGTCTGTCACTCTGAAATCTCCAATTCTACGCCCATCAATGTATATTTCCCTATTTATTTGCTCTCAATCCCTATGAACTACATCTCTCACTCATGGACATTGAATGTGACCTTCACTTTTATTGTAGAACTCCTAATCCTTTCGGAACATATGTTTCCCAACAAGTTTTAACAATTCAATTGGCCAAATCAAAAAGTAAATGAAGTTCTAAGTGAAAAGGTCATCACAAATTCTCCATAATAAATTGGCACATCATTTCTATTTCACAACATCAACACATTACATGAAAAGGAGAAAGACAAAGAAATCTTTTCAAGACTCATTAGGAAAAAATGACAAAACATGGAATTTATATATAAAAACGTCATACAAACAAAGTAAAGTAAAGACAACTTATCCCAAACTCTTCCCCAAACGAATCTCAAGGAATTCCTTTGAATCGTCTTCTTTCTTCACAACAACACACAATTCTCTCTTTAGAATAGTAAGGAAGAAGAAATCTCTCACTTTCCCTCTCCTCTCACACTCATTAGAAGAGAAAACACAAACCTAACTTCTTACACAAAATGGAAAACACTCTCTAAACTCTAAACTCTTCTCTTCCTTTCTTCCCCCCTTTGAAATTTAGCTCCAAAAGTGTTTAAATTCAACAAAAACTGAATTCCTAAAAGTTTTTTTAAGCAACTTTCAAAATCCGGCCAAATACATTGAATCTAGTTCAAAATTTGGATAGGGCACTGTCTGACGCTGGTAGGAGGGCCATTCGGCGCATTATTTTTCTGAAAGTCGTAACTCTCTGGAAACTGGTGCTGTCCGGCGCTGGTGACACTGTCGTTCGGCGCTAGTTCAATAAAATGCACTTTTTAGCTCCAAATCTCCTTTTCGCTTCCTTTTTCTCTAAAGTCCTAAAATCATTGTACCTGTATGAAATCATCAAAAATACCTTCCTTTAAAGTGTAATATCATCAAAAATGGGTATGAAATGAATAGTAAAAAGCTATCAAATTTTTAGTGGATCAAGATCCCCGCATAACTATTACTTGTCCTCAAGTAATTTTTGTTATTAAATAAAATTATGATCCACTTCAATGAAATTTCTTTCTTGATTACCATAATTTTGATTTAGATAAGTACTATAGTAAAATTTTTAGAAAGATCTTTGAATAATTCAAGTAAATTATCCAGGTGTATGAATATCTAGTAATCAAGTCTACGACTTCTAACTTTCTAATCATTTCAAAAATGACTATAGATTGTCCTATTAAGACACTTAAAAGGATTACATGAAAAGAAGTTTATGAGAACACTATTAGTAAAGATGCTAATCCATACATATAAGTTCAAGAAAGTAATTAAGTTTTTCCTTTTAAGTTGGTCCAAGTGAAGCCAATTTTTTTATTAGGCATCACCTCAAGCTTCTCCTCACTTTTCTTTTTGTTTTCTTTTCTTTTGATTTTTGCTTTTCTTTTATTTTCTTTTTATTTTCTTTTCTTTTCTTTTCTTTTCAGTGAGGATTACTGTATCTAGATAGCCTTTAATGATTTTAAACTTCACCCTTCTCACCCTAAATTTGAAACTTACCACATTCCTTTACCTTATAGGCATTTCTTTAGCTTATTAATGATTCATCATAGAGTCTTAATCCTTTCCTATCACTTAAAATTTTAAGATTCATAATATTTCAAACATACAGGTTTTTATACTTTGAATAGTTGACTGTAGTCCTAGAATTTTATACCAAATATCATACATTACAAAATTACTTTTCATTACCAAATACTTTCATTTTATTTTATAAAATACTCAAATATAATCAAAATACAGTTATCTGAAATTGAGTTCTATTACATGAAATCATGTTACTAATTTTTGAAAATAATATTAAATGAGAACAATTAACAGTTAATTCTTTCCCTTCCCCCAAACTTAGATTTTTGAATATAATTAACATGGAAGAAAGAAAAGTTCTAAATATATAACTCATACCTCAATATGTTGGGCTTTTCATACCTTTGAGTTTAAGAAGATTTTTTTTTCATAAAGTAGAATAGTAGACCAGAAATAATTAAGAAGCATTTCTATACACAAATTTGAGTTAGAAGTTTATAAAGAAGAAGTTTAAACACATTAAACAGTGCACATGACATTAACATCCAACATTACTATTACAAATTAAACTAGTAATCCCACATAAAAACTTTACTATCACATCACATAAATCACAAATCAACAACAGTCTACTACAAGTACATCCAACACACATATAACATCTTAGATACAAATCATAAGGAGTCTCAGGTACATCATAAATACAAAACACAAATAAATCACTAAGTTTAACGAAAAATAAAAACAAAAGTACACAAACTACCAATCTTCATCTTTTGTAGGAGCTCCACCATCATTAGGTTCTTCAGGGTGGTATGAAGTATAGTCAAGGTAAGTAGGAAATATAACATCAGTGTCTCCCCTAAAAAATCTCATCTGTGTGTCGTGATAATCTATCAGATCTTCTCTCCATCACACTGGATAATCATCATTAATCTTGTTCCTTACTTCTAGTCCCTCTACTATAGTGTTTAACCTTTCCAACTGATCCATAACATCATGCAGAGTAGGCTCGCTAGATGTAGATAGTCTATCTCGACTAGAAGAAGGCTCATCAGTTTTCTTACTCCATTTCCATCCTACATGCGCTTCATAAGTTTTTAAATGCAGTTTAGTAATAGGCTTCAGGGGGTGGACTACCGCTTCATTATCTTCAATCACTTCACCTGACTGAATACATAAAGCTAGAATCAGACTAGGGTGTCCTAGTCCTCCTGTAGTTTCTCCTTTTGAGCTTGTCAAAATACCTTTATGAATAATAGCCACAATTTTTATATTCTTAATGTTCTGAATACAATAATTCAGAAAAGCTCTATCAACAGTAACATCAATGTGATGGTTGGTACGTAACAATATTGCAAAAATGAAATAATGCTAAGCTTTTGACACGTGATTCAAAGTAGAAAGGGGGAAGTTAACTTTTATTCTCTGCTTAATCTTTCATTCCCCTTTCCATCAGTTAAAAAGTTCACAATTATATCCAATGCTTCATTTGTGATAGGAAAATTTTGATATTCACAATGGTAGGGTGCTCTCAACTGATAAAATGCATTTATGCTGGCAGGGGTGAATTCAATCATTGGCCTCTAACCAGAATGTATTCACTCTCAGAATAATATAGATAAGCATAAAATTCTCTAACAATACCAACATCACATTTGCAGTAAAATAACAGAAAATCTTCCATTGACGATTAACAATCAGTTCTTCAAACATTCCTCCAGGATTTTTAAAGGCTCTTTCTTGAATACATTTCTATTGCTAAGAAACATACTAAAACATGAATAGGCTTTGAAATTCACAAATTTACCTTCATCATATTAAATTTTCCTCTTTCCCTTATCCAATCTTGGAGCCATTTGTCTAAAAATACCAAAATTTTTCAAATAAATTTTAAAATTACAATGCAATAAACTCCAAGATATGTTTAAAAAGATAAGAACTC
This sequence comes from Papilionanthe hookeriana x Papilionanthe teres, assembly GCA_022702705.1. Lineage (NCBI taxonomy): Eukaryota > Viridiplantae > Streptophyta > Magnoliopsida > Asparagales > Orchidaceae > Papilionanthe > Papilionanthe hookeriana x Papilionanthe teres. The sequence goes on along the minus strand of CM040439.1, from coordinate 60,581,390 downwards.
AAAATCCATGAAAAAACTCCAAAGTTTCTCCAAAAACTTCAAAATTTTGAATCTTCCTAAGGTAAGAGATTTCCACGGCCAAAATCAAAAAATTTTAGGTTAGAGTGTAGCTCTTACCAAGAGAAGATGAAATCCTAAATTTTCCGGCCACAAAATCGCTTCAAATCCAAATGCTAGTGAGCCCTGGGAGCAAAAATAGACCTTGGCTGGAGGTTGAAGACAAAGATTTGGGCAAAAATGGCGGGTCCTAGGGTTAAATCATGAAATTAGGAGTTTCGGGCATTTTTTGAGTTCGAGCGCTGTTCGGCACATTATTCTGTAGAAATGGCCAAACTCTTTCACTTTTGGCGCTGTCCTACGCTGGAAGCAGTGTCGTTAGGTGCCAGTTCAAAAACTAGGCTTCCAACTTTCTTTTGCAATTTCGATCTTTTCATACCCGTCCCGATGTCTAATTAGTCTAATTAAGCATTGAATAACATCCTAAAGCCTTGATGAATGATATTTTTTAACACAAACAACACATAACATTACTTTCATATATAAAATCCATGAGTCATACACATACACACAACACTAATCATTACACACTTTTAAGCCATATAATCTTAAATTCAGCGTTGCACACAACCACAACACAATAACACTAAGAACTAAACAAACAAGCATGTCCAAATATAGTATTCAAACCAAATAAAGTAAAGCAAAGCAAAGCGATCCAATACACAAATACAGATATACAATAATCAAGTTTCATTCTTCCTCCAAACTATCATCAATTCTAAGATCTCACATCGATTGAGCATGAACAAATAAATTGTAGAATGGATGAAACAAGAAATTCTTCATTAGAATCCTCTTCAATCCAACCTTTTCTTCTCATCAATCGCGTCAAACGTCCTTCAAGATATCCAGAATAATCAAAGTGCTCCTTCATTCTCCAATGCAGATGATCAAAGAAATCAGAAAGATTATTGAATGCATTCATCAGATGATGTAATTCCTTTTCCAATTTCTTGATTTTTTTCAAGATGATCTGTGAACTTTCAAGAAAATAAGGAGGAATAGGTGCTGACCTTTGAGATGGTTGATCTTCAATAATGCTCATATCATTCATATCACCAATTGTCTGGTTATTATATGCATCTGCTGGGTCTATAAGCTCCCAAGGTAGAAGTACTCTTTCCAAGTTCTCATATGGAACTTGTGATTGACTACAAAGGAGAAATATGGTGGAAGAATTTTCAAGCCCATACTTTGATCCATGAACGATCAATCCCAAAACAGACTTAATGATTATCGAACCAACATCAATAGGCATTCCCATTTGAATACAATAATTCAGAAAAACACACTCCTTAGTTATCATAGTGATTTTCATTGTTGGGAGCAATTTTGCACAAATGAAGTAATGTAAGTCTTGCGATGTAGGATTTAACAGTGTGGTTGAGAAACTTACATACATGCCATCTCTTAGCTCTCATTCATCACTTTATCCATCAGATATTTGTATATATCATTCTTATTGTCCTTCATCGGGGCAAAATTTAAATAGTGGAAGATTGGCACATTCTCAATCATGTATAAATCATTAATTTTTGCAATAGTAAATGTGACAAACCTACATCGCACATAAACTAATCCTTGGTTGATTTCATGAAGATTTGCATAAAACTCCTTCACAACCGGAACAACTACAGTGGTAGTAATATAACACAATACTTTCCAATGTCTCTGAACAATAATTTCATAAATTCTAGTCGTAGAAGAATTCATACCTCAATTTACCAAGCCTCTCTCCTTAATTAATCTCATTTTCGAGATATTTTTGTTGAAAACTCGCTGCGCCTCAAAACTTAATAAGTTTCTACGGTTGAACACTTGAAATCTTTGAGTTTCCATTGAATCGAAATCCATTTGGACAAGAATTTGGGTCTTCCTCTTCATTCCTTTGGAAGTTCTAGTGTCTAGGGGTGGTTTTTGGGAGTTCTAATGGAGGATTTACCGCCTAGAACCGCCAAAACTCGGATTTTAAAGATGAGAAATGATTTTCTGAATAGCGGCGCTGATAGCAGCGCCGTTCGACGCTAGTTCAAATTTGCCAAACTTCACTTTGTTCAAATTTTTTCAAATTTCAAATTGATTCATTTCTTAAATGTTATTAATGATAAATAAGGAAGAATAGACTTAATTAAGTAACAAACAAGCATAAATAACATATAAAACAATGCACACCCAAAATAACTGTGGGTTAACTCCCATAAAGCACTTGGTTTGATGTCGTCAGCCCGACATAACTTTCAGTTATTCAGATTAATCCAACATTAAAACCTCTTTAAAATTAGGTCTTGTTCTTCAAAATATGGTTTTAATCTTTGGAGATTAACTTTGAATATTCTTCTAGATTTAGGGTCTTTGATAATCACAGCTCCAAACTGATATACTTTTACGACAATGAAATGTCCTTTCCATCTAGACTTCAGTTTCCCAGGAAATAACTTCAATCTTGTATTGTATAATAAAACTTTTTGTCCTAGTTTCAATTTCCTTTTTGACAATCTTCCGATCATGCCATATTTTTCTTCTTTCCTTATATATTTTATCATTATCATATGATTCATTTCTGATTTCTTCCAATTCATTCAATTGAAACAGTCTCTTATCACCAGCATCTTTCAAATTAAAATTCAGTTTGTTTATCACCCAATATGCTTTCTATTCTAATTCAACTGGCAAGTGACAGTTTTTTCCAAAGATTAATCTATAAGGGGGCATGCCTATATGAGTTTTATAAGCAGTTCTGTATGCCCATAAAACAGTATCTATTCTAGCAGACCAATCTAATTTTTCAAGTTTAATGACTTTCTCCAGAATTCATTTATTTTAACGATTAGATACCTCTGTTAAACCATTAGTCTGGGGATGATAAGCTGTATAGATTCTATGCATAATATCATATTTTTCCCTAATCTCTAAATCAGATTATTCTTAAAATGGGATCCTCCATCAGTGATGATTACACTAGGCAATCCATATCTTGTGAAAATATTTTTCATTAAAAACCTCGAAACACTTTTAGCATCACACCTAGGTAAAGCTATTGCCTCAATCCATTTTGATACATAATCAACAACAATCAGTACATATATTTCCAAATGAAGGCATCAATAGTTCCATTAAATCTAATCCTCATGCATCAAAAATTTTAACTTCCAGAGTAAAATTAAGAAGCATTTCATTTCTTTTAGATATATTACCTATTCTCTGACATTGATCACAAGTTTTGATAAATTTATAAACATCTCTGAAAAGTGTAGGCCAATAAAATCTAGATTGCAAAATCTTATGTGCAGTTCTATCAATTCCGAAATGTCCTCCAAATTCAGAATCATGACATTCTCGAATAATTCTTTTAGTTTCTTTATAAGGCTCACATCTCCTAAAAATAAGATCTTTACATTTCTTGTGCAGATAAGGATCATCCCAGAAATAAAATTTAGCATCATGCTTAAATTTTTTCTGCTGTTGCAATGTTAAATCAGGTGGTAAAATATTACTAACGATGTAGTTCACAATATCAGCATACCACTGTAAATTTCTTTCAATAAAATTATATAATTGCTCATTAGGAAATGTTTCAGTAATTTCCTTTTCAAAATCATCCAAATTAGGTTGTTCAAGTCTAGATAAATGATCAGTTATTTGATTGTCAACCCCTTTTCTATTAACAATCTCAAAATCAATTTCTTGCATTAAAAGCATCCATCGAATCAGTCTTGGTTTTGCATGCTTATATTGTATTAAGTATTTAATAGCAGAATGATCAATATGCACTATACATTTAGCTTCGATTAAGTAAGATCTAAAATTTTCAAAGGCATATACAATTGCTAATAACTCTCTTTCAATAGTATTGTAATTAATTTAAGTAGCAGTAAGAGTCTTACTAGCAAAGTATATAACTTTAAACATTTTGTCATGCCTTTTCCCTAAAACAACTCCAATAGCAAAATCGCTAGCATTTCACATTAATTCAAATGGTTTCTCCTAGTCAGGTGAAACTATTATAGGTGCGGCAATTAAGTTTTCCTTCAATAGATCGAAAGCTTTTAAACATTCATTGTTAAAATAAAACTTTCTATCTTTTTTCCAAAAGTTGATATAGAGGTTTAGAAATTTTTGAAAAGTCTTTGATATATCGCCTGTAGAATCCTACATGTCCCAAAAAGCTTCTTACCCCTCTCATAGTCGTTGGAGGTAGTAATTTTTCTATAACATAAATTTTCGCAGGATCTACTTCCATGCCATATTTAGATATTTTATGCCCAAGCACAATTCCTCCTGCAACCATAAATTAACACTTTTCCCAGTTTAGGACTAAATTTGTTCTTTCACATACCTCTAAAACTTTTTCTAAGTTGCATAGGCATGCATCAAATGAATCTCCAAATACTGAGAAATCATCCATAAATACTTCCATTCCATCATCAATTAATTCACTAAATATGGACGTCATACATCTTTGAATTATTGCAGGTGCATTACATAATCCAAAGGGCATTCTTTTAAAAGGAAAAGTTTCATAAGGGCTAGTAAATGTAGTTTTCTCTTGATCCTCATGAGCAATATATATTTGGTGATAACCAGTAAATAGTACTTGTGCCAGCAAGTCTGTCTAGCATTTAGTCTGAAAAGGGTAAAAAAAAAGTGATCTTTTCTGGTGGCGACATTTAATTTTCTATAATCAATACATATTCGCCAACCAGTGACTAGTCTTGTCGGTATAATTTCATCTGGATCATTTACATCAACAGTCACTTCTCCTTTCTTAGGAACACAATGAATTGGGCTCACCTAAACACTATCAAAAATAGGATATATAATTCTAGTGTCTAACCAGTTTAAAATCTCTTTTTTAACCACTTCTTTCATTATTGGGTTCAGTCTCCTTTGTGGATCAACTCTTGGTTTTTGTTGTTCATCCAATAAAATTTTGTGCATATAGATCGAAGGACTGATTCTTTTAATATCAGCTATGAACCAAAGAAAATCATTTTTTATCTTTTTAAGGTTTCCAATAATTTTATTTGTTGATATTCATTTAAAACTGAAGATACAATAAATGGTAAGGTAGATGATTCTCCTAAAAACATATACTTAAAATGATTAGGAAGAATTTTCAGCTCAAGTTCAAGGGGTTTAATAATAGTTGGAATCAAACTTTTATCTTCACTTTCCATAATATTCAATCTTTCAAAATTTTCCTGAACAAAGTCTAACTTTTCGTTCTTCATATCATCCAATTCATCTTCATTTTCACCTTCATTTTCATCCCCACATTCAAAATTTTCTTCAAATACTAATTTAAAATGATCTTTTCTCAAATAATCACAGACTTCCATTCGATAACACTCATCATCTTTTTTAGTTTAAGGGTACTTCATAGATTTCAGAATGTTGAAATTTACCTCTTAGTCATTAACTCTCATAGTTAATTCTTGATTTTGGACATCGATCATAGCTCTCACAGTAGCAAGGAATGGTCTTCCCAAAATAATTAGAATTTCTTTATCTTCCTCCATATCTAATACAATAAATTCCACAAGAAAGATAAATTTATCCACCTTTACTAATACATCTTCCACAACTCTTTTAGGATAAGTGATAGGACGATGAGCTAGTTGAAGAGTCACAGATGTAGGCGAAATTTCTCCTATTACCAATCTTTTAAAAGTTGATAGAGGCATAAGATTAATACTAGCTCCATGATCACATAAAGCTCTTCCGAAAAATTTTTCACCTATAGCGCACGATACTTGGGTCTTTAGGTTTTTTAGGAAGCTTTTTCTGAATAATTGCACTACACTCACCGCTGAGTGCAACAGTCTCGTGGTCTTTAAACTTTCTTTTCTTCTTAAGTATATCCTTTATAAACTTTTCATAATCAGGCTTCTGCTCCAATGCTTCAACAAAGGGAATATTAATCATTAATTTATTAAGAATTTCCAAAAATTTTGCAAATTTATTATCCATGTTCTGTTTTTTTAGTCTTTAAGGAGGAGGTGGTTTTTCAACAGTTATCTTCATTGGTTCTAGTGGATATTAGTCTGGATATATCTTATTAGAACCTTTTCTCAATGTTCACTTCTTCTCTTTCAACTTTGACTTCTTTTTGAACTCTTGGTTCCAATTCTTTTCCACTCCATAAATGAATAGCCTTAATTTGCTCTTTGTTTTGATCTTTTGGGTTGATCTCAACATTGCTAGGAAGATTCCTAGAGGTCTTTCATTAAGCACAGTAAAGATATTTCACAATAGATTTTTAATGTTCTTCATTGCAACATTTTGATCTTGAATTTGATAACCATATTCAAAATCATTTCTTTAGTAGACAACTTCTTTTCCTTAAATTGTTGATTACTATTAAAACCATGAGGATAAGAAGGTCTAAAACTGGCATTTCCTTGGTTGTTCAGATTTCCAACTGGATTCATATGATTTTTACCCATTACGGATTAACAACAGCATTGGTGTTATTCCAGTTGAAATTCGGATGATTTCTCCAACTAGGATTATAATAATTCAAATAAGAATTATTAAATTTATTATGTATAACATTCAAGGTTTCATAAGAAAATTAAGAGTCCATCATCTATCCTGATGAATTTTCTTCAAACACTAGGGGTGTTGATGAATAATTCATTCCATATTGATCTACTTTCTTAGAAAGTGCAGCAATTTAAGAGACTATCATAGTTATCGCATCAAAATTTAAGCTGAAGAATGATATCACATCTTTTAGCCAGTTTGATGGAGAATCCATTTATGAAGCTTGGGAAAGATTTAAAGATCTTCTGAGAAAGTGTCCACACCATGCTTGTTGACCTCACTTTTGGTTGAGGTCTAGTTTCTCCATAGATTACCTAGGGTCTAGCCATAGGACTTCCTAGTGGCTTTTCTTAGAGGACTAGTAATAGAACCCTCCCCATAGAAATTCAAACTCTTCGTACTTCACTTGAATTTTCATGTGCTTAAGGCCTAACCTCCAACTTTGGGAGGAAGAGACCAAGCATAAGGAAGTCTAAGTGAAATCCCTATAAGTGATTAAGCCTTAGGATTAGCCATCGGGAAGCCTGTGTCACACACTGACATTCACAATTACACATTACATTCTACACTCACATTCTAAATAGAATACATTTAACATCGACCTTCGGACCCTTTGGAAACTCATGTGAGTGGTCCCACTAGCCTTAAGCCTACGACCAAAAGAGCTAAGATCACCACATAGAGGACTAAAGGAGGCATTACTTAGCCCGTAACCCTTCCAGAATGATTCCATACTTCATGGTCTGACAACACCTCACTTCTCCTAAAATTTCAATTTTTACCCTGAAATTACCAAATTACCCCTGAAAAGGGACCCAAAACCTAAAATTACATAGAATGACCCGTGGATCCAGAAAATTGTTCCAGAGTGTTCCCCTCGTCAAATGATGAAGTTTAACTGTAAACATGTCATACTTTTAAGCTACCGGCGGACCCTTCGCGGCTTAAATAGTCGTTACTTAAACGACATTCCGAGCCTCGCAAAACCCTCCGCAGTGGTCAGAAACACTCTTGGACACTTTCGTTCAACTCTAAATTCAATTTTGAGCCACTTTGGACCTTTAAATCAAACTTTTGGCAAAATTCCCAAAAACATCCCCTAAATTACCAAAATAACCCTTCTTAGCCTAAAATTCGAAAAATTGCAAAAATTCCCAAAAATTCACAGAATCTCCAAAAAATTACCAAATCTTATTTTCTCTAACGACTCCATAGTCCAAATTTGTCAATTTAAGCCGATTTCCTTAAAATCCCCAATTTTGACTTAAGCCCGACCTAGGCTTCGGTTTGACCTAATTTAACCCATTATTAGCTAATTTCTTCCTGATTTGAATTTTTAAAGCTTTAACACATCCCCCTAAACTAAATTCAACATTCAATCACCACCAATTTGGCCTTGAATTTTAACCAAGTTTGATTTAATCGCAAAATCCCAAAATTTGACCTATTTTTTACCTGTTTCGACAACAAGGTTGCTCAAACGACATCGGATTCGTAAACGGACTACGACGTTGCATCCAGAACATTGAAAATAGTAGGAATCAATATAAAATTTTTCTATAATTCTATGCACGAGCAAACGACTTCAAATTCGGCGTCCCCGGATGAGTAAATAAGTAATAAAATATATACTTTTTGTCTCCTCCTTGACCTAGCCCACCGAACCCTCCTCCTCCTCCTCTCCAATTCACGATTTCAGCCTGGCCGAATCCTCCCATTGCCTTGTGCAAATTTTCCATGGCTTCTCTCCTCCTCTCTTGCAAGAAGGTGATGTGGCTCATCCTTCCCCATGCAATTTCTGCCATGGGAGAATATACTGGCTTCAATCCCATCCATGGCAGCACTCCATCATATCCTACATGTTTTGTTACTTCTCCCCTAGATTTCTATCATCTCTATCACCTCCAAAATGGGTTAAAGGCTTCACCTTCTTTGGACCTTTGGGTATTACCCATGGGAAAGTTTAGGGCTTCTTCTTCCTTCTCCCATGGCTATATAATGGCCTTCTTTCCCCATTTTTTTGTTTGGCTGAATTTTAGAGGAAGGAAGGAGGTGATGCCATTTCATTGTTTGATCAAACATTAATGTGAAAATCTTGTTCTCCTTTATGCTTAGGCTAGGTCTCCTTCCTTATGCTTGTGATGTTTGGTTCAATCCCTAAGGTATAAGCTTTCTTGCCTCATGGTTTTGCATACTTTCTCGGGGAAAGAATTTTTTATGACAAAGATTTAATGTGGTTATTCACTTAGAAATTTTGAGATTTACAGAATCATTTTTTTTTTTTTTGCATTTTTCTTTGGTTAGCTGAAAGTTGCAAGAGAGGGGAGGTGTTGTCCATTTTTCTCTTGATCCAAAGCCTAGGTAAAACTTTTGTTCATTCCATACTTAGGCTAAGCCTTTTTCTAATCTTACATTTTCTATTGATTTGGTGGATTTACTTTATCCACTAATGTGAAATTTGGCTCCATATGGTTTAGTTTTATGTTGCCTTTGGCTTGAGAATCATGTGGCAATACTTACATATCATGGCTAGGCTTGGAAGTTTTTTTTCTCATCTTTTTCTACATGGTAAAGTTTGGAAGTTCCTGTTGGGCTTTAAAGTCCTTTTTACATGGCAAGTGGTTGGCTTTATGTTTGAGCATTGAAATTATTCCAACATGTTAGAATTTCAAATTCATGCTTATAATGGAAAAATTCATTTACATGTTAGAGGCTAGAAATTCTACATATGTTGTAAGCGTCTCTTGACATATAAAAGGCTAGAAATTTTCTTGTGTTGGAAGTTACTTTCACATGCTTAAAGCTTAGGCTTCATGTTTGATTTGCAAAGTTCTTCCACATATAGAGATTTAGGCTTTATGTTGGGTTTGGAAGCCACTCTTGCATTCTAAAGGTTTAAGGTTATATTTGGCTTTCAATGTCATTTTTGACATGCTTAAATATCAAGTTCTTGCTCACTTTCTACATGCAAGAAAAAAGATTGAAATATATTTGGCACTTAGGCTTACTTTATACATGCTAAAATCTAAAACTTTGGCTTGCATCTTTAAGCCTTCTTCACATATAAAAGATTGGAAACTTTGCCTTGCATTTTAAACCCTTTTTCACATGTAAAATTTGGAACTTGAAGCTTGCAATTTGAAGTCATTCTCACATGGCATAAGATTGTAAGTTGTCGGTGATATGTTGTACCTCCTTTTTTTATGTTTCCTAGTTTTTTTTCACTACATGATGCTTGGAAAGTTAGCTTTTCTTTTTCTAAGCTTTAATATATGATCTTTTGAACTGAAAAAAAAAGAGATGGCTTGGCTTGTACTTAAGATTTGGGATTGCATTTTGGGGCCACTTTATATGCCAAACATTGAAGTTTAGGTTAGGCTTTCAAGCCACTTTTACATGGCCAAGAGTTAGAAGCCTTACATATTGGTTTTTGAATTACATTTACATATAATAAAAATCTAAAATTTTTATGAATCGGCATAAGCAAAAATATGAAAATTTTATGCTTCGACATAGGTAAAACATGAAATTTTTATGCTTTAGCAACGTTGAAATATGAAATTCTTTAGATTGCTTTATGCAAAAAATCTGAAATTGTCTGAATTGTTTTATGTAAAATTTGAAATCATTAGCGCTGCTTTAGGTGAAAATCTGAAATCGTTCGGATCGTTTTGTGCAAATCTGAAATTTGTTGGAGTTTGCTCTATGTGAAATTATTCATTTGAGAATCACTCATTGTTACACAAGCTTATTCCACTTCTATTGCTACACTATTGTATACATGAAGGCCTCACATTTTTGTTGAAAATACATAGAAAGGCGGGGAAAGATTGGAGAAGATTGACATGAATATGTTGCCTCTATGCACCTTGTCGTGATTTGGTAAAATTTATTCAATTTTCGGATTTGAAAATTTGCACATGCATAACATCAAAGTTTGGACATGTGTGCACTTATTCTTCACTTATTTCATCAAGTATTTGGGTATACAACACCCAAGCTTTGTTTCCACACATTTTTAACCTCATTCCATGTATTTAAAGTGCTTTACATTGGTCGGAACACATTTGAAACGCATGAGTGAAATAATTGCAATTTTCGGATTTGGCCATGCTCACACACAAAACACCCAAATTTGAAGCCATGAGAGCTTCTTGTTCACTTATTTCAACATATATTCGCATGTATAACATCAAGGCCATGTTTTCTTATATGTTTTACCCAATTCCATGTGTTTGGAGTGCTTTGCATGGGTTGGAAAGCACATGAAATAATTTGATAAAAATACTTACAATTTTTGGATTTGTAAGTGGCCTTGCTTGAAACACTCATGAATAAGGTCATATATGTTGGTTTTTCACATGTTTCACTAATCTTTAAAATATATAACATATATGCTTTGTTTTTACACATTCTCCATCTCATCCCATGCATACAAAAGTGAGTTTACATCATGTGTGCACTTACCAAAGTGCAAAATCTGCAAACATCCCTTTCTTCGGAATTGATTCACTTCATTCCTGCACATGCTCAATGACAAAATCTGCACTTATACATTAGTGTAGAAATGCTTTATATCATTCCCATGCTTTTTTTGAAATTAAAATCTGTACCTATATGTTATTTTATTGAGAGTTTTGAACATATGCTTGCTGACCCCACATGAAAAACTGCATTAGTAGCTATTTTATGGGCGAATCAATGACTTTTCTTTGCTTCCCTTGTGTTAAATTTGCATGGCAAAGCATCAAATGAGTTGATTTTAAGTGAGAAGATGAAAAAAGGAGAAGTGGAATTGTTTAGCACTTTAAAGAGAAGGGTTCTAGCATGTTTGGGAGCTTTAAATTTCATATGTTGGTGAGAAGTTCTTTCTCCTTTACATTCTTTTAGCTTGCTTATAATGCTTGGAATGGTGCCACATACATATTCTTCCTTCTTTACATTACCCTACTTGCCTAAAATGCTTGGAATGGTGCTACATACATGTTGAATGTTGTGATTATCAAAAACTTGGGATTTGATGGAAATGTTGAATGTTGTTACACATAGATATATGCTTGTGTACTACTTGGATTATAAACTGCAGGTGTGAAAATTGATTTTTATGCCGTTATGCTGCCGAATTTTTCTCTGATCGAATTTGGCTTTTTTCCATTCCTTTTGGGCATGTTGCCTCCTTACTTTCCAAAGCTTTTGGTTTTGATTTCACATATCTCAACCTTTTTGCTCCACATACTTTATAGTTATTCCCCGCACCATGATGGAGGGATTTGTTTTCATTTTCTACATTTCCTACACTACTTCAATACACTACACTACCTCACATGTTACACCACTTTGCCACATTACTACACCCTTCACATTTCTTCACATAACTTCACTACTTTAACTTGTTTCTTTACGTCCACTTCATGATAACCCTTAACACACCATGTTACAGGGGTTTGACCCTTTTACTCTACATGCTTTACGTGATAACCTCTCGCACCACGTTGGAGGGGTTTAGCTCATTTTCTTCACACGTCTTACCGTTAGCTCTCTACACCATGTTGGGAGAGACTTTAAACGCTTTAACATGTGTTTTAACTTTCCTTTAACTTTGAGAGATAACTGCATCCTTTACAACATTTGTTTGGTGGATTGTCTTCTCCTATTTCTTTCCCTTGACCTCTTGTCCTCTGATTTTCACCTTGTTTCTTGGATCAATTCACGTGCTTATATAGGACACATAAGTGTGCACGTATAGCTTTTCGCTATATGTGGGGTCATCAAACAAGGCTGTAAGTGCGATGGGGACAATGATAGAATTGCAATAGAGAACCGACCTGAGAGAATCATCACCTGACTCAGAGACCCTGGAGAGGGTAGAGAAAGGAAACTACCGATACTACTCACCCATCCTTAGGTTTTCTACCGCCGACAGTCTAAAGGTGTTAGTAGTCCTAGTTCGATTAGGGTAGTCAACCTGTGGATCGAATCACTTTCAAAAAATACACATACATATTTTCAAAAAAAATAATAATAATACAAAATTACCTCCACCACAAAACAACCTACTTACCTACAACTTTTTACTTGCATGACATCCAAATTGAAATAAATGAAAAAAATTTTCAAAGGTCCACGATTGGTTACTCGAGTCGTGTTAGGGATGCCTTCTAGGAAAGTCGATCTAGTAGTCAGTACCTAATGAGGGACATACAACACAGCTTTGAGTCCTTTGCACCATCGTGCTTACGGGCCTTTTGGACGTATAGTCATTTGTTTTCTATGGTTTTTCCCACGTTGTTTTCTACGAATTTTCTTTATGGATTTATTTCCTGGATCTCCTATGAGACATTACCTCTTGCGAACTTTTGGTTTCCTTATGATTCCTTTTTGTCTACTACACAGGTTTTACACTTAGTCTTTCTTTCACACACTGTGGCACATACACACACTTATTTGTTAGAATTTAATGCTCTACTTTTAGTACATGTGCTTGGCTTTCTTATTTTCCTTTTTGGTACACATATACTTGTTTGGTTTAGTTTGCCTACCTTACATTATTGTACATATATCTGCTTGGGATAGTTTCCTGCTTTACTTTTGATTACCTTACATTATTGTACATATACCTGCTCGGGACAGTTACCTGCTTTACTTTTCAGTACTTTACATTACTGCATATATAACTTCTTGGGATGAAATAAATCACTTCACAACATTTCAAAATATAAGACAACTCAAGATTTAATCACAAACAAAATAAAATCTCAACTTCAACTAAATTAAATCACCCCTTTGGATGAATGGGAGTTCCTTGGACGACGCAACCTATGTGTTGCTAATAAGGTCTTCCACGGTCTGAATGAAAGTACGGAATTCATTAAGTTGGATTTAGTAAATTCATCCGGACTAAGGGAATCCGATGAAATAATGTAACCGGAATGAGGGAGCCATGGGGTCCTAACCGGTGGCGTTATAATAAACTTTAATATTTGTTTAAATAAAACACTAAGCCACCTCAATTTTCAACATTCTAAAACACACTACTTCTCTCAACCCCTACATTTGTCACCTCTAAAACTGAAACTTCTGCAACAACAACAAGAAGCTCGAGGCAACACACCGAGGGCAGCACGATCGAGGATGTGGAAGGACATGCTCAAGAGAGCAAACAACGGGTCTACAAAATTAACCTTCTTTCCTTAGTAATAACAACAAGCCAAAGGACTTCGAGGTATTTGCATGTGCAATATAAAACCTCACCTCATCTTTTAGGCCTTTTCACTTGGTGCACTATAAGCCCTAACTCGTCTAGGTTTTCGAGGTTGTCATTCCAATAAGACATAAATCCTCACATCTTCCAGGCTATTCACATGATCGACATCAAGTGAATGTAAATCTCACTTAGTTAAAGTTGTCAGGATGAAACATAAATTAAATCTTTCCCTAAATTAAGCCAAAAAATAGGATAGTTTGGAAGTCACTGAGAATCTTCTCGGATCTGTGCCTTCTCCTAGTTCTTCCTCCTTTGGAATCCACAACAACTCTTTCTCAAGACTTGACACCACTCACCTATTGGATTCTGACTATCACATTTAATTGAAGAGAACCTTAGCCTTTTGAAGTCTTAAGAACATATTTCCTGATTTGTATCAAAATTTTTCTTAGGTAATCCCAATTATCTAAGATGCAATTAACTATAGGGGCTTGCCCTTATAGGAAACTTTTCTGAACCCATCTTAATATAAATCCTATTTAATCCCTCGTATTAAATAGGGGAACTTGTCAGCAAATAAAACGGTTTCACAGACCAAACAGATGTCATTTACTTCTTTAGTTTATTTGATCGAGCCTCTTCCTCAAAATTTTGTGTTTATCCTTCAGGATAGATACAAGTTTTGAGGTATAGTGCTCTTTCAATTGAGCTTCAGAAAATATGAGATCGGTTTGACTTCATATTTTTCTAAAAAAAAATTTTAATTAAATTAAAACTATCCTTCCGAAGCGGGCGATGTGATCTCGATTCTAGCAGCCGACAACTTCTAGTGGGCAACCCTAACCAAAACTCACATTAAAAATTTATCCTTTTTACACGCCGACAACTTTTGGCTACTCTGTTGGGGAAACGTTTCTCTTTCCATACAAATTAGGAAACTTGTTCTTAGACATCAGTAATGTTTCTATGTCCCCCACAGAACAGATTACCATTCTTCCGTCGATATGTGATCCACTTTAAGAATTACCTATATTTAGTGTAGATTTCATGCTAACTTTATGCACATTTTTAAAGATATTACACTTTAAGGGAAGGAATTTTGCATATTTTGTTTTCAAGTATAAAAATATGATTTTAGAGAAAATCAAGCAAAAACTATGCAATTTTGAGCCAAAATAAGCAAGGAAGAAAATTCTAACTTAGCACATATTGATATGTCTTTCTATGCTTAATATCTTTTATATTTCTCACAAGTTTTTGAATGAAATTATACTTTTGAGAAAGGTTGTTTTTATGTCTATCTTGTAGGTGAAGATGTTAGGAAGGCAACTGAAATGGGTCGAAACGGAGTTGAAACAGAGCCAAACGGAGCAAAACAGTGGAGCTGCGCACAGGGTGCCGCCTAGGCGCCAAACCCGGCGTCTAGGCGCTAGTGACGAAGAGAAAACGGCGCCTAGGCGCCAGAATCAAGGTCTAGGTGCCAGAATCATCCAAAAACGGTTATTGGACTGATTTTTTACAACTTTGGGAATTATTTTGACGGTGTTATGTAGTTTCTAGACCTTCTAGAAGACTAGAAGTTACTCCTAATATATAGGACATGTGATACAATGAATCTAGACACATTGGAGCTGTTTAAATCGCGAGGAGGTGCGATCTAAAGTGAAGGGGTGAGACTGTTTTGGGCACGGAGTCTGGCGCCTAGGCGCCAGAGTCGGTTTCTAGAAGATTCAATGAATGTGGACTACTTTTGAAGAGGTGCCTTAAGCAACCCTTAGCCATTTTTAGAGCTCTATAAATAGGAGATATTTCTACAAGAAAAAGTGCCTCTCTTGCATATTTCTCTCTCTTGCCTCTCTCTTGTCTCTCTCTCTCTCCCCCCTCTCTTTCTCTCCCCTTAGTCATTTTAGTCATTTTAGAGTCATGAAGATGTAGATTTCTACATCTTATGGAGAGATTGGTGAGGGATTTTGAGATATTTATGTATGGGAGGTACGAGCGACGCATGGATCGGTGGGAGACATTGGTGGAGATATTTTCTTCTTTCCTTCAGAGGGAAAAAGCTAAGTATTATGTTCTTCATTCTCTTGTAATTGTTGTAAACACTTTTTAGTAGATTTTATTTATTTTAAACCGAGTTTTCTGTGGTAATTTATCCATGCTTCATAAGTGATTTTCTTTACTCTTTCTTTTAATATGAAGTAGTGTCATGTGTAGGAAAATTATTTTTATGATGGAATTATCTATTAAATGCTTCTAGGTGACAGATAGTTGCATAAATATAATAGAATACCAATGAAATAAGTTCATTGTTGGCACTTAATTTATTACACAATTCTATCTTGTCTTTTACTTCTTATGCTATTATTTTCATTTACTTTTGTTTTGTAATGAAATAGATGTATGTTTCGGAATTAAGATTTTCTTAGATATTCAATTATTAAATTATGGTGATGATATTCATATCAGATCTTCATTTACTTTACAAATTGATCATTTGTATTGTTAAAACCTGTTGAAGAATTCTGATACCTATCCGGAGATGAGTTCTTAACTAGTTGATATCAGATGAATCCTTGGGTATTCGAAGGCTTTATGCGGGTTATTAAAAGTGAAGTGAAAATAAATAGGAAGATATTATTTATTTGCACAGAATTGATTAGATTTTAGAGTGCCAGACTAAATTCTAATTATTTGGTCTATAGAAAGGGAACGGGTCACTGGTAGGTCCGACCATAGCCACCCTTGGACATCTAGTAGTGTGAGCCTAGATTAACCCATTCTACTAATAAAACATCCTGAACCGATCTATAGATTAGCCAATGATCTTTACACCTCGACCAAAGGGTAAAGAATAGAATTGCTTCTAGTTGGCACTACTACATAAAATTCTAAGCATTTCTTTCCTACACATTATCTATGTAATTGCAAGAGAAAGATAGTCTTTAACATCTCAAAATTCTCCAAACCAATTTATCCATAAGTTATATTTTTATTTAAGAACTTTATTTAGGATTAGTTATTAAAAAAAAACCTTTTTAATCAAAATTCCAAAATTTAGGCCTTATAGAAATAGACTGGAATTAGCCTAAAGGATTGCTTACCTCGCTTCTTTGTGGGATCGATACTGGGGTTATAAAAGAAAACCCTATATTACTTGAAACGATACATATACTTGCGTAGTACCCCTAGTGTGTAAAATATTTTTTAAAGTTTTACAACATATTAATTTTATACACTAGCCGCTATTTATAAATTGGGTCAAGTTTTTGGCCATCTTTTGGATATAAAAATTACTGCGTTATTGCGGGTCGGGTCAATATGCTTCACTCATTTCTTTCTTGGGTAAGTATCATCTACTCTCCTTGAGTTTAGGACTGGTTGTTTAAGCTACCTTTAAACAAAAGAGTCCAGAAGGCTTTAGGCTTTTTCTTTAATCTTTAGTGGGGTCGGACCCTCAATAGGTGTGATGGGTGGACAAATTTGACCAGGATGAGCAACGTCGAGAAGAGGGTCCCGGATTGGGTCCCATACCTTACCTATCCTTCTCACCCAACACATCCAATCTTTACTATTTTGCAAAGTTGAACTTCAAAATTCCTCAATCCAATCCTGAAAGATTTCTAAAATTTTAACCTCTTTAAATCAACATCAACAATGAAAACAGAAAACCAAAATACTTACAACACAAAAAAATAAAGAAAAGCAAACAAAATAAAATAAAATACACTTACCCAGTTCACATATCGACCTTTGTTAATTTGTAACTTTTTATATTGCAAATACAAGGTTTTGGGTCCTTTTGATAATACTTGAAATTTCCTTTCTAATTGACAGTGAAAATGTCGATTCTGATGCTTACGTTTTCCTGCAACCTGCCCACCTCCCGTGGGGCTCGTCCCGTTGTTCCTATAATTTCATTTGGAGTCGGCTTTGACCAGTTCGAGGTCATTCTGGGAAAAGCTCTGTTTGTCACAGTGAAGGTCGCGACTCCTAAAATTCAATAGCCTTCCACCGAGTTCGACCTGAACTCCCGTCATGACTTTCCCACTGTCAAGAGGGCAAAAGTTGTTCCTACTCCTGTCAAGTCAGCTGTGTCTGTGCCCCGGAGGACCGTCGCTCCTACTCCCGCTGGATTCACAGTGACCGCTCCAAAACTCAGAAGAGGAATCACCGACGCATAAGTTCGAGGTCCTCTAGGGCCAAGGTCGTCAGTTTACCAGTTACGGATGAGATTCCTCATCAGGAGGAACTCGTTGTGCCTGAAGCAGCTCCTCTCCTCCGAGGAAGCAGGTTTCATCTGTTAATGGATACCACCAGAAATGAAAACCTTCACCAAATTGCTGCTACGTTACCGCCACTTACCCATAGATGGGGTGAGCTGAGAGAGGAACCCTCAGTTATCACTCAAGTCCGTGCCATGGTTCACAGACTCGCGGAAAGAGAGGGATGTTCCATTTCTGAACTACTCAAGAGAACAGGAAGTGCAGTGTCCCCCAAGATGAGGAAGGAAATTTTGAGAAAGGATAAGTTTGAGATAGCGTCAGCCCGTGTCCCAGTGAGATTCCATCTGGGATAACGCATTACCACTACCGCCAATACAGATATAGCTACTACCGCTTCAGTGCTCGTCAGGCGTAGACCGGTCAAGTCTCGGCTAGGCCCGAGAGTACCACTTGTCACAAGTAAATAGAAATGCCCGTCATAGGAGAATGGAATAGGATTGCGATCCTCCACACCTAATCCGCACCCTAGGGAGCACACCTCCTCTTGCTATCTCGATGTCCTTACCGAGGCACCCTACCCCAAAACATCAGGTTCAAAAAAAAGGTGTGGATACCGAAGGTTTCATCGACAGTACAGTCAAAAAAGTCCGCTGACCACAATACAAAACATGAGTCATACATTCCCATCGGCGTCACTCCTATTGCTTTAGAGCCAATAGCAAAAAGAGAGACAATGGAAGACAAAATTCAAAAACTTCATGAAGAGATTTCAGAGTTAGCTAGGGAGCGTGTATTGGAGGTCGATGACGAGGATCTCCATCTGTCAAATTACATGGAAGAAGAAGAGTTCATGGAAATTAACATGGTGGAATCTAGGGCCATCTCAGCTATGCGTGAAACTCCTGCTACCGAGGGGAACACCAAAGAGGAATACAAGAGAGCCATCCAGACCCGGGATGAATGAATACTCCAACTAGAGAAACAAATGGAAGAGGTGACTGCCGCCATGACAGCAATGGCTATGATACATGGACAGACACAGTCATGACCCACAACATCTCCGGAAATAAATCAACCAGAAATTGTACACATTATAGATGAAAGAAGAGAAGTTTCCTCTGCCAGCGAAGGGGAACAACTAAAGAAGAACCCAACACTGGTTCCCCTAGAGAAAGATGTTGATCAGATGATTGAGCAGAAGGTTCGAGAGGTCTTAGCTCAATCCAAAGGTGGTGCATTAATTTCTAAAGGTAGACCTTACCCGGAAGAGTTTGATGTCGTGCCTTACAAACAACCTTCAAAACATTCGATGGCACCAGAAACCCTCCTCAACACATCGCTCACTTCAGAGCTAGTTGTTGCAACATAGGAGGGTGTGAAGCACTGCTTTTTAGACAGTTCGTCAACAATCTGTCAGGGATAGCCTTTGATTGGTACGCAAAACTTCCCAACGGATCGGTGAAGACGTTTGTAGAAATGAAGAGCTTGTTCGTCAAAAGATTCGCCGATGCGCAATACCACATCACCATTGGAGATCTGGTAGTAGAGCGGCAGAAGCCCCATGAGTCCTTGGTAGACTACATTCTCAGATGGAGAAACCTGAGCATGAAATGTGAACCTCAACTACAGAAGCAGCATGTGATCGAGATACTCCTCAAGAGTATCCATGGTCAGGTGGCCTTCATGCTCAAAGTTTTGATCATTAAATCCTTCGAGAAACTGCTCATTAAGGTGAGCAGTCTACAGGAAGAACTCAAGCACATGGAACCTACAGAGAAAACAGAGAAGTCAAGATTGGTCAAGGCTTTTGAGAAAAAGTCAGGTACGGTAGTGATAGTCGACAAAGTTAGGCAGCTAATGAGGATTCAGACAGAACCGTCTTCTCAGTACAGTCAACCGTCTTCTCAGTATAGTCAGCCATACAATCAACCTCCTTCACAGTAAAGTCAGCCATACTATAAGCCGTCTCCTCAGTACAACCAGCAGTACATCTAGCATCCTCCACAGTACATCCAATATCAGTAGTACAGCCAGCCCCGTCAACAGCAGTCTTCCCAGCAGGGACAACCAAGAGCATATACACGCCAAACGATAATAGAATGACTGAACAAAAATTATACCTTTAAAGATGACACCATGATGAAGATGCTCCGGAGCTTAATGAAGAAGCTCGAGTTCAAACTGTCAGAGCCCAAGAAACTAGAAGAAGTCAGTAAGTTTAATGAACCCAACTACTGTCTGTATCACAGACTACTCGGGCACACAATAGATGGATGTTTCGTCTTAAAGGATTGGCTCGAGAAGAACTACAAAGAGGGGAATATCACGATCCCGAAGGAATATTTAAAAGAACCTGCATGAGGTTCTATAAATATGATCTTGGCCGAACCACTCTCTCAGCTAGATCCCTACACTGGAGAAGGAGGATGGAGTACGACCTGGGACGACCTCAAGAGAGCCTTGGATCAGATTCAATCAGACCCAAAGCAAGTTGTCGTTCAGAGTTCTCCAATAGAACAGTCAAAGATAAAGACTGAGACAAGGGAATCTTCACGACAACTGAAACTGAGGAAGAAGGATATCGTACGAGGAACTAAGGACGATAGCGCGAAGGGTGGGATAGAGGCTGCCCAGGTTAGACTGGTTGTTTTAGATTCGGCGATCAAATCCCTCAAACCCCTAACACTGTACAATTATTTCTGCGCCCTTCTAGGCTCTTTTGAATCTAATTATTTCGATTCCTGTTACGTTTTAGTTGTTTCTACTAATGACGTAACTAACCGTGACCTATTTATCCTCGATTTCGATTCCCAAACTGATCATCAAATAACATTAACTTCCGATGAGAACTTCAACAAAGAGGAAAACATCGACAGTACCAGCTACAAACCTTCCATGGACGAGGAACCAATCCTTGAATGCAAAGGAACTCCGTCAACCTGGATTGTTCAGATACAGAGTCAACACAAGAAGAACCGATTACAATACCAGAAGAGCCCCTGGTCCAATAAAGGAAAAATTTACAGAGGTGAACCTCAGAAGTGGAAAAGTATTACATCCAAGAACAATGCCAACAGATAAAGGAAAATAAGTTATTACTCAAGAGCAACCGCCTCTAGCAGCGAAAGAGATACAAGTTCTAGAAGAAAACGGTAATCCAAATAAAGTGGATTACAATGTACTAGCACATCTTAGGAAGTTTCTGGCCAAGCTAAACATCTACGACGCTTTGATCCTGTCCAAGGAGATGAGGGAAATTTTGTTAGAGCTTTACTCGACCAAGAAATATGCTTAACTCACTTGGCCAGCTCATCCTCAGATGGAGTTTGTGCTTTGGGAGAACATCGCGGTGTGACCTTCACCGACGAAGACTTACTAATTGGTACAGCCGATCACAACCGACCGCTCTACATCTCCGTCAACATCGGCAAGTACGTTCTCTCCAGAGTTCTAGTTGATCCAAGTGCTTCTCTCAATATAATGAGTTTACGGACATTAGCATACTTGGACATCGATGCTCGAGAACTTTCTACGGACAAGATGATGCTAAAAGGCTTCAATCAGAAATGAGTAAGAGCCTTGGGATCGATTAAGCTACAGATGAAGGTTGGAGATCTAATAACAACCACAAAATTCCATATCATCGACGTAGAAACTTTGTTCAACACTCTACTTGGTCAACCATGGCTTCACGAGTATAACATGGTTCCATCGTATCTACATCAGTGCATCAAGTACTACAAAAGTGGACAAGAAAATTTCAGCAAAGGGGATCTACAGCCATTCTCGATACATGAAATAGGCATCCAGGAGGACGCTGCCTACTACACTCCGCCAAAGAAGACAGTCTTCTCCAGAGATGTTGTGATAAACAAAATCAAAGGCCCGAAAAATTAGCAAGAACAGAACCATGTTGCTCTGTATCAACAATCTCCCACCATCCCAATACCATGGGGTAGTGAAGGTTCTTCTAGCTCACGCATATGAGGTCGAGGTCGAGGTCGGGGTTGTGGACTAGGAAGAACTTACCATCTTGTTGGATGGATGAAACTAATAATCGATATCGACTCGGAAAGAAGCTCCGAAGAAGAAAAAGGAATGATGATAATCAACCAGAAGAAACCTCAGTTCGAGATCACTTTGGAGATACAACAACAAAAAGTGAATACGAGCAATGTATGATCAAATCAACCATTATGTTCAAGCCAAGACCTTGACTCTGATCAATTCTCAAAAGGTCGAGGGTCTGGAGGTCAAGAAAATTCATAATGGTGGGATCAAACTGATCAAATTCTACAGAGCTTCTTCTTCTACCTCTACACCTGTTGTAAACCTGGAAGAAAATGATAATGAATTAATGGAATTACCTTTTGGTTACTTTTCACCTTTTATACACAATTTAATTCAACAAGGACGCATACCAAAATAAATACCAAAAGATAAGCTACAACTTTTTGAAAAATTATGGAATACAAAAAGACGGAAACTCAATTCAGAAGAGGGTCTCGGCTTTGGAACCGTAGGACCAGTCGATGATTCGGGATTTTACATGATTGTTACTAGCCAGTCATATGAAAGTTGCTTCGACATACAAGAAGATTATGAAGATTCTACAGTCGACGATGCTCTGTCAGAGTTTGAAGAAGAAATTAAAACAACGATGGATGAACTTAAAGAAATCAATCTCGGGACTAAGGAGCAGCCCCACCAATTTTCATAAGTTCTCTACTCAACAAAGAAGAGGTTACATACTGGTCGAATTATTGATGGAATACAAAGATTGCTTCGCTTGGAGTTACGACGAAATGCCAGGACTATCCCCAGATGTCATAGTACACCGCCTAGGGGTGGATAAAAATACGATACCTATAAAACAAGCACCTCGAAGAATGCATCTTGATACAGAACAACAAGTTACAGCAGAAATAAAAAAATATTAATAGACACTAGTTTCATCAAAGAAGCACAGTATCCGACATGGTTAGCCAATGTCGTACCAGTTAAGAAGAAAAATGGACAAATTTGGGTATGCGTCTACTTCAGATATTTAAACAAAGCATTTCCAAAAGGCGAATTCCCGTTACCGATACCTGAATTGATGGTGGACATTGCGTCATCGCACGAGATCTTCTCTTTTATGGATGGATCTTCGGGATACAATCAAATCAAGATGGCTCTAGAAGATGCAACACTTACAGCTTTCAGAACGCCGATTGGAATTTACTGCTACATCTTAATTCCATTTGTCCTGAAGAACTCCTGTGCAACCTACCAACGGACAATGAAAAGAATCTTTGATGACCTCATCCATAACCAAGTGGAATGCTACGTGGACGATTTGGTCATCAAAAGCAAAGTAAAGGGAGACCACCTATGTGATTTGAGGATCGTGCTCAAACGATTACGACAATATAAACTTAAAATGAATCCCTTAGAATGCGCTTTTGGCGTTACCTCCGGGAAATTTCTAGGATTCGTTGTCTGTCATCAGGGAATCAAAATCGACCCAGAGAAGTTTAAAGCCATCTTAGAAATGCCTCCACCTAAAACCTTGAAACAACTACGCTCTTTTTAAGGAAAACTGGCATACCTAAGAAGCTTTATATATAATCTGTCGGAGAGGTGTCGGCCTTTCTCGGCTTTAATTAAAAGGGATGCTAAATTAATTTGGGAAGAGAAATGTCAACAGACCTTCGAGGATATTAAAGGATATCTTATGACACCACCCGTTCTGGCAGCCTCTATCCAGGGTAGCCCGTTGATACTTTATACCACGGCCTTAGACGACTCCCTCGGAGCTCTCCTTGCACAAGTAAAACGCACTCTACTACTTGAGTCGACATCTAATAACGGTAGAAATAAAGTATCCTCATATTGAGAAGCATTGTCTAGCTTTAATTTTTGCCGCTCAGAAGCTTAGACATTACATGTTATCTCATAAGGTAAACCTGATTTTGAAAGTTAATCCATTGCAATATTTGATGACCTGACCTACTCTTTCCGGACGTCTTGCAAGATGGTCGATGATACTATTGCAATTTGACATAACTTTCGTGCCCCTTCGCGCTATCAAAGGGTAGATTTTAGTAGATTTCCTCACTGCGCACCACTACCAGCTGGGTCTCCACTCGACGACGAACTACCAGACGAGCGAATACTAAAAGTAGAGGAACTAAATACACGACGTTGGGAAATGTACTTCGACGATGCTTCTTCAGCCAGCAAAGATAAGGGACAACATACAGTGATACCAGACAGGGCAGGTATTGGTCTGATCTTCATGACACCTGATCGAGAAATGTTAAGCTTCTCCTACCATCTAACAGAACCATGCACCAACAATGAAGTAGAGTACGAAGCCTTAATTATAGGTCTGGAGTTAGCAATTTTAATGGACATAACTGACATTGCCGTTTATGGTGACTCACAGCTCGTCATCCAGCAAGTGGCAAGACAGTATAGGTTTCTGAAGCCAAGATTAGCGGATTAGTACAAATACGCAATGAAACTCCTAGAGCAAATCCCCAGTGTAACATTCTATAGAATTCCAAGAGCAGATAACACTTACGCAGATGCTTTAGCTAAGCTGGCTAAAGAATTTGCATGTCCACCGAAGGATTCTATAGATGTCACTATACGAGGATGCTAGGTTGTCTCAAAGATAGATCTCGACACATTACACGAACATGGAAATGAAAGACTAGCAGCTACAGTAACAGATGACACATCAGACTGGCATCAGACGATATCAGAATATTTACAGACTGGAAAGTTACCTAAAGATAAGTCTACAATTCACCAGATACAGAAAAGTCCAATGTCGTACACATTAATTAACAGTGTTCTGTACAGAAGATCCTTCGACCAGATGTGGCTTAGGTGTCTCGGCAAAGCAGAAGCACAGAATATCGTCAAAGAGGTTCACGCCGGATTGTGTGGAGCACACCAGTCAGGACCGAAAATGAAAATGAAAATCAAGAGACTCGGATACTACTGGCCGGCAATGATGATAGATTGCATGGACACAACTAAGAAATTTCATCAATGTCAAGTACCTGGAGTGGTCCTGCACCAAACTCCGAATATTCTACACCCCACGATTGCATCGTGGCCATTCGAGGGTTAGGGTATAGACATAGTGGGTCCGATAGACCATCCTTCCTCTAAAGGACACAGGTTCATTCTCGCCGCTACAGACTACTTTTCGAAATGGGCAAAGGCCATTCCGTTATGACAGGTCACAGCACAACAAGTTCTACAGTTCTTCAAGGAGCGGGTTGTCTACCGATTTGGTGTGCCACACAAAATCATTTCCAATAATGGGTCCGCCTTTAAGAGCACCAAAATCAATAATTTTGTCAGACGTCACGAGATAGATTGGAGGTACTCTACAATTTACTACCCTAAAGCTAACGGACTGGCAGAAGCATTCAACAAAACACTGGTACAGATTTCGAAGAAAATGCTCGACGACAACAAAAGACAATGGCTTGAGAAGTTACTAGAAGCGCTCTGGGCTTACAGGATGAGATTTAGAACTCTGACACAGTCTACACCCTATTCTCTCATGTACGTGTCCGAGGCAATCTTGCCATTGGAAGTGCAGCTACTGTCACTTAGAGTCACCATTGCAAATCAAATCACTATAGAAAACAATGTCAGGCTCCGACTAGTAGAATTGGAAAACCTCGAAGGGAAGAGATTATTCACACAACAGAATTTGGAACTCTATCAAGCAAAGATGATCCATGCCCATGACAAATTGGTTCGCTCGAGATCGTTCAAAGTTGATGACCTTGTACTCAGACTCAGAAGACCTATTCTTGCACATCGCAAGATAAGTGAGAAATTTGAACCGACTTGGGAAGGACCATTCCTTGTGGAGGAAGTTTAATCCGGAGGAGCTACCAGTTGGTGGATTCGCAATGGAAAAGGCTTATGTTTCCAATAAACGGACAATACCTAAAGAGATACTACGCGACGTGAAAGTATTAAAGAAGGACTTTTGTTCCGATGAAGCTATGTGGCCCGTATCTGTGACTGAGTTTAAAAATTTTTTAATAACTTCAAAATAAAATAAAATAAAATCTCCTTCCACAAAACTTTCAAGTGATATTTTTTTTAATTCTAAATTCCATGGGATTACACTAAATAACATAATCACATTGACATAATTTGGAACTACATAACTTAAAACGCATTAAAATAAATTTTGATATTGTTCTTGTTCGTGCAAAATACCAACCACTGACATCTCTCCTGTCGCTCTTGTGCAGGAAATGTCAGGACGCAAGTCGGTATTTTCTTCTAAGAGCGGCTTAAACCTCGCACTTTAGAAAGAAGGACAGTCCTCGAGGTATGGTGGTATTGGAGGATTTTTCGATTACACTTGCTCGACAGAAGACACAGTTAGCTTTCGTCCATGATCACCACTCCGAGAGGTGATCTAGTTTCATCTTCAATTGAGAGACATTCGGATACGCTACGACGTACTAAGAGAAGGAATGCAAATCGCCACAAACGCCTTCTCTTAGATAGGATGGAGAGGAGGCAGGCCCGACAGTTAGCCACTGAGTTGCCACCAGTGCCAGAGGAAGCTCCATACGAACCTGAGATGAAAGAAATAGAAGAAAGTCTACCAAGGACTGCACAGAATCAGAGCTCACAGAAGTACCAGAGCCAGTATAGGACTTGATGGAGAAAATTTTCAAAGGATGTCCGACGTGCAGCTCGGACTTCCCTCGCCAGTTGACTACTTCAGGGGCATTCTCAGTATGCCCGAACTATAATGTGCTACGACTGGAGGAATATGGGACTTATGAAGCGTATGCCGCCGCTACACTGAGGAGGCAGCTGGAAGAGTGACCTGACGTTGAGCCCTACATACCAGAGTACGTCCTGCTACCGCCACCGCCGCCAATACCGGATTACATTATGACAAAGATCATAAAGGTTAGAAAAGACACATTCCAGTACTAGGACATCATCCAGGGAAAAACAGTTAACATTTTGGAAGGCCTGGAGATATACACGAATGTATTCTCAAAGAAAGATGAGCAAAAGATCCTGACCTGTGTTTGGACTCTCCAAGATAGGGGAAGGGATGGATTTTTGAAAAGAAAGACTTATTCAGAACCCAGGAAATGGAAAAGAGGCAAAGGCAGAGTCACGATACAGTGTGGCTGCTATTGCAATTTCGCAAAAGACAGACAAGGCAATCCCCCAGGGATCCGACAACATGATGAGGTGGATAAAATGCCACCGGAGATTAAATGAATGATCAAAAGGATGACTGAATGGCATATTCTGCCGGCATACTGTATTCCCAACTGCTGCATCATAAATATTTATGAGAATGAGGACTGTATCCCACCTCATATCGATCATCATGACTTTATCAGACCGTTCTACACAGTTTCATTCATCAGTGAATGCGACACTTTGTTTGGTTGAGAGATAAAGATTGTTTGAGCAGGAGAATTCAAAGGCACAGTGAAGATCGCCCTAACTATTGGATCAGTTTTGGTGCTTTAGGGAAACGGAGCAGACCTAGCCAAGCACTGCATCCCAGGGGTTCGAGGACGAAGAGTTTCAATCACATTCAGACGAATGGACGAAGACAATACACCATTTTACTACAAACCAGATCCAGATCTAGAAAGCTATCGCCCATTACCGCTGCGACGGTAGTACCTCTGGATGATCGTGAGGGAACTTTTGTTCAGGAGTGTAGCCTTTGGGAGGTTAGCTTGTCCACAGAATGACATACCAGACAATGACAAATTTTCACCAGTTTCTACATCAGTTTACAATAGTTACTACTACTCTAGCATTAATTTGATGGATATTTCAACTTACTACATGCAGACTTCTGTACCTAATCAGTTTTTTTGATACCTATCAGCATTTGATCAGCTGTACCAAAATATTTCTTCAGTGAAATGAATGAAGATTTCTGTTTTCAGAATGCCTCATTTTGTTTGCGATGGTTAATAAGCTGCAGGGCCATACTTGGATCCCAAGTTAAAGCGAACAAAGAACGATACAAATAATAATAAATAGAAGTGTGCACGAAACTATAACATGAATCAAAGTTAAAGGAAAGACTCGTGAATGAATTAAACAAAAGAAAATTGAAATCAAAACATCAATGAATAAATCAAAGTGAAACACATCAATGAAAAGGAAAATAAAATTCAAATTATGAAAACTTGAAGAAACTCAAAACTTAAGTTCTCTTCAAAATTCTACGCCTCTCGTTCGTTCCCAAACTTCTGCATTCCGAATAGAGCGCCTCACAAATTCTCATATCTCACACATCATCATAGATGTTAAGTCTATTAAAATTCGAGGAATCCTACAAGTGTCCATACCTCTTGCACAAGTTGCATGATCTCTACTCAAATTCCACCAAAATTGATTACTTTTTCTTACATTTCCATACAATTTTCGCATCTCCTACAAGTCATACATTTCCCTACAATTTTCGTATATCCTACAAGTTGTACATTTTCCCACAATTTTTTCATTTCCTACAATTCGTACATTTCCATACAATTTTGGCATATCCTACAAGTCATAGATTTCCATACTTTTTTCGCATTTCCTAGAAGTCATACATTTCTCTACAATTTCTACATATCCTACAAGTCATGCATTTCTATACAATTTTCGCATTTTCTCTACAAGTCACACATTCTAGGATCAATACGTGATCGTCCGATTCTTTACTCTACTTTTCTGTGTTTCCTACAAGTCATACATTTCCATACAATTTTCGCATATCCCACAAGTCATACATTTCCATACAATTTCTGCATTTCCTACAAGTCGCACATTCTAGGATCGGTACGTGATCATCCGATTCCTTACTCTACTTTTTCGCATTTCCTACAAGTCATACATCTCCATACAATTTTTGCATTTCCTACAAGCCATACATTTCCCTACAAAAATGCATTTCCTACAAGTCATACATTTCCATAAAATTTTGTCATATCCTACAAGTCATACATATCCGAACAATTCCACATTTACTACAAGTCATACATTTTCATACAATTTCCGCATTTCCTACAAGTCACACATTCTAGGATTTGTACGTGATCGTCCGATTCCTTACTCTACTTTTCCGCATTTCCTACAAGTCATACATTTCCCTTAAATTTCTGCATTTCCCTACAAGTCACACATCCTAGGATCGGTATGAGAACGTTTGATTCCTTACAATTTCTGTACTTTCCTTCATGTCATAAATTCCAGGATCGGCGTGGGATCGCTCGATTCCTTACATTTACTCTTTATTTTTTCTCACTTTCCCTATAATTTCCACAAATTTTCTACACCACACTCTCTTCGGTAGTGATGTAAGGTCGCTCAGATACCTTTAACCTTCAAAATAAAAATTTCAAAGTTTCAAAAAAATCAACAAGCTAAAATCAAAAAAATCAAAATCTCAAAATTCCAAAATCAACAAGTTAAAACTTCAAAATCAAAATCTCAAATTTACTTCAAATGAAAATTCAAATTCTTGAACTCCAAATTTCCATCAAATTCTAAATCGTCGCTTGGACTGGGTCCCCATCAAATTCTAAACCGTCAAGAACTCACATCTTTGTTTTGAAGGATCTCCACCCACCTTTCCCCAGCGGAAGTTCAATCCCCAGCGGATACTCCCTCACTGAATACTTCTTTCTATCTGTAGTTTACACTCAGATAGTCGTGTTGGTTTGGCTGATCTCGTCGGTCAACACCAATAAGTGCGGTGTGCTCTTCCCGCACACCACACCTATTGGGGGTCCATTTGTTGACCTCACTTTTGGTAGAGGTCTAGTTTCTCTATAGATTGCCTAGGGTCTAGCCATAGGACTTCCTAGTGACTTTTCTTAGAGAACTAGCAATGGAACCATCCCCATAGAAATTCAAAATCTTTGTACTTCACTTGAATTTTCATTTGCTTAAGGCCTAACCTCCAGCTTTGGGAGGAAGTGGCCAAGCATAAGGAAGTCTAAGTGAAATCCCTATAAGTGACTAAGCCTTAGGATTAGCCGTCGGGAAGCTTGTGTCACACACTGACATTCACAATTACACATTACATTCTACACTCACATTCTAAATCGAATACATTTCACTTCGACCTTCGGACCCTTTGGAAACTTATATTAGTAGTCCACTAACCTTAAGCCTATGGCTAAAAGAGCTAAGATCACCCCATAGAGGACCAAAAGAGGCTTTCCTTAGCCCGTAACCCATCCAGAATGATTTCATACTTCATGGTATGACAATACCTCACTTTTCCTAAAATTTCAATTTTTACCCCGAAATTACCAAATTGTCCCTGAAAAGGGACTCAAAACCCAAAATTCCACAGAGTGACCCGGCGTTCCCGAAAATTGTTCCAGAGCATTTCCCTCGTCAAATGATGAATTTTAACTATAAATATGCCATACTTTTGAGCTACTGGCGAACCCCCTCGCGGCTTAAATAGTCGCTACTTGAATGACATTCTGGGCCCCGCAAAACCCTGAACAATAGTCAAAAATGCTTCCGGACACTGTCGTTCAACTCCACATTCAATTTTGAACCACTTTAGACCTTTAAATAACACTTGTAACAAAATTCCCAAAAAAATCTCTGAAATTACCAAAATACCCCTACTTAGCCCAAAATTTGAAAAATTCCAAAAATTCCCAATTTCATTTTCTCCAACTACACCATAGCCCAAGTTTGTTAATTTAAGCCGATTTTGTCAAAAGCCCCAATTTTGACTTAAGCCCGACCTAGGCTCCGATTTGACCTAATTTGACCCAATGTTAGCCAATTTCTTCCCGATTTGAATTTCTAACGCTTTGACACATCCCCCAAAACTAAATTCAACATTCAATTACCACCAATTTGGCCTTGAATTTTAACCAAATCCGATTTAATCACAAAATCCCCAAATTTGACTTATTTTTGACGTGTTTGGACACCGAGGTTGCCCAAACAATCTCGGATTTGTAAACGGACTGTGTCGTTGCGTTCGGAACATTGAAAATAGTAGGAATCGATATAAAATTTACTACAGTTCAATGCACGAGCAAACGTCGTCAAATTCGGCGTCCCCGGGTGAGTAAATAAGTAATAAAATATATTTTTTTGTCTCGTCCTTGACCTAGCCGACCGAATCCTCCTCCTCCTTCTCTCCAATTCGCTATTTCAGCCTGGCCAAACCCTCCCCTTACCTTGTGCAAATTTTCCATGGCTTCTCTCCTCCTCTCTTGCAAGAAGGTGATGTGGCTCATCCGTCTCCATGCAATTTCTACCTTGGGAGAATCTCCTGGCTTCAATCGCATCCATGGCAGCACTCCATCATATCCTACATCCTTTGTCACTTCTCCCCTAGATTTCTATCATCTATATCACCTCCAAAATGGGTAGAAGGCTTCACCTTCTTTGGAACTTTGAGTATTACCCATGGGAAAGTTTAGGGCTTCTTCTTCCTTCTCCTATAGCTATAAGATGGCCTTCTTTCCACATTATTTTGTTTGGCCTAATTTTAGAGGAAGGAAGGAAGTGCTGCCATTTCATTGTTTGATCCAACATTAAGGTGAAAATGTTATTCTCCTTTATGCTTAGGCTAGGTCTCCTTCCTTATGCTTGTGATGTTTGGTTCAGTCCCTAAGGTATAAGCTTTCTTGTCTCATGGTTTTGCATACTTTCTTGGGGAAAGAATTTTTTATGGCAAAGATTTAATGTGGTTATTCACTTAACAAATTTGAGATTTCCATAATCATTTTTTTTTTTTGCATTTTTTTTTGGTTGGCCGAAAATTGCAAGAGAGGGGAGGTACTACCCATTTTTCTCTTGATCCAAAGCCTAGGTAAAACTTTTGTTCATTTCATGCCTAGGCTAAGCCTTTTGCTAATTTTACATTTTCTTTTGATTTGATGGATTTACTTTATCCACTAATGTGAAATTTTGGCTCCATATGGTTTAGTTTTATGTTGCCTTTGGCTTGAGAATCATGTGGCAATACTTACATATCATGGCTAGGCTTGGAATTTTTCTTTCTCATCTTTTTCTACATGGCAAAGTTTGGAAGTTCCTGTTGGGCTTTAAAGTCTGTCTTACATGGCAAGTGGTTGGCTTTATGTTTGGGCATTGAAACTATTCCTACATGTTAGAATTTCAAATTTATGCTTATGGTGAAAAAATTCATTTACATGTTAAGGCTAGAAATTCTACATATGTTGTAAGCCTCTCTTCACATATAAAAGGCTAGACATTTTCTTGTGTTGAAAGTTACTTTCACATGCTTAAAGCTTAGGCTTCATGTTTGATTTCCTAAGTTCTTTCACATATAGAGATTTAGGTTTTATGTTGGGTTTGGAAGCCACTCTTTCATGTTAAAGGTTTAAGGTTATATTTGGCTTTCAAAGTCATTTTTCACATGCGTAAATATCAAGTTCTTGCTCACTTTCTACATGCAAGAAAAAATATTGCAATATATTTGGCACTTGGGCTAACTTTATACATGCTAAAATCTAAAACTTTGGCTTGCATCTTTAAGCCTTCTTCACATATAAAAGTTTGGAAACTTTGGCTTGCATCTTTAACCCTTTTTCACATGTAAAATTTGGAACTTGAAGCTTGCAATTTGAAGTCATTCTCACATAGCTTAAGATTAGAAGTTGTCGGTGATATTTTGTACCTCTTTTTTCTATGTTTCCTAGTTTTTTTTACTATATGATTCTTGGAAAGTTAGCTTTGCTTTTTCAAAGCTTTAATACATGATCTTTTGAAAAAAAAAAGAGATGGCTTGGCTAGTAGTTAATATTTGGGATTGTGTTTTGGGGCCACTTTACGTGCCAAACATTGAGGTTTAGGTTGGGCTTTCAAGCCACTTTTACAAGGCCAAGAGTTAGAAGCTTTACATATTGGTTTTGGAATTACATTTACATATAAGTAAAATATGAAATTTTTATGATTCCACATAAGCAAAAATCTAAAATTTTATGCTTCGACATGGGTAAAACCTGAAATTTTTATGCTTCAGCAACGTTGAAATTTGAAATTCTTTAGATTGCTTTATGCAAAAAATCTAAAATTGTCTGCTTTTTTTGATGTAAAATCTGAAATCATTTGCGCCGCTTTAGGTGAAAATCTGAAACTGTTTGGATCGTTTTGTGCAAATCCAAAATTTGTTAGAGTTTGCTCTATGTGAAATTATTCATTTGAGAATCACTCATTCTTACACATGCTTATTCCACTTCCATTACTACACTATTGTATAAATGAAGGCCTCAAATTTTTGTTGAAAATACATAGAAAGGCGGGGAAAGATTGGGGAAGATTGACATGAATAAGTTGCCCCTATGCACCTTGTCGTAATTTGGTAAAATTTATTCAATTTTTAGATTTGAAAATTAGCACATGCATAACATCAAAGTTTGGACATGTGTGCACTTGTTCTTCACTTATTTCATCAAGTATTTGGGCATACAACTCCCAAGCTTTGTTTCCACACATTTTTAACCTCATTCCATGTATTTACGGTGCTTTACATTGGTTGGAACACATTTGAAATGAATTGGTAAAATATTTGCAATTTTCGGATTTTGCCATGCTCACACACAAAACACCCAAATTTGAAGTCATGAGAGCTTCTTGTTCAATTATTTCAACATATATTCACATGTATAACATCTAGGACATGTTTTCTTACATGTTTTACCCAATTCCATGTGTTTGGTGTGCTTTGCATTGGTTGGAATTTTCGGATTTGTAAGTGACCTTGCTTGAAACACTAATGAATAAGGTCATATATGTTAGTTTTTCACATGTTTCACTATTCTTTCAAATATATAACATATAGGCTTTGTTTTTACACATTCTCCACCTCATCCCATGCATACAAAAGTGAGTTTACATCATGTGTACACTTACCAAAGTGCAAAATTTGCACACATCCCTTTCTTCGGAATTGATTCACATCATTCTTACACATGCTCAATGACAAAATTTGCACTTATACATTAGTGTAGAAGTGCTTTATATCATTCACATGCTTTTTTGAAATTAAAATCTGCACCTATATGTTATTTTAGAGAGAGTTTTGGACATATGCTTACTGACCCCACATAAAAAACTGCATTGGTAGCTATTTTGTGGGTGAATCTAAGACTTTTCTTTGCTGCCCTTGTGTTAAATATTCATGACAAAGCATCAAATGAGTTGCTTTTAAGTGAGAAGAAGAAAAAAGGAGAAGTGGCATTGTTTAGCACTTTAAAGAGAAGGGTTCTAGCACATTTGGAAGCTTTAAATTTCATATGATTGGTGAGAAGTTCTTTCTCCTTTACATTCTTTTAGCTTGCTTATAATTCTTGGAATGGTGTCACATACATATTCGTCCTTCTTTACATTACCCTACTTGCCTAAAATGCTTGGAATGGTGCTACATACATGTTGAATGTTGTGATTATAAAAAACTTGGGATTTGATGGAAATGTTGAATGTTGTTACATATATATATATATATATATATATATATATATATATACATATATATGATTGTGTACTGCTTGGATTGCAAATTGCAGGAGTGAAAATTGATTTTTTATGCCTTTATGCTGTCAAATTTTTCTCTGATCAAATTAGGATTTTTCCATTCCTTTTGGGCATGTTGCCTCCTTACTTTCCAAAGCTTTTGGTTTTGATTTCACATATCTCAACATTTTTGCTCCACATACTTTATAGTTATCCCCCGCACCATGATGGAGGGATTTTTTTCATTTTCTACATTTCCTACACTACTTCAATACACTACACTACCTCACATGTTACACCACTTTGCCACATTACTACACCCTTCACATTTCTTCACATGACTTCACTACTTTACCTTGTTTCTTTACATCCACTACATGATAGCCCTTGGCACCATGTTGCAGCGGTTTGACCCTTTTACTCTACAAGCTTTACATGATAACCTCTCGCATCACGTTGGATAGGTTTAGTTCATTTTCTTCACATGTCTTACCGTTAGCTCTCAGCCCCATGTTGTGAGAGACTTTAGCCGCTTTGATATGTGTTTTAACTTTCCTTTGACTTTGAGAGATAACTCACCTCCTTTACTACATTTGTTAGGTGGATTATCTTATCGTCTTTCTTTTCCTTGACCTCTTGTCCTTTGATTTTCACCGTGTTTATTGGCTCAATTCACGTGCTTATATAGGACACATAAGTGCGCACGTATAGCTTTTCGCTATATGTGGGGTCATCAAACAAGGATGTAAGTGTGATGGGAACAATGATAGAATTACAATAGAGAACCGGCCCAAGAGAATCACATAATAGTATCTATTGACTCAGAGACCCTGGAGAGGGTAGAGAAAGGAAATTACCGATACTACTCACCCTTCCTTGGGGTTTCTACCGCCAACGGTCTAAAGGTGTTAGCAGTCCTAGTTCGATTAGGGTAGTCAACCTGTGGATCGAATTACTTTACAAAAAATACACATACATATTTTAAAAAAATAATAATACCAAATTACCTCTACCACAAAATAGCCTACTTATCTAAAACTTTTTACTTGCATAACATCAAAATTGAAATAAATGAAAAAAATTTACAAAGGTCCACGGTTGCCTACTCGAGTCGGGTTAGGGCTGCCTTCTACAGAAAGTCGGTCTAGTAGTTAGTACCTATGGCGGGACATACAACACAGCTTTGAGTCCTTTGCACCATCGCACTTTCGAGCCTTTTGGACTTATAGTCCTTTATTTTCTATTGTTTTTCCCATGTTATTTTCTATGGATTTCATATAGATTTTCTTTACGGATTTTTTTTCCTGGATCTCCTACGAGACGTTACCTCTTGCAAACTTTTGCTTTTCTTATGATTCCTTTTGGTCTACTACACAGGTTTTACACTTAGTCTTTCTTTCACACACTGTGGCACATACACACACTTAATTGTTAGGATTTCATGCTCTACTTTTAGTACATGTGCTTGTCTTTCTTATTTTCCTTTTTGGTACACATATACTTGCTTGGCTCAGTTTGCCAACCTTACATTATTCTATATATACTTGCTTGGGACAGTTTCCTGCTTTACTTTTGATTACCATACATTATTGTACATATACCTGCCTGGGACAGTTACCTGCTTTACTTTTCAGTACTTTACATTACTGCATATATAACTGCTTAGGATGAAATAAATCACTTCACAACATTTCAAAATATAAGACAACTCATGATTTAATCACAAACAAAATAAAATCTCAACTTCAACTAAATTAAATCACCCCTTTGGATGAACGGGAGTTCCTTGGACAACCCAATCTACATGTTTCTGATAAGGTCTCCCACGGTCTGAATAAAAGTACGGAATCCATTAAGTTGGATTAAGTATTTCATCTGAACTAAAGGAATCCGATGAAATAATGTAACCGAAATGAGGGAGACGTGGGGTCCTAACCGGTGGCGTTATAATAAACTTTAATATTTGTTTGAATAAAACACTAAGCCACCTCAATTTTCAACATTCTAAAACACACTACTTCTCTCACCCCCCTACATTTGTCACCTCTAAAATTGAAACTTCTGCAACAACAACAAGAAGCTCGAGGCAACACACCGAGGGCAGCAGGATCGAGGATGTGGAAGGACATGTTCGAGAGAGAAAACAACGAGTCTACAATAGCAACCTTCTTTCCTTAGTAATAACAACAAGCCATAAGACTTTGAGGTATTTGCCCAGTGCAATATAAACCCTCACCTCATCTTTTAGGCCTTTGCACCTGGTGCACTATAAGCCCTAACTCATCTAGGATTCCGAGGTTGTCATTCCGATATGACATAAATCCTCACATCTTCCAGGCTATTCACATGATCGACATCAAGTGAATGTAAGTCCTACTTAATTAAAATTGGCAGGATGATAAATAAATAAATTTTTCCCTAAATTGAGCCAAACAATATGATAGTTTGAGAAGTCACCGTGAATCTTCTCGGATCCGTGCCTTCTCCTAGTTCTTCCTCCTTTTGATTCCACAACAACTCTTTCTCAAGACTTGACACCACTCACCTATTAGATTCCGACTATCAAAAGTTTTCTTACGTAATCCCAATTATCGAAGATGCAATTAACTATAGGGGCTTGCCCTTATAGGAAACTTTTCCGAACCCATCTTAATATAAACCCTATTTAATCCCTTGTATTAAATAGGGGATCTTGTCGGCAAATAAAACAATTTTGCAGACCAAACGGATGTCATTTACTTCTTTAGTTTATTTAATCGAGCCTCCTCCTCAAAATTTTATTTTTATCATTCGGGATAGATATAAGGTTTGAGGAATAGTGCTCTTTCATTTGAACTTCAAAAAATATGAGTTCAATTTGAATTCATATTTTTCTAAACTAAATTTATAATTAAACTAAAACTGTCCTTCCGAAATGGGCGACGGAATCTCGATTCTGGCGGCCGACAGGTTCTAATGAGCAACCGCAACCAAAACTCACATTAAAACTTTATACTTTTTACGCGCCGACAATGCTTTACTAGACTGGTTAATAATTTAAACCTTTTTTAATGGATTAGTGGGATCTCTGAGATCAAATATTGATGCTGCTGCTGGTGGATCATTAATGTCTAAACCTTTTGATGAAGCATATTCGTTATTTGAAGAGATGGCTACTAATAATTTTCAATGGCCCTCTAAGCAGCTAAATCCTAAGAAAGTAGCTAGTATTGATGATTCTGATGCGATAACTATGATAGTCTCTCAAACTGTCGCACTTTCCAAGAAAATAGATCAATATGGAATGAATTATTCTCCAACAACCCTAGTGTCAGAAGAAAATTCATCATGACATATGATAGACTCTCAAATGTCTTTTGAAACCTTGAATGCCATATATAACAAAATCAATTATCCTTATTCAAATTACTATATTCTTAGTTGGAGGAATCACCCGAACTTCAATTGGAATAACACCAATGCAGTTGTTAACCTGCAATGGGGAAATAATCATATGAATCCAGTTGGAAATCTGAACGACCAAGGAAATGCCAATTATTGACCTGTTGGTTATTTTTTTATTTTTGAAAATAAAATTTTTTAAAATTTTAAATTTAATATAATATATAATTTAATTTTGAAGTTTCAGTTATAAAATAATATTCTTTATTTTGGGAAATAATGAGACCGAATAGATCTCATATATCTAATAGTTTAAATAGTTGAGCACGGTACCACAAATGATATATCATACCGAAAGACGAGTGTATCACTTGTTAGTAGGCTTAACTATCTAAAATTAAAAGATTTATGACTCTATTTTAGTCTGTGAATTTTTTAACCGACAAATTCCCCTATCTAACACATAGATTAAACAGGGTTTAGATTAATCTGGATTCTTAATTCCCTATACGGACAAGCCCCTATAGTTAACTACATCTTAAGAAATTGAAGTCACCTAAGAAAACTCTTGATTAAGATCATGAGTTTTGTTTTCAAGAATATCTACGTTTAAGTTTCCACAATTTTTTATAGGAAAATCAAATGGGAAAGCTCAATACATAATATTTATTTTTGGAATCCAAATATATGAAAAGTAGGAGATGTTGGAGATACTGAAAAGCTTTAGTGACATCTCAAAACTAAATTATGGTTGGGCTTTATATCTTTGAAAATGAAATTATGTTTATGTTTTAATCCTGCAAATTATTTAAATGTTCAGGACTTATGTTTTCATATTATATGCAAATGGTCCAAAAAGATGGGAGGGTTTATGTCGTACTAAACGACTACCTCTGAATCTTAAAAAGAGTTTAGGATCTCTATACAATCGTATAAAATCCCAAAAGATAATCTGAGGATTTATGTCGTATCAAACGACGACCACAACGCCCTAAAGGTGTTATGTTATTTAAGTCTACAAAAATTCGGTTAAAGCTCCTATTTCTCTCTATCATTATCTTGTCCTAAGGAGAAGAGTGATAGGAGAAAAGAAAGAGAAAATCATGCCTCGAACGGCCTATCCTAGGGTTATGTATAAATTTATTAGAAAAGTAATAACTATAAACAGATATGTATACTATATATAAACCATGCCTCAAATGGCCTATCCTAGGGTTAGGAAAATCAATAATAAGTATTATATTTGTAAAGAAAAGTAACACAGAACATGCAAAAATTACATAGTAAAGTACTGTAAAAAGAAAAGTGAAGGAAAATACTATAAAGAAGACTAGACAGTGCAGTAAAGAAAGAAATATGAAGTAGGAAAAGTGAATAAATAAACTGAAATAACTAAAAGCGTTCCTGGTTTATTATGTTGGTGCTTCAAAATAGATTGCAATTGCATAATATAAAGAGATTAGATAATTGTTTATACATTATAAAGGAAAGGCTAAGTGATAAGCATATGAAAAATTAAAGTGAAATAAAAGATTTTAGTTTGGGTGTAGGCTCAAACTAGACTTCCTTTCCTTTCCCTCTTTTTTTTTCTTTTTTTTTTCTTTAATTCACTGGGCCACTGATATATTGAAGTCAACCTATCAATATCAATCAGAAGTCACTAACAAATCACTCCTACTGTTGTGCAATCCTAAACCCTATCATTTATTGAGTTTGTGAACCCAAATAGTATCTGGACTTATCATTAAAGGCAAAACATATCCATATGGGATAGTATCTGAACCTATCAGGGTGTGGTGCACATATGTATAATGTTTAAATAAATGATACATGTTATCTTACCTTATGGATATCTAATAAATGATATTTATCATGTAGTATCTGAACTTATCATTTAAAAGATGTGTAGTGATGATACATGTGATGTCCAAAAATTAATCTTTATTATATAGTATTTAAATTGATTAATTAGAAATGTAAATTAATTAATTAGAAATGTATAGTGTACCTACATGGGCTATAAAAGATGTATTATTTAGTATGTGGGATGTTTAAGTTTGCTAATGAAGAGTGTCGTGTATCTATATGAGAGGTATAAAGTATAATCTATAGTATATGGAGAGGGTATGTGGGTGATACTAAATGTATATATATATATTAACTAATGTGTGATGTCTATGGTATAGTGTCGTATCTGTTCTTCTTCTTCTGTAGCAAGTGTAGTATTTGTGTAAGACCTGTGGTATCTATTCTTTTACAATTATCAAATCTTGTTAAAGAAGGGTTAGGGTTACCGATGACTTAAAGAAGCAAAAGGACATCTTCCTAATTGAATATGGATTTATGTTTTCAGTTATAAGAAAAAGCTGTTTTGACGTTCTTTGCATCATTACCTTTGCCTCACACCGCAAAATTATAAGCCACTTTAATATTTTATATGCTTCCCCAACAATAACTTTAAATATTTCATATCAAAAGATCGAAAGGAAATAACTTTGAAGTATCTGCAAAAACATACACTTTCCATCTTCAAGTTTAAAAATTGAAGTTCATCATTATAATAATTGCATGCTTTAAGAACTTTCTTAAGAGAATTGTGGTTGGCTTCTTATAATACAAAATTCAAACCGATACATTTCATATAATCCAAAAATCCAATTCCAACTTTCGGCATTGTCTTAAATGATAATATTCATTATGGGATACATTGAAGTTTAGGTATTATATATGTAATACATATAAATTGTGTAGTATGTAACTCTTAGGTGTAAAACAGGTAAATTCTTAAAATTTTTTGTGTGTATGTGCTATAGAATGGAAATATTATACATGTGTTCGCATAAAATATGAAAATTATGCATATCTCTAATGCTTTATTGAAGGATTAAGTACATACAATATTATTGATGTTTTCAAATTGGGCAAATGCAACCTCCAACCTTCCAACCATTTTCTACCTCATCTTATCAAAAACAATTAAGACCAAGCAAAATTGGGAAAAAAAAAATGAAAGAAAGAACTTTCAGATTTTTTTTTTTGAAGCAATCAAACATTTATGATTATCCTAAACTATGAGGAGTTATATATGACACTAACACCAATCAAGTTAAGCTACATATAGACAAACAAACAAAACCAAATACATGAGCAGACAAATGGACCAATGTAGGACTATCTCCAGCACCTCCAATTAGTTACTGCTGGTCCTCACAATTAGAAAACGTAAAGCTGAATTTTATCACCTAGCAATACTAAATTTTATTCACCCAACCTGGTGGAATCAGAAAGCCTTCCTTCAGAAAGGGCATCCAAATTACTGCCATCAAGCACCAAACTAGCTTTATTAACTGTTTTATGGATCTCGCCATCGATTCTTTCATTATAAGAGCAAGATTTAGCACCTCCAAAAAAATTCAAAACTTAAAAAAAAATCCAAACTAGAAAATCCCCAGTAAAAGAAGTTTAAAATAATAAAAAAAAAAGTTAAGGAATTTTAAGAAGCGAAGCCTAGAATAACATCTTCCTATTCAAGTAGATCCTGAATCAACCTAAATCTTATTCATCTTTGGTTGTCACTGATCCATAAAAAAATACCTATTTTTATGCCTTGATTTCTATCAATTTCTAAGGATATTATGCTTTAATGAAAGGTATTTTTGTTTTTTTGGATGTAGGTGATGTAAAAAGGTCCAAAAAAGGAAAAAGGGTCAAAAAACAGCAAAAAGGAGTAAAAATGGACCAAAATACAAGAATTATAAAAAATTATGGCCTGGTGCCTAGGCGCCAGAAGTTGGCGCCTACGCACCAAACTCGATACAGAAACTGTCAAGTTTTTGACGACTTTTGGACAGTTATTTTGACGGAGTGAGTGGTTATTGGACATTCTAGAAGACTGATAGTTGTTCCTTGATAATAGGACATGTGATGCATTGCATTTGGACTCTCCAAAATAGTTTTAATCACGAAGAGGTGCGAGCCAAAGCAAAAAGGTGCGAAGAACTAGACGCGGTGTCCGGCACCTAGACGCCAAACAGACCTATTAGAAGATTCAGTCACCAAGAGATGGATCATACAAAATCAAATTTAAAATAATGATAAAGAACATTTCCATGTATAATTTAAACCTTTTCATCACCATATAACCAAAATCAATAAGGAATAAATTTAAGAATGCTTTATGAACCCATACTAATGAAAGCTCCATTCACATGACCTAACCTTTGTAGACTGAAGTTGAATTAGAATTTAACTACTTCAATTATTCCATGTCCAAAGCATGACTTTCAAACTAACCAAGAAGTGAAAGCCCTTTAATGCTTCCTCCATAAATAATACATAAATTGCTAAATAATAGAGTAAGGAGGGAATAAATATTTACTCACATAAATTTTAAGCCTTAGAGAAAGCAAGGAGCAAAAGAAAATCCAAACCAAGAGAAATCCCCAAATCCTTCAAATGAGAATGCCAGCAGCCCCTCCTCTTCCACAAAGAGGAGTATATATAGCCAAACAAAACCAAGAGTAAGACACCTTACCAGAAGTGAGAAGGAGAAAAGAAGAGGACCTTCATCCCTAGAAGGTTAGGTTAGGGTTTACTCTTTCTCATGGCCGACAGCCAT
This sequence comes from Papilionanthe hookeriana x Papilionanthe teres, assembly GCA_022702705.1. Classification (NCBI taxonomy): domain Eukaryota; kingdom Viridiplantae; phylum Streptophyta; class Magnoliopsida; order Asparagales; family Orchidaceae; genus Papilionanthe; species Papilionanthe hookeriana x Papilionanthe teres. Next base: position 60,538,828 of record CM040439.1, on the reverse strand, counting down.
GTTCTGCCGTACACAGCCGTTAGGGACGTACGAGCAAGTCAAGAGAGGAGAGGGGGACAAAGATTCTCGAATAAGGGTGCAAAATGATTCAGCTAGGTTTTCGAACGAGAGGAGGGCCTAGAGAACGAGCGTTGGGGGGAAGAGGAAGGAAAGATAAAAACAAAATGCCTAACTTTATTTACTAAAGGATATATATTTATTATTATTAAGAAGAATCCTTTATTATTATTATTTCATTCAGATTCGATGATTTATGCACATTATAACCCAATTCGAAACCCTATCGAATTATATGTCTTTCCCGGCTAAAATCGACGTTTCGGATGTACCGACTCGGTCTGTTTTTTCATCCGAGATCACCCAGGAAAGTTTGTCGCTGATCATACCAACTTTAAATCAAATTTGCATTGTACGACAAATTAAATTATTTGGGGTTTGATCGGAGCGGTTAAATGAGCAAATTCATGTACAGTCTTTAATAAATGAGGACCAAAGTCAAATATTTTGCCTCGGCAAAAAGTCAAACGTCATGCATCGCGATAAAAATTCAAACGTCACACTTAACGGGGTCCACTTATGGCTTTTCGATATTCCTATAAGAACTCGGCAAGAGTTTCAATACATCAGCTTTAATCGACTTAATCAGATGTTGAGGATTTAAAGCCGTCGAAATGAAACTTCAAGGAGCAAAGAAATGGCTTGAATTTCTAAATATGGTGGGTCCCGGTCTAGTTCTCTAAGAGAGTCATCATGTGGGGGACTTTATATGCAAGAATTTATGAACTCAAATTTCTAAATTTATGATAATTTTGTTAAGTCCAAGCATTCAACGCAAGTATACGTATCGTATCAAGTAATACATGGCTTAAATGGAGTCCTGGTTATTGATCCCACAGGGAAGTTTGGAATATAATAAAGCATTCACAATATAAGTTATGTAGCACTAAAATATGATATTTAATTTGTAATTAAAGTTTAATACTTACTACTACTATGTAGAAAACAGTAACAATTAACTAAACTACAATTACTTCTAACAACTTTAGAAACATATTTAACTACAGACATACTAAACTAAGTATTTGAAAGATTTTTCATATATGAGAAAGTATCATTCCTCTTGCAATGAGAATATGATGTGTGGATTGATATGGAACAAATATTTATGTTATTGTGCCAAATAGGAGCATAAATGATTCTTTACCCTTAAAAAAGTACCCCCTCTTCTAAGCAAGAAAAGAATATTGACATATCCTAAGTTTAGTCACTAAATCTAAGGCTAGGCTGGGAGGATACTAGCTCTCACTTCGGAGGTCCCACTCCTACCACCCTGAAATCTCCACATTGAAGTCGATCAAAACATATTTCCCTATTTATCTGCACTAAATTCCCATGAACTACACAATTCATCCATAGAAACTGAATGGAACTTTCATCATTGTTGTAGGACATTAAATCCTTTCAAACTTAATGTTCAACAACATATTTTAACATTTCAATTGGCCAAATTGAAAAGTAAATTAAGTTTGAAATGAAAAACCATCAAAATTTCTTCATTACATTAAAAGCACATCAAATCCACATCAATCCATCATCACATCTCTAGGCAAGAAGAAAGACAAGGGAGACAACTCAAAATTCATGGAGAAGATATAATAAAACATAAATTTAATATATAAAAGAAAAGTCATACAAACTACAAAAGAAAATACAACTTATCTCTTTCTCTTCCCCAATGTAATTCCCTTGAAGTTCCTTTGAATCCTCTTCTCTCTTCTTTACATCACTTGATTCTCTCTTTAGAATGGAAAGGAAGAAGCAATCTCTCACTTTACTCCTTCTGCTTCACTCCTTAGAGAAGAATTCCTCTCAAATCCTCACTCTACACACACTTCTCCTAAACCCTAACACTTAATACTCACTAAAACTACACTAGAACCACTGAAAAAGCACACAAGAGACACACCATTTTCATCCAAAATCTGTTACTTATAAGATAGGGACGAAATCCCAAGAGTTTCTATAGGCATCCCTTCAAAAGTCACCAAAACTCTTCAAATTTGAACTCCACCAACTTCGGGCGCCAGCGCCGCCAAATAGGGCGCCGGCGGCGCTCTATCATGCCAATATTTGCTGAAGTCTCGAGATTTTGGCACCGGCGGCGCCCATTCTAGCGCCGGTGGTGCCAGAACACCTTTTCCACCGTTTTTTTTGCTCCTTTTTGCTTTGGATTCATTCCTTTTTGCTTCTTTTAACTCCAATCGCTTAAAATCATCATACCTGCAACAAATCATGAAAAATATCTTTCTTTAAAGTGCAATACCACCAAAAATGGGTAAAATTATATAGCAAAAACCGTATATATTTTTGGTGCATCAGAATCCCCCATACTTTAACTATTACTTGTCCTCAAGTAATCCTTTTACTACATAAAATATAACTCTAGGCAATGTACTTTTCAACTGTAAGACACTAAAATTTTTCTTTCAAAAGAATATATTGGTTAGATTTTCAGAATAAAAATTTAGTAACTCAGGTCAACACTACAAGTATAAAAATATTCAGTAAACTAGTCTAAGAGTTCTAGTCTTCTATTTATTTCAGGATGAACCATAATTTGTCACATTAAGAGTGCCTCAAAAGACTATGTGAAAAAGGAGTTCATGTAAACTTCATTAGAATGTAGGCCAGTACTTAAAACATAAATTTAGAAATGAAATCAAGTTCTCCCTTTATGGTGATTTAAATGAAGCAAATTTTTGATTAGGCATCTCCTCAAGCTTCTCCTCATAAACATTTTTCTTTCTTTTTATTTTCTTTTCTTTTTCTCTTTTCTTTTAGGGATTGTTTTTCAATCCTTATTTTTTTTCTCTCTTTCTTTTTATTGAGGATTACTATATCTGGATAACCCTTTAATGATTTTGAACTTCACTCTCCTCTTTCTAAAGTTCAAACCTGAAACATCTCTTTACTTTATAGTTAAGTATAAGCTTTATTATTCATCATAAAGTTACAATCTCTTCTTAACTCACAATACTTTAAGTCCCTTAACATTTCAAAAATACAGTTTTATTTACTTTAAATAGTTGACTATAATCGAATCCTTTCATACCAAATATCTTATTTCTATAAAATCAACCTTTATCACTAAAAATTTTCATCCCATCCTTCCATAATATTCAACTAAAAGAAAAGTTTTAGTTACCTTACAATGAGGTTCAACTGCCAGAAGTTATGCTAATAATTTTTTAAAATATAATAATTAAGAACAAATAAAAGTTAGTATTTCTCTACCCTCCCCCAAACTTAAATTTTTGAGTAAATTTGAAACAGTAGAAAGTAGAAGAAAACTAACCTTTCTGTGCTGGGATCTTGAAATCTTCAACAACTATCTGGTATTAGTCAAAATTTACAACTAGCAAGCATGAAACAATTAGTAGCAGTGATACAACAATTTTAAATATTTGCATGGGTAAAGATAAATTAACATTAAACATCTAAACATCCAACATAATACTACAACATGAAACAAACTATCACAGTACTACACAGTCCAGCTAACAATTTTAATGTTTCACTAAAACATAACAAAACACCAAGAAAATTACATAACACATGAAAATAAATACTACTACAACACATCAGTACAATACAACACAATAAGAACAACCGAAATAGAAACAAACAATCTACCATTCTCCATCACCAGGATCAGCAGGGTCATCAATAGGGTCATCAGTAGGGTCCTCAGCAGGGTCAGGTCTATATGGTGTATAGCTGGGGCAAGTAGGAAATATCACATCAGACTCACCCCTCATAAATTTGACCTAAGCATCATACTAAGAAATATCAAACTCAACTCTACTCTGCAGATAATTTTCATTCAATCACTCCCTCGCCTCAAATACATCCATCCGACCATGGAGTTTATCTACACTAGCACTCTGTAGTCTCAGCTGCTCCATAATATCAAATAAGGTAGGCGGCTCAGATGTAGATGGAACATCATAACTCGTAGTAGGAATATCAGTACTACTACGCTCAGCTCTGGCTCCCACATGAGACTCATAAGTACAGATAATATTTGCAGTTAGTCTCAAAGGTGCAGCCACTTCTTCAAAACTACTGAACTCCACTCCAGACTGAACATAGGGCATTAATTAAAGCAGGATGTCTGAATCCTTCAGTGGTCTCGCCTATAGCAATAGTCTGAATATTCTTGTAAATAATAGTTCTAATATCAATATTTTTCATCTTCTGAATACAGTAGTTCAGAATCGCTCTATATCTTGTAACTTCGCTGTGGTGATAAGATGGTAATAGTCTCGTAGAAATGAAATAATGCCAAACTTTTGAAGCAACATTCAATGTGGAGGTGGGGAATTTAATCAACTGTTTTTGACTTACTTTCCATTCTCCTCGCCCGTCAGTTAGAAAAGCAATAACTTCTCTCATATTCTCCCTCCGAGTGTCCAAGTTTTTGTATTCAAAAACGAATGGTTCCCGAGTTTGGTAGAAGGCATTGATGCGTTGAGGAGTAAACTCAACCATTTTTCTTCTAACAAGCACATACTCAGTCTCAGTCTAGGGTACATTCGAATAGAATTCTCTAACCACTCCCATAACAGCATTCGCAGTGAAATAACAACATCGCTCCCAGTTCTGCTTTGCAATTAATTGTTCTACAGATCCTCCAAGACTATCAAAAGCTCAATCCTAGATAAACTTCTTGTTGTAGAGGTAAGAGTTATAACAAAATTGGGCTTTGATATTAACAAACTTCTCCTCATCAAAATCTAATTTCCTATTCCCTTTACTCAACCTTGGAGCCATGTGAATTTCTAAAATTTGCAAGAAAATTCCAATAAATCCCAAATTCATAATGTAATAAACTCCAAACACTATTCTAAACAAGTAAGAGCAAATTTCATCATAGAAATCTCAAAATCTCTTTAAAATTCCAAACCACTATAAGTAATGTGAGAGATTTCCATGGTGAAAATCCAAAAATTTAACATAATGTGAAGCTCTTACCAAGAGAAGTGCAGATATGGTGTCGAAAAGCTTTGAAATCTCCTTAAATCTGAGATCTAGCAAGCCCCAGATCTTCAAAATTATGAAAATGAAGGAGGAAGACGAAGGAAAAGGAAAAATTTGCGGGTCCCAGGGTAAAAATTGCGAAAACGAGGGTTTTGGGCTTTTACTGGGTTCGGGAGCCAGCGGCACTCAATAGGGCGCCGACAGCGCTTTATTTACAATAATTAGCCAAACTCACTGGATTTGGGCGCCGGCGGCGCCAATCTAAAATATTTTCTGGGTCAGAAAATTTTTTCATAATTTTGATCATTTCGACGTCCACAATGATGTTTAAAACTTCAATAGACATTTGCATCATCCCATAAGCAATAATTAACACAATTCTTCACACAAACAAAACACAATAATCTTATATATATAAAATCTAAGTTACATTATAGACACCAAATATGTTCATTCAAACCAACTACTCTTAGATATTTAGTGCAGCAAGTACTCTACGATAGGAAAATACTAAGATCTAAGACCCCAATGAAAGTAAGCACATCCAAATCCAAATTCAAAGCAAATACTACACAAAACAAACATAACTAAATAAAGCAAACTAAACACACAACAAACATAACCATCAATTACTCCACGTCAGTTTCAGAACTATCCTCTCCTCTAATGTCTCTAATTGATTGTTGATGCACAAACATATTATAGAATGGAAGAATTGGAAATTCGACAGATGATTCCTCAGAAATCACCGCGTTCTTTTTCATCAGATTGATCAAGCCCATCTCAATTCAGCCAGTGTGATTGAATTGCTCTTTCATTCTCCAATCTATATAATCGAATAAATCATAAATGTTATTAATCTCATTCATAACGTTTCGTACCTCAGTCTCCAACTATTTGATCCTCTTCAATATCATTCTCGAACCTTCAGGAAAATAGGGTTGGATCGGTTATTAAGTCTGTGTTGGTTGATCAGCAAGCAAATTCATGTCATCTTCATCTCCAACTGTCTGGTAGTCATAGGGATTAGTTGGATCAATAGGCCTCCATGGAAGAGGAACCTTTTCCCATCTTTCATAGGGAACCTGTGACTGACTACAATTAGAAATATGCTAGACGGGTGTCCAAGCCCATATTTAGATCCATGCACAATTAACCCCAGAACTGAATTCACAATGATATTACCAATGTCAACTGACCTCTTAGTTTGAATACAGAAATTCAAATTGGAGCTTTTCTTGGTTACCTTGCTAATCTTCAATGTCGGAAATAACTTTGCTGAAATAAAGTAATGTCACTGCTTTGATACTGGATTGAGAGATGCAGATGGGAAACTAATGTATCCATTCTCTCTAATTTCTTATTCTTCATTCTCATTAGTCAGTCGATACACATCATTCATATTATCCCTCGAGGCATTGAAATTAGAATAATGACAAATAGGTATGTTCTCGATCATAAAGAGATCGTTAATTTGTGCAGGAGTGAATTGTACAAATCTACCATGCACAAATACGACCCTTGGTTGATTCCGTGAAGATTTGCATAGATCTCTTTCACAACAGGAATAATGACGGCAGTTGTAGTATAGCAAAGCACTTCCCAACGTCTCTCCTTAATAATTTCTTCAATTCTAATAGCAGGATTATCCATACCTCGATTAATGAAGGCTCTTTCCTTGATAATCCTTCTTTTCATCATCACTTTGTTGAACAAACGCTGCGCTTCAAAACTTATAAACTTCCTTTGGTTGAAAACATGAAATCGAGGGGTTTCAATGGGAAAGGAATCCATAGGATATGAATTTGGAATGGTGGTTTTTGTTTTTCTGAAGTTAAGAAGTCAAAAATGGAGTTTAGGGAGTTATAAGGACGAAGATCCCGCCAAAAACTGCAAAATCTCGCATTTTAAAACTTATAAACCGTCAAACAGATTTTGGACGTCGGCGGCGCGTAATAGATAGTCGGCGGCACTCAAACAGGCAAGTTCAATGTTACAAAAGTGACAGGGTGTCGGTGGTGCCCATTCTGGTGCCGGTGGCGCCAGTGGTAAAAAATTTCTCACCGAATTTCGCTTGGCCTAAAATATTCCAATATCTCGATTCGATCCATCATTTATCAATTTTTAAAGTATTTAGGAGTAATTAGGATTCAAAAACAACTATCTAAAAAGCATAACTACATCAAACAAGCAAACACACCACATCCCATAAAGCGCTTGGTTTAACGTCGTCAGCCCGACAAACCATTCAATTAATCGAGATGACTCAGCATTAAAACCTCTTTGAAGTCAGGTTGAGACCCGTCAAAGTAAGGCTTTAATTGATCCCATTAACCTTGAAAATCTTTCCAGTATCAGGATCTTTAATATCAACAGCTCCAAAAGAATGAACTTTTACAACTGTAAAAGGTCCTAACCATCTAGACTTGAGCTTTCCGGGAAATTACTTCAATCTTGTGTTGTATAATAAAACTTTTTGTCCAAATTCCAATTTCTTTTTCAATATCTTTCGATCATGCCATAATTTTCTTTTCTCTTTATAGATCCTATCATTGTGATAAGATGCATTTCTAATCTCTTCCAATTCATTAAATTGCATAAATCTTTTCTCTCCAGCATTTTTCAAATTAAAATTTAACTCTTTTATCACCCAATATGCTTTATGCTCCAATTCAATCGGTAAATGGCAAGTTTTACCAAACACTAGTCTATAAGGAGACATTCCAATAGGGGTTTTAAAAGCAGTCCTATAAGCCCATAAAGCAGTATCTAATTGAGCAGACCAATCTAGTTTATGATTATCCACATTTTTCTCCAAAATTCTTTTAATTTCATGATTAGACACTTCTACAAAACCACTAATCTGGGGATAATAAGCAGTAGAGATTCTATGAATAATATTATATTTCTCAAATAATCTCTTAATTCGATTATTCCTGAAATGGGATCCACCATCAGTTATGATCACTCTCGGCATTCCATATCTTGTAAATATATTTTTCTTTAAAAATTTTGAAACACTCCGAGCATCACATCTAGGTAAAGCAATAGCTTCAATCCATTTCGAGACATAATCAATGGCAACCAATATATATAAATTTCCAAATGAAGGAGTAAATGATCCCATAAAATCTAATCTCCATACACCAAAAATTTCAACTTCCAAATTACAATTTAGTGGCATTTCATTTCTACTAAAGATATTACCTACTCTCTGACATTGATCACATGATTTAATATATCTATAAACATCTCTAAAAAGAGTAGGACAATAAAATCCAGATTGTAAAATCTTAAAAGAAGTTTTATCAACACCAAAATGACCTCCAAATTCAGAATCATGACATCGTTGAATAATCAAATATGTTTCTTCTTGTGGCACACATTTCTTAATAATTAGATCCATACACTGTTTATATAGATAAGGCTCATCCCGAAAATAGAATTTTGCATCATATTTGAACTTCTTTTTTTGTTGCCTTATTAAATCAGATGGTACAATATCGCTTACAATATAATTCAAAATATCAACATACCAAGGCAAATTGCTTCCCATAATAGTATAGAGTTGCTCATCAGGGAAAATTTCACTAATTTCTTTTTCAAATTCAGATAATTTATCATACTCTATTCTTGACAGATGATCAGCTATTTGATTATCAGCTCCCTTCTCATCAACTATCATAAAATCAAATTCTTGCAGAAGAAGTATCTATCTAAAGAGTCTAGGTTTCACATCCTTCTTTTGCATTAAATATTTGATAGTCGAATGGTATGTATGCACAATACTTTTAGCTCCAATTAAATAAGGTCTAAATTTTTTAAAAGTAAATACTATAGCTAATAACTCTCTTTCAGTTGTGGTATAATTAATTTGAGCCCCATTAAGAGTTTTACTAGCATAGTAGATGACTTTGAAAACTTTATCATGCTTTTGCCCTAATGCTACTCCGATCGCAAAATCACTAGCATCACACATAAGTTCAAATGGTTTCTCTCAATCAGGTGAAACAATTGTAAGGCAGTGATTAATTTTTCTTTTAATAACTCAAAAGCTCTCAAGCATTCATCATTAAAATCAAACTTTCTACCATTTTCTAAAAGTCAGCTCAAAGCTTTAGTAATTTTAGAAAAATCTTTAATATATCGCCTGTAAAATCCAGCGTGTCCCAAGAAACTCCTCACCTCTCTTGTAGTAGTGGATGGCGACAATCTCTCAATCACTCTAATTTTAGCAGAGTCGACCTCCATACCAAGTTCAAAAATTTTATGCCCAAGCACAATTCCTCCTGCAACCATAAAATGACATTTCTCCCAATTCAGAACTAGATTTGTTTTCTCACAATCCAAAACTTTTGCTAAGTTTTCCAAGAAAATTTCAGATGAAGTCCCAAATATAGAGAAATCATCCATAAAAACTTCTATTCCATTATCTATCATACTACTGAAGATAGACATCATACATCTCTAAAAATTTGTCAGTGCATTAAACAATCCAAAAGGTATTCTTTGAAATGCAAAGGTTCCATAAGGGCTAGTAAATGATGTCTTTTCTTGATCCTCAGGAGCAATAGGTATTTGATGATAACCAGTATATCTATCCAGAAGATAGTAGTACTTGTGTCCAGCAAGTCTATCTAGCATTTGATCGAGAAAAGGAAGACGAAAGTCATCTTTTCTGGTGGCGGCATTTAATTTCCTATAGTCAATACAGATTTTCCATCCATTAATTTGTCTTGTGGGTATAACTTCATTACATTCATTCACTTCAACAGTCACTCCTCCCTTTTTGGTACACAATGTATTGGACATACCCAAGCACTATCCGATATAGGATAAATAATTTCAGCATACAGCCATTTTAAAATCTCTTTCTTAACTACTTCTTTCATTATAGGATTCAATCTCCTTTGCGGATCAACTCTCGGTTTATGTTCTTCATCTAATAAAATTATGTGCAAATAAATCGAAGAACTAACTCCTTTATTATCTGCAAAAGTCCATCCAAAAGCTTTCTTGTATCTTTCTAAAGTTTCCAACAACTTCTGTTCTTGGTAATCGTTTAATTTCAAAGATACAATAACTGGTAAGGTAGATGATTCTCCTAAAAACATATACTTTAAATGATTAGGGAGAATTTTCATCTCAAGTTCAAGAGGTTTTATGATAGATGGAATTAAGCTTTTATCTCCACCTTACATAGTGTCTAATACTTCAAATCTCTCCTGAACATACTCCAAATCTTCATTCTTCTTACTATCTGAATTTTCTACATCTTCACTTTCTTCTTCAAACATATTTTTATATTCTTCTTCTTTTTCAAATATATTTTCAAAATGATCATTTCTAAAGTAATCACAAATCTCCATTCTAAAACATTCATTATCTTTTTTCCATTAAGGGATACTTCATAGATTTTAAAATATTAAAGGTCACCTCTTGATCATTAACTCTCATAGTTAATTCACCTTTTTGAACATCAATTATCTCTCTTCCAGTAGCAAGGAATGGTCTTCCCAAAATGATTGAAATTTCTTTATCTTCCTCCATATCAAGTGCAATAAAATCTATAGGAAAGATAAATTTATCCACTTTCACTAACACATCTTCCACCACTCCTTTAGGGTAAGTAATGGAACGATCGACCAACTGAAGAGTCACAGATGTAGGAGAAATTTCTCTTATTCCCAACCTTTTGAAAGTTGATAAAGGCATAAGATTAATACTAGCTCCCATATCACATAAAGCTTTTCCGAAAAAATTTTCACCTATAGCACACGGAATAGTGAAACTACCAGGATCTTTATGTTTTTTTGGAAGCTTCTTCTAAATAATTGCACTACACTCTCCACTAAGTGCAACAGTTTCATGATCTATAAACTTTCTTTTCTTTCTCAGAATATCCTTCATAAACTTGGCATAGTCAGGCATCTGTTCTAATGCTTCAACAAAAGGAATATTTATCGTTAATTTATTAAGGATCTTAAAAAAATTTCCAAATCCGTTATCCTTGTTTTGTTTCTTCAATCTTTGAGGAAATGGAGGTGGTTGTTTTTCACCAATTATCTTCATTGGCTCAAGAGGAAAATCCATATCTGGATAAATCTTGTTTGAATCTTTTTTGATATCCTCCTTCTCCTTTTCTATTTCAACTTCTTTTTGCACTCTAGTTTCCAATTCTTTTCCACTCCTTAATTGAATAACCTTAATTTGTTCCTTGTTTTGATCTTTTGGATTGATCTCAACATTACTTGGAAGTGTTCCAGATGGTCTATTATTAAGTGCAGTGAAAATATGCCCCAATTATTTTTCAATATTTTTCATAGTAACACCATGAGCTTGTAATTGATTTCCCATATTCAAAATCATTTCTTCAGTAGACAACTTTTTATCCTTAAATTGTGGGTTACTATTAAATCTAGGAGGATAAGATTGTCTAAAATTAGTATTTCCTTGATTGTTCGAATTTCCAATTGGATTTATAGAATTGTTAGCCCAATGCGGGTTAACATTAGCATTATTATTATTCCCATTGAAGTTTGGGTGATTCTTCCAACCAGAATTATAATAATTTGAATAAGGATTGGTAGGTCTATTAATAGAATTTAAAGCCTCATAAGGTGTTTGAGATTCTGTTATAAGTCCAAATGAATTTTCTTTGAAAGGGCTACAATTTGAGGTGGTTGAGAATAATTCATTCTATATTTATCTATTTTCTTTGAAAGGGATACTATTTGAGAAACTACCATAGTCATCATATCTGAATCATGAACACTAGGTACTCTCTTAGGATTTACCCATTCAGAGGGCCATTGAAAATTATTTGTAGCCATTTCTTCAAGTAATGCGTATGCTTCATCAAAAGGTTTTGACATTAATGATCCACCACCAGCAGCATCTATAATAGATCTCAATGATCCCACTAATCCATTATAAAATGTTTGAATTATTAACAAATCTGGTCAAAATGTTGTGGGAAATTCCTAAGAAGATTTTTATATCTCTCCCAAGAATCATATATTGACTCTCCTTCAAACTAACAAAAGTATGTAATATCATTTCTTAGTTTAGCAGTATTTGATGGAGGGAAATATTTTGATAGAAACTTTTGAGTTATGCCCAAGTTCTAATAGATCTAGGTGCTAACAAGTTTAACTACGCCTTAGCTTTATCCCTTAATGAAAAAGTAAAGAGTCTAAGTCTAATAGTGTCACTAGACACTCCATCATATTTAAAAGTAGCACACGGTTCTAGAAAACTAGCAAGATGTAAATTTAGATCCTCATTAGGTGTTCATCCGAATTGATTATTTTGTACCTTTTGGATAATAGCAGGTTTAAGTTCAAATGAATTAGCAGCAACATCAGGATTTTGAATAGTTATGTGAATTTCATCTGCAGTTGGGTTAGCATAATCTCTTAAAGGTCTTGACAAATTTCCAATATCATTTCTCTGATTATATTTATTATTCGCCATTTTGTAAGGATTTTCAATTTGTTTTTGTTGTTTTCTAATTTTTCTGACAGTACGCTCTAATTCCGAATCGTAAGGCACTAAACCTATAGATCTGACACTACACATATACAAACACAAATAATTTTAATAAAGGTAAACAAACACACAAATACACACTACTAAGTAAAGGTTTTATGTTACTATATTATTAATAAATATCATTTATACTTTCTTACTTACTACTTAGTTAATTACTCTGATACCTTCCTACGGACTTTCTTTACTTACTTTCTTTACTTACTTTCTTTACTCTGTTACCTTCCTACTTACTTTCTTTACTCTGTTACCTTCCCCGGCAACGGCGCCAAAAACTTGATGCGGGGGACTTTATATATAAAAATTTATGAACTCAAATTTATATATTTATGATAATTTTGTTAAGTCCAAGCATTCAACGTAAGTATACGTATCGTATCAAGTAATACAAGGCTCTAACGGAGTCCTGGTTATCGATCCCAAAGGGAAGTTTGGAATATAAGAAAGCGTTCACAATATAAGTAACGTAGCCTTAAAATTCGATATTTAATTCACAATTAAAGTTTACTACTTACTACTACTATGCTGGATACAGTAACAATTAACTAAACTACAATTACTTCTAACAACCTTAGAAACAAAATTAACTACAGACACACTAAACTAAGTATTTGAAAGGTCTTCGATATATGAGAAAATTATCTTTCCTCTTGCAATGAGAATAGAAGTGTGGATTGATATGGAACAAAAATTTATATTATTGTGTCAAATAGGAGCATAGATGATTCTTTACCATTAAAAGAGTACACCCTCTTCTAAGCAAGAAAAGAACATTGACATATCTTAAGTTTAGTCACTAAATCTAAGGCTATGCTGGGAGGATACAGGCTCTGACTTCGGAGCTCCCACTCACCCTTCACCCGAAGGCTAAGCTTTGATATTAGTTACTAATCTTAGAACCAATTTGGGGATTTTAGCTTGTCACCTTGAAATCTCCACATTGAAGTCCATCAAAACATATTTTCCTATTTATTTGCTCTCAATTCCCATGAACTACACTATTCATTCATAGAAATTGAATGGATCTTTCATTATTGTTGAAGGACATTAAATCCTTTCAAACTTAATGTTCAACAACATATTTTAACATTTCAATTGGGCTAATTGAAAAGTAAATTAAGTTCGAAATGAAAAACCATCATAATTTCTTCATTACATTAAAAGCACATCAAATCCACATCAATCCATCATCACATCTCTAGGCAAGAAGAAAGACAAGGGAGACTACTCAGAATTCATGGAGAAGATACAATAAAACATGGATTTTATATATAAAAGAAAAGTCATACAAACCACAAAAGAAAATACAATTTATCTCTTTCTCTTCCCCAATGCAATTCCCTTGAAGTTCCTTTGAATCCTCTTCTCTCTTCTTTACAACACTTGATTCTCTCTTTATAATGGAAAGGTAGAAACAATCTCTCTTTTTACTCCTTCTCCTTCACTCCTTAGAGAAGAATTCCTCTCAAATCCTCACTCTACGCACACTTCTCCTAAACCATAACACTTAACACTCACTAAAACTACACTAGAACCACTAAAAAAGCACACAAGAGACACACCATTTTCATCCAAAATCAGTTACTTATAAGATAGGGATGAAATCCTAAGAGTTTCCATAGGCATCCCTTCAAAAAGTCACCAAAACTCTTCAAATTTGAACTCCACTGACTTCGGGCGCCGGCAGCGCTCTATCGTGCCCATATTTACTGAAGTCTTTGGATTCTGGTGTCGGCGGTGCCAGAACACCTTTTCCCCCATTTTGCTCCTTTCTGGTCCTTTTTGCTCTGGATTCCTTCCTTTTTGCTTCTTTTCACTCCAATCACCTAAAATCATCATACCTGCAACAAATCGTGAAAAATACCTTTCTTTAAAGTGCAATATCACCAAAAATGGGTAAAATTATATAGCAAAAACAGTATATATTTTTGGTGCATCAAGTCACAAATAGAAAATCTTAGGGCTAGATCCTAAGCTCTAAGAGGAAGAAAAAGGATCTCAAAATTGAGGTCAACAAATGAACCCCGAATAGGTGTGGTGTGCTAAACAAGCATGCTGCACCTATTTGTGTTGACCGAAACGATCAACAGAACCCCAAAGAATATTCATGTAACCATACTTGGGACAAAGCAACAATCGAGTCATAATTTAAATGAAGTAGGATTTCTGCTGGGGATTAGCTGGTTTATTTTCAATTTGTCATTATGCATTTGAATTTTGAGTTTAAAAATTTTGATATTCAAAGTATGGGTAGAGAAGAGACTCAGAAATGTCATTTTGATTTTAGAGAATATGAAGAAAATGGATTCAAAATTATGACTTCGATCCCAAAGAATATGTATAAAAAGGACTCAGAATTATAGCTCTGATCCCAAAGAATATGTGTGTAGAAAGAATCAGAATCCTTGCACTATTCTTTAAGAATATATGAAGGAATTGGAATCCCTATACTAACCCTTAAAAATATATGAAGGAAACGGAATCCCTGCACTGACCCTTAAGAATATATGAAGGAATCGAAATCTTTGCACTGACCCTAAAGAATATAAGAAGAAATCGGAATCCCTACACTGATCCTAAAATATTGTGAATGTGGAAAATTTGTGAATAGAATATGAAACAAATATGTCGAAGCAATTAGAATCTTTGCACCAATCTCTAAGTATCTATTATATGTGGGAATTGAAATCCTTACATCAATCCCAAAGTATATATTATATTTGGGAATCGAAATCCTTGCATCGATCCCAAAATATAGTGTATGTGGAAATCAAAATCCTTGCATCGATCCAAAAATATAGTGTATGTGGGAATCAAAATCCTTACATCGATCCCAGAGTATATATTATATATGGGAATCAAGATCCTTGCATCGATCCCGGAGTATATATCATATGCAGGAATCGAAACCCTTGCATCGATCCCAGAGTTTAAATTATATGCGGGAATCAAAATCTTTGCATCGATCCCAAAGTATATAGTGTATGTGGGAATCGAAATCCTTGCATCGATCCCAGAGCTCTTTCCCCTTTCTAATTAAAGCCTCTTAACATCATCTTATAGGCAGTTAATTGTCACGCATTAATGACCAAGTAAGCTAAGGTTCACAAATTCATTATATTAATGGATGCTCTTGGATCCACTAATACCCTTGAGAGCATAAAACTGCCAATATTGAGGGAAATATATAGCAGACGATTGTGGTCAGCGGTACCAAGTAATAAATCATCATCTGTAAAAGTTATCTTCGCTTGATTTTTTAATGAACAATCCTCATCCAAGGAGCTACCAATGAGTTCAGTTAAACAGATTTCTGGATCAAGCAAAGCTTTCACTAGGGCCTCCCTAATTTCCTTTGATAGGATCAGGGCATCGTATATGCTCAACATAGAAGGCAACTTCCTAAGATGGGCTAGTACATTATAATCCACCTTATTACATGATTATTCATCTTCTTTTTGAGTGGTTATTTCATCAACTAGCAGAACCGGATCGTCCTGAATAATTGTTTGCTTTGCCTTCTCTTTTGGATCCACTCGTGCAGGCAATACTTTTCCACTTCTTAAATTTATTTTAGTTATCTCTTCTAAATCTTAAATAGACTCATAGATTATCTTTTCAGGAGCTGAAGTAGTTGATTCTTCTTAAGCTTCTTCTGAATTTGAAAGTACTCTATCTTAATTGGTATCATTAAAATTCGAAGACTGATGCATCATTTTCTGGGTCATCACCATCACTATCTATCTTCGCAGAATCCTCATCGCATATATCAAGACTTTGTACAATTTAAGAATTATTATTAGGATTAAAATTATTATCAGAGTTAAGTTGGTTATCTTCATTCAATTTATCATCAGAAATAGTTAAAACATTGCCAAAATCAAATTCCATCGTATTACGTGCACCTGGTGGAGCAAAGAAAAAATCATACAAAGTTAACAGTTTGAGGGATTTCTTTCCCAAATCTGTAATAACCAATCATGGACTAACAATTCCTATTTTTTGCTTTGGCTCTTCAATCTTCTTATTTTCTTTAATCATTTTAATTTTTTTCTTAGGCTCTTTTTCTACTGCATTGATGGTACCGGTGTAGCAGGTTTTGCACCTTGAACTGCAGCTTGCACCGTAGCATTTTGGATCAGATTTAACTCTTTGAAGATCTTGTTCAGACTAAATTCCACTAGTCGTCTTCTGTGTATGGATCGATCAAAATAATAGGCTCAACCGAAATCTTAATGATTGAACCTTTTTCCAGTTCTGTCATATACTCTTTTGGGATTATTATGTTCCCTTTATTGAGATTGTATTCTAACCAGTTCTTAAAAGCAAAGTAGTTTTCTATTGTGTTTCCAATCTTTTTGTGATATGGGCAATACAATGGATGGTCGTTTTCATCCACCTCTTCTGGTTTCTTAGGCTTAGGTAATCGGAATTCTGGTTTTTTGAGTAAATTACATAACATCTTTCCAACTGCCTCATTCTTAAAAGGATATACTTTATTCAAACGCTCTACTATAGTTGGGACTACTTTATTGTTTGTTTGATAAAATCTTTGTTGGGATGACTGGGGGTTGTATCATTGAAGGGAATGATGACCTTGCTGAGCTTGTTCAACCTTTATTTGAAGTGGTTGTTTACCCTTGTCAATAGTTGCCACAGTCACTAACTACTGGCTTCTGTTTTTCAAACTTCTTAATAAAACCAAGCTGTTTCGCTTCTTCCTGAAGACTCGCGGCTTTACTGAGCAATTTTTCAAAAGTCTTGATTGTAAATCTTTTGAGAAGGAATGCCACCGACCCATAAATATATTTTTAGCAAAATTTTGATTGTGTGTTGTTCCTGAAGGTGGGGTTCGCATTTCATACTTAAATTTCTCCAATGTAGAATGTAATCCACCAAAGTTTCACCCGGTTTTTGTTTCTCGACCACTGAATCACCAACGGTGATGTGGTGCTAGCAAACCATTTAATGAAAAGATTTGCTAATTCTGCAAATGTCTTAACAGAACCATTTGGTAGCTCCGCATACCAGTCAAAGGTGACCCCTGAAAGGCTGCTAACAAATTGTAAATGTAATGCATCATTTCCTCTTGCATTGCAACAGCTAGCCCGAAAATGTGTTATATGTTGCATTGGATTTCCTGTTCCATCAAAAGTTTTGAACAAGGTGGTACAAAACCTTTGGGATATTGTACAATATCAAATTCTTCAGGATAGGGTCTACCCTTTAAATTTTATGTTACACTTTTAGATTGCGCTAAGATTTCTCTCACCTGCTGTTCTATTATATTTTTGATGTTATTTTCTATTAAAATAATTTATGTTGAATTATATTATTGTCTCGACCATCTCAGATGCTTTAGTTTTCAATACAGTGAAAGTCACATCTCCAAACTTGATGTCTCTATTGTCAAAACCTTGTCTGAAATTAATGACTGCCTCTTCGGGTAGTTCGTTCTTGTTTACTGCTAATTCCATCCCAGTAGCGCAGGAGAAAATTAATTATTGTGACGACATTATTCTATAATCATGCAAATTTCAAGTAATGACTCACTATGCCCACTGTTGCTGTTGCAACAATTTAGGATGAATATTTTAAATCAAACAAAATTATTTTAACTGGGTGTCTCTTTCGAGACTTATCCGAACATATCATTTTATAGGACTTTTTGAATTTTTCTTTTAAACAAAAAAAAATTAATTAAGTTGGTCATAATTAAAGGGAAGGAAAGAATAAGTGCAGGACCCAATTTGGGGTATAAAGGAGCTTAAACCTTTCAATGAACCCACTTCCATATATCATTCCTATCCTGTCACACCTATTGGGGGTCCATCCCACTTGGACTTTAAAGATTCTAGAACCTCTCTAGTTAGGAATGGTTAAATAGTGGCTCTAGAATCAAAAAGGAGTTGACTATACTATCTCAAGAAAGAAATAAGCGAAGCATGTCAATGGAAGAATGATAGTCTGACCCACTAGGAACATGGGTATACTATCGATGTATGACGACAAACCCTCATGATCTAAATGGAGAGAACTAGTCCCCAGCAGAGTCGCAAAACATTATCGGCTATTTTTTATTTTTGAAAATTAAATTTTTTGAAAATTTTAAACTTAATATAATATATAATGTAATTTTGAAGTTTCAGTTAGAAAATAATATTCTTTATTTTGGCATAATGTAACCGAATAAATCTCATATATCTAATAGTTTAAATAGTTGAGCACGATACCACAAGTGACATATCATCCCGAAAGACGAGCGTATCACTTGTTAGTAGGCTTAACTATCTAAACTTAAAAGATTTATGACTCTATTTTGGTCTGCGAATTTTATAACCTACAAATTCCCCTATCTAATACATAGATTAAACAAGGTTTTGATTAATTTGGGTTCTTAATTCCCTATAAGGGCAAGCCCCTATAGTTAATTACATCTTAGGCAATTGAAGTCACCTAAGAAAACTCTCGATTAAGATCATGGGTTTTGTCTTCAAGAATATCGACGTTTAGGTTTCCACGATTGTTTAGAAAAATAAAATGGGAAAGCTCAATACGGAACAATTATTTTTGGAATCCAAATATATGAAAAGTTGGAGATGTCGGAGATACTGAAAAGCTTTAGTGACATCTCAAACCTAAACTATAGTTGGGCTTTATATCTTTAAAAATGAAATTATGTTTATGTTTTAATCCTTCAAATTATTTAAATTTTTATGTCTTATGGTTGCATATCATATGCAAATGGTCAAAAAAGATGGGAGGGTTTATGCCACACTAAACGACTACCTCAAAATCCTAAAAAGAGTTTAGGATCTCTATACAATTGTTAAAATCCCAAAAGATAATCTGAGGATTTATTTCGTATCGAATGATGACCTCAACGCTCTAAGGGTGTTATGTTATTTAAGTCTATGAAAGTTTGGTTAAAGCTCCTATTTCTCGCTATTATTATCTCGTCCTAAGAAGGGAGATAGGAGAAAAGAAAAAGAAAGCCATGCCTCGAACGGCCTATCTTATGGTTATGTATAAATGTATTAGAAAAGTAATAACTATAAAAAAATATGTATAATATATTTAAAACATGCCTTAAATGGCCTATCATAGGGTTAAAAAAATAAATAATAAATTACTATATTGTAAATAAAAGTAACAGAGAACATGCAGACATTGCATAATAAAGTACTGTAAAAAGGGAGGATTGAAAGGAAAATACTTTAAACAAGACTAGACTGTACAGTAAAGAAAGAAATATGCAGTAGGAAAAGTGAAGAAATAAATTGAAATAACTAATAACGTACCTGTTTTATTCTGTCGGTGCTTCAAAACAGATTGCAATTACATAACATAAAGAGATTAGATAACTGTTTGCAGATTATAAAGGAAAGGCTAAGTGATAAGCATATGAAAAACTAAAGTGGAATATAAGATTTTAGTTTGGGGAAAGGCTCGGACTAAACTTCCTTTCTTTTCCCTTTTTTTTTATTTCCCAGGCCACTAATATATTGAAGTCAACCTATTAATATCAATTAGAAGTCACCAACAAATCACTCCTGCAGTCAAGCAACTCTAAACTCTATCATTTATTGAGTTTTTTAACCTAAATAGTATCTGAACTTATCATTAAAAGCAAAACATACCCATATGGGATAGTATCTGAACCTATCAAGGTGTGGTGCACCTATGTATAATGTTTAAATAAAAGATACATGTTATCTTACCTTATGGATGTCCAATAAATGATATTTATCACGTAGTATCTCAACTTATCATTTAAAAGAAGTGTAGTTATGTCTACATGTGATGTCCAAAAATTAATTTTTATTATATAGTATTTAAATTGATTAATTAGAAATGTAAATTAATTAATTAGAAATGTATAGTGTACCTATATGGGGTATAAAAGATGTATTATTTAGTATGTGAGATGTTTAAGTTTGCTAATGAAGAGTGTAGAGTATCTATATGAGAGGTATAAAGTATAATATATAGTATATGGAGAGGGTATGTGGGTGATACTAAATGTATATATATACTAACTAATGTGTGATGTCTGTGGTATAGTGTCCTATATGTTCTTCTTCTTCTTTAGCAAGTGAAGTATCTGTGTAAGACCTATGGTATCTATTCTTTTAAAATTATCAAATCTTGTTAAAGAAGGGTTAGGGATATTGACGACTTAAAGAAGCAAAAGGGCATCTTCCTAATTGAATATTGATTTGTGTTTTCAGCTATAAGAAAAAACTGTTTTGAGATTTTTTGCATCATTGCCTTTGTCCCGCACCTAAAAATTATAGGCGACTTTAATATTTCATATGCTTCCCCAACAATAACTTTAAATATTTCATATCAAAAGATCGAAAAAAAATAACTTTCAAGTATCTGCAAAAACATACACTTTCCATCTTCAAGTTCAAAAATTGAAGTTCATCAATATAATAATTGCATGTTTTAAAAACTTTCTTAAGAGAATTGTGCTTGCCTTCTTATAATACTAAATTTAAACCCATACATTTCAAATAATCCAAAAATCCAATTCCAAGTTTCGACATTGTCTTAAATGATATATTCATTCTGGGATACATTGAAGTTTAGGTATTATATATGTAAATACATATAAATTGTGTAGTATGTATGTAAATATGAACTCATAGGTGTGAAACAGGTAAATTCTTAAAATTTTGTGTGTGTACGTGCTATAAATTGGAAATATTATACATGTGTTCGCATAAAATATGAAAATTCTGCATATCTCTAATGCTTTGGCGAAGGATTAAGTACATACAATATTATCGATGTTTTCAAATTGGGCAAACACAACCTCCAACCTTCCAACCATTTTCTACCTCATCTTATCAAAAAACAATTAAGACCAAGCAGAATTGGGAAAAAAACATGAAAGAAAGGAATTTCAGAATTTTTTTTGAAGCATTCAGACATTTATGATTATCCTAAACTATGAGGTGTTATATATGACACTAACACCAATCAAGTTAAGCTACATATAGACATACAAACAAAACCAAATACATGAGCAGACAAATGAACCAATGTAGGACTATCTCCAGCACCTCAAATTAGTAATTGCTGGTCCTCACAATTAGAAAAAGTAAAGCCGAATTTTATCACCTAGCAATACTAAATTTTATTCCCCCCACTAGGTGGAATCAGAAAGCCTTCCTTCAGAAAGGGCATCCAAATTACTGCCATCAAGCACCAAACTAGCTTTATTAACTATTTTATGGATCTCGCCATCGATTCTTTCATTATCAGAGCAAGCTTTAGCACCTCCAAAAAAAAATTGAAACTTAAAAAAAATCCAAACTAGAAAATCCCCTTTAAAAAAAGTTTAAAATAAAAAAAAATAGTTAAGGAATTTTAAGAAGCGAAGCCCAGAATAACCTCTTCCTATTCAAGTAGATCCTGAATCAACCTAAATCTAATTCATGCTTTGGTTGTCACCAAGAGATGGGCCACACAAAATCAAATTTAAAATAATGATAAAAGAACATTGCCATGTAAGATTTAAACCATTTCATCTCCATATAACCAAAATCAATAAGGAATAAATTCAAGAATGCTTTATGAACCCATACTAATAAAAGCTCCATTCACATGTCTTAACCTTTGCAGACTGAAGTAGAATTAGAATTTAACTACTTCAATTATTCCATGTCCAAAGCATGATTTTTAAAATAACCAAGAAGTGAAACCCCCTTTAATGCTTCCTCCATAAATATCACATTAATAGCTAAAGAAGAGAGTAAGGAGGGAAGAAATATTTACTCACATAAATATTAAGCCTTAGACAAAACAAGGAGCAAAAGAAAATCCAAACCAAAAGAAATCACCATATCCTTCAAACGAGAATGCCAGCAACCCCTCCTCTTCCACAAAGAGGAGTGTATATAGCTAAACGAAACCAAGAGTAAGACAACTTACCATAAGTGAAATGGTGAAAAGAAGAGAACCTTCATCCCTAAAAGGTTCGACTAGGGTTTTCTCTTCATCATGGTCGACCGCCACGTTTGGCCGTGCATAGCCGTTGGGGACGTACGAGCGAGTCAAGAGAGAGGGGGAGGAAGATTCTCAAATCAGGGTGTCGAATGATTCGGCTAGGTTTTCGAATGAGAGGAGGGTCGAGCAGACGTGCGTGGGAGGGAAGAGGAAGGAAAGAAAAAAAATGCCAAACTTTATTTACTAAATGATATATATTTATTATTATTAAGAAGAATCCTTTATTATAATTGTTTCATTCATATTCAACGATTTATGTACATTTTAACCCAATTCAAAATCCTATTGAATTATATGTCTTTCCCAGCTAAAATCGACGTTCCAAACACACCGGCGCGGTCCATTTTGTCATCCAAGATCACCCGGGAAAGTTCGCCGTCGATCATACCAACTATAAATCAAATTTGCATCGCGTGGCAAATTAAATTATTTGGGTCCAATTGGATCCGTTAAACGAGAAAATTCATGACTGGTCTTCAATTAAATGAGGATAATAGTCAAATATTTTGCCCTCAGTAAAAAGTCAAACGTTGTACGTCGCGATAAAAAGTCAAATATCACAGTTAATGGGGTCTACTTATGGCTTTCCAATATATCTATAGGAACTCAGCAAGAGTTTCAATACGTCAACTTTAATAGACTCAATTAGATGTTGAGGATTTAAAGTCGTCCATGTGAAACTTCAAGGAGCAAAGAAATGACTTGAACTTCTAAATATAGTGGGTCCCGGTCTAATTCTTTAAGAGAGTCACAAATAGAAAATCGTAGGGTTAGATTCTAGGCTCTAAGAGGAAGAAAAAAGACCTCAAAATTGAGGTCAACTAGTCCTTCTTATCCTCTTGGTTTTAATAATAATCAACAATTTAAGCAAAAGAAGTTATCTACTGAAGAAATGATTCTGAATATGGGTAATCAAATTCAAGCTCAAAACGTTGTAATGAAGAACATTGAGAATCAATTGAGACATATCTTTACTGCGCTGAATAAAAGACCTTCTAGGAATCTTGCTAGAAATGTTGAGATCAACCCAAAAGATCAAAACAAGGAGCAAATTATGGCTATTCAATTAAGGAGTGGAAAAGAATTGGAACCAAGAGTTCAAAAAGAATTCGAAGTTGAAAGAGAGGAAGTGAACTTTGAGAAAGGTTCTAATAAGATATATCTAGACGAATATCTAATTGAACCAATGAAGATAACTGTTGAAAAATCACCTACTCCTTTTCCTCAAAGACTAAAGAAAAGGAACAGAGATAACAGATTTGCAAAGTTTTTGGAAATTCTTAAGAAATTAACGATTAATATTACCTTTGTTAAAGCATTAGAGAATATGCCTGATTATGTAAAGTTTATGAAGGATATTCTTAAAAAGAAAAGAAAGTTCAAAGACTCTGAGACTGTTACACTTAGCAATCAGTGTTGTACAATTATTCAGAAGAAGCTTTCTGAAAAACTTAAAGACAAAGGTAGTTTCACTATGTTGTGTGCTATATTTGAGAAATTTTTCGGAAGAGCTTTATGTGATCTTTGAGCTAGAATTAATCTTATGCCTTTATCAACTTTCAAAAGATTGGGAATAGGAGAAATTTCACCTACATCTGTGACTCTTCAACTCGCTGATCGTTCTATCACTTATCATAAAGGAGTTATGGAAGATGTACTGGTAAAGGTGGATAAATTTTTCTTTCCTGTGCACATTATTATATTAGATATGGAGGAAAATAAAGAAATTCCAATTATTTTGGGAGGACCATTCCTTGCTACTGGGAGAGCTATGAACGATGAGAGTTAATGACCAAGAGATTACTTTCAATATTCTGAAATCTATGAAATTTCCTTCAACTGAAAAGATGATGAGTGTTTTCAAATGGAAATCTGCGATTATTTGAGAGAATAATATTTTAAAGAATTATTTGAAGAAAATATGGAATGTGAGGATGAATATGAAAGTGAAAGTGAAGATGATTTCGATGATATGAAGAATGAAAAGTTAGAATTTATTCTGGAAAATTTTGAAAGATTGGATACTATGGAAAATGGAGATAAAAGTTTAATTCCATCTATCATTAAACCCCCTGAAATTGAGCTAAAAATTCTCCCTAATCATTTGAAGTATATATTTTTAGGAGAATCATCTACTTTACCAGTCATTGTATCTTCGTATTTAAATGAATATCCAGAAAAAAATTATTGGACACCTTAAAAGATACAAAAAGGCTTTTGGTTGGTCCATAACTGATATTAAAGGAATCAGTCCATCAATTTGTATGGACAAAATTTTTTTGAATGAAAAATATAAACCTAGAGTTGATCCACAAAGGAGACTGAACCCAATAATGAAAGATGTGGTTAAGAAAGATATTTTAAAGTGGTTAGATGCTGGAATTATACATCATATTTCTAATAGTGTTTAGGTAAGCCCAATTCATTGTGTTCATAAGAAAGGAGGAGCAACTATTGACGTAAATGATCAAAATGAAATTATACCGATAAGACAAGTCACTAGTTGGTGAATATGTATTGATTATATAAAATTAAACACTACCACCATAAAAGATCAATTTCCTTAACATTTTTAGACCAAATGCTAGGCAAAATTGTTGGGCATAACTACTATTGCTTTTTAGATGGATATACCGGTTATTACCAAATACCTATTGCTCTTGAGGACCAAGAGAAGACTACATTTACTAGCCCTTATGGAACTTTTGCTTTATAAGAATGCCCTTTGGTTTATGTAATTCACCTACAACATTTCAAAGATGTATGACATCCATATTTAGCAAATTAATTGATGATGGAATAGAAGTGTTTATTGATGATTTATCAGTATTTGGAGATTCATTTAATGTAACTTCGAAAAAGTTTTAGTGTTATTCGAAAGAACAAATTTAGTCCTAAACTGGGAAAAGTGTTAATTTATGGTTGCAGGAGGAATTGTGCTTGGGCATAAAATATCTTAATATAACATGGAAGTAGATCCTGCAAAGATTCAAATTAGAGAAAAATTACCACCTCCAACAACTGTGAGAGGGGTAAGAAGCTTTTTGGGACATGTAGAATTCTACAGGCGATATACTAAAGACTTTTCAAAAAATTCTAAGCCTCTATGCCAACTTTTAGAAATAGATAGGAAGTTTGATTTTAACGATGAATGCTTAAATGCTTTCGATTTATTAAAGGAAAAAATAATCGTTGTACCTATAATTGTTCTACCTGAATGGGAGAAACCATTTAAAATAATGTACGATGCTAGTGATTATGTTATTGGAGTTGTTTTAGGGCAAAGACATGGCAAAATGTTTAAAGTTAAATACTACGCTAGTAAGACTCTTACAGATGCTCAAATTAATTACCCCACTATGGAAAGAGAGTTATTAGTGATTGCTTATGTCTTTGAAAAATTTAGATCTTACTTAATTGGAGCTAAATGTATAGCATACTGATCATTCTACTGTTAAATAGTTAATGCAAAAGAAGGATGCAAAACCAAGACTAATTTGATGGATGCTTTTAATGCAAGAATTTAATTTTGAGATTGTTAATAGAAAAATGGGTCGATAATCAAATAGCTGATCATTTATCTAGACTTGAATAACCTAATTTGGATGACTTTGAAAAAGAAATCACTGAAACTTTTCTAGATGAGCAATTATATAATATTATTGAAGGAAATTTATCATGGTATGCTGATATTGTAAACTACATCGTTAACAATGCAACAGTAGAAAAAATTTAAGCATGATGCTAAATTTTATTTCTGGTACAATCCTTATCTGTACAAGAAATGTAAAGATCTTATTATTAGGAGATGTGTGCCTTATGATGAAACTAAAAGAATTATTTCAGAATGTCTTGATTCTGAATTTGAAGGATATTTCGGAATTGATAGAACTGTAAAAAAGATTTTACAATCTGGATTTTATTGGCTTACACTTTTCAGAGATGTTTATAGATTTATCAAAACTTGTGATAGATGTTAGAGAATAGGCAATATATCAAGAAGAAATGAAATGCATCTTAATTTCACTTTAGAAGTCGAAATTTTAATGCTTGGGGACTAGATTTTATGGGACCATTTATACCTTCATTTGGAAATATATATGTACTGATTGTTGTTGATTATGTATCAAAATGGATTGAGATAATAGCTTTACTTAGATGTGATGTTAGAAGTGTTTCGAGGTTTTTAATGAAAAATATTTTTACAAGATATGGAATGCCTAGAGTAATCATCACTGATGAAGGATCCCATTTTAAGAATAATTTGATTTAGAGATTGGTGGAAAAAATATGATATTATGCATAGAATCTCTACAACTTATCATCCCCAAACTAATAGTTTAGCAGAGTTATATAATCGTGAAATTAAATGAATTTTTTAGAAAGTCATTAATCCTGAGAAATTGGATTGGTCTAGAAGAATGCCATTTGGATTATGTTTAGGCAGTAACTCTTCCATTAGAACTCCCAAAAATCGCACCTTGATGCAGGAACTACCCAAGGAACGAAGAGGAAATCCTAAATCCTGTCTAAATGGATTCCGACTCGATGGAAACTTCAAGATTTCAAGTTTTCAACTGCAGAAAGTTCGTCAGTTTTGAAGCACAACGTCTATTCAATAAAATATCTCGAAAATGAGATTGATTAAGGAACGAGGCTTTGTGAATCGAGGTACGAATTCTCCTACCACTAGAAATAATGAAATTATTGTTCAGAGATGTTAGGCAGTATTGTGTTATACTACTACCGTCATAGTTGTCCCGGTTGTGAAGGAGTTCTATGTAAATCTTCATGGAATCAACGAAGGATCAATCTATGTATGAGGTTGGTTTGTCACATTTACTCATGTAAAGATTAATGATTTATACATGATTGACAATGTGTCAATCTGCCACTATTCGAATTTTGCCCCGACGAAAGACAATATGAATGATATATACAGATATCTGATGGATGAAAGTGATGAATGGGAGATAAGAGATAGCAGGTATGTAAGTTTCTCGACCACACTGCTAAATCCTACATCGAAGCACTTACATTATTTCATATGTGCAAAATTGCTCCCAACTATGAAAATCAATGAAGCAACTAAGGAGTGTGCTATTCTGAACTGTTATATTTAAATGGGGATGCTTATTGATGATGGTTCAATAATTGTTAAATCTATTTTGGTATTGATCATTCACAGATCAAAGTATGGGCTTGGGCATCCTTCCACCATATTTCTCCTCTGTAGTCAATCACAAGTGCAATATGAGAACTGATAAAGAGTACTTATATCTTGGAAGCCTATAGACCCAGCAGATGCATATAGTAACCAGTGATATGAATGACATGAGAATTATGGAATATCAACTATCTCAGAGGTCAACACTTATTCATCCTTATTCTCTTGAAAGTTCACAGATTATCTTGAAGAAAATTAAGAAATTGGAGAAGGAAGTATAACACCCGATGAATGCAATCAACAATCTATCTGATTTTTTTGACCATTTGGATTGAAGAATAAAGGAGCACTTTGATCATTCTAGTTATCTTGAAGGAGGTTTGACGCGATTGATGAAAAGGAAAAGTTGGATTGAAGAGGAATCTACTGAAGAATTTCCGTTTCGTCCATTCTACAACTTGTTCGTTCATGCTCAATCAATTAAAAATCTTAGAGTTGATGATAGTTCTGAGGAAGAATGAAAACCTGATTATTGTATTTATGTGTTTATGTATTTGATTGCTTTGCTTTGATGTTATATTTGAACATGCTTTCTTGTTTAGTTTTCAGCGTTATTGTGTTGTGGTTGTGATTGATGCTGAATTTTAGAATTATATGGCTTGATGATGTGTAATGTTTAGTGTTACGTGTATGTGTCTAAAACTTGGATTTTATATATGAAAGCTATGTTTTGTGTTTTTTGTGTTAAAACATATCATTTGTCATGGCTTTAGAATGGTATTCAATGCTTAATTAGACTAATTAAACGTCAGAGTGGGCTTGAAAAGATCAAAATTGCAAAAGAACGTTGAAAGCCCAGTTTTTGATTTGGCGCCGAACAACGCTATCACCAGTGTCAGACCGCTCCAAAAGACAGAGAGTTTGGCCATAAGAGCAGAAAAATGCGCTGAACGGCGCTGCCGCTAGCGCCGGACAACGCTCGACCAGGAAAAAGGCCTGAAACTCCAAATTTTCACGATTTAACCCTGGGACCCACCATTTTTGCCCAAACCATCATCTTCTACCTCCAACCAAGGTCGATTTTTGCACTTAGGGCTCACTAACATTTGGATTTGAAGCAATTTTGTGGCCAAAAAATTTCGGATTTCAACTTCTCTTGGTAAGAGCTACACTTTAACCTAATATTTTTCGATTTTAACCGTGGAAATCTCCAACATTAAGAAGATTTGAAATATCAAAGTTTTTGGAGAAACTTTGGAGATTTTTCATGGATTTTGAATTATTATCTTTTAAAATTTACCTTGGATTCCATTACATTACAATTTTAAAATTGATTTGGATAAATTTTGTATTTTTAGACAAATGGCTCCAAGAATTTCAAAGAGGAAGAGAAAATTTGAGTATGATGAAAGAAAATTTGTGAATTTCAAGGCTTATTCGCGCTTTAGTACATTTCTTAGCAATAAGAAATGCACTTAAGAGAAAGCCTTTGAAAATCCTGGAGGTATCCTTGAAGAACTTATTGCAAATCGTCAATGGGAGATTTTCGGTTATTTCACTACTGAAGCGATGTTGGGTATTGTTAGAGAGTTTTATGCAAATCTGTATTATTCTGTGAGTGAATACATACTAGTTAGAGGCCAAATTGTTAAATTAACCCTTGCTCACATTAATGCATTTTATTAGTTAAGAGCGTTGTTTTCTTGTTAATACAAAAATTTTCCCGTTACGAATGAAGCATTGGATATGATTGTAAACTTTTTGACTCATGGAAAAGGGGAGTGGAAGGTAAACAAAGGCTAAAAGTTAACTTCCCATTTTCTACTTTGAATCATGTATCAAAAGCCTGACACTATTTAATTTCTGCAAGACTTTTGCCTACCAACCATCACAGTGAGTTTACTGTATATAGAGTTGTTCTGAATTACTATATTCAGAACATGAAGAATATAAATATTGGGGCAATTATTCATAAAAGTATTTTGAAAAGTTCAAAAGAAGAGACTACAGGTAGACTAGGACACCCCGGCCTGATTCATGCCTTGTGCATTCAGTCAGGTGTAGCAGTTGAAGATAATGATGAGATAGTCTATCCCCTGAAGCCCATTACTAAATTAAATTTGAAAACCTATGAAGCTTGTGTAGGATGGAAGTGGAGTAAGAAAGCTGACGAGCCTTCTTCTATTCATGAGAGAACATCTACATCTAGAAAGCCTACTCTGCATGATGTTATGGATCAGTTGGAAAGGTTGAACACCAGGGTAGATGGACTAGAAGTAAGAAAGAAGATAAATGATGATTATCAAGTGCGGTGAAGAGAATATGAGATAGCCTATCATGACGCACATATGAGATTTTTCAGGGGAGACACTAGTACTATATTTCCTACTTACCCTGAGTATACTCTATACCAGCCTGAAGAACCTGAAGATGGTAGAGCTCCTACAGATGAAGATTGGTAGTTTTATAGTTTTATTTTCATTTTATTTTATATTGGTGTTTTTTATATGTGATGTACCTGAGACTCTTTCTGATTAGTATCTGTGATGTAATGTGTATTTGGTTATACTTGTAGTAGACTTTATGTTGATTTGTGATGTATGTGATGTTATAGTAGAGTTTTCATGTGTTTGGTTTGTTAGTCTAATTTGTTATAGTAACAGTTGGATGTTAATGTTGTGTGTGTAGTTTATGTTGCATGTTTTTAAACTTCTTATCTTATAAATTTCTAACCTATATTTGTGTATTAAAATGCTCTTAATTATTTCAGGCTTACTATTCTACTTTATAAAGAAAAACTTGCTTAAACTCAGAGGTATGAAAAGCCCAATATATTAAGGTAAGAGTTATATGTTTAAATCTTTTCTTTCTTCCCATGTTAATTGTATTGATAATCAAAAATCTAAATTTGGGGAAGGGAAAGAATTAACTATTAATTGTTCTCATTTAAATGTATTTTCAAAATTATTAACATGATTCCTGTAATAAAACTCAATTTTAGATAACTGAATTTTGATTTTATTTAAGTGTTTTTTAAAGTTGAATGAAAGTATTTGGTAATGAAAAGTAATTTTGTAGGCTAAGATATTTGTTATAAGAGAATAGGACTATTGTCAACTATTCAAAGTAAAAAAAATTATATGTTTGAAATATTAAGAATCTTAAAACTTTATGTGATAGGAAAGGATTGAGACTCTACGATGAATCATTAATAAGCTAAAGAAATGCCTATAAAGTAAAGGAATGTGATAAGTTTCAATGTTAGGGTGAAGTTAAAATATATTAAAGGCTATCCAGATACAGTAATCCTCACTTAAAAGAAAAGAAAAGAAAATAAAAGAAAAGAAAAGAAATGTAAAAGAAAATAAAAGAAAGAAAAGTGAGGAGAAGCTTGAGGAGATGCCTAATCAAAAATTGGCTTCACTTGGACCTATCTAAAGGGAAAAACTTAATTACTTTCCTGAACCCATATGTCTGGATCAGCATCATTACTAGTAGTGATCTCATAAACTTATTTTTTAAGTGCTCTAATAGGACAATCTATAGTCATTTTTGAAATGAATAGAAGGCCAGAACTTTAAGACTTGACTACTAGATAGTCTTACACCTGTAGAATTTACTTGAATTATTCAAAGATCTTTCCAAAAATCTTATTATTGTACTTATCTAAATAAAAATTATGGTATTCTAGAAAGAAAGTTCATTGCAGTGGATCATTATTTTATGTATTAATTAAAATTACTTGAGGACAAGTAATAGTTAAGTTTGGGGATCTTGATCCACCGAAAATTTGATAGCTTTTTACTATTTATTTCATACCTGTTTTTGATGATATTACACATTAAAGAAAGGTAATTTTCATCGTTTCATGCAGGTACAATAATTTTAGGCCTTTGGAGTAAAAGGAAGCGAAAAGGAGCAAATTTGGCGCGAAAGGGGAAAAAATGCATTTTATTGAACGAGCATCGAACGGTGCTGTCACCAACGCCAGACCGTGCTATTATACAGAGAGTTGCGACCAAAGTGGTAGAATAATGTGCCGAACGGTGACCTATCAAGTGCAGGACTGTGCCCTATCCTGATTTCAAACTAGATTCAATGTATTTGGCCAGATTTTGGAGGGTTGCTTTAGGAAACTCCTGGGAATTCAGTTTTGGCTGTAATTAAACTCTTTTGTCGCCAAGTTTAGAGAGAGAGAAGAGTTTAGAGTGTAGAGAGAGATTAGAGAGAGTGTCTTTTCATTTAGTTTAGGAAATCTAGGTTTTGTGTTTTCTATTCTAAGGAGTGTGAGAGGAGAAGGAATGTGAGTGATTTCTTCTTCCTTACTTATCTAAAGAGAGAATTGTGTGTTGTTGTCAAGAACAAAGAGGAGTCAAAGGAATTCCATGAGATTCTCTTAGGGAAGAGTTTGAGATAAGTTGTCTTTACTTTACTATGATTGCATGACATTGTTTTTATATATAAAATTCATGTTTTTTCTTCTTTTCCTTATGAGTCTTGAGTAGATTTCTTTGTCTTTCTCCTTTTAATGTGATGTGTTGATGTTGTGATATGGAAATGTTGTGTTAATTTATTATGGAGAATTTGTGATGACCTTTTCACTTCGAATTTCATTTACTTTTTGATGTGGCCAATTGAATTGTTAAAACATGTTAGGAAACATATTTTCTGAAAGGATTATGAGTTCCACAATAAATGTGAAGGTCACATTCAATGTTCATGAATGAGAGACGTAGTTCATGGGGATTGAGTGTAAATAAATAGGGAAATATACTTTGATGGGAGTAGAATTGGAGATTTCAGAGTGACAGGCTGAAATCCTCAATTTGGTCCTAATGTTTAGAAACTAAAGCGAGAGTTAGCCTTCAGGCGAAGGGAAGTGGGAGCTCTAGAGTGAGAGTCAGTATCCTCCCAGTCTCACCACGGATTTGGGGACTAAACTTATGACTAGCCAATGTTCTTTATACGCTGAAATATGAGTAAAGAATAGGAATGCTCCTATTTGGCACAATACATTTTCATCACTGATCTATGTCACAATAATCATCACATTATGATTGGAAAGGAGGAAGACTCATTCTTGCAACTAAACTTTGTTATAAATTTAATCTTATGTTAGTTTAACTTGCTAGAGTTTAGAACATACTTTGGTAGAAATAGTAATTAAAATTGTTTGTCTTCATTTTAAGAATTACACTTACTTGCAATTGTGTTAAGATTCAATAAGTGATTTATGTGCTACGTCATAAAATTAAAGCCTCCCTATGGGGTCGATATCCAAGACTCCATTAGAGCCCTGTATTACTTGAGTGATATGTATACTTGCGTTTAATTGTGTGACTCATTATAAAACTAAATCAATATATGTCTAAATCTGAGTTCATAAATTTTGGCAAATTAAAAAAGTCACACCACTCAGCAATAGAAAAGGGTAAACAAGAAATGCAATTGCAACCCGAACAAAAGAAGCAACGAAAGAAAGTTGGTCAATCACAATCACAGTCACCTACACATTTGTAATTCCAATAATCAACTTCATCACTAAAAGAAAAGAAATCAAAGTCCGAGAGAATAAACAAAGAATACCATTCAAAACAGAAGCTGTTGTGAAAATATTCCATAGCTTGTTAAAAATGCCAGAATTCAAATTGCCTGAAGCTAAAATACTGAGAGAAGTTGATAGAAAGATTATCCTAAATATTGTCCTTATCATATGATGCTTAGACATAAAATCAAAGAATGTTTTGTCTTCAAATACTAGTTGGAACACAATTTTAAAGAAGGGAATATAGTGATCCTGAAAGAATATTTGAAAGTACCTGAAAAATGTTCATTCAATATGATTTTGGTTGATGAACTTATTCCTAGCAATCATCCAGATAATGAAGACAGAGAAAATACTGCTCAAGGTAAATCTTCTAAGAATACCTTTATAGACCTACAAATTAGAAAATCTTCTAAGAAAGAAAAGATAAAGAAAAAGAAATAACCAAAAAGGAATAGTGGTCTTCTAGATATAGGGACAACTATTCCTTTTGTATCTTCTAGTTCCCGTACATCTTTATCTTCTATTTGGATAGTTGTCTGATGCGACTTATTTCTATGCAAGAATTTATGACCCCAGATTTATATATTTATAATGATTTTGTAAAGTCACAATTTCAAACGCAAGTATACGTATCATATCAAGTAATACAGGTTTCTAACGGAGTCCCGTTTAGTGTCCCACAGGGAAGCGAGGTGAAAAGGTCCTTAGTCAAATTCTAGTCTACTACTATCATACTTTAGTTTGGAAGTTTGATATAAGTGGTTTTTCTTTAACAACTACTCCTAAAGGTAAATAATAATTTTAAATTAACTAATAAATACTCCTAAAGGAAAATATTTCTTCTAAAGATAACCCTTTTTGGGGAAATTAGTTTGGTGAATTTTGAGATAATGAAATCTACTATTCTTATGTAATGAATTGGATAAAGTTTAGGAATGAGATGCATTAAATATTGTATGTGCCAAATAGGAGCAATCCTATTCTTTACCCTCAAAAGAGTACCCCCTCTTTCAAGCATGTAAAGAACATTGACATATCCTAAGTTCAGTCACTAAATCTAAGGCTAGGCTGGGACGATACTGGCTGTCACTACGGAGCTCCCACTCACCCTTCACCTGAAGGATAAACTTCGAGTTTAGTTACTAATCTTAGGACCAAATTGGGGATCTCAGCCTGTCACCCTGAAATCTCCAATTCGACGCCCATCAAAACCATATTTCCCTTTTTATTTACACTCAATCTCTATGAACTACGCAATTCATTCACGGACATTGAATGTCGTTCTACTTTGTTGAGAATTACACCTCCCCTTTCAGGTCAATGCAATTACAACAAATTTTAACTCTACAATAGGCCTTTATTGTAATGTAAATGAAGTGCAAGTAAAAACCATCACATTTATAATTAAAACATCTTTTAGCAAGCATCCCAATATCCTAATCATGAATCCTACTCATTGAAAAAAAAAAATAGAATGAAAACAATGACATAATCTTCTTATGCCACTATTTCTAAAGAAGAAGAAAGAGTAAGAGAAAGACATCGCAAAGCACGAATAAAACACAACGGAAAACTTCATTTCAAAGCAAATCCACAAAATAAGTGTTTACAAAACTATAAGATGATGAAGAACACAATACTTAGCATTTTTTCTCTTGAAAGAAAGATGAAAATCTCTCACACAAAGTCTCCCATTGATCCATGCAATGCTAGAATATTCCCTTACATATTCTCTCAAAATCCCCTCTCCAATCTCTCTAAAAAGGTAGAAATCTACATTTCTACTCCTATTCTAAGATCTCTAATCATTCTTTACGTTTTTCTCACTTCTCCTCCCCTCTTTTTAGCTTCAAATTCGGTTTAAAATAGTGTAGCGATGAATTTCCCAAAAAGGTATAAACCTTCCAAAAAGCATCAAGATTCAATGTATTTGGCCAATAACGCTCCTGACACCGTCGGCGCCTGATAGGGCGCCGCTGGCGCCCTATTCTGCACAGCTCCACCATTTTGCTCCGTTTGGCTCCGTTTTAGCTCCGAGTTGCCCCGTTTCAATTGCGTTGCGTTTCTAACAAATAGCCCTACAAAATAAGCATAAAAACAACCTTTCTTTAAAGTGTAATCTCATTCAAAAATATGCAAGAAGTGTAAAAGAGATCAATTATAGAAAGACTTATCGAAAGGTGTTAGGCCAAAATTTGCTTCCTTGTTTGTTTTTGCTCCAAATTGCACTGTTTTTGCTTCTTTTTCTCCAATCACCATTTTTTATACCTAAAATCAAAAGACATACAAGATACCTTCCTTTAAAGTGTAATATCATAAAAAATGAGTAAAATTATATAGCAAAAAGCGTATATATTTTAGGCGTGTAAAATACCCCCAAACTTAAATGTTACTTGTCCTCAAGTAACACTATAACTTTAAAAACCAAATATATTGACTTGTGATTGTGGGTTTCAATAGAGTTTCCTATAATTTCATCTCAAAAATATTATAGTATAACATAGGAGAAATTCTAGCAAATCAACTTATGACTAGAGCGTAAGAATATCTGATATTCAACTTAGGAATCCTAATTTTCTATTTACTTCAATAGTTATTGAAACTTGTCAAACTAAAGATTCAAAGAAAGAATAAAAACAGAATTTAAGCACCTTATCTATACCAATTTGACCAATACTTTTTGAAATAAGATAAAGCTTAGGACTATTTTTAAGTCTTTTCATTTAAAAAGATTCAAGTGAAACCAATTTTTGAGTAAGCTTCTCCTCAAGCTTCTCCTCAATTATTTTCTTTTCTTTTTTTATTTTCTTTCGGGATCATTTTCAATCCCTTTTTTTCACTTTTTTTTTCTTTTGAGATCATTTTTAATCCCTTTTTTTCACTTTTTTTTATGTGAGAATTTCTATATCTGGATAGGCCTTTAATAACTTTGAATTTCACTATCCTCTTTCTAAAGTTCAAAACTCAAAACATTCCCTTACTTTTTATAAGTGTAAGTATTAGATCGAAAAAGGTTTTCAATAAAGACCCCATTCTCATTAAGTATAAATCTAAGAATTTTAGCTTTTCAAATATTCAACTCCTTTCTACCATAAATAGCAAAATTATTTTCCCAATGTTTCCTACAAAATATCTTAACTCTAGAACAGTTTCTTCACATAGGATTTCAACTAAGTTATTTTTCTAACATTCCTAAAATCAAAATTATAGTAACCTAAAGGTAACACCACATACCACAAGTCATTTTAAAAGTAAAAATAAATTAATTACAGGCTACTGAGGACAAATAAAGTTTAACTTTGAGAGTTATTTTTCTTTCTTCCCCCAAACTTAAATTTTAAATATTTTGCAATTAATTCCATAAAATGTAGCGGGAAGAAAAAGTAAAAACTGAATCTACTAACTACTACAACATCCTATCAAATTCATATACATGCAAAATCAGGATAGAATGATTGCAGGAGAAAGTAAATCTAGCCTAAAACTTGCTTACAATAATATTACACTAAAAGAAAGTATTTTCACTTTAAAATTTTATTTTTCTTCCTACCACCAAACTTAATTTTTAACATATATAGCATTTAGTACAGAAAATATAAGCAGGAAGAAAAACGGTTTAGAAATTCTATCTTCCACAAATGACTATCAAAAACATCTTCAATTATTCATCAGGACAGAACAATATGCAACAGAAAGTAAATCTAAACTAATCATGCCAGAATGAAGTTCACTAAATAAAATTTTAATTAGCATAACAGGTACCAACAAGGGAATACAAAAATGTTCTTCAAGTCTTATATAAAGTTGTAACACGAACATAACCACACATATGATAAATGAGGACAATTCTTCCTTTAACTTATCACATCTCACTAAATTACCTCCAATTTCTAACGGAATCACTACATTAATAAATTAGGTACTTTTAAATGATTTTATAGATTATAATCCCAAAGATAAAATTATCCCTGATGTATTGGCTCCAAAGCACCAATCTCAAGCATCATCTAATCTCTTTAATTAAGCACCTCTAACAATTAGAAGTCGTAGTGTAAGATTATCCACAATTTATTCATCAAATAGTTTCGCGACTCCTACCAAATGAAATCAAAGTCATAGAAAGGAAGTAACAAAATTAAGATGGATCTGTTACAGTTTAAATTCATGATGTCTCTTATAAAACTTATATCCGGGTAAGACTCAAGTCATAGTGGACTCGTCAATCCAACTACTACAAGAGAACATAAATATTTAACCATAATAAGAAGTTAAGGAATCAAATCCCTCATGACACCCAAAGATCAAATAAAACAACAAACAATCTAAACATCTATCAACAACAATCAAACTTGAACAATCCACACTAAAGCAAGCACAATACAACACCAACAATCATGACTCTCAAGCACACTAAATCAAAGCACACTGATAACTATGGATTGCCTCCCATAAAGTGCTTGGTTTTAACGTTGCGGGCCCGAAAAATGATTCCTCCTGGTTCAAAATTCCAATTAAGTAATCCTCAATCAATCGCCCAATCTTTTTCAGATCAAGGGATTCCTACAGAATTCTCAAATTGTAATTTTTCATTCAGCTCTTCTTTTTCAGATTGATTCATACCATTGTTCCTCATATTTCCTTCTAGATCCAATATTCTTCTATTGATTTTCTCAATCCGCATATTAATATTATCCTTGTAATTTATAAGAAATGGATCTATATATGATAATTCAATATCTCCAAAATTTTGGATCGGATTCTCTCTAGATATTTCAGATTCTGAATCAAATTCTTCTACGTTACTCTTATGATTCAAGTTATCTTCCAATTCTTCCCCTTGGTACTGAGTGAAGAGTTGAGGTGGTCTTTCTATATATCTATCTAATTCCTTTGGAATTTCTTCCATTGGTCTTTCAATCTCCTTTTCTTATTTTCTCAACTCATTATTTATTTGAATCATATCCTCAAATTTAATAACTTTAAATTGCTCATCATTCATCTGCTTAGGGTTTATCTCAGGGTCACAAGGTAAAATCTCTTGGGGGTAACTGTTAATTGCATTCATAATCTGCCCCAACTGGTTTTCTATATTCTTCATAGCCGCCCCTTGACTTTCTAGCTCACATGCCAATTGAATCACATCCTTTTCTAATACTAATTCATTTTCCTCATCTTGTGGGTTAGAGTGAAATCTATAAGGAAAAGAAATTCATTCGCTAAAATCGTCCTGATTATTCCAATCACATATCTGATTAAATTGATTATCTTCCCAAAATTAGTTTTCTCTTCCAAAATTAGTATTCTAGTTAAAGTTTGAATAATCTTCCCAACCAAGATTGTAATAATCAGAATAAGGATTGTACATCTCAGGGCCAGTTTCAAAATAGTTAGGCTCAATCAATTGTCCAAATGAATTTTTCTTTATAACTTAGGGACCTTGAGGATAACTCTTTATGTATTAATCTAACTTCCTCTCAATATCACCAACCTGAGAACTTAATAAAGTAAGCATATCATCTTGAAAATTCATTACTCTCTTAGGGTTTACTCTTTCAAAATTACTAGAATTATAATCCAAATATGAATATTCATTATATTGTCGATCCATCATTTCTACATTAAATCCATGTAGTCTTTTTTGATTCATCATCCTCCTAAAAGTTCTCTCTAAATCCGAGTCGTAAGATTCAAGGTCTGCAGCTCCTGAACTATGCATACAAATTTAAAGACTTAACTAATAGAACATATATCAAAAATATTTTTGGTATTTTAGATTTTTTTTTCCATGAAAATAAACACACAATAATTAAACACACTATATAGTACTATAAATTACAAATCTAATTCTTATAGGTTTAACTAAAATTCTCCTAAAGTTCTTACCGAAGCTTCCCCGGCAACGGTCCCAAAAACTTGATGCGACTTATTTATATGCAAAAATTTATGACCTCGGATTTATATATTTATAATGATTTTGTAAAGTCACAATTTCAAACGCATGTATACGTATCGTATCAAGTAATACAGGGCTCTAATGGAGTCCCGTTTATCGATCTCACAAGGAAGCGAGGTAAAAAGGTCCTTAGTCAAATTCTAGTCTACTACTATCAGACTTTAGTTTGGAAGTTCGATATAAGTGGTTTTTCTTTAACAACTACTCCTAAAGGTAAATATTAATTTTAAAATAACTAATAAATAATCCTAAAGGAAAATTTTTCTTCTAAAGATAACCCTTTTTGGGGAAATTGGTTTGGTGAATTTTGAGATAATGAAATCCACTATTCTTATGTAATGAATTGGATAAAGTATAGGAATGTGATGCATTAAATATTGTATGTGCTAAATAGGAGCAATCCTATTCCTTACCCTCAAAAGAATACCCCCTCTTTCAAGCATGTAAAGAACATTGACATATCCTAAGTTCAGTCACTAAATCTAAGGCTTGGCTGGGAGGATACTGACACGCCTAAAATATATATATGCTTTTTGCTATATGATTTTACTCATTTTTTATGATATTACACTTTAAAGGAAGGTATTTTGTATGTTTTTTTGGTTTTAGGTACAAGAAATGGTGATTCGAGAAAAAGAAGCAAAAACGGTGCAATTTGGAGCAAAAACGAGCAAGAAAGCAAATTTTAGCCTAACACCTTTCGGTAAGTCTTTCTATGCTTAATCTCTTTTACACTTCTTGCATATTTTTGAATGAGATTACACTTTAGAGAAAGGGTGTTTTTTATGCTTATTTTGTAGGGCTATTTGTTATGAACGCAACGCAACTGAAACGGAGCGAATCAAAGCTAAAACGGAGCCAAACTGAGCAAAATGGTGGAGCTAGCACCAGGAACCCGCGAGCATGATTTTTGGGTGCCGACAGTGCCCAAGTATGGCACTGGCGGTGCCAGGAGAGATTATTTGCCAAATACATTGAATCTGGATGCTTTTTGGAAGGTTTCTTCATGCACCTCTTGGGAAATTCGACCGTACACTATTTTAAACCGAATTTCAAGCCCAAAAGAGGCAGTAGAAGTTAGAAAAATGCAGAGAATGATTAGAGATCTTACAATAGGAGTAGAAATGTAGATTTCTACCTTTTTTGGAGAGATTGGAGAGGGAATTTTGAGAGAATATGTAAGGGAATGTTCTAGCATTGTATGGATCGACGGGAGACTTTGTGTGGGAGATTTTCATCTTTCTTTCAAGGGAAAAAAGCTAAGTATTGTGTTCTTCATCATCTTATGATTTTTTAAAAACTTATTTTGTGGATTTGCTTTGAAATCAAGTTTTCCGTTGTGTATTCTTCGTGCTTTGTGATGTCTTTCTCTTACTCTTTCTTCTTCTTTGGAAATAGTGGCATAAGAAGATTATGTCATTGTTTTCATTCTACTTTTCTTTTGCAATGAGTAGGATTCATGATTGCGATATTGGGATGCTTGCTAAAAGATGTTTTAATTATAAATGTGATGGTTTTTACTTGTACTTCATTTACATTACAATAAAGGCCTGTTATATTGTTAAAATTTGTTGTAATTGCATTGACCCGAAAGGGGAGGTGTAATTCTCAACAAACTGGAACCACATGTCGGCATATTTTTAGGTTTTGGTGTTTTATTTGAAAAAGGGGGGTCGCCTACAGAAATTGTCGGCGAATTTTAATTTAATTTAAATAAATAATTTGAAAAGTAATATTTGATTTTGAAAATAATTTTAAATTTGAAAATTTTAAGATATGAAATCAAACTAATCTCACATCCCGAATAGTTTATATAAACGAGCACCGCATCACAAACCATGTATCTATCCCGAAGAATAGACACATTGCTTGATGATGGGGCTCGATTAAATAAACTAGAAGATTTGTGACATCCGTCTAATCTGCGAACCAATTTTATAAGCCGACAAATTCCCCTGTTTAATATGAAAACATTAAACGGGGTTTATATTACTCGGGTTCTTAAAATTCCCTATAAGGGCAAGCCCCTATAGTTAATTACATCTTAAGTGACGGGAATCACCTAAGAAAACTCTCGATAAAAATCGGTAGTCTCGCTCTCAAGAATTTCAAGGTTTAAGTTTTCGAGGGATTGAATTTTAGAATTTCGATAGGGAATGGATCAAGTTTGGAACATTTTGTTTTGGGAATTCAAAGGAAGAAAGGTAGGAGAAATCACGGATTCGAAGCGAACTTCGGTAATTTCCCGACTATCCTATTGTTTGGTTTGAATTTAGGAAAGTCCTAATGTTTATTTAGTATTTTGATCTTGCCAATTTTAATTAGTTAGGACTTATATTTGTATGATAAAATCATACAAATAGCCTCGAAGATGTGAGGGTTTATGTCGTATCGGACGACTACCTCGGAAATCCTAAGACCGGTTAGGGCTTAATTTACATGATATGATCATGCAAATGCCTAACGAAGAGTTGAGGATTTATGTTGCACTAGACGAACTACCTCGAAGTCCTATGGCTTGGTTATTTAATTCTAAGGAAGTTTTGTTGAAGTAGACTCGGAGTTTTCGCTGATGACGATGGCCGTGCTGCCCACCATGCTCCGAGCTCCTTGTTGTTGCAGAGGTTTAGTTTTAGAAGTCATAAATCAGGAGATGAGAGAAGTGTTTTGGTTTAGAGAAAATCTTGAAATCCATGTGTTTTTAATATTTTAATTAAACAAATCTTAAAGTTGATTATAACAACACCGGTTAAGATCCCACGGTTCCATCTTTCCAGCATCGTTATTTTTATCGGATTCACTTAGTCCAGATGAATTTGCAAAACTCAGCTGAATGAGTTCCACACTTTCATTTAGACCGTGGGAAATCCCGTTAGCAACACGTAGGTTACATCATCCGAGGTATTCCCGATCATCCAACAAGACGTTTTAATTTAGTTGTAGTTGTAGTTTTGTTGTTCCGTTTGTGATTAAATTTTGAGTTGTTTTATATTTTGAAATGTTGTGGCGGTGAATTTTATCTTGTAATGACTTTTAATTTAGTTTTGGTTTCAGTTTTAGGGACTATCCTAAAGGCGTAGGTTTTCATGCAACGGTTGTTTATCATGCAAGAAAAGTAAGTGCAATGCGATTAAATAAATTGCGAGTAAAGTAAATTGCAATAAAATAAAAGTGTACACGGAGGGTCTTCCCGTCATCCTAAGTCGCACTTAAAACACAGTTAGAATATTTAAGCATTTAAAGTAAGTTCCTAGGTAAAGCTAAGGGAAGGGTTATGGTTTTCTACCAAAGGTTCTAATCCTATAGCTAGTCATCTCCTATGACGTCTAGGTTCTTGTGTTTTGGTTTAAGGACGATTTTCTTCATCAAAGAACAACTAAGTTCAATTGTTCTTATAAATATCCTATCATATTGAGGAAGTGCTTAAGACGAATCTTAAACATCTTTTCAACATTTCTAGGATTATTCTAAGTCCAATTGAACTTAATTATACAAATGAATTAATCGTCTGGGAGTTTAAGTTTTGTTATCTTGCTCAGTGAACTAGGACATTTGAATATCCTATAAGTGAAGTAACGCTTCTTTTAACACTCCTTTTTAAGAGTTATGACATCACGAGCTTTCGAGGGCAAATGGATGTTAAGTGAGTTGTGATTTAATTTTAGTTAATGGATTTAAGTTTGGAATAGTGTTCGAGTTGTTTTAGATTTATTTTGAATTTCTTTATGTCTTAAGTAATGTTATATTTAATTCAATTTAACTTAATTTAACTTAATTTAATTTAATGTGGTTTAATTTAATTTAATTTAATTTAAGTTAATTTAATATAATATGCTTTAGCTTAATTTAATTCAATTTGATTTGATTTAATTTGATTTAGTTTTAATTTAATTTAATTTGATTTGATTTGATTTGATTTGATTTGATTTGATTTGATTTGATTTGATTTGATTTGATTTGATTTGATTTGATTTGATTTGATTTGATTTGATTTGATTTGATTTGATTTGATTTGATTTGATTTGATTTGATTTGATTTGATTTGATTTGATTTGATTTGATTTGATTTGATTTGATTTGATTTGATTTGATTTGATTTGATTTGATTTGATTTGATTTGATTTGATTTGATTTGATTTGATTTGATTTGATTTGATTTGATTTGATTTGATATGTTTTAATTTAATTTAATTTAATTTAATTTAATTTAATTTAATTTGTTTTAATTTAATTTAATTTAATATTTTATTTTAAAAGGGTTTGCTTTAAATAATTTAACCTTAACTTAATTTAATGATTAAGTCTTTTAGCATTTTAAATCTTAAACTTGGATTATCATTTTAATTAGGAATTAAATATTATTGGGATGATTAATCTAGGGATTCTTAAATTAAAGAGCAAACCTCTTCCTAATAACATCCCTATTTTAATAATTCCAATTTTATTATTCTTCAAATTTAATTAATTATTTTAATTAAAGTTCATT
Source organism: Papilionanthe hookeriana x Papilionanthe teres (assembly GCA_022702705.1). NCBI lineage: Eukaryota > Viridiplantae > Streptophyta > Magnoliopsida > Asparagales > Orchidaceae > Papilionanthe > Papilionanthe hookeriana x Papilionanthe teres. Next base: position 60,495,066 of record CM040439.1, on the reverse strand, counting down.
TCAATTATTGTTGAATTGTTTAATAGGTTTCTACCCTTTAATTATTTAAATTTCAATCATCCAAATCAGATTAAGATCAAACATTTTACCTTTTCATTTTATTAAGCCTAAAGTTTTAATTAAGGGTTAAAATTTTAATTACCATTTTGCCCTTCAAGCTTAATAATTTCATAACTCACTAAATTGAGCTCAAATGAATTTGAAATTTTTATGTGACTTCACTCATATGTCAATAAAGACATTAGAGGAGAAAATGTGATTTTTCTGTATTTAATTTATTTATGTAATTATTTTTGGTGGAAAATAAGGATTTCCAAGGAAAATTTAATAATATGACCAAGGGAAAGTTTCTGTCCTTAAGAAAATTATGGGACATTCCTAATGACCAGAGGACCACTTGGACCAATTTTGGTGATTTTTTGAATTATATTTCTTTTATTATAATTATTTTGAGTTTTGGAGTATTAATTAATTTAAAAATAAAATAAAGTTTGAAAAATGAATTTTATATTTTTCAAAAATCTCTCTGATATCAAGGAAATCCGAGAATCAATTTTCATAATTTTCTGATTTTTCTTTGATTTATTAGAATTATTTTAATAGAAATGCTTGAAAATACATTTTTTTATTTTAAAATTACCCTAGGGCTTTAAAATTTATTAACTCATCATAGAGACCTAGGAAAAATATGGGGTTTATTCCTAAGTGACTAAAATTCAAAATGTGACATTTTGGTGAATTTTATTATTTTTGTGATTTTTATTATTTTTTTAATTATTAAAATATTAAAATAATACAAAAAATCAACTTTTTTAGAAAATTGAAATTTTAATTTTCTTAAATTCCCATAATATCAAAGAGGCTCCAAAACCAATTTGGTGAATTTTTGAAAAGTATTTTGAAAGTTATGAATTTTCAAAGTTTAAATTGGCTAAATGGCTTAATCAACCCATTTGATAGGGCTAACCAAACCCAATTGACTTCAAACTTTTATGGTGGGTTCCTCTGATCCTAGAGGTCAGTGGAGAATTGATTTCAAGTCAATTTGATGTATGATTAGCTCTAATTAATTAAGAACGTATTTAGGGTGTTTAAGTCAATTAGGGTTATTCCAAGTGAATTAATTCAAATCCTATTTTTCCTAGGGTCCTCTGGTCATAAGAAACATCACCAAATTTTCCTAGAATTTATTTCACAACATGCTAATTATTGGATTTAAAATACTCAAAACAGTAACATGAATTTGAAAAATCAATAACTTCTCATAGGGATGGCCTCTGACTTTGGAAAATTCGGGGAATGTTCCCAAATTCAGAGGCTTCAAAAGCCCTATGGTCTTATGCCATGGTGAACTTCCTATATGCATGGAGAATTAAAACAATGCAGAGGGTAAATAAATCATTAAAAATAAAATACTAGATGAAATTAAATGATTTCTTTTCCACATTATTCTCCTCACGTTAAGCGAGCAAGAGGGTATTTTTATTTTATTTTTATGATTTTCCTACACAAAGTTATGAATTTTGAAGTTTAAGGAATTAAATAAATAGGAAAATAACCTATTTTTCTACTTATCCACGCGGCGCCGCGTCGGCCTCGGCGGCTCCGAAGGGGGGACGTGTCGCGCCGTGATTGGGCACCGCCATCCGAGTCGGCCCGTCCCGGGACCCGCGGTTCATGCACCATTGCGCTGTCCGGCTCGATCCAGACCGTCCGCTCGATACACGCTCGATCCGACGGCTTCCAGTCATCATCTACGACTGGTGTGCACCCGTGACCGTCAACCTTCTAACCCTAATTTCTCACTCGATTCTCAACGGATTTTTGTATTCTTATGCTCTATGGATTCGTCTTGAAGAGACGAATACATCCATATGGTAAACATGCATTGAAATTGATTCAAATTAAATGGAGAATCTCTGTAAGCTCGGGAAGAAGAATGAGTTCATACCTTTGCTCAGAGAAGTGAAGCTTCGATCTGAGAGTTGTGTCACCTTCGATTGGGTCCAAGTAAGCTCCGGATGAAGTCCCTTGGCCCGGTGAATTGTCTAGCTATGAAAGTGACCACAGCTCGATCACAAAGCTTGGAGGCCGGAACAAGCGGGTGGCTCGGGGATGGGGCTTTCGGTGGAAAACTTCTCCTCTTGGTACTGGTGAAGGTGTAGGACCAGTCAATTTGAAGATTGATCCACTTGTGAAGAAGTGTCCTGGTTTTTTGGGCTAAAGTTTGAGCTCGAAATTGAGCTCGATTGGAGGGAATCGGGACTGGAATTCGGTGGGGATCAAGTGCTCTATGTGTGGAGAGTGATGCGGAATGATTTTGGCGGAGTTTCCTTAAGGTTTGGTTCGAGCACCTCCCATGGCCGAGAGGGGTGGTGTTTAAATAGGCATGGTGGAGGCTCTCCGGGGGTGGCCGAGGGTTGGGATCAGTTGCTTAGGTCGAGGGCGGAACGGCCATGGTGGCCATTTGGCATGGGGCGACTCGGCAAGGTAGAATTTCAAAGTTTGGCTTCTCCCCATGTCTCGGCCATGGAGTTTTCCGGCGACCCAGGCGGCTGGCCGTGCAGCGAGGGTCACCATCTTGACCGGGGAGGTCGGGGCTTGGCAATGGTGAAGTCGATCGGCATTAGCCATGTGTAAAGGTGTTGGATTAGAATGGAATGGGGATAAGGTCACTTTGGCTTGGTTTGGGTCAACCTACCATTTTGGGCTTGGTGCACCCTTCCAAGCTCGATTTTGGGCTGGGAGGATCAGTTGGGTCAGCTGAGAAGGAGTGGTGAAGTCTCCATCCATGGTGAGGTGGCTAAGCATGGTTTAGTGTGTGACATGCTTATGGTTAAAAAGGTTTAATGAAGGATTAGGAAAGGAGGCCCTCCTTTTTCCATTAGTGGCTTGGTCACATGTCAAACCTTCCATGGCTTCATATGGCTTGTAAATGGCTTGCTCATGGCTTAGGATAAAGCTTGGTCAATTTCATGGAAATAGAATTTAGGAATTTTGGTATTTTGGTGGAGAATTTTCATGAAGCTTGATTTGGAATGGCTTAATGATGATTTTAAAACTTAGGGGTGATTTTGATTAAATGGATGATGTGGGTAAATGTCATGTGGGCTTTGGATTAAAAAATTGGGCTTTTGAAATGGTCTTGGGTGGACTTTTTAAAGTGGTTTAAGGAAGTGGGCCTTTAGGTTTAAGAATGAGTTCATGGATGGGAATTTTTGTAAAAGGTTGGGCCAAATAATTGTTGGTTTTGGTTTAGGGATGTTTCATGAGTAATTTGAAATAGATTTAAGGTGGTTTGGGTTTGAATTGGGTTGAATTTGGGTTTATTTGGTAAATGGGTCAATGTAGGTCAAATTGGGCTAACTTGGGCCAATGTTGGGCTAGGGTTGAAATTGATGTAAAATAAATATTGGGAAATGTTTATGGGAGTGTTTCAAAGAGGTTTTGGCTTTGGTTGGGTTTTGATTTTGAGGTTTGGGCCTATTTGGGTTAGGTTTGGGTTTAGGTCAAAATTGGGCTTTTTGATTTTAGGTTGAATTTGAGTGGGGTTTGGGTCTAAATTTTGGGCAAATCATGTTAGTGTTTTGTTTATGGGGATGTTAAGGAAGGTTTAGAAAAGATTTGGGGTTAACTGGAGTTGAATTGGATGAGTTTGGGTCATGGGTCCAAATTGGGCTTTAAGGCCAAAAGTGAAATTGGATCCAAATGTCAATCAAATTGAACTTGGATTTGGTCTAGATTGGTGTTGGAGATGTTGAATTGAAGTTTAGAATTGAATTGGACCAGAATTTAGGTCAATTGGGTAGGTTTGGTTTGACATTGGGTTCATTTTGGGTTAAAATGGGTCAAATTGGGGGGTTTTGATAAAAGTGGGGTAAATTGACAAAATTGGCCCATGGTGTAGTTGAACAAAATGAAATTGGGAATATTTGGGATTTTCTGGAATTTTCTGGGAATTTTCTGAATTTTTGGATTTTTTGGCTAAGAGGGGTATTTTGGGTATTTGGAGGGTATTGGGAGGTATTTTTGGAATTTTTGGTGTTTTTTGGTATGGATGATCAATTTGATTGGTGAGGCAATGTTTAGGATTGGTCTTGAGGATTTTTGGGTGATTTAGGTGATTTTGCGAAATTTTGGGTGGTTTCGAGGGTATTGGGTAGAAGTTAGGCGGGTGTAGGGTCCGGGGTCAAAAATTGAAAATTTCGAAAATTGAAGATTGGGTGAATGTAAGTGGAATGAAATCATTTTGGTTGAGCCATGAAGCCACATCAAGCCCACATGAGCCATGAAGGGACTCATTTGAGGCATCCACTATGTTGTTCACTAACCCTGCTTGCTGAGGGCTTAGGGGTTAAGGACCATCCATGTGAATCACCTTCATGAGTCAGGATGTCAAATTGGGTATGGGTGTGTTTTTAAGAGGTGTGTGAAAGTGTAGTGTATAGGTGTAGTGTGTGTGTAAGTCAGCCCTTCACCAGACCAGGCCACCCAGGGCAATTCTAAGGCCAAAGAGTCCTATGTGAACTCATCCTTTAAACTTCCACATTTAATTTCAACCCTCTAGGTGATTAGGGGTCTACAATCAAGTTTGTGGAGTTTGTAGGGAGTTAGGAAGTGGTTTGAATTTCTAAGTGGTGGGTCCCAATTCTAATCCTCTAGGATAGTCAAAGGAAAAGCCTAAGGCTAGATCCTAAGTACTAAAGAGAAGAAGAGAAGACCTCACCAAAAATGAGGTCAACACCACATTCAATGTCCGTGAATGAATTGTGTAGTTCATGGGGATTGAGTGCAAATAAATAGGGAAATGTAATTTGATGGGCTTCAAATTGGAGGTTTCAGGGTGACAGACTGAGATTCCCAATTTGGTCCTAAGATTGGTAAGGTTAGCCTTCGGGTGAAGGGTGAGTGGGAGCACCGTAGTGAGAGCTGGTATCCTCCCAGTCTAGCCTTAGATTTAGTGATTGAACTTAGGATATGTCAATGTTCTTTACATGCTTGGAAGAGGATGTACTCTTTTGAGGGTAAGGAAACATTTATGCTCCTATTTGGCACATACAATATTTAATGTATCTCATTCCTAAACTTTATCCAATTCATTACATAAGAATAGTATATTTTATTATCTCAAAATTCACCAAACCAATTTATCCAAAAAGGGTTATCTTTAGAAGCAATATTTTCCTTTAGGAGTATTTATTAGTTATTTTAAAATAAATATTTACCTTTAGGAGTAGTTGTTAAAGAAAACCACTTATATCGACCTTCCAAACTAAAGTCTGATAGTAGTAGACTAGAATTTGACTAAGGACCTTTTTACCTCGCTTCCCTGTGAGATCGATAAACGAAACTCCATTAGAGCCCTGTATTTCTTGATACGATACATATACTTGCGTTTGAAATTGTGACCTTACAAAATCATTATAAATATATAAATCTGGGGTCATAAATTCTTGCATATAAATAAGTCGCATCAAGTTTTTGGCGTCGTTGCCGAGGAAGCTTCGGTAAGAACTTTAGAAGAATTTTAGTTAAACCTATAAGACTTAGATTTTGAATTTATAGTACTATATAGTGTGTTTAATTATTGTGTGTTTATTTTCAAGAAAAAAATTCCAAAATACTAAAATTATTTTTGATATCTGTCTTATTAGTTAAGTCTTTAAATTTGTATGTGTAGTTCAGGAGCTGCAGACCTTGAATCTTACGACTCGGATTTAGAGAGAACTTTTAGGAGGAGGATGAATCAGAAAAGACTCCATGGAATTAATGTAAAAATGGCGGATTGATAATATAATGAATCTTCAGATTTGGATTATAATTCTAGTAATTTTGAAAGAGTAAACCCTAAGAGAGTAATGAATTTTCAAGATGATATGCTTACTTTATTAAGTTCTCAGGTTGGTGATATTGAGAGGAAGTTAGATCAATACATAAAGAGTTATCCTCAAAGTCTCCAAGTTATAAAGAAAAATTCATTTGGACAATTGATTAGCCTAACATTTTTGAAACTAGCCCTGAAATGTATAATCCTTATTCTGATTATTACAATCTAGGTTGGGAAGATTATTCAAACTTTAATTGGAATACTAATTTTGGAGGAGAAAACCAATTTTGGGAAGATAATCAATTTAATCAGATATGTGATTGGAATAATCAGGATAATTTTAGCAAAGGAATTTCTTTCCTTTATAAATTTCACTCTAACCCACAAAATGAGAAAAAGGAATTACTATTAGAAAAGGATGTGATTCAACTGGCATGTGAGCTAGAAATTCAAGGGGCGGCTTTGAAGAATATAGAAAACTAGTTAGGGCAGATTATGAATGTAATTAACAGTTACCCTTAAGAGGTTTTATCTAGTGACCCTGAGATAAACCCTAAGCAGATGAATGATGAGCAATTTAAAGTTATTGAATTTGAGGATATGATTCAAATAAATGATGAGTTGAGAAAAGAAGAAAAGGAGATTGAAAGACGAATGGAAGAAATTCTAAAGGAATTAGATAGATATATAGAAAGACCACCTCAACTCTTTACTCAGTACCAAGGGGAAGAATTGGAAGATAACTTGAATCATAAGAGTAACGTAGAAGAATTTGATCCAGAATCTGAATTATCTAGAGAGAATCCGATCCAAATTTTGGGAGATATTGAATTATCATATATAGATCCATTTCTTATAAATTTCAAGGATGATATTAATATGCTGATTGAGAAAATCAATAGAAGAATATTGTATCTAGAAAGAAATATGAGGAACAATAGTATGAATCAATCTGAAAAAGAAGTGCTGAATGAAAAATTGCAATTTGAGAATTCTGTAGGAATCCCTGGATCTGAAAAAGATTGGGCGATTGATTGAGGATTATTTAATTGGAATTTTGATCTAGGAGGAATCATTTGTTGGGCCCGCGACGTTAAAACCAAGCGCTTTATAGGAGGCAACCCATAGTTATCAGTGTAATTTGATTTAGTGTGCTTGAGAGTCATGATTGTTAGTGTTGTATTGTGCTTGCTTTTGTGTGGATTGTTCAAGTTTGATTGTTGTTTATAGATGTTTAGATTGTTTGTTGTTTTATTTGATCTTTGTGTGTCATGAGGGAGTTGATTCCTTAACTTCTTATTATGGTTAAACTTTTATGTTCTCTTGTAGTAGTTGGATTGACGAGTCCACTATGACTTGAGTCTTACCCGGATTTATGTTTTACAAGAGACATCATGAATTTAAACTATAACAGATCCATCTTATTTTTTTTACTTCATTTCTATGACTTTGATTTCATTTAGTAGGAGTCGCGAACCTATTTGATGAATAACTTGTGGATAATCTTACACTACGACTTATAATTGTTAGAGGTGCTTAATTAAAGTGATTAGATGATGCTTGAGATTGGTGCCTAGGAGCCAATACATCAGGGATAATTTTATCTTTGGGATTATAAACTATAAAATTGTTTAAAAGAACCTAGTTTATCAGTGTAGTGATTCCATTAGAAATTGGAGGTGATTTAGTGAGATGTGATAAGTTAAAGGAAGAATTGTCCTCATTTATCATATGTGTGTTTATGTTTGTGTTACAACTTTATATAAGACTTGAAGAACATTTTTATATTCCCTTATTGATACCTGCTAGGCTAATTAAAATTTTATTTAGTGAACTTCATTCTGGCATGATTAGTTTAGATTTACTTTCTGTTGCATATTGTTCTGTCCTGATGAATAATTGAACATATTTTTGATAGATATTTGTGGTAGATAGAATTTCTAAACTATTTTTCTTCATGCTTATATTTTCTGTACTAAATGCTATATATGTTAAAAATTAAGTTTGGTGGTAGTAAGAAAAATAAAATTCTAAAATGAAAATACTTTCTTTTAGTGTAATATTATTGTAAGCAAGTTTTAGGCTAGATTTACTTTCTCCTGCAGTCATTCTATCCTGATTTTGCATGTATATGAATTTGATGGGATGTTGTAGTAGTTAGTAGATTCAGTTTTTACTTTTTCTTCCCGCTACATTTTATGGAATTAATTGCAAAATATTTAAAAATTTAAGTTTGGGGGAAGAAAGAAAAATAACTTTCAAAGTTAAACTTTCTTTATCCTCAGTAGCCTGTATTTAATTTAATATTACTTTTAAAATGACTTGTGGTATGTGGTCTTACCTTTAGGTTACTATAATTTTCATTTTAGGAATGTTAGAAAAATAACTTAGTTGAAATCCTATGTGAAGAAATAATACACCTAAAATATATAGAATTTTTATGCAAATTTTTATACCTATTTTTAATGATATTGCACTTTAATGGAAGGTATTTTGTGTTTTTCTTGCAAGTATGATGAAAATGGATGGTCATGATGAAAGGAGCAAAATTGGATGAAATTTGGAGCAAAAAAATGAAAAATAAAAAATTTGGCACTGGCGGCTGAGCGCCGCTAGGCCGGCGCTTACCCGCCACAGGTAAAAATCGAGATTCAAATGGATTTTGCACCAATTTCAAAGTGAATGGGATGCAACTCTTGGTGGTAACATCCATAACTTCCTTTGGGCAGCAAGTTTGAATGAAGGGGTGCATTCCTTGGTAGATACATCGAATCTGAACACATTTTGAAGAGACACTAAGGCACCTTTTGGTTTACTATTTAAAGAGATTCTTAGGAAAGATATAGGGAGGTAATTTGAGGAGACTCTTCCACTGCATTTCGAAGAGTACTTCCATTGTTCTTCCACTGCATTTTAAAAGTTTTTATTTAGAGTAGGAGTAGAGAGTAGAAAGGAGAAAAGGGTCGGAGTGAAGTATTCTTCTTCCCACTTCTTTTCTTTCTTTTAGTTTAGTTTTTTTTGAAGTCTGAAGTCTGAAGTATGTATTCTGAGTCAACAGAGTTGAGAGACTTGCTCTGAGAAGTAGTTTAGCGAAGAGTCAAAGTTTCAGAGGAACTTCCTTAGTCTTGTGGAGAGGATTTTCTAATAAGTGTTTACTTTTATTTAGTTTATTAATACTTGTTTTCGCTTATTATTTTTCTTATCATTGTTTTTAATTTCAAATCAATGTGTTTTTATATTTTCTCAATGCATTCTGAGTAGTTTACTTTATCTTTTTCTTTCCAAAATGGAGAAGTAATTAATTTAAAGAGAATTATTGTGGAAAGTATAAGTGTTTAAAAGTTTGAAGAAGTTGTGAAGATTGATTCTAAAAACTTTGTTTACTTCTTAATTTGGCCTGTTAAGTTGTAAAATTTCTTGAGATTATGTAAGATCCAATGCGGTATTGTCTCATAAAAGTTAGTAAGAATCACATGAAATTATATGGGTGAGAAGCGTAGTCCATATAATTGAATGTAATATTAGAAGATATTTTTATAAAAGGGAGTAAAATTAGAGGATTTTAGAGTGACAGGCTAAAACCTCCTAATTTGGTTTGACATTTTGAGTTTTGTTATGAGAAGTTATCCCCCAGGTGGTGGGAATCGAGGGAACTCTAGAGTGATAGACTGGTATCTTCCCTGTATAACCATGTTCAAAATAATATAAATTTCAAATTAACTTATGTTCTTTATAGAACCAAATAAGGGTAAAGAACACATTTGCTTCTATCTGTCACAATAAAAATTTGAATACTTCTACAACAATACTTTAAGAATTATTACTACTTCATGAAAGGAAAGAAAAAGATATTCTAGTTAATAGTATTTTAAATCTAGTGTTATTAGTTATAATAATTTCAATTTATTTCTTTGCATTATTATTAAGAAAATTTCAAAAAGACATATCAACCTTCAAAACTTTTCAAAATCAAGACATACTTTTTCGAAAACAATTAAAGAAAATAAAAAGATAATTTCTCTGATTCCTTTAAAGATTTCACATTTTCCTGTGTGTTCGATATCTCGGGGCTTAATCGGAAAGTCCTATATTACTTGATAAACGATACGTATACTTGCGTAGTATCCCATATTATAAAATCATAATTTTCATATCTAAAATCATCAGCGCACTTATATCTGACGGTACCAAGTTTTTGGCGCTGTTGCACTTATATCTATCGGGGATCAAGTTTTTGGCGCCGTTATCGGGGAAAATTAATTTAAATTGCATTTTAAAGAGAATTAAGAAATTATAAATTTTTACTTTTCTTTGTTTTGTTAGTGTGTTGATTGTAATATATTAGAAGATGTTTTAAAAAGGGGAGTAAAATTAGAGGATTTTTAGTGTGACAGGCTAAAAGCCCCTAATTTGGTTTGAAGTTTTGAATTTTATTATGAGAAGCTAGCCCCCAGGTGAAGGGAATCGAAGGAACTCTAGAGTGAGAGCTGGTATCTTCCCAGCCTAACCATGTTTAAAATGATAAAATTTCAAATTAAACAATGTTCTTTATAGAACCAAGTAAGGGTAAAGAATACATTTGCTTCTATTTTTCACAACAAATTTAAATACTTCCACAACAATACTTTCATAATTATTACTACTTTATAAAAGAAAGAAAAAGATATTCTAGTTAATAGTATTTTTCATACTAATTTTAGTTAATAGTGTTTTTCATACCGTGTTTACAGTTATTATCATTTTATTTTCTTGTTTGATTTTTATAAGAAAATTTAAAGAGTTAAATGAACTATCAAACTTTTCAAAATCAAAACATACTTTCAAAAGCCAATTAAAAAAGTAAAAAGATAATTTTTCTTATTTCCTTAAAGATTTATCACTTTCCCTGTGGGTTCTATATCTCGGGGCTTAATCAGAAAGTCTTATATTACTTGATAAACGATACGTATACTTGCGTAGTATCCCATATTATAAAATCATAATTTTCATATTTAAATCATCAGCACATATATTTAACGGCCGGCCAAGTTTTTGGCGCACATATATTTATCGGGGATCATCCGGCACCACTATTTTCGTCCAATTCACTAAGTCCAGATGAATTTATCAAACTCAACTAAATGAAATTAATAAGTTCATCCAATTGTCTTTGCTTTATTTTGTTTGTCATTAATTTTTAGAGTTGTCTTATTTTATTGTTGTTGTGAATTTTGTTTTTTTTTTTGGTTTAACATGTGAGGTGGCATAATTTGTAGAAAATGGAAAGTACTAGAAATTAAAGTGCAGTAAAGAAAAGTATTGTAAATAAACTATAAAAGCATACCAGTCCTCTTCTCACTCTAACTGAAATGTCAGTATTTGTTGGCTGTATGTATGATCTTGGAGGGAATTAAAATATGTTGCATGTAAGGAAATTTGGAAAGACTGGTTTAAGGTGTGCTTACCGAGCCCTAAGACATAACTTGGTAGGTTCCTATTCATAGGATGATCTTCTTGAGCAAAGAATAATAGGTTCAGTTGTCCTCTAAGATATCCAAAAGTCCATAAAAGCATTTGGGGTATGACCCTAAACAACTTTTAAAATCATTTGGAAGGTTATAAGTTCCTCTGAACTTATTATGTTGCTAAATCATTCATTCATTGCAAAGTAGGATTTATTGAGTGTGTTTCAACCCTATGTTCAGTAAACTTGTTTTACTTATCCCATGAGTGGGGTAACTATCACTTGATATTTCATTTTATATATTATGTGGGTGAAGGTACTTTAAAGGATAGATTGATTTGTTAAGGAATTTAGCCAATTAATTTAAAGTTGGGCTAATAGTGTTTTCAAAATATTCTTAATCAATCATGTTTTCTTCTCTAAACCTCATTAATCAAAATTTTGAATTAAGCCTAGTTCACTACTAAGCCATTAAAAATTATGGGTAAATTTATAATTTCAGGAATGTTAAGTTAAATGTCATTAAATCTTTATCCATGATTGTATTATCATCAAACCCTTAGATAGGCGTCTTAAATTAGTGAGTTATTATCTTCCCTCACCTTAGAATCATTTTAATTATTTATTTTTTAGGGTTTTAATGAGTTAATTATAATTAATGTCATTATAAATTAGTTAAATCCATTTTATATTTTTCCTAGGTCCTCTGACCACAGTGAACCTACCAAAATAAGTTTTGTATTTTTCTGATTTATATTCTAGTTATTATAACTTTTAAAATAAAATCGAGGGGATTAACTTGAAAGTTAGGGATCTTTGGCTTGAGATGTCCTCTGACCTTTGAAAACTATAAGACGATCTCTAACAATAGATCCTACAATTCCTCCAAATATCATGTCATGGTGGTTAATATTTAGTGAGTTATGATTAAAATAGGTTTTTGACTATTTAATTAATTAAAAATACATAATAAATAGTTTTGATTTTTATTCCACATTATTCTCCTCTGTTTACTGAGCAAGAGGGTATTATTGTTTATTTTTGTGATTTTTCTACACCAAGTTATGGATTTTTAAGAAAATCTGAATTAAAATAAATCATAAATCCCTTAATTTTCCATTTATCCAACACAGCGCCACCTCAACCGAAGGAGCTCCGAAGCTTCATGTGGCACTCTTCCATTCGACGTTGCCATCTGACTCAACAGTCACGCATCCTGCAGTTCATGTATCATTTGCTCATTCGACACAATCTAGAGCATCCATCCATTACACGCGCGAATCAACGGCTCATGGTCATCGTCCCCAATAACCTAACCCATAAACCGTCCACACTAAAACCCTAAGATCTCTTCCTAGACTCAACCAAATCACTTCGGGTTTGTTCCTACACCTTCATCTAGTCTAGACGAACATATCCATACGCTTTATCAACTATGAAATTAAACTTTTCTTCACAATGTCTTAAAGTGAGCTCAAAATGAGGAAAAAAGGTTTATACCTTTTCCTGAGAGGTGTGGCCTCAGTCGGGTGCTTGCAGAAGCTTCAGTGAAGTATGGAGAACTTCTTGTAAGTGGGGTCTGGTAGAAGGTCTGGTTCAGAACTGCCTCAGCAGGTGGAGAGGCTGACGAGAATGTCCGGTGTAGAGGTGCAGGAAGATGGGGCTTTCATTGGAGAACTTCCTCTCACTTTGGTGAAGCTCAGGGAATGGTCAATTTAAGGTTTGGTGGAGTGGGGTGAAGTGTCCTGTTTCTGGCCTGATTTTGAGCTCTGAAATTAAGCTCAGCTAGTGGGAATTAGGCCTAGAAAATGGTGGGGATGAGCTTCTCTCCGCTATTAGAAGGTCTAAGAACAATTTGGCATAGTTTTGTTTAGGTTTTGTGCCCTCTCCCTTTTTGGTTGTGGGGGTTGTGTTTAAGTAAAGGGGGAGGAGTGGTTGCCATGGCTACAATCTCGGTGAGCTGTACTACTTAGGTGGATGGAAGAAATGTGCAAGTGGCCAATGGGAGTGAGCCAGCTCAGGAAGTTTCAATTTTGAGTTCAAGTCTTGGAGTAGCTCTCAGTTTTGGGGTTTTTCGGGCACTAGGCCGGCCGGCCAAGTCAGGGGAGGTGGCTAGGGTGGTCAGGTGAGCCAGAGGAAGAGTTAATGGTGAACATGATGGCTGGTGATTGCTTGTAACAAAGATATATTTGGTTTTGCCCAAAATGGGAAGAAATCCCATAATTTGGGGACCCTTGGTCCAAGGCCCATGTAGGTGGGGATAGGTGGATCTAGGTTGGTTCCTAGAGTTTAAATGCTAGCTATGGTGGACTTGGGTTAGTCAATTTGGCTTGGTTTGCTCACTTTTAGAGTTAGGGTTCAAAATTAGGGTTTTTAGTCAACTTGGGTCTAGGTTCAGTTTGGGCTAAAGTTTGGGTTAATTGATTAATAAATTTGGTGTAGATAATTTTCATGAGGAGTTTTGAAAAGAAATTGGATGATTTTGAATTGATTTGGAGGGTCATATTGGGTGAATTTGGCTCATGACAAATTTAGGGCATTTGGGCTAGACCTGGGTTTAACATGGATGAGGGTTTAGATTTGGTTCAATTGATGGTTCAAGTTGGTCCAAGGGATTGTGGTGAAGAGGTTTGGATATCAATTGGGTGGAAATTGTGGGGTTATGAAGTTCGATTTGGTGACATTTAGAATTTAGGTCAAAATTAAGGGGGCTTAAAATTTGGTTTTTAAATTGGCTTAATTGGGCTTGGATATGGTTTATATTGAGCTTGAGGATTATGAATTTTGATTTGGAATTGAAATTGAGGGAGTTTGAAGTCAATTTTAAGGAAATTGGAGGTAATTTAGGCATTTTGGGTCTTTAGAGGCAATTTGGGGATTTTGGCCAAAATTGGTCAACTTGGTCAAATTGGGCTTAATGGAGTGGTTTTAATTGGTTTTGAGCTCATTTGGAATGTTTTTTGAGATTTTGGGAATTTTTTGATTTTTTGGAATTTGAAAGTCATTTTGGTAATTTTGGGGGTTTAGGGGTATGTTGGGCATTTTGGGTAATTTGGTGGATTTTGGTCAATTTGAATGTTAGGAAATGTTTTGAAATCATTTTATGAAGAAAGTTTGAGAATTTTAGCACTTTTAGGAATTTTGGAAAAAAATTAGAGTTGTAGGGGCAATTTGGTAATTTTGGTGATGTTTGGGCTAAGAGGGTCAAAATTAGGAATTTTGGTAAAATCGATATTTATTGAAAATATTGATCAAGAGGTCAGCCTATTTGAGCTATGGACCAAGGAAAAGTTCTATTTTGGATCCTCCATGTGTTGGTCCTAGCCAAACCCTAACCTATGGTTAAGAGCTTGGGGGCACCACCCATATGAGTTTCCAAAAGTGTAAGGGACCAAGGTTGAGTGTGTTTGGTTTATAAATTTGGGTTAGGAGTGAAAGTGAGGTATTTGTGTGTGTGTGTGTGTGTGCAAGACTAACCCAGACAGTTGATCCACTTTAAAAATTACATATTTTTAGTGTATATTTCATGCTAGCTTTATGCACATTTTTAAAGATATTACACTTTAAAGGAAGGAATTTTGCATATTTTTGTCTTAAGTATAAAAATATGATTTTAGAGAAAATCAAGAAAAAACTATGCAATTTTGAGCCAAAATAAGCAAGGAAGAAAATTCTAACTTAGCACACATTGATATGTCTTTCTATGCTTAATATCTTTTATATTTCTCACATGTTTTTGAATGAAATAATACTTTTGAGAAAGGTTGTTTTTATGTCTATCTTGTAAGTGAAGATGTTAAGAATGCAACACAACTGAAATGGGTTGAAACGGAGCCAAACGGAGCAAAACAGTGGAGTTGCGCACAGGGCGATGCCTAGGTGCCAAACCCAGCGCCCAGGCGCCAGTGACGACGAGAAAACGGCGCCTAGGCGCCAAAATCATCCAAAAATGGTTATTAAACGGATTTTTGACAACTTTGGGAGTTATTTTTTACGGTGTTAAGTAGTTTCTAAACCTTCTAGAATACTGGAAGTTACTCCTAATATATAGGACATGTGATACAATGTATCTGGACACATTGGAATGGTTTTAATCGCGAAGAGGTGCGACCCAAAGTGAAGGGGTGCGAAGACTTGGTCACAGGATCCCGACGCCTAGGCGCCAGAGTCGGTTTCTAGAAAATTCAATGAATGTGGACTACTTTTGAAGAGGTGCCTTAAGCAACCCTTGGCCATTTTCAAAGCTCTATAAATATGAGATATTTGTATAGGAAAAAGGGCCTCTCTTGCCTCTCTCTCGTCTCTCTCTCTCTCTCCCCCTCTCTCTTTCTTCCCCCTTAGTCATTTTAGTCATTTTAGAGTTATGAAGATGTAGATTTCTACATCTTATGGAGAGATTAGTGATGGATTTTGAGATATTTATGTAAGGGATGTACGAGCGGCACATGGATCGGTGGGAAACTTTGGTGAAGAGATCTTCTTTTCTTCAGAGGGAAAAAGCTAAGTAATGTGTTCTTCGTTCTTATTATTGTAAACACTTTCTAGTGGATTTTCTTTGTTTTAAATCGAGTTTTCTGTCGTGATTTATCCATGTTTCGTAAGTGATTTCCTTTACTCTTTCTTTTAATATGAAGTAGTGGCATGTGCAGGAAAATTATTTTTATGATAGAATTATCTAATAGATGCTTCTAGGTGACA
This sequence comes from Papilionanthe hookeriana x Papilionanthe teres, assembly GCA_022702705.1. NCBI lineage: Eukaryota > Viridiplantae > Streptophyta > Magnoliopsida > Asparagales > Orchidaceae > Papilionanthe > Papilionanthe hookeriana x Papilionanthe teres. Next base: position 60,479,098 of record CM040439.1, on the reverse strand, counting down.
GATAGTTTCATAAATATAATAGAATACTAATGAAATAAGTTCCTTGTTGGCACTTAATTTATTACACAATTCTTTCAAGTCTTTTACTTCTTATGTCATTATTTTCATTTACTTTTATTTTGTAATGAAATAGATGCTTGTTTAGGAATTAAGATTTGCTTAGATATTCTCTTATTAAATTATGGTGATGCTATTCATACTGGATCTTTGTTTACTTTACAAATTGATCACTTGTATTGTTAAAACACGTTGAAGAATTCGAGACTATCTGGAGATGAGTTCTTAACTAGTAGATATCACATGAATCCTTGGGTAATCGAAGGCTATATGCGGGTTATTCATGGTGAAGTGCAAATAAATAGGGAGATATTGTTTATTGGGCGCAGAATTGATTAGTTTTAGAGTGACATACTAAATTCTATGAATTTGGTCTATAGAAAGGGAACGGGTCAATGGTTGGGCCGACCATAGCCACCCTTGGACATCTAGTAGTGTGAGCCTAGATTAACCCATTCTACTAATAAAACATCATGAACCGATCTATAGATTAGCCTGATGTTCTTTACACTGGATCGAAAGGGTAAAGAATAGGATTGCTTCATTGAGCACTACTTACATAAAATTCTAAGCATTTCTTTCCTACACATTATCTATGTAATTGCAAAAGAAATGTAGTTTTTATTATCTCGAAATTCTCCAAACCAATTTATCCATAAGTTGTCTTTTTATTTAAGAACTTTATTTATGATTAGTTATTAGAAAACCTATTTTAATCGACATTCCAAATTTAGGCCTTATAGAAATATACTGGAATTAGCCTAAAGAATTGCTTACCTCGCTTCTCTGTGGGATCGATATTAGGGTTATAAAAGAAAACTCTATATTACTTGAAACGATACGTATACTTGCGCAGTACCCCTAGTCTGTAAAATATTTTCTAAAATTTGACAACATTTTGATTTTATACACTAGCCGCTATTTAAAAATTGGGTAAAGTTTTTTGTCATCTTTTGGAAGCAAAAATTACTGCGTTATTGCGGGTTGGGTCAACAGTCAGGGTTAGTCCTAAAGCTTGACCATCTTATAGGCGACTCTTCTTGAGTTTCCTAATGCTTGGCTCCATCCTAGTGCTAGAGGTTGGTAGGAAGCACATGAAACTCCAAGTGAAGCAAATAAGCATTTTGAATTTCTAGTGGGGAGGATTTAATTGCTAGTCATCTAATATAGTTACCAAGAAATCCTACGGCTAGATCCTAAGCTCCTAAAGAAAGACTAGACCTCAATAATAATGAGGTCGCCTTATCTTAACCCGAATCTAATCCAAGGCTAATATACATATTTTTTCGTATTCGATATGTATTTCACATGTCACCTCATGTTCGTATATTATCACATATTTCGGATGTTATCTTATGTTTTAAATGTTATTTCATATGTTCTTTCATGCCTAAAGACAAAATAATAACAAAAAAATATATAAAACAAAAACAATGACGAGAACTTCTAAAGAAAGCCTTGATTTCTCAATATGACTGACAAAACCTATAAATCAAATAAAACATTAATGCAAATACTAAACTTTAAATAAACATCTAAAACACATCTAGATAAAAAAACGATAACTAAACCTAGGTAGATCTGACATGAACATTAGGCTAGCTAAATTAGACACCAAACCAAGGGTCATAGTCCTACCCAAGGTTAGTCTGAGTATAGAACCATGGGTTAGTTCAGATACCTAGTTAGTGTTAAGGACTAGGACATGCAAAACAACCAACTACCCGTGAGACTAAAGAGAATTCCTTAGAATGAAGTAACACATGTTTACTGATCAAGGTATTTCATACTACTTCGAAGCTACAAATCATCCATTCTTTGACATTTAAGGAGGATTCTTAGTTTTGAGGCCGGTCATAGTTAACAAATAGCATGTTCCCGAGATGCGAAAAGCCATGGGCATCTTGACTAGGGACGTTATTCCTAAATTTTAGGATAGTCCACCTAAAAAACTCATTATGAAGTTTAAGGTCATAGTATCCATCTAGAAATCATTTCCTACCTGACTTTATCCTAAGTCTAGTTTTTTAATTATCCCCGTCAGTCAAATCCTATATCCATTATTTATCTTTTGATCTCAGCTAATCAATTTAAATTTATCATCAATTGCTTCTACTGATACACATAGAAGATAAAATCCTATGTCTTGGGCCTTTCCCATGAACGTGTTGTCATCAGATTATATGTTCCATCCTTTGGACTTAAATCTTCCAATTTAGACCATCCAATCATGAAAGTCTGATTTCTGGCGATTTGACATATTGTATTAATCGAGAAATTTTCTTTAGGACTCACAACTATAAAGATGTAATTAATTATTGGAGTTTGCTCTTATAGGAACGAGATCACAGAATTAATATAAACCCTATCTTATACATGTAAGCCAAGGGAAGAATCCTAGTTACGTAAACCCTAAAGACTTCCCTCATCTAAATGATTGGATCCATTATGAGGAAAAATTTCTATCTATCGAGATAGTATATTACACTTCGTATATTGTGTTCGATTATTTAAATAGGAATCTTACAAAGACCTATCATTATCCTTCAGACAAATAAAAGTCTTCCACCAACTTTAATGGAAGTTTCTTAAGTAATAGTGACTGAAAAAAACTAATCCAATCATTTGGACCAATAACAAATGAAGGTATCCTTAAAATAATTTAATTCATGTGTATTATCATAACCATTAGATTTTGTTCTACTATATTTTGTTATTTGAATATGTAGTCTAAGAATGTGGTGGCCGTCATGGACTTTCCGGGCAGAGATGCATTACCAACACATGCTACACTTAATTGATCAATGTTGTAGAAGATTCATCGATAAATCGGCTGTTATTTACATATTTTCATAAGTTGCAAAATTAATTAAAATTTACTTCACAAGCCTTTTGTGTTGACCATGTAAGGATGATGTTATGGTTATTGTCAGCCACACTGTAATAATTTGATTCATTCTTACAAACAAGTACCTATCCAATGAACATTTCAATGCATTTGCTTTACTTTTGGAGGAAAAAGGGAATGAATCTCCAAAGTTATACAAGCATTTCTTGTACATATCATTTTTGCATTGGGTAACTATACATGGTGCCTTATTTTATTTATTGTTAAAAGAAAGAGGATGACATCTTTTATATTTCACGTCTACTTCCGATATGGGAATGATAGAAAGAGGTTCGTAGAACATGTAACAAAAGAAAATGTCTAAAGGGCAATACCTCTGCTATTTCCCATATATTGATAAGCAACATTGGACACTCCGGGTTACGGAATTAAATTCAAAGAAATGGCATCGATACGATTTACTGTCTGAACAGTATCACAAGGAAATAACTAATTAACTTGTAAGAAAATCATTATTACATGCTTCAATATGTCAATACATGCTTCAGTATTGTGACAGTTTTTCTTGCTTTCTGTAAATTCATAGATCAAACGCATTATGTGAGACAATGGTGAGGCATTTTGGTCAACATACTTTGACTTTCCATCTTCAAAATTGATCTGATGTGGATTTATTGTAGAAAAGAAGGCATGACGCAGGTTTTTGAATAGCCTACTTTTTCCCGTCAAATGTTATAGCTGGCTTCGAAGGCTGGCTCCAACCATTGCTAAAAAAGACCTTTTTAACCTTTTTATTTAACATCGCAAAGTGAGTCATCTAAACAAACAACTGTTGCAATTTTACTGGAGTCCGAATAATATTATTGGAGTTCAAACACGAAACTACATCCATACTCCATACGAAATATTGTTCATTGCCTATGATGAAAACATCATCCACAACAATTTCCATGATGATAATGGCCACCTCAAACTATTTTAGAGAAAATCAAACCAAAATGAAAGAATCTGATAACGTTAGTAATTAAATCAGTTCTAATATAAAAACATTTAGCCTAACAATAATAGCCAACCACTCGAGACACAAGGCAATAAATATTTTAACAAGACAGTGCGACTAAGCCCAAAACTTTAAAATGCCTTGACAAAAACACCAAGAAACTCGATCATTAAGTGGTTCAATATGCATCATAACAAAAAACTGCTTTTTGAAATACTATGGAGTTCATATATTCAAATCATACAGAAATAAAAAATCTATTACAACTTACAGCATAAGCACACGTGCAGAGCAGCATCAATAAGAGTTGGAATCATAACAAGGCTAATAAAAAAGTTCATAATCCCTATTGCGTTATTGATCCAGTTGACAAAGCAGATTCGCACTAAATCATGATGACAAAAAAATCATTCGTTCTTCTTTTCTTTCATAGTCTTTTCAGCACTGAAACCGGTGTAGGGAGCAACGTTGAATGCATATTGTTGGATGACAGCGAAGACAACCATCTCAAGAATTACAAGGACGTTCTGTATGGCTTCCTGGATATGCTCTACATCCAACCAGAAATGATGTGATTTGATTACTCCAACAGAGACCAAGACATCAAGCACCAATCCCTGCCATCAAAACTCCATTATTTTCTTATTAGAACTGGAAAGCTCTATTCATGAAAAGAAGAGGAAGATTTAGATGCGTACCATTCAATTCCTATATATTTGCATATTTAACACCTAAACTTCAGTTATGGAAGAGTTCAAGTGACAGTAGATCTCACGTTTATTCTCCAATTTTTATGAGAAGAAAACTACACAGTAACTTCTTTTAAACACCAGACAAGAAGTCACATTTGTGGCCTCGGCTTGCGTGTCGAAGGTTAAAATCTCCCGAAAAAAAAAGAATTTTTGTAATATATATACTAGTTATTCTGGAGCTGCTTTAGGTGGCAGCTATATTACCAGGCTCCTCTAAAAATAAATTGTGCCATTTTCTATGATTTTTATGTTTTCTGATATTAAAATTCTATTTTTAGTAGCTATTGTAAAGTAGTTTTAAACAGGAGGCCATATCTATCTATCTATATATATATATATATGTGGAAGCAGAATTGGCTGCAGTATATTGGGCTGTTCAGCTAGCAAACCTGAACCAGTGGAGTCATCTATTGGTGGAAGTTGACTCAGCTAGCATACTACAAATTCTTTTGGAGACAGAGACATCTTCCTGGCACCTTTCCTACTGGAGAAACAAGATCAATGCTCTTAGGGATCAAGTGGAGTTTCACGTGTCTTTTATCTATAGTGAAGGTAGAATACCTGCTCACTGGCTTTCTAGAAGTGATTTAACCTCTACTGATATCATTGTTTCTTCCTCTCCACCTCTTGCTCTTCTTTTTCTTTTGGAGGGTGACCTGTTACAGGTCCCTCATCTCAGACTTTGTAACTCTTTTACTGCAATGAATTGACATTATTTATATATATATATATATATATATATATATATATATATATATATATATTAACTTATAAAAGATGGTGGCGGCTTTGGAGGGAGGTGCTCTGCTAGGGTTAGAGCATGGCTGATGACTGCGGCGGCGCGGTTGGGGAGGTGACTGGGAAGATTCCAGTGCTGTCTTACACTCTTTTCCCTTTGTTCTGACTGTCAAGGTGGTGGTTCTTGAGGTTCCCTGGGTTTTGGTCCTTCCCGGGCTCCTCCATGTTCAAATTGTTTCTATTGTTCCATTGGTTTTAAACGTCTCTTGTTTGAATGTATGGTGGCTCCTATAGATCTGAATACTAATGTCGAATGGTCTAAGGCCACTTATGTTGAAGTGGTAGGTCGTGGCTTTACTAATCTCCAACACATTGACTAACTTGTCTTTCCACAAACACTCCATGATGCGGCAGCAGGGAAAGGGACCTGTCCTTATATTCACCCTCTTGGTGAAAAGGAAGGCTGTCCTGCTATTTATTTTTCTGAACAAGAACTGCAAGCTTTAAATGAGGATGTCACGCTAGCTTTAATAGGTAAATTTGCCTTGGGTCACCCAGAGATGGAGTTGGTGAGAAGGTTCTTTGAATCATTCCAATTTTCTGGGGCTTGGAGGTTGGGCCTTCTTGATGGTCGACACCTACTCATTCATATGTCTAATGAAGAGGATTATAGTCGGTTGTTTGCCAAACAATCCATTATTATTGCAGGCACTGAAATGAAATTGCAAAAATGGACTCCATATTTTGATACTAGCAAAGACCCCCCTGTGGTTCCAATTTGGTTTAAATTCCCTAACTTACCTTATAGGTATCTATATAATCAGAATGTGTTATTTCAGATTAGTAGGGCACTTGACACTCCTTTGAAGATGGACACTCCCACCTTTAATAAAGCCAGGCTTGCTGCTGCCAGAGTTCAGATAGAAAGAGACATCACTTTACCTGAACTCCACAGAGTTCGGGTTGGTTTCTCCCCTTGAATTTGCTTGGCAAGAAGTAGTGATGGAACAAAAGCCTTATTATTGTCATCATTGCAAGATGTTTGGTCATACCAAGGACAGATGTTACAGGCTACTTCCCCCCTCCAGAAAACCCCATTTTCTAAAAAGATCTGCTGGACTAGCTGAAGGACCTATTGGAGAAGCTGAAGTAATAGGACCAACTACTATTTCAGTAGCAAATCCTTTACCTCAAGCCACTCCTGTTATTTGTACTGAGGCCACTGAACAATTGCCCTCTCAGAATCAGCATAACACCACTTTCCAGGGTTTCATCATAGGGAGAGGGTACTGATTCATTTTCACATAAAGCACCTAATTGGTTTTTTCTGTCAACCTTTTTTTTAATATGATATCTCAATTTGAGATGAGAATGATTAGGTGGATGAGTGGCTTTACACTTAGAGACAAAATGCGAAATGAATAATATTTGTGATAGGGTTGGTGTAGCTCCAATGACGGACAAAATTTGAGAGAGTCGCCTTAGATGGTTTGGTAACATTAAATGTCGACCATCTAATGATCCAATTAGACGAGTAGATGATCTAGACTCGACTTATGTTAAGACAGGCAGAGGTAAACCTAGAAAGATTTGGGCTTATTGTGATCTTAATTTATTAGAATTAAATGAAAATACGACACTAAATAGGACGCAATGGAGAAAAAGGATTCATGTAGCCGACCTCACTTAGTGGGATTAAGGCTAAGCACTCTTATAAACATGTATTTATAAGTTATCGATATGTTAGATTTTCATATGGAATATGTTTGATACTAATATCTTGTAATTGTCTTTTTACTTTGTCAGCAAAAAGGATGGGTAAAGTTTCAATAAATATTTTGTTTCTAGTTTGTACTATTTGTATATGGTAGAGAGATTACTCTAATTAAAATGATATCTTTATATCATTATCAAAAGAGGCCGGGAGAGGAGGCAACATATGGAAAACATAAAGGTTTAGAAGTGAAAGTTGATCTACCGGAGTTCGAATGAGGAATGGATTCAGATGATTTCATTGAATTGTTGCAGTCGGTTAAGACAAACTTCGAGTACAAAAAGGTGTTGAAAGAGAGAAGAGTGAAGCTCGTGGCCATCAAATTGAAAAAGTACTTCTATGTTGTGGGAAAATTTGCGATGCAAAGAAGGATAGAAGGAAACGACAAGATTACTAGATGGAAGAAGATGAGGAAGAAGATACAGAGAAAATAATTACCTCATCACTACCATCAGAATATGTTTACTATCACCTACAGCAAAGAGACCTATCATTAGAAGAGTTCACGACACATTTTGAGCAGCTTTAGATGAAATGCAAGTTGGTCGAGTCAGAGGAACATACTATAGCCAGCTATTTGGAAGGTTTCAAGCCAACCATCAACAATGTTGTCCAACAACAGCCCTACTGGTCACTGGGAGATGTCTAGAGCTTAGCATTGAAGGTGGAGTGAGAGCAAAAATAGAGAAGACAACTACCACCATTCAAAAAGTCACCTGTAGTTGGAGACATCAACAGAAGCACGCTCAAAGAAATTGAGAAAATTAGTCGGGATAATAATAGAGTGAGAATAAGCCTACGAAGAGTAGCACATCCACTACAGTCCCAGCTAGAAAAAGCTTCAGATGTCATGGATTTGGGTATATCGCCTCCAGTTGTGCAATGAACAAGTTATTTTCCTTACCGAGCAAGGTGCAAAGGAGAAAGTTAGCGACAATGAAGCAGTTGAAGAAAAGCGTGAGGAGTATCAGCTTCTACAAAGTGAGAGCTAGATGTTTATGGTTCCACAAGTCCTCCAGACGAAGACATCAAAGGAGCAAAAGATGCTTTGCCACAAAATATTCTACACTTACTACAACATGAATGGAAATGTATGCAACAGCATCATAGATGGACGTAGCAGCAAAAATGTTACATCAACACTGATGGTGGACAAGTTGAGCATTTCGAAAAAGAGACATCCTCAGCCACATTCCCTAACATGGCTAAAAAATAGAAAACAGGATCAGCATTGATAGAGAGTCTCGTGGAATTTTGGATTGGGAGCCAAGTGTAGAATCAATCTTGGAGCTATTTGGTGCCCATGGCTGCCTGCCAAATTTTGCTAGGGAGACTGTGGAAATATGATCACCAAACTCAACATTATTGGTAAAAGAAGACCTACGCATTCACAACAGATGACTAGTGCATAACCCTTCCGCCGCCTTCAATGAAGCCCAAGATTAGAAGTGCCCTTTCAGTGGAGAAGTACAGGGAGGATAAGTTTTGGTGATGACAGAGGACTACGAGAGAGAAGACCCAATAACAGACACAAGATAACCAGTATAGAGAGAGTTTCAAGACATTCCATTCACAAGCTTACCATCCTGGCCACCAACATTCAGAGAGATTCAAATTGTCCTCACCTCAGATCAAGTTGAACCAATCTTGGGTTGTTTTTAGTGAATTCCATACAATAGAGACTCCCAAACTTGGTGTGGAATCTTGTCTCAGCTCAATAGCGACTCCCAAATGGTTGGAACGATATAGATGTTTGATTTCGGGTGGGGAAAACTCCTCAGGTGCTTTGGGGATAGTGCATTTTCCAGTGGGATACAGGTGCTTCTCGGTCCACAGTCGAAAACCCCTCAACTCCGGGAGATTACAGCAGCTCTGCTACTTTCAACGTCAAAGAAAAGCTTCAATGAATGAAGTTAAAACTCCCCAACTCTGAGATATTTAACGTGGAAGCTCAAATTACGTAGCGCCTCCACAAGCATCCCCCGCAATGTTCCATCTGGACTGAACTAGTAAAGACTCGGGCATGAGGGACTCACGCATCCATTTCACAGTTGATCCAATTCTAATTATATAAGGCTTATATTTGTGATCAGTGTTTCTCGGTTTGTATATTTGCTTGCGACTTCTGTCAGAACAGCCTCCGAAATCCTGTTTTTCCTTTTTAAGGCTATATCATATGGCGAGAATGTGCTCCGGCCGTAACTCGTCGAGAGGTGACGTCTATCCTTCCTTCTGCTTATTGTCGCCCCTTCCAACCCCTCTAAATCCCTAATGTTGTCCTTAGAAGAGATGCAACAAGAAATCTGTAGACTTTAGCAAAGGTTAGTGAGGTTTGATAACGGGAGCCATGGAGAAATTACTCGCATCGTGATAAGGACAGTGGATTAAAAGGCTGGGATGAGAAATTGAACTCCTTCCATACGGAAGACTTCGGTGATAAGGATAGACCACGCCGCTTTAGAATTCATCATTAAGGGTGGCTAAGAGAAGGCGACGTATAAATGACAAAGATTTCGGAGTGGAAGTGGATCTGCCAGAATTCGAAGGTGGGATGGATACAAATGATTTCAACAAATGTTAGTCAGTTGAGAGAATCTTCGAGTACAAGGGATGTCAGAAAATAGGAGGGTCAAGCTCGCGGCTATCAAATTGAAATAGAGTGCTTCTTTGTGGTGGGAGAATTTGCAGAGGCCAACAAAGGCAGAACTGACAAAATTACCAAATGGGAGAAGATGAGGAAGGAGATGCAGAGGAAATACTTATCACCTCACTAAGGTCGGGATATACTTCTGAGGCTCCATCACCTACAACAAAAAAAACTATCAGTGGAGGAGTTCACGATACAAGTTGAGTAGCTTCAGATGAAAAACAGTTGGTTGAGCCAGAGGAACGTACTACAGTTAGATATTTGGGAAGTCTGAAGTCAGCTTTCAGTAATGTAGTTCAATTACAGCTAGAGCTGTCAAAACGGCTCGTTGTTGGCGAACAACTCGTGTTCGATTCGTTCGCTAAGTTAAAAAGCCGAACACGAACACTTTTTTTTGCTCCATATATAAACGAGTCGAACACGAACAATGATTTGTTCGTTCATGTTCGACTGGTTTTGGCTCGAAATACAACTCATCAATTTTATATATATATATATATATATATATATATATATATATATATATATATATATATATAATTGATGAGTATTATTTTAAAAAATTAAATTAACTGCAATGCTACAAAAATTTATAATCAATTAAAACTATTAATTAAAAAATAGAATAAAAATATATTAAATTATATTTAAATGATGTTTTAATATAAAAAATAAGATTTAAAATTTTCGCTAACCCTTAACATCCTATGGCTGCGTGATAAGGGTTGTTAGAACGACTCTTTGTTCGCGAACAGCTCGTGTTCGGCTAGCTAAGAAAACAAGCCGAACATGAACACACTTTTTGTGTTCGAAATATAAACGAGCTGAACATGAAAAACGATTTTTTTTAGGGAGCCGAACATGAGCTGAGTCTGGGCTCGCTTTGTTCGGCTCGTTTACACCCCTAACTGCAGCCATATTAGTCACTATTAGATGTCCATACTTTGCATTGAAGGTGGAGAGACAGCAGAAACAGAACGGGAAACTACCACCATTCAGACAGCCACCTGTAGTTGGAAACATCAGCAAAAGCACGCCTTAAACAGTTGAGAATACTAAGGTGTTGAGACATCAGCAGAAGCACGCCTTAGAATGTTCACGACACAGCTTGAGCAGCTTCAGATGAAAATAAATTGGTTGAGCCAGAGGAACATACTACAACTAGATATTTGGTAAGTTTGAAGCCAGCTTTCAGTAATGTAGATCACTGAAGCCATATTGGTCACTAGGAGATGTTAATACCTTAGCATTGAAGGCGGAGAGACGACAAAAACAAAGCGGGCAACTACCACCATTCAGGCAGCTACCTGTAGTTTGAGACATCAGCAAAAGCACACCTTAGAGAGTTAAGAAATCTAGTCAAGATAAAGAGAGAGCCACTAGGAGTGAGAAGAAGCTTGAGCAAACTAGCACACCCACTACAGTGCCAACCAAAAAATGCTTTAGATGTCATGAATTTGAGCACATTGCCTCCAATTTCCCAATGAGCCGAATTATGTCCTTTACTAAGTAGGGTACGGAGGAGGAAGTTAGTGATGATAAAGCAACTGAAGAAGAGGGTGATGAGTATCAACTTCCCCCAGATGAGGCTTGTGGTTCGAGGAGTCATTCAGACTGAGGCGTCGAAGGAGCAATAGTCATTTTGTCAAGTACAATATTCTACACTTATTTCACTATGAATGAAAAGATAAGCAACATCATCATCGATAGAGATAGCAGAAAGAACGTAGTTCAACATTGATGATGAACAAGTTGAGCATCACGACTCTGAGACATCTCCAACCATATTCCCTGACATGGTTGAAAAATGATAATAGGATCAATATTTATAGGTGTCTCGAGAAGTTTTTGATTGGGAACCAATTGTAGGATTTGGTTTTGTGAGATGTGGTGCACGTGAACGTCTGTCATCTTTTGTGGTGGAGACCGTGGACGCAAGACTCAAAATAATGGAAACAAGAACAACTAATCATTCACCAAATATGACAAGCACATAAACCTACTATCTTTTGAGGTTTCAGAGATTACAAATGCCTTTGCCAATAAAGTAGTATTAAGAGGATCAGTCTTAGTGATGAAAGAGAACCAAGACAGAAAAGAGCCGATAGCAGACAAAAGATAACCAGTATAGAGAGAGTTCCAAGACATTTTGTTCTCTAGCTTATCACCATAGTCGCTACCATTCAGAGTGATTCTGATTGCCCTCACCTTAGATTGGCTTGAACCAATCTCAGGTTGTTTTTGGAGAATTCACAGGAATACACCTCCCAAAGGATCCCGATTCAGCTTAGTAGGGTAACACCAAATGGTTGGACCGATATGGATGTTTGCTTGCAAGTGGGAGAAACTCAGGTGCTTTTGGAACATTGCAGTTGCCAGTGGCATCAAGTGCTTCTTGGACAACAGTCGAAGACCCCTCAACCCTGAGAGATTATAGCAGCTCCACTACTTTCAAGTGCAGATAAAAGCTTCAATGAATGAGGTCGAAGCTCCCCCAAGTTCGGGATATTGATGGGGAGCTCAAATAATGATGAGGGTGAAGCGTAGAGGGATCCGCAACCACGATATACTTCATCTGGAAGGAACCGGTCCAGATCTGGGGGGGGCTAGTCAGCTCTTCCATGAGGGATTGCCATCTCTATAGGAGAATCAAATCTTAATTATCTATGGCTTATATATGAGATTCTTATTTTTAAGTTTGTAATTTTTGCTTGAGATTTTTATCAGGACAGCCTCTGATGTCCCGTTTTTCCCTCCTAGGTTGTATCCAAAAACGAAAAGGTGCTCGGCTGAAACTCTTTCGGAGATGATGTGTATCCTTCCTTCTTCTGCTTGTTGACGCCCCTTCCAACCCCTCTTCTCACTGCTGCCACCCTTCTCATCTATCTGCTGCTTGCCTGCACTCTTTCCAGCCACTTGTTGCTTGCTGTCTCCCCTTTCCACTCTCTCCTGCTTGCTGCCTCCCCTTTCCACTCTCTCCTGCTTGCTGTCGAGACCGCAGGACAGCCATACACCCGTACTCCATATGCTGCTGCCACCTTCCCATCGCCCTTCCAGCTTCCCCACAGCTATCAAGCTGAAGGCCAGCCTTCCCTAGCTGCCCCTAGACCACCCTATCACCTACAGCTCTCAGTTTCCACCCCCTCAAATAGCAGCCCACCACCTTCGAGCCTTGCCCTACTAGGTATTTATGTTTGAGTCGTTGTTTTTCCTATTACAAGTGTCTTAGATTGTAATCATACTTCATTTTTTAGTAAAAATATTCACTTTTCTTATTGTGGCATGGCTTAACTCTGATATCAAGAGCATCTTAGAATAGCTACTTTTAAGTCCAACCAACCTTTTCTCAGTGAAATGCTGTAGTTAAAACAAGATGCACAATCACTGAAAAGCTGTGTGAATTACTCGTTGATAGTGGCTATTCTGGAAACATAATTTCTCCATCAGTTGCGCAAGCATTACAACTCAGAAAATCAAGATACACATCCCCATAAAATGAGTTGGGTCAAAAGGGGTACATACATACTATTTTGGAAATGTGTCGAGTTACTTTTTTCATAGAAAAAAACTTTGTTTCCAAGTTTCAGTGGGCTGTCCTTGATATGGAAGTATGCCATCTCGCTCTGGGTTGACCTTCACAGTTTGATATGGGGCCAATCTATGACCGTCGTTCTAATGTATTACTCATTTGAGTGGAATGGCAAACAAATTAAGTTACTGCTGACAGCTTCGATTGTACAGGTGACTGCATCCAGCAACAAAACTATTTCAAGTATCATTTCAGGTTCTGCATTGCTCTCTGCATATTAGGAATATGCTGCTTTGTTTGCTTTTGTAGTTTCTGAACAAAACAAGTAACCAATGAGCATTCCCACAGCTGCAGTTGCAATTTGCAGATATCGGTCCAACGTAAATACCCCCAATCCTGCCACCACTTTCTGCCATACAATATAAAATTGATTTTGTTCCCGGTGTCTCGTTACCAAATCTACCTCATTATAAAATAAGTCCAAAAGAACATCAAGAGCTACAGGAAATGTTAGATGAATTGTTGGCTAAACAGTAGATTCAACCCAGCTTGAGCCCATATATCGTCCCAACTTGTGCCCAAGAAAGATGGAACGTGACATATGCATGTATAGACAGCAGAGCTATCAATAAACAGCAGTTAATTATTGATTACTTTGGTTCATTTGGAAGACATGTTTGACAAACTCACTGGTGCCAAAATATTTTATAGGCTGGAATTGTGAAATGGTTATATCATCAGATATGTATACGTCCTAGAGAGACGAACGAAAAATAACGTTCAAAATGCATCAAGGATTGTATTAATGAAAGGTAAATCCTTTCAAGCTATGCAGTGCACCTAATGATTTCATAAGACTCGTGAATGACATACTGAAATTCTTGTTGAGAATATTATGTAATCCACTTTTATGATATATTAATTCTCAGTGCTTTTAATGAGCATCTACAACGCCTGTGTTGAGGTCTTATGCTCCCATACTTTACACCTCAACATATCAAAATGTCAATTTGCATCCTCACATTAGCATTTTTGGGCTTTTTTTATAACTGTTGAGGGAATTCAAAATGATGCAAAAAGTCTCAGCTATTATCAAATGTCCAACGCCTTCCCTCTCGGATGTTCACAATTTTCATGGATTGGCTAACTTCTATTGCGAATTCATTTGACGATTCAGCATAATCATGGCTCAGATATTAAACTGCTTGAAATCAAAAATATTTTCCTGATCAAGCAAACAACAGCATAGCTTTGATACTCTTAATGCTGCACTAAGAACAGCTCCTGTATTAGCCACCCTTATTTTGACAAACCCTTTCATGTGGATTGTGATGCTGCTGTCGTATGAATCGGAGCTGTCCTATCTCAAAATAATCACCCGCTTAAATACTACAGTAAAAAGCTAAGTCTGACAAGACAAAAGTGGATTGATTATGTATGATGTGGTACGTGGCTAGAGCAGTAGGAACACCATCTTCTTCAACAAAATTTCGTTGTCTACAGTGACCATTGATCTCTTAAATTTGTGTACTAACGAAGAATCAGCCGCATGCATCCTAATTGGATTGTTTTCCTACAGAAGTTTAGTTTTATACTAAAACACAATGTTGGTTTCCAAAATCGCATGGCAGATGCTCTCAGCTGAAGGTCAACCCTCCTCACTACTCTCCAGATGGAGATTAAAGATTCCAAACACATACAAGAACTGTATGCCAATGGTCGAGACTTTGCAGGAATATGGAAATAATGTAGGACAATGCATCTAGTTGATGATTACTCCATCCAGCAAGGTTACTTGTTAAACGTAAGCAAATATGCATGCCAAACTCTTCAATTAAAGAGGAGGTTTAGCTGCTCAACCAGGCAGAGAAAAACATTCGCATAGCTGCAATTTAGATCCTTTTGGCCCCGACATCGCCAAGATGCCAATCGGTTTGTTGAAAAATGTCCAATATGTCAATTTTAGAAAAGTACAGCTTGATATATAAAGCTCAACATGTCCTTCATACTAACTCCCGCTGAGGTTGGATCAAGGGGGAGGTGGAGGTGGTTATTAAGGGTTGGGAAGGTGGCGGGATGATGGACAAGATAGTTTGCTCGCATAAAATAGCAAGGCAACAGTTTCCTGGTACCGGACAGCAACGCAGCAGGTATTGACGTCACACGGCTGTCCGAGGTAATGACAACAAAGGGGAGAGCTGGAACAGTGGCTAGGTGGCAAGGAAGTGGTTTGGAATGGCTAGAACAGCAACCAAGGTCTCAGAGGGGTGTTTCTGGTCGTGGGAACTACAGCGAGGCGACAAAAGAAATGGATACGGGTAGTGGAACAGCAGCCAAGCTGGCGGCTGGAATGCAGGAACTACAGAAAGCAGCAAAAAGACATTGTTCCGGGCGGTTGCAGCAGGGAAAGGGCAACTGGGAGCAATGTGAGAGGATGTAGAATGTGATAGGGTAAGAAAATCACCACTTTCGAGGGAGTGATATAGTTGGAGCACCACGCAATCCATCTCATACAGCTCTTGAAAGGAGAAAACGGACGTCGGCAGCTGTCTTAAACAAACTCATGCCAAAAACTGACTTTCAAATCCTAGTACTCACATATATAGGAAACGCCTAAAAGGAAAAGAAGGATAAAAGGAAAAAAGTATTAAAATAAGAAAATGTGACATTTAGCCCGTTGCCCGCAATCACAAGGGAGTCACAGCTCAAGTCCACGTCTGAAGCGAGAGCACTCCCATGTTAATCTCCTGGAGTTGAGGAGATTCGATCTCATCTATCAAATCTTCTATCTACTTAGAGTATGAAATTAGGTTGATCCCGTTGAAGGTGGTGGAGCTGCTGTGGTCTCCCAGTTTTTAAGGCTCTTTGGTTGTGGCCTACAAAGCACCTGGATCCCACCGAAGACTATACTATCTCCCAAAACACTGGAGGAGCTCTCTCCATTTGAAGCCGGGTTCCATATCGGTCCAGTTTTGTGGGAGCTCGCTAATAAACTAAGTTGGTTCAACTTGTCATGTATATACTGTTGAATCCTCCCAAAATAATCCAATAGTAGCTCAATCCGATCTAAAGTAAGGGTGGCCCGAATCTCTTCAAATGCTGGAGACCATGAAGGTAAGCTATCAAATATGATATCATGAAACTCTCTCTATACCGGCTGCTTTATGTATGAAATTGACATTTCTGTCTCATAATCCTTTGTCATCACCAAAACAAATCCTCCCAACATTTCTCTGTTGGCATGAGAATCCATAACCTAGGACTCCGCAGAAGGTAAGAGGATGGTGTATTTTTCATCCTCAATGAATAAGTATTATTGTGCCTATCATGTCGAGTCCTACGATCATACTGCCGCAGTCCCCCTTGCAAAAATTGACAATCATCCATGGGCATCACATCACACCAAATATGATCCTGCAACTGGCTCCCAATTGAAAACTCCATGAGACACCTAGTGTCAATGCTAACCCTATTTCTTTCAACCAAGTCAGTGAATACGGTTGGTAATGCCTCTTAATCATAAGGCTCACTTTGTCCACCACCTGTGTGTACACCACATTCTTACTACTCCTACAATCACTATGATGAGACTACATACTCTTCCTTTCATAATGCAATGGATGAATTATATATTGTGGGAAAGCCACTGCTACACCCTCGTACCCTCAGTCTGTAAGAACTGTCAAACCACGAGCATCTCACTCGTCCAAAAAAAGATGGTACTCCTTAACATTTTCTTCAGTTGTCTCTTCGTCGCTCACTTCCTCCACTGCACCATGCTCGATGAAGGACGCAACTCAGCTCGTCAAGCAGCTAGAAGCAAATTGTCAAAAACCATGACATTTGAAGCATTTCCTTATGGGAATTGTAGTGGTTGTGTTACTCTTTTCGAATTTTTTCTCACTCAAAATGGCTCTGTTCCATACCCGACCAGTCTGCTCCACTCCCTAAGGTGTGCTCCTCCTAGGTCTCCCATTATAGGTGGTGGCCTGAATGGCGGTGGTTACCTACTCTGCTTTTGGAGCCTCTTTGTTTTCATTGCTAAGGTTTCCATGGCCCTCGGTATCCAATAAATATGCAGTTGGACCACATTATTGATGGTGGACATCAGGCCTCCTAAGTACCTAGCTATATGCTGTGCTCCTATGGCTTATTCAATCACACTTCAATTTAAGCTACAAAAATTTTGTCGTATACTCTACCTATAGTTTCGTCTACTGCAGGTAGTGGAGCTTTACGAAAATATCCTTGCAATAATGCGAGGGTAGGTGTTGTCGCTGCATCGCCTTCTTCATTTTCTCTAAAGAAGTGATTTTGTCCCATCATTCTCTCTCTCTCTCCCTCTTCAGGTTTCCTCACCACAAAAAGGCATTCTTCTTCAACTTAATGGTCGCGACTCTTCTAACATCAGGCACCTCTTTACGTTCAATGATCTGCTCAATAGTCCGCATCCACTTAAGGAACTCATCTGGAACCATTCTCCCCAAGAATTATGTCAAGATCCACTCTTGTGTCTCGATATCCTCCCACGAGCGGTTCATCTTTAAAACTTTGAATTGTCATCTCATATCTATATCTTCCAACAAATACTTTATCACTTGGCCTCCTTTCATGGTGTATCCCAAAGCATCCTTTCATAGTGTATCCCAAAGCACCCTGGTCAACCATGCTTTCCATTGAAATCATCCCCTATGAAAGGGGATTCAGATATTCTTCTTGCACTCCTCTAAGGATTTCACTGTTACGGTCGATGATGATCCCGCCTTATTTCCTTTTCCTCAATGACATCAAATTGTTGTAGCACTTAGAAAGTAGTTATTGTATGTCATCCATGATAAATTCCTCATCAAGTTCTGGTAATTGCCTCCTCGACGATGGTGTGGTTAGAGTTTGGTTGTGGATAAGTGAAAGGAGGTGTGTAGGGTGGAAAGAAAAATTTTGAGTGAAGGTAAGTTTGGGTAGTGGTGGATGCGTAGGAACCGTAATATGGGACTAAGGTTAGGCTAGCTCTGATATCAAATAAAATCGAAGTTAACTAACACAACAATAGATAAGCAAATATTATTACTGAAATTCAAATAGGAAGTTACAACCACCTAACTGACATAGAAAATAATAACAGACATGACACACTAAATATATACACACGCGCGCACGCTGGAATGTACTTCAGATAGCAGCTTTTAATATTCTAAATAGAATTTGGGAATTTCCCTGTCTCTGTTTGTTGTTGTCTTCCAGCTCCCACGCTAGAATTCATTTAATTTTCAAAGTTGCACACTTTGTTATAGTGAATCTCGTGAAAGATAGGGACTTATGCTAAAAACTAGTCTATTTACTTCATATGTGGTATACTAGCATTTTTGAAAATGAATAGCCATAAAAAAAATGTAGTCTTTCACTATTTCCAAACAACGCACTTGCATGTAAACACTTCGAACTTATCTGCTATAAAAGGAGCATGTAAAGAAAAATGATTAAGCATTCTAGTTCTATCCATATCGGAGACTTGGCGGACAAATAACAAAAAAATTTAAGCAGTTGTTAACATGAACACTACCAGTCAATATTTATACATTGTTGAGATTTGAAAAGGATGTCATTGAATTATTGAAAATATAAAATGAGATGAGCATACCTGCCAAAAACTGAAGAAAACAATTCCTTTAATGCACAAGAATTTTGCCAGAGGTTTGTGGGGCGCTAACTCCTTTGCAAAGACATGGTAAAAAAGCACTAGGGAGTACAACGCCATCGAAACAGAGATGTTTAGTATGATGGTGATTGTCCAACTAATCCAACCAGGATAAAACCCAATCAGCTCAAATAAAATCATCAGAACGGAGCACACTGGCCGAATCACCACAAACTGCCATGTCCAGAGCTTGAGAAGCTTCAGCGTATGATGTTCTAGCCTCACTTTCCGTGGCTGCATTTCAATAAATAGTAAGAAATTAGCTATGCTTGAAAATTAATACTGGAGAACTGTGTCACCACAAGCAATATAGTGATGAACTAGGGGAATGTTAGACTTAGTGGCACACCTAGTTCCAGAAGGCAGTACACTCTGATAACGCAGGGCATGATGAAAATAATTAAACATGTTTTGTACTAATATGCAGGTAATAATAAAAAGAAATAAGAAAAATTTAGACTTTTATTCCATAAATAAGGATATAACGATACAACTGAAAGAAATTAAAATGAAAATAAGAAAACAACTACCCAACCCAAAAAGAAAATACAATACCTCCTACAAAAATAAAAAATACCAAAGTAAAATTTAAATCTGGAAAGTCTGCTCCGAAGAAGGTGGTCCGATAAGTGATTAGATGAGACCGGTTATATAAAGATATCGACGGGATGAGTTTGAAAATCAAACTCCATAAATAATTACTATTTATTAAAGCATAAACGGTAACAAAAAATGACGCATGTAGTATGACCAATAAATGGGGACGATTTATCATGTGTATAAGTTAATTTGTAAGGACTACCATATGCTTATAATCACGAATAAGAGTTATCTGAACGCATGCACTTTTTTGAAGGTATTTACATGTTACAATATCAAGTGTTATGGAACAAGTATAAATAATCAATCATTTCACACTACTTGATAACATATAATTTCAGTATATACACATATATACATATAATTATACTTATATATAGTTGGTTTACTATGACACACTAAAATAATAAAAGGTAGGCACCAATCCCATTGAAATCCACTGATTTCTCTTAAGGACCCGTCGGTTCGGCTAGCCATAATAACAGGGTTTTAATACGGACATAATAATATTATAATATTAGTTACATTATGTATCGCAATCACAACACGAGAATATATCTCCAAAATGTCAACCAGTATTTATAAACAACTACGAAAACTGAAGTAATGAGATTTATCATATCCAATATCCAATAAAAGCTAAATATTAAAACCATGAAATGCGAACTAAACACGTGGCTAAGGAGGAATACAACAAGAATAACTATTCATTAAAGTCATTATGAGTAAAAATGGAAACTACTGTTATTATGTAATAAAGCTTTGAAGTACGAATCACAACCCTAAAATTAGCCAGAGATCTAATACAATTTGCAAGGATAATACCTCTAAGTAGAAATGGTATATTCATCCCATAATAAAGAGTAGTTACTTACCTTGAGATGGCAAACTTGATACTTCTATAAATTTGAAGGTTCGACTATTGATCCTACACCAATTAGAATATAAAATTAATTATGCATGTATTATTTGGGTGTAACCTAATGAACGTTCATTATTGTGATTATTATTGCTATTATTATTGTTATTACTATATTACTATTATTATTATAATAATATTTTAAAAGAAATGAAGTAATCAACGTTGACATACTAACATACTTAAAATAATAATATTCTTCTATTTTAGTCTAATGAGGGGGAAATAAACTTTTTAAATAAAGTTTATTAGGGAAAACTTTTGTGAGCAAACTAACATAATAACCTATCAAAATATAATTTAATCCACCTGTTTCTTAAATCTCGCTTATCCTTTGTTTATCTTTAAATCTCAGATTACTAAATCCCGTTGGGGATGAACTTCTAGCATTCAGGAGGGCTGAAGTGCATGACATGGAGAGGCGATGGTTACCTTCCTCGATGATAATTTCAGGTTGAAGCGAATTGTGAGAGGAGGAAGATGAGGGTTTCGGATTTTTGGTGGTCTCTGCAAGTAACGATCGCACCGTTGCCTTTACTGCTAGCTCCAATACCAAATGTATCGCACGGGTTCGATCACGAAAGCGATGGTTTCAAGCAAAACTGGGAGAGAGAGATGAAAGGGGGAGAGAGATCGATAGATGTAGGTAAGAGAGAGGCAACGATGTTCGATGCCCTAGCCCACACTCGGCCTACTAGCCGCAAAAGGCGGTAAACGAGCGAAAAAAAGGAAGGTGGTAAGTGCGAGCTGGAGAAGAAAATGGAAAGGTTCAAAATTTAGAAAGTCAGCAAAGCAACGAGCAAGCAAGGAAAGAAGCGAAGTAGTCAAGAAGTAATTTCGGTTCTTACATACTACCCTCCTTGAAAGAATTTGGTCTCCAAATTGTACCCAAGATTACATCAACTGAACTAGTGGAAAATTATGGGTGAAGCTTGTATATGCATTTTGTTAATAATCACTTACAATCATGAAACTACTGAGTGGCATACAAGGTTGACTCAGATGGCATGACAAATGCAAAAATATATTGATTAACCAAATATACTAAATGATATGATATGAAAGAATGTGAGGCCCCAAAGTTAAACAATTCTCCTTGCAGATTATTTTAAACAGGGACAATACCTGTCACCGCATCAAGAGCTTGATGGCTTTCTTGATGAGTCGTAACAAATGCTCGTGGTGGAATCGCCTGCCTAGGCTAAGTCGGAGTCTGAGATTGTTGAAGCTGGTAGTGCACTGTTGAAAGATGTTGATACGTCAAGGGCGGCTACTAGTGTTGTTGGCATTGCAATCCAAAAGGATGTTGTTGATATGGTTGAGGCAACATCAAATGTTGCGAATGTTGCTAGGGCTGTAAATAGTATTGACCTATTTGTCTATTATCTCCTTGCTTCTGGTGTCGATACTTATTAGATTTATGACAATCATTCTTATGTTGTTTGTTGTCAGTCTCCCGGTGGCTTAGTTTGGGGTGGGAATGGGGAATCATTAATTTTGTGATCGACAATGTAACAGTTAAAACATTTTCCTATAGTTGATTGTAAGGTGACCCGACCGCAATTACGTAAGTAAATTAACTTATTAAATTATGATCAAACTTGACCCCAAATCTGATTAAGCGACTAATGTACGATAATTAAAGATTAAAATTTTGATAATAAAATATAAATCGCACACTAGGGGTACTACGCAAGTATACGTATCGTTTCAAGTAATATAGAGTTTTCTTTTTAATACCCCAGATATCAATCCCACGAGGATTAATTTAGTTAAAAGAAAGAAAACTAAAATTTAAAATATTTTAATTTAAAACAAATTAAAATATGCAGAATATGAAATTTAGCTAGTGATAAAATAATAAACAAAGATTCTTTCCCCATACGAAATATTCCATGATTAATAAGCACATAAAATTAGTTGAGAATTTGAAAATGTGGCTTTGTGACAGGAGCATATATATCATTTACCCTTTGGTCCAGGTCATAAAGAACATTAGCTAGTTTTTAAAGATTGGATTAGGATGTATTATTAGTAGAAAGGGACGAATTTCTAGACTTTCACTACTAGGTTCCCCCCCGAATGATTGCCTATGGTCTGGTCTACACTAGTGACCCGTCACCTCTTTTGTAAAACCACATTGATTGAATTTAGTCTGTCACACTAAAAATATAATCAATTCTACGCCCATTAAAGATTATCTCCCTATTTATTTGCACCTCCCCTTTAAGAGAAATGTGATACATACAGTTTTTAACAATACAAGAGGCCAATTTGTAAAGTAAATTAAGATTAGGTAAAGTATCATCACAATTTTTTAGAAAAAAGATTAAGTTCTCAAATCTGATTTAAATCTGTTATTAATTCATTTCATATTCATAGGAAGAAAGAAAAGAAGACTACTCAGAAAGCATAGAAATTACATCACAAATCATATTCATAAAACTTAAATCCAAAGCACTAAACTTAAGAAACAAAATATAAATACTTATCTGGAATGTAATTCAAGCAATCCTTTGAAGTTTCTCTGACTCCACAGACTATAACAGGACTTTGACTCTTCAATTCACACTAAACACTCACTAAAATAAAGAAGAAGACAATTAACACTCTTAATTAATTCACCCTTACACACTACTCACTCACTCTAACACACTTTTCACCCCACTTGTTGTAGAAATGGTCCTCTATTTATAGATCTCCAGAAATGACCAAGGGTTGCTCAAGACACCTCTTCAAAATTCGTCCACATGCATTGAATTTTCTAGAATTTAACAGTGGTGCCTAAGCGCCAGTTCTGGGGCCTAGGCGTCAGGATCACTGAGCGAATGGATGCACCCCTTCACATTTAGGTCGCACCTCTTCGTTTAATAATTGCTCTCCCGTGCCTATTTTCATTGCATTTGGTTTATAACATGTGGGAGAATGTCCAGAGGCTTCTAGATTGGTTAGAAAGCGTCAATAACCATCCAATAACCGTCAAGAAATCACTAGAATTAATCTGTTGTGTTTAGCTCATTTTTGCTCCTTTTTAACTTTTTTCTTCATAAACTCATTTTGTTATACCTACAACCAAAATAAAAGAAATACATTTCATTAAAGCGTAATATCCTTAAAATATTAATAAAAATTTGATATAAAATTCTATGTAATTTTAAGGCGGATCATAAGGTCTAGGGTGTCTCTTCACGCAGTGAGTTTCTAATTAGAATTGTTCTTAGGTTTATCTTTCAGGTGCGACTTTTGTGGTTCTTCCTACACTAGGCACCCGTTTTGCAATAGTTATTTCTTCACACGCATTCAGCTCTATCTCGGCATGTATGGCTCGGTCCACCAACTCTCTTTAGGTAGCACACTTGACCGCTGATAGACACGTTCAATGTCTTCTATCAAACCAATAAGTAGGTGATAGATCTTTTGATCTTCATGCTGATTAATCGAGGAAATGAAACAAATAATCCGCCACTAGTGGTATTTGTTGAGTGGTCTGTATTGTTGGTTGCACAGCTTGCTGCATAGCTTGAACCTTGTGCTATTTGGGTTGTAGAGTTAGCTTGTAATGCTTGCATAACATCTTGTATTACCACCTCCACGAGAGTCGCCATGCTGAGATTTTGTGCTCTAACAGTCACGATGATTTGAGTTGGATCAAAACGACGGTGACTAGCGGAGAGGAGACCCCTAGGAAGGGCACGTCATTTATAATCATTCTAAACAATTAAAAGAAATCAAA
The DNA here is from genome assembly GCA_022702705.1 of Papilionanthe hookeriana x Papilionanthe teres. Taxonomy (NCBI): domain Eukaryota; kingdom Viridiplantae; phylum Streptophyta; class Magnoliopsida; order Asparagales; family Orchidaceae; genus Papilionanthe; species Papilionanthe hookeriana x Papilionanthe teres. The sequence continues at coordinate 60,454,806 of CM040439.1, read as the reverse complement.
ATCGATTGAATAACTGACTAACAAGAACACCCTATCTCCTACCCAATCCTAAGAAGATAGGGGATGTAAAATGCAAAGACAAAGGATGTGAGATGCAAGGATAAAAGGTACAAAATACAAAGGGGTAAATGAATCCTTTTTCATCATTGTGTCCTATTGAATGTCATATTTTCATTTAATTCTAGTAAATTATGATCATTTTTATACCAACATGCTCAAGTTTTTTTAGGTCTACCTCGGCCTTTATTAAAAGGAATTGAAACACTATTGTTTCTAGCTTTGGCTATTGAAGTTGAAGGCATACCAGGAAAAGAGAAACAGGAAATGAATGATGTATCTCCCTTCCTTTGATTTCATCAGGCACTATGTTTTTGCTTACTGAGATGTTAAGGTAACTGTACATCAAAGCCAAGAATTTGGCAATAACCTGCAAATTGTACAATTAAATTATAAATTAATTTTGTTTGAATCATTCATTCAAAGCTAAGTATGCTGTATAGCACAAAAGAGGAAATGGTCTTACCAATGCCTCATAGCACTCCTTAACAGAGTCCAAGAATGTGAAAAAGGCCTTGCTCCCCTGGATATCAAGCAACCCAACGAAGGAATCAATAGCATACAGCGGAGCCATAAGTATTATGATGATTATAGCCTTCTGTTCCTTTGGATTCTTCCAAAAGAAAAGATGTTGCGATAGCAGCTGAACTGTAAAGTGCATGGTCAACATCACGCCACAAGCTGCACCCAAAAGCGTAAGAGTCCCTGGGTCCATCTTAGTCAAATCCATCCCTGGAAACATGGTTCTCAATGGAAGCACGCTATCTGTTAAAGCAGTAGCTTTAGAATAATCATAAATTATGGCATTATAGACCCAATGTTTCACTACTTTACTAATCTAAAAAATTTGAAACATCTTACTTCAAGCGTAAAACTTGGAAAAACAAACGTGTTAGTCTTACATCGAGAAGATAGTTTGCTCCCAAACTTTCTTCATGCCAAAATTATGAGAAAAATTGCCCGAGTAACACCCAAAATTTTGCCAAATCACATACAGAGAAAAAAGGAATCAACCATAAATTTACACATCCCATAATCAAATCATGAAAATTTAATGAAAGCTAAACAAGTATTAGGTTGAAATTTTATTTTAAACTCTTGAGGTTTTATAAATGACCAAGTTTTAATTTTTCACGAAACTTACCAAAATTCTACAAAGAAATTCCTCATCACGACGAATGATGCATTTATCAATCATGCAAATCAAAATGCATGATGAATGGAAACTAATCATGCTCGCACTGAGTAATTCTAAATATGATTTTTATCCCCTCTTTTCAATTGAGGATCTTGGGATGTGCGCTGGTTGAAGTGGAATATATGAATATGGATGTGCAGTGGAAAATGATGAAAAAAAAGATATTTTGGTTCATGGGCTATTGAATGAGAGGACCAAAACATTAATGTTGAAGTATCACTAGGATCAAGGCAGTTAAAACAAGCACAAAACACCAAAATTTGTGTAGTTCGACTTCAACAAAATCTATATCTACAAGAGAAAAAAGAGCATTTGATTTCAATAAAATGGAAGCCAAAGCGGTCTGCATGACAAGCATACTTGATAACTATTCGTAAAATCCAGGCATACTCATCCACAACATAAAGAAGGAACATGGTTAATGATACACACTCAGATGAAGTCTAATTCTCACATGCACCAATCTTTAGTCTCCACTCTATAAATCCTATGCCACTCGTGGTTGGGGTATAAACAAGATGCACATAAACTGATAGAATTTATTCAAGTTCGGTTTGGTAAATTTCATTATTCCTGTTCTTTCTTAATGAACAAGCTAAAAAAATGAGTTGCTTAACCAATTAAATAAAACAGGCTCACAAACATTGAGCTTGAAGGATTCCCTTAGCCATAAGGATATCAATGAAAATGTGTATATATGTATTTTATTTTTTATTTTTTTTAAATATATATATATATATATGAAAATGTGCATCACTTTTTTAATTTGATAATAGTGATATATTAAAAGATTTGGGTGTCATAAATATGAAAATCAAAATTCAGGTGCGAGATATGTAAATACATAAGAAATTGGTACCCAAAAAGCCAGTGAAAATTTTATTTCTTTCAATGAATAATAATTAAAAGAACTTAAATCTTAATGTAATACAAAATAATATATACTAAATTTTTTATGTCATAAACTAAATAATTATTTAAGAATATTGAAGGCCCTGCTGGGATTAATGTTTTTTATTTTTAGATATTGATTTAAATTAAAATATGTTTGATTGAGGTATTTGTTTTTAAAAATTCTCAAAATGTCTTCTAAACATTTTGATTATTTTTAATTACAATTTAATTTGTTTTTACAAATTAAAAATAAATATGTAAAAATTAAATCAACTAAAGCATGCGAGAAAAAGAATGTCAAACACTCTTAATTTTTCGAAGTTTGTGTTATTAAATTTCTTATTTTTTCTTTTATTACTTATAATAATTTGTTTATTTAAATTATATATGTATTTTTTAATTACAAGCATATCTATGTTTTATATTTTCATTGATAGACATGTCACAAGTTTGTGTCTGTATACGTATCCGTATTCGAATATGTGCAACATAGTTAGCAACTTATGACAACAAGAGAACAAACAAATTATTATAAATTTTAAAAAATGAAATTTTGTTTTAGCTAAAAATCATTTATTTCAAGTTAAAATGGACATGAAACATCATAGTAAAATCAAAATGATAAATTATTTTGAAGTTTTATTAGAGTCAAGAAAATAATAATAAACTAATTAATTAGTTAATTAATTAATTAGGACCAAATTTTTTTAAAAATTAAATTATATATAAAAATATAATAGAAATTATTAAAGTCAAAATTCTTAAATGATAAATTCTAAACATTATAACATGAAAAATTATAATAAGTATGTGTCAAGATGTAGAATATTGAATTAATTTTTAACTTAGCAGTGAAAATTTATTTATGTAAAGATTACTTAACCTTATTTGCATAGTTATAATAGGTTAAGCTATAATGCATAAATTTTAGAAACACATAAAATTTAATATTATAATATTTAATCTTAGATGTTAATATAAATACAATATTAAGAAATAGATTAAATGATTCAAAACAAAAATATTTATATATTTGAATAATAGAAGATTAATTATGACCAAACAAAAAGGATCAAAGTAATTTTGGTATTATGTACATCTTATAGGTGTTATTTTGAAGGGTCTAAGGAGTAAAACTACAATCAAATCATCGATCTTTGAGATGAATGGTCATATTTCTAATTCATATTAATATTATTGATTCCACCAAAACAAATACATCAGATAATTGTAAAATTTTTTTAGATAGATTGTCACTGCAGATTTACAGTGATTTACCTATTCTAGATCATATTAAAATGAACAATGTGATTTTCTCAGCATTTTAAAATTATTTATTATATACTAATTATTATAGAAAAATATTAAATGATATAAAAATGTGAGAACTCTTTTTGTACTTCTCCATCAAATCACTCAATAATATATAACTTTCATAGTAAACTTACTCAATATGAATTAAAACTGATTCAGAAAATTTTTTGTATAACATCGTAACCTATGTCCAATTATTTTCCCCCATAACTTTTAATGTAAGAAAGATTAACTTAATTCTTCTATAAGAAGCACCCTTATGCATCTCCAATTCTTAAAAATAGAAATCAATAGATACTTTCTCCACTCATCATACATTTTCTTAGTTTTAAAATAATATTAATAAGTTTAGTCAACTAAGAAATTCTTAGATCTCTTAAATATTTTCATATTTCTATTTTACTACTATCAGATCCTACTGTTATTACACATTTAACTTTCTTTAGAGCCTATTCAACTTTCGTTTTACTAATATAGTAAAAATAAAAAAAATTATTATTTACAATAATAAGTTCACTAAAATCAATCATATTTTCACAATCTTCATTAAAAAAATTTATCAAAATATTTCCCCCACATATATTGAATATCCTCATCTGAGAAAAACATTTTTTTATTCCTAATACACTTTATTTGAACTAAATATTTACTTTTAATATCTTTTAACTTGGCTAGTTTATACATATATTTTTCATTCTCTTTAATATCATATTTATTATAAAGATCACTAATAGCATAATTCTTAGCATCGCAAATTTTTCTCCTATAATCCCTTGGTGTGTGTTTTTTCACTGATAATATCCTTCTTGTGGATAAGACTACAGTAAGAGTTCACGAAAAGTAGATCAAAAACTGAATATATGGATGTAATTTAGTAGTAGTAGAGCTAGTGGCGGAGTTGTAACTATGGGTGATCAAATCATTAAAAGGTGTGAACGTATTAGATATCTTGGGGTTATTGCTCAAAGTGATGGTGATATAGATGGGGATGTTATTAGTAGAATTCAAATTGGTTGGTTGTAGTGGAGGAATGCATCAAGCCTAAGTTTTAGCAATATCTTGAATAGTACGCGATACATTATCCAAAATAATATTAACTTCTTCATGAACCTCTCAAATATTAAGATGTTGTAGTTTATTCATAACAATAATTTTATGTCTTTTAAGTGTCTCCATTTAATTATATGATAATATTTAGTCGTATTTATTATCTTTCAACACTTCATCTCAAAAAGCAAAATCAAAAATCGATGTTAGGCACTTACATTTTCACATGGAATGACCTCAAAATTTTTAATATATCGACGATCTATTGTTCTAATAAGAAAATAATCAATTTTTGTTTTATCAGATCCATTTTTATTGGTGATAATATGCTCATCTCTCTTCTTGAATAAAATATTAACAATAATAAAATCATAAGTTAAAGTGAACTTTAATATGACACTTCCTTCTTCATTAATCACTTTAAAATTATAGCCACCATCAATACTTCTAAAATCTTCTACTACTCTACTAACAATATCTATGTAAACCTCCTCAAATAAATTTTTTTCTTCAAGAGGTATCATTTAAATTAAAACTTCTAAATCATTCCAAAATTTTTCTTCTGAATATATATATATCCAAACCTATTTGGACAATATAACACTTATAATATTAGGAATCTTAGTATCAACAATAATCTTTACAACTATATTTATATCTCTAATTCTATTATAGTATTATCTTTCAAACTCTTATCTATAACTATTTGACCTTAGAGCATTCTTTTCTTATAGAATGTTTTTGTTGCCTAAATATAATCTACCATAACTACAAAAATAATCTGGCAAAACCTTCTTACAATACCATCCTACTCCCTCACTATAGCGAATTATTATTTCCCTAAAGCTTCAATATTCATTTCTTTTTTGCCTTCTCTTCTCGTGTTATGGGGATTATTGAATGGCACAAAGCATGTCACGACATAAATAAGTAAATAGGAAAATAAAATATTAAAGAATAATGACCATTCTTGGCTCTACAATTAAATTAAATTTTGAGGATAATTTTGATTGTCTAACATGTAAACTAAACTCTTGAATATATTTATATTTTCTTTGGAAACATTAGAAACACTTTTGGGAAATGATTTTTTTTTTTTTTGTCAAAAGGAAGGGACAATAACAAATAGTAATTTTTAAATGTCAAATGCAACAAACAATATGGTAAATTGGTAACCTTAAATAAAACCTTTTATTTTTGGCGTCACATTCTAATGAGTTATATATGCTTTGGTATATTAGTGATCAATATTATGTAGCAGAAAAAATCCAAGTAAAATAATTTGCACATCACCTTTCAAAAGATGCAAGGTTAGTCTACTCCAAACAACAAAGCTTCGAGGTATCATACCTGTCATTCCAACTATACAGAGTAATATATTATTCCATTATCTAAGAACAGATACAATGGAAATGTTAGAACAACATAATAAGCTATAATTCTTGTGTTTATTTTCACAATAAAACATTTATTATACTAGCACTAATGGTGGAACCTGAGAGGGGAGCTAGCCAACCCAAGAATTGATATTCCTAAATATTATATCTTATGTAGGAGAAGTATTTATGTACGTCATACGCACGCAGTTTTGCATTCGTACGAATAACTCGAAGGGTATTGGGGGGTTATGTCGGTGCTATCGGTGTTAATACCCCCAATAACCTCACATAACCCCCAGATAACACCAAGAAATAGAAAAGCAGAACCGCGGAAAGTATTGGTAGGTTATTGGGGGTTATTGGGAGGTTATTAGAGTTAATACCCCAATAACCTCTTAATAACCCCCAATAAACGGGTTATTGGGAGATTGTTTCGAGGAGCACGCACGCAGAACTGCATGGGTACTCTGTACATAAATATTTCTCCTTATGTTGACAATTTCACCATCCCAACCTTAAATGCATATTAATATTTAATATGAATTATACTTTAAAACTAATTATCAATCATATATATATATATATATATATATATATATATATATATATATATATATAAATTTACTTGCTTCAAAATATCTTTGACATTTATTAAGTATTTAAGCTTAATCTAGAGTAGTAACTTACCTTCAATTAAATCTTGCAAACAAATAAATCCTCAGGATTTCATAAGTTTTGTCATATCTTAAAACCACTGGAGAAACAAAAAAACCAAAATCATTTATTCGTGCATGCAGGAGTTTAGCACATCTATAAAATTTACATGCTATAGAAAATCAGGAAAGTGTCAAAATTCACCTAACTTTTTGTGTGGGGTTCATTTTAGTATTGGAGTCTATACAAGTGTTAATTGAGTACCCTATTCTTTTAATATGGGATCCAATAGTCCCCACAAAAGACTATTTCAACCCCAATTTAAAAAGTCTAAGGACTAACTTGACACTTTTGTAGACAGTCAAAGGACTATTTTGGCACCGTACTCTATGAAAATATTTTTAAAATGTCATATTTTGTTTATATGGTTTTAGATTTAATATTATTAAAATCTTCTATATATCTAAATAAAGTTTTATGATTTATTGATTTTCAAAAAATATACATGCAAGTATATGTTCTCCTCAAGATGAAAGTTAATATGAACTAACCATAGGTTCTTTTAAAACCAAATTCTTTTTACTACCATTTATGTTTTCACTTTTGACCACATAGACATCTTGGAATTAGTGCTTTACAATTCATGGATTTCAACTTTTAAAATTAATAAATAATGGTGAGAAATGCTTATTTATAAAGCATGTAGAGAAAGAATCAAATTCTCAACAGAACAAGCTGTAAAAATTTTTCATGATATTGCAAAAAGTTTTAAGAAGCAATTCTCTCAACGAGTTGCAAGAAATCAAGTTCAACTCAAAGTTTCTAATTGATGTTACAAAATTGCTTGTGTTTCGATATTTGGGCGTTTTAGTGCCTATGAAGTCAAACTTCTATTTCAATCTATTTTAGAATTAAATTTTGATTTTATCATCCATCGCATTAAATCATAGTCCAGCCACTAACTGGGATGTACAATGTTTAATAATTATTTTTGAGTGACTATCCAACACAAGTACTTTCAAGTAAACTTAAAATCCTAAATGCATCACAGCAAAAACATCAAAGGGTTGTTGATGCCATAGGTAAACCTCTTAAGGATATTCAGGTGATACTAAAACCATGCTATAAAATGAATACTACACCAAGCTCTTAGTAACAAGTTTGTTGCGACAAGTGATCCAATAAACATGAAATGGAGGAATTAATGTAGATCAAAATTGACACACAACAAAGAAAACACAACAAAAAAGACACCACAATCAACATGAGTTGACTTCTAACAATCCCAAGTGCACAGGAGAAAAAGGGATCCTAGTCATTAGAAACACCAGAGCAACGAATTGCCATTTTCAAGAGATTACCTCACAAGCAAAAAGAATAAACCTCAAAAATCTCATATCAAGAGATTACATCACTTAGAATTTCTTCCCTCTACTGGCATGCACTGGAAAGCCACAAATTCCTAGAAGATACCCTAATCCTTGAGAAGCTATATCAACGAAGAACAAAAATAAGATTGATTGTTCGTCTTAAACCTGGAACTGGGCGCTTCATTATTATAGCTTCGACCTCCAAATAAATGCATCTCCATTGTGAGATGGAGTGAATACTAAAATCATCCATAAATCCCATTTAGTATGCAAATTTCGAGAAGGATTTGAGAAATCCCAAATTGTGCGGTGGGGTTGGGTGCAATTCTCCAGGTGTAAACTATTAATCTGTCATAAAAAGAATTAATTAAATATATAAAAAATGCTTGTCCATCTTTCCAATTATTCACATCGACTAATTTTCATGACAAAATCTGATCTCCTTTATGTTCTCTCCTCTCCAAATCGAATAGTTTAAGCTCCTAAAACTCCAAAAGGCTCAGCACCTTACAATATCATCAAACTTAGTATGCGTTTGGGACAGCTTATTGGCAGCGGTGGCTTTTTTGAAAACACAATTTTATGTTTGGAAAAAATGTTTTATTGGCGTTTTTAAAAACACGTTTTCTAATTCCTATTAGAAGCGGAACGCGGCTAATACCCCGCGGTCCGCTTATTATAGCGCGTGAAATACATTTTCGCCCCTCTCCGTCGAAACCTTGGAAAGCCGAACGTGGGCGCTAAGAGAAAGGTCGGAGAAAGGTCGCCCTCTGCCCTCGCACGAACGCATAAATCTTGCTCTCGCAGTCTTGCCGAACAGTTGGAGAAGAAGAAGAACAATAGCATGAGCTGCCGAGGAGTTGTATCGGCTAAAGAGCGAAGAGTGTAAATGGGAAAGAGTGGAAGGAAGTCGAAGGCCTTTCAAAGGCAACGTGGCGTTCCTCATGGAGACGGTTGTGATACCTTACCTTCTTCTGCTTATGATCTTTCTGAGGACCAACAAGAACGCGGCGGTGGAGTAGATGGAGAGGCCGAAGAGGAAGATAGCAACGGAGGTGGAGGTACAGATGTGGTAGAAATGGAGACATCGATGGACGCTTTGTCTAAGTTCGATCTCTACCAGCAATCCGTTCAGGTGGATTTTTATACAGTTATGCTTGCATTTATTTTTGATATATGATTGGCTTAGGGAGAATTTTCTGATTACCCTTGCATTTACAACAACAATGTATTACAAATTTATTCATGTGTTGCTGAAGTCTTTACTGTTTTGCACAAATTTATGTCTCTTGTGTTGCTGAAGTCTCTTGTGTTGTTGAACAGTGCATACAAGAAAGTTGTTGAAGGTGTTTTTTTTATTTTGAAATTATTGTAATTAGTATATCTCTCAACAATTGCATAGTTTTTATTTATTCTCTAGGTAGCTTTGTGCATGAACACCTATTTGAGGAACAAACAAATAAAAAATTTCATCAATTTTTCTTTTCTTATTAAGAAATTATAAAGATTTGTAGTTAACAAAATTATATTTTCCATATTTTAAAATATCAAAAGTTGGCGTTAGAATAGGAACTCAATTAGGAAAAGGATCCTTATTTTCCTTGAACTTAAGGTGATTCCTGAATCAGGAAGGATTATGAAAACAAAAATCTATCTCGACTGAATGACATGATCTCAATGCTTCAGTCTGATACAATGAAAGATGGATTGGATGATCGAACTATCAAATTGTTATTTATAAAATGTATAGAGGTTTAGTGTACAAGAACATCTATTCTCAAAATGAACTTATCTCTTTTTGGAAGAAGAAGACTGGGAAGAAACTTGAGAGGATCTATGTCCCTAAAGCTGAAGTACTGAAATAAATCCAAGGTCTGAAATGAATAATTGACTGATTTTTGTTGGGTTTTTTGGATAAATAATCTATTCTTTTTAATTTCCCGAATCTAATATGCAGTTTTCTGTTGGAGTATAAATTAGATTTTTCTTTAAGAGCTTAGAAACCATGCATAAGAAATGTGTGGTATGTGTTTCAAATTTTTGTTATTTAAAATTTCTCTTGAAAATAAGAGAATAAAGAAAGAAAATAAATAAATTTATTATAGAATCGAAAATAAAATTTTATATTTTAAAATAAGATTTTATATTTTAAAATAATTTTAGTAATAAAGAGGAGCAAAAACGATTATTTTTCTACAAACAGCTGCAAATCAGCCGTTCTCAAACCGCAGAAACCAAAAAACTTAACAGTTTATTCATTTCAGGGGCATAATAGTCATTTATCCACAAACAGTATCGCAAATCGGTTGTTTTTCAAATCGCTCAAATCGAACGCAGACAGACGAACTATCGGAATAAGCGGCACATATCGAATAATTTGGATAAGCTCGCAAATTGCCCCAAACAGACCCTTAGCTACCTCTTAAGCTGATTTCCTATACAAGGCCTACATAGCACAATAATGTACTCTGAAGTGACAACATTGAGCCTTAATTGCACACGTTCCTAAGTTTATCCCTCATATAATCATCTCCTCTTCCTATATGAAGCAATGATATGGTATGACACTAGAATAAACTATGCAATGTAAATATCACACATCTGAACAACAAAGATATTTTCCTCATCCAACTTATTCTTTAAATTTTATTGCAACTAGAGAGCCAACTCTCTTTGCATCCCTAGAAACTTAATCTTGTTCCCAAATCCCAATACATATTTGAGAAATACAAAATTGGGCACACTGATCTAAGGGTAGAAGTATTGATTGCGGTGCTAGCAAATGACCAGGCAGAACATCCTATTTTATCGTAAGAGATAAATTTGTAATATAGTGGAATATACTTTGGCAATTAGAAAAAGAAGTTATACCAATGAATGTCAATATTCTCAAAACTCCCAATTGGTTCAAGGCATATATCATAAAGAGCGTAAATGAAAAAAGTAGCAGATATATGAATTTCTTAGTTAAGTACTAAAAATCAGTCCAGGTTTCATAATTCCAACACCTCCAATCTTTCATTTTAGTTAAAAGCAATATTAGGAAAGGTCCAAGCATGACCTCAATCATCATAACTTCTCTAGTCTACAGTATTTAGTTGAGTATTAAATACTCTCACAAGTCAAAACCATTAACCCCCACCTTTCAAAAGTCAAAAACAAGAAAAAGAACAACTGCACAAAACTGAGAACTTTGTTTACCGCTTTGCGTAAGCTTCCGAAAACGACTGAGATGGCACCTAGTAAACATGCGACTCACTCAACACAATTTCTTATTTCTTCAGAAAATTTGGCAGCCTGATCCTTCTTAAACTCTCAGACCTATACTTGATATTGGTACAAGACCTCTGAGATTTACTTCACTTAAAGGAGTAACAGGCCCCAAATATTAAGAAAAAGAAGTGTCATAAAAATACACAACTAGAAAAAGATCGGAAATACAGCTTATAAGCCAAGCTAAAAATAGCAAAATCAGCAGAAACCATTAAAAACAAACCAAACCCCTCAAAAAATACAAATAAGGAAAATCAAATCCAGCAGAAAGAAGAAGCCTAGGATCATAAAATCGTGAAAAATGATTTCGTCGAATAAAATCAAACCAAAACAAACAAACAGTAAATCAGAGAAGTATTGCAGCCGAGCAGTAAGAAGAAAGGACTATCACAAGGATCTAAGTGCTTACAAGGAGACCAATAGTAAGCGAAGAGATTCCGCGAGATCCTCAGAGGCGGAGCGGGCTAAAGGTTGAGTTTGTATCAAAGGCGAAAAATAAATATTGACCCAGACTCAAAATATTAATATTTACGTATTCCCACTTGAATTTGGACATTTATGTTACCTAACACTCCATTTACTCTACGCCGAAGAGCTTGACTAGTAGTAGAAGATAGGCTCTAAACCAGCCCAGCTTGAGTGCAATACAATTTCGCTGGTATTTAAAATAGCGATGCTCAAACTCGTGAATAATCTGTTCGTATTCGATTTCAACTAAAAAAAATCTTGTTGGTGTCTGTTTTTAATAGACTCAGTAAAAAATTTCCGCAGAATAACATTAATAACACCGCGACATATGAAGTATATTGATATTTTTATTTATTTATTTGTTTTTGAGCCAATTCAAGCCAAACACGAGCGGAAAATATTTGTTCGTGTTCGTGTTCAGCTCGTTCTTTAACTTTAACGAGCCGAACACGAGCTGTTCGCAAACGAGCCGTTTTCACAACCCTAACAGTAGAGTCGTCAAAAAATTTTCTTTATTTCCTAAAAATTTTTATTGGGCTTATTATGTAGTTTATGTTTCGTTAATAAATTTATGCATGAATAAATATTTTAAGATCAAATTATAAATAAACCGAACATTAAAAAGCTTTTTTGTTTGATCAAGTTCAGCTCATTTTAGCACGAAATAAGAAAATTATATATATTATTTATATAATAATTTATCATATTTTTTTTGGCCTAAATTTAAAATACTGCAGCTCGTGTGGTCATTTGCTTGCGCGCCTTTTATTGCACGAGAAAGTTACAGGTTCAAATTCAACGTCTATATTTGTTTTCCTAATTATTTTAAACAAGTCAATCTGAACATGAGCTGAAAAACAAACATGAACAAATTTTTTAAGCCGAACATGATTAAACTGTTCACGAGTTATTTTGAAAACTAGCCAATTTCTAACTATATATATAGAATATATATATATATATATATATATATATATATATATATATATTTGTATGTACATTTGATTTGAACTCGAACACGTGTTCAACTAGCTGAAGCTCAACTTATTTACACTCTTATTGGCGAGAAGCATATGAAGAGATTGATTATGATCAACAATAGAATAAAATCAATAAACTAACTAGAATCAGACAAAAATGCCAATCAAAGTCGAGATAAAATCTAGCATAATCGGATTATAAAAAAGTCGATTAAGATTACACATTCATCAGGCAATCGTCAAAAGAGGTCAACTTCGAAGTTTCCAAATAGGATCAAGAGGTTAGTGTGATGAAGTGTTAGGGTCTTTGCTATTTTTTTGTTTTATTATGATATTTTGAGTGTTATATATGTAACTAATAGAGTTTACATGTGACATGAATCCTGATATTTTTATGTGTTATTTAAGCGAGGAGCTTAGAAATTGGAGTTGTACATCATTAATGTAGTTGAACAAATCTTGAGGGGATCAAGTCGCACGAAGAAAGTAGTTGAAGCATGAACATTCATCATTGATCTATTTGGACGAGTCTTATGCCGATCGAATGAACCACTGTCTGAACCAAGGAACACTGCATGCATACATTGATGATTGATTGACTGACGAAGATCAATAACCATCTAAGTGAACCCCTTTGCATAGGCTCATCAACCGAACGAAGGCTGTCGTCATATTACAATAAATACCCTCTGTCAAACGGAACAATCCTTCATGAAGACGATGAGCCCTTGCTGCAAGCTTCTTCGAAAGAGGTTACCAAAAATAATTTGATCGTCAGATACTCTCGGCCAACTGAATGAATAAAAGATGATCGGACCAAATAGTTATGAAAGTGAAATGATGTCAAATATGGACTATTACAGTGAGAATTTGCAGTGATGATATTTCACTTGAAATTCATTTACATTGCAATTTAGGTCTGTTGTAATGTTAAAATTTGTTATAATTGCATTAGGATTCGGAAGGGCGGTGTAATTCTCAACTAAATGGTACCACATTGAATTTCTGGGTGAAGGATAAGTAGTCAAGAGATTCAATGCAATCTTAGGGAAATATTCATTGATAGGTGTATATTGGCATTTCTAGGGTGATATTCTAAATTCCTACCAATTTGATCTTAGGCTTTGTACCTTAAATATGAGATTGAACTAATTAGAGGGCTATTAAGAGAAGCAGACTCTATGGTGACAGGTTAGAGTACTAACTCGACCCGCAAATATGGAGATAATTAAACTTTCAAAAGATAGGTAAACTTGACCCTAAATTAAGTGGCTAGTGTGCAAGATTTAAATATAATTTTTAGAAAATAATGAACACACTAGGGGTACTATGAAAGTATACATATTGTTTCACGTAATATAGAATTTGCTTTTAAAAACTCCAGATATCGATCCCATTAGGAAATAAGTGTGGATTAAAAGATATTTAATTTTTAAAATACTGAAAAATAAAAAGAAGTGCTAACCTTTAATTTTTCTTTTTAACTAAACAAGAGTAAAATAAAACTTACTAATTTTCTAAATTGTGCAAGACAATGTTTAAGCAATTGATTAAAATAGTTATTTAAAGATACTTTCTCCTTATAAATATTTAGTAATAAGTAGAAGAATTCAAATTGTTTAGAACTTAAAAATATTATATTGTGACAAATATGAGCCTAAATATTTTTCACCCTATGGTCAAGGTATAAAGAACATTAGCTAGTCTAAATGTTGGTGCATGAGTGTTATTAGTAGTGCTGGGTAGGTTCTAGTCTCTCACTTCTAGATTACTGGTGCGACTTTTTTAATTTGCCAAATTTATTAACTCAGATTTATATATATATATATATATATATATATATATATATATATATATATATATATATATATATATATATATATGTTTTATAATGAGTCACACAATTAAACGCAAGTATACGTATCGCTCAAGTAATACAGGGCTCTAGTGGAGTCCTGGATATCGATCCCACAGGGAGGCTTTAATTTTATGGCGTAGCACATAAATCACTTATCGAATCACAACACAAATGCAAGTAATTTCAATTCTTAAAATAAAGAGAAACGGTTATAGTTACTATTTCTACCAATGTACATTCTAAACTCCAGCAAGTTAAACTAGCACAAGACTAAATTTATAACAAAGTTTAGTTGTAGGAAATAGTCTTCCTCATTTTCAATTATAATATAATGATTATTGTGACATAGATCAGTGATGCAAATGTATTGTGTCAAATAGGAACATTCCTATTCTTTACCCATTTTTCAGCATATAAAGAACATTGACTAATCCAAAGTTTAGTCCCCAAATTCATGGTTAGTCTGGGAGGATACTGGCTCTCACTCCAAAGCTCCCGCTTCCCTTTGCCTGAAGGCTAACTCTCGCTTTAGTTTCCAAACATTATGACCAAATTGAGGATTTTAGTCCCACTCTGAAATCTCCAATTCTACGCCCATCAAAGTATATTTCTCTATTTATTTGCACTCAATCCCCATGAACTACGTCTCTCTTTCATGAACATTGAATGTGACCTTCACTTTTGTTGTGGAACTCATAATCCTTTCGAAACATATGTTTTCCAACAAATTTTAACAATTCAATTGGCCAAATCAAAAAGTAAATGAAGTTCGAACTGAAAAGGTCATCACAAATATTCCATAATAATTCGGCACATCATTTCCATTTCACAACATCAACACATCACATGAATAGGAGAAATACAAAGAATTCTACTCAAGACTCATGAGGAAAAGATGAAAACATGGATTTTATGTATAAAAACAAAATCATACAAACAGAGTAAAGAAAAGACAACTTATCTCAAACTCTTCCCCGAGTGAATCTCAAGGAATTCCTTTGACTCATCTTCTTTCTTCACAACAACACACAATTCTCTCTTTAGATAAGTAAGGAAGAAGAAATATCTCACTTTCCCTCTCCTCTTACACTCCTTAGAAGAGAAAACACAAAAACAAGATTTTCTAAACAAAATGAAAAGACACTATCTAAATTCTCTCCACACTCTAAACTTTTCCCCCTTCTAAATTTGGCTCTAAAGTAGTTTAAATTCGGCCAAAACTAATTTCCCAAGAGTTTTCTCAGGCAAACCTCCAAAATTTGGCCAAATACATTGAATTTAGTTTGAAATCGGGATAGGGCGCGGTCTGGCGCGGGATAGGGCGCCAATCGACACATTATTCCGCCAATCGGTCGTAACTCTCTGTAAAATAGTGTGGTCCGGCGCTGGTGACAACGTAGTTCGGCATTAGTTCAATAAAATGCACTTTTGTCCCTTTTTGCTCCAAATTTGCTCCTTTTTACTTCCTTTTGCTCCAAAGGCTTAAAATCATTATACCTGCATGAAATCATGAAAAATACCTTTCTTTAAAGTGCATATCATCAAAAACAGGTATGAAATAAATAGTAAAAAGCTATTAAATTTTCCGTGGATTAAGATCCCCCAAACTTAACTATTACTTGTCCTCAAGTAATTTTAGTTAATACATAAAATAATGATCCACTTCAATGAACATTTTTTCTAGAATATCATAATTTTGATTTAGATAAATACAATATTAAGATTTTTAGAATGATTTTTGAATAATTCAAGTAAATTCTGCAGGTGTAAGACTATTTAGTAATCAAGTCTAAGAGTTCCAGCCTTCTATTCATTTCAAAAATAATTTTATATTGTCCTATTAAGGCACTTAACAGAATTACATGAAAAGAAGTTTATGAAAACACTACTAGTAAGGATGTTAATCCACACATATAAGTTCAGGAAAGTAATTAAGTTTTTCTTTTAGGTAGGTCCAAGTGAAGCCAATTTTTTATTAGACATCTCCTCAAGCTTCTCCTCACTTTTCTTTCTTTTATTTTCTTTTCTTTTCTTTTCTTTTCTTTTAAGTGAGTATTACTGTATCTGGATAGCCTTTAATAATTTTGTACTTCACCCATCTCACCCTAAATTTGAAACTTACCACATTTCTTTACCTTATAGGCATTTCTTTAGCTTATTAATGATTCATCATAGAGTCTCAATCATTTCCTATCACATAAAGTTTTAAGATTTTTAATATTTCAAACATAAAGTTTTTCTTACTTTGAATAGTTGACTATAGTCCTATTCTCTTATACCAAATATCTTAGCCTACAAAATTACTTTTCATTACCAAATACTTTCATTCAACTTTAAAAAATACTTAAATAAAATCAAAATACAGTTATCTGAAATTGAGTTCTATTACAGAAAATCATGTTAATAATTTTGAAAATATTTTTAAATGAGAACAATTAATAGTTAATTATTTCCCTCCCTCAAACTTAGATTTTTAAATATCATATAATTAACATGGGAAGAAAGAAAGGATAAAAACATATAACTCATACCTCAATATATTGGGCTTTTCATACCTTTGAGTTTAAGCATGTTTTTCTTCATAAAGTAGAATAATAGGCCTGAAATAATTAAGAGCATTTTTATACACAAATATGGGTTAGAAATTTGTAAGGGAAGAATTTTAAAAACATACAATATAAACTGTGCACACAACATTAACATCCAACTGTTACTATCACAGATTAAACTAACAAACCAAACACATGAAAACTCTACTATCACATCACATACATCACAAATCAACATAAAGTCTGCTACAAGTACAACAAAATACACATTACATCACAGATACTAATCAGAAAGAGTCTCAGGTACATCACATATACAAAACACAAATACAAAATAAAATGAAAATAAAACTATAAAACTACCAATCTTCATCTGCAAGAGCTCCACCATCATCAGGTTCCTCAGGCTGGTATGAAGTATACTCAGGGTAAGTAAGAAATACAGCACTAGTGTCTCCCTTGAAAAATCTCATCTGTGCGTCATGATAAGCTATCTCATATTCTCTCCACCGCACTTGATAATCATCGTTTACCTTGTTCCTTACTTCTAGTCCCTCTACTCTGGTGTTTAACCTTTCCAACTGATCCATAACGTCATGCAGAGTAGGCTCTCTGGATGTAGACAGTCTCTCATGACTAGAAGAAGGCTCATCAGCTTTCTTACTTCACTTCCATCCTACATGGGCTTCATAAGTTTTCAAATTTAGTTTAGTAATGGGATTCAGGGGATAGACTACCTCATCATTATCTTCAGTTGCTACACCTGACTGAATACACAAGGCATGAATCAGGCTGGGGTGTCCTAGTCCACTTGTAGTCTCTCCTTTTGAACTTGTCAAAATACTTTTATGAATAATTGCCCCAATATTGATATTCTTCATGTTCTGAATACAGTGATTCAGAACAGCTCTATCTACAGTAACTTCGCTGTGATGGTTGATAGGAAAAAGTTTTGCAGAAATGAAATAGTGTCAGGCTTTTGATACAGGATTCAAAGAAGAAAGGGGGAAGTTAACTTTTAGCCTTTGTTTGACCTCTCATTCCCCTTTTTTGTCAGTCAAAAAGTGCAAAATTGTATCCAATGCTTCATTCGTATTAGAAAAAATTTTACATTCACAAGAAAAAGGTGCTCTTAACTGATAAAATGTATTAATGCGAGCAGGGGTGAACTCAACCGTTTGTTCTCTAACCAGTATGTATTCACTCTCAGAATAATACAAATTTGCATAAAAATCCCTAACAATTCCCAGCATCGCTTCAGCAGTGAAATAACAGAAAATCTTCCATTTACGATTCGCAATAAGTTCTTCAAGCATATCTCCAGGATTTTCAAAGGCTTTCTCTTGAATACATTTCTTATTGTTAAGAAATGTACTAAAGCGCGAATAAGCCTTGAAATTCACAAATTTTCTTTCATCATAATCAAATTTTCTCTTCCCCTTTGAAATTCTTGGAGCTATTTGTCTAAAAATATCAAATTTGTAGAAATCAATTTTAAAATTGCAATGTAATGAACTCCAAGGTAAATTTAAAAAGATAAGAACTCAAAATCCATGAAAAATCTCCAAAGTTTCTCTAAAAACTTCAAAATTTCAAATCTTCCTAATGTAGGAGATTTCAACGGTCAAAATCGAAAAAATTTAGGTTAACGTGTAGCTCTTACTAAGAGAAGATGAAATTCGAACTTTTCCGACCACGAAATCGCTTCAAATCCAAATGCTAGTGAGCCCTAGGTGTGAAAATCGGCCTTGGCTAGAGGTAGAAGACGATGGTTTGGGAAAAAATGGCAGGTCCCAAGGTTAAATCGTGAAAATTTGGAGTTTCAGACCTTTTTTCTGGTCTAGTACTGTTCGACACTAGCGACAGCCCTGTTCAACGCATTTTTCATATCTTATGGCCAAACTCTCTGTCTTTTAGCGCGGTCCGGCACTGGCGACAGCGCTGTTCGGCGCCAGTTCAAAAACTGGGCTTCCGACTTTCTTTTTCAATTTTGATCTTTTCAACGCTTTGACGTCTAATTAGTCTAATTAAGAATTGAATAACATTGTAAAGCCAAGGTGAATGATATTTTTTAACACAAACAACACAAAACATCACTATCATATATAAAATTCAAGTTACAGACACATACACATAACACTAAATACTACACATTGTCAAGCCATATAATTCTAAAATTCAACGTCAATCACAACCACAACACAATAATGCTGAAAACTAAATAAGAAAGCAAATCCAATTATAAAATTCAAGCAAAGAAAAACAAAGCAAATCAATCAAATACACAAACAAATAAATACAATAATCAAGTCTTCATTCTTCCTCAGAAATATCATCAACTCTAATATCTCCAATTGATTAGGCATGAACGAACAGATTGTAGAATGGACGAAACGGGAATTCTTCAGTAGAATCCTCTTCAATCCACTCTTTACTTTTCATCAACCGTGTCAAACTTCCTTCAAGATCTCTAGAATGATCAAAGTGCTCCTTCATTCTCCAGTCCAGATGATCAAAGAAATTAGAGAGATTGTTGATTGCATTCATCAGGTGTTGTACTTCCTTCTCCAATTTCTTAATTTTCTTCAAGATGATCTGTGAACTTTCAGGAAAGTAAGGAGAAATAGGTGTTGACCTCTGAGATGGTTGATCTTCAATAATGCTCATGTCATTCATATCACCAACTGCCTGGTTACTATATGCATCTGTTGGGTCTATAGGCTTCCAAGGTAGATGTACTCTTTCCCAGTTCTCATATGGCACTTGTGATTGACTGCAGAGGAGAAATATGGTGGAAGGATGTCTAAGCCCAACTTTGATCCATGAACAATCAATGCCAAACCATAAATAACAATTATCAAACCAACATCAATAGGCATCCCCATTTGAATGCAGTAGTTCAGAATAACACACCCCTTATTTACTTTGCTGATTTTCATAGTTGGGAGCAATTTGCACATATGAAATAATGTAAGTGTTTCGACGTAGGATTTAACAGTGTGGTCGAGAAACTTACATACATGTTATCTCTTATCTCCCAATCATCACTTTCATCCGTTAGATATTTGTATCTATCATTCATGTTATTCTTCATCGGGGCAAAATTTGAATAGTGGCAAATTGACACATTCTCAATCATGTATAAATCATTAATCTTTACAAGAGTAAATGTGAGAAACCTACCTCGCACATAGACTGATCCTTGGTTAATTCTATGAAGATTTGCATAAAACTCCTTCACGACCGGGACAACTACGGTGGTAATAGTATAACATAGCGCTGCCCAACGTCTTTGAATAATAATTTCATCAATTATAGTAGTAGGAGAATTCGTACCTCTATTCACAAAGCCTCGCTCCTTAATCAACCTCATTTTTGAGATATTTTTGTTGAATGGACGTTGTGCTTCGAAACTGATGAACATTCTACAGTTGAAAACTTGAATTCTTGAAGTTTCCATTGAGTCGAAATTCATTTGGACGAGATTTGGGAACTTTCTCTTCGTTCCTTTGCTAGTTCCTTTGTCTAGGGGCGGTTTTCGGGAGTTCAAGTGGAAGAATTCCGGCCTAGAACCGCCAAAACTCAAACTTAAAGACGAGAAACTATTTTCTGAACAGCGACGTAGTCTGGCATTGATAACAACTTTGTTCGGCGCTAGTTCAAATTTAGCCAAACTTCACTTTATCCAAATTCTTTCCAAACTTCGGTTTGATTCATTTCTTAATTGTTGTTAATGATAATTAAGGAAGAGTATGACTTAATTAAGTAGAAAAAAAACACAAATAAAATATCAAACAAATAGCACATCAAACAAAGAAAACACTCAATAATCTATTTATAAACTAATCAATTTTCAAGTATGAATATGCAAGTTATTTAAAGTAGCAGTTGGAAATAAAATAGTAGTTTAAATTCTTCAAAACAATAAACAAAGATTCTTTCCCTATAAGAAATATTTAATGATTAGTAAACATCTAATTTAGTTTGAGAACTTAAATAATGTGGTAATGTGATGAATAGGAGCATAATTATTTTTTACCCTTGTTACAACATCTAAAGAACATTGGCTAGTTTTGGAAGATAAGATCAGGATGTATTATTAGTAGAAAGGGACGAAGTTCTAGGCTCTCACTTCTAGTTTCCCCCTAGGGATGTCTATGGTCGGGCGTACTAGTGACCCGTCACCTTCTCTTAAACCAAATTGATAGAATTTAGCCTATCACTCTAAAAACCTATTCAATTCTACACCCTTCAAAGATTATCTCCCTATCTATTCGCACCTCCCCTTTAAGGATTTACCATCTACCTTTCCAAGGGGGATGTGATGCTTACAAGTTAAGAATTCTTAGCCCACAGTCAGGTCTTAAGAACTCTCCACAGATTTTAACATTATAAATGATCAAGTTGTAGTGTAAATGAAAATCAGGTAAAGTAACATCACAAATTATTAATAAAGAAAAATAAGTTCTCAAAACTAAATCAAATCTTTATTTTAATCATTTCATAGTCTTAGGGAGAATGACAAGAAGACTACTCAAAAAGCATAGGATTCACACCACAAACCATATTTATATAATTTAAATTCAAAGTACAAAACTTAAGAACTAAATTATAAACACTTATCTGGAATGATATCCAAGCAATCCTTTGAAGTTTCTCTGACTTTGACTGACTTCTAGAAGACTCCAACACTCTGAACTCTCACTAAGGAAAAGTAAATAACACAAAACACTCTATTTCTAAATGAAGTGGCACACCTCTTTCACTCTTATAACATTTACACACTCAAAACGACCACACTTTTGCTGTATAATTGTCCTCTATTTATAGAGCTTCGAAAATGAACAGGGG
Source organism: Papilionanthe hookeriana x Papilionanthe teres (assembly GCA_022702705.1). Taxonomy (NCBI): domain Eukaryota; kingdom Viridiplantae; phylum Streptophyta; class Magnoliopsida; order Asparagales; family Orchidaceae; genus Papilionanthe; species Papilionanthe hookeriana x Papilionanthe teres. Next base: position 60,432,914 of record CM040439.1, on the reverse strand, counting down.
TTGCTTTGGGAAACTTTTTGAAATTTGTCCAAATTCGTTGAATATTCTAGAAGGTAACTGTGGCGCCTAGGCGCCAGATCTGGTGCCTAGACTCCAGTCTTCTACGCGAATGGATGCGTCCCTTGAGGTTTTGAGTTGCATCTCTTCGTTGAATGACTGATTCCCTGTGTCTAAATTCATTGTATCTAGTTTATACCAAATGGGAAATTGTTCAGAGGATTTTAGATCTCTTCTGAGTCATCAATAACTGTCACAAAATCATCCACAGGTGCTCTAGAATTCCTTTTTTTCTTCTATTCTTCAATTGACTCATTTTTGCTCCTTTTACTCCTTTTTTTATTCTTTTTCTTCATAAACTTATTTTTCTTGTACCTACAACCAAAAATATAAGAAATGTATTTCATTAAAACGTAATATCCTTAAAATATTAGTTAAAAATGATATAAAAATTTAGGTAATTTTAAGGGTGATAAATTCCCCCAAACTTAAACGTTGCATGTCGTCAAGTAACTCTTAACTTTTTTTACTACTAAAAATAGTAATCAATGGAGAAAATTTTTCTTTAAGACTTCTATAACTGTTTATTTTATAAATTAAATAATGAAATTTAAAAAGATTTTTTAAATAACTTAGGCTAAAACCAAAATATGTAAAATATTTAATATGCAAGTGTTAAGAACTCTCTTCTCATAACTATTTCAAAAAATAATTGCAATTTGCCATATAAAGAAGATGTAGCTAATTTACAGAAAAAAGATTTTCATGATAACTCTACTAGTAAGGATGCTTATACACAATACTTTAAGTAAAATGTTGCATTAGGTCTCTTCCTATAAGATAATTTAAGTGAAGCCAATTTTAGATTTAGGCTTTTCGTCAAGCTTCTCCTCACTTTTCCTTTTCTTTTTCTTTTTATATTTGGATTACTTTCCAATCCTATATATTTTTCTTTTCTTTTTCATGGATTGTTTTCATTCATTTCTTTCTTTTTTTTTCCTTCTTCTTTTTTCTTTATTTAAGTGAGGATTACTATATCTGGATAGCCTATTAATAATTTTGAACTTCACTATCCTTAACTTATATTTAAAGACTTAACACATTTTTCACTTAATGAATATGTGTTTAGCAAAAATATTTTTCATAGAGCTTCAATTCTATCTTCTCAAGTAAACATCTAGATTCCTTAATATTTTCAAAAATACAACATTTTTTTATTTAGATATTTGAATCAAAATTCTAACACCTTTTATTAAATAATTACAATTTTTAGTATTATCCCTTGTTATATATAAAATACTTTTATAAGTTTATTATAGTATTCATGAAATCAACAGTATATCTATCTTAAATTAACTTTTCTTCCATATGTTATGTTAATAATTTTGAAAGTATTGTTTATTAAGGATAAGTAAAGTTTAAATTTAAGTTCTTTTCCCTCCACTAAACTTAGTTCTTTTAATAATGTTTAAAACATTTTGCACTTTGAAATATTAAACTAAACAGGAAGAAGAAATTTATTATTTAAGGTATTTTAGAAAAGTAAATAATGCAGGCATAAACAATAATGTTAAAGAATATCAAAGTAAATAACAATAAGAAGAAACACTCTTTCACATTTTTAAACATTTAATAAAACAACAGGAGCATACATAGGATTAAATTCTAAGAAATCTAATAACAAAAACAAACAAAAGGACTACAATCTTCTCAAATAGTACAATAATACATGAAAAGTAAAAACACACATAAAAGCACATCTGCAGAGCAAAGCTAACTTAATGTCTAATCATCCTCAGTTGCTTTCTCATCGTCAGAAGAATCATCAGGAGTAGGACTTTTGGGGTTCATCCATGGGGTGATTTTTGGACAAGTAGGAAATTCAATGTTCCTATCACCCTTCAGAAATTTCACAAGTGCTTCATTATACTCCCCATCATAATCACTCTTCCTCTGTATATAGTCAGACATTTGATCGACCTTACTATCTATATCTTCTACTCTACATTGCATAAAAAATAGATCACTTTGATTCTCAAAATATCTCTGATAAACAGTATTCCACACATCTGGTGGAGGCTCAAAAGTACAAGTGGAGGGTCCAGGTGCAGAAGTAGAAGGCATAAAGGAAGTAAATGTTGTGGAACTTTGACTTTTTGACTTTCCATATATGTCCACATGAGTTTTTCAAATTGGATTAAGTGGCTTAAGCATCTCTTCAGAATGAGAATAAGTAATACCGACATTCTTGAAAATCGAGAAAATGAGAGCCGAGAAGGTTAAACCAGAAATAACACTTCCTCTTGCTGAAGTGTTGATCACATTATATATTATGACTCCCACATCTATAGGCTTCTTTTCTTGAATGCAGTAATTTAAAATTGCTCGTTCTTTCATCACTTCACTCAGGTGATGTGATGGAAGAATACGAGCAGAAATAAAGTAATGTCAGGCCTTTGAAGTAGCATTCAACATAGAAGAGGAAAAATTTACCCGTTTGTTGTTTCTGATCTTCCACGATCCTCTTCCGTCGGTCAGATAAGCTATAATCTCATCAAGCTCTCTTTCAGAAGGAACAAAAATATCATAAAAGAAATATCTAGCAGGGGGTAGACCGTAAAACATATTAATAACTTCAGGAGTAAACTCTACTCACATACCCCTAATATAGACTTCATTTTCAGTAGTTTCTAGAAAATTTGCATAAAATTTTCGAACCACTGAAATGACAGCAACTGTAGAGAAATAACAGAACTGTTCCCACTGTCGAACAACTATAATATTTTTTATTGATCCTCTGGGATGATAAAAACTTTATTCTACTATGAATTTGCGAGACGACACAAATTCATTATAGCAAACTTGGACTGATCAAATTCACTCCGCTCTTTTCCTCGCTTTGATTTTGCTGCCATATTGTAAGTAAAAAATAATTCCAAATAATTTAAAAATCCAGAACATGGCACAAAATCTAAGCTTAAAACACTATATTATGCTTAGATCCATGGATTTTCTACTAAAAAAATAAATTTTTTCTCTAAAATTTCTGCACTATTCAAATTTAGAGAAATCCATGTTAAAAATTCAAAATAACTATGCCAAAGTATATATCTAAGCTCGAGATGTTGGAATCCGGTGTTTTTATACGTCGAAACTTCACGAATCAAGCACAATAAGGAGCCATAGGACTAGTTTTTGTGTGTTTTAGGGAGGAAGATGAAGCTTAGGTGTTAACAATGGTGTTGGGTTCGGTTATATGACCGAATTTTCGATTCAGGTGAACCGGCACCAGATCCGCCAAAAATTCCAAAAATTTCCTAAATTTTTATATTATGTATTTTAGGTGTTTCTAACCTCTGTATACTTAAAATTATGTCAAAAACTTCATTAAACATCTCCCAGAAATTAAAGAGAATATCCAAGTCCAAAATAGATTCCAAATTTAAGATTCATTGTAAACACAATTTAATATAATCAAACTCAAGTTTCACTTCATTCTATTTGAGATCTTTAAGATAAAGTTCAAGAAAATACAGAAAACACACATACATAACTTCTCATAGTTCACAACAACACATAACACTCACATAAATCACTTACATAATACATCAAGCAAATTACTTAACACTTCATATTCACAATCAAGTTCTCCACATAAAGTTACCCTAAATTTAAGGATTCACATCAGAAACTTCTTTAGTTCCACAAGGTACTTCACTATGAACAAAGTAGTGAAAGAAAGGGATACGAGGAAATTCCAAGGCCGTCTTTTCATCAATCCATTTGTTTTGAGCATACATGGTTACATGATGGTCTTCAAATGCAGCCAAATGGTCAGATTGTACCTTCATTTATAATTCTATAAGCTCACATTGATGGTACATCTCATGCATCCTTTCTCCAATATGCATCGATTCTCCCTCAATCTTCTCAAGTTGACCAATAAGCTTCTCCAATGTCATGGCTAAGTAGCCATTGAAGTAGGTTTGAGAATCTTTGTGCATAAACATGCCTTCCCTCCATTCTCCATTATAAGTTGTCGGTGAATTTTTTTTTATTTTAAATTTAAATTAAATAAATATATATACATAGTTTGAAAAAGTAACACTTGACTTTTGAAAAATAAGTTTTTTTTTAAGTTTGAAAATTTTTAAGATATGAAATCAAACCGATCTCACATAGTTTATATAAATGAGCACCACATTACAAACCGTGTATCTATCCCAAAGAATAGACACACTGGTTGATGATGAGACTCAATTAAATAAACTAGAAGAATTGTGACATCCGTTTGGTCTACGAACCAAATGTTATAAGCCGACAAATTCTCCTACTTAATGTAAAAGAATTAAGCAAAGTTTATATTACCTGGGTTCTTAAAGTTCCCTATAAGGGCAAGCCCTTATAGTTAATTACATCTTAAATGACGGGAACTATTTAAGAAAACTCTCGATAATGATTAGTGGTTTTACTTTCAAGAATTTCAAAGCTCAGGGTTTTCAAAGAATTAAATTTTGGAAATTTCAATAGGGAATGGATCAAATTTAGAACAATTATTTTGAGAGTCTAAAGGAAGAGAAGTAGGGGATGTCACAGACCCGAAGCGAACTTCGATGACTTCTCGACTATCCTATTGTTTGGCTTCCATTTGAGAGTTTATTTAATGTTTCAATCCTGCCAATTTTAATTAATTAGGACTTATATTTGTATGATATAGCCAAACAAATTTTAAAGTTGATTAAGAAGAACCGATTAAGATCCCACGGTTCTGTCATCCCGGCACCGCTATTTTCATCGATTCAATTAGTCCAAATGAATTTGCTAAACCCAACTGAATGAGTTCCACTCCTTCATTTGGACCGTGGGAAATCTCATTAGCAACGTGTGGGTTACATTATCCTAGGGATTCCCGATCATCCAATGAGACGTTTTAATTTTAGTTGTAATTGCAGTTTTTTTCTTGTTGGTGATTAAATTTTGAGTTGTTTAAACATGTTGGGTTCGATCATTTTCATGCATTTATAAGTACATGAAAGTAAGAAATTTAATAAATTGCTAAATGTAAATTGCAATAAATTTAAATGCGTACCTGGTGGGTATTCCCGTCATTTTCACCTGCACTTAAAACACATATTAAGACATTTATATATTTGCAATAAGTACTTAGGTAAAGCTAAGGGAAGGTTCTGGTTATCTACCAAAATCCTAATCCTATTGCTAATCAATTCCTATGACGTCTCGGTTCTTGATTTTGGTAAGGATGATTTTCTTCATCAAAGAACAATGAAGTCTCACTATTCTATTAAAACATCCCATCAAATTAGGGAAGTGCTCGGAATTGAATTCTGAACATCTTCTTAAACATTTTAGGGATTATTTCGAGTTCAGTTAGTTTCATTGTGGTGATGAATCAATCACCCAGTTTTAGTGGAGTTTTGACTTTACTCAGTGAATTTAGATGTTTGATTATCCCATGAGTGAGGTGACATTTCATTTGGTGCTTCATTTGAGAATTATAATAACGAAAGCCTTTAGGGGCAAGCTAGTTCATTAGAGAATTTAACCATTCTTAGTTAAAGTTGAATTAATGGTCTAAAAGTGGTTTAATTTAGTTATAAAGTTTTAATTGATCTTTTTAAATGTTTTAAATGTTTCAAATTTTTTTAAGTTGGAAAAGTATCTTTTAGTTCAGTTAAGTTTTAATATTTCAAATGGCTTTAACATTTTGGATTAATCTTTAACATTTTAATTATGAATTATTCTGAATTAACCTTAATGTTTTAAGTTTGTTTTGATCTAAGTTTTAAAAATTTCAGATTAGTTTTGATAACTTAAGTTTGTTTTAATTTGATTTTCTTACTTCAAATTGATTTTTTATGTTTTAAGTTTTAGTTTGAATATAAAATTTTTTTTTAGATTATCTTCCTTCTTCTTCTTTTTTTTTTTGTTAATGAGAACTTGATGACATTTGATCAAATCATTGATTAGGGATTCAACTTTAAAGAATTAGAGCTCTCCTATATTACATCCCTTAATCTTAATAATTCAAGCCTTAATTAATCTTCCAAAGTTTAGGTGATTTAATTAATCAAAATTTCTTCTTTAATGTTCAAGGTCATTAATGAGTTTCTACCCTTTAACTTCCAATGTTTCAATCATCCAAGAGAAAAATTAAGATCAAATGTTCACCCTTCCCTTTGGTTTAGCCTAAATTTTGATTAAGGCTAGAATTCTTTAATAACCTTTATGCCATCTTAAACTTATTCATTTCATAACTCATCAAATTAAGCTCAAATGTACTTGAAATTTTTATGTCACCTCACTCACATGTCACTTAAGACATTAAAGGAGAAAATGTGAATTTCCTATTTTTAATTTAATTTATATAATTGTTTTAGTGGAAAATAAGTATTTTCAATGAAAATTCCACAACATGACCAAGAAGAAGTTTCTATCCTTAGGAAAATTATGGGAAGTTCCCACTGCCAGAGAACAATTTGGACCAATTTTGGTGATTTTTTTTTAATTTTATTTTATTTATTATAATTATTTTGAATTTTGGGGTATTAATTAATTATAAAATAAAATTGAGGTGAAAAATTAAGTTTTATATTTTTCTTAAATCTCTCTGACTTCAAGGAACTGAGAGAAACAAATTTTTAATTTTTCTGATTTTTCTTTGAATTATTAGAATTATTTTAGTGAAAAGGTTGAAAAATCCATTTTTAATATTAAAAATTAACTTTAGCCTTTTGAAATTCAATATCTTTACTTATAGGCTTAGGAAAAATATTTGGTTGGTTCCTAAGTGATTAGAGGTCCAAATATGACATTTTCATGAATTTTAATATTTTTATGATTTTTATAATTTTTTAATTATTAAAATACCTAAAAATAGGTGAAAAATAAAATTTTTAGAAAAATTCCAATTTTAATTTCTTAGACTTCTTTGATATCAGAGAGGCCTCAAAACTAATTTGGGGAATTTTTGAAATGTATTTTGAGTCTTATGAATTTTTTAATTCCAAAAAATGGTTATGTAACTTGAATAATCCATTTAGTGGATTAAATCATTTCCAATTGACTTGAAATTTTTATGTGGGGCTCCCCTAACCCTAAAGATCAGTCGAGAATTGATTTCAAGTTATTTCCATTTTTCATTTACTCTAATTAATTCAAACTTGATTTGAGGTCCAGTGAACAATCAGAGTCATTTTTAATATTTTTGCTCATAAAATAATTTCCATAAGTCCCTCTGGTCACAGGGAACCTATCCTAATTTTCCTGAAATTTTTTAAATAATATACTAATTATTAGAATTAAAAATACTAAAACAGGCATAAAAATTTGAAAAATAGATAACTTGCCATCGACATAGCCTCTGGCCTTGAAAAATTCAGGGAATGTTCCCAATATCAGAGGCTACAAAAGCCCTATGGTCTCATGCCATGGTGAATTGTGTGTGAGTGGATAATTAAAATATTCTGATCAGTGTTTAATTAATTAAAAATCATAGACTCAACAAAATAACATACTTCCTTTTCCACATTATTTTCCTCTGTTCACTGAGCAAGAGGGTATTTTTCTTTTAATTTTTGGATTTTTCTATGCAATGATATGAATTTTTAAAGTTCCTGGTATTTAAATAATTCAGAAATTTTGGATTTTCTTACTTAACCCAGTCAGCGCCACCTCAACCTACGGCGGCTCCGAACGCGCACGCGTCCTCTCCTGGTTGGGCGCCGCCATCCACCTCAGTGCCACATGGCTCCGCGGTTTCGTCTTATCTGCTTGTCCGGTGCAATCCTGGCCGTCCATTCGTTACTCACACGATCCAATGGCTCTGGGTCATCATCTCCACCTGATGTGAACCCGCAACCGCACATTTTCTAGACCTAATATCTCCTTCATTTCTCAACCAAATCACATGGGGTTTGATCCTATGTGTTTGTCTTAAGCAAGGGATACAAATCCATATAGCTAACAAGCATTGAAATTGAATCAAACAAAATAGAGAAATGTTGGAAGCTCGGGAGCAAGGGAAGTCTCCATACCTTGGTCCAAGAGGTGAAGCCTCGATTGGATGTGCTCGGTGTTGACCTCATTTTTGGTGAGGTCTTTTCTTTCCTCTTAGTTCTTAAGATTTAGCTATAAGACTTCTCCTTGACTATCTTAGAAGACTAGAGATGGAACCCACCACTTAGAAATTAAAACACCACTTAACTCTTCTTGAACCCCACAGATGATCATAAACCCCCAAGCTTCCTTGGATGGTTAAAAGTCAAATGTGGAGGTTCAAGGATGAATTCCTATATGATGTTCAAGCCTTAGGATAACCCTGGGTGGCCTCATCTTGGTGAGGTCTGGCATACACACACCACACTCCTACACACATTCCAAACCCTAAGGCCACTCTTACCCAACTTGGCTTCCTGACTCATGTAGGAAAGTCATATGGATGGACCTTAACCCCTAAGCCCTTGACTAAGAGGGTTAGGAACAACATATTGAGTTCCTAAAATGAGTCCTCTCATGGCTCTTGTGGCCTTGACATGGCTTCATGGCTCAACCAAAATGGTTTCAATTATCTTTATTTTTCCCAAATTTTAATTTTTTGACCCCCGGGGCCCTAAACCCACCAAACCTACCAAATACCCTTGAAATTTCCAAAATTGCCTAAACTACCCAAAATTCTTTAAAATCAATCCTAAACATTCCCCACCACTCAAATTGATCATTCATGACCAAATATACCAAAATTTTCAAAAATAGCCCCCAATACCCTTCATGTACCCTCCTTGTACCATAATAGCCTAAAAATCCATAAATTCAAAAAATTCTAAAAAAATCCAAAAAATTTCAAAATATTATCCACATCATTTTGTTCAAATACCACATACCCTAATTTTGTCAATTTAACCCAATTTGATCAAAAAATTCCAAGTGGCCCTTAAGGCCCAAAAGTGACCAACTAACCTAATCCATCCCAAATTAAAGCCAAATGTTACCCAATTTTCCCTAAATTTGTTTTGAAACCTTCCTAACATCCCCACAAACAAAATTCTACATTAATTTACCCAATATTTGGACACAAATTTCTCCCAAGCCTAACTCAAACTAAAATCCCCCAAATTGGCCTAAACCAACCATGAACCCGAACAAGCCCAAAGCCCAAAATCAAGACCCAACTAAAATTGAAAACTCTTTTTCACACTTCATTAAAAATTTTGCAACATTTATTTGGCACAACCTTTTACCAATTTTTTATCCAAAAGTTTATTTTAAAACCTAAAAGCCCATCTCCTTAAAATATTTTAAAAGCCCATCTCCACCAATTTTAAGAAGCCCAAAATCTATTCTAAAGCCCATGTGGCTTTTTTCTCATCATCCCTTTAATTGATATCATCCCCTAAGTTCTAAATCAATCATTAAATAAATCCAAATCAAGCCTCATGCCAAAATTACCCCTAAATGTCAAAAATCCTAAAACCTATTTTCATGAAATTAAGCCAAGCCACTCCCAAGCCAAATGTGAGCCAAGAAGCCATGCACAAGCCACATGAGAGCCATGGAAGCCACTTTACACCTCACCATACCCAAAGTGGCAAAGAGAGGAAGTCCTTTAATGATTCTCTTAAGGGTGATTAAGCCTTTTCATGACTCTTCTAAATCTTACTTAAACTTAAAGATGCTTAGATGGTGACTTCTCCCCACTGAACCAGCTGACTCACCTGACCCCCCACAGCACCCAAAGTCCCCTTGGTGGGTGCACCAAACCCAAATCCATGCATTTGGCCCATTTGGACCCAAAATGCACTCTCCCCCCATTCCACTTAAATCAAGCTCTTTACACATGGCCAACCTTCATTGCTTGCACTAAACCCCATCCCTTAACTCACTGAGTCAGATGATGACCCGTGCCTAGCCGGACCACCACCTGGGTCACCAGAAAACACCAGGCCGAGAGCCTCATTTGAATTCAAAAATTCAAAACTCCCTTGCTGAGCTGTCCCATAGACAATGGTCACTGGAGCTCTTCTTCTCCCCCCTAAGCAGCTGATCCAAGCCTTCAATTGATCCTGGAAAGCCCTCTAACCATGGCTATTTAAACACCACCACCTCCACGGCCAAAAGGGTTGATGCACTGAACCTTAACCAAACTCTGCCAAATTGATCCCAAACTCTTCACACAACCTAGAGCAGTTGATCCCCACTGTTCTCCTGCCCTAATCCCCATTGATTGAGCTCAATTTCAGAGCTTAATTCTCAAGCCAAAACAAAACACTTCACCACAGTAAGCAAAACCCCAAATTGATTGAACCTACACCATCACCAGACCAAGAGAAGAAGTTCCCCAGTGGAAGCCCCCTCACCAGGCCACCCATTTGTGCTAGAGACCAAAGCTTGAAATAGAGTTTGATGGAAATCATACCTAGGCATTTCACCACAGCTCCAGGCTTCATCCCTAGCTTGTTTCGATTCTCTATTTTGTTTGAGTTAATTTCAAAGCATCATAGCCATATAGATGTGTTCATCTTATCGAGACAAGTTCATAGATCCCAAGATCATGTAATTTGGTTGAGTATAGAGTGAGATCTTAAGGTTCGAGTGTGGACGGTTCTGTTGACCTCATTTTTTATGAGGTCTTTTCTCTTCTCTCTCCTTAGTACTTAGGATCTAGCCATAGGGCTTCTCCTTAACTATCTTAGAGGACTAGAAATGGGACCCATCACTTAGAAATTCAAAACACTTCTTGGCTCCCTTCAAACCCCACAAGTTTGATTGTAAACCCCTAAGCCACTTGGAGGGTTAATATCAAATGTGGAGGTTTAAAGGATGAGTTTCCTATAGGACTCTTTGGCCTTAGGATTACCCTGGATGGTCTGGTCCTAGTGAGGGTAAACTTGCACACACCACACTCTCACACACATCCAAAAACCCTAAAAACCACACCTATACCCAATTTGGCTTCCTGACTCATGTAGGTAATTCATATGGATAGACCTTAACCCCTAAGCCCCGGCTAAGAGGTTAGGAACAACTTAGTGAATGTCTAAGATGAGTCCTCTCATGGCTCTTGTGAGCTTAATATGGCTTCATGGCTCAACCAAAATGGTTTCATTTCATACACACCTAATTAATCTTCATTTTTCCCAAATTTCAATTTTTGACCCCTGGGGCCTAAACCCACCAAACCTACCAAATGCCCTTGAAATTGCCCAAAATTTGCAAAACTTCCTAAATTACCCAAAATTCCTCAAAATCAATCCTAAACATTTACCACTACTCAAATTGATCATCCATAGCCAAAGACACCAAAATTTCCAAAAAATACCCTCCAAACACCCAAAATGCCCTTCTTGGCCCAAAAATCAAAAAATTCTAAAATTCCCAGAAAATTCCAGAAAATTCTAAATATTCCCAATTTCATTTTGTTCAACTACACCATAGGCCAATTTTGTCAATTTAGCCCACTTTTACCAAAAACCCCTAATTTGATCCTCTTTTAACTTAAGTGAGCCCAATGTCCAACCAAATCAACCCAATTGACCTAAATTTTGATCCAAATCAATTCTAAACTTCCATTTAATATCCCCGATATCAATGTAAACCAAATCCAAACCTAATTTTATCAACATGTGGATCCAATTTCAATGTAAAACTTAAAGCCCAATTTTGGCCCATGACCTAAACTTAGCCCAAACCAACCCAACTCAACTCCAATTAGCCCCAAATCTTTTATAAAACCTTCCCAACACCCCCACAAACAAAACAATAACTTCATTTGCCCCAAATTTGAACTCAAACTTCACCCAAGCCTATCCCAAGCCAAAATTCCCTAAATTGGCCTAAACCAATCATAAACCTAAACAAGTCCAAATCCCAAAATCAAAGTATAAACAAAATTGAAAACTCTTTGTTATACTCCCATAAACCTTTCTCAATATTAATTTTACATCAAAACCAACACTGTCCCAACCTTAGTCCAAGTTAGCCCAATTTGACCCACTTTGGCCCCATTACCAAAAGACCCAAATTAAATCTAATTTAACTCAAAATCACCCCAAACTTGCTCCAAATCACTCATGACACATTCCTAAACCAATTGCAACATTTATTTGACACAACCCTTCACCAAATTTTCATCCATCAATTTGTTTTAAAAACCTAAAAGCACACTTTCCTAAAGCATTTTAAAAGCCCATCTTCACCAAATTTCAAAAGCCCAAAATCCACCCTAAAGCCCACATGACAATTTTCCCATCATCATCCATTTGATAAAACCATTCCCTAAGTTCCAATTCCATCATCAAAATATTCTAAATCAAACCACATCACAATTTCTCCTAAATTCATCAAAAATGCCAAAACCCATTTCTATGAAAATAAGCCAACCTTTTCCGAAGCCATGAGCAAGCTAAATGAAGCCATTCACAAGCCATATGAAGCCATGAGATCTTTGACTTGTCATCAATCCATTTATGGCAAGAAGAGGGGGCTCTTTCTTAAGCTTTCACTAAACCTTTTTAACCTTATTTATGTTACACTCTAAACCAAGCTTAGCCACCTCACCATGGATGGAGACTTCACCACTCCGATTCAAGTCGACCCAAATGATTCCTTTCGGCCAAAGTCAAGCCTTGGGTGGTGCAACAAGCCCAAAACCATGGCTTAACCCATTTGAGCCCAAAAGAGCCATCCTCCCCTTTCCACTTAAATCAACCCCTTTACACATAGCCAAAGCCAATTGAGCTCACCAAATCCCAGCTCCGACCTCACTGGTCAAGATGGTACCCATGCCTGGCCGGCCAGCCACCCCAGCCACTGGAAAACACCATGGCCGAGCACCTTACTTGGCTTCAAAATTGCAAACACACATGCTGAGCTGTCTCATGCCCAATGGCCAATACTAGTCTGTTCTTCCCTCGACCTAGGCGGCAAATCCGAGCCTTGAGACCCACAGGGAAGCCCTCTAGCCAGCTCTATTTAAACACCACCCCTCTAGGCCAAAAAGGGTGCTGAACCAAACCATACCAAAACTCTGCCAAAATCATTCCAAACCCTTCTCCTAGCATAGAGCAATTGATCCCCACTGAAATCCAACCCTAATTTCCCTTCTGTGAGCTCAATTTCTGAGTTTAATTTCAAGCCTAAAACCAAGACACTTCACCACAGTGAGCCAATCCCTAAATTGATTTACTCTACACCTTCACCAGACCAAGAGAAGAAGTTCCCCAGCAAAAGTCCCTTCTCCAAGCCAGCCATTCTCTCTATCGGCCAAGCTTTGAAATCGAGCTTGGTGGAAATCGGGTCTAGGCAATTCACCAGAGCTAGAGACTTAATCTGGAGCTTCCTTGGGTTTAATCGAAGGTGCCACAATTCTCTGATTGAAGCTTCACTTCTCAGAGCAAAGGTATGGATCTCTTCTTCCTCCCGAGCTTCTGTGAATTCTCCATTTTGTTTGGCTCAATTTCATAGCATGTTAGCCGTATATATTTGTGCGTCTTGTTAAGAAAAATCCATAGAGCATAATAACATGAAATTTGGTGGAGAAATGAGGGAGATCTTAAGGTATTAGTGTGGACGGCTCTCGTGTTAGGGCGCTCGGGGACGATGAACGAATGTCGTCCATCCTCGCGTGTATCGAATGAACGATCCAGATTACGTCGGACTAGGGAACGGGACATGAATCATGGGTCGCGTGGTGCTGAGGTGGAAGGCGACGTCGAATGAGAGCGCGCCGCATGGGGCTTCGGATCTGCTTAGGTTTACATGGCGCCATGTCGGATAAGTAGGAAATTAGGGGTATTTAGATTTATTTAAATACCTAGAACTTAGAAAATTCATATCTTTGTGTAGAAAAATCACAAAAATAAAATAAAAATATCCTCTTACTCAGTGAACAGAGGAGAACAATGTGGAAAAAGAATTAAGTTATTTTGACAAGTATTTTATTTTTAATTAATTATTTACTGATTTCAGTGTTTTAATTCTCCATGCATGCATACAATTCACCATGGCATGAGACCATAGGGCTTTTGTAGCCTCTATTCTTGGGAACATTCCCTGAATTTTCCAAGGCCAGAGGCCATCTCTATGGCAAGTTACTGATTTTCCAAGTTTATGTGTCTGTTTTGATGTTTTAATTCCAGTAATTAGCATGTTGCTTAGAAAATTCTAGGAAAATTAGGGGAGGTAGCTTATGACTAGAAAATCCTAGGAAAATTATGGTTTGATTTAATTCCTTAAGAATAACCCTAATTGGCCTAAACGCCCAAAACTGAGTTTTAATTAATTAGGATTAACCACACATCAAAATTACTTGAAAACAATTCTCCACTATCTCATAGGATGTAGAGAACCTCATATAAAAATTTTAAGTCAATTGGAAATAATTTAACCCATTAAATGAATTATTTAAGTTGTGTGACTATTTTTAAAATTAAAAAAACTCATAAAACCCAAAATATACTTCAAAAAATTCACCAAAATGGTTTTGTCGGCTCTATGATATCAGAGGAGTCTAAGAAAATTAAAATTAGAATTTTATAAAAATTTTCATTTTTAATCATATTTTTAATATTTTAATAATTAAAAAATAAAAAAAATCACAAAAATATTAAAAATCATAAAAATTTTATATTTTGCTTCCTAATCACTTAGGAACAAACCAAATATTTTTTCCAAGTCTCTAGGTTAAGAAATTGAATTTTTAAAGGCTTAAGACAATTTTTAAATATTAAAAAAATGAATTTCCCAACATTTTCACTAAATTAATTCTAATAAATCAAAGAAAAATCAGAAAATTATAAAATTTATTTCTCTGAGTTCCTTGGTGTCAGAGAGATTTATGAAAAATATAAAATTCATTTTCCAACTTTAATTTTATTTTATAATTATTTAATACCCCAAAACTCAAAATAATTATAATAAATAAAATATAATTAAAAAAATCACCAAAATTAGTCCAAGTGGTCCTCTAGTCAGTAGGGACATCCCATAATTTTCCTAAGGACAGAAACTTCACCTTGGTCATGTTGTTGAATTTTCATTGAAAACCTTCATTTTCTCACAAAAAATAAATATATAAATTAAATTAAATTCAAAAAAATCACATTTTCTCCTTTAGTGTCTTAATTGACATATGCGTGAAGGGTCATAAAAATTTTAAGTACATTTGAGCTTAATTTGATGAGTTATGAAATAAATAAGCCTAAAGGGGCTAAAAGGTAATTAAAAGATTTTAACCCTAATTAATATTTAGGTTTAATCAAAAGGGAGGGTAAAAATATTTGATCTTAATCTTCTCTTAGATGACTGAAACTTAGGGAATAAAGGGGTAGAAACCCATTAGTCACTTTGAAAATATCAAAATGGAAATTTAATTAATTAAATCATTTAAATTTGGGAGAATAATTAAAATTTTGGATTATTAGGGATGTGACTTAAGAAGATACCAATTCTTTAAGTGGTAATCAATCCTTAATTAATTCTAAAATAATGACTGAAATTAATAATTAAAAAAGAAAAAATTAAATTAAAGTTTCAAACATTAAGTGGTTTAATAATCAAATTTAATTAAATTAAAACTAATTTAAAATCACTTGAAAACAAATTTAAAACAGATTTGAAATATTAAAAAAAATCAATCTCAAAACAATTCATAATAAATAAAATATAAAAATCAAACTAATTTAAATCAACTTAAAGTATTATAATTAATCTAAATCAAGTCATCAAAATTTAATAGAAATATATAACTTAAACACCTCTTTCAACCTAGCATATTTGAAACATTAAAGCTAATTTGAAATATTAAGATCATTTAAACATAAAGATTTAATTGAATTAAAATAACTTGAACACTATTCCAAACTTAAAATCAATAATTAAAATTTTATAACTAAACCAAATCACTTTGAATCATCAATTCCAATTTCAAATTAAGAACGGTTAATATCTTCAACGAATTAATTTGCCCCTAAAGGCTTTTATTATTATAACCCTTAAACAAAGCATCAAGTGAAATGTCACTTTAGTCATAGGATAATCAAACATCCAAGTTCACTGAGTAAGAAACAAAACTTAACTAAATCTCTTGAATGATTAATTCACTTGTACAATGAAATTCAGTTGGACCCGAAATAATCTCAGAAGTATTGAAAAGATGTTCAGGATTAGTTCTAAGCACTTACTCAATACGATGAGATGTTTTAGAAGAACAATTGGAATTAATTGTTCTTTGGTGAAGAAAATCATTCACAAAACCAAGGACCTAGATGTCATAGGAATTGACTAGCAGTAGGATTAGAATTTTGGTAGACAACCAGAACTTTCCCTTAGTTTTACTTAGGTAATTGTTGCAAATATTTAAATGCTCTGACATGTGTTTTAAGTGCAGCTTGGGATGACGAGAAGACTCTCCAGGTACACTTTTACTTTATTGCAATTTACTTACCTGTACTGCACTTTACTTTTCTTGCATGTTAAACAAGAATGTCACTCTGCATGAAAACTAAAACCTTTAGGATAACCACAAAACTGAAACCCAAAACTAAATTAAAAATCACAACAAGATAAAATTCACTACCACAATATTCAAAATATAAAACAACTCAAAATTTAATCACAAACAGAACACAAAACTACAACTACAATTAAATTAAAACGCCTAGTTGGATGATCGGGAATACCTCGGATGATGTAACCTACGTGTTGCTGACGGGATTTCCCACGGTCTAAATGAAAGTGTGGAACTCATTCAGTTGAGTTTAGCAAATTCATTTGGACTAAGTGAATCCGATAAAAATAACGGTGCTGGAATGATGGAACCGTGGGATCTTAACCGGTGTTGTTATAATCAACTTTAAGATTCCCCTAATAAAACACTAAGATATTTGAACCCTAAAACTTTTCTAAACTAAAACACTTCTCTCATCTCCTGATTGCCACTTTCTAAAACTAAACCTCTGCAACGATAAGGAGCTTGGATCATGGTGGGCAGCACGGCCATCGTCGTCAGCAAAACTTGAGTCTACTCCAGCAAAACACTTCTTAGAATTAAATAACCAAGCCATAGGATTTCGAGGTAGTTTTCCTAGTGCAACATAAATCCTCAATTTTTCGTTAGGCATTTGCATAATTATATTATGCAAATTAAGCCCTAACCGGTCTTAGGACTCCGAGGTAGTCGTTCGGTACGACATAAACCCTCACATCTTCGAGGCTATTTGTGTGATTATATCATACAAGCATAAGTCCTAATTAATTAAAATTGGCAGGATTATAATATTAAATAAATTCTCAAATTGAAGCCAAACTATAGGATAGTTGGGAATTCACCGAAGTTCACTTCGGATCCCTGACATCCACTACTTCTCCTCAATTGGATTCCTAAAATAAACTGTTCCAAATTTGATCCATTCCCTATTGAAATTTCCAAAGTCCAATTGTTTGAAAACCTTAAACTTTGAAATTCTTGAGAGAAAAATGACTGATCATTATCGAGAGTTTTCTTAAATGATTCCCGTCATTTAAGATGTAATTAACTATAGGAGCTTGCCCTTATAGGGAACTTTAAGAACCCGAGTAATATAAACCCCGCTTAATTCATTTATATTAAGCAGGGGAACTTGTCAGCTTATAAAATTGGTTCGCAGACCAAAACGGATGTCACAAATCTTCTAGTTTATTTAATCGAGCCCCATCATCAAGCAGTGTGTCTATTCTTCGAGATAGATACGCGGTTTGTGGTGCGATGCTCGTTTATATAAACTATTTGGGATGTGAGATCGATTCGATTTCATATCTTAAAATTTTCAAACTTAAAAAATTATTTTCAAAAATCAAACGCTACTTTCCAAATTATATATATTTAAACTAAATTTAAAATTTAAAATTCGCCGACAATTTCTATAGGCGACCCCTTTTCAAAATACAACACACATAACCTAAAAATATGCCAGCAGGTTCTCGAGTTAGAACGACTGGGGATGATGAACGGATGCCGTCCATTCGTGTGTGTATTGGACGGATGGTGGAGATCAAGCCGGATGAGGAGACGGAGTGGAACAGCGGGCCGCGTGGCATCCCAGTCAGATGGCGGCATCAAATGGCGGAGCGACACACGTGGCTTCAGAGCTGCTTAGGAAGACTCAGCGCCGCGCTCGATAAGTAGAAAAATAGGGGATTTTCCTATTTAATTAATTCAACAAACTTTAAAAATGCATAACTTTGCATAGAAAAATCATAAAAATAAAAGAAAAATACCCTCTTGCTCAGTGAACAGAGGAGATTAATGTGGAAAAAGAATTAAGTTATTTTGTTAAGTATTTTATTTTTAATTAATTTAATACTATTTTGAATATTTTAATTCTCCATTCATGCATACAATTCATCATGGCATGAGACCATAGGGCTTTTGTAGCCTCTGATCTTGGGAACATTTCTTAAATTTTCCAAGGCCAGAGGCTATCCCTGTAGCAAGTTATCTATTTTTCAAGTTTATGTGTCTGTTTTAGTATTCTAATTCCAATAATTAGCATGTTGCTTAAGAAAATCTAGAAAAATTAAGGGAAGTTTCTCTGGACCAGAGGACCCTAGGAAAATTATGGTTTTGTTTAACTTTTTAAAAATAACCTTAATTAGCCTAAACACTTAAAAATAAACTTTAATTAATTAGGAGTAACCACACATTAAAATCACTTGAAATCAATTCTCCACTGTCACTTAGGATACAGAGAACCTCACATAATTAATTAAGTGACATAACTATTTTGAAAATTAAAAAATTCATAAAACCCAAAATACAATTCAAAATTTCACCAAATTAATTTTGGGAGTTCTCTATGATCAGAGGAGTCTAAAAAAAATAATATTGTATTTTTCATAAAAATTTGATTTTTAATCATTTTTAAATATTTAACAATTAAAAATTATAAAAAATCACAAAAATATAAAAATTCACCAAAACATCACATTTGGTCTCCTAATCACTTGGGAACCATCAAATTATTTTTCTTAAGTCTCTATGTTAAAATATGAATTTTTAAAGGCTTAGGATAATTTTTAATATTTTAAAAATAGATTTTCTTAACTTTTCACTAAAATAATTCCAATAAATCAACCAAAAATCAAAAAAATATAAAACTTGTTTCTCTAAACTCCTTGAGGTTAGAAAGACTTAAGAAAAATATAAAACTCAATTTTCAACTTTAATTTTATTTTATAATTAATTAATACTCTAAAATTTAAGATAATTATAATAAATTAAATGTGATTCAAAAAATCACTAAGCTTGGTCCAAGTGATCCTCTGGTCAGTAGAAAAATCCCATAATTTTCCTAAGGATAGAAACCTTACTTTGGTTATGTTGTTGAATTTTCATTGAAAACCCTTATTTTTCATTAAGATAATTATATAAATCTAATTAAAAAATGGAAAAATCACATTTTCTCCTCTAATGTCTTAATTGACATGTGAGTGAAGTGACATAAAAATTTCAAGTTCACTTGAGCTCAATTTAATGAGTTATGAAGTGAATATGCTTAAGAGGGCATAAAGGTAATTAAGGGATTTTAACCCTAATTAATACTTTAAGCCTAATCAAAGGGAGGGTAAAATATCTGATCTTTATTTTCTCTTGGATGATTGAAACTTAAGGAGTTAAGAGGTAGAAACCCATTTAATCACCTACAACATAAAAAAAATGAAACTTTGATCAATTAAATCATTTAAATTTTGGAGGAATAATTAAAATTTTGGATTATTAAACTTAGGGATATGACTCAGGAAGATATCAATTCTCTAATTTAAAGTCCCTAAATGTATTAATAATATTCAAACTCTTAATTAACTTTGAAGCATAGTGATAATTGAAATTAATAATCCTTAATTAAATTAAGAGTTTAAAACATTGAATGATTTAATGATTAAATTAAAATAAACCTAAAACATTAAAGCTAATTTTAAATCACTTAAAACTTAACTTAAAACAAATTTGAAACATTAAATAATCTTGAAACAATTCATAATTAAAAAGGTGAAAATTAAACCAATTAAAGCCAACCTAAAGTACTACAATTATTTCAAATCAAATTATCAAAATTTAATGAAATTAAATAATTTAAACACCTCTTTCAGCCTAAATGATTTTAAAACATTTAAGAATCAATCTGAAACCTTACTATTAAATTGGATTTTCTTAAATCAACAATTCAACCTTAATCAAAATGGTTAAATTCTTTAACAAACTAATTTGCCCCTAAAGACTTTCATTATTATAACTCTTAAATAAAGCATCAAGTGAAATGTCACTTCACTCATCGGACAATCAAATGTCTGAGTTCACTGAGCAAGAAACAAACTTAATTAAATTATTGGATGATTAACTCACCTGTACAATAAAATTCATTTGGATTCGAAATAATCCCAGAAGTATTGAAAAGATTTTTAGGACTCGTCCTAAGCACTTTCTCGATATGATGGGATGTTTTAGAAGAACAATTGAACTTAATTGTTCTTTGGTGAAGAAAATCATCCTTAACA
The DNA here is from genome assembly GCA_022702705.1 of Papilionanthe hookeriana x Papilionanthe teres. Classification (NCBI taxonomy): domain Eukaryota; kingdom Viridiplantae; phylum Streptophyta; class Magnoliopsida; order Asparagales; family Orchidaceae; genus Papilionanthe; species Papilionanthe hookeriana x Papilionanthe teres. The sequence goes on along the minus strand of CM040439.1, from coordinate 60,412,370 downwards.
AAACACAAGAACCTATACGTCATAGGAATTGACTAGCAATAGGATTAGGATCTTGGTAGACAACTAGAACCTTCCCTTAGCTTTCCCTAGATACTTGTTGTAAATATTAAATGCTCTGACATGTGTTTTAAGTGCAACTTGGGATGACGAGAAGACCCGCCAGGTACGCTTTTATTTTATTGTAATTTATTTACCTGCGCTTTACTTTCTTTCTTGCAAAACTTGCACGTTAAACAAGAATGTCACCCTGCATGAAAACTGAAACCGTTTAGGATAGCCACAAGACTGAAACCCAAAACTAAATTAGTTAATACAAGATAAAATTAACCGCCACAACATTCAAAAGATAAAACAACTCAAAATTTAATCACAAATAGAACAACAAAACTACAATTACAACTAAATTAAAACGTCTCATTGGATGATCGGGAATCCCTCGGATGATGTAACCCACGTGTTGCTAACGAGATTTCCCACGGTCTAAATGAAAGTGTGGAACTCATTCAGTTGAGTTTTGCAAATTCATTTGACTAAGTGAATCCGATGAAAATAGCTGTGTCGGGATGACGGAACCGTAGGATCTTAATCAGTCCTGCTTAATCAACTTTAAGATTTGTTTTAATTAAAACATTAAGACATTTGAACCTTAAGACTTTTCTAAACCAAAACACTTCTCTCATCTCCTAATTTTCACCTTCTAAAATTAAATCTCTGCAACAGCAAGGAGCTTGGAGCATAGTGGGCAGCACGACCATCTTCGTCAGCAAAACTTGTGTCTACTCCAGGAAAACCTTCCTTAGAATTAAATAACAAAGCCATAGGATTTTGAGGTAGTTTGCCTAGTGCAACATAAATCCTCAGCTTTTCGTTAGGCATTTGCATAATCATATTATGTAAATTAAGCCCTAACCGGTCTTAGAACTCCGAGGTAGTCGTTTGGTACGACATAAACCCTCACATCTTCGAGGCTATTTGTATGATTATGTCATACAAATATAAGTCCTAAATAATTAAAATTAGCAGGATTGAAACACTAAATAATTCTCTCAAATTGAAGCCAAACAATAGGATAGTCGGGAAGTCACTGAAGTTCACTTCGGATCCGTGGCATCCCCTAATTATCTTCCTTTGGACTCCTAGGATAAACTGTTCCAAATTTGATCCATTCCCTATTAAAACTTCCAAAATCCAATTTATTTGAAACCTTAAGCTTTGAAATTCTTGAGAGCAAAAACACTGATCATTATCCAGAGTTTTCTTAAATGATTTTCATCATTTGAGATGTAATTAACTATAGGGGCTTGCCCTTATAAGGAACTTTAAGAACCCAATTAATATAAACCCTGCTTAATTCCGTTATATTAAGAAAGGAAACTTGTAGGCTTATAAAATTGGTTCGCAGACCAAACGGATGTCACAAATCATCTAGTTTATTTAATCGAGCCCCATCATCAAACAATGTGTCTATTCCTCGGGATAGATACACTGTTTGTGGTGTGGTGCTCATTTATATAAACTATTTGGGTTATGAGATTTGTTTGATTTCATATATTAAAATTTTTAAACTTAAAATTATTTTCAAAATCAAATACTACTTTTCAAATTATATATATTTAAATTAAATTTAAAACCTAAAAATATGCCAACAATTAGTGGCGACTCCGCTGGGGATTAGTTCCTCTCTCCATTTTGATCGGATGGTTTTGCTTTCATAAATCGGTAGTGAGTCCATATCCCTAGTGGATCAAACTATCATTCTTTCTGTTGAAATACCACGTTCATTTCTGTCTTGAACGGATATAATCAACCTCGTGGATTTTGGAGCCACTGTTTAGACACCCCTAAACAGAGAGATTCTGAAATCCTTTTACCTCTTTGAGGTGAGGTGGACCCCCAAAAGGTGTTAGCTTAGGAGCGGTTCCTCGGGTTGAGAAGTCTTGTGAGGCTCTCTCTTCCTTTCCATTTTCTGGATTGAGTCCCTTACCTTTCTTTTAACCTTTCCCTTTTTAATTTATTTCGTTATCAATGAACAAACCTTCTAATAAACAAACCCTTTAATAAATGAACTTTTTGTTAAACCACAAATACACAAATAAAGAACGAGAATCTGAAATACATTATAAGAAAATTGAAAAAAAGATAAATGGGAACGTGTTCAGACTCTTTTAGAGAAATTCCTCTCCTTTTCGTCCCGATGAAAGGAAGCATAATTTGGAACTGACGCTTGGAATCTACCCTGCAGAAGATGTCTGCACCAAAACTGATTTTCTCCGTCACCAACGGGATAGACTTAGATGTCTACAAGGACGAGCTGCCTAACGATGCAGTCATTCGCTTTGGACAACGATTCGACAATACGAAAATTAAGTTCAGCAATGTTACTCTTTTCGCGCTGATGAACAAAGTATCGGAAACGAAGAAACCCATAATTGAGTTCAACCTGAAGTTGACTCAAGAGTTCCCTCCCCTGCAAAGGGTCCCAACTGAAAGGAATACTGCTGTTCATAGGAGGTTAGCTGCTACCCCAGAACTGTCATCTCTACCCCCACCGGTCTGTTCATCACTGCACCTACCCCGGCTCCCACCAAACTGAAAGGAAAAGAAGTCTATGGATGAAGTAGGGAGCTCCATAAACTTTATGGATGAATAATGTGCTCTAAACAGTGGCTAGGGTCCACTTCAAGAGCGACATTCTTCATTTCCTTAATTACAAGGATCAAGAAGACCAAGGCTGCTGAAGTTGCTTTTCTGGAAGAGATTCCTGAGGAAGAAGAAGAACTACCTGAGATCTCACCACTGTTAGGAGGGACTAGGTTTCACCCTCTCTCTGCTGCATCCAATGAAGAAGATGCTCGAAGGATCGCCACTGCGTTACCCCGACCAGCATACTACAACAATTGTAAGAAGAGAGAGATTAAAACTACACTGCTTACCCATCTGCGAGCAGTAGTAGAGAAATTAGCTAAGAAGAAAGGTTGTCCCGTGTCAGAAATTCTGAGAAGAATGGGACAAGTACCAGCTAGATCCCGCCTCGGATCACGAGTAAACCCTGTCACTGTCCCAGAGAGGCTAAGGAAGAAAGTGCGAGCTAGTGAGAGAAGTTTGCATGTTGTTGTATCAGGTCACCATATTAGGGAGGACACCACCTACCGACGTACAGCCGACAGACCATCTGGTCCTAGGCCTCCTACTGCAAGAAGGATGGTGTGGCAACCTATTATTGTCGAACCGATACCAACAGAGCACTCTGGAAAGAGAAGTCTCATCAGAGAGCCCAAATCTGAAGAAAGTGCTACTGCATTAAAGGAAACTCCTGAAAAAGAAGTTCAACAGTCGTCGCCTGACAACCGCGAGACCGTTTGGAAAAGACCACTTAAGGATGCTATAGGAAAGCTAAGAACGGACATCCGACGGTTGGCAAGGGAAAGAAGAGAAGGATTGGGAAATGAAGTAGATTCATCAGAGTTTATGGATGAAGAATGTGCTGAGATCAACATGGTCAAGACCCGAGCATCGTCAGCTGTTGACCTCAATTTTGGTGAGGTCTTTTCCTCTCTCCTTAGTACTTAGGATCTAGCCATAGGTTTTCCCTTTGACTATCCTAGAGGACTAGAAATGGGACCCACCACTTAGAAATTCAAACCACTTCTTAACTTCCTTTAAACCCCACATGTTTGATTGTAAACCCCTAAACCACTTGGAAGGTTAAAATCAATATGTGAAGGTTTAAATGATGAGTTTCCTACAGGACTCTATGGCCTTAGGACTACCCTGGATGGTCTGGTCTGGTGAGGATTGAATTGCACAAACACTACACTCTCACACACATTCCAACCCTAAAATCATTCTTACCCAATTTAATCCCCTGACTCATATATGTAATTCATTTTGATGGACCTCAACCCCTAGGCCCCTGGCTAAGAGGGTTAGGAACGACATTGTGAATGCCTAAAATGAGTCCTCTCATGACTCTTGTAATCTTAATATGGCTTCTTGGCTCAACAAAAGTGGTCCCATTTTGGTCACACTTGATCAAACTTCATTTTTCCAAAATTTCAATTTTTGACCCCCGGGACCCTAAACCCACCAAACCTACCAAATGCCCTTGAAATTGCCCAGAAATTGCAAAATTGCCTAAATTACCCAAAATTCCTCAAAATCAGTCCTAAACATTTCCAACCACTCAAATTGATCATCCTTGGTCAAATATACCAAAAATTTCAAAATACCCCCCAATAACCTCCAAATACCCAAAATACCCTTTTAACCCAAAAATTCCAAAAATTCAGAAAATTCCGAAAAAATTCCAAAAAATCCCAAATATTCCCAATTTCATTTTGTTCAACTACGCCATAAACCAATTTTGTCAATTTATCCCACTTTTACCAAAACCACCAATTTGACCTATTTTTAACCTAAGAGAGCCCAATGTCCAACCAAACCACTCCAATTGACCTCAATTTTGATCCAATTCAATCCTAAGCTTCAATTTAATATCCTTAATATCAATTAGACCAAATATAAGCCCATTTGACCAACATGTGGATCCAATTTCAATTTGAAGCTTAAAGCCCAATTTTGGCCCATGACCTAAACTTAGCCTAAACCAACCCAACTCAACTCCAATTAGCCCCAAATCCTTTCTAAAAACTTCCTAACATCACCAAAAACAAAAAAATAACTTGATTTGCCCAAAATTTGAACCCAAACTTCACCCAAACCTAACCCAAATAAAAAATCCCCAATTTGGCCTAAACCAATCATGAACCCAAATAGGCCCAAATCCCAAAATCAAAGCTCAACCAAAATTGAAAACTCTTTGTTATACTCCCATAAATATTTTTCAACATTAATTTTACATCAAACACAACATTGGCCCAACCTTAACCCAAGTTAGCCCAATTCGATCCACTTTGGCCTCATTACCAAAAAGACCTAAATTAAACCCAATTCAACTCAAAATCACCCCAAACTTGTTCCAAATTACTCATGGCACATTCTTAAAACAATTGCAACATTTATTTGAAACAACCCCTCACTAAAATTTTAATCCAAAAGTTTATTTTAAAACATAAAAGCCCACTTCCCTAAAGCATTTAAAAGCCCATCCAAAAACAATTTCAAAGGCCCAAGACTTAATCTAAAGCCCATGTGATATTGTCTCATCATGCCCATTTAGTTAAAACTATCCCCTAAGTCCAAAATCTATCATTTTGATTAAACCAAAATGGAATCACGACAAATCCCATCAAAAATCCAAAGTTTTCAAAGTTCCAAATAACCCTCTTCCATGAAATTGACCAAGCCATTTCCCAAGCCAAATGTGAGCCAAGAAGCCATGCACAAGCCACATGGAAGCCATGAAAGCCTTGGACACCTCACCAAGCCATTAATGGCAAGAAGAGGGGGGTTCTTTCTTAACCCTTCATTATCACTTTTTTAACCCCATTTATGCTACACTCTAAACCAAGTTTAGCCGCATCACCATGGATGGAGACTTCACAACTCTAATTCAGCTGACCCAAATGATTCCTTTCAGCCCAAAGTCAAGCCTTGGGTGGTGCACCAAGCCCCAAACCATGGCTTAACCCATTTGAACTCAAAATAGACCCTCCCCCTTTCCATTTTAATCAAGCCACTTTACACATGGCCAAAGCCAATTGAACTCACAAACATCAAGCCCTGACCTCCCTGACCCTTAGGGTGACCTGACCTTGCCAGCCAGCTGCCTGGGTCACCGGAAAATGCCATGGCTGAGAGCTCCATGTGAGCCAAACTTTCAAATTTTCCCTTGCTGAGCTGTCCCATGCACAATGACCAATACAGCTGTTCTTCCCTTGCCCTGAGCAGTTGATCCAAGCCTTCAAACCCCCCAGGAAGCCCTCTAGCCAACCCTATTTAAACACCACCCCCTCTCGGCCAAACAAGGTGTTGAACCAAACCCTAACAAAACTCTGCCAAAATCATTCCAGACCCTTCTCCAAACATAGATCACTTGATCCCCACTGAAATCCAGCCTTAATTTCCTCTCTGTGAGCTCAATTTCTGAGTTTAATTTCAAGCCCAAAACCAGGACACTTTACCACAGTGAGCCAATCCTCAAATTGATTGACTCTACACCTTCACCAGACCAAGAGAAGAAGTTCCCCAGCAAAAGCCCCTCTCTAGGCCAGCCATTTCATCTATCGGCCAAGCTATGAAATCAGGCTTGGTGGATATCGGCTCTAGGAAATTAACCAAAGCCAGAGACTTAATCTAGAGCTTCCTTGGGTTCAATCGAAGGTGCCACGACTCTCTGATTGAAGCTTCACTTCTCAGAGCAAAGGTATGGATCTCTTCTTCCTCTCGAGCTTCTGTGAATTCTCCATTTCATAGCATGTTATCTGTATAGATATGTTCGTCTCGTCAAGACGAGTTCATAGAGCATAAGAATGTTTAATTTGGTTAAGTATTGAGTGAGATATTAAGCCTACAAGGTGGACAACTCTCGGGTTAGGGCGCTCGGGGACGATGAGCGGATGCTGTGCATTCGCGCGTGTATCGAATGGACGGCCCAGATTGTGTCGAACCAGGAAACGGGGCAGGAACCGCGGGCCGCGTGGCGCTGAGTCAGATGGGGCGCCAAATGGGAATGTGCCATGTGGAGCTTCGGAGCTGCCGAGGTTGACGCGGCGCTGACTGGTTTAAATAGAAAAATAGGGTATTTTTGATTTATTTAAATACCAGAAACTTCAAAAATTCATATCTTTGTGTAGAAAAATCACAAAAATAAAATTAAAATACCCTCTTGCTCAGTGAAGAGAGGAGAACAATGTGGAAAAAGAATTAAGTTATTTTGATGAGTATTTTATTTTTAATTAATTATTTACTGATTTCAATATTTTAATTCTCCATGCATGCATACAATTCACCATGGCATAAGACCATATGGCTTTTGTAGCATCTGTTCCTGGGAACATTCCCTGAATTTTCCAAGGCCAGAGGCCATCTATGTGGCAAGATATTGATTTTTCAAATTTATGTGTCTATTTTGATGTTTTAATTTCAGTAATTAGCATGTTGCTTAGAAAATTATTGGAAAATTTGGGGAGGTATTTTATGACCAGAGGACCCAAGAAAAATTATGGTTTGGTTTAATTCCTTAAGAATAACCCTAATTGGCCTAAACACCCAAAACTGAGTTTTAATTAATTAGGATTAACCACACATCAAAATTACTTAAAAACAAATCTCCACTATCATTTAGGATGCAGAAAATCTCACATAAAAATTTGAAGTCAATAGGAAATAATTTAACCCATTAAATGAATTATTTAAGTTGTATGACTGTTTTTTAAAATTAAAAGAAATTCATAAAAGCTAAAATACACTTCAAAAATTCACCAAAATGATTTTGAGGGCTCTCTGATATCAGAGGAGTCTAGGAAAATTAAAATTGGAATTTTATAAAAATTTTCATTTTTAATCATATTTCTAATGTTTTAATAATTAAAAAATAGTCAAAATCACAAAAATATTAAAAATCATAAAAATGTCTCATTTTGCCTCCTAATCACTTAGGAACAAACCAAATATTTTTCTCAAGTCTATAGGTTAAGAAATTGAATTTTAAAGGCTTAGGATAATTTTTAATATTAAAAAATGAATTTCCCCACATTTTCACTAAATTAATTCTAGTAAATTAAAGAAAAATAAAAAAATATAAAATTTACTTCTTTGGACTCCTTGAGGTCAGAAGGATTTAAGAAAAATATAAAAATTATTTTCAACTTTAATTTTATTTTATAATTAGTTAATACCATAAAACTCAAAATAATTATAATAAATAAAATATAATTCAAAAAATCACCAAAATTGGTCCAAGGGGTCCTCTAGTTAGTAGGGACATCCACCAATTTTCCTAAGGATAGAAACATCACCTTGGTCATGTTGTTGAATTTTCATTGAAAACCCTCATTTTCTCACAAAAATAATTATATAAATTAAATTAAATTCAGAAAAATCACATTTTTTCCTCTAGTGTTTTAATTGACATATGAGTGAAGTGACATAAAAATTTTAAATTCATTTGAGCTTAATTTGATGAGTTATGAAATAAATAAGCCTAAAGGGGCATAAAGGTAATTAAAGGATCTTAACCCTAATTAATACTTTAGGTTTAATCAAAAGGGAGGGTAAAATATCTGATCTTAATTTCCTCTTGGGTGATTGAAACTTAGGGAGTAAAGGGGTAGAAACCCATTGATCACTTTGAAAATATCAAAATGGAACTTTAATTAATTAAATCATTTAAATTTTGAGAGGATAATTAAAATTTTAGATTATTAGGGATGTGACTTAGGGAGATACCAATTCTTTAATTTGAAATCTTTAAAGAAATTACATTAATAACATTTCAATTCTTAATTAAACTTAAAATGATAATTGAAATTAATGATTAAAAAGAAAATAACCATTAATTAAATTAAAGCTTAAAACATTAAGTGATTTAATAACCTAATTAAATTAAATTGAGAACATTAAAATTAATTTATCATTTGAAAACAAACCTAAAACAAATTTGAAACATTAAAAATCAATATCAAAACAATTAATAATAAAAATGTATAAAAAAAATTAAACTAATTAAAATCAACATAAAATATTACAATTAATCCAAATAAAGTCATTAAAATTTAATAAAAATAAATAATTTAAACACCTCTTCCAACCTAAGCAAATTTAAAATGGTAAAATTAATCTAAAATATTAAGATCATTAAAATATAAAGATTTAATAGAATTGAAACAACTTGAACACTATTCCAAACTTAAAATCATTAATTAAAATTTTATAACTAAACCAAATCATTTCAAAATCATCAATTCCAATTTTCTAATTAAGAATTGTTAAAACCATCAACAAATTAATTTGCCCCTAAAGGCTTTCATTACCATAACTCTTAAATAAAGCATCAAGTGACAAGTTACGTTACTCATTACCATAACTTTTCAATACGTTAATCAAACATCATAGTTCACTGAGCAAGAAATAAAACTTAACTAAATTCTTGGATGATCAATTTACCAATACAATAAAATTCATTTGGACTCAAAATAATCTCAGAAGTATTGAAAAGATGTTTAGGACTCGTCCTAAGCACTTTCTCAATACGATGGGATGTTTTAGAAGAATAACTGAACTTAATTGTTCTTTGGTGAAGAAAATCATCCTTAACAAAACATAAGAACCTAGACGTCATAGGAATTGACTAGCTATAAGATTAGGATTTTGGTAGACAACCAAAACCTTGACTTAGGTTTACCTAGGTGTTTTCTTGCAATTATATAAATGCTTTAACCTGTGTTTTAAGTGCAGGAGAAAATAAATAGGAATGCTTACCAGGTACGCTTTTATTTCATTGCAATTTATTTACTTGCATTGTACTTTACTTCTCTTGCATGATAAACAGGAATGTCACCCTGCATGAAAACTGAAACTTTTAGGATAGCCACAAAATTGAAACACAAAACTAAATTAAAAGTCACAGCAAGCTAAAATTCACCGCCACAACATTTCAAAAGATAAAACAACTCAAAATTTAATCACAAATAGAACACAAAACTACAACTACAACTAAATTAGAACGTCTCGTTGGATGATTGGGAATACCTCGGATGATGTAACCCACGTGTTGCTAATGGGATTTCCCACGGTCTAAATGAAAGTGTGGAACTCATTCAGTTGAGTTTAGCAAATTCATTTAGACTAAGTGAATCCGATGAAAATAACGGTGTCGGGATGACGGAACCGTGGGATTTTAATCGGTTCTGTTTAATCAACTTTAAGATTTATTTAATTAAAACATTAAAACTATTTGGATTTTAAGATTTCTAAACCAAAACACTTTTCTCATCTCTTGATTTTCACCTTCTAAATCTAAACCTCTACAACAGTACGGAGCTTGGAGCATAGTGGGCAACACGGCCATCGTCGTCAGCAAAACTGGAATCTACATCAACAAAACCTTTCTTAGAATTAAATAACAAAGCCATAGGATTTCAAAGTAGTTTGCTTAGTGCAGCATAAATCCTCAACTCTTTGTTAGGCATTTGCATAATCATGTTATGTAGATTAAGCCCTAACCGGTCTTAGGACCCCGGGGTAGTCATTTGGTACGACATAAATCCTCACATCTTCAAGGCTATTTATGTGATTATGTCATACAAATATAAGTCCTAATTAATTAAAATTGGCAGGATTGAAACATTAAATATACTCTTAAGTTGAAGCCAAACAATACAATAGTTTAGGAAGTTGTTAAGGTTCTTCTTGGATCCTCAGTTTCTCCTACTTCACTTCCTTTGGACTCCTAAAATGAACTGTTCTAAATTTGATCCACTCCCTTTTGAAATTTCCAAAATTCAATCCTTTGAAACCTTAAACTTTGAAATTCTTGAGAGTAAAACCACTGATCATTATCAAGAGTTTTCTTAAGTGTCTTCAGACATTTAAGATGTAATTAACTATAGGGGCTTACCCTTATAGGAAACTTTAAGAAACCAGGTAATATAAACCCTATTTAATTCCTTTATATTAAATAGGGGAACTTGTCGGCTTATAAAATTGGTTCGCAGACCAAACATATGTCACAAATCTTCTAGTGTATTTAATTGAGCCCCATCATCAAGCAGTGTGTCTATTCTTCAAGGTAGATACACGGTTTGTGGTGTGGTGCTCATTTATATAAACTATTTGGGATGTGAGATCGGTTTTATTTCATATTTTTAAATTTTCAAACTTAAAGTTATTTTCAAAATCAAATACTTCTTTCTAAAACTTTATATATATTTAAATTTAAATTAAATTTAAAATTTGCCGACAACTTCTGTAGGCAACCCCCTTTTCAAAACACACAACCTATAAATATGCCAACATCAGCTCTACAGGGAGCTCCATAAACTTTAGAAAGAGATGAACTAGAAGTGATGAGAGCAAGTCTTCAAGAAAAAGATAACAAAATCTCTCAGATGGCAAAGAAGATGGAGGAGATGGTGGCCGCCTTAGCCACTCTCCAGAGTCAGCTTCAACCTCAGAAGGAAACACCCCTAGAGATCATTCACATTGCAGATGGAGGAAAAGAAGTTACATCCGTCAACGGAGATGAACAACCAAAGAAGGATTTAGCACAAAGTATGATTCCCGATAAAGATATTAAGAACATGGTGGAACAGCAGGTGCTAGAAGACCTAGCCCAGTCTAAGAGCGGAGCATCAGACAGGTGGACCTTATCCTGAGGAATTTGATGCAGTCCAATACCCGAAGGGCTTCGTACCACCACTGTTTAAGACTTTTGATGGCACAGGAAACCCCCGGCAGCATGTCACACATTTTCGTGCTAGTTGCTGCAATGCCTGTGGGAGTGACACTTTGCTCTTTCATCAGTTTGTCAGCAGTTTGTCAGGGATTGCCTTCAATTGGTATGCAGAATTACCAAATGGTTCAGTCAAGACCTTTGTAGAATTGGAGAACCTCTTCGTTAAGCGGTTTGCCGGGGCTTAGCACCACTTCACTATCGGTGACTAAGTGGTGGAGCAACATAAACTGAATGAAACTTTAGTAGATTACATACTTCGATGGAAGAACTTAAGTATGAAGTGTGAACCACAACTTTAGGAACAACATGCGGTCGGTATCTTACTAAAGAGTATCCATGGCTCGATAGCATTTCTCCTTAAAAGATTCACAATTAAGACTTTCGAGAAGTTGCTTAACAAGGGCGAAAGCTTGCAGGAGGAAGCGAAACATATGAGTTTCGTTGATAAGACTGATAAGTAGAAGCCCGTAAAGGCATTTGAAAAGAAATCCGGGATCATCGCGGCGGTGGATAAAGGTAATCAGCTAGTGCAAATACAGCAAGAGCGACCACAACCAAGTTATTAACCACCGCAACGGATTTATCAACAACCTCAATAGAACTTTCAACAGCCTCGACCGTGTTATCAATCATGGCAGCATGACTAACCGTCGCCTCGTCCCCACGCGCCCTGAAGGAACTTCTGAATAAGGAATACCGCTTTAAGACTGAAGCAGTGTCTAAGATGTTTCGTAGTTTAATGAAGACGCCTGACTTTCAACTACCAGAGCACAGAAAGCCAAGGAAGTTGACAAGAAAGATCATCCAAGTTACTGTCCCTACCATAGGATGCTCGTTCATAGGATAGAAGACTGCTTCACCTTCAAGAATTGGCCCGAAGATAACCTCCGGAAAGGGAACATACCGATCTCGAAGGAATACATGAAGGAGCCCCAAAAAGGAGGTTTCATCAATGTTATTTCAACGGATCCTATTGTTTCGATAGACCCGTACACGACCGATAATGGATGGATTACTGTCAGGATGAAATCTTCAAAGAGAATTTTGGATCGCATCCAGGCCGCTTCGACGCGCGCTTCAACTCATAGTTTAAATTCTGCCGAGCCGGCACTTTCGCTTGCGATTGAAGAATCGCCCCAGAATGAGGAGAAGATCGTGGAAGAAGAGAAGACCGAGGCTCCAAAGGGTAGAGTAGGGGCTGCTTTTCATATAATAGTTTTTTCTAATTTGGGGGAGAAATTCCTCTAACCTCTGACTCTGTATGATTATCTGCTCGCCCTAGTGAGATCTTATAATGATAAGAGTTTTGTGTTGGCTACGTTTTGAATGTTTTTAGCCATTACGTAACTAAAGACAACCAACCTAATCTCGATTTCGATACAAATAACGATTCTCAAATCATACAAAACCCCGATGACCACGACGAAGGGGAAGACATTCACAAAAATGGCTATGAAAGTTCAACGAGCGACGAGTCCGTTTGTGAATTCCTAGGAGCTCCGATCACGATAGAATTAGAGCTATCAGATTCCGAAACAACTTCAGGAGAGCCAGTCGTTCTGATTCAAGAGGAGACATCGGCAGATTCAGCACCAGATTCAGAACAGATAACCGAAGTTGATCTAAGAAGCGGAAGAGTTTTACCCCAGAGAATGGGTCCAAAGGATAAAGGAAATAAGGTGGTTGCTCAGAAAGAGCCAACCCCAGTGGAAGAATTGCCCATTCAGGAAGAAATTGAAGAACTTGGTAATAAAGTAGATTATAACATGCTAGCCTATCTTAGGAAGCTACTAGACAACTGAGCATCTACGACACTCTGATTCTGTCAAAGGAGATGAGGGAAACTTTGATCAAGACCTTACTTAATCCAAAAATTTGCTTAGCTCAAATGGCGGGTAATTCCTTAGACGAGGTTTGCTTGTTAAGAGAACAGCTCGATGTTACCTTCACGGACAATGATCTACTACTCGGAACAGCTGATCACAACCGACCGTTGTACATTTTAGTCTTCATTGGAAAGTTCACGCTTTCCAGAGTGTTAGTTGATCCAGGAGCGTCAATCAACATAATGAACCTTCTGACATTAGCATACTGGAAGTTGATGCCCGTGATCTCGAAGCAGACAGGATGTTACTAAGAGGATTCAATCAAAAAGAAGAAAGAGCCCTTGGATCGATAACGCTATTAATGAAGATCGGTGATTTGGCGAAGACAACTGTAAAATTCCACATAATTGATTCTGAGACATCGTTCAACACTCTACTGGGTCGGCCGTGGATCCATGAAAACTGGATGATACCGTCATCTCTACACCAGTGCATAAAGTATTATGAAGCAGGAGAACAGTGCATCAATGGTGATTTACAACCGTTCTCCGTACACGAGATTGGAATTCACAAAAATGCGGCCTACTATGCGCCTCCGAAGAAAACTATCTTTTCCAGAAATGCCATACCAAATGAAGCAAAAGAAGTTCGAGACGATGAAGAACTTGAAATTCTAGTTCAACAGTTACTTACCACTCCCTTATGGCAAGGTGGTGAAGGTTTCTCTAGAACTCGCACCCGAGGTCGAGGCCGGGGACGAGGTCGAGGAAGAAATGGTGGAACAGTTGAACAGAAAAAACTGGTCATCGATGTTGATTGGGAGAATAGTTCCGAAGAAGAAGTCAAGAAAGAAGCAATGAAGATAAATCAAAAGGAACCTCAATTCAAGAACTCTCTCGAAGATGAAAAGAATGAAGAATACACATCAATGTACGAAAAGATTAATCATTATGTACATACTATGACCCTAACCCCGATCCATCCTAGTAAGGTCGAGGGTATGGTGGTCAAGGAAGTGCATAATGGCGGTGATAAGCCGATTAAGATCTACCGTGGTGCTTCTTCTTCCAAAATTGAAAATGATGTACACTTTGAAGATGTTACTTCATCTGAATTAATGAAATTGCCTTTTGAGTGGTATTCTCCCTCTGTTAAAAATTTGATGCAACATGGTGTTTTACCTAAGCAATTGAAAAAAGATAAATCACAGCGCTTTGAAAAATTATGGAATGATACCAGTCGACCGCCCAGCTAAAAGCATGGTCTTGGATTCGGCACAGTAACGCTAGTCGATGATTCAGAATTCTACTTAGTTATCACTTACAAGCCTAATAAAGATTGCTTGGAAGCTTCAGATGATCTCGAGGTTCTGCCAATTGTAGACGCTCCGCCAGAATTCAAAGAAGAAATTAAATCCACAATAGACGAGTTAATGGAAGTTAACTTAAGCACTAGCGAAGAGCCTAGGCTGACCTTTGTTAGCTCCTTACTTAACAAAGAAGACTCCGAAAACATGAACAAGCTATTAATGGAATTCAAGGACTATTTTGCTTGGAGTTATGATGAAATACTAGGGTTAGATCCAGGAGTTGCAGTTCACAGGCTAGGAGTGGATCCCACTGCCGTTCTGGTCAGACAAGCTCAGAGAAGAATGCGTCTAGAAATCGAACAACAAGTTATAGCTGAAGTGAAGAAATTAATCAACGCCAAATTTATCTGTAAAGAAAAATATCCAACTTGGTTAGCCAATGTGGTACCGGTCAGAAAGAAGAACAGTCAGATCAGAATCTATGTGGACTTCAGAGATTTGAATAAAGCTTGCTCAAAAGATGAATTTCCGCTACCAATTCCAGAATTAATGATCGACATCGCTTTGAAACACGAGGTCTTCTCTTTTATGGATGGATCGCTAGGATACAACCAGATAAAGATGGCACCAGAAGACGAAAAGCTCACAGCCTTCAGAACGCCAATCAGAGTATACTGCTACACAGCGATGCCTTTTGGACTGAAGAACGTAGGAGCAGCTTACCAAAGAGCAATGACGAGGATTTTTGATGATCTCATTCTCAACCAAGTCGAGTGTTATGTGGAGGATGTGGTCATCAAAAACAAACTGAAGGGAGATCACTTGTATGATTTGAGAATTGTTTTCGAGCAATTAAGACAATATAGCCTTAAGATGAATCCCTTGAAATGCACCTTCGATGTTACCTCCAGGAAATTCTTAGGATTTGTTGTCCAACATTACAAAATTGAAATCGATCCAGAAAAGATTAAAGCTATCTTGGAAATGCCGCCTCACAAAACTTTGAGACAACTACTATCCTTCCAAGGGAAGTTGGCGTATCTTCGACGATTTATTTCAAACTTGCCAGGTAGGTTTCAGCCCTTCTAGACATTAGTTAAAAAGGATGCTAAATTTGTTTGGGAAGAGAAATGCCAGAGGGCCGAAGAGGACATTAAGCAGTAATTAATGACACCTCCTTTTTAGCAGCCCCAGTCTCGGGTAGACCGTTGATAATTTATACCGCAGCCTTAGACGACTCCCTTGGAGCCCTGCTAGCCCAGTTCAATGATGAGGTAAAGAAAACACTCTCTACTAATTAAGTCGTTGTCTGATTTTGATGGAGGTAAAGTATCCTTCTATTGAGAAGCATTGTTTGGCCTTGATCTTCGCCGCTCAAAAGCTCAGGCATTACATGCTTTCTCATAAGGTCAACCTTATTTCGAAGATTAATCCATTGCAATATTTGATGACCCGACCGACGCTTTCCAGCAGACTTGCCAGGTGGTCGATGATACTATTGCAATTCGATATAATTTTCATTCCTCTTTGTGCAGTAAAGGGACAAGTCCTAGCAGATTTCCTCGCAACACACCCTTTACCTGCAGGATCGCCTCTCAACGAGGACTTACCAGACGAGCAGATAATGAGCCTAGAAGACCCCGATGATCAGCGTTGGGAACTGTATTTTGATGGAGTATCTTCAGCACAGAAAGACAAAGAATTGCAAACGATAGTGCCCGGTAAGGTAGGAATCAAATTAATATTTATAACACCGGAGCGGGGGATGTTAAGATACTCCTACCATCTAACAGAGCTGTGTACGAATAATGAAGCAGAATATGAAGCCCTTATAACCGGACTGGAGTTAACCATTTAGATGCGGATAACAGACATCAACATCTACGGTGATTCGCAGTTGATCATACAACTGGTCGCTGGACAGTACAAGATTTTGAAACCAAGACTTGAGCAGTACTTTCAGTATGCAATGAAATTCTGAATGTAACGATCTACAAGATTCCCAGAAGAGAAAATACTCTCGCAGACACGCTAGCTCGCCTCGTAAAAGAATTTGCTTGCTTACAGGATGAATCAGTTGAAATGTTAGTTCAGGGGCAACATGTCCTCTCGCAGCTCGACATGGATGCAATGCACCGATCAGAAAAAGAAGAAGAATCAATTGCCGCAGTGACAGAAACTACAGAAGATTGGCGGCGACCATTAATAGACTACCTGCAAACAGGAAACCTACCGGACGATAAGTCATTAGCCCATCAAATCAAAAAAAGAACTCTGTCTTACGCATTAATAACAATACATTATACAAAAGGTATTTCGATCAGATGTGGCTAAGGTGCCTGAGCGAGTCTGAGGCTCGTGAAATTGTTAAAGAAGTACATTCAGGACTTTGTGGCACTCATCAGTCGGGTCCGAAGATGAAAATGAAAATTAAGAGACTAGGGTACTACTGGCCCTCAATGATGACCGACTGCATGAAAGTTGCAAAGAGTTGTCACCAGTGCCAAGTGCATGGAGTGGTTCAACATCAACCTCCAACTGTGCTACATCCGACAATCGCGTCGTGACCATTTGAGTGTTGGGGCACAGATATCGTGGGTCCAATAGCCTTCTTTAAGGGGACATCGCTTTATTCTTGCAGCTACATATTACTTTTCTAAATGGGCAGAAGCTATACCGCTCAGGGAAGTGAAAGCACATCACGTGCTGCAGTTCTTCAAAAATCAAATCGTCTACCGTTTCGGGTTACCGCGCAAAATTATCTCAGATAACGGGTCAGTATTCAGAAGTACAAAGATCAACAATTTTGTCAGAAGGCATGGGATCGATTGGTGCTATTCGACGATCTATTACCCAAAAGCGAACGACTTGGCCAAGGCTTTTAATAAAACTCTCGTCCAAATCCTAAAGAAACTTTGGACGACAACAAAAGAAATTGGCACGAGAAGTTGTTAGAAGCCTTATGGGCCTACAGAACGACTTTCAGAACTCCTACTCAGTCTACGACCTATGCTCTAGTGTACGGGTCAGAAGCCGTCTTACCCTTGGAGGTACAGCTTCCGTCACTCAGAATTGCAGTTGCAAATAAGATTACTACAGAAGAGAATGCCAAACTACGACTAGAAGATTTGGAAAGCTTAGAAGGGAAATGACTTTCAGCATAGTAGAATTTGAAACTGTATCAAGCCAAGATGGTACAGGCCCACGATAAACTGGTTCGCCCAAGGACATTCAAAGTTGGTGACTTGGTTCTAGTTCTCAAGAGACCTATTCTTGCACACTGTAAGATAGGAGGTAAATTTGAATCGACTTGGGAGGGGCCGTTCGTGGTCGAGACAGTCTACTCTAGAGGTTCCTACCAACTTATGAATTGCCATGGAGAACGATTTATGATTCCAATCAATGGACGATATTTGAAGAAGTATTACACAACCTGATGTTTCGAAGGATGAACTTTAAAAAAAAATGAGGTCTCATTCCTAAAAGCACAGGTGGAGTAATCATTTGTAACTGGGTCCGAACCCAAAATATAAAAAATGGATGATAAAAATCATTAACAAAAAATGTGTTAAAAAAAATATGTGAAATCATAATAATAAAATTTTGATCTTTATTTTCAATTCTGGCTCACTTCTGATCTTTCCCCTTCTCTTTTCCTACTCTTATTAAAATTTGAAAAAAATGAATAAGAATTTCCCATTAATAAGTGCTTTTTTTATTGTTCTTATTCTTAGTACAGCCCCTGATCCTTTCCTTATTGTTCGAAGGGAAATGTCGAACGGGCGGTTGGTTCTGAAATTTAAGAATGGCGTGAGTCTGGCACTCGACGAAAAGAAGATGAAGGATGGGACCGTGATTGAGATCGACTCTGTTTCCACACCGGCCGGGCTACAGTACAAGGAAACTGATTGGACCCCGATCGACCGGGAAGAGTTCCGCAATGAGACAGTAATGAAATTGGGTGGCCCGAGTAGCCAGCTACCGACAAGAAAAGGAAAGTGAATGCCGCTCAGATGACTGGAGCAGACAAGAAAATCAAGTTCGTGGTTACTACAGTAGAGGGCAGGCTTATCAGCGCCATGCCCACAGAAGTTCAAGAGGTAAGGAGAGCTACTCTCACTCCTACCAAATGAAGAAACATGAACCGCCACATTCACAAGATGTTAAGCAAGCTAGCAGCAAACCAACATGAAGAGACAGTTGCTACCGTCAGTACAAATACTTCGAAGAAGCCAGTTTAGCAGGAATCAGAAAAGAGGAGATCAACTCCAAGAACAACAGAAAAGATGAAAGAAATTCTAAAGAAAGCAGAAACAGAATCAGCGCTACGACGCCAGACAGATGCACCAGCTTTGAAGAGTCTTGTTGCAAAAGCAATCCCGGCGGATGTCCTGACAGAGATTATCCCCGAGGAGCCAAGACATGTGGGAGAATGTGCTAGGGTTAAACCATACATCTCACAGTACGTTACTAGACCTCGCCGATTGCAGATAATCCCAGAGTACGAGCTGGAGCGATTGCAGAAAGTTGAAAAGAAAACATTTGAATATTTTGAAAGAATTCGAGGCAAGAGGATCAATATCTTAGAGGGCCTTGAACTGCATACGGATGTGTTCTCAGGCTATGAGCAGCAGCAGATTGTGGACTCCATCATCGAGCTTCAGAAAATGGGTCGAGCTAGTCGTTTGAGAGAGAAGACCTACTCAGAACCTAGAGGATAGATGAAAGGAAAAGGAAGAGTTACAATCCAGTGCGGGTGTTGCTACAACTTCGCCAAGGATAGAAAGGGAAATCCACCAGGGATACTCCATCATAGTGAGGTGGATCCGATGCCAAGAATTATCAAGAGGATGGTAAAAAGGATGGTGACATGGAGGGTATTGTCTGCAGATTGCATACCCAACAGCTGCATCATTAACATATACAAGGAGGGCGGCTGCATACCGCCACACATAGATCATCACGACTTCGTCAGACCTTTCTGCACGGTGTCTTTTGTCAACCAATGTAACATCATGTTTGGATCTGACCTCCGGATAGCAAGCCCCGGAGAATTCCGAGGGCTGGTGGAGATACCTCTACCGGTAGGTTCTGTCTTGGTGTTAAAAGGAAATGGAGCGGACATAGTAAAACACTGCATTCCAGGGGTGCCTGTTCGGTGAATCTCCGTCACTTTCAGGAGGATGGATGATAACAAAATGCCTTTCCACTTTCAGCCAGATCCAGAATTAGAGAGCCTTCAGCCCTACGAGCTGTGAGCTACATGGGAGATAGCACACCTCCAATGCATATCCGAACGACATGTCCTGCCAAGGATGGCTTGGAAGGTGATGTTATTGTCCATGTGTCTCACTATTCAGACATGGATTTCGACAGAGGCTTTTGGAAGAAACTTGCAAGAATCTTACACAATCCATTTTTGGATTTATGTGGATTGTATGAGATATTGAATTTTTAAGGAAAATATCATCATGATTTAGATCAAGTTATATAATGTATTTTCAACAAATTGGAATGGAAACGACCATGTCGTGTTTTGCCTTCACCTATTTTGTGCAAATTGACTGGGAAATGCCATTAAGTTAAATGAACTTCGAACGAAGAACGAAAAGAAAAGAAAATGAATAAAGAACTCTTTTTAAGAATCTGAATGTCAAAACAAACTCGAAATTAATGCGAACTCTAATTGAACACAAAAATAAAATCAAATCACTAAAAAACTAAACAAACAATAAAAATAAAGTCCCGAATTTGAAATCCCCAGCCTCAGGCTGTTCTCAAAAACTTTTCGACTCCCTGCGATCTCTTTCCTCTTTTTGAGAAGGTCGACTGAGTCTACTGACACAGAACCACAAAATTTTCAATTTGGTTATGATGGCATGGATTCATATCCTTCGCCAAACAATCAAACTTTGATCAACTTTCTCGGGATGTGAAATACTTTCATGTCTCATTCCAATCTTCTGTTAAACTAAATTTTCTGCAGAATCTTCAAAACCCAAATCAAATACTAACTTTTGGGATTGGTACCTAACTTCCAGTTCCCATCCTTTTGAGACTGGTACCTAACTTCCAGTTCTCATTTTGAGATCAATACTCAAAGTTCGATTCTCTTCTCTGAATGTCCGCTAATCCCGCATCCTTCTAAGAAAATTTTTGTATTCTAATCCTCCAACTTGGGTATAAGGCCGACAAGGCATCCTAATCTCGGTGTCCACTAATCTCGCACTCTTCTGAGAAACTTTTTCGCATTCTAATCCTCCTACTTGGGTATAAGACCGACAAGGCATCCTGATCTCAGTGTCCGCCAAATTCAGATTCTTTCGAGAAACTTTTCCGCACTCCTGAAATCTCGAGGTCGATACCTAACTTTTGACTCTCTTTCGAGACTGGTACCTAACTTCCAGTTCTCACCCTTTTCGAGGTCGGTACCTAACTTTTGACTCTCTTCCGAGAATGGTAACTAACTTCCAGTTCTCACCCTTTTCGAGGTCGGTACCTAACTTCCGACTCTCTTCCGAGACTGGTACCTAACTTCCAGTTCTCACCCTTTTAAAGGTCTGTACCTAACTTCCGACTCTCTTTAGAAACTGGTACCTGTCGGCATATTTTTAGGTTATGTGTTGGATTTTATAAAGGGGTCGCCTATAGAAATTGTCGGCAAATTTTAATTTTAATTTAAATATATAATTTGAAAAGTAGTATTTGATTTTGAAAATAATTTTAAGTTTGAAGAATTTTAAGATATGAAATCAAACCGATCTCACATCCCAAATAATTTATATAAACGAGCGCCGCATCACAAACAGTGTATCTATCCCGAAGAATAGACACATTGCTTAATGATGAGGCTCAATTATATAAACTAGAAGATTTGTGACATCTGTTTGGTCTGCGAACCAATTTTATAAGCGGACAAGTTCCCCTATTTAATATAAAGGAATTAAACAGGGTTTATATTACCTGGGTTCTTAAAGTTCCCTATAAGGGCATGCCCCTATATTTAATTACATCTTAAATGATAGGAATCATTTAAAGAAATTCTCGATAATGATCAGTGGTTTTGCTCTTAAGAATTTCAAAGTTTAAGGTTTTCAAAGGATTGAATTTTGGAATTTACAAAAGGGTTAGCTCAAATTTGGAACAGTTTATTTTGGAGTCCAATGGAAGAGAGGTAGGAGAAGCTGGAGATCCAAGAAGAATCTTGGCAACTTCCCAAACTATCCTATTGTTTGGCTTCAATTTGGGAGTTTATTTAATGTTTCGATCTCGCCAATTTTAATTAACTAGGACTTATGCTTGTATGATATAATCACACAAGTAGCCTCGAAGATGTCAGGGTTTATGTCGTACCGAACGACTACCTCGGAGTCCTAAGATCGGTTTGGGCTTAATTTGCATAACATGATCATGCAAATGCCTCACGAAAAGTTGAGGATTTATGTTGCACTAGGCAAACTACCTCGAAATCCTATGGCTTGGTTATTTAATTCTAAGAAAGGTTTTGCTGATGTAGACCCGAGTTTTGCTGATGACGATGGTCGTGCTGCCTACTATGCTCCAAGCTCCTTGTTGTTGCAGAGGTTTAGTTTTAGAAGTCATAAATCAAAGGATGAGAGAAGTGTTTTGGTTTAGAGAAATCTTAAAATCCAAATGTCTTTAATGTTTTATTAGGGAAATCTTAAAGTTGATTATAACAACACCGATTAAGATCCCACGGTTCCATCCTTCCGACATCGTTATTTTTATCAGATTCACTTAGTCCAGATGAATTTGCTAAACTCAACTGAATGAGTTCCATATTTTCATTTAGACCGTGGGAAATCCCGTTAGCAACACGTAGGTTACATCATCCGAGGTATTCCCGATCATCCAACAAGACGTTTTAATTTAGTTAAAGTTGTTGTTTTGTTGTTCTGTTTGTGATTAAATTTTGAGCTGTTTTATATTTTGAATGTTGTGGCGGTGGATTTTATCTTGTAGTGACTTTTAATTTAGTTTTGGTTTCAGTTCAGGGACTATCCTAAAAGTTTTGGTTTTCATGCAACAGTCTTGTTTACCATGCAAAAAAAGTAAAGCGCAGTGTAGGTAAAGAAAATGCAATAAAGTAAATTGCAATAACATAAAAGCGTACCTGGAGGGTCTTCCCGTCATTCCAAGCTACACTTTAAAACACATATTAAAGCATTAAAATATTTCAACAAGTACCTAGTTAAAGACTAAAGGAAGGGTTTTGGTTGTCTACCAGAATCCTAATCCTGTAGCTAGTCATTTCCTATGATGTCTAGGTTCTTGATTTTGGTTAAGGATGATTTTCTTCACCAAAGAACAATTAAGTTCAATTGTTCTTTAAAACTACCTATTGTATTGAGGAAGTGCTTATAACAAATCCTAAACATCTTTTCAATACCTCTGGGACAGTTTTGAGTCCAAGTGAATTTAATTACACGAGTGAATTAATCATCCAAGGGTTTAGTTAAGTTTTGTTCCCTTGCTCAGTGAACTAGGATGTTTGATTATCCTATGAGTGAAGTGACATTTCACTTAACGCTTCATTTAATAGTTATAATAATTTAAAGCTTTCAGGGGCAAGTTAATTTGTTAAAGATTTTAATGATTTGCAGTTAAATTTGATGATTTACTTTAATGTGATTTAATTATGAAATTTTAATCAATGATTTTAAGTTTGGAATGGTGTTTGATTCATTTAAGTTAAACCTTTTATAAATGATATCAATATTTTATGTTAATTTAATTTTTTAGATTAACTTAGGTCAAAAGAGGTGTTCAAATTATTTATTAAATTTTGATGATTTAATTTGGATTAATTATATTAATTAATTTAACTTTTACATTATGTTTTAAGGTAAGTTGTCTTAAAATTATTTAAAATTTGCAAATTTGATTTAAGTTTGTTTTGAAATGATTTTAAATTAGTTTCAAATATTTTAATTTACTTTTTAATTATTTAACATTTTAGGCTCTAATCAATTATTAAATTATTTAATGATGTAGGTTTTAATTAAATTAAGAATTATTTACTTTTAATCTTTTAATTATTAATTCTAGTTATCCTCTTAAGTTTAAAAGTTAAATATTATTAAGTGATTTATTTAGGGATTTTTAAATTAAAGAATCAGTGTCCTCTTAAATTATATCCCCATTTTAATAATCCAATTTTAATTAATCTTCCAAAATTTAAATTTTTTAATTAATTAAAGTTTCATTTTTGGTTTATTAAAGTGATTAATGGGTTCCTACCCTTTGATTTCCCAAAGTTTCAATCATCTAAGAGAAAATTAAAATCAGATATTTTACCCCCATTTTGATTGAACCTAAAGTTTTAATTAGGGGATAAAATCTTTTAATTACCTTTATGCCCCTTTAAGCTTATTTATTTTATAACTCATTAAATTAAGCTTAAATGAACTTAAAATTTTGATGCCACTTCACTCACATGTCAATTAAGATATTAGAGGAGAAAATGTGATTTTTCTGAATTTAATTTATTTATATAATTATTTTTAATGGAGAATAGGGATTTTCAAAGAAAGTTTACCAACATGACCAAGGTAAAGTTTCTGTCCTTAAGAAAATTATGGGATGTTCCCAATGACTAGAGGACCACTTGGACCAATTTTGGTGATTTTTTGAATTATATTTTATTTATTATAATTATTTTAAATTTTGGAGTGTTAATTAATTATAAAATAAAATAAAAATTGAAAATTGAATTTTATATATTTTTTAAATCTCTCTAACATCAAGGAGTTTAGAGAAATAAATTTTATATTTTTATGATTTTTCTTTGATTTATTAGAATTAATTTAGTGGGAAGGCTAGAAAATACATTTTTTTAATTCAAAAATTGTTTTAAGGCTTTAAAATTAAATATCTTAACCTAGAGACTTAGGAAAAATATTTGATTGGTTCCTAAGTGATTAGGGGGCCAAATATGACATTTTTATGATTTTTAGGAGTTTAGAGAAATAAATTTTATATTTTTATGATTTTTCTTTGATTTATTAGAATTAATTTAGTGGGAAGGCTAGAAAATACATTTTTATAATTCAAAAATTGTTTTAAGGCTTTGAAATTAAATATCTTAACCTAGAGACTTAGGAAAAATATTTGATTGGTTCCTAAGTGATTAAGGGGCCAAATATGACATTTTTATGATTTTTATTATTTTTGTGATTTTTATTATTTTTAATTATTAAAAATATTAAAATATACTTAAAAATGAAAATTTTTAGAAAATTCCAATTTTATTTTTCTTAGACTCCTTTGATATCAGAAAAGTTTCAAAATCAATTTGGTGAATTTTTGAAATGTATTCTTGGAGTTATGAATTTTTAAAGTTTAATTTTGATTATGTGGCTTAATTGATCCATTTAATAGGGTTAAACATTTCCAATTGACTTCAAATTTTATGTGAGGTTCCCCTGATCCTAAAGATCAGTGAAGAATTATTTTTAAGTCATTTTAATGTGTGATTAACTCTAATTAATTAAAGTTCAATTTAGAGTGATTAGGCTAATTAGGATTATCCTTAATGAATTAACTCAAATCGTAACTATCCTAGGGTCCTCTGATCCTAAGGAACTTCACCAAATTTTCCTAGAATTTTCTAAGCAACATGCTAATTTTTGGAATTAAAATATCAAAAACAGTGTCATGAACTTGAAAAATACATAACTTGTCATAGGGATGGCCTCTGACCTTGAAAAATTCAGGGAATGTTCCCCAAGTCAGAGGCTTCAAAAGCCCTATGGTCTCATGCCATGGTGAAATGTCTATGCAAATGGAGAATTAAAATACCAAAATGAGTAAATAATTAATTAAAAATAAAATACTCATCAAATTAACTCAATTCTTTTTTCACATTATTCTCCTCTGTTCACTGAGCAAGAGGGTATTTTTCTTTTATTTTTGTGATTTTTCTATGTAAAGATATGAATTATTTAAGTTCTGGCTATTTAATTAAATCAGAAAATCTTATTTTCCTACTTATCCACGTCGGCGCCGCGTCAACCGACGACGGATCGAACTCCACGTGTCGTCTTCTGGTTCGGCGCCACCATTCGACTCAGCTGCCACGCAGTCTGCTGTTCATGTTCCATCTCCTCGTCTGACACCATCTGAGCCGTTCGTTCGATACACGCGCAATCCAACGGCGGCTGGTCATCGTCCCGATTGTCCCAACCCGAGAGCCGTCGACCTTCTAACCCTAATATCTCCCTCGATTCTTAATGGATTTTCAAGTTCTTATGCTCTATGGATTTGTCTTGAGAAGTCGAACACATCCATACGGTTAACATGCCATGAAATTAAGCTAGACGAAATGGAGAATTCACAGAAGCTCGGGAGGAAGGAAGAGTCCATACCTTGGCTCTGAGAGGTGAAGCCTCAATCAGAGATGCTCGACACGTTCGTTGGAGTCCAAGGAGGCTAGGGATGAAGCCTGGAGCTGTGGTGAAATGCCTAGACTTGATTTCCACCAGGCCCGATCACAAAGCTTAGAGGCTGGAACAACTGGGTGGCCTGGAGAGGGGGCTTTCACTGAGGAACTCCTTCTCTACCTCTGGTGAAGGTGTGAGAGGAGTTAATTTGGATTTGGTGAAGAATTGGGGAGTGTCCCGTTTCGGCTTGATTTTTAGCCGAGAAATTGGGCTCGGTAGGGAATTCGGGCGAGGAGAACAGTGGGGATGAGCTTCTCTTGGCTAGGAGGAGTTCTGGAGTGATTTTGGCGGAGTTTCCCTAAGGTTAGGTTCAACCCTCTTCATGGCCGAGAGGTGTGGTGTTTAAATAGACAGGGCTGGAGAGCTTTCTAGGGGCAATTAAGGGCTGGGATCAGCTTCCTAGGAGAGAAGAAGAAGAGCCATGGAGTTCAATTGGAATGGGACAGCTCAGCTAATTGATTTTGAATTTTTGAATCCACCTAAGCCTCTCGGTCTAGTGTTTTCCGGCGACTGGGATGGCCAGCCGGCCAAGGTCAGGTCAGGCAAAAGTCAAGTGATGCCAGAGAGGTTGAGTGGTGGAATCAATTTGAGTATTTGATGGCTTTGGGGTGGAGATTTAGTGGATATTTGGAGTTTGGGTTAAATGGTCTAAACTTGGGTTAGCCCCTTGGTCCCTTGGCTAAGTCTTTGCCTAAAGTGGTTTGAGCTGGTCTCAAGATCCTTAAGGAGGTTTGGGTGAGGTTTGGTGGCTGGTTTGGGAGTTTGGGAGTTGGATTTGATGGTTTGGAAGAAGGAAAAATGGAAGTGAAAGGGGTGAAGGAGAGGTCACTTCCCCTTGCCAAATTTGGCAAATATTGACTTTGGCATGTCATGGAAGAGTCCATGGGTCATTCCATGCTATGAATGAGGCCATGAGATGGTTTCATGCAAAAGGAATTAATGGTTTTTTATGAATTTAGGAAATTATGCCATAATACTTAATTTAGGTAAAGAGTCATGTACATGTATGGAATGCTTCATGTAATGCCATGGTGTGATGATTAAAATGCCATGGGATGATATTAATAGGAAATTATGACATGTGGGCTCAATTTTGGGCTTTTAAAATTTGATTTCATGGGCTTTAAATATGCATATGGGGAATGGGCCTTTAATATGCATGTGAAGATTTGGAATTTTGAAATTAATTATGGAATGACCAAATTGAATTGGAATTGATTGAAATTGGATTTGTATATATTGAAATTTGATTGAAAATGGGTTTGGAAATTTTCCATGGGCCACAGGATTCAATTTGAAGAGGGTTTAGGCTTATGGACCAAAATTGGGCTTTTTGGCCCAAGTGAATTTAAAAAGGGTTTTAGGCCAAAAGTTTGATCAAATGAATGTTGGTTTTGGTATAGAGATGTGTTAGGAAAGTTTTGAAACAATTTTGAAGGAAATTTGAATTGAATTGGATTGGATTTGGGTATGTTTGGGTTTATGGGTAATTTAGGGCAAAAGTTGGGATCTTGGGTATTGAATTCAAATGCGAACCAAATTGGGCTTGGTTTTGGTTGAAATTGGTATTAGGAATATTGAATTGAATTTTAGATTGAATTTGATCAAAATTGGGATCAATTGGGCTAGTTTGGCTTGACATTGGGTCCATTTGGGTTAGGATTGGGTTAAATTAGGCATTTTGGCAAAAGTGGGCTAAATTGACAAAATTGGCCCATGGTGTAGTTAAACAAAATAAAATTGGGAATATTTGGGATTTTTTAAAATTTTCTGGGAATTTTTGAAATTTTTGGAATTTTGGGCCAAAAGGGTTTTTTAGGGTACCAAGAGGTTATTTGGAGGGTATTGGGATATTTTGATGAATTTAAAAGGTGGGGGTTGTTTTGAAATGATTTTTAGGAATTTTGGGTAATTTTTGGAAGTTTTTGGAGAGTTTTGGGGTAGGCTTATGGCTATAGGGGTAGGCTTGTGGATCTCAACCAAGTCTAACCACTTTGGGACCAAGCTTAGCCAAATGGTAACTACTTTATGATTCTTCACATATTGACCTTAGCCATCTTAATCAAAGATCAGTGGATTTAGTTCAATTATGTGAGTTTCTTAAAGGGTGAAAGGGGCAAAGTTCAAAGTTTAGGGTTAAAGGGTAAAATGGCTTAGGAGTGTGTGTGTGTGCAAGAGAAGCTCAGGGAACCCAGGGTTACCCTAAATCCAAACAATCTTATAGGAACTCACTATTGATTGCCCATATGGTGATTTTAACCTTCCAAGGTGATTTAGAGGTTTGCAACCATCCAAGTGGGATCCCAAGAGGAGTCAAGAAGTAGCTGAATTGCTAAAGGGTGGGTCATAATTCTAGTCCTCTAGGATAGTCAATGAGAAACCTTATGGCTAGATCCTAAGAATCACTAAGGAGAGAAAAGACCTCACCAAAAATGAGGTCAACAGTACCTAACTTCCAGTTCTCACCCTTTTCGAGGTCGGTACCTAACTTCTGATTCTCTTCCAAAACTAGTACCTAACTTCCAGTTCTCACCCTTTTCGAGGTCGGTACCAAACTTCAGACTCTCTTCCGAGCTGGTACCTAACTTCTAGTTCTCACCCTTTTCTTGATCGGTACCTAATTTCTGATTTTCTCCTCGAGGCTGGTACCTAAATTCCAGTTCTCTTTGCAATCCCGAGGTTGGAACCTAGATTCCAATTCTCATCTTAAATCCAAAATTTCTGCGAAATCTACCTTGAAATCAATTTTAAGTCAAATTTCAACCAAAATTGAAACTCAAATCAATTCAAAACTCAAACTTAAAAACTTGAAATAAAAATGAAACGAATTTGAAATTAAATCTCTTGAAATCTTGTGATTTGGAATCCACCTCCTTTTCCCCAGCGAGAGTTATGAAATCTTCAGTCTCGGAGATTTACCTGATACTCCCCAGTGAAAATTTTCTACGCTTTGTTCTAAGTGTGTCACTTAGACGTCTGTGTTGGTTTGGTTGATCTCTTCGGTCAACGCCAATACGCGTGGTGTGCTTGGTTAGCACACCACACCTATTGGGGGTCCATTTGTTGACCTCATTTTTGGTCAAGTCTTTTCTTTCCTCTTAGTGCTTAGGATCTAGCCATAGGACTTCTCCTTGACTATCCTAGAAGACTAGAGATGGAACCCACCACTTAGAAATTCAAACATCTCTTAACTCTTCTTGAACCCCACAGATGATCATAAACCTCCAAGCTTCCTTGGAAGGTTAAAAGTCAAATGTGGAGGTTCAAGGATGAATTCCTATAGGATGTTCAAGCCTTAAGATAATCCTGGGTGGCCTCGTCTTGGTGAGGTCTGGCATACACACACCACACTCCTACACACATTCCAAACCCTAAGGCCACTCTTACCCAACTTGGCTTCCTGACTCATGTAGGAAAGTCATATGGATGGACCTTAACCCCTAAGCCCCTGGCTAAGAGGGTTAGGAACAACATATTGAGTGCCTAAAATGAGTCCTCTCATGGCTCTTGTGGGCTTGACATGGCTTCATGGTTCAACCAAAATGGTTTCATTTTACTCACATCTAATCAATCGTCATTTTTCCCAAATTTCAATTTTTTGACCCCCGGGGCCCCAAACCCACCAAACCTACCAAATACCCTTGAAATTTCCAAAATTCTTTAAAATTAATCCTAAACATTCCCCACCACTCAAATTGATCATTCATGACCAAATATACCAAAATTTTCAAAAATAGCCCCCAATACCCTTCATGTACCCTCCTTGTACCCTAAATAGCCTAAAATTCCAAAAATTCAAAAGATTCTCAAAAATCCCAAATATTCCAAAATATTATCCACATTATTTTGTTCAACTACCACATTCCCCAATTTTGTCAATTTAACCAAATTTGATCAAAGAATTCCAAGTGGCCCTTAAGGCCCAAAAGTGACCAACTAACCTAATCCATCCCAAATTAAAGCCAAATGTTACCCCATTTTCCCCAAATTTGTTTTGAAACCTTCCTAACATCCCCACAAACAAAATTCTACATTAATTTACCCAATATTTGGACTCAAATTTCTCCCAAGCCTAACTCAAACCAAAATCCCCCAAATTGGCCTAAACCAACCATGAACCCAAACAAGCCCAAAGCCCAAAATCAAGACCCAACTAAAATTGAAAACTCTTTTTCACAATTCCTTAAATATTTTGCAACATTTATTTGGCACAACCTTTTACCAAATTTTTATCCAAAAGTTTATTTTAAAACCTAAAAGCCCATATCCTTAAAATATTTTAAAAGCCCATCTCCACCGAATTTAAAAAACCCAAAATCTATTCTAAAGCCCATTTGGCATTTTTTTCATCATCCCTTTAATTGATATCATCCCCTAAGTTCTAAATCAATCATTAAATAAATCCAAATCAAGCCTCATGCCAAAATCACCCCTAAATGTCAAAAATCCTACAACCTATTTTCTTGAAATTAAGTCAAGCCACTCCCAAGCCAAATGTGAGCCAAGAAGCCATGCACAAGCCACATGAGAGCCATGGAAGCCACTTTACACCTCACCATACCCAAAGTGGTAAAGGGAGGAAGTCCTTTAATGATTCTCTTAAGGGTGATTAAGCCTTTTCACGACTCTTCTAAATCTTGCTTAAACTTAAATATGCTTAGATGGTGACTTCTCCCCACTAAACCAGCTGACTCACCTGACCCCCCACAGCACCCAAAGTCCCCTTGGTGGGTGCACCAAACCCAAATCCATGCATTTGACCCATTTGGACCCAAAATACACTCTCCCCCCATTCCACTTAAATCAAGCTTTTTACACATGGCCAACCTTCATTGCTTACACCAAACCCTCTCTGAACTCACTGAGTCAGATGGTGACCCATGCCTGGCCGGACCACGACCTGGGTCGCCGAAAAACACCAGGCTGAGAGCCTCATTTGAAATCAAAAATTCAAAACTCCCTTGCTGAGCTATCCCATGGCTAATGGTCACTAGAGCTCTTCTTCTCCTCCCCTAAGCAGCTGATCCCAACCCTCAATTGATCCTGCGTGGCCCTCTAACCATGGCTATTTAAACACCACCACCTCCACGGCCAAATGGGTTGTTGCACTGAACCTTAACCAAACTTTGCCAAATAGATCCCAAACTCTTCACACAACCTAGAGCAATTGATCCCCACTATTCTCCTGCCCTAATCCCCATTGATTGAGTTCAATTTCATAGCTCAATTCTCGGGAAAAAACAGGACACTTCACCACAGTGAGCAAAACCCCAAATTGATCGACCCTACACCATCACCAGACCAAGAGAAGAAGTTCCCCAGTGGAAGCCCCCTCACCAGGCCACCCATTTGTGCTAGAGACTGTTGACCTCATTTTACAATGAGTCAATAACCTTATGACCTAAAAAGTCAACATTGGTCAAAATGGTCAAACCAGACCCAATGACCAACCCTGTTGACCCCATAGGTCACCCTTTTGACCTAAAAAGTCAATTTTGGTCGAAATGGTCAAACCAGACCCAATGACCGACCCTGTTGACCCCATAGGTCAACCTTATGACCTAAAAAGTCAACTTTGGTCAAATTTGTCAAACCACACCCAGTGACCAACCCTGTTGACCCCATAGGTCACCCTTTTGACCTAAAAAGTCAACATTGGTCAAAATGGTCAAACCAGACTTAATGACCAACCCTGTTGACCCCAGAGGTCAACCCTATGACCTAAAAAGTCAACTTTGGTCAAAATGGTCAAACCATACCCAATGACCAACCCTGTTGACCCCATAGGTCACCCTTTTGACCTAAAAAGTCAACTTTGGTCAAAATGGTCAAACCGCACCTAATGACCAACCCCGTTGACCCCATAGGTCAACCTTATGACCTAAAAGTCAACATTGGTTAAAATGGTCAAACCGGACTCCAATGACCAACCCCGTTGACCCCATAGGTCACCCTTTTGACCTAAAAGTCAACTTTGGTCGAAATGGTCAAACCAGACCCAATGACCGACCCCGTTGACCCCATAGGTCAACCTTATGACCTAAAAAGTCAACTTTGGTCAAATTTGTCAAACCACACCTGACGACTAACCCCGTTGACCCCATAGGTCACCCTTTTGACCTAAAAAGTCAACATTGGTCAAAATGGTCAAACCAGACCTAATGACCAACCCTGTTGACCCCATAGGTAAACCCTATGACCTAAAAAGTCAACTTTGGTCAAAATGGTCAAACCAGACCCAATGACTAACCCCGTTGACCCCATAGTCAACCTTATGACCTAAAAAGTCAACTTTGGTCAAATTGGTCAAACCAGACCCGATTACCAACCCTGTTGACCCCATAGGTCACCCTTTTGACCTAAAAAGTCAACATTGGTCAAAATGGTCAAACTAGACCCAGTCACCAACCCTGTTGACCCCGTAGGTCAACCTTTTGACCTAAAAAGTCAACTTTGGTCAAATTGGTCAAACCAGACCTAATGACCAACCCTGTTGACCCCGTATGTCAACCTTATGACCTAAAAAGTCAACATTGGTCAAAATGGTCATACCAGACCCAGTGACCAACCCTGTTGACCCCATAGGTCAACCTTTTGACCTAAAAAGTCAACATTGATCAAAATGGTCAAACCAGACCTAATAACCAACCCTGTTGACCCCATAGGTGAACCTTATGACCTAAAAAGTCAACATTGGTCAAAATGGTCAAACCAGACCTAATGACCAACCCTTTTGACCCCATAGGTCAACCTTATGACCTAAAAAGTCAACATTGATCAAAATGGTCAAACCAGACCTAATGACCAACCCTGTTGACCCCATAGGTCAACCTTATGACCTAAAAAGTCAACTTTGGTCAAATTGGTCAAACCAGACCTAATGACCTACCCTGTTGACCCCATAAGTCAACCTTATAACCTAAAAGTCAACAAGTGGTCAAAATGGTCAAACCGAACCCAATGACCAATCTCGTTGACCCATAAATCAACCCTTTCACCCAATGACACATTTAAAACCCCACAATGACAAAATCACAAATACTCGGACATTTTAAAATTAAAATGATCAATTTGAGACTGACTTAGGTCAACCTGAGTCAAAATTGGTCAACACATATCTATTTTGATTAAAATAGATAAAAATGAAATAAAAACAACAAAATTAATCAAATAATTAATTTCAAAATTATTTTGATTAATTAAAATGACTATTGATTTAATTTTCAATATTTTAATTAAATGACATAATTAATTAAAATGAAAATTAAATTAAAATCATAAAATGACAAAAATGATAAAATTAATCAATTAATTAAATTGAAATTATTTTCAATTGATTAATAAAATATTTTCCAACAATTTTAATTAATAAAATAATTAATTAAAATGGGAAATTAAAAAGAAATGAAATGACATATAGCCTTCTCATAATTAATTAGGCTAAACTCATCTTAAGGCTTAATTAACACATAATTAAGCCCACATTAAGACCACTTAGCCATGGGTTAATACCCATCATGATGCATGGGGTGAGGTGTCACTTTCTCCTTCACCCTAAGCTTCATTTATCCATGAGGTGGCCGGCCAACATGAGGCCTCATCTTCCACCTCCCAAGCCACCCAATGGAGGGAAAACCATGCATGAAACCCCCCCTTACCATGGTTAGAAGCAATGATGAGGGATGAGCTTGTGTGTCACCATTTGCCAAGCTTAAGAGATGATGTGTAAACTCATTAGGAGGTGCAAGGACAGCTCACAAAACACCTCTTGCATGAGCCAATGGGTGAGAGCCAAAGCAATGAGATTCATCATGGAAAACTTAGGGAGAAGCATCAATGCATATCCTCAGCCGAATTGATCATCCAATGGACTAATAGAGGAGGTAACTACTCCCCTAGAACATCCTAAGCTAAGCCAGAGCCTCGCCTTGCTATAAATAGAACCTCATGGCCGAACCTAGCAAGAAGAAGAAAAAATTTAGGGAGAACTATAGACTGCCCAAATCCACCTGCTCCCAACATAAAAAGTCTTCCTAAGAGTCTCATCAATCTTTTAGGATCAAATACAAGCCATAGTTTGAGCCTATTTGAGCCAATTTGACCAAATTTCAAAAACAGCCCCAAATTAGGTACTTCTTCAAAATTCTTTCCTAAGCCCGACTTCTGGATCAAATTGCTGCAGTAATAACCTTCCATTAGAGTCCTAGAAGGCAACCATAAGATCTGATCTAGTTTGATTTGCTTGTGGCAAAGGTATGGAATTTTTCTTTACAAAATAAATCGTATTTTTGACATATCATGTGTTATACTAGCCTAGAAGTGTATCATCACCGTATGGATAGATACTTCTCATCCAGCTGATCATTTAAAAAAAAATCACTCAATTTCATCAAGAAATGAGTGAGATATTGATGTTTAAAGTTTAACGGGTATGAAATTTCCGGAATTAAAATGGATTTATACAGCCGTCTGTTCCCGTGTTTTGGAACGGACGACGCTGATCAAACAGTGCGGTGTCCGCTGTTCAGCTGCCCGCACCGGATTTTCCCGCTCTTCGACGGCTCCGAGGACATGCGTCGCTGTGTGAGGAGTTTGGCGGCGGGAAATTATAAAAAAATCCATAAAACCTTAAAAACTTCAAAAATCAATATCTTTTTATCTAGAGGTCATAAAAATAAAATAAAAATACCTCTGGAAAGCTCTTGAAGAGGAGAAAATTATGAGACCAAAATCATAATTTTCTTCTCAGTATTTAATTTTTAATTAATTAAATAATTTATGGAGTATTTTAATTATTAAAAATTATTTATAAATAAAAAAATTATGAAACTTGGAGGCATTTATCTTTATGTTCTTAGGGACCTTCCATGATTTTTCTAAGGACAGAAAACATGTCTAGGACACTTTTCTTTAATTTTCAAGTTTCTTTATAATTATTTCCAATAATAATTATAAAAATTGAAAATTAAGGAAAATAAAAATGCAAATGGCTAGAAATGATAGGGCAACGAGAGAATAACTCTAAGAAAATTATTTCTAAGTCATAGAAATCATTTTGAATGGTATTTTGAAATTTAGGGTTAAAATTCTTTATTAATTAAATAATTTTAATCCTAAAAATAACCCTTTATAAATTTAATCTATTTTCATCAACAATCAAAGTTTGAAAATGGTTCTAGTCTATGATAGACTAATGAGAAACTTCACTTAAGTCTAAAATGACCAAATTGGACTTAACTAAATTTAAAATAACATTTAAACCCATTAAACCTTACTTAAATTAAGTTTAATATAAAAATCAAATCTTAATTAAGTTTAAAGACATATTAAACTTAATTAATCAAAATTAAACTTTTTAATTAAGTTTAAAGAGATAATAAACTTAATTAACCTATTAAACCTTACTTAAATTAGGTTTAATATAAAAATCAAATCTTAATTAAGTTTAAAGACATATTAAACTTAATTAATCAAAATTAAACTTTTTAATTAAGTTTAAAGACATAATAAACTTAATTAACCTATTAAACCTTACTTAAATTAGGTTTAATATAAAAATCAAATCTTAATTAAGTTTAAAGACATATTAAACTTAATTAATCAAAATTAAACTTTTTAATTAAGTTTAAAGACATAATAAACTTAATTAACCCATTAAACCTTACTTAAATTAGGTTTAATATAAAAATCAAAATCTTAATTAAGTTTAAAGACATATTAAACTTAATTAATCAAAATTAAACTTTTTAATTAAGTTTAAAGACATAATAAACTTAATTAACCTATTAAACCTTACTTAATTTAGGTTTAATATAAAAATCAAATCTTAATTAAGTTTAAAGACATGTTAAACTTAATTTATCAAAATTAAACTTTTTAAATTTAATTAACCCATTAAACCTTACTTAAATTAGGTTTAATATAAAAATCAAATCTTAATTAAGTTTAAAGACATATTAAACTTAATTGATCAAAATTAAACTTTTTAATTAAGTTTAAAGACATAATGAACTTAATTAACCCATTAAACCTTACTTAAATTAGGTTTAATATAAAAATCAAATCTTAATTAAGTTTAAAGACATATTAAACTTAATTAATCAAAATTAAACTTTTTAATTAAGTTTAAAGACATAATAAACTTAATTAACCCATTAAACCTTACTTAAATTAGGTTTAATATAAAAATCAAATCTTAATTAAGTTTAAAGACACATTAAAACTTAATTAACCAAAACTAAACTCTTTTAATTAAGTTTAAAGACAAATTAAGCTTAATTAATTAAACCTTACTTAAATTAGATACAAAAAAATTAAATTGGATTTAAAGACATATTAAACCTAATTAACCAAAACCAAACCTTTAATTAAGTTTAAAGACATATTAAACTTAATTAACCTCCTTACACATTAGGTTTAATCAAACCTAAACCCTAATTAGGTCTAACCCATTAGGCCTAATTAAACCATTAAACCTTAACTAACTAAGGTTATCAAACTTAAACCCTAATTAGGTCTAACCCATTAGACCTAATTAAACCATTAGACCTTAACTAACTAAGGTTTAAATCAAACATAAACCTTATTTAGGTCTAACACATTAGACCTAATTAAACCATTAGACCTTAACTAACTAAGGTTTAATCAAACTTAAACCCTAATTAGGTCTAACCCATTAGACCTAATTAAACCATTAGACCTTAACTAACTAAGGTTTAAATCAAAAATAAACCTTAATTAGGTCTAACCCATTAGACCTTAAGTAACTAAGGTTTAATCAAACTTAAACCCTAATTAGGTCTAACCCATTAGACCTAATTAAACCATTAGACCTTAACTAATTATGGTTTAATCAAACATAAACCCTAATTAGGTCTAACCCATTAGACCTAATCAAACCATTAGACCTTAACTAACTAAGGTTTAATCAAACATAAACCTTAATTAAGTCTAACTCATTAGACCTAATTAAACTATTAAGTCTTAACTAAGTAAGACTTAATCAAACATAAATCCTAATTAAGTCTACTACATTAGACTTAATTAATTGTTAAACCTTAATCAACTAAAGTTTAATTAGACCCAAATCCAACCTTTTAGTCTAAATCCAACATAACCTAAACATAAACCTAACCTAACTTGAGTCCAATCTAACTTGAACTCAAGTTAACCTAAACCTTAGGTTCAACCCACATTGAACCTAACTTAAACCTAACCTAACTTGAGTCCAATCTAACTTGAACTCAAGTTAACCTAAACCTTAGGTTCAACCCACATTGAACCTAACCTAAACCTAACCTAACTCGAGTCCAATCTAACTTGAACTCAAGTTAACCTAAACCTTAGGTTCAACCCACATTGAACCTAACCTAAAGCTAACCTAACTTGAGTCCAATCTAACTTGAAGTTAAGTTAACCTAAACCTTAGGTTCAACCCACAATGAACCAAACCTAACCTAACCTAACTTGAGTCCAATCTAACTTGAACTCAAGTTAACCTAAACCTTAAGTTCAACCCGCATTGAACCTAACCTAAACCTAACCTAACTTAAGTCCAATCTAACTTGAACTCAAGTTAACCTAAACCTTAGGTTCAACCCACATTGAACCTAACTTAAACCTAACCTAACTTGAGTTCAACCTAACTTGAACTCAAGTTAACCTAAACTTTAGGTTCAACCTACATTGAACCTAACTTAAATTAAAACCTTAGGATCAACCTATATTGAACCTAACCTAAACATAACCTAACTTGAGTCCAACCTAACTTGAACTCAAGTTAACCTAAACCTTAGGTTCAACCCACATTGAACCTAACTTAAACCTAACATAACTTGAGTCCAATCTAACTTGAACTCAAGTTAACCTAAACCTTAGGTTCAACCCACATCGAACCTAACTTAACTTGAAACCTTAGGTTCAACCCATATTGAACCTAACCTAAACTGAACTAAACTTGAGTTCAATCCAACTAGAACCTAATTTAATCCAAGTCAAACCTTAACTTAGGTTCAAACCATATTGAACTTAAATCGACCTTAAGTCTAGGTTCAACCTGACTTGAACCTAACTTAATCTAAACTCAAAATTTAACTTAAGTCTAACCCATATTAGACTTAAGTCAAATCATAATTAGGTTTAACATGACATGAACCTAAGTCTAACCTAAAACTAACTTAAGTTCAACTCATATTGAAACCTTAGATTCAACTGACAGTGAACCTAACTCAACTTAGCTTAACATAAACCTTAGAACCTAATCTTAACCTAACTTAAGTTCAACCTACATCGAACTTAAGTCCAAACCTAAACCTTAGGTTCAACTCAACTTGAACCTAAACCAAAACCTAACTTAAGTTCAACCTACATCGAACTTAAGTCCAAACCTAAACCTTAGGTTCAACTCAACTTGAACCTTAACCAAAACCTAACTTATGATCAACCTACATTGAACTTAAATCCAAATCTAAACCTTAGGTTCAACTAACAATGAACCTAACTCTACTAAACTGAACATAAACTTTAGGTTCAACCCAAATTGAATCTAAATCGACATAAACCTTAGGTTCAACCTAAATTGAACCTAAATCGACATAAACCTTAGATTCAACCCAAATTGAATCTAAATCGACATAAACCTTAGGTTCAACCCAAATTGAATCTAAATCGACATAAACCTTAGATTTAACCCAAATTGAATCTAAATCGACATAAACCTTAGATTCAATCCAAATTGAATCTAAATCGACATAAACCTTAGGTTCAACCCAAATTGAACCTAAATCGATATAAACCTTAGATTCAACTCAGATTGAACCTAAATCGACATAAATCTTAGGTTCAACCCAAATTGAACTTAAATCGACAAAATTGAACTCAATCGACATAATCAACATAAATTTGACATTTCAAATATAAATCGACATGATCAACATAAATTTGACATTTCGACATAATCGACATAAATTCGACATTTCAAACATAACTGGCATAAAATCAACATTTTAAACCAAATCGACATAAATTCGACATTTCAAACGAATATCGACATAATCGACATAAATTCGATATTTTAAACAAAAATTGACATAACCGACATAAATTCGACATTTCAAACGAATATTGATATAATCGACATAAATTCGACATTTCAAACCAAAATCGACATAACCGTCATAAATTCGACATTTCAAACGAATACTGATATAATCAACATAAATTCGACATTTCAAACCAAAATCGACATAACCGACATAAATCTGACATTTCAAACCAAATTAAACAATCACCGACATTAAAAGACATTAATCGACATTTCAAATCAAATTCAACATTAAATGACATTTCAAACCAAATTCAATAAACATTGACATTAAATGACATTAACCGACATTTTGAACCAAACTCAATAGAACTCAACATAAATTGATATAATTCGACATAAATCGATATGATCGAACTTAACACGACATGAACTGACATAGTTCTTAAGTTCGACATCCGTATCGAATTTAACTTAACATATGACATCATAATTCTTAAAGTTTGACCCACGTTGAACTTAACTCGACATAAAATTAAACTGAAATTGACATAAAATCCAAAATCAAATCCAAATCGATATAAAATCCAAAATCCAACCCAAATCAATATTCAAGACAAATCAAAATTTAAACATAAATTGACATAAATCTAAACTGACATCTCAACCACTTTTGGACATCAGACAACTCTGGATCAACAGACACTTTGACCAAGTAATCTAAATATCTTGATATGACATTGTTTCTAACTTTATTTTCTTGCAGGATGAAGACATGAAGTTTCGTTTAGGTTTTCTTTGCATGTTATAGGGTGTGCTAACTCTGTTTTGCAGGACGTCGACAACGGAACATTGACAACAAAACCAAGACTTTTAGGATAGTCATAAAACCTAAACTTTCTACAAACAACCAAATAAAAAATGACATAACAACAAAAACAACTGAACTTTTAGGTTAGCCACGAAACCTGAAATAAAACGACAAAATCATTAACATTGACATCAACATGACATCAACATACAACGACATTTCTATACCACAACAAAATGATGACATGACACTAAACCAAAACAAAATAAATGACAAAATGACATGACAAAATAAAATTGAGATGGCCACAAAACCAAAACTTAAAACAAAAGGAAATCATAAACAAGATAACAAAAATAAATAAGTAATGATATCTTCTTGAGATCATTGAAGGTATCTCATGACATAATAACGACATAGGAGATAAAATATCTCATGACAAATCGAGATATTAATCACGACATCTTATGAAATTACGACATCACATTAAGACATGACAAAATGACATGACACAATAAAACTAAAATTTCGGACAAAAGGGAATCATAAACAAAATAACAAAAAAAAAATAATGATATCTTCTTGACATCATAGAAGGTATCTCATGATATAATAACGACATCTTCATATAGGAGATAAAATATCTCATGACAAATCGAGATATTAATCACGACATCTTATGAAATTACGACATCACATAAAATGACATGACATTATGATTCACATTAAGACACGACATAAAATGACATGACATTACGACATCACATTATGACATAACACGGCATACAAACTACGACATCCCGACATGACATATGACATGATATACAAAATGACAAAAATGACATTACAAAACAAAACACCACAAAGCAACGACATACACCCAACATAAACAAAACTTTCTGGTAGTATCGATTCTTCAGAAACACACTGCCACGACAACACTTACACTTTTTCGAGGATAAATGTTAACCTTAATCGGGAGTTTTCCCTAGGCAATATTAATTGCTCAGGATGTAATTAAATATAGAAGCTTGCTCCTATAGGAGATTAAAGAACTCAGGATAGGTATTTCACCTATAAGATCTCTCTAGTTACCCAAGATCTTCATGTGATTTTCTTATACGAAAAACTTCGATAATCACACAATATGAAGATTTATTCTATGAGATTATCATTCGATCTCTTTTTCTCTCAATCTCTATCATGATTAATCCTTCTTCAATTTCTCCAAAGACTTCTGACAAAAAGTCTAAGTAGAATAAGAATTAGGGTAATGGATAGAGAAAGAGAGTGGCGACTT
The DNA here is from genome assembly GCA_022702705.1 of Papilionanthe hookeriana x Papilionanthe teres. NCBI lineage: Eukaryota > Viridiplantae > Streptophyta > Magnoliopsida > Asparagales > Orchidaceae > Papilionanthe > Papilionanthe hookeriana x Papilionanthe teres. Next base: position 60,371,264 of record CM040439.1, on the reverse strand, counting down.
CTTGACATTGACATGATACAGGAATTGACGGCGACGACATGCGTGCAAAATATATTTCATCGCCATCAGAGACCAAAGCTTGAAATCGGGTTTGGTGGAAATCATACCTAGGCATTTCACCACGGCTCCACGCTTCATGCCTAGCTTCCCTAGACTCCAACAAACGTGCCAAGCCCCTCTGAATGAAGCTTCTCTTTTTAGAGCCAATGTATTGAACTCCTCCTTCCTGAGAACTTGTTTCGATTCTCTATTTTGTTTGAGTTAATTTCAAAGCATCATAGCCAAATAGATGTGTTCGTCTTGTCGAGACGAGTTCATAGAGCCCAAGATCATGTAATTGCTTGAGTATCGAGTGAGATCTTAAGGTTCGAGTGTGGACGGTTCTCGGGTTAGAACAACTGGGGACGATGAACGGATGCCGTCCATTCACACGTGTACTGGACGGACGGTCGAGATCAAGCCAGATGAGGAGATGGAATGGAACAGCGGGCCGCGTGGCATCCCAGTCAGATGGCAGCATCAAATGACCGAGCGACTCGTGTGGCTTCGAAGCTACCTAGGATGACTCAGCGCCGCACTGGATAAGTAGAAAAATAGGGGATTTTCCTATTTAATTAATTCAGCAAACTTTAAAAATGCTTAACTTTGCATAGAAAAATCATTAAAAAAAATAAAAATACCCTCTTACTCAGTGAACAGTGGAGATTAATGTGGAAAAAGAATTAAGTTATTTTGTTAAGTATTTTATTTTTAATTAATTTAATACTGTTTTGAATATTTTAATTCTTCATTCATGCATACAATTCATCATGGCATGAGACCATAGGGCTTTTGTAGCCTCTAATCTTGGGAACATTCCCTGAATTTTCCAAGGCTAGAGGCTATTCCTATAGCAAGTTATCTATTTTTCAAGTTTATGTGTCTGTTTTAGTATTCTAATTCCAATAATTAGCATGTTGCTTAGAAAAATCTATAAAAATTAGGGAAAGTATCTCTGGACCAGAGGACCCTAGAAAAATTATGGTTTTATTTAATTCTTTAAAAATAACCTTAATTAGCCTAAACACTTAAAAATGAACTTTAATTAATTAGGAGTAACCACACATTAAAATCACTTGAAATCAATTCTCCACTGTCACTTAGGATACAGAGAGCCTCACATAAAAATTTCAAGTCAATTGGAATTAGTTTACCCTATTAAATGAATTAATTAAGTGACATAGCTATTTTGAAAATTAAAAAATTCATAAAACCCAAAATACATTTCAAAATTTCACCAAATTAATTTTGGGAGTTCTCTATAATCAGAGGAGTCCAAGAAAAAAAAAATTGTACTTTTCATAAAAATTTGATTTGTAATCATTTTTAAATATTTAATAATTAACAATTTTATAAAATCATAAAAATATAAAAATTCACCAAAACATCACATTTGGTCTCCTAATCACTTGAGAACCATCAAAATATTTTTCTTATGTCTCTAAGTTAAAATATGAAGTTTTAAAGGCATAGGATAATTTTTTATATTTAAAAAATGGATTTTCTTAACCTTTCACTAAAATAATTCTAATAAATCAACCAAAAAAAAAAAAAATATAAAATTTATTTCTATGAACTCCCTGAGGTCAGAAATATTTAATAAAAATATAAAACTCAATTTTTAACTTTAATTATATTTTATAATTAATTAATACTCTAAAACTTAAGATAATTATAATAAATTAAATATGATTAAAAAATTCACCAAAATTGGTCCAAGTGATCCTCTAGTCAGTAGGAACATCCCATAATTTTGCCTAAGGACAGAACCTTACTTTGGTCATGTTGTTGAATTTTCGTTGAAAACCCTTAGTTTTCATTAAGATAATTATATAAATCAAATTAAAAATGGAAAAATCACATTTTCTCCTCTAATGTCTTAACTGACATGTGAGTGAAGTGACATAATAATTTCAAGTTCACTTAAGTTCAATTTAATGAGTTATGAAGTGAATATGCTTAAGAGGGCATAAAGGTAATTAAGGGATTTTAACCCTAATTAATACTTTAAGCCTAATCAAAGGGAGGGTAAAATATCTGATGTTAATTTTCTCTTGGATGATTGAAACTTAAGGAATTAAGAGGTAGAAACCCATTTAATCACCTACAACATAAAAAAAATGAAACTTTGATCAATTAAATCATTTAAATTTTGGAGAAATAATTAAAATTCTGGATTATTAAAATTAGGGATATGACTCAGGAAGATGTCAATTCTTTAATTTAAATTCCCTAAATGTATTGATAATATTTAAACTCTTAATTAACTCTAAAGCAAGGTGATTATTGAAATTAATAATCCTTAATTAAATTAAGAGTATAAAACATTGAATAATTTAATGATTAAATTAAAATAAGACTAAAACATTAAAGCTAATTTGAAATCACTTAAAACTTAACTTAAAACAAATTTGAAACATTAAATAATCTTGAAACAATTCATAATTAAAAATTTAAAAATTAAACCAATTAAAGCCAACCTAATGTACTACAATTAATTCAAATCAAATTATCAAAATTTAATGAAATTAAATAATTTAAACACCTCTTTCAGCCTAAATGATTTTAAAACATTTAAGAAACAATCTAAAACCTTACTATTAAATTGGATTGTCTTAAATCAGCAATTCAACCTTAATCAAAACGGTTAAGTTCTTTAACAAACTAATTTTCCCCTAAAGTCTTTCATTATTATAACTCTTAAATAAAGCATCAAGTGAAATGTCACTTCACTCATCGGACAATCAAATGTCAGAGTTCACTAAGCAAGAAACAAACTTAATTAAATTCTTGGATGATTAACTAACCTGTATAACAAAATTCATTTGGATTCGAAATAATCCCAAAAGCATTGAAAAGATGTTTAGGAATCGTCCTAAGCATTTTCTTGATATGATGGGATGTTTTAAAAGAATAATTGAGCTTAATTGTTCTTTAGTGAAGAAAATCATTCTTAACAAAAAACAAGAACCTAGACGTCATAGGAATTGACTAGCAATAGGATTAGGATCTTGGTAGACAACCAGAATCTTCCCTTAGCTTTACCTAGGTACTTGTTACAAATATTAAATGCTCTGACGTGTGTTTTAAGTGCAGCTTGGGATGACGAGAAGACCCGCCAGGTACGCTTTTATTTTATTGCAATTTATTTACCTGCGCTGTACTTTCTTTCTTGTAAAACTTGCATGTTAAACAAGAATGTCACCCTGCATGAAAACTGAAACTGTTTAGGATAGCCACAAGACTGAAACCCAAAACTAAATTAAAAATCAATACAAGATAAAATTCACTTCCACAACATTCAAAAGATAAAATAACTCAAAATTTAATCAAAAACAAAACAACAAAACTACAATTACAACTAAATTAAAACTTCTCGTTGGATGATCAGGAATCCCTCGGATGATGTAACCCACGTGTTACTAACGAGATTTCCCACGGTCTAAATCAAAAGTGTGGAACTCATTCAGTTGAGTTTAGCAAATTTATTTGGACTAAGTGAATCCGATAAAATAGCGGTACCGGGATGACGGAACAGTGGGATCTTAATCGGTCCTGCTTAATCAACTTTAAGATTTGTTTTAATTAAAACATTAAGACATCTGAACCTTAAAACTTTTCTAAACCAAAACACTTCTCTCATCTCCTGATTTTCACCTTCTAAAATTAAACTTCTGCAACAGCAAGGAGCTTGGAGCATAGTGGGCAGCACAGCCATCTTTGTCAGCAAAACTTGTGTCTACTCCAGCAAAACCTTCCTTAGAATTAAATAACAAAGACATAGGATTATGAGGTAGTTTGCCTAGTGTAACATAAATCCTTAGCTTTTCGTTAGGCATTTGCATAATCATATTATGTAAATTAAGCCATAACCGGTCTTAGGACTCCGAGGTAGTCGTTTGGTACGACATAAACCCTCACATCTTTGAGGCTATTTGTATGATTAGGTCATACAAATATAAGTTCTAAATAATTAAAATTAGCAGGATTGAAGCACTAAATAATTCTCTCAAATTGAAGCCAAACAATAGGATAGTCGGGAAGTCACCGAAGTTCACTTCGGATCCGTGGCATCCCCTACTTCTCTTCCTTTGGACTCCTAGGATAAACTGTTCCAAATTTGATCCATTCCCTATTGAAATTTCCAAAATCCAATTTGTTTGAAACCTTAAGCTTTGAAATTCTTGAGAGCAAAACCACTGATCATTATCGAGAGTTTTCTTAAATGATTTCCGTCATTTGAGATGTAATTAACTATAGGGACTTGCCCTTATAGGGAACTTTAAGAACCCAGGAAATATAAACCCTACTTAATTCCTTTATATTAAGTAGGGGAACTTGTCAGCTTATAAAATTGGTTCGCAGACCAAACAGATTTCACAAATCTTCTAGTTTATTTAATCGAGCCCCATCATCAAACAATGTGTCTATTCCTCGAAATAGATACACGGTTTGTGGTGTGGTGCTTGTTTATATAAACTATTTGGGATGTGAGATCGGTTTGATTTCATATCTTAAAATTTTTAAACTTAAAATTATTTTCAAAATCAAATACTACTTTTCAAATTATATATATTTAAATTAAATTTAAAACCTAAAAATGTGCTGACACTCAGCACGTTCATTGGAGTCCCAGAAGCCTATGGATAAAGCCTCGAGCGCTGGTGAAATGCCTAGGTATGAAAGTGTCCAAACCAAATTTGATGTTCTGGCCAATAGAAGAAATGGCTGGCCTGGTGAGGGTGCTTTTAGGGGGAACTTCTTCTCTACCACTGGTGAAGGTGTGGGAAGATTTAATTTGGTTTCTGTGGAGGTTCAGAGGATGTCCTGTTTTCTGGCCTGGAATTGAGCTTTGAAATTGAGCTCAATCAGTGGGAATTAGGGCAGGAAAATAGTGGGGCTGAGCTTCTCTTGGCTGGGAGGAACTCTGGGAGCAGTTTGGGGGAATTCTATGAGGAAATTTTCAACACCCCTCTCATGGCCGAGAGGTGGTGCTTATATGGACAGAGCCATAGGGCTGAGTTGGGGCTCAATTGGGGGGTGGATTCAGCTGCTTAGGTGGAGGGCAGAAAGGCTCCAATGGGAATTTTGGCTGAGGTGGCCAGTTGGGGAAGTTTGGGTGTGTTCAAGTGGGTGGTGGCTCTCGGTTTTGGCTCCCTCCAGTGACAAGGCCGACCAGCAAGGATAGGGTAGTTGGCCCTCAGCTCAGGTGAGCCAGAGAGTAGGGTTTAATGGTGATTAATCAGTTTTGGAGAGGTTTGGGGCAAGGAAAAAGGAGATTTAACCATTTAAGAGAAGAAATCTCCTAAAATGGGGGACCCTTGGTCCATGGCTCATTTAGCTTGGGCTAGGTGGATCTAAGGTGGTTCTTAGGGTTCACTTGGTGGCTGTGGAAAGGTTGGTTTAGCCACATTTGGTTCAATTTGGTTAAGTTAGGTCATAGGTTCAGTTTGGCTCATTTGGGTTTAGGTTAAGCTAACTTGGGTTTGGGTTTGATTTAGGTCCAAATCTCTTGAGCAACATTGTGCAAATGATTGCCATGAAGAACTTTCATGAAGAAATGGAATGGTTTTGAGTTCAATTGATGGGTCAATTTATTGAAATTTGGGATTTTGGTTAATTAAGGTAAGGTTGGGTCAACATGGGTCTAGGTTGGTTTAAGGTGGGGTTTAGACCCAATTGAATGTTTCAAATGGTTTAAGAGAATGTATTGAAGAGTTCCCAACATTAATTTGGAGGAAATTTTAGGCTTAGGCCAATCAATTTGGTAGATTTAGGGCATGTGTTCAATTTAAGTTAAGATGGGATAACCTTGGATTTCAAATGGATTAAGGCTAGGCTTAGGAATTTTCTGGAATTTTTGGGATTTTTTGAAATTTTTGGAATTTTGGGCCAAAAGGGGTATTTAAGGTATTTGGAGGTTATTTGGAGGGTATTGGGGTATTTTGGTAGATTTAAGAGGTGAGAACTATTTTAAAATAATTTTAGGATTTTTTGGAATTTTAGATAATTTTTGGAAATTTTTTTTTGGAGAGTTTGGTGGTTGTAGGTCAATTTAGGTAATTTTAGGTAAGTTTAAGGACCCATTGTCAAAACCAGAAATTTAAAAAAAAATGGAATTTGGGTAAGGTTGATTGGAGTGAATTGGTTTAGATTTAGTCATGGATCAAGGAAGTGTTCAATTTGAACATCTCATATATTGTTCCTAACCCTCTTAGCCAAGGAGCTAGGGGTTTCGGTTTATCCATATGAGTGCTCTAATGAACCAGGAGTCAAGATTGGAAAAACATGGTTTAGGGTTAGGATATGCGTAGGAGTGCAGTGTGTGCAAGCTAGACCTCACCAAGACCAGGCCACCCATGGCTGTCCTAAGGCTTGAGCATCAGAATTCATCCTTGTCTTCCTGCACATTGGTCCTAACCTTCCAAGTGGTTTGGAGGTTGATGACCATCCATGTAGGATTCTAAAGAGAGTCAAGATTTGGTTTGAATTTCTAAATGGTGGGTTCCATCTCTAGTCTTCTAGGATAGTCAAGGAGAAGTCCTATGGCTAGATCCTAAGCACTAAGAGGAAAGAACAGACCTCACCACAAATGGACCCCCAATAGGTGTGGTGTGCTACCAAGCACACCGCGCATATTGGTGTTGACCGAGGAGATCAACAAGACCAACACAAACATCAAAGTGATGCACTTAGAACGAAGCATAAAAAACTTCCGATGGGGACTATCAGGTAAATCTTTGAGACTGAAGATTCCATAACTCTCGCTGGGGAAAAAGGAGGTGAATTGCAAATTGCAAGATTTGCAAGGGATTAGATTTTGGAATGAGAATTGGAACCTAGGTTCCAATCTCGGGATTTGGAATGAGGGATGGAATTTAGGTTCTAGGCTCAGAATTTGAAAGAAAGTTAGGAATTTAGAATTAGAATTTGGGCTCTAACCTCAAAATTTAGAATGAGAACTGGAACTTAGGCTCCAGCCTCGAGAACTTGAAAGAGAACTAGAATTTAGGCTCTAGCCTTGGAAATTTGAAAGAGAACTAGAATTTAGGCAATAGCCTCAGAAATTTGAAAAATAACTATAAAATAGGCCCTAGCCTCATAAATTTGAAAGAGAACTAGAATTTAGGCTCTAGCCTCGAAAATTCGAAAGAGAACTAGAAAGAGATTTGAAAGAGAACTAGAATTTAGGCTCTAGCCTCGAAAATTCGAAAGAGAACTTGAATTTAGGCTCTAGCCTCGAAAATTGAAAGAGGACTAGAATTTAGGCTCCAGCCTCAAAAATTTGAAAGAGAACTAGAATTTAGGCTCTAGCCTCGAAAATTGAAAGAGGTCTAGAATTTAGGCTCTAGCTTCAGAAATTTGAAAGAGAACTAGAATTTAGGCTTCAGCCTCGAAGATTTGAAAGAGAACTGGAATTTAGGCTCCAGCCTCGAAGATTGGAAAGAGAGATGGAATTTAGGCTCCAGCCTCGAAAATTTGGAAGAAAATTGGAATTTAGGCTCCAACCTCGAAGATTGAAATGGGATATGAAGGTGTTTCAAATCCTGCTCGAAGGGTTTTCTTGAAAAGGAAACCCGTGTGAGGAGGGACCCAGCTTCATGCCATCAGAACCAGATCGAATAAAATTTATGGTTCCGTGTCAATAGAACCGGTCGATCCTCCAACACACAGAGAAAAAAATTGAAAGGAAATGGTAAGTGTACCAAGCTGAAAAGACTCAACCTGGTGACAAGTCGAGGAGAGGATTTGAACTTCGGAAGAGTTCTAAATAAATTTCAATTTGAAGAAGAATTGAAGGATTTGAATCGACGGAGTCGGATTGAAATTCAATTCGAGGTTTAGATTCGTTTTGTTTAATTTAGTGATTTGATTTTATATTATTTTTTTGTTTAGAGTTCATGTTATTTTGGAATTCGTTTTGACATTTAGATTCTTAAAAGAGTTCTCATTCATTTTCTTTTCTTTCTTATCATTTTCCTTTTCTCTTCTTTTTTTATTGTTTGTTTATTTCAATTTTCACTTATTTATTTGTTTATTTTCCAATCGTTATTCATTCGAGGTTCATTCAACTTAATGGCATTTTCCATTCAATTTACATAAAAAAAATGAAGGCAAAATTTGACATGGTCATTTCCATTCAATTTGCTGAAAATACATCATATAGCTTGATCCAAAACATGATGATATTTTCCTTGAAAATTAAGCTCTTCATAAAAATCCTTGTAAATCCAAAAACAGACTGCGTAGGATCCTTGTCGGTTTCTCCAAGAAGATCTGTTAAAATCCATGTCTGAATAGTGAGAAACTCTGGCAATAACATCACCTTCCAAGCCATCCTAGTCAGGAAATGCCGTTCGGATGTGCACCAAAGGTGTGCTATTTTCCATGAGCTTATAGCTCGTAAGGCTGGAGGCTTTCTAACTCTATATCCGGTTGAAAGCGGAAAGGCATCCTGCTGTCGTCCATCCTCCTGAAAGTGACGGAATTTCACTGAAAAGGTACCCCTAGGATGCAGTGCTTTGCTTTGTCTGCTCGATTTCCTTTTAACACCAGAACGGAACCTACCGGTAGAGGTATCTCCACAGGCCCTCGAAATTCTCCGGAGCCTGCTATCCGGAGATCTGATCTGAACATGATGTTACTCTGATTAATGAAGGATACCGTGCAGAAGGGTCTGACGAAATCATGATGATCTATGTGTGGTGATGTGCAGTCTCCTTCTTCGTGTATGTTGATGATGTAGCTGTTGTGTATGCAATCTGCAGGCAGTACCCGCCATGTCACCATCCTCTTAAACATTCTCTTGATGATTCTTGGCATTGGATCAACATCGCTGTGACGGAGAATCCCTGGTGGATTTCCTTTCCTATCTTTGGCAAAGTTGTAACAACATCCGCACTGAATTGTGACTCTTCCTTTTCCTTTCATCCATTTCCGGGTTCTGAGTAGGTCTTTCCTCTTAAGCAACCCGCTCGGCCCAATTTTTAAAGATTGACAACCAATCCACAATCTGTTGCTCCTCGTAGTCTGAAAACACATCTGTATGTAGCTCATGGCCTTCTAGGATGTTGATCTTCTTGCCTCAAATTCTTTCAAAATATTTAAATGTCTTCTTCTCAACTTTCTGAAGCCTCTTCAGCTCGTATTCTGGAATTATCTAAAATTGTCGAGGTCTGGTAACGCACTGTGGGATGTATGGCTCAACCCCAACAAGCTCTCCTATGCGTTTCACCTCCTCGGGGATAATCTCTGTCAAGACATCCTTCGAGGTTGTTTTCGCAACAATTTTCTTCGAAGTTGGTGTGCCAGCCTGACGCCGTGGTGCTGATTCTGTTTTTGATCTTTTCAAAGTTTCTTTCATCTTCTCTGCTGTCCTTGGAGTTGATCTCTTCTTTTCTGGTCCCTGCTGAACCGGTTTCTTCGACGTACTTGCACTGGCGGTGGAAACTGTTTCTTTGTGCTGGTCCGTCGCTAGCTTGCTCAGCATCCTGTGAATGCAGCGGTTCTTGTTCCTTCACTGGTAGGAGTGAGAGTAGCTCTCCTTACTTCCTGGACCTCTGTGGGCACGGTGCTGACATGCCTGCCCTCTGCTGTAGTAACCATGGACTTGAATTTCTTGTCTGTTCCAGTTACATGAGCGGCGCTCACTTTCCTTTTCTTGTCGGTAGCATGCTGACTTGGGCCACCCAATGTAATCACTGTTTGGCTGCGGAACTCATCCCGGTCAATTGCGGTCTAATCGGCCTTCTCGTACTGTAAGCCGGCCGGTGTGAAATCAGAGTCGATCTCAATCATGGCCCCATCCTTCATTTTTTATTCATCGAGTACTAGACTCACGCCATTCTTGAAGTTCAGAATCAACCGCTCGTTCGATATTTCCCTGCGAAAATAAGAAAAGGATCATGGGCTGTATCAAGAACGAGAACAATAAGAAAATTTATTCATTAATGAAAAAAACTTATTTATTTAGCTTGAGTTTTAGCAAGAAAGGAAAAGTTGAGGAAAAAAATCAGGAATGAATTTTGATTTGAAAGGAGATTTCAAAGTTTAATTATTCAGAGGATTTCTTTTACATATTTCTCTTTTTAACACATATATTCTTCTTTTGTTCACCATTTTTTTTATCATCCATTTTTTAAATCAATTTTGGGTTCGGACCCGGTTATAAGTAATTACTGTGCTCGTGCTTCTAGAAATGAGACTCCATTTTTAAAGTTCATCCTTCGAAACATCATGTTGCGTAATACTTCTTTAAATATCATCCATTGATCGGAAGCATGGGTCATTCTCCACGACAATTCACAAGTTGGTAGGATCCTCTTGAGTAGACTGTCTCGACCACGAACGGCCCCTCCCATGTTGGTTCAAATTTACCTCCTATCTTGCGGTGTGCAAGAATAGGTCTCTTGAGAACTAGAACAAAGTCACCGACTTTGAACGTCCTCGGTCGGACCAGTTTATTGTGGGCTTGGATCATCTTAGCTTGGTACAATTCCAGATTTTTCTATGTTGAAAGTCATTTCCCTTTCATGCTTTCCAATTCTTCTAGCCGTAGTCTGGCGTTCTATTCTTTAGTAATCTTATTCGCGACTGCAATTCTTTGAGACGGAAGCTGAACCTCCAAGGGCAAGACGGCCTCGGACTAGTACACTAGTGCATAAGGTGTAGACTGGGTAAGAGTTCTGAATGTCGTTCTGTAGGCCCATAAGGCTTCTAATAACTTCTCGTGCCAATTTCTCTTATTTTTGTCCAAAGTTTTCTTTAGGATTTAGACAAGAGTTTAATTAAAAGCCTCAGCTAAGCCGTTTGCTCTTAGGTACTAGATTGTCGAATAGCGCCAGTCGATCCCGTGCCTTCTGAAAAAATTGTTGATCTTCATGCTTCTGAACATGAACCTGCTATCTGAGATAATTCTGCGCGGTACCCCGAAATGGTAGACAACCTGATTCTTGAGGAAATGTAGCACGTGATGTGCCTTCACTTCTCTGAGCGGTATAGCTTTTGCCCATTTGGAAAAGTAATTTGCAGCTGCAAAAATGAAGCAATGTCCTCTTAAAGAAGGCTGTTCTATCGGACCCACAATGTCTGTGCCCCAACATTCAAATGGCCACGATGCAATTATCGGATGTAGTACATTTGGAGGTTGATGTAGAACCACTCCATGCACTTGGCATTGGTGACAGCTCTTGGCAACATTCATGCAGTCAGTCATCATCGAGGGCCAGTAGTACCCTAGTCTTTTAATTTTCATTTCCATATTGGGACCTGACTGATGAGCACCACAAAATCCTGAGTGCATTTCTTTAAAAATTTTACGAGCCTCAGACCCACTCAGACACCTTAACCACATCTGATCGAAATACCTTCTGTATAAGGTATTATTTATTAACGCGTATGACAGAGTTCTTTTCGTGATCTGATGGGCCACTGACTTATCATCCGGTAGGTTTCCTGTTTGTAGGTAGTCTATTAATGGCTGCCTCCAATCTTCTGTAGTTTCTGCCACTGACTGTTTCTTCTTCTTTTTCCGATTTGTCTATTGCATCCATGTCGAGCTGTGATAGGACCTGTCGTCCTTGAACTGACATTTCAACTGACTCATCCTGTAAGCAGGTAAATTCTTTTGCAAGGTGGGCCAACGCGTCTACGAGAGCATTTTCTCTTATGGGAATCTTATATATTGTCACATTCAGAATCTGCTTTAGCAACTTCATTGCATTCTGGAAGTATTGCTCGAGTCTTGGTTTCAGAATCTTCTATTACCCGGTGACCTGTTGTATGATCAACTGCGAATCACCATAGATGTTGATGTTGGTTATACCCATCTGAATGGCTAACTCCAGTCTTGTTATAAAGGCTTCATATTCTGCTTCGTTGTTCGTACATGGTTCTATTAAATGGTAGGAGTACCTTAACATCCCCCACTCCAGTTTTATAAATATTAGTCCAATTACTGCCTTACTGGGCACTATCTTTGCAATTCTTTGTTCTTCTGTGCTGAGGATGCTCCATCGAAGTACAATTCCCAACGTTGATCATCGGGGTCTTCTAGGCTCATTATCTGTTCATCTGGCAAGTCATTGTTGAGAGGCGATTCTTAACTTTAGCTATTACTTGTTGTTCGATTTCTAGACGCATTCTTCTTGGAGCTTGTCTGACTGGAACGACAGTGTGATCCACTCCTAGCTTGTGAATTGCGACTTCTGGAGCTAATCCCGACATTTCATCATAACTCCAAGCAAAACAGTCCTTGAATTCCATTAATAGCTTGATCATATTTTTAGAGTCTTATTTATTGAGTAAGGAGCTAACAAAGGTCAGTCTAGACTCTTCGATAGTACCTAAGTTAACTTCCGTTAACTCGACTATTGTAGATTTAATTTCTTCTTCAAATTCCGGCGGAGCGTATCCAATTGGTAAGTCCTCGAGATCATCTGAAGCTTCCAAGCAGTCTTCATTAGGCCCGCATGTGAAAACCAAGCAAAATCCTATATCATCAGCTGGTCCTACTGTGCCGAATTCGAGACCATGCTTTGAATTGGGAGGTCGATTGGCATTATTACATAATTTTTCAAAGAGCTGTGATTGATCCTTTGACCATTGCTTAGGTAAGACACCTCATTGCATCAAATTTGAATAGAGGGAGAATACCACTCAAAAGGCAATTCCATTAATTCGAAAGAAACAACATCTTCAAATTTTACAACACTTTCAGTTTTAGAAGAAGAAGCACCACGGTAGAACTTGATTGGTTTAGCACCTCCACCATGTACTTCCTTGACCACCATACTCTCGATCTTACCATGAACGATAGATCGGGGTTAGTGTCATAGAATGTACACAGTGATTTATCTTCTCGTACATTGATTTGTATTCTTCGTTCTTTTTGTCTTCGAGAGAGATCTTGAACTAGGGTCTCTTTTGGTTTATCTTCATTGCTTCCTTCTGGATTTCTTCTTCCTGAGATTTGCTCTCCCAATTAACATTAATCACCGACTTCTTCTGTTCAACTGTTCCACCGTTTCTTCCTCGACCTCATCCCCAGCCTCGACTTTGGGTGCGAGTTCTACAGAAACCTCACCATCTCGCCGTAAGGGAGTGATGAGTAGCTGTTGAACTAAAATTTGAGGTTCTTCATTGTCTCAAGTTTCTTATACTTTATTTGGGTGGCATTTCTGGAGAAGGTAGTTTTCTTTGGAGGTGCGTAGTAAGCAGCACCTTCGTGGATTCTAATTTTGTGCACGGAGAACGGTTGCAAATCACCTTTGATACACTGTTCTTCTCCTCCTTCATAATACTTTATGCACTGGTGTAGAGAAGACAGTACCATCCGGTTTTTATGGATCCACGGTCGACCCAGCAGAGTGTTGAACGATGTCTTGGAATCAATTATACGGAACTTTGCATTTGTCCTTGCCAAATCACCGATCTTCATTGATAGTGTTATCGATCCAAGGGCTCTTTCTCCTTTCTGATTGAAACCTCTTAGTAACATTCTGTCGGCTTGAAGCTCGCGGGCATCAATTTCCAAGTATGCTAACGTCCGAAGGTTCATTATATTGATTGATGCTCCCGGATCAACTAACACCGTGGAGAGCGTGAACCTTCTGACAGTGACTAAGATGTATAAAGGTCAGTTGTGATCAGCTATTCCGAGCAGTAAATCATTGTCCATGAAGGTAACACCATACTGTCCTTTTAACGTGCAAACCTCGTCTAAGGAATTACCTGCCATTTGAGCTAAGCAAATTTCTGGATCAAGTAAGGCCTTGATCAGAGTTTCCCTCATCTCCTTTGACAAGATCAGGGCGTCGTAGATGCTTAGTTTGGCTAGTAGCTTCCTATGATGGGCTAGCAAGTTATAATCCACTTTATTACTAGGCTCTTCAGTCTCTTCCCGAATGGGTAATTCTTTCGCTGGGGTTGGCTCTTCCTAAGCAACCACATGCTTTCCTTTATCCTTTGGTCCCAATCTCGAGGGTAAAACTTTTCTGCTTCTTAAATTTACTTCTGTTATTTCTTCTGAATCTGGTGCTGGATCTGCCAGTGTCTCTCCTTGAATCAGAATGACTGGCTCTTCTATAACTGCTTCAGCATCTGATAACTCCAATTCTATCGTAATCGGAGCTCCTTGGAATTCACAAATGAACTCATCGCTTCCTGGGCTTTCATAGCCGCTCTTGTGGGCATCTTTTCCTTCGTCGCTGTCGTTAAGGTTTTGTATGATTTGAAAATCATTATTCATATCAAAATCAAGATCTGGGTTAGGTTGGTTATCGTTAGTTACGTAATCGTTAGAAACAGTCAAAACGTAGCCGACACCATAACTCTTATCATTATGAGATCCCACCGGGGCAAGCAAATAATCATACAGAGTCAGAGGTCCAATGGATTTCTCTCCTGAATCAGAAACAACCAACCTAGGAAAAGCAGCCCTAACTCTACTCTTCGGAGCCTCAGTCTTTTCTTCTTCTGCGATCTCCTCGTTCTTCTGGAGCTATTCTTCAATTGCAATTGATAATGTCGGCTTAGCGGGTTTCAAACTTTGAACTAAAGCGCACACCGAAGCGGTTTGGATGTGATCCAAAATTCTCTTCGAAGACTTCATCCAAACAGTACTCCATCCATCGTCGGTCGTGTACAGGTCTATCGGAACAATAGGATCCGTTGAAATAACATTTATGGAACCTCCTTTTTGGGGCTCCTTCATGTATTCCTTCATGATCGTAATGTTCCCTCAACTGAGGTTATACTCTAGCCAGCTCTTGAAGGTGAAGCAATCTTTTATTTTGTGTCCGAGCATCCTGTGGTAAGGGCAGTAATTCGGCTAATCTTTCTTGTCAACTTCCTCTGGATTCCTGGGCTCTGACAATTAAAAGTTGAGCATCTTAATCAAAATGCGAAACATCTTGGCCACTGCTTCAGTCTTGAAGGGATATTCCTTATTCAAAAGCTCCTTCAGGCCACGTGATGGGTGAGGCGGCGGTTGATCATGATGCAGCGGTGACTGATTGCTCTATCGAGGCTATTGATAGCTTTGCTGAGGTTGTTGATAATTCCGTTCCGGTGGTTGATAACTTGGCTGTGGCCACTCTGGTTGTATCTGCACTGGTTGTTTACCCTTATCCACTGCTGCGACGATTCCTGATTTCTTCTCAAATACTTTCACTAGCTCCTGCTTATCAGTCTTATTAACAAAACTTAGTTGTTTTGTGTCATCTTTCAAGCTCCAGGCCTTGCTAAGAAAATTCTCAAAAATCTTAATTGTGAATCCTTTGAGGAGAAGTACTATCACGTCGTGGATACTCTTTAGCAAGATACCAACTGCATGCTGTTCCTCAAGTTGGGGTTCACACTTCATGCTTAGATTCCTCCATCGAAGGATGTAGTCCACCAAGGTTTCGTTCGGCTTTTGTTGCTCCACCATTAAATCACCAATAGTTATGTGGTGCTGAGCCCCAGCAAATCGTTTAACGAAAAGATTTTCCAATTCTGAAGAGGTCTTGACCAATCCATTTGACAACTCTGCCTACCAATCAAAGGCGATCCCTGACAGGCTGCTGACGAACTGATGAAAAAGCAAAGCATCACTCCCACCGGCGTTGCAGCAACTAGAACAAAAACTTGCGACATGTTGCCAGGGGTTTCCCGTACCGTCGAAAGTCTTAAACAGAGGTGGTACGAAGCCTTTTGGGTATTGGACTGCATCGAATTCTTCGTGGAAAGGTCTACCCGTCTGAATAGATGCTCCACTATTGGACTGGGCTAGGGCTTCTCGCACTTGCTGTTCCACCATGTTCTTAATATTCTTTTCGGGTATCATGCTCTGAGCTGATCTTTCTTCGGTTGCTCGTCTCCATTTACTGATGTAATTTATTTTCCTCTATCTGCAATGTGAATGATCTCCGGGGGTGTTTCCTTCTAAGGTTGAGGCTGACTTTGAAGTGTGGCTAGGGCAGCCCCCATCTCTTTCATCTTCTTCTCCATTCGATAAATTATATTGTCATTTTCTTGAAGACGTAGCTTCATTGCTTCTAGGTCATCTCCCTTTGAAGTTGATGGAGTTCTCTGTAGAGCTGATGATGCTTGAGTTTCGACCATGTTGATCTCAGCAAATTTTCATTCATGAACTCTGACGAATCTTCTTCTTTCCTTAGCTCTTCTTTTCTTTCTTCTACCAACCCTTGGATGTCTGTTCTCAACTTCCTTATAGCATCCTCAAGCAGACTCTTCCAAACGATCTTACGGTTGTCAAGTGACGACTGTTGAACTTCATCTTCAAGAGTTTCTTTCAGATCCGCAGCACTTTCCTTAGATCCGGGATCTCTGACGAGAGTTCTCTTTCCAGAACGTTTTATCGGTATCAGTTCGGCAATAATAGGTTTCCATACCATCCTTCTTGAAGTAGGGAGCCTAGGACCAGATGATCTATCAGCTGCACGTCGGTAGGTGGTGTGTTCCCTAATATGATGACCTGATACAATGACAGGTTAACTTCTTTCGCTAGCTCATAATTTCTTCCTTGGTCTCTCTATGGAAGTGACCGGGGTTACCTTCAGTCCGAGGCGGAATTTAATTGGTACCCGCCCCATCCTTCCAAGAATCTTCGACACGGGGCATCCCTCTTTCCTTGCTAAATTCTCCACTACTGCTCGCAATTGAGCAAGCGGCGCAGTCTTCATCCTTCTCCTCTTACAATCATTGTAGTATGCAGGTCGGGGTAACCCAGCGATGATCCATCGAGCATCTTCCTCATCATATGCAGCTGAGAGAGGGTGGAACCTACTCCCCTCTAACAGTGGTGAGATCTCAGGCAGTTCTTCTTCTTCTTCAGGGATCTCTTCAAGAAAGGCAGCTTCAGCATCCCTGGTCTTTCTGATTTTAGCAATCTTTCTATTCTTATTCCATCTTTGTGTCCGGGTTAAGGGTGCAAATCTCAAACTGGACTCTATCTCAAAAATAGACGGTGTTGCAGCAAAGGTCGAACCCTCCACGGTAACAGGCTCATCACTAACTTGGACTTCCTTTCCCTTTAGTTTGGCGGGAACCGGGGTAGGTGCAGTGATGATCAGATCGGTGGGGGTAGAGACGACAGTCCTGGGGGTAGCAGCTAATCTTCTGCGGACAGCGGTATTTCCTTCAGCTGAGACTCTCTGCAGGGGAGGAAACTCTTGTGTCGACTTCAGATTGAACTCAATTATGGGTTCCATGGTTTCTGGTACTTTGTCCATTAGCGCAAAGAGAGTAACATCTATGAACTTGATGTCCGTGTTATCAAATCCTTGTCCAAAGCGAATGATTGCATCATCAGGCAGTTCGTCCTTGCTGACTGCCAAATCCAGTCTGTTGGTGAAGGAGAAAATCAACTTTGATGCAGACATCCTCTGCAAGGCAGATTTTGAATGTCAGTTCCAAATTATTCTTCCTTCCGGCATAAGAATCCTAGGACGAAAAAGAATCATTTCAAAGACAGTCTGAACACATTCTTATCCATTTTCTTAGTTTTTTTCTGTAAAGTATTTCAAGTTTCGTTTTATTTGTTTGTTTAAAAGGTTCGTTAGTTTGTAATTAAAAGGTGTGTTTGTTTGTAATTTAAAAGGTTTTTTAGGAACAAAATAATCAGAGGAGGAAGAGCAAAGAAAGGTAAAGGACCGCTCCTAAGCTAACACCTATTGGGGGTCCACCCCGCCTCCGAGAGGTAGAATGATTCCAGAACCTCTCTTTTAGGGATGTCCAAACAGTGGCTCCAAAATCCATGAAGAGTTGACCGTACCTGTTTAAGATGAAAATGAACGTGATATTTCAACATAAAGAATGATAGTTTGATCCACTAGGGGTATGGATTCACTACCGATTTATGAAATCAAAACCATCTGATCAAAATGGAGAGAGGAATTAGTCCCCAGCAGAGTCGCCAGAAATTGTCGGCAAATTTTTTTTATATTTTAAATTTAATTTAAATATATATATACATAGTTTGAAAAAGTAACATTTGAAAAAAATAATTTTTTTTAAGTTTGAAAATTTTTAAGATATGAAATCAAACCGATCTCACATCCCAAATATTTTATTTAAACGAGCACCGCATCACAAATCATGTATATATCCTGAAGAATAGACACACTGGTTGATGATGGGACTCGATTAAATAAACTAGAAGAATTGTGACATCCGTTTGGTCTACGAACCAATTTTATAAGTCGACAAATTCCCCTGCTTAATATAAAGGAATTAAGCAGGGTTTATATTAGCTGGGTTCTTAAAGTTCCCTATAAGGGCAAGCCCTTATAGTTAATTACATCTTAAATGATGAGAATCATTTAAGAAAACTCTTGATAATGATCAGAGGTTTTGCTTTCAAGAATTTCAAAGCTCAAGATTTTCAAAGAATTGAATTTTGGATATTTCAATATGGAATGGATCAAATTTGGAACAGTTATTTTGAGAGTCCAAAGGAAGAGAAGTAGGGGATGTCACAGACCCGAAGCGAACTTCGGTGACTTCCCAACTATCCTATTGTTTGGCTTCCAATTGAAAGTTTATTTATTGTTTCAATCCTGCCAATTTTATTTAAGTAGGACTTATATTTGTATGATATAACCATACAAATAGCCTCGAAAATGTGAGGGTTTATATCGTACCAAACGACTACCTCTGAGTCCTAAGACTAGTTAGGGTCTAATTTGCGTAATATAATTATGCAAATGCCTAAAGAGAAGGTTGAGGATTTATGTTGCACTAGACAAACTACCTCGAAGTCCTATGTCTTGGTTATTTAAACTAAAGAAGGGTTAAGCTGGTGAAGACCCAAGTATTGCTGTTGAAGATGGTATTGCTGCCCACCGTACTCCAAGCTCCTTGTTGTTGCAGAGGTTTAGTTTTAGAAGGTGGCAATCAGAAGATGAGAGAAGTGTTTTGGTTTAGAGAGGTTGAAAATTAAGATGGCTTAAAGTTTTAATTAAAACAAATCTTAAAGTTGATTAAGCAAAATCGATTAAGATCCCACAGTTCCATCATCCCGACACCGCTATTTTCATCGGATTCACTTAGTCCAAATGAATTTGCTAAACCTAACTGAATGAGTTCCACACCTTCATTTAGACCGTGGGAAATCTCATGAGCAACATGTGGGTTACATCATCCGTGGGATTTCTGATCATCCAATGAGACGTTTTAATTTTAGTTGTAATTGCAATTTTATTTATTTTGGTGATTAAATTTTGAGTTGTTTAAACATGCAGGGTTCGATCATTTTCATGCATTTATAAGTACAGGAAAGTAAGACATTTAATAAATTGTTAAATGTAAATTGCAATAAACTTAAATGTGTACCTGGTGGGCTTTCCCGTCATTTTCACCTGCACCTAAAACACATATTAAGGCATTTATATATTTGCAACAATTACCTAGGTAAAGATAAGGAGAGGTTCTGGTTATCTACCAAAATCCTAATCCTATTGCTAATCAATTCCTATGACGTATAGGTTCTTGGTTTTGGTAAGGATGATTTTTTTCATCAAAGAATAATGAAGTCTCACTATTCGTTTAAAACATCTCATTAAGTTAGGGAAGTGCTCGGAGCTGAATTATGAACATCTTCTTAAACCTTTTAGGGATTATTTCGAGTTCAGTTAGTTTCATTGTGGTGATGTATCAATCACCCAGGTTTAGTGGAGTTTTGACTTTTACTCAGTGAACTTGGATGTTTAATTATCCCATGAGTGAGGTGACATTTTCATTTGGTGCTTCCTTTGAGAATTATAATAACGAAAGCCTTTAGGGACAAGCAAGTTCATTAGAGAATTTAACCATTCTTAGTTAAAGTTGAAGTAATGGTCTAAAAGTGGTTTAATTTAGTTGTAAAGTTTTAATTGATCTTTTTAAATGTTTTAAATGTTTCAAATTATTTTAAGTTGGGAAAGTATCTTTTAGTTCAGTTAAGTTTTAATTTTTCAAATGGCTTTAAAGTTTTGGATTAATCTTTAACATTTTAATTATGAATTATTCTAAATTAACCTTAATGTTTTAAGTTTGTTTTGATCTAAGTTTTAAAAAATTTCAGAATAGTTTTGATATCTTAAGTTTTTTTTTTAATTTGATTTTCTTACTTCAAATTGTTTTTTTTATGTTTTAAGTTTTAGTTTGATTATAAAAAAATTTTTTAGATTATCTTCCTTCTTCTTTTTTTTTGTTAATGAGAACTTGATGACATTTCATGAAATCATTGATTAGGGATTCAACTTTAAAGAATTAGAGCTCTCCTATATTACATCCCTTAATCTTAATAATTCAAGCCTTAATTAATCTTCCAAAGTTTAGGTGATTTAATTAATCAAAATT
Organism: Papilionanthe hookeriana x Papilionanthe teres; assembly: GCA_022702705.1. NCBI lineage: Eukaryota > Viridiplantae > Streptophyta > Magnoliopsida > Asparagales > Orchidaceae > Papilionanthe > Papilionanthe hookeriana x Papilionanthe teres. Next base: position 60,350,882 of record CM040439.1, on the reverse strand, counting down.
TCTTCTTTAAAGTTCAAGGTGATTATTGAGTTTCTACCCTTTAAATGTTCACCATCCCCTTTGGTTTAGCCAAATTTTGATTAAGGCTAGAATTCTTTAATCACCTTTACGCCCTCTTAAGCTTTTTCATTTCATCACTCATCAAATTAAGCTCAAATGAACGTCAAATTTTTATTTAACCTCACTCATATGTCAATTAAGACATTAGAGGAGAAAATGCGAATTTTCTATTTTTGATTAAATTTATATACTTGTTTTAGTAGAAAATAAGGATTTTCAATGAAAATTCCACAACATGACTAAGAAGAAGTTTCTATCATTAGGAAAATTATGGGAAGTTCCCACTGACCAGAGGACTATTTGGACCAATTTTGGTGATTTTTTTAGTTTTATTTTATTTATTATAATTATTTTGAATTTTGGTGTATTAATTAATTATAAAAGAAAATAGAGGTGGAAAATTAAGTTTTATATTTTTCTTAAATCTCTCTAATTTAAAGGAACTCAGAAAAACAAATTTTACATTTTTTTTATTTTTCTTTGAATTATTAGAATTATTTTTGTGAAAAGGTTGAAAAATCCATTTTTAATATTAAAAATTCCCTTAAGGCTTTAAAATTCAATATCTTTACTTAGAGGCTTGGGAAAAATATTTGGTTGGTTCCTAAGTGATTAGGGGGTCCAAATATGATATTTTCATGAATTTTAATGTTTTTATGATTTTTATAATTTTTTAATTATTAAAATACCTAAAACTAGGTGAAAATGAAATTTTTAGAAAAATTCCAATTTTAATTTTTTTAGACTTCTCTCAGATCAGAGTGGCCTCAAAACTGATTTGGAGAATTTTGAGTTTTATGAATTTTTTAATTCCAAAAATGGTTATGTAACTTGAATAATCCATTTAGTGGGTTAAATCATTTCCAATTGACTTGAAATTTTTATGTGGGGCTCCCCTGACCCTAAAGATCAAGGGAGAATTGATTTCAAGTTATTTTAAATTTTCATTTACTCTAATTAATTCAAACTTGATTTGAGGTCATGTGAACAATCAGAGTCATTTTTAATATTTTAGCTCATAAAATAACTTCTATAAGTCCCTTTGGTCACAAGGAACCTATCCTAATTTTCCTAGAATTTTTCAAATAATATACTAATTATTGGAATTTAAAACACCAAAACATGCATAAAAATTTGATAAATAGATAACTTATCATGGACATAGCCTCTGGCCTTGAAAAATTCAGGGAATGTTCCCAAGATTAGAGGCTACAAAAGCCCTATGGTTTCATGCCATGGTGAATTGTGTGTGTGAGTGGAGAATTAAAACATTCATATTAGTGTTTAATTAATTAAAAATCATAGAATTAACAAAATAACCTAATTCCTTTTCCACATTATTCTCCTATGTTCACTGAGTAAGACCATATTTTTCTTTTAATTTTTGGATTTTTCTATGCAAAGATATGAATTTTTAAAGTTCCTAGTATTTAAATAATTCAGAAATTCTGGATTTTCTTACTTAACCCAGTCAGCGCCACCTCAACGTACGATGGCTCTGAACGCGCACGCGTCCTCTCCTGGTTGGGCGCGGCCATCCACCTCAGCGCCACACGGCTCTGCAGTTTCGTCTCATCTACTCGTCCAGCACAATCCTGGCTGTCCATTCGTTACTCGCGCGATCCGACGGCTCTGGGTCATCGTCTCCGCCTGGTGTGAACCCACAACCGCACGTTTTCTAGACCTAATATCTCCCTCATTTCTCAACCAAATCACATGGGGTTTAATCCTATGTGTTCGTCTAAGCAAGGGCTACAAATCTATACGGTTAACATGAATTGAAATTGAATCAAACAAAATGGAGAATCGCTGGAAGCTCGGGAGCAAGAGAAGTCTCCATACCTTGATCCAAGAGGTGAAGCCTCGATTGGATGTGCTTGGCATGTTTGTTGGAGTCCCAGAAGCCTACAGATGAAGCCTCGAGCGCTGGTGAAATGCCTAGGTATGAAAGTGTCCAAACACGATTTGGTGTTCTGGCCGATAGAAGAAATGGCTGGCCTGATGAGGGGGCTTTCAGTGGGGAACTTCTTCTCTACCTCTGGTGAAGGTGTGAGAAGATTTAATTTGGTTTCTATGGAGGTTCAGAGGATGTCCTGTTTTTTGGCCTGAAATTGAACTCTGAAATTGAGCTCAATCAGTGGGAATTAGGGCAGGAAAACAGTGGGGCTGAGCTTCTCTTGGCTGGGAGGAGCTCTGGGAGCAGTTTGGGGGAATTATGTGAGGAAATTTTCAACACCCTTCTCATGGCCGAGAGGTGGTGCTTATATGTCCAGAGCCATAGGGCAGAGTTGGGGCTCAATTGGGGGGTGGATTCAGCTGCTTAGGTGGAGGGCAGAAATGCTCCAATGGGAATTTTGGCTGAGGTGGCCAGTTGGGGAAGTTTGGGTGTGTTCAAGTGGGTAGTTGCTCTTGGTTTTGGCTCCCTTTTGCGACTAGGCCGGCCGGCAAGGACAGGGGAGCTGGCCCTCAGGTTAGGTGAGCCAGAGAGTAGGGTTTAATGGTGATTAATCAGTTTTGGAGAGGTTTGGGGCAAGGCAAAAGGAGATTTAACCATTTAAGGGAAGAAATCTCCTAAAATGGGGGACCCTTGGTCCATGGCTCATTTAACTTAGGCTAGGTGGATCTAGGGTGGTTCCTAGGGTTCACTTGGTGGCTCTGGAAAGGTTGGTTTAGCCACATTTGGTTCAATTTGGTTAGGTTAGGTCATAGGTTCAATTTGGCTCATTTGGGTTTAGGTTAGGCTAACTTGGGTTTGGGTTTGATTTAGGTCCCAATTTCTTGAGCAACATTGTGCAAATTATTGCCATGAAGAACTTTCATGAAGACATGGAATGGTTTTTAGTTCAATTGATGGTTCAATTTGGTGAATTTTGAGATTTTGGTTAATTTAGTTAAGGTTGGGTCAACATGGGTCTAAATTTTTTTTAAGGTGGGGTTTAAAACCAATTTAATGTTTCAAATGTTTTAGGGGAATGTTTTGAAGAGTTCCCAACATTAATTGGGAGGAAATTTTAGGCTTAGGCCAATCAATTGGTAGATTTAGGGCATGTGTTCAATTTAAGTTAAAATGGGATAACCTTGGATTTCAAATGGATTAAGGCTAGGCTTGAGCTCAAATTGGGACAATTGAATTTTGCAAGGGTTTCATAGGTGTGCCATGGAAGGTTAAGGTTTAAAATTTGGGGAGAAATGGTTGACATTAGGTTAATTGTGGGATTTTGGATTAATTAAGCAAAATTGGGGATTTGGATTTCAAGTGAAATTGAACTCAAATGAGAATCAATTTGGACTTAGATTTGGTTTATATTGGTATTGAGGATGTTGAATTAAAGTTTAGAATTGAAATTGGACAAAATTAAGGTTAAATGGGTTGATTTGGCTTGACATTGGGTCCATATGGGTTAAAAATGGGTCAAATTGAGGATTTTGATAAAATTGGGTCAAATTGGCAAAATTAAGTTACAATGTAGTTAAAAAAAACGAAATAGGGAATATTTGGGATTTTTTGACATTTTTTTGGGAATTTTTGGAATTTTTATAATTTTTGGCCAAAAGTGGTATTTAGGGTATTTAGAGGTTATTTGGAGGGTATTGGGGTATTTTGGTAGATTTAAGAGGTGGTAACTGTTTTAAAATAATTTTTAGGTTTTTTAGAAATTTTTTGTAATTTTTGGGAATTTGTTTTTAGAGATTTTGGTGGTCTTAGGGGCAATTTAGGTAATTTTAGGTAGGTTTAAGGACCCAATGTCAAAACCAGAAATTAAAAAAAAATGGAATTTGGGTAAGGTTGATTGGAGTGAAATGGTTTAGATTGAGCCATGGACCAAGGAAGTGTTCATTTTGAACATCTCATGTACTGTTCCTAACCCTCTTAGCCAAGGAGCTAGGGGTTTAGGCTTATCTATATGAGTGCTCTATCGAACCAGGAGTCAAGATTGGGCAAAGATGGTTTAGGGTTAGGATGTGTGTAGGAGTACAGTGTGTGCAAGCTAGACCTCACTAAGACCAGGCCACCCATGGCTGTCCTAAGGCTTGAGCATCCTATAAGAATTCATCCTTATCTTCCTGCACATTGGTCCTAACCTTCCAAGTGGTTTGGAGGTTGATGAACATCCATATAGGATTCCAAAGAGAGTCAAGATTTGGTTTGAAATTCTAAATGGTGGGTTCCATCTCTAGTCTTCTAGGATAGTTAAGGAGAAGTCCTATGGCTAGATCCTAAGCACTAAGAGGAAAGAACAGACCTCACCAAAAATGAGGTCAACATAATTCTCTCCATAAAAGCAATCCAACCTTTCTTTTCTCTCAAAAGTGTAATTCTTGGGTGGAAATTTAAGGGCCTGACGTTTTGGGATGAGGAAGTTTTGTTTTACAAATATTTGAGTGGGTAAAAACTACATTTAAGCGGTTTTACTATGTTACAAAACTGTGGCGCCTAGGCTCCGATTTTGGCGCTTAGGCTCCAGGAATTCGAATATCTAGTGTTTAGGCGCTAGTTCTGGCACCTAGGCGCTAGAATCCTGAAATTCACAGGTTCGCCTTCATCAAATTTTCATAAGTTTCACTCCAAAATAGGATCTAAAAATGGATCAAAAGATAAGTAACAAAGTGAAGTCACATATAAAGCACACTTAATATTGAAACATATAAAATCATACTATGGGTTGCCTCTCATAAAGCACTTGGTTTAACGTCGTCAGCCTAACATAACCAACAGTTTATTCCAAATGGGTTAAATATAGCACATCATTAAAAGATGGCAAAGTTCCTCCAATATAGGGCCTCAATCTTTCTCCATTTACATTAATTACAAAATTTGTTTTCTGATCGACTATATCCACCGCTCCATAAGGATAAACTTTCTTAACAATAAAAGGTCCTGTCCATTTAGATTTCAATTTTTCTGGAAACAATTTTAATCTTGAATTATATAATAAAACTTCTTATCCAGGCTCAAAAGTCTTTCTTAATATTCTTTTGTCATGCAATTTCTTTATTTTCTCTTTATAAATTCGATCACTTTCATATAAATCATTTCTAATTTCTTCAAGTTCATTGAATTGCAATAATCGTTTATCTCCAGCATCACTTAAATTGTAATTAAACTCTTTAATTTCCCAATAAGCTTTATGTTCCAATTTAAAAGGTAAATGACAAGGTTTTCCATATATGAGCCTATATGGTGACATTCCAATAGGAGTTTTATAAGCAGTCCTATAAGCCTATATGTATCTTTGAGTCTATCAACCCAATTAGTTCGTTTTGGGTTAACTATTTTCTCTAAAAACTTTTTGATCTCCTGATTTGATACTTCAACTAATCCACTAGTTTGGGGATGATAAGTTGTTGATATTCTATGATTAATCCCAAATTTATTCTTTAATCTCTGAATCATAAAATTCTTGAAATGAATTCCCCCATCAATGATAATTATTCTTGGCATTTCAAATCTGGTAAAAGTATTTTCAATTAAAAAATTTTCAACACTTTTAGCATCACAATGAGGTAAAGCTTTAGCTTCAATCCATTTCGAAACATAATCAACAGCTAATATTATATAAATTTTTCCTGAAGCAAGTATAAATGGACTCATGAAATCTAAACCCCAGACTTCAAAACTTTCCACTTCCAAATTAAAATTTAGAGGCATTTCATCTCTCCTAGAAATATTGCCTATACGTTGACAGTGATCACATGATTTAACATAATTGTAAACATCCTTAAATAATGTAGGACAATAAAATCCGGATTGTAAAATTAAAAAAAATTTTTTATCAATTCTGAAATGCCCGCCAAATTCAGAGTTCTGGCATTTTTGAATAATCTCGAATGCTTCTTCATAAGGAACAAATCTTTGTGTAATAGAATCCTTACAGTGTTTAAACAGAAAGGGATTATCCCAAAAGTAAAATTTCGCATCATTTAAGAATTTCTTTTTCTGTTGATGATCTAATCCATATGGTATAATGTTACTAGCTAAATAATTAACTATATCAGCATACCATGGGATTAATTCATCAGAAATAGTATAAAGTTGTTCATCAGTAAAACAATTATTAATTTCTTCCTTATCATTCAATTCCTTATCATTTTCTATTCTTGAAAGATGATCGATGATTTGATTATCAGACCCTTTTCTATCAACTACTTGAAAGTCAAATTCTTGCAAAAGAAGGATCCATCTAATCGATCTCAGTTTAGCTTCTTTTTTGTCATCAGATATTTAATAGCAGAATGATCCGTTTGCACAATACATTTATTCCCAAGTAAATATGATCAAAATTTGTCAAAGGCATATACTATAGCCAATAGCTCTTTTTCAGTAGTAGTGTAATTAATTTGAACTTCATTAAGAGTTTTAATGGCATAATATATAACTTTAAAAATCCAATCATATCTTTGTCCTAAAGCTGCCCCTATAGTGTAATCACTCGCATCGCACATTAATTCAGATAATTTTTCCCAATTAGGTGCAACTATGATAGGTGCTGTGATTAATTTTTCTTTTAATAAACTAAAGGCATTTAGGAAATTTTTATCAAATTCAAATTTTATCTCTTTTTCTAAAAGATGGCATAAAGGTTTAGTAATCTTGAAAAAATCTTTAATATATCTTCTATAAAATCCAGCATGTCCAAGAAAACTTCTTATACCAGTTATATTAGTTGGGGGTTGTAATCCAGCAATAACTTGAACTTTTGCTTAATTAACTTTCATTCCATTTTTTGAACTTTTATGTCCTAGAACAATTCATTCTGTAACCATAAATTGACACTTCTCCATATTTAGAACTAAATTTGTTTCTTGACAGTGCTTTAAAACTTTAATCAAATTATGTAAATAAGAATCAAAAGAAGTTCCAAATACAGAAAAATCATCCGTAAAAGTTTCAATTCCTTTTTCAATTATCAGAAAAAATAGCCATCATACATTTTTAAAAAGTAGAAGGTGCATTAATTAACCCAAAAGGCATTCTACGAAAAGCAAAATTTCCGTAAGGACTTATAAACGTAGTCTTTTCTTGATCTTCAGGAGTTATAGGTATTGATGATAATCAGAATATCCATATAAAAAATAGAAATATGAATGTCCCGCTAATCTATACATCATTTGATCTAAGAATGGAAGAGGAAAATGATCTTTCCTGGTGGCAGTATTTAATTTTCTGTAATCAATACAGATTCGCCAACCAGTAACTTGTCTTATTGGAATCAATTCATTATTTTCATTTTTGGCAACAATCACTCCTCCTTTCTTTAAAACACAATGAATAGGACTAACCGAAGGACTATCAGATATTGGATAAATTATTCCAACATTCAACCATGTTAACATTTCTTTCTTAACCACATCTTTCATAACAGGGTTTAGTCTCCTTTGAGGTTCAATACTGGGTTTACTGTCATTTTCCAATAGTATTCAGTTCATACATATCGATGGACTTATTCCTTTAATATCTGCTATTGCCCATCCAAAATCTTTTTTATACTCTTTTAAAACTTAAATCAATTTCATCTATTGTTCTGTACTTAATTCAGAAGATATAATAACAGGTAAAGTTAAGGAATTCCCTAAAAAGGCATACTTTAAATGAGAGGGTCATTCTTTTACTTCCAATTTAGGAGCATTTTCAATTGATGGTTTGAATTCATTACTTTCGGTTGTATCCAATATTTCCAAATTTTCAATAATATAATCAATATCTTTTATATCTTCTTCAGAATCATTTTCAAAAATTAAATCTTCAGGATCTAAGAACTCTTCTTCTTTAGAAATGATCTGACATCTTTCTTTATAGTGTTGTGCTATCATATAATAAAAAATATCCATTCTATAACACTTCTCCTTGTTATGATACCGCATTGATTTAAGAACATTGAATGTTACTTCTTGATCATTAACTCTCGTGGTTAGCTCCCTGTCGGCATATTTTTAGGTTATGTGTTGTATTTTGAAAAGGGAGGTCGCCTACGGAAATTGTCGGCGAATTTTAAATTTAACTTAAATATAGATATAATTTAGAAAGTAATATTTGATTTTGAAAATAATTTTAAATTTTGAAGATTTTAAGATATGAAATCAAACCGATCTCACATCCCAAATAGTTTATATAAACGAGCACCGCATCACAAACCGTGTATCTATCCCTAAGGATAGACACACTCGCTTGATGATGGGGCTCGGTTAAATAAACTAGAAGATTTGTGACATCCGTTTGGTACTGCGAACCAATTTTATAAGCCGACAAATTCCCTCGCCTAATATGAAAACATTAAACAGGGTTTATATTACCCGAGTTCTTTAAAATTCCTATAAGGGCAAGCCCCTATAGTTAATTACATCTTAAGTGACGGGAATCACCTAAGAAAACTCTCGATAATAATCAATAATTCTGCTCTCAAGAATTTCAAGGTTTAAGTTTTCAAAGGATTGGATTTTTGAATCTCAATAGGGAATGGATCAAGTTTGGAACATTTTATTTTAGGAATTCAAAGGAAGAAAAGTAGGAGAAATTACGGATTCGAAGTGAACTTCGATAATCTCCCGACTATCCTATTGTTTGGCTTGAATTTAGGAAAGTCCTAATGTTTATTTAATGTTTTAATCTTGCCAATTTTAATTAATTAGGGCTTATATTTATATGATAGAATCATACAAATAGCACGAAAGATATGAGGGTTTATGTCGTATCGGACGACTACCTCGGAATCCTAAGACCGGTTAGGGCTTAATTTGCAATGCAAATGCCTAACGAAGAGTTGAGGATTTATGTTGCACTAAGCAAACTACCTCGAAGTCCTATGGCTTTGTTGTTTTAATTCTAGGAAAGTTTTGCTGAAGTAGATTTAAGTTTTGCTGACGACGATGGCCGTGCTGTCCACCATGCTCCGAGCTCCTTGTTGTTGCGAGAGGTTTAGTTTTAGAAATCATAAATCGTGGGATGAGAAAAGTGTTTTGGTTTAGAGAAGTCTTAATTTCCAAGTGTTTTTTGTGTTTTAATTAAAACAAATCTTAAAGTTGATTATAACAACACCGGTTAAGATCCCACGGTTCCATCCTTCCGGCATCATTATTTTTATCGGATTCACTTAGTCCAGATGAATTTGCTAAACTCAACTGAATGAGTTCCACACTTTCATTTAGATCGTGGGAAATCCCGTTAGCAACACGTAGGTTACATCATCCGAGGTATTCCCGATCATCCAACAGGACGTTTTAATTTAGTTGTATTTGTAGTTTTGTGTTCTGTTTGTGATTAAATTTTGAGTTGCTTTATATTTTGAAATGTTGTGGCGGTGAATTTTATCTTGCAATGACTTTTAACTTAGTTTTGGTTTCGGCTTTTGGTTTACGTCCTAAAGGTGCAGGTTTTCATGCAACTCGTTGTTTATCATGCAAGAAAAGTAAGTGCGATGCGATTAAATAAATTGCAATAGAGTAAATCGCAATAAAATAAAAGCGTACCTGGAGGGTCTTCCCGTCATCCCAAGCTGACTTAAAACACAGTTAGAATATTTAAGCATTTAAAGTAGGTTCCTAGGTAAAGCTAAGGGAAAGGTTATGGTTTCTACCAAGTTCCTAATCCTATAGCTAGTCATCTCCTATGACGTCTAGGTCTTCGATTTTGGTTTTAAGGATGGTTTTCTTCACCAAAGAACAACTAAGCTCAATTTGTTCTTAAGGACATTCCATCATATTGAGGAAGTGTTTAAGACGAATCTTAAACATCTTTTCGATATTTCGGGAATTGTCCTAAGTCCAAATGAATTCTATTGTTCAAGTGAATTAATCATCCGGGGTGTTTGAGTTAAGTTTTATTTCTTGCTCGGTGAATTAGGATGTTTGAATATCCTTATGAGTGAAGTGTCATTTCAGTTGATACTCTATTTAGGAGTTATAATAGTAAAAGCTCCTAAGAGCAAAATGATATTTAATGATTTGTGATTCAATTTAAGTTCAAACTAATGATTTAAGTTTGGAATAGTGTTCAAGTTATTTTAGATTTATTTTTGAATTCTTCATGTCTTTATATTTAATTTAATTTAATTTAATTTAACTTAATTTAATTTAATGTGGTTTAATTTAAATTAATTTAACTTAAGTTAATTTAATGTAATATGATTTAATTTAATTTTAATTTAATTTAGTTTAATTTAGTTTTAATTTAATTTAATTTAATTTTAATATAATATAATTTAATTTAATTTAATTTAATTTTAATATAATATAATTTAATTTAATTTAATTTAATTTAATTTAGTTTAATTCAATTTAATTTAATTTAATTTTAATATAATATAATTTAATTTAATTTAATTTAATTTAATTTAGTTTAATTCAATTTAATTTAATTTAATTTTAATATAATATAATATAATTTAATTTAATTTAATTTAATTTAATTTAATTTAATTTAATTTAATTTAATTTAATTCTTAATTTTTAATTTAATTTTTAATTTTAAAGGAATTTGTTTTAAATAATTTAACTTTAATTTAATTTAAAGATTAAGTCTTTTAGCATTTTAAATCTTAAACTTGGATTATCATTTTAATTAGAAATTAAATATTATTGGGATGATTAATTTAGGGATTTTTAAATTAAAGAATAAATCTCCTCCTAATAATATCCCTATTTTAATAATTCCAATTTCATTATTCTTCCAAATTTAATTAATTATTTAATTAAGGTTTATTTCAATTATTTTAAATTGTTTAGTAGGTTTCTACCCTTCAATTATTAAATTTTAATCATCCAAATCAGATTAGGATCAAATATTTTACTTGTTAATTTTATTAAGCCTAAAGTTTTAATTAAAGGGTTAAGATTTTAATTACCATTTTGCCCTTCAAGCCTAATAATTTCATAACTCACTAAATTAAGCTCAAATGAACTTGAAATTTTTATGTGACTTCACTCATATGTCAATAAAGATATTAGAGGAGAAAATGTGATTTTTCTGTATTTAATTTATTTATATAATTATTTTTGGTGGAAAATAAGGATTTCCAAGGAAAATTTAATAATATGACCAAGGGAAAGTTTCTGTCCTTAAGAAAATTATGGGACATTCCTAATGACCAGAGGACCACTTGGACCAAATTTTATGATTTTTTGAATTATATTTTGTTTATTAGAATTATTTTAAGTTATGGAGTATTAATTAATTTAAAAATAGAATATAAGTTGAAAAATGAATTTCATAATTTTTAAAATTCTCTCTGATATCAAGGATTCCAGAGAACCAAATTTTACAATTTTCTGATTTTTCTTTGATTTATTATAATTATTTTAGTGAAAATGCTAGAAAATACATTTTTTCATTTTAAAATTACCCTAGAGCTTTAAAAATTAATATCTCACCAAATAGGCCTGAGAAAAATATGGGGTTTGTTCCTAAGTGATTAAAATTCAAAATGTGACATTTTGGTGAATTTTATTATTGTTGTGATTTTTATTATTTTTTAATTATTAAAAATATTAAAATAATATTAAAAATCAACTTTTTTAGAAAATTAAAATTTTAATTTTCTTAAATTCCCTGATATCAGAGAGGCTCCAAAACCAATTTGGTGAATTTTTGAAAGGTATTTTGAAAGTTATGAATTTTTAAAGTTTAAAATGACTAAATGGCTTAATCAACCCATTTAGTAGGGCTAACCAAGTCCAATTGACTTCAAACTTTTATGGTGGGTTCCTCTGATCCCAAAGGTCAGTGGAGAATTGATTTCAAGTCAATTTGATCTATGGTTAACTCTAATTAATTAGGGGTCTATTTTGAGTGTTTAAGCCAATTAGGGTTAGTCTGAGTGAATTAACTCAAGTCCTATTTTTCCTAGGGTTCTCTGGTCATAAGGAACATCACCAAATTTTTCTAGAATTTATTTCACAACATGCTATTTATTGAAATTAAAATACTCAAAACAATGACATGAATTTGAAAAATCAATAACTTTTCACAGAGATGACCTCTGACCTTGGAAAATTCAGGGAATGTTCCCGAGTTCAGAGGCTTCAAAAGCCTCTATGGTCTCATGCCATGGTGAATTGTATACATGCATGGAGAATTAAATGTATGCAGAGAGTAAATAAATTATAAAAAATAAAATACTTGATGAAATTAAATGATTTCTTTTCCACATTATTCTCCTCCGTTCACTGAGCAAGAGGGTATTTTTATTTTATTTTTGTGATTTTTCTACACAAAGATATGGATTTTTAAAGTTTCGATATTTAATAAATACATTAAATACCCTATTTATCTACTTATCCACGCGGCGCCGGCGAAACATCGGCGACTCGAAGGGGTACGTGTCGCATCGTGATTGGGCGCCGCCATCTGATTCATTCGTCCCGGGCCCCGCGGTTCACGTATCATTCCTTGGTCCGGCGCAATCTGAACCGTCCACTCGATACACGCGCGATCCAACGGCTCCTGGTCATCGTCTACGACTGGTGTGCACCCGTGACCGTCAACCTTCTAACCCTAATTTCTCACTCGATTCTCAACGGATTTTCGTGTTCTTATACTCTATGGATTCGTCTTGAAGAGACGAACACATCCATACGGTAAACATGCATTTAAATTGACTCAAATTAAAATGAGAATCTCTGGAAGCTCGGGAAGAAGAGGGTGTCCATACCTTTGCTCAGAGAAGTGAAGCTTCGATCTGAGAGTTGTTGCACCTTCGATTGGATCCTAGTAAGCTCCAGATGAAGTCTCCTGGTCTAGTGAATTGTGCTAGGTTGGACTTCGACCACGGCCGATCACAAAGCTTGGAGGCTGGAGCAAGCCAGGTGGCTCGGAGATGGGGCTTTCGGTGGGGAACATCTCCTCTTGGTCCGGTGAAGGTGTAGGACCAATCAATTTGGGAATTGGCTCAGCTGTGAAGAAGTGTCCTGGTTTTTGGGCTAAAGTTTGAGCTCAAAATTGGGCTCAGCTGGAGGGAATTGGGGCTGGAATTCAGTGGGGATCAGGTGCTCTATGTGTGGAGAGTGATCTGGAGTGATTTTGGCAGAGTTTCCTTAAGGTTAAGTTCAGCACCTCTCATGGCCGAGAGAGTGAGGGGTTTAAATAGGCATGGCTGGAGGCTCTCCCAGGGGGTGTTGAGGGCTTGGATCAGCTGCTCCTAGCATGTGAAGAACAGCCACAATGGCCACTGGGATGGGGCGGCTCGGGAGGTGAGAATTCCAAAGTTGGCTCACATGTGAGCTCTCGGCCATGGTGTTTTCCGGCGGTCGGGGTGGGCGGCGGCGAGCGGGGTCACCCTCGGGGTCGGGTGGGTCGGGGCTGGGTGTTTGTGCAAGCGATTGGCAATGGCCGAGTGTAAAGGCTTTGATCCGAAGTAGAATGGGGCATGGCTAGTTTTGGGTCTAAATGGGTTAACCCACCCATTTGGGCTTGGTGCACCCTTCGAGGTGACTTTGGGTCTTGTGGGGGATCAAAGGGATCAGCTGGTTTGGCATGGAGAAGTCTCCATCCAAATATATTTGGATTAAATTTAGGTTTAGGTGAATCATGATTAAGGCTAATGAGCTTTAGGGATTAAGGAAAGGGTCCCTCCTTCCTACCCAATATGGTATGGTGGAGTTTCCAAGGCTCTCAAGGCTCACATGTGGCTCATGCATGGCTTCATGGCTCACCTTTGGCTTGGGGAAAGCTTGGTCAATTTCATGAAAATGGATTATAGGAATTTTTTGGTAATTTGATGGAAATTTGTATGGAACTTGATTTGGAATGATTTGATGATGAATTTAGGACTTAGGTATTGAGTTTAATTGAAAGTATGATGAGGGGAAATGTCATATGGGCTTTGGGACCAATTTTGGGCCTTTGGATGTGGTAAAGGATGGGCTTTTAAAATGGTTTAGGAAAGTGGGCTTTTGAATTTTAAAATGGATTTTGGGATGAAATTTTGGTAAAGGCTTGGGCCAAATAATTGTTGAGTTTGGTTTAGGGATGTGTCATGAGTGGTTTGAAACAAATTTGAGGTGATTTGGGTTTGAATTGGGTTGGATATGGGCCTTTTTGGTAAAGAGGCTAAGGTGGGCCAAAATGGGCTACCATGGGCCAAAGTTGGGCTAGAGTTGAAATTGATGTAAAATTAATGTTGGGAAATATTTATGGGAGTGTTTCAAAGAGGTTTTGGCTTTGGTTAGGTTTTGATTTTGAGGTTTGGGTCTATTTGGGCTAGGTTTAGGTTTAGGTCAAAATTGGGCTTTTTGATTTTGGGTTGAATTTGAGTGGGGTTTGGGTATAAATTTTGGGCAAATCATGTTAGTGTTTTGTTTATGGGGATGTCAAGGAGGGTTTAGAAAAGATTTGGGGTTAATTGGAGTTGAATTGGGTGAGTTTGGGCTAAGTTTGGGTCATGGGTCCAAATTGGGCTTTAAGGCCAAAAGTGAAATTGGATCCCAATGCCAATCAAATTGGGCTTGGATTAGGTCTAGATTGGTGTTAGGGATGTTGAATTGAAGTTTAGAATTGAATTGGACCAGAATTTGGGTCAATTTGGTGGGTTAGGTTTGACATTGGGTTTACTTTGGGTTAAAATGGGTCAAATTGGGGGTTTTGATAAAAGTGGGGTAAATTGACAAAATTGGCCCATGGTGTAGTTGAACAAAATGAAATTGGGAATATTTGGGATTTTCTGGAATTTTCTGGGAATTTTTGGAATTTTTAGATTTTTTTTGGCTAAGAGGGGTATTTTGGGTATTTGGAGGGTATTTTTGGAATTTTGGTATTTTGGCTATGAATGATCAATTTGAGTGATGTGGGAATGTTTAGGATTGATTTTGGGGAATTTTGGGTAATTTAGGTGATTTTGGAAATTTTGGGTAGTTTCAAGGGCATTTGGTAGGTTAGGCGGGTGTAGGGTCCCGGGGGTCAAAAATTGAAAATTTGGAAAATTGAAGATTGGGTGAATATAAGTGGAATAAAATCATTTTGGTTGAGCCATGAAGCCATATCAAGCCCACATGAGCCATGAAGGGACTCATTTGAGGCATTCACTATGTTGTTCCTAACCTCTTAGCCAAGGGCTTAGGGGTTAAGGACCATCCATGTGAATCACTTACATGAGTCGGGAGGTCAAGTTAGGTATAGGTGTGGTTTTATGAGGTGTATGGAAGTGTAGTGTATGAGTGTAGTGTGTGTGTAAGTCAGCCCCTCACTGGACCGAGCCACCTGGGCGGTCCTAAGGCCAAAGAGTCCTATAGGAACTCATCCTTTAAACTTCCACACTTGATTTCAACCCTCTAGGTGATTAGGGGTCTACGGTCAAGTTTGTGGAGTTTGCGGGGAGTTAAGAAGTGGTTTGAAATTCTAGGTGGTGGGTCCCAATTCTAGTCCTCTAAGATAGTCAAAGGAAAAGCCTAAGGCTAGATCCTAAGTACTAAAGAGAAGAAGAGAAGACCTCATCAAAAATGAGGTCAACACTCCCATTTTTGTATATCTATCATAGCACGTCCAGTAGCAAGGAAATGTCTTCCTAAAATAATAGGAATCTATTCATCTTCTTCCATTTCCAAAATTATAAAATCTACAAGGAAAAAAATTTATCCACTTTTACCAAAACGTCTTCTATCATTCCTCTTGGGTGAGTAGTAGATCAGTCTGCTAATTGTAAGGTTACAGTAGTAGGAGATATTTATCCTAAATCTAACCTTTTAAAAATGGATAAAGGCAAGAGGTTAATACTTGCTCCTAAATAGCATAAATCCTTTTCATGAAATCTATCTCCTATAGCGCAAGGAATAGTAAAACTTCCAGGATCTTTAAACTTTTGAGGTAGCCTTTTCTGAATAATTGCACTACATTCTTCGCTTAATGTAACCGTTTTAAAAGCTTCAAATTTTCTTTTCTTGTTAAAATTATCTTTCATAAATTTAGCATAATTAGGCATTTGTTCCAAAGCTTCATCAAATGGAATATTAATAGTAAGCATTTTGAATACCTCAAAAAATTTTGAAAATTGTTGATCCAATTTCTGCCGTTTCAGTCGTTGTGGAAATGGGGGTGGATGTTTTTCAAATTCATCATGAATTTTTTTTCTTTTTCAGTAATTATTTCCTTAGGTTTCTCAACTTCTATCACTTCAGTCTTTTTTTTAATTTTATTTTCCTTTCCATCCATTAGTTCTTTTCCACTTCTAAGTAATATAGATTTAATCTGCTCTTGATCTTTTCCATTTTCTCTTGGATTTACTTCAACAGTACTTGGAAGTGTTCCTTGTGGTCTGTTGTTAATTGCATTTGCAATTTGCCTCATTTTATTTTCAATATTTCTTATCTCAACATTTTTACTTTGCAACTGACTACCCATTTGTAAAATTAATTCTTCTATAGACAGTTTCTTTTCCTTAAATTGTTAGTTATTAAAACCAGGAGGATAAGAAGGTCGATAGTTAGAATTACCATGATAACTCCAATTTCCAATTTGGTTAGGTTGGTTATTGCCCCATTGTGGATTTGCATTATTCCAATTTAAGTTAGGGTGATTCTTCCAACTTGGATTATAGTAATTGGAATAAGGGTTATTAGTTTTGCTAGCGATAGCTTGCAATGTCTCTAAAGTTTGAGATTCATCAGTACTTCCAGAATTATCATTACTTAAATGCAATAATTTAGACAAACTATCTAATTTCTTAGATATTGCAGCAACTTGAGATATTAAAATAGAAAAGGCTTCATTTTCTTGTATACCAGCCACTCTTTTAGTATTTATTCTATCAGAAGGCCTTTGAAAATTATTAGTAGCCATTTCTTCTATTAAAGCATAAGTTTAATCAATTGATTTAGCCATTAAGGAACCTCCAGCAGCAGCATCTACAATAGATCTAAGAAAACCTATTAATCCATTATAAAATTTTTGTATAATTAGCCAGTCTGGTAAAGCATGATGTGGATACTTACTAAGAAGTTCTTTAAATCATTCCCATGCTTCATATATAATTTCTCTTTCAAATTGAGTAAATGAAGTTATATCATTTCAAAGTTTTGCAGTTTTGGAAGGCAGAAAATACTTAGCTAGAAATTTTTGCGCCATTTCTCTCCAAGTTTTAATAGATCCAGTTGCTAACAAATTTAGCCACATCTTAGCCTTATCCGTTAAAGAAAAAGGAAAAATTTTAAGGCTAATAGCGTCATCAGCAACATTATCATACTTGAAAGTAGCACAAAGTTATAGAAAACTAGCATGGTGTAAATTAGGATCTTCAGTAGGAGATCCTCCAAACTGATTATTTTGGACTATTTGTATAATTGTAGGTTTAAGTTCAAATGAGTTTGCTGCTACAGCAGGGATTTGAATGCTTAAATGAATTTCATCACCTGTAGGGTTAGCATATTCTCTTAAAGGTCTTTGTTGATTTTCATTTTCATTTTCTGCAATATTTTGTTGCATATTATTGTGAGGTATATTATCCATTTTTAAGAAATTATGAATTCTTCTTTCTTTTCTAATTCTTCTTATAGTTCATTCTAATTTAGAATTATAAGATATTAATCCTTCAGATCCTAAACTTCGCATAAAAGAAATTAGAAAATATTATTTAATTAATTAATAAAATTAAAATATAAATATAATATATAAAATAAAGTTTTTATCTTTCCTTAATTATTTAATTTTTAGTACTTATATTCGATCCCCGGCAACGGCGCCAAAAACTTGACCCGATCACAATTACTCGAGTAAAATAGCTTATAAAATTATGGCCAAACTTGACCCCAAATCTGAGTAAGCGGCTAATGTACGATAATTAAAGATTAAAGTCTTGATAAATATAAATCGCACACTAGGGGTACTACGCAAGTATACGTATCATTTCAAGTAATATAGGACATTCTAATTAAGTCGCAGATATCGATCCCACGGGGAAGGTTAAGTACAAATAAATAAGAAAAGAAAGATGAAAAATCTATTTATAAACTAATTAATTTTCTAGTATGAATATGTAAGTTATTTAAAGTAGCAGTTGGAAATAAAATATTAGTTTAAATTCTTCAACACAATAGACAAATATTCTTTCCCCATACGAAATATTTAATGATTAGTAAATATCTTATTTAGTTTGAGAACTTAAATAATGTGGTAATGTGACAAATATGAGCATAATTATTCTTTACCCTTGTTACAACAACTAAAGAACATTAGCTAGTTTTAGAAGATAAGATCAAAATGTATTATTAGTAATAAGGGACGAAGTTCTAGGCTCTCACTTCAAGTTTCCCCCCATGGGTGCCTATGGTCGGGCCTACTAGTGACCTGTCACCTTCTCTTAAACCAAATTGATAGAATTTAGACTGTCACTTTAAAAACCTATTCAATTCTATGCCCTTCAAAGATTATCTCCCTATCTATTCGCAATTCCCCTTTAAGGATATACCATCTATCTACCCAAGGGACATGTGATACTTACAAGTTAAGAATTCTTAGCCCACGGTCAGGTCTTAAGAACTCTTCACAGATTTTAACATTACAAGTGATTAAGTTGTAGTGTAAATGAAAATCAAGTAAAGTAACATCACAAATTATTAATGAAGAAAAATAAGTTTTCAAAACTAAATCAAATCTTTATTTTAATCATTTCATATTCGTAGGGAGAAAAATAAGAAGACTACTCAGAAAGCATAGGATTCACACCACAAACCATATTTATATAATTTAAATTCAAAGTACAAAACTTAAGAACTAAATTATAAATACTTATCTGGAATGATATCCAAGCAATCCTTTGAAGTTTCTCTAAATTTGACTGACTTCTACAAGACTCCAACACTTTGAACTCTTACTAAGGAAAAGTAAATAACACAAAACACTCTTTTTCTAAATGAAGTGGCACACCCCTTTCACTCTTATAAAACTTACACACTCAAAACGACCACACTTTTCTTATAGAATTGTCCTTTATTTATAGAGCTTCAAAAATGACAAGGGGTTGCTTCAGGAACCTTTTTAAAATTTGTCCAAATTCGTTGAATATTCTAGAAGGTAACTGTGGCTCCTAGGTGCCAGATTTGGTGCCTAGGCGCCAGTCTTCTGTGTGAATGGACGCATCCCTTCATGTTTTGAGTCACATCTCTTCATTGAATAACTGATTCCCTGTGTCTAAATTCATTTTATCTTGTTTATAACATATGAGAAATTGTCCAGAGGCTTCTAGATCGCTTTTGAGTCATCAATAACCATCACAAAATCGTCCACAAGTGCTCTAGAATTCCTTGCTGAGTCTGGCACCTGGACGCCAGAGTATGCCCTTTTTTCTTCTTTTCTTCAATTGACTCATTTTTGCTCCTTTTACTCCCTTTTTTATTCTTTTTCTTCATAAACTTATTTTCTTGTACCTGCAACCAAAAACATAAGAAATACCTTTCATTAAAGCGTAATATCCTTAAAATATTAGTTAAAAATGATATAAAAATTTAGATAATTTTAAGGGTGATCAGTGTCGTTCAGCGCTAGTTCAATAAAATGCATTTTTTGTCCCTCTTAGCTCCAAATTTGTTCCTTTTCGCTTCCTTTTGCTCCAAAGGCCTAAAATCATTATACCTGCATAAAATCATGAAAAATAACTTTCTTTAAAGTGTAATATAATCAAAAATAGGTATGAAATGAATAGTAAAAAACTATCAAATTTTCAGTGGATCAATTACCCACCGTGCCCTCTCTAGACCTACCGGTGACCTTTTTTCCTCAGTTTAAACCAAATGGATAGAATTTAGCTTGTCACTCTAAAGACATCAATTCTGTGCTGATCCACTTTTCGATATTCATACTTACAACTATGATATTAAAAGTTAGCAACGGCACCAAAAACTTGATCCCACACTGATTATATATAGATACTGATGATTCTGTTATGGATTTTATGATTTATATTGTGGATAATATGCAAGTATACGTATCATTATCAAGTAATATAGGGCTCTAATGGAGTCCTAGATATCGATCCCACAAGGAAGTTAGAAAAGACAATTTAAAGTAAACTTACTTACTAATCTAGTATACGGAAATTAAGAATACTTAGACTAAAGTAAACTAATGCTTTAAAGGTTGAATATAATATTTCAGAAAAAGTATCTTTCTCCTTATCTTAGAAAATTATGTGAATGAAGAATTAAATGAGTTTTTAATTGTATTCTGCCAAATAGGAGCATTCCTATTCTTTACCCTTTGGTCCAGGTGCAAAGAACATTGACTAGTCTTATGTTTGATTACTGAATCTGCGGCTGAAGTCGGGAGGATACCGACTGCCACTTCAGAGCTCCCACGTTCCCCTCACCTGAGGGCTAACATCTACACTTCAGCTCCCAAACATTAAGACCGAATTGAATATTTTAGTCTGTTACACTAAAAGGCTCAATTCTACACCCGATAGTTAATATTTCCCTATTTATTTGCACCCTCCTTCCAAGGCTTTTGACTTCCCTGAATCTTGGATGTAATCTTTACTATAGTTGATAATTCAACATATGTTAACAAATCAATTGGCCAGATTGAAAGTAATTAAGATTTAAGTAAAAGATTAGCACAATTTCTATATTTTTAGGGCACAACTACTTTAATTCATCATTTCACAAAATCTCAATAACAAAGAGAAAGATTAAGGAAACTACGCAGAATGCATGGGAAAAGTAACACAAAGCATGGATTTCATTAAAGTTAACAAACAAATAACAAATATACTTATCTCAATTCTTCTCCTCAAGCAGACTCCTTGAAGTTTCTTTGACCCTTCCTTCCAAGTCAGACACACCAAAACGCTAAACACTTTATCTACTCACTAAAAAGACTCTTAAATTACACTTAACTTCCACACAAATGACATAAAACTGACACACAAATGACTAAAATTTGTCTCTATTTATAGAAGGGGTCAAATCTCCAAAAGGTTGCTTAAGCACCTCTTCAAAAAGCATCCAGGTTCAATGTATTTTAGCTCTTTTCAACTGTCTCGCCGTCGGCGGCTTGATCTCGCCGTCAGTGGACTTCTAGAAGATGGGCTTACAGCGCTGATCTTGCTGTCGGTGGGCTCGATCTTGCCGTCAGCGGGCTCCTTATAATATATTCAAAACTTTCGGGAAAAACTCACCGTCGACGGCCTTTTCCTCGCCGTCGGCGGGATAATTCAATTTTCATCTAATTGAGTCCTTTTTGCTCCAAATCCGCTTCTTTTGTGCTTTTTCCTTTCAGTACTTATAAATCTTCATTCCTGCAATAAAATAAAGAAAATACCTTTCTTTAAAGTACAATTTCATATAAAATTGGTATAAATTTCTCAATACATTTTTTGTGGTCAAAATCCCCCAAACTTAACTATTACTTGTCCTCAAGTAAATTAAATACTATATAAAAGTAATGATTATTTGTAGTAAAGTTTTAATTCAGAAATACTATGAATTTGATTTAAATAAGTATATAGTAAAGTTTAATAGAAATATTTTTAAAATAATTAAACTAATTCTATAGATATAAGGCTATTTAGTTTTCAAATTTAAGATTTCTAGTTTTCTATTTATTTTAAGAATGACTATACTTTTCAAATATTAAATTACTTAAGATATTCAGATGATAGGAATTTCATGAAAGCACTACTTAGTAAAATACTAATCCATATATATAAGTTCAGAAATGTAATTGAAGTTTATCCTTTAGGTTGATTCAAATGAAGCCAATTTTTGATAAGGCATTTTCTCAAGGTTCTCACTTTATATATATATATATTTTTTCTTTTTTCTTATATTTTCTTTTGGATTGATTTTCAATCCCTTTTTCTTTTATTTTTTTAAGTCAGGATCACTATTTTTGGTTAGCCTGTTAATAATTTTGAACTTCATTTTTCTCTTCCTAAATTTGAAACTGGAAACATTTACTTCTCTTATATATATTTCAAAGTTTTTACTTTATTGAGTTTTAATCTTTTCTTTCTCAACTAAATACCTAAGAATTTTATATTTGAAAATATAGTTTTCTTTACTATAAATAGTTAACTATATTCTTATTCTCTTATACTAAATATCCTTAATCTAAAAAAAATAGTTAATCATTAAAAGTATTTCTCTTAACTTTCTATAATAATTAAATAAATCAATTCTAGCTTACTGAATTAAAATTACTACAAAAATTCATTTTTATAATAATTTTGAAAATATAAATTGAGAACAATTTAATAATTAAATTTGTATTTTTTCCACCCCCAAACTTAAATTTTTCTATCTATCTAGGGTGAAAAGGAAATAAACTGTAATATTTAAATCATACCTTCGAGCTTTAGGTATTTCTTCTTTTTGAAATTCTGCGGGCTTTTTCCATTACTTAATTAACCTGTACTGTTAGTATTTTTCTACACACAAAATATTAAAGAAAGTGCTGGGTAAAGAAGTTTAACACAATGCTACCACATTTTATACTAACATATTAAACTACATCTACATACATTTACTAATTCAATCCAAGGTTACAATAGCAGTCTAAAAACATTAAAAATTTAAAAACTATATAACTTTAACAACAATATTAAAACAATCTACACTAAATCATAATCAAGTTCATATACTAAAACATTAATACTAAAATTTAAAATAACAAACAAATAAGCACAACATCAGAGTCTATAACTAAACAAAACATAGCATCTAATCTTCCGCATCAAAGTCCCAAACTATATCGTCGTTTCCTTGATCAGTGGGTGGATTAGGCTGGTAATGAGTATATCGGGGGCACTCAGGAAATACAACATCGAGCTCTCCTCTCCTATAACGATTCTCGACATCGTAATAGAGCTATCTCATACTCGAATGTCTCTGGAGATACTCGCTGTCATAATCATGTCTTCTCTCTAAGCCTCCAATTCTTTGATCAATATGCTCCAATTTTTCTTCTATTTTCTCAAATCTTTTTAGCTGTAGAGTCATCTCATTCATCAAATCCTGAAGGGTAGGAGTACTATAGGGAGGAGGGTCATAACTGGTAGAGGGAATATCCCTACTCGAAGAAGGTACATAGCTCCTAGTCCCAGATCTCCATCCTTCGTGGGATTCATATTTCTTAATATTAGCCAGAGTAATGGGTTTCATAGGCTCCACCCATTCCTCATCATCCCTTGCCTCTACCCCAGATAATTGGCATAGTTCATAAATCAGACCAGTGTGTCCTAGTCCTCCTCCACTTTCACTTCTTGCGGTGGCTAATATATTCTTATAAATTATACTTCCCACATTAATACTTCTTTGGTTATGAATACAAAAATTCAGAACTGCTCTATCTCTTGTTACCTCACTATGGTGGTAAGTGGGTAACAAGGTAGAACAAATAAAATAGTGCCATGTTTTAGATGATGCATTCAACATAGAGAGAGGAAAGTTTACCCTTTCACACTTCTTAAGCCTCCAAACTCCTTTCTCGTCAGTGAGAAAGTTGATCACTTCTTCCAGTGGTCCTTCCATAGTTCCAAAGGTATCATACTCACTGGTGTATACATCTCGTACTTCGTAAAATGAATTAATCCTTGCAGCACTGGAATCTACCAAAATTCCTCTCACCTTGATTGGTGCATATTCGATAGCGATTAGGTTGGCATAGAATTCTTTTACCACTTCCACAGCGGCTCTGTTGGTTATGTAACAAAAGTTTTCCCATCCTATTTCTTTAATTATTCGCTCTACTTCACCTCTAGGATTTTTGAAAACTTGATCCTGAATGCATTTTCTGGTTTGGATATTGTGAAATTATCTTGATTGTGCCCTTGCATTCACAAAGCGAGTTTCATCGTAATCCATTCTTCTCTTTTGTTGTGGAGCCATTTTTTGATCAAGGGAAGATGAAATCCGGCGTCAAATGTGTTGAAATTGCTTCAAATCTAAGATTCCACAAGCCCTAGGTCGATATTTCAAAGTTTTGAGGAAGGGGATGATGAATAGTGTCGGTTGACCGGTCAAAAAATAGTACATTTCACAATCTTGCTGTCGGCGAGAAATTTCTCGCCGTCGGCGAGCTAATTAATTCACTAAGGCCAAAGTTTCAGGAAAATCTCGCCGTCGACGGGATCTCTCTCGCTGTCGGCGAGGTTTCCGAGAATTTAATATTTTTTAACTTTTCAATTATATTCTACTTAGATTAAGCCTTGTTCATTGTTCTGGTCACTTAATTTGATATATTTTTTTAAGATTAGATTCTATATTAAAACATAAATTCACAAAACACAAACATTATAACTTTATAAATGAAATCCATGAACTTACAAACTTCAAATATCACAAAACTACAATGGACTTATCAAATTAACTCAAACACATCTAACTCAGCATTGTAATCCACACCACGATACTCTAAATGCTAAGACTAAACAAATAACATACAGTCTCATCTAAACTGAGATTAGTTACGTAAAGTTCAAACTAAATCAAAAACTAAATTTACATCAACACACATACATAAAATATGAATAGAAATTTCTGCTACTCATCGGAATCTGAACTGATTTCTTCTCTGATGTTTCCAATAGAACGTAGGTGCACAAACAAATTATAGAAAGGTCTGAAAGGGAATTCTGCAGTAGAATCTTCTTCAATCCACCCTTTCTGTCTCAATAGTCGTATAAAACTTGCCTCCAGATGTCCTGTATGGTCAAAGTGCTCCTTCATTCTCCAATAGATGTGATCAAATAACTCAGAGATATTATCAATAGAATTCATCACATTCTGTAGTTCCTTCTCCAATCCTTTAAGTTTCCGTAAAATGAGGTTTGTTCTATCAGTCAGTAGCTTAACTAAAGGATTGTTTTGTGATGCTTGATCAGAAATAATTACTGTTTCATCATTGTTATCCAATGTAGGAAACATAACTATCGAATCTGATTCCCAAACTTCGTAGGAAACTTGGTACTAACTACATAAAGAAAATATAGTTGATGGGTGTCCAAGTCCATGAATTGACCCATGCACAATTAATCCTAATGCAGACTTCACAATGATAGATCCAACATCAATAGGCAATCCAGATTTTCCTTTGAGACTTTATTTACCCTCATAGTGGGTAATAACTTTGATGAAATAAAGAAATGCCAATGCTTTGAGATAGGGTTAAGAAGTGACGCAGAAAAACTAACGTACCCGTCTTCTTGTATTTCCCAATCATCAGGTTCGTCGGTCAGATATCTGTATATTTCATTCATGTTGTATCTTATAGGAACAAAATTTGAATAGTGGCAAACAGGGGTATTTCAATCGAGTATAATTCATTTATTCGAGAAGGAGTGAAAGTTACCCATCTGCCTCTTACATAAACATTTCCATTATGGATCGCATGCAGATTAGAGTAGAATTCCTTGACTACTGGAATGACTACAGTAGATGTGGTATAGTAGAATACCTCCCAACGTCGCTGAACAATCATTTCTTCAATTGTTTTTGTTGAATTCTCCACTCTACTGTTTACGAACCCTCTTTCTTTAATCAGGCGCTCCTTCATCAGAACCTTATTGAATAATCGCTGAGCCTCAGAACTGACGAACTTTCATCGGTTAAAAACTCCAGATTTTGTGGTTTCTAGTGGTTTGGAGGCCATAATAGATTGTTTTTTAGGGACTCTAATCGTTTCTAAGGAAGAAGATAATGTAAAAATGAAGTTTTAAACATTTTTTATAGAGAAATGGCTTTAGAACCGTCCAAAACCGCAAAATAACTCACAAAAACCACATTTTAACTATCTCGCAGTCGGCGGTAACGATCTCGCCGTCGGCGAGATAGTTAATATATTTAAACTGAATTTAGGCGCGCCGATCTCGCTGTCTGCGGGATCGATCTCGCCGTCGGCGAGATTAGGTAAATTGCCCAATTTTTTTTCCGGTCTGAATATTTTCTGATTTCTTTGTATAGATTCAAATTTGTGATGATTCTAAAAAGTAAAATTGAGTAGTAGAATTTATTCTATATTTTAATTTTCAATAACATTAATAGATCATAATTAACTACTATGGGTTGCCTCCCATAAAGCGCTTGGTTTAACTTCGTCAGCCCGACCTAATATAGTTAGTAATCAGGTTGACTGAGCATTAAAACCTCTTTAAAATTTAGTCTTCTCCCTTCAAAATAAGGTTTTAATCTGTGTCCGTTTACTTTAAATCTATGCCTGACTTTTGGATCTTCAATTTCTATAGTTCCGTATGAAAATATTTGAGTTATAATGAAAGGCCCTAACCATTGTGATTTTAATTTCCCAGGAAATAAGTTCAATCTTGTATTATAAAGCAAAACTTCCTGTCCAGGCTCAAAATTCTTCAGGTTAATCTTACGATCATGCCATAATTTCATTTTTTCTTTATAAATTCTATCATTATGATGAGATTCATTTCTTAATTCATCTAATTCATTTAATTACAATAATCTCTTCTCACCAGCTTCTTTCAGATTATAATTAAATTCTTTAATTGCCCAATAAGCTTTATGTTCTAATTCAACTGGTAAGTGGCAAGTCTTTCCATAAATAAGCTTGTAAGGAGTCATTCCAATCGGAGTTTTATAAGCAGTTTTGTATGCCCATAATGCAGTGTCTAGTCTTATAGATCAATCCAATCTATTAGGGTTTACAGTCTTTTCTAAAATACGTTTAATTTCTCGATTAGAAACTTCAGCTAATCCACTAGTTTGTGGATGATAAGCAGTTGATATCTTATGAATAATGTTAAATTTTTCTACTAGTTTGTGAATATATTTATTTCTAAAATGAGATCCTCCGTCAGTGATAATCAATCTCGGCATCCAAATCTAGTAAAAATATTATTTATTAGAAACTTTGAAACACTCTTAGCGTCACATCGAGGTAAAGCTTGTGCTTCAATCCATTTAAAAACATAATCAACAACAACTAATATATATGAGTTTCCAAATGAATGAACAAATGGTCCCATAAAATCTAATCCCCAAACATAAAAAATGTCAACTTTTAATATAAAATTTAGAGGCATTTCATTTCTTTTAGATATATTACCTACTCGTTGGCATCTGTCACAAGTTATGATATAAATATATAAACGTCTCTAAAAAGAGTAGGCCAATAAAATCCAGATTGTAAAATTTTATAAGCAGTTTTATCTGTTCCAAAATGTCCTCCAAAATCAGAATCATGACATTTTTGAATGATTTGTTCTGTTTCTTCATAAGGCACGCATCTTCTAATTATAAGATCCTTACATTGCTTATATAAATATGGTTCATCCCAAAAATATGTTTTAGCATCATGCATGAATTTTTTCTGTTGTTGCAAAGTTAACATAGGTGGTAAAATATCACTTACAATTTAATTTACTATGTCAGCATACCATGGTATTTTCCACTCATTTATATTATATAGTTGTTCGCCACGAAAACAATCAGTAATTTCATTATCAGTATCAGATAATTCATTATATTCTAGTCTTGATAAATGATCTGCAATTTGATTATCAGTTCCTTTTTTGTTAATAATTTCAAAATCAAATTCTTGCATTAGTAATATCCATCTAATTAATCTTGGTTTGGAATCTTTCTTTTGCATTAGATATTTAATAGCAGAGTGATCAGTATGCACAATACATTTATTTCCAATTAGATAAGTCCTAAATTTATCAAAAGCATAAACAATTGCTAATAGCTCTTTTTCAGTAACTGTATAATTCAATTCAACATTATTAAGAGTTTTACTAGCATAGTATATAACTTTGAAAATTTTATCATATCTCTGTCCAAGTACTGCTCCTATAGCATAATCACTAGCATCACACATAAGTTCAAATGGTTTCTCCCAATCAGGTGAAACTATTATAGGTGCTGTGATTAATTTATCTTTTAATAATTCAAAAGCATTTAGGCATTCAGTTGTGAATTCAAATTTCTTGTCCTTTTCTAAAAGTTGGCATAGAGGTTTAGTAATTTTTGAAAAATCTTTTATGTAGCGTTTGTAGAATCCAGCATGTCCAAGAAAACTTCTTACCCCTTTTACTGTAGTTGAAGGTGGTAATTTAGCTATAACTTGAATTTTTGCAGGGTCTACTTCCATGCCATTTTCCGAAATTTTATGCCCTAATACAATTCCTCCTGCAACCATAAATTAGCATTTCTCCCAATTTAGAACTAAGTTAGTTTTCTCGCATACTTCTAATACTTTTTCAAGATGATTCAAGCATGCGTCAAATGACGTTCCAAATACAGAGAAATCATCCATAAATATTTCTATTCCATCATCAATTAATTTACTAAATATAGACATCATACATCTCTAAAATGTTGCAGGTGCATTACATAATCCAAAAGGCATTCTTCGAAAAGCAAATGTTCGATAAAGACTAGTAAATGTAGTTTTCTCTCGATCCTTAGGAGCAATATGTATCTGATGATAACCGGTATATCCATCTAAAAAACAAAAATATTTATGTCCGACTAATCTATCCAACATTTGGTCTAGAAATGGTAATGGGAAGTGATCTTTTCTGGTGGCTGCAATTAATTTTCTATAGTCAATACAAATATGCCATCCAATAACTTCTCTTATAGGTATTAAATCATTTTTTTCATTAGCTTTAACGGTCACTCCTCCTTTCTTAGGAACATAGTGAATTGGGCTTACCCAAGCACTGTCCGAAATAGGATATATAATACCATTATCTAACCATTTTAATATTTCTTTCTTGACTACTTCTTTCATTATTGGGTTTAATCTCCTTTGAGGATCTACTTTTGGCTTATGTTCATTATCTAAAATAATTCTGTGCATACAGATTGAATGACTAATTCCTTTAATATCTGCTAAAGTCCAACCAAAAGTTTTCTTATATTTTTTTAATATGTCTAACAATTTTTGTTCTTGTGATTCATTCAATTCAGCTGATATAATAACTGGTAGGGTTGAATGGTTACCTAAGTAAGCATATTTTAAATGATTAGGTAAAATTTTTAATTCGAGTTCAGGAGGTCTAATAATTGATGGAACTATATTCTTTTCAGCGTTTTCAGTATTATCCAACATTTCAAACTTTTCTTGTATATAATCCAGTTTTTCATTATCTGCTTCTTCAATTAATTCAGTATTTTCTTTTTCTAATTTTTCTTCATAATATTTTTTAAAATGTTCATTTTGCAAATGCTCAAGTATTTCCATTCGAAAACATTCATCATCTTTTTCTAAAGCAGGATATTTCATTGATTTTGCTAAGTTAAAAGTTACTTTTTGATCGTTTACTCTCATAGCCAATTCTCCTTTCTGAACATCAATCATAGCTTTTCTAGTGGCTAAAAAGGGTCTTCCTAATATTATGGGAATTTCTTTGTCTTCTTCCATATCTAGAACAATAAAATCTACCGGGAAGATAAATTTATCCAGTTTTACTAACACATCTTTAATAACTCCTTTAGGATAAGTCACAGAACAATCAGCTAACTGAAGAGTTACTGAAGTAGGTGAAATTTCTCCTAATTCTAATCTTTTAAAAATAGATAGAGGCATTAGATTTATGCTTGCTCCTAAATCACACAAAACTTTTCCATCAAAATTTTTTTCCAATAGCGCAAGGTATAGTGAAACTACCAGGATCTTTTAATTTTTCAGGACGCTTATTCTGAATAATTACACTACATTCTTCGCTAAGTTCAATAGTTTCATTATCTGTAAATTTCCTTTTTTTAATTTAGAATATCTTTCATAAATTTTACATAATTAGGCATTTGTTCTAATGCTTCTTCAAAAGGAATATTTACCGTTAATTTTTTTAAAATTTCAAGGAATTTAGCAAATTGCTTATCTTTTTTATGTTGTTTTAGTCGTTGAGGAAATGGTGGTGGTGGTTTTTCTATAGATATTTTCATAGGTATCAATGGATATTCTAAGTTTTGATCTTGCTGATCCTTTTATTTTTCGATTTCCACTTCCTCATTTTTACTTTCGTTTCATTCTGAATTTTAGTTTCTAACTCTTTTCCACTTCGTAATTGTATCGCTTTAATTTGTTCTTTCCCTTGGTCTTTAGGATTTATTTCCACATTACTAGGAAAAGTTTCAGGAATTCTATTGTTAAGTGCGGTAGCGATATGTCCAAGTTGAGTTTCAATATTTTTAATTGTTGTTCCTTGATTTTGTAATTGATTTCCTTGAATTTGTAATTGATTTCCTTGATTTTGCAAGTGTTGACCCATACTCAATATTAATTATTCTATAGATAACTTCTTTTCTTTAAATTGATTGTTATTAAATCCAGATGGATAAGAAGGTTTATAATTTTTATTTCCTTGATTAGGTGGATTTCCTATAGAGTTGTTCATCCATTGTTGATTTGCTGGATTGTTATTCCAATTAAAATTTGGAGGATTCTTCCAACCAGGATTATAATAATTCGCATAAGGATTATTGGGTCTATTATTAATAGCATTTATAGTTTCATAAGGAGAATGAGAATCTATAATTTGTCCAGATGAGTTTTCTTCTAACATAGTAGGAGAGTAATTCATTCCAAAATGATCTAATTTCTTTGATATAGCAGCAATTTGAGAAGCTAACATAGATATTGCATCATTTTCACGAACACTAGCTATTTTTTTAGGATTTATTCTTTCAGTAGGCCATTGAAAATTGTTAGTAGCCATTTCTTCGATTAATGCATAGGCTTCATCAAATAGTTTTGACATTAATGAACCTCCAGCAGTAGCATCAATGATTGATCTAAGAGATACTACTAATCCATTGTAAAAAGTTTGTATAATTAACCAATCTGGTAATACATGATGTGGGCATTTCCTAAGAAGTTCTTTAAATCTCTCCCAAGCTTCATATATGGATTCTCCATCAAACTAACTAAAAAATGTTATATCATTCCTAAGTTTTGCAGTTTTCGAAGGAGGAAAATATTTGGATAGAAATTTTTGTGATAATTCTCCCCATGTTTTGATAGATCCAGATGCTAATGAGTTTAACCATATCATAGTTTTATCCCTTAAGGAAAAAGGAAAATCCTAAGTCTAATAAGCATCATTAGATACTCCTTCATATTTAAAAGTAGCACATAGTTCCAAAAAACTAGCAAGATGTAAATTAGGATCTTCATAAGGTGAACCACTAAATTGATTATTCTGCACCATTTGGATAATTGTAGGTTTAAGTTCAAATGAGTTAGCAGCTACATCAGGGTTTTGAATAGTTAGGTGAATTTCTTCTAATGTAGGGTTGGCATAATCTCTTAATGGTCTTTGTTGGTTTATATTTTCAATTTCTGGATTATTTGCCATTTGTGTTAAATTTAT
Source organism: Papilionanthe hookeriana x Papilionanthe teres (assembly GCA_022702705.1). Lineage (NCBI taxonomy): Eukaryota > Viridiplantae > Streptophyta > Magnoliopsida > Asparagales > Orchidaceae > Papilionanthe > Papilionanthe hookeriana x Papilionanthe teres. The sequence continues at coordinate 60,319,560 of CM040439.1, read as the reverse complement.
AAATTTTCTCTTTTGTTTTTTAATTCTTTTAATTGTGCGCTCTAATTCTAAATCGTAAGGTATTAAATTTTCGTTTCTAAATTTATGCATACAATTTTTAAATAATATTTAAAATAGTCTGTTACTCTAGTAATTATTTTAATAATTCTATTAATTATCTTAATAATTACTTTACTTTACTTCCCCGGCAACGGCGCCAAAAACTTGATCCACTTTTCGATATTTATACTTACAACTATGATATTAAAAGTTAGCAACGACACCAAAAACTTGATCCGCACTGATTATATATATATATATACTGATGATTCTGTTATGGATTTTATAATTTACATTGTAGATACTACGCAAGTATACGTATCGTTATCAAGTAATATAGGGCTCTAATGGAGTCCTAGATATCGATCCCACAGGGAAGTTAGAAAAGACAATTTAAAGTAAACTTACTTACTAATCCAGTATACGGAAATTAAGAATACTTAGACTAAAGTAAACTAATGCTTTAAAGGTTGAATATAAGATTTCAGAAAAAGTATCTTTCTCTTTGTTTTAGAAAATTAAGTGAATGAAGAATTAAATGAGTATTTAATTGTATTGTGCCAAATAGGAGCATTCCTATTCTTTACCCTTTGGTCCAGGTGCAAAGAACATTGACTAGTTTTATGTTTGATTACTGAATCTGCGGCTAGGCTGGGAGGATACCGACTGCCACTTCAGAGCTCCCACGTTCCCCTCGCCTGAGGGCTAACATCTACACTTCAGCTCCCAAACATTAAGACCAAAATGAATATTTTAGTCTGTCACACTAAAATGCTCAATTCTACGCCCGATAGTTAATATTTCCCTATTTATTTGCACCCTCCTTCCAAGGCTTTTGACTTCCCTGAATCTTGGATGTAATCTTTACTATAGTTGATAATTCAACATATGTTAACAAATCAATTGGCCAGATTGAAAGTAATTAAGATTTAAGTAAAAGATTAGCACAATTTCTATATTTTTAGGGCACAACTACTTTAATTCATCATTTCACAAAATCTCAATAACAAAGAGAAAGATTAAAGAAACTACTCAGAATGCATGGGAAAAGTAACACAAAGCATGAATTTCATTAAAGTTAACAAACAAATAACAAATATACTTATTTCAATTCTTCTCCCTAAGCAGACTCTTTGAAGTTTCTTTGACTCTTCCTTTCAGTACAGCACACCAAAACGCTAAACACTTTATCTACTCACTAAAAAGACTCTTAAATTACACTTAACTTCCACACAAATGACACAAAACTGACACACAAATGACTAAAATTCATCTCAATTTATAGAAGGGGTCAAATCTCCAAAAGGTTGCTTAAGCACCTCTTCAAAAAGCGTCAAGGTTCAATGTATTTTGGCTCTTTTCAACTGTCTCGCCGTCGGCGGCTTGATCTCGTCGTCGGCGAGCTTCTAGAAGATGGGCTAACGCGCCGATCTCGCTGTCGGCGGGCTCGATCTTGCCGTCAGCGGGCTCCTTATAATATATTCAAAACTTTAGGGAAAAACTCGCCGTCGGCGGCCTTTTCCTCGCCGTCGGCGGGATAGTTCAATTTTCATCTAATTGAGTCCTTTTTGCTCCAAATCCGCTTCTTTTGTGCTTTTTGCTTTCAGTACTTATAAATCTTCATTCCTGCAATAAAATAAAGAAAATACATTTCTTTAAAGTGCAATTTCATATAAAATTGGTAAAAATTTCTCAATACATTTTTCTGTGGTCATATGCCCATTAAATCTTATCTCTCTATTTATTTGCACTTCCCCTCATATGATTACTTCTAATCTTTTAAACTGAAATGTGATACGTAAAAGTCAAGGAATCTTAGCCCATGATCAGGTCTGTAAGATTTCTCCACAGGTTTTAACATCATAATTGGCCAAATTGCAAAATAAAAGAAGTTTAGGTAAAATACATCACAACTTTTGGGTAAGAAAAATGAAAAGTTCTCAAACAAAAATCCAAACCTCTTTTCTTAATTACATTTTACTTATAAGGAGAAAGAAAGGAAAAATACTCAAAAAGCATTGGATTAAAACAACAAAACATATTCATAATACTTAAATCCAAAGTACACAACTTAAGAGTTAAGTTATAAATACTTATATGGAATGTTCACCAAATCAATCCTTCGAAGTTCTCTGACTTTTTTACTCCCACACACTCTTTACAGGACTTTAAACTTGAGGAAATCACTAAAACTCACTAAAAACCTACACACTTGGAACTTTAAGTGAAAGAAACTAAAAACTAATTGAGAATGACTCTAAAGCGACTCCTTTTTACTGTAGAATTAATGCCTATTTATAAAGCTTCAAAAATGACCAGGGGTTACTTCAGACATCTATTCAAAATTCATCCAAATTCATTGAATCTTCTAGAATATAACTGTCGCGCCTAGGCACTAGTTCGATTGATTTATATTAGCATTTTTTTCTTCAAGAGACATATCTCTTCCTTCAAATGAGTCTAGATTCATTGTATAACTTATTTGAGGCATGCATTTCCATCTGGGGCCTTCTAGAACACCTTGGAACTGTCAAAAATTCAAAATTAACTTCCCTAAATTTCTATGGCGCCAGATGTAGTTTGTTAAATTTTCTTTATTAACCCCATTTTTGCTCCTTTTTGTTGTAATTTAGCTTATTTTCATCCTTAAACTCTTTTTCTTATACTTTCAACCAAAAACATAAAAATATCTTTCATTAAAGCATGATATCCTTAAAAAAAGAAGAATAATTTATCCACAAAAATGGTTAATTTTAAAATTGATCAAGTACTGTCGTGACAATCTATTTACGTTATGGAATCGACTCTATGTTAGCCAATGTTATTTATGCACTCGGAAAAGGGTAAAAAATAGGTTTGTTCCTATTGTCACTGGCCACACCAATTTCTAACCATCTTATTCTTACACATTATTTCAATTGTTCTTCTAAAACATCCCGTTATATTGAGGAAGTGCTTAGGGCGAGTCCTAAACATCTTTTCAATATTTCTGGGATTATTTCGAATCCAAGTAAATTTAGTTGCACAGGTGAATTAATCATCTAGGGATTTAAGTTTTGTTTCCTTGCTCAGTGAACTAGGACATTTGAATATCCTATAAGTGAAGTAACACTTTACTTGATACTTCATTTAAGAGTTATAATAATAAGAGCTTTAAAAGGGCAAATCAACTTATTAAGTATTTTAATGATTTAAACATAATGATTTAATTTTAATTTTGACTTAATTATAAAAAATTAGTTTAAGTTTGGAATAGTGTTCATGTTTTAAGTTTACTTTAAGTGTTTGGTTTAACTCTTAATGATTTCATTTATGTTTGTTGTTAAATGATTTTAATTTAATTTAATTTAAGTTTAATTTAATTTAATTTAATTTAATTTGATTTAATTTAATTTAATTTAATTTAGTTTTAATTTGATTTAATTTTAATTTTTTAATTTAATTTTAATTTGATTTTTTTAATTTAATTGAATTTAATTTGATTTTTAATTTAATTGACTTTAATTTAATTTAAATTTTGATTTTAATTTAATTTTAATTGATAGTTTTGGTTTAATTTTAATTTTAATTTAATTTTAATTTATTTTGTTTTAATTTTAGTTTTAATTTTAGTCTTAATTATTAATTTGGATTATTATTTAAATTTTTAATTAAGAATTAAGTATTATTACAGTGACTTATTTAGGGATTTTTAAATTAAAGAATAAATGTCCTCTTAATAATATCCCTACTTTAATAATTCCAATTTATATTATTCTTCCAAAATTTCAATTAATTAATTAATTAATGTTTTATTTTAACTATATTTGAAATGGTTAGTAGGTTGCTACCCTCAATCATTTAAGTTTCAATCATCCAAAATCAGTTTAAAATCAAATATTTTACCCTCCCCTTTTTGATTAATTAAGGGTTGAAATTTTTAATTACCCTTTTGCCCTTCAAGCTTAATAATTCTATAACTCACTAAACTAAGCTCAAATGAACTTGAAATTTTTATGTAACCTCACTCACATGTCAATTAAGACATGAGAGGAGAAAATGTGATTTTTCTGTGTTTAATTTATTTATTTAATTATTTTTAGTGGAAAATAGGGGTTTTCAAGGAAAATTCAATATCATGACCAAGGAAATGTTTCTATCCTTAAAAAAATTATGGGATGTTCCTAATAACCAGAGGACAATTTGGACCAATTTTGGTGATTTTTTTAATTACATTTTATTTATTATAAATATTTTGAGTTTTAGAGTATTAATTAATTATAAAATAAAATAAAAGTTGAAAAATGAATTTTATATTTTTCAAAAATCTCTCTGACCTCAAGGAAATCAGTGAAATCGTTACATTTTATTAGAATTATTTTGGTGGAAATGTTAAAGAAAATCATTTTTTAATTCAAAAATTGTTTTAAGCCTTTAAAGTTCAATATCTTACCCTAGAGACTTAGGAAAAATATTTGGTTTGATCCTAGGTGGTTAGGATTCAAAATGTGACATTTTGGTGATTTTTAATATTTTTATGATTTTTATTATTTTTTGATTATTAAAAATATTTAAATAATGCTAAAAATCAACCTTTTTAGAAAATTACAATTTTAATTTTCCTAAATTCCTCTGATACCAGAGAAGCCCCAAAACCATTTTTGTGAATTTTTTAAAAGTATTTTGTGAGTTATGAATTTTTAAAGTTTAATTTCACTTATGGGGCTTAATTAATCCATTTAGTGAGGCTAATCAAGTCCAATTGATTTCAAAATTTTATGTGAGGTTCCTCTGTCCCTAAAGAACGATGAAGAATTGTTTTCAAGTCAATTTGGTGTGTGGTTAACCCTAGTTAATTCATGTTCAATTTTAGGTATTTAGGCTAATTAGGGTTATTCTTAATGAATTAAGTCTAACCATAATTATCCTAGGGTCCTCTGGTCCTAAGAAACTTCACCAAATTTTCCTAGAATTTATTTCTCAACATACTAATTATTGAAATTAAAATATTCAAAATAGTAACATGAACTTGGAAAATCAATAACTTCTCGTAGGGATGGCCTCTGACCTTGGAAAATTCAAGGAATGTTACCAAGTTCAGAGGCTTCAAAAGCCCTATGGTCTCATGCCATGGTGAATTGTCTACATGCATGGAGAATTAAAATAGTGCAGAGAGTAAATAATTAATTAAAAATAAAATACTCAATGATATGACTTAATTTCTTTTCCACATTATTCTCCTCTGTTCACTGAGCAAGAGGGCATTTTTATTTTATTTTTGTGATTTTTCTATACAAAGATATGGATTTTTGAATTTCTGGTAATTAAATAAATAGAAAAATACCCTATTTTCCTACTTATCCACGTGACGCCACGCAATCCTCGGTAGCTCCGAAAGGCCACAAGGGTCGCTTTGATTCGGCGCCGCCATCTGAGCCAGCTGCCACGGGGCCCTCGGTTCACGTACCATCTCCTGGTCCGACGCCATCTGAGCCGTCCGTCCAATACACGCGCGAATGGACGACATCCGTTCATCATCCCCGATCGACCTCACCCGAGAGCCGTTCATCTTCTAGGCTTGATATCTCCTTCGATACTTAACCAATTTCTATGTTCTTATACTCTATGGATTCGTCTTGAAGAGACGAACACATCCATACGGTTTATGTGGCATGAAATTGATCCAAACAAAATAGAGAATGTTCAGAAGCTCGGGAAGAAGAGAGAGTGCATACCTTTGCTCAGAGAAGAGTGGCTTCGATCTGAGAGTTGTGTCACCTTTGATTGAGTCCAAGTAAGTTCAGATGAAGTCTCTGGCCCTGGGAAATTGTCTAGACTTGAATTCGACCAGACCTGATTCCAAAGCTTGGAGGCTAGAGCAAATGGGTGGCCTAGAGAGGGGGCTTCCCCTGGGGAACTCCTTCTCTTGATCTTGTGCAGGTGTGGGTGAGTTTAATTTAAGTTTGGTGGAGAATTGGAAAGTGTCCTGGTTTTGGGTGGAATTTTGGCTGAGAAATTGAGCTCTGTGGATGGGGATTAGGGCAAATTATCACTGGGGATCAATTGCTCTAAGTGTGGAGGATAGTTTGGAACAATTTTGGCAGAGTTTTTGTATGGTTTTGTTCAACTCTTCTCTTGGCTGAGAGGGGGTGGGGTTTAAATAGGAGTGATCTGGAAGGCCTCCCGGGGAGATGTCATGGTCGGGATCGCTTGCTGCGGGCGAGGGAAGAACAACTCCGATGGCCGCTGGGCATGGGGCGGCTCGACGAGGGAGAATTTCAAAAAAGGCTCTCATGGGAGCTCTCAGCCATGGGGTTTTCCGGCGGTTGTGGTGGCTGGCCGGCCAGGCATGGGTCACCCTCAAGGTCAGGGAGGTCATTGGTTGAATTTGGTGAAGTCAATTGGGGTTTGACATGTGTAAAGGGCTTGATTTAAGTGGAATGGGGCAAGAGTGTATTTTGGCTAAGTTTGGTCAAATACATGGATTGGGCTAGGAGCACCTCCCCAAGGTTAATTTGGGCTGAAGAGAAAGTCATTTGGTTCAGCTTAATTAGTGGGGAGAAGTCACCATCCAAGTACAATTAGGCTTAAGCATGAATTAGGGGAGACATGAGAGTGGTTAATTACTTTAAGGAAATATGGAAAGAACCTCCTCCTTTTGCCCAAGATAGCATGGTGACATGTAAAGGGGCTTTCATGGCTCCCATGTGGCTCATGCATGGCTTCATGGCTTGCCTATGGCTTAGGATGGCTTGGCTTGGTTTCATAGAAATGGGTTTTAGGCATTTTTGATGAATTTTAAGGAGATTGTCATGTGGCTAAAATTGGAATGATTTGATGATAAATTAGGACTTTAGAGATGATTTTAAATTGAATGTATGATGAGGGAGAGTGTCATATGGGCTTTGGATGAATTTTTGGGCTTTTGAGTTTGGTTAGGAATGGGCTTTAAATGACTTAAATGGGTGGGCTTTATGTTTCAAAATGGGCTTTTAGATGAAAAATTTTGGAAAGGGCCATGCTAAATAAATGTTGGGTTTGGTTTAGGGATGTGTCATAACTGATTTGAGACAAATTTGAGGTGATTTGGTATTGAATTGAGTCTAATTCGGGTCCCCTTGGTGATAGGGTCAAAATAGGTCAAAATGGACTAATTTGGGCTAAGGTTTGGCTAATGTTGAAATTTATGTAAAATTAATGTTGAGAAATGTTCATGGGAGTGTCACAAAGATTTTCCAACTTTGGTTGGGTTTTGATTTTGGGATTGGGCCTATTTGGGTTCTTGGTGGATTTAGGCCTATTTAGGTAATTTTGGGTTTGGGTTGAATTTGAGTAAGGTTTGGGTCCAAATTTTGGGCAAAATATGTTAGTGTTTTGTTTGTAGAGATGTTAGGGACAATTTAGAAAAGGTTTGGGGTCAATTGGGGTTGAGTAGGGTTGGTTTGGGCTAAGTTTAGGTCATGGGTCAAAATTGGGCTTTAAGCTTAAAAAAGAAATTGGATTCAAATGTCATTCAAATTGGGCTTGGATTTGGTCTAGATTGATATTGGGGATATTGAATTGAAGTTTAGAATTGAATTGAACCAAAATTGGGGTCAATTGGAGTGGTTTGGTTTGACATTGGGTTCACTTTGGGTTAAAATGGGTCAAATTGGGGGTTTTAGTAAAAGTGGGGTAAATTGGAAAAATTGGCCCATGGATTAGTCGAACAAAATGAAATTGGGAATATTTTGGATTTTTTGGAATTTTCTGGGAATTTTTTGGAATTTTTGAATTTTTGGGTCAAGAGGGGCATTTTAGTAATTTGGAGGGTATTGGGGGTATTTTTGAAAATTTTGGTATTTTTGGCTGTAAATGATCAATTTGATTCGTGGGGAAATGTTCAAGGTTGATTTTGGAAAGGTTTTGGGTGATTTGGAAATTTTGGTGGTTTTTGGTAGTTCCAAGGGCTTTTAGTAGGTTTGGTTGGTCTGGGGCCCCACGGGTCAAAAATTGAAATTTTGGAAAAATGAAAATTGAGCAAGTGTGAGTGAAATGGAATCATTTTGGTTGAGCCATGAAGCCATATTAAGCCTATAGGAGCCATGAGAGGACTCATTTGAGGCATTCATTTATGTTGTTCACTAGCCTCTTAGCCGAGGGCTTAGGGGTTAAGGACCATCCATATGAATTACCTATATGAGTCAAGAGGTCAAGTTGGGTGAGAGTGTGGATTTTAGGACTTGGAATGTGTGTGTGAGAGTGTAGTGTATGTGTAAGTCAGCCCTCACTAGACCAGGCCATCCAGGGTAATCCTAAGGCCAAAGAGTCATATAGGGAACTCATCCTTTAAACCTCCACATTTGATCTCAACCCTCTAGGTGATTAGGGGTTTACAATCAAGCTTGTGGGGTTTGCAGGGAGTTAAGAAGTGGTTGAGTTTCTAAGTGGTGGGTCCCATTTCTAGTCCTCTAAGATAGTCGAAGGGAAAGCTAAGGCTAGATCCTGAAATCTTAGGAGAGAGAAGAGAAAAGACCTCATCAAAAATGAGGTCAACAAATGGACCCCCAATAGGTGTGGTGTGCTAACCAAGCACACCGCGCGTATTGGCGTTGACCGAAGAGATCAACAAAACCAACACAGATGTCCAAGTGACAAACTTGGGACGAAGTAGAAGAATTTCTGCTGGGAAGTATCAAGTATATTTCCAAGACCGGAGATTCCTGAACTCTCGATGGGGAATGGAAATGGAGGTGAACTCCAAATCACAAGATCAGGGGAATTCGATTTAGATTTCGTTTCACTTTTAAATTTCAAGTTTCAATGTGTGAGTTTGGATTTTTTTTATTTAGAGTTCCAATTTTAGATTGAAGTTTGATTTAAAATCAGTTTGAGGAAATTTTGAATTTGAAATTTGGATTTGAAATGAGAATTGAAACCTAGGTTTCAACCTCGGGATTGTGAAGAGAACTGGAATTTAGGTACCAGCCTCGGAGTGAGAATCAGAGTTTAAGTGTCGATTGAAAAGGATGAGAATCAGAATTTAGGTACTGATCTCGAAAGAGAACTTGAATTTAGGTACCGGTCCCACAAGTTTGTAATTGAAATTTAGATGTCAATTTGAAAGAGAATCAAAATTTATGTATTGATTTCGAAAAGAGAGTTGGAATGTAGGTACCGATCTCGGAATGAGAACTGGAATATAGGTCCCAGTCTCGGAAATTTTTGAATTGAAATGTAGGTATCAATTCAGATGAGAATCAAAATGTAGGTATCGATCTCGAAATGAGAACTGGAATGTAGGTACCAGTCTCGAAAATTTTGAATTGAAATGTAGGTATCAATTCAGATGAGAGGTATCGATCTCAAAATGAGAACTGGAATGTAGGTACGAGTCTCGAAAATTTTGAATTGAAATGTAGGTATCAATTCAGATGAGAATCGAAATGTAGGTATCGATTCTCGAAAAGAGAACTGGAATGTAGGTACTAGTCTCGGAAATTTTGAATTGAAATGTAAGTATCAATTCAGATGAGAATCGAAATGTAGGTATCGATCTCGAAATGAGAACTGGAATGTAGGTACCAGTCTCGGAAATTTTTGAATTGAAATGTAGGTATCGATTCGGATGAGAATCGAAATGTAGGTATCGATCTCGAAATGAAAACTGGAATGTAGGTACCAGTCTCGGAAATTTTGAATTGAAATGTAGGTATCAATTCGGATGAGAATCGAAATGTAGGTATCGATCTCGAAATGAGAACTAGAATGTAAGTACCAGTCTCGAAAATTTTGAATTGAAATGTATGTATCAATTCAGATAAGAATCGAAATGTAGGTATCGATCTCGAAATGAGAACTGGAATGTAGGTACCAGTCTCGGAAATGTTTGAATTGAAATGTTTTGTGGAGATTTAGATTTAGCGGGAGATTGAAATGAGATGTGAAAGTGTTCCACATCCCACGAGTATCAATCAAAGTTTGATTATTTGGTGAAGGGTATGAATCCATGCCATTAGAACCAAATCAAAAATTTTTCGTGGTCCTGAAATCATCCCGAGAGAGGGTTTCAAAGGAGGTCTGAAGTAAATCTTGATTTGAAGAAGAATTGGAGGGTTTGAAAAGATGGATTTAGACTGGAATTCAATTTGAGATTTAGATTCATTTTGTTTGTCCTTTAACGATACCATTTTTTAAATTTTTTTTGTTCATTTAGTGTTCATGTGAATTTGGAGTTCATTTTAATATTCAGATTTTTTTTTTTTTAGGAAGAAAAATTCTCATTTATTTTCTTTTCTTTTCTGTTCTTTGTTCAAAGTTCATTTAACTCTAATGGCATTTCCCAGTCAATTTGCACAAAAAGAGGTGAAGGCAAAATATGACGTAGCCGTTTTCATTCCAACTTGCTGAAAATACATCATACAACTTGATCTAGTCATGATGACATTTTCTTCGAAATTTAATGTCTTATACGATCCATGTAAATCCAAAACGGATCGTGTAAACTTCTTGTTGATCCATCCAAAGCGTACGTCAAAAATCCATGTACGAATAGTAAGAAACATGGGTAATAACATCACCTTCCAAGCCACCCTTGGCGGGAATGCCGCATGGATGTGCATTGGAGGTGTGCTATTTCCCGTGTAACTCACAGCTCGTAGGGCCGGAGACTCTCCAATTCTAGATCTGGTTGAAAGTGGTAAGGCATCTTTCTGTCGTCCATCCTTCTAAAAGTAACAGAGATCCACTCCACTGGCACTCCCGGTATACAATGTTTTGCGACGTCTGCTCCATTTCCTTTTAATATCATGACGGAACCTACCAGAAGTGGTATCTCCACCGGTCCTCGGAACTTACGGGGCTCTGTATCCGGAAGGTCGGATCCGAACATGATATTGCATTGGTTGAGGAATGACATCGTGCGGAATGGTCTAACAAAGTCATGATGGTCTATATGCGGCGGTATGCGGTCGCCTTCCTTGTAGATGTTGATAATGCGGCTGTTGGGTATGCAATCTGCAGGCAATACCCTCCATGTTATCATCCTTTTCACCATTCTTTTAATTATCCTTGGCATTGGATCCACCTCACTGTGACGGAGTATCCCTGGTGGATTTCCTTTTCTGTCTTCTACAAAGTTATAGCAACAACCACATTGTATTGTGATTCTTCCTTTCCCTGGCATCCATCTCCGGGGTTCTGAATAAGTCTTTTCTCTCAGACGGCCTGCTCGACCCATCTTCTGAAGTTCTAAGATGCAATCCACAATCGGTTGTTGCTCATATTCTGAGAATACATCTGTGTGTAACTCGAGGCCTTCCAAAATGTTGATTCTCTTGCCTTTAATCCTTTCAAAGTATTCGAAAGTCTTCTTCTTAACATTTTGCATTCTTTCTAATTCATATTCTGGGATGATCTGCAATTGACGAGGCCTAGTAACGTACTGCGGGATGTATGGCTCAATCCCGTCATATTCTCCTGCATATGTTGGCTCCTCGGGGATTGCCTCTGTCGGGACATTCTCCGGGGTTGCTTCCGCAACAAGGTTCTTTAGATCTGGTATCTTTGTTCGGCGTCGAGGCGCTGACTCTATTTCTATCCTTCTTGGCACTTCTTCGATTTGTTCTGATTTTCTTGGCGTTGACTTTCTTCTTTCTGGTTCCCGACGAATCGGTATCTTTGAAATGTGTGTGCCGGCAAAAGCGGCTGTTTCCTCGTGTTGATCTGCTGCTAGTTTAGTCAACATCTTGCGGATACGGCGATTCTTATTCCTTCTTTGGGTAGCAGTGAGAGTAGCTCTCCTTACCCCTTGAATTTTTGCGGGCGCGGCGCTAATGAGCCTGCCCTCTGCCGTGGCAACTACAGACTTGATTTTCTTGCTTTCCTCGATGCTTGTCTTTCTTTTCTTGTTGCTGGATTGGTGGCTTGGGCCACCCATCTTCATCACTTTGTCTGTTGTGAAGCTCTTCTCGGTCGGCGGGACCCAATCATTTTCTTCGTATTGTAGGTTGGCTGGTGTGAAGTCAGAATCAATTTCTATCACTGCTCCATCCTTCACCCTCTTTTCATCGAGTGCGAGACTCACGCCATTTCTAAAGTTTAGGACCAACCGCCCGTTCGACATTTCCCTGCGAAGAAGATAAGGAAATGATCAGGGGCTGTACTAAGAACAAGAACATTAAGAAAATATTTATCACTGAAGATTCTTATTTACTTGTTTTAGCTTGAAGGAAAGTTGGAAAAGATGAGGGAAGATCAGGAACAAGATTTGATTTGAAAGGAAGGGTAAAACTTTATTATTATGATTTCACATATTTTATTTTTAGCACATCTTTTTTTTGTTAATGATTTTTTTTGTCATTCATTTTTTTATGTTTTTGGGTTCGGAACCAGTCACAAGTGGTTACTTCACCCGTGTTTCTAGGGATGAGAATTCATTCCTTCGAAACATTAGGTTGCGTAATACTTTTTTAAATATTGTCCGTTGATTGGAAGCATTTGTTGTTCTCCTTGGCAATTCACAAGTTGGTAGGAGCCTCCTTAGTAGACTGTCTCGACCACAAACGACCCTTCCCAAGTCGGTTCAAATTTACCTCCTATCTTGCGATGTGCGAGAATAGGTCTCTTGAGGACGAAGAACTAAGTCACCAACTTTGAAAGTTCTTGGGCGGACCGGTTTATCATGGGCTCGGATCATCTTAGCTTGGTACGAGTTCCAAATTTTCTTCTGTTGCAAGTCTTTTCCCTTCCAAGCTTTCTAGTTCTTCTAGTCGTAATCGACATTTTCTTCGTAGTAATTTTATTTGCAAGCTACGATTACGAGTGATGGAAAGCTGAACTTCCAAAGGTAAAACTGCCTCGGACCCGTACACTAAAGTGTAAGGCGTAGACTGAGTATGAGTCCTAAAAGTCGTCCTGTAGGCCCATAAGGCTTCTAACAACTTCTCGTGCCAATTTCTCTTGTTGTCATCCAAAGTTTCCTTTAAAATCTGAATGAGAGTTTTATTAAAAGCCTCGGCCAAGTGTTTGCTCTTGGGTAGTAGATCGTTGAGTATCGCCAATCGATCCTGTGTCTTTTGACAAAATTGTTGATCTTTGTACTCTTGAATGCAGACCCATTATCTGAAATGATCCTGCGTGGTACTCCAAAACGGTAGACGACATGGTTGTTGAAAAACTGTAGCACGTGTTGTGCCTTTACTTCTACGAGTGGGCCTGCCACCCACTTTTAGAAAAGTAGTACGTAGGCGCAAGAATGAAGCGATGTCCTCTTGAAGAAGGTGATTCTATCGGACCCGCTATATACGTGCCTCAACACTCGAATAGCCGCGATGCGATTGTCGGATGTAGCACATTTGGAGGTTGGTGTAGAACCACTCCGTGCACTTGGCACGGTGACAACTTTTAGCAACTTTCATACGGTCGGTCATCATTGAGGGCCGGTAGTACCCTAGTCTCTTAATCTTCATTTTCATTTTCGGACCCGGCCGATGAGCGCCACAAAGTCTGAATGCACTTCTTTGACAATTTCACGAGCCTCGGACCCGCTCGGGCATCTTAGCCGCATACGGTCGAAAGACCTTACGTATAACGTATTGTTAATTAATGCGTAAGACAGAGTTCTTTTCTTGATACGATGGTGCTAGCGACTTATCGTCCGGTAATTTCCACTGTTTGCGGGTGAGTACGATTAGTGGTTGACGCCGATCTTCGTGTTTTTACGTCACTTCTTTATAGCGATTCCTCTGCTTTTTCGATTTACGTATCATATCCATGTCGAGCTATGATAGGACATGTCGTCCTTGAACCGACACTTCAGCGACTTATCTTGTAAGCGGGCAAATTCCTTTGCAAGGCGAGCTAACGCATCTGCGAGAGCATTTTCTTTTACGAGAATCTTGTAGATCGTTACATTTGGAATATGTTCCAACGAGTTTCATGGCATCTTGAAAGTACTTGCTCGAGTCTTGGCTTTAGAATCTGTCTTGTCCAGCAACTTGTTGAATGATCGGCGAGAATACCAGTAGATGTTGATGTCAGTTATTCCCATCGAATGGTTACTTCCGGTCCTGTTATGAGGGCTTCGTATTACGCCTCGTTGTTTGTGCATGGTTACGTTAAGTGGTAGGAGTATCTTAACATCCCCCGCTCCGGTGTTATAAAGATTAGTCGATTCTGCTTTACCGAGCACTTATCGTTTGCAATTCTTTGTTCTTCGTGCCGAGGACGCACCGTCGAAGTATAGTTCCCAACGTCGATCATCGGGATCTTCTAAGCTCATTATACGCTCGTCGGGCAAATCGTCATCGAGAGCGAAATCTGCCGGTAAAGGGTGTCTTTGCGAGAAGTCTGCTAGGACTTGTCCCTTTACGGCGCGAAGAGGAACGAAAGTTATATCAAATTGCAATAGTATCATCGACCACCAGCAAGTACGCCGAGAGCGTCGGTCGGGTCATCAAGTATTGCAATGGATTAACTCTCGAAATAAGGTTGACCTTATGAGAAAGCATGTAATGCCTAAGCTTTTGAGCGGCGAAGATCAGGGCCAAACAGTGCTTCTCAATAGGAGGATACTTTACTTCCGTCAGGATTAGACGACAGCTTAAGCAATAGAGAGCATTTTCTTTTCCCTCATCATTGACACAGGCTAGCGGGGCTCCGAGGGAGTCGTCTAAAGCCGCGGTATAAAGTATCGATAGTGCTACTAAGGCTGGGGTACGCTAAGACGGGAGGTGTCATTAAGTATTGTTTGATGTCATCGAAGGCATGTTGACATTTGGAGTCCCAAGTAAACTTGGCATCCTTCTTAACGAAAGCGAGAAAAAGGCTGACACCTTCACGACAAATTCGATATAAAGCGTCGAAGATATGCCAACTTTCCTTGAAAGGATCGCAGCTGTTTCAAGGTTTTAGGAGGTGGCATTTCTAATATAGCTTTAATCTTCTCCTGATCGATTTCAATCCCGTGATGTCGGACAACAAATCCTAAGAATTTCCCGGAGGTGACGCCAAAGGCACATTTTAAGGGATTCATTATAAGGTTGTATTGTCTTAGTCGCTCGAAAACAATTCTCAAATCATACAGGTGATTTTCTTTCAGTTTGCTTTTGATGACCACATCATCCACGTAGCACTCGACTTGGTTGTGAATGAGATCATCAAAAATCTTCGTCATCGCTCTTTGGTATGTTGCTCATGCGTTCTTTAGTTTGAATGGCATTACTGTGTAGCAAAACACTCCGATCAGCGTTCTGAATGCCGTGAGCTTTTCGTCTTCTAGTGCCATCTTTATCTGGTTGTATCCTGATGATCCATCCATGAATGAAAATATTTATTATTTTGAAGCAATGTCGATCATCAGTTCTGGGATTGGTAGTGGAAATTCATCCTTTTGACATGCTTTGTTTAAATCTCTGAAGTCTACGCAGATTCTGATTTGACCATTCTTCTTTCTGACTGGTACCACGTTGGCTAACCAAGTAGGGTATTGTTCTTCACGGACAAATTTAGCGTCTATTAGCTTCTTAACTTCAGTTATTACTTGTTGTTCAATTTCTAGACGCATTCTTCTGGGGGCTTGTCTAACAGGAACGAAAGTAGGATCCACTCCTAGCTTGTGAACTGCGACTTCTGGAGCTAATCCTGGCATTTCGTCGTAACTCTAAGCAAAACAGTCCTTGAATTCCATTAGTAGCTTGATTATGTCTTCAGAGTCTTTTTTATTGAGTAAGGAGCTAACAAAGGTTGGCATAGACTCTTCGCTAGTACCTAAGTTAACTTCCATTAACTCATCTATTGTAGATTTGATTTCCTCTTCAAATTTTGGTGGAGCATCTCTGATTTGTAAATCTTCAAGGTCTTCTGTAGCTGCGAAGTAGTCTTCATTAGGTTCGCAAGTGACAACCAAGCAAAATCCCATATCATCAACTGATCCTAATATGCCGAATCCGAGACCATGTTTTGAATTGGGAGGCCGACCGGCATTATTCCATAATCTTTCAAAATGTTGTGATTGACCTTTTGTCCATTGTCGAGGTAAGATACCATGTTGAATTAAATTTTGAACACAGGGAGAGTACCACTCAAAAGGTAGTTCCATTAATTCGGAAAAGTAACATCTTGAGTTGTACATCACTTTCAGTTTTGGAAGAAGAAGAACCACGGTAAAATTTGATTGGCTTAGTACCACCACCATGCACTTCCTTGACCACCATACCCTCGATCTTATTAGAATGGATCAGGGTCAGGGTCATAGTATGAACATGATGGTTAATCTTCTCGTACATTGATTTATATTTTTCATTCTTTTCATCTTCGAGAGAATCTTAAGCGGCGTTTCTTTCGACTTATTGTCGGCTGCTTCTTTCTTGATTTCTTCTTCTTCTTCGGAAGTGTTCTCCCGATCAACATTGATGACCGGTTTCTTACGTCCAAGTTGTTCCAACATTTCTTCCACGTCCTCGTCCCGGCCTCGACCTCGGGTGCGAGTTCTGGAGAAATCTCCACCATCTCGCCGTAAGGGAGTGGTGAGTAACTGTTGGACTAGAACTTCTGGTTCTTCATCATCTCGAATTTCTTTTGCTTCATTTGGTATGGTATTTCTAGAAAAGATTATTTCTTCGGAGGCGCATAGTAGGCCGCATCTTCATGAATTCCAATTTCATGCACGGAGAACGGTTGTAAGTCACCTTTGATGCACTGTTCCCCTCCTTTGTAATAATTTATGCACTGGTGTAGAGACGACGGTACCATCCAGTTTTCATGGATCCATGGTCGACCCAGTAGAGCGTTGAACGATGTCTCAGAATCAATTATGTGGAATTTTGCGGTTGTCTTTGCTAAATCACCGGTCTTCATTAGTAGTGTTATCGACCCAGAGCTCTTTCTCCTTTTTGATTGAAGCCTCTTAATAACATCTTGTACGCTTCTAGCTCGCGAGCATCAATTTTCAAATATGCTAGCGTCAGAAGATTCATTATGTTGATTGATGCTCCTGGATCGGCCAACACTGCGGAGAGCGTAAACTTTCCGATAGTGAGTCGAAATGTATAACGATCGGTTGTGATCGGTTGTTCCCGGTAGTAGATCATTGTCGAGTGAAGGTAACACCTCGGCTTGTTCTTTTAACGAGCAAACCTCGTCGAAGGAATTACCGGCCATTTGAGCTAAACAAATTTACGGATCAAGTAAAGCCTTGATCGAGCCTCTCTCATCTCCTTTGACGGGATCGGAGCGTCGTATATGCTTAGTTTGGCTGGTAGCTTCCTAAGATGGGCTAGCACGTTGTAGTCCACTTTATTACTGTGTTCCTCAGTTTCTTCCCGAATGGGCAATTCCCCTGCCGGGGTTGGTTCTTCCTGAGCAACCACCTGCTTTCCTTTATCTTTGGACCCATTCTCAGAGGTAAAAATTTTCCATTTCTTAAATTTATTTCAGTTATCTCTTCTGAATTCGGTATTGAATCTGCCAGTGTATCCTCTTGAATTAGAATAACTGGCTCTTCTGAAGTTGCTTCGGTGTCTGATGGTTCTAATTCTATTGTGATTGGAGCCCCTCGGAATTCATAAATGGACTCGTTGCTTGTCGAGCTTTCGTAGCCTCCTTTGTGAACATCTTCTTCATCGTGGTCATCGAGGTTGTGTATGATTTGAGAATCGTTATTTGTATTGGAATCGAGATCCGGATTAAGCCGGTTGTCATTAGTTACGTAATCGTTAGAAACAGTCAAAACGTAGCCAACACCATAACCCTTATCATTATAAGATCCCTCGGAGCGAGCAAATAATCATACGAGTCGGGAGTTCGAGGGATTTCTCCCCGAATCGGAAACAACCATCCTAGGATAAGCGGCCCCTAGTACACCCTTCGGAGCCTTGGTCTTCTTTTCTTCCACGATCTTCTCCTCCTTCAGGGCGGTTCTTGATCGCGAGTGATAGTGCCGGCTCGACAAGTCTCAAACTCTGAGTTGAAGCACGTACCGAAGCGGCCTGGATGTGATCCAAAATTTGCTTCGATGATCTTGTCCAGACAGTACTCCATCCATCATCAGTCGTGTAGGTTTGTGTGTTGTATTTTGAAAAGGGGTCTCCTACAGAAATTGTCGGTGAAATTTAAATTTTAAATTTAATTTAAATATATATAATTTATAAAGTAGCATTTGATTTTGAAAATAATTTTAAATTTGAAAATTTTAAGATATGAAATCAAACCGATCTCACATCCCAAATAGTTTATATAAACGAGCACCGCACCACAAACCGTATATCTATCCTGGAGGATAGACACATTGCTTGATGATGGGGCTTGATTAAGTAAACTAGAAGATTTGTGACATTCATTTGGTACGCGAACAAATTTTATAAGCGACAAGTTCCACAGTTTAATATAAAGTAATTAAACGGGGTTTATATTACTTGGGTTCTTAAAGTTCCCTATAAGGGCAAGCCCCTATAGTTAGTTACATCTTAAATGACAGGAATCATTTAAGAAAACTCTCGATAATGATCAGCGGTTTTGCTTTCAAGAATTTCAAAGTTTAAGGTTTTCAAAGGATTGAATTTTGGAATTTCAATAGGGAATGGATAAAGTTTGGAACAATTTATTTCAAGAGTCCAAAGGAAGAGAAGTAAGAGAAGCTAAGGATCCAAGAAGAATCTTGGCAACTTCCCAAACTATCATATTGTTTGGTTTCGATTTGGGAGTTTATTTAATGTTTTGATCCTGCCAATTTTAATTAATTAGGACTTATATTTGTATGACACAATCATGCAAATAGCCTCAAAGATGTGAGGTTTATGTCGTACCAAACGATTACCTCGAAGTCCTAAGACCGGTTAGGACTTAATTTGCATAACATGATTATGCAAATGCCTAACGAAGAGTTGAGGATTTATATTGCACTATACAAACTACTTCAAAGTCCTATGGCTTGGTTGTTTAATTCTAGGAATGTTTAGCTGATGTAGAGTTGTTTTGCTGACGAAGATGGCCGTGCTTCCCACCATGCTCCGAGCTCCTTATTCTTGCAGAGGTTTAGTTTTAGAAGTCATAAATCAGGAGATGAGAGAAGTGTTTTGGTTTAGAGAGAATCTTAAAATCCAAGTGTTTTTAATATTTGAGTTAAACAAATCTTAAAGTTGTTTAAACAGAACAGATTAAGATCCCGCGGTTCCGTCATCCCGACATCGATATTTTCATTGAATTCACTTAGTCTAAATGAATTTGCTAAACTCAACTGAATGAGTTCCACACTTTCATTTAGACCGTGGGATATCCCGTTAGCAACACGTGGGTTACAACATCCGAGGTATTCCCGATCATTCAATGAGACGTTTTAATTTAGTTGTGATTGTAGTTTTGTTGTTCTGTTTGTGATTAAATTTTGAGTTGTTTTATATTTTGGAATGTTGTGACGGTGAATTCTATCTTGCGATGACTTTTAATTTAGTTTTGGTTTCGGTTTAGGGACTATCCTAAAGGTTTTGGTTTTCATGCAACGGTCTTGTTTAACATGCGAAAAAGTAAAGAACGGTGCATGTAAGTAAATTGCGATAAATTAAATTGCAATAAAATAAAAGCGTACACGGAGGGTCTTCCCGTCATCCGAGCTACACTTAAAACACATGTTAAGGCATTTAAGAATTTCAACAGATACCTAGGTAAAGCTAAGGGAAGGGTTTTGGTTGTCTACCAAATTCCTAATCCTATAGCTAGTCATCTCCTATGACGTCTAGGTTGTTGGTTTGGTTTAAGGATGATTTTCTTCATCAAAGAACAATTAAATTCAATTGTTCTTCTAAAACATCTCGTTATATTGAGGAAGTGCTTAGGGCGAGTCCTAAACATCTTTTCAATATTTACAGGATTGTTTCGAATCCAGTAAATTTAGTTGCTAGGTGAATTAATCATCTAGGGATTTAAGTTTTGTTCCCTTGCTCAGTGAACTAGGACATTTGAATATCCTATAAGTGAAGTAACACTTTACTTGATACTTCATTTAAGAGTTATAATAATAAGAGCTTTAAAAGGGCAAATCAACTTATTAAGTATTTTAATGATTTAAACTTAATGATTTAATTTTAATTTTGACTTAATTATAAAAAATTAGTTTAAGTTTGGAATAGTGTTCATGTTTTAAGTTTACTTTAAGTGTTTGGTTTAACTCTTAATGATTTCATTTAGGTTTGTTGTTAAATGATTTTAATTTAATTTAATTTAAGTTTAATTTAATTTAATTTAATTTAATTTGATTTGATTTAATTTAATTTAATTTAGTTTTAATTTTATTTAATTTTAATTTTTTTAATTTAAATTTAATTTGATTTTTTTAATTTAATTGAATTTTATATGATTTTTAATTTAATTGACTTTAATTTAATTTAAATTTTGATTTTAATTTAATTTTAATTGATAGTTTTGGTTTAATTTTAATTTTAATTTAATTTTAATTTAATCTGTTTTAATTTTAGTTTTAATTTTAGTTTTAATTATTAATTTGGATTGTTATTTTAATTTTTAATTAAGAATTAAGTATTATTAAAGTGACTTATTTAGGGATTTTTAAATTAAAAAATAAATGTCCTCTTAATAATATCCCTACTTTAATAATTCTAATTTCTATTATTCTTCCAAAATTTCAATTAATTAATTAATTAAAGTTTTATTTTAATTATATTTGAAATGGTTAGTAGGTTTCTACCCTCAATCATTTAAGTTTCAATCATCCAAAATCAATTTAAAATCAATTATTTTACCCTCCCCTTTTTGATTAATTAAGGGTTGAAATTTTTAATTAAGGGTTGAAATTTTTAATTACCCTTTTGCCCTTCAAGCTTAATAATTCTATAACTCACTAAACTAAGTTCAAATGAACTTGAAATTTTTATGTAACCTCACTCACATGTCAATTAAGACATGAGAGGAGAAAATGTGATTTTTCTGTATTTAATTTATTTATGTAATTATTTTTAGTGGAAAATAAGGGTTTTCAAGGAAAATTCAATAACATGACCAAGGAAATGTTTCTATCCTTAAGAAAATTATGGGATGTTCGTAATGACCAGAGGACCATTTGGACCAATTTTGGTGATTTTTTGAATTATATTTTATTTATTATAATTATTTTGAGTTTTAGAGTATTAATTAATTATAAAATAAAATGAAAGTTGAAAAATGAATTTTATATTTTTGGAAAATCTCTCTTACCTCAGGGAAATTAGTGAACCAAATTTTATATTTTTCTAATTTTTCTTTGATTTATTTGAATTATTTTGGTGGAAATGTTAAAGAAAATCATTTTTTAATTCAAAAATAGTTTTAAGCCTTTAAAATTCAATATCTTACCCTAGAGACTTAGGAAAAATATTTGGTTTGTTCCTAGGTGATTAGGATTCAAAATGTGACATTTTGTTGATTTTTAATATTTTTATGATTTTTATTATTTTTTAATTATTAAAAATATTAAAATAATGCTAAAAATCAACCTTTTTAGAAAATTACAATTTTAGTTTTCATAAATTCCTCTGATACCAGAGAAGCCCCAAAACTAGTTTTGTGAATTTTTGAAAAGTATTTTGTGAGTTATGAATTTTTAAAGTTTAATTTCACTTTTGGGGCTTAATTAATCCATTTAGTGGGGCTAATCAAGTCCAATTGATTTCAAAATTTTATGTGAGGTTCTTCTAACCCTAAAGAACAATGAAGATTTATTTTCAAGTCAATTTGGTGTGTGGTTAACCCTAATTAATTCATGTTCAATTTTAGGTATTTAGGCTAATTAGGGTTATTCTTAATGAATTAAGCCTAACCATAATTATCCTAGGGTCCTCTGATCCTAAGAAACTTCATCAAATTTTCCTAGAATTTTTTTCTCAACATGCTAATTATTGAAATTAAAATATTCAAAACATTAACATGAACTTGGAAAATCAATAACTTCTCATAGGGATGGCCTCTGTCCTTGAAAAATTTAGGGAATGTTCCCAAGTTCAGAGGCTTTAAAAGCTTTATGGTCTCATGCCATGGTGAATTGTCTACATGCATGGAGAATTAAAATAGTGCAGAGAGTAAATAATTAATTAAAAATAAAGTACTCAATGAAATGACTTAATTTCTTTTCCACATTATTCTCCTGCATTCATTCGAGCGAGAGGGTATTTTTATTTTATTTTTGTGATTTTTCTATGCAAAGATATGGATTTTTGAAGTTTTGGTAATTAAATAACTAGAAAAATACCCTATTTTCCTACTTATCCACGCGGCGACACGCAATCCTCGACAGCTTCGAAAGGCCACGCGGCGCGCTTTGATTCGGCGCCGCCATCTGAGTCTGCTGTCATGGGGCCCGCGGATTACGTACCATCTCCTGGTCCGATGCCATCTGAGCCGTCCGTCCAATACATGCGGGAATGGACGGCATCCGTTCATCGTCCCCGATCGACCTCACCCGAGAGCCGTCCATCTTCCAGGCTTGATATCTTCTTCGATACTTAACCAATTTCTACGTTCTTATACTCTATGGATTCATCTTGAAGAGACGAACACATCCATACGGTTTATGTGGCATGAAATTGATCCAAACAAAATAGAGAATGTTCAGAAGCTCGGAAGAAGAGAGAGCTCATACCTTTGCTCAGAGAAGTGTGGCTTCGATCTGAGAGTTGTGTCACCATCGATTGAGTCCAAGTAAGCTCCAGATGAAGTCTCGGCCGCCTGGGAATTGTCTAGACTTGAATTCGACCAGACCCAATTCCAAAGCTTGGAGGCTAGAGCAAAGGGGTGGCCTGGAGAGGGGGCTTCCACTGGGGAACTCTTTCTCTTGATCTTGTGCAGGTGTGGGTGAGTTCAATTTGAGTTTGGTGGAGAATTGGAAAGTGTCCTGATTTTGGGTGTAATTTTGGCTGAGAAATTGAGCTCTGTGGATGGGGATTAGGGTAAATTATCACTCGGGATCAATTGCTCTAAGTGTCGAGGATAGTCTAGAACAATTTTGGTAGAGTTTCTGTATGGTTTTGTGCAACTCTTCTCTTGGTCGAGAGGGGGTGGGTTTTAAATAGGAGTGACTGGAAGGCCTCCCAGGGGGAATTAATGGCGGGGATCAGCTGCTCTGGGCAAGGGAAGAACAACTCTAATGGCCACTGGGCATGGGGCAGCTCAGCAAGGGAGAATTTCAAAAAAGGCTCTCATGGGAGCTCTCGGCCATGGGGTTTTCCGGCGGCTGTGGTGGCTGGCCGGCCAGGCATGGGTCACCCTCAAGGTCAGGGAGGTCAGGGGTTGAATTTGGTGAAGTCAATTGGGGTTTGACAAGTGTAAAGGGCTTGATTTAAGTGGAATGGGGCAAGAGTATATTTTGGCTAAGTTTGGTCAAATACATGGATTGGGCTAGGTGCACCTCCCCAAGGCTAATTTGGGCTGAAGAGAAAGTCATTTGGTTCAGCTTAATTAGTGGGGAGAAGTCACCATCCAAGTACAATTAGGCTTAAGCATCAATTAGGGGAGACATGAGAGTGGTTAATCACTTTAAGTAAATATGGAAAGAAGCTCCTCCTTTTGCCCAAGATAGCATGGTGACATGTAAAGGGGCTTTCATGGCTCCCATGTGGCTCATGCATGGCTTCATGGCTTGCACATGGCTTAGGATGGCTTGGCTTGGTTTCATAGAAATGGGTTTTAGGCATTTTTGATGAATTTTAAGGAGATTGTCATGTGGCTAAAATTGGAATGATTTGATGATAAATTAGGACTTTAGAGATGATTTTATATTGAATGTATGATGAGGGAGAGTGTCATATGGGCTTTGGATGAATTTTTGGGCTTTTGAGTTTGGTTAGGAATGGGTTTTTAAATGACTTAAATGGGTGGGCTTTTATGTTTCAAAATGGGCTTTTAGATGAAAAATTTTGCAAAGGGCCATGCTAAATAAATGTTGGGTTTGGTTTAGGGATGTGCCATGAGTGATTTGAGACATATTTAAGGTGATTTGGAATTGAATTAAGTCTAATTTGGGTCCCCTTGGTGATAGGGTCAAAATAGGTCAAAATGGACTAATTAGGGCTAAGGTTGGGCTAATGTTGAAATTGATGTAAAATTAATGTTGCGAAATGTTCATGGGAGTGTCACAAATAGTTTCCAACTTTGGTTGGGTTTTGATTTTGGGATTTGGGCCTATTTGGGTTCATGGTGGATTTATGCCTATTTAGGGAATTTTGGGTTTGGGTTGAATTTGAGTAAGGTTTGGGTCCAAATTTTGGGCAAACTATGTTAGTATTTTGTTTTTGGAGATGTTAGGGACAATTTAGAAAAGGTTTGGGGTCAATTGGGGTTGAGTAGGGTTGGTTTGGGCTAAGTTTAAGTCATGGGTCAAAATTGGGCTTTAAGCTTAAAAATGAAATTGGATTCAAATTTCAATAAAATTGGGCATGGATTTGGTCTAGATTGATATTGGGGATATTGAATTGAAGTTTAGAATTGAATTGAACCAAAATTGAGGTCAATTGGAGTGGTTTGGTTTGACATTGGGTTCACTTTGGGTTAAAATGGGTCAAATTGGGGGTTTTGGTAAATGTGGGGTAAATTAGTAAAATTGGCCCATGGTGTAGTTGAACAAAATGAAATTGGGAATATTTGGGATTTTTCGGAATTTTATGGGAATTTTTTCGAATTTTGGAATTTTTTGGTCAAGAGGGGCATATTGGTAATTTGGAGGGTATTGGGGGTATTTTTGGAAATTTTGGTATTTTTGGCTGTAAATGATCAATTTGATTGGTGGGGAAATGTTCAAGGTTGATTTTGGAAAAGCTTTGGGTGATTTGGAAATTTTGGTGGTTTTGGGTAGTTCCATGAGCTTTTAGTAGGTTTGGTGGGTCCGGGGCCCCGTGGTCAAAAATTGAAATTTTGGAAAAATGAAAATTGAGCAAGTGTGAGTGAAATGGAATCATTTTGGTTGAGCCATGAAGCCATATTAAGCCCATAGGAGCCATGAGAGTACTCATTTGAGGCATTCACTATGTTGTTCCTAACCCTCTTAGCCAGGGGCTTAGGGGTTAAGGACCATCCATATGAATTACCTATATGAGTCAAGAGGTCAAGTTGGGTGATAGTGTGGATTTTAGAACTTGGAATGTGTGTGTGAGAGTGTAGTGTATGTGTAAGTCATCCCTCACCAGACCAGGCCATCCAGGGTAATCCTAAGGCCAAAGAGTCCTATAGGGAACTCATCCTTTAAACCTCCACATTTGATCTCAACCCTCTAGGTGATTAGGGGTTTACAATCAAGCTTGTGGGGTTTGCGGGGAGTTAAGAAGTGGTTGAGTTTCTAAGTGGTGGGTCCCATTTCTAGTCCTCTAAGATAGTCGAAGGGGAAAGCTGAGAGGCTAGATCCTGAAATCTTAAGGAGAGATAAGAGAAAAGACCTCATCAAAAATGAGGTCAACAGTTGGATGCTGGAATTATCTACCCTATTTCAAATAGTGCATGGGTTAGTCCTATTCACTGTGTTCCTAAGAAAGGAGGATTTTCTGTGACTGCTAATGAAAAGAATGAATTAATTCCAACAAGACAAGTTACAGGGTGGTGAATATGCATTGATTATAGAAAATTAGACATTGCCACAAGGAAAGACCATTTTTCACTACCCTTTCTAGATCAGATGATGGATAAACTTTATGGGCATAAATACTTTTGTTTTTTGGATGGATATACTAGTTACCACCAAATAGAAATTGCTTCTGAGGATTAAGAGAAAACAACGTTTACCAATCCTTATGGTGCATTTAATTTTAGAAGAATGTCATTTGGTTTATGTAATGCTCCTATTACATTTCAGAGATGTATGATGGAAATTTTCTATGATTTAATTGAAAAGGAATTGACATTTTTATGGTTGACTTTTCAGTGTTTGAAATTTCATTTGAATCATATTTAGAACATCTATCAAAAGTTCTTAAGCGCTGTAAAGAAATTAATTTAGTTCTTAACTGAGAAAAATGCAAATTTATGGTACCATGTGGAATTGTATTGGGACATCGTATATCAGAAAAAGGTATGGAGGTAGATCCTGCAAAAATTTAAGTGATCGCTAATTTACCTTGCCCAACAAATGTAAGGGAAATTAGAAGTTTTTTGGGACATGCTGGATTCTACAGGCATTATATTAAAAAATTTTTAAAGATTTCGAAGCCTTTATGCCGTTTAGTAGAAAAAGATGTAATTTTTTATTTTGATGAAGAATACCTAAAAACTTTTGAATCATTAAAAAAAAAATTAATCACTGCACCTGTATAGTTTCACCAAACTGGGAAAAACATTTTGAATTAATGTGTGATGCAAGTGATTATGCTATTGGAGTTGTTTTAGGTCATAGATATGATAAAATTTTCAAAGTGATCTACTATGCTCGTAAAACTCTTAATGAAGCTCAAATTAATTATAGCACAACTAAGAAAGAGTCATTAGCAATAGTATTTGTCTTTGATAAATTCAGATCATATTTAATTTGAACAAAATGTGTGGTGCATACTGACCATTATGCTATTAAGTACTTAATGAAAAATAAGAATGCAAAACCGAGACTGATAAGATAGATTCTTCTTTTGCACGAATTTGGTTTTGAAATAGTACATAGGAAGGGTGTTGATAATCAAATTGCTGATCATCTGTCCAGTATGGAAAAACTGTCTCCTTTGAAAAAGAAATTAATGAACATTTTCCTAATGAAAAATTGTTCACTATCAATGAGTGGCGTGTTCCGTCATATGCCGACATTGTAAACTTTATTGTCAATGATATTTTACCCATGGTTTGACATACCAAGAGAGGAAGAAATTTTTATCTGAAGCTAAGACTTATTTTTAGGATGACCCATTTTTATATAAACAAGGAAATGATCTGATTATTCGAAGATATGGGTCTTTCTAAGAAAATTATGAATTATTCAAAAATATCATAATTCGGATTATAGGGGACATTTTGGTGTTGATACAACTACATATAAAATCTTACAATCTGGATTTTATTGGCCTACAATTTTTAAAGATGTTAATGCTTATGTTAAAATTTGTGATCGATGTTAACATGTAGGCAATATTTCTAGAAAAAATGAGATGCCCCTCAATTATATGTTAGAAGTTGAAATATTTGACGTTTGGAGATTAGATTTCATGGGACAATTTATACCATCTTTCAGAAATATATACATTTTGATAGCAGTAGACTATGTATCCAAATGGATTAAAGCTGTCGCTTTACCTCGATGTGATGCTCAAAGTGTTGCAAAATTTTTAAGAAAGAATATATTTTGCAGATTTAAAATACCAAGGGTTATCATAACTGATGGGGGAAGTCATTTTAGAAATGCGATCATGGAAAAGCTAGTAAAGAAATATCATATTAACCATCGCATTGCTATTGTTTATCATCCGCAAATGGTTTAGTTGAATTATCCAATCATAAAATTAAAAGAATATTGGAAAAGACTGTTAATCCAAATAGGAAGGATAGATCAATTAAACTGGATTATGCTTTGTAGGCCTATAGGATTGCATACAGAACTCTTATAGGAATGTCCCCACATAGGCTAATTTTTGGAAAAGCTTGTCATTTACCAGTTAAACTTGAGCATAAAGTTTATTGGGTTATTAAAGAGTTCAATTATAATTTGGAGGATGATGGTTAAAAGAGATTGTTACAATTAAATGTGCTTGAAGAAATAAGGAATGAATCTTATGAAAATGCTAAGATTTATAAAGTAAAGATGAAGTTATGACATGATCAGAAGATTCTTACTAAAAATCTTGAGCTGGGACAACAAGTTTTGTTATATAATGCTAGATTGAAAATACTTGCTGGAAAACTTAAGTCCAGGTGGATGGGCTTATTTATAGTGATAAATATTTATTCCTATGGAGCTGTGGATATTAAAGACTCTAGAACTGAAAAAATATTCTAATTCAATAGTCATAGACTAAAACTCTATTTTTCATTTTATCAATCTAAATTTCATGATAATCTGATGTTGATAAGCTCTAGGTATGTCAAGCTGAAGACGTTAAACCAAGCCCTTTGTGGGAGACAACCCATATTTATCGGTGTGCTTTGATTTAAGTTTGCTTTCAGTGCTTTTGTTTGGTCTGATTTGAAAATGTGTTAGTATTTTGAAGTTTTTATGATATAGTGTGTTTATTGGACCTTAATTGATGACTTAGAGGAGTCAAAATTAAAATTTTGATGTTTAGCAAACCTGTGCTAAAATGAGCATTGACGCTTATGCACCAGATTTTGGCGCTTAGGCGCCACAGTTATAAAAAACAGGATAAATGTGGTTCTAGAAGGCTAAATAGTGGGTAAGTAGTTTTGGGAGTTATTTAGGAGTTAAAAAACGTCTAGGGTTAGTTTTGGAGACTTCCCAAGTCTATAAAAAGGCCCAAAATTAAGAGATACTTGCATCAATTCTTATTTTCACTTCTGAGTCTTAAGGAAGAGAGTTTTGAGAGCCAAAAAGTCTTCTTGGGAGAGCGAAGTTAGGAAGAAAGAGGAAGCCAACAAGAAGTTCATTTGTGAGAATGCATAAGATTTATACAATGGGTTTCTAGCCGTTAGTATTCAAGGAATCACAGAAAGGATATCGATGATCGAGGCTGACGTGGCTTCAATTGAAGCAAAGGTAAATGAAACTAACGCACATTTAGCGCACATTGGATGGCAACTAAAAATGCAATTCTGTCATACAAGACATGTGTAAGAAACGAATAAAGTGATGTATCTGAAGAACAAATAGTTAGAAGAAGAAGATGTAAGAGTTTTCAACCATCGCCCGTTTTATCATATTTACATTCCAGATGGTTCAAATGGAACTAATGGTGGTTCAGGACATATTCCACCTAATGGAGAATGGAATTAAATTCTAGTGTGGTCTTGTATTTAGTTATCTATGTTTAGTATTTAATGTTTGTAATTGTTGTAATGTTTTTTAGTGTTTTTTTTTTAAAGTGCGTTGCATCTTAATTATGTGGTTTTGTGTTTAGTTATATGTGTAAGGAGCTTGTATTTTGGAAAATTTCATCCAAGGATTTTGGATCAAAATTTTTAGTTGTATTAAGTGTTTTAATTTTAATGAAATATGTTTATGTGTGAAATTTGTGTGAATCAATAGATATTTAAGTAATATTTTGGAGTATTTAAGTGTGTATGGGGTAGAAAAAATTATTTAAATCATTTAAGGGAGATTAACTAAGCGTATTAGTGTGATAAAACATAATTGTCAAAATTTGCACACTCACGCCTAAGCGCAAAACCCTGAGTGCATAAGCGTCAGCACTCGCGACTATGCGCTGAATTATTGTGCATAGGCACTGGTTCGTGAAAAGTGGTTTACAGGCTTTAAAATCCTGAAAATTGACATTTTTTACCCCACTGTCACCTTCAACTTCCCAAAGTCACGATACGCTTCCTAGGGCTTCACTTAATTTGATCAATTTAGGGTTGATTTTGGCAAAATTTGTTAGATCTCAACTCCTTAAGGTACAAGCACTTCTCTTAAGCAAAAATTTTTTATTTTCACCATGTATTTTGAGTAAATTTTTAAAAATATGAAAATCACTATTCATGGTGAAAATTTAAAAAAAGGCTTGAGAATAGATTGGATTAATTAGATTGTGCATTTAGAAGTTAGGTTTAGCAATTATAATTTGATTTTGGAATTTATGGTGAATATTTTGCAATTTTTAGAAATGGATCCAAAATTGAAGCGTTCGAAGGGAAAGAATAGATTCGATTCACACAAGTTTGTCAGTTCTAAAGCTGAGGATCGTTACGTTGATGCGCTGTCGTCACGTAAGTTGATTCCTGAGCGAGTTATTTGTAAACCAGGAGGAGATATTGATGAAATGATAACTCAAATAAATTAGAGCAATTACAGTTGCTTCGACGTTGTTGCTGTTGTTTTTGTGGTAAGAGAGTTGTATGCTAACTTGCCAGCAGTAGAGGAAAATTTGGTGATAGTTCGAGAATGATACACCTAAAATATAGTGTTTTTTTGCACATTTTTATACCTATTTTTTATGATATTGCACTTTAATGGAAGATATTTTTATGTTTTTCTTGCAGATATAAATCAAATGAGTTATTGTGATGAAAGGAGCAAAAAAAGATCAAATTTAGAGAAAAATGAAAAGTGTGCAAAATTAGCCTCTGGCGCCTAAGCGCCGATGGATGGCGCATAGGTGCCACAGTTATAAGTGACAAATTAAATCAAATTTGATTCCATTTTCAAGGGGTGTTTGAAGCAACTTTTGGTTTAAACTTCCTTAACTTCTTTTGGGTGCAAATTCAAATGAAGAGATGCATCCTTTGGTAGATACATTAAATCTGGACATGATTTGAAGAGACATCAAAGCACCTTTCGAAGAATTATTAAAATGAAGACTTAAAGATTAAAAAAGGAGAAGAGTTTTGAAAGGGAAATTTGGCAGGAGAAGTTGGAGAAAAGCTTGAAGTGGTTGAAGGGAAAGAGGAAGAAAGAGAGTCTTCTTCTTGCCATACTTTCTCTACTTTTTCGCTTTACTTTATCATAGTTTGTATTAGAATTTAGGAGAGTGAATCCTTAGAGTTGGGCACCACCCCCTAAGGAGTTATTTAGCAGAAAGCAAAAGTTTTAAAGGAACTTCAAGAGCCTTGTGGGGAGAATTTTCAGATAAGTTTATATCTTTGTTTTTACATTTGGTTTTAAAGTAAGACTTGTTGTGTTTTCACTATGATTTCTACTTTCAAATCAAATTGTGTTTGTGTTTTCTCCATGAGTTCTGAGTAGTTTTCTTTATTTTTATCCTTTCAAATGATGAAGTAATTAAATCATAGAAAGAAGTTGTGGGAAGTATAAATGTTCAATGTTGGAAGAAGTTGTGATGATTCCACTACCTTGCACTTCATTTACCTCTTGATTTGGACAATTAAGATGTTAAAATTTGTTGTGATAACATGTAAGAACCAATGCGGTATTTCTCAATAAAAAATTGGAGAGAATCACATGAAATTTTATGGGTGAGAATTTTAGTCCATATAGTTGAGTGCAAATAAATATGGAGATATGCTTTTGATTGGGTGTAAAATTAGAGGACTTTAGAGTGACAGGCTAAAGCCCCAAATTTGGTTTGATGTTTTAATTTTTGTTATAAGATGTTATTCCCCAGGTGGAGGGAAAAGAGGAACTCTAGAGTGAGAGCTAGTATCTTTCTTGCATAACCCACTACAAGATTTCAAAACTTCAAATTAACCTATGTTCTTTATAGAACCAAGTAAGGGTAAAGAATATAACTGCTCATATTTGACACAACACATTTAGATACATCCAAAACAAAATTCCATGATTATTACTGATTCATTAAAAGAGGAAAAATATATTTTATTCTCACTTGCTTTCATGTCATTTAATAATCTTGTTAATTTTAGTTGCTTACTTTATTTTTTCTAAAAAAATAGCAAAAAGAAATTATACTTTTTAATTATAAAACATAATTTGCAAAATATTTTGATAAGTAAAAAAGTTGTTTTTTTTACTTTCTTTAAATTTTAGACATTTCCCTGTGGGTTCGATATCTCGGGACTTAATTAGAAAGTCCTATATTACTTGATAAACGATACTTATACTTGCGTAGAATCTGACCTGCAGACTTTTATATATTGTAAGAACTTATGAACTCAAATTTATATATATTTTTAATGATTTTGTAAAGTCCAAACTTTCAACGCAAGTATACGTATCGTATCAAGTAATACAGGGCTCTAATGGAGTCCCATTTATTGATCCCACAGGGAAGGGGAGAATCACACTATTGATAATGTAATACTAAATTTCAATACTCAAATTGCGATTAAAGTTTTATGTTTACTTCTACTACCAAGATGCAGAAAAAAGTAACAATTAAGCAAACTACAATTACTTCTACATCTTTAAAACAAAATTAACTATCAGACACAAAATAAGCTAAATATTTGAAAGGTTGAATTATATAATAAAAGTATCTTTCTTCTTGCATCGAGAATATGATGTGTGGATGATATGGAATGATTATCTATGGTATTGTGCCAAATAGGAGCATAATTGATTCTTTACCCTTAAAAGAGTACCCCCTCTTCTAAGCAAGAAAACTTCATTAACATATCCTAAGTTTAGTTACTAAATCTAAAGCTAGGCTGGGAGGATACCGGCTGCTACTATGGAGCTCTCACTCACCCTTTACCTAAAGGCTAACCTTCGAGTTTAGTTACTAATCTTAGGACCAAATTGGGTATCTCAGCCTGTCACCCTGAAACCTCCAATTTGATGTCCATCAAAACACATTTTCCTATTTATTTGCACTCAATTCCCATGAACTACGCAATTCATCCATGGAAATTGAATGGGTTCTTCATTGTTGTTGTAAGATATTAAATCCTTTCAGAGTTAATGTTCCACAACATATTTTAAAAATCCAATTGGCCAAATCAAAAAGTAAATTAAGTTCGAAATGAAAAACCATCACAATTTATTTAATACTTTAAAAAAATTTCAAATCCACATCAACACATCATCATATCTCTATGCAAGAAGAAAGACAAAGGAGACTACTCAAAATTCATAGAGAAGACACAATAAAACATGGATTTTATATATAAAAGAAAAGGCATACAAACCACAAAAGAAAATACAACTTATCTCTTTATCTTCTCCAATGAAATTCCCTTGAAGTTCCTTTGAATCCTCTTCTATCTTCTTTGCAACACTCAATTCCCTCTTTAGAATGGATAGGAGGAAGCAATCTCTCACTTTACTTCTTGTTTTTCACTCCTTAGAGAAGAATCCCTCTCAAATTGTCACTTCTACACTCTTCTCTCCTAAGCCCTAACACTCAAAACACACTAACACACCAATTTTCATCCAAAAATAGTTACTTAAAAGTTAGGAACGAAATCCTAAGAGTTTCCATAGGCATCCATTCAAAAAGTCGCCAAAACTCTTCACTTTTGAAGTACACCGATATTGGGCACCGGAAGGTGCCCGACAGGGGGCCTGCAGCGCTCTATCTTCAAATTAATTGCTGAATTCTCTGGAAAATGGAGCTGGCGGCGCCCATTCTGGCGTCGGTGGCGCCAGAATCTCTTTTCCTCCTTTTTGCTCCTTTTTGCTCCGAATTTGTTCCTTTTTGCTTCTTTTTGCTTCTTTTTGCTCCAATCACCTAAAATCATCATACCTGTAGCAAATCATAAAAAATACATTTCTTTAAAGTGCAATATCACCAAAAATGAGTAAAATTATATAGTAAAAACAACATATATTTTTGGTGCATCAGAATCCCATATGAAAAATAATTAAAGTCGATTTCTTATTTACTTCATAATCAAGTTTTTGGTGTTGTTGTAATGAAAAAGATATTATCATTGAAAAGATATATAAAGTGTAAAACGTAAGCATAAATATTTGGGGATCAGAGGACATCAAGTTGATTTTTCTCCTACGGTAATCGATACCTTTTACCTACTGCCTCTTGAAATATTTTGTTATTATGCAAAATATCATCTTACGAAAGGGGAGTTAGATGAGATTATGTCTTTTCTGACTGATGGAAGAGGTTTTTGGAAAATCATAAATGACAGGAGAGTGAATTTCCAAGCCTCAATGTTAAATGCCACCTCCAAGTCTTGAAATTGTTTTATCTCATCTTAGTTATTACCATCAAATCATGTTAGCGATGTTACGAGAGAAAGAGTTGTTCTCAATTATTGTATTCAGCAGGGAAAGCAGATAGAAATTGGTGCTATTTTTTTTATTATATCATCAACTGTGCTAGAGTTGTTACTACTCTAGGTATGGGATTTCCTCTCCTGATTCATTCAATTTGTGAGTAATCTTGTGTTAAGTTTGAAACTTAGGAAGAGGTCCTTCAACCACTTAGATCTATTACCAGTGTAAATGTGAGCACTTACACTGTGCATTCATAACTTGCCTAGAAAGGAGGATCTTTAGAGCTCATAGTTCTGCTGCTTCTACTTCTCGTGCTTCTACTTTTCAAGCATCATCATCTTGAGGTGAGTTTTATGGTTCACAAACTGAATTTATACAGAAGATTTTGAAGAACGTAAGTCTAACTAGAGAACATATTAAGGATATAGATGGGAAGGTAGAAAATATTGAGAAATACATTCAAAAACATGATGAGTGTGAAAAGAATTATCAGCAATATATGGACAGACTGGTTAGAGGAAATCACAGTGCTGAGATGCCTCCTCATCCTTATTATATTCCATATGTGCCTTCTAGAGATTGGAACAAGGGAGATGATGATGATGAGGATGATGATTATGATTGATATTTGCTGAGTCTGTGATACTTTTATTTATGATTTGTGATGTTTAGACTTTTTATTTTTTGATGTATTTTATTGTGAACTTTGATATGTGTGGTCTATAGTTGGACTATTTCTGTTGTGCATTTTGATCCACTGAAAATTTGATAGCTTTTTAATGTCCATTTCATTCATATTTTTGATGATATTGCACTTTAAAAAAAGTTATTTTTCATGATTTCATGCAGGTACAATGATTTTAGGCCTTTGGAGCAAAAGGAAGTGAAAAGGAGCAAATTTGGAGAAAAATAGAGCAAAATGCAATTTATTGAACTAGCACTGCACAATTTACAGAGACTTTTGGACCAGAAGGTTGAAAATAGCGCCGGACCGCGCCCTATCCCAATTTCAAACTAGATTTAATGTCTTTGGCCGGATTTTGGAGGGATGCTTGAAGAAACTCTTGGGAAATCAGTTATGGCAGGATTTAAACTGTTTTAGAGACAAATTTAGAGGGGGAGAGAGTTTAGAGGTGTGGGAGTGAAGAGTGAGTGTGTCTTTTCATTTAGTTTAGGAAATCTAGGGTTTGTGTGTTCTTTTTTAAGGAGTGTAGGAGGAGAGGGAAATTGAGAGATTTCTCCTTCCTTAATTATCTAAAGAGAGAATTGTGTGTTGTTGTGAAGAATGATGAGGAGACAAAGGAATTCCTTAAGATTTGCTTAGGGAAGAGTTTAAGATAAGTTGTCTTTTCTTTAATCTGTTTTTATGACGTTACTTTTATATATAAAATCCATGTTTTGTCATCCTTTCCTCGTGAGTAGATTTCTTTGTCTTCCTCCTTTTCATGTGATGTGTTGATGTTGTGATATGGAAATGATGTGTCAATTTATTATAGAGAATTGGTGATGACCTTTTCACTTCGTACTTCATTTACTTATTGATCTGACCAATTAAATTGTTAAAACATGTTGGGAAATATATGTTCTGAAAGGATTATGATTTCCACAACTAAAGTGAAGGTCATATTCAATGTCCATGAATGAGTGAAGAAGTTCCTAGGGTTTGAGTGCAAATAAATAGGGAAATATATTTTGATGGGCATAAAATTGGAGATTTTAGAGTGGCAGGCTGAAATCCCCAATTTAGTCCTAGTTAGCCATCAGGAGAAGAGAAGTGGAAGCTCTGGAGTGAGATCCAGTATCCTCCCAGCCTAACCACATATTTAGCGACTAAACTTAGGATTAGCCGATGTTCTATGCACTTGGAAAAGGGTAAATAATAGGAATGCTCCTATTTGGCACAATACATTTGTATCACTGATCTATGTCACTAAATCATCACATTATTATTGGAGAGGAGGAAGATTCTTCCTTACAACTGAACTTTATTATAAATTTAGTCTTGTGTTAGTTAAACTTGCTAAAAAGTTAAAACGTACTTTGGTATAATTAATAACTACAACTATTTGTCTCTATTTTAAGATTTGTAATTGCTTGCAATTGTGCTGCGATTCGAGAAGTGATTTCTGTGCTACACCATAAAATTAATTGCCTCCTTGTGGGATCGATAACCAAGACTCCAGTAGAGTTATGTATTACTTGAGTGATACGTATACTTGGTTAATTGTGTGACTCAATAGAAAACTAAGTTTATATATATATATATATATATATATATATATATATATATATATATATATATATATATATATATATATAATGAGTTCATAAATTTTGGCAATTTAAAAAATTCAAACCAAGTTTTTGGCTCCGTTGTCAGGGAGGTAACTACTAAAATTAATTTTGTAGTATTTGAAAGCTTATACTTGAATTACAAGTCATAATTGTGTGTGTTTGTCTTGTTGTGTTTGTATGCGTAGTATCAGATCTATAGGTTTAGTGTATTATGATTCAAAATTACAGCGTATGATTAGAAAAATTTGAAAAAAACAAAAATAAATTGAAAATCCTCACAAAATGGTGAACAATTTGTACAATCAAAACAATCAAAATGAAAATATACCAAGACCTTTAAGAGATTATACTAATCCAACAGCAGATGAAATTCACTTAACTATCCAAAACCCTGATGTTGCAGCTAATTTGTTTGAGCTTAAACTGTTATTATCCAAATGGTACATAATAATCAATTTGGAGGAACACCTAATGAAGATCCTAACTTACATCTCACTAGTTTTCTAGAACTGTGTGCCACCTTTAAATACGATGGAGTGTCAAACGATGTTGTTAGGCTAGACTTTTTCCTTTTTCATTAAGGGATAAGGCTAAAGGGTGGTTAAAATAATTAGCACCTGGATCAATCAGAACTTGGGGAGAACTTTCATAAAAGTTTATGTCAAAATATTTCCCTCCTTCGAAAACTGCTAAGCTGAGGAATGATATCACATCTTTTAGTTAGTTTGATGGCGAATCCATATATGAAGCTTGGGAAAGATTTAAAGATATTCTGAGAAAGTGTCCACATCATGCTTTACCAGACTGGCTAATAATTCAAAAATTTTACAATGGATTAGTGGGATCTTTGAGATCGATTATAGATGCTGCTGCTAGTAGATCACTATTGTTATAACCTTTTGATGAAGCATATCCATTAATTAAAGAGATGGCTACTAATAATTTTCAATGGCCCTCTGAGCAAGTAAATCCTAAGAGAGTACTAGTGTTCATGATTCTGATGCGATAACTATGATAGTCTCTCAAATTGTTGTAATTTATAAGAAAATAGATCAATATGTAATGAATTATTCTCAAATATCCCCAGTGTTTGAAGAAAATTCACCAAGACAGATGATAGACTCTCAAACACCTTATGAAACCTTGAATGTCATAAATAACAAAATCAATAATCCTTATTTGAATTATTATAATCCTAGTTAGAAGAATCACTCAAACTTCAACTCGAATAATAACAATGTTGTTGTTAACTCGCAATGGGGAACCAATTCTATGAATCCAGTTAGAAATATAAAAAACAAAGGAAATACCAATTATAGACCTTCTTATCCTCCTGGTTTTAATAGTAACCCACAATTTAAGAAAAAGAATTTATCTACTGAAGAAATAATTCTGAATATGGGAAATCAAATTCAAGCTTAAAATGTTGTGACGAAGAACATCAACAATAAATTGGGACATATTTTTACTGCGTTTAATAATAGACTTTCTGGAAATCTTCCTAGCAATGTTGAGATCAACCCAAAAGATCAAAACAAGGAGAAAATTAAGGCTATTCAATTAAGGAATGGAAAAGAATTGGAAACAAGAGTACAAAAAGAAGTTGAAGTTGAAAGAGAGGAAGTGAACATTGAAAAAGGTTCTAATAGGATATATCCAGACTTAGAATATCCAATTGAACCAATGAAGATAATTGTAGAAAAACCACCTCCTCCGTTTCCACGAAGACTAAAAAAACAGAACAGGAATAATATATTTGCAAAGTTTTTGGAAATTATTAAGAAATTAACGATTAATATTCCCTTTGTTGAAGCATTACAGCAGATGCCTGAATATGCAAAGTTTAGGAAAGATATTCTTAAAAAGAAAAAAAAGTTCAAAGACCATGAGACTGTTGCACTTAGCGGTGAGTGTAGTACAATTATTCAGAAGAAGCTTCCTGAAAACTTAAAGACCATAATAGTTTCACTATCCTGTGTGCTATAGGTGAGAAATTTTTCGGAAGAGCCTTATGTGGTCTGGAAGCGAGTATTAATCTTATGCCTTTATCAACTTTCAAAAGATTGGGAATAGGAGAAATTTTGCTTACATCTGTGTCTATTTAATTGGCTGATCGTTCTATCACTTATCCTAAAGAAGTTGTGGAAGATGTATCAGTATAGGTGGATAAATTTATCTTTCATGTTGACTTATTGTATTAGATATGGAGGAAGATAATGAAATTCCAATTATTTTGGGAAAACCATTCTTTGCTACTAGGAGAGCTATGATCGAAGTTTAAAAAGGAAAATTAACTATGAGAGTTAATGATAAAGATGTAACTTTCAATATTCTGAAATCTATGAAATACCCTTTTGTTGAAAAAGATGATGAGTGCTTTCGAATGGAAATCTGAGATTATTTGAGAGAAGATCATTTTAAAGAAGTATTTCAAGAGAATTTGGAATGTGAGGATGAAAGTGAAAGTGAAGATTATTTGGATGATATGAAAAATGAAAAGTTAGAATTTGTTCAAGAAAAATTTTAAAAATTTGATACTATGGAAAATGGAGATAAATGTTTAATTCCATCTATCATTAAACCTTCTGAACTTGAGATCAAAATTATCCCTAATCATTTGAAGTATATATTTTTAGGAGAATCATCTACCTTACCAGTCATTTTATCTACGGATTTAAATGAATATCAAGAACAAAAATTACTGGACACCTTAAGAAAATACAAAAATGCTTTTAGTTAGTCATGAGTAGATATTAAAGGAATTAGTCCATCGATCTGTATGCACAGAATTTCATTGAATGAACAAAGTAAACCTAGAATTGATCCACAAATGAGACTGAACCCAATGATGAAAGAAGTGGTTAAAAAAGAGATTATAAAGTGGTAGATGTTGGAATTATATATCCTATTTCTGATAGTGTTTGGGTAAGCCCAATTCATTGTGTTCCTAAGAAAGGAGGAGTGACTGTTGACGTAAATGAACGAAATGAAATTATACCTACAAGACAAGTCAATGATTGGCGAATATGTATTGATTATAGAAAATTAAACATCGCCACCAGAAAAGATCACTTCCCTTTACCTTTTTTAAACCAAATGCTAGAAAGTCATATTGAACACAAATATTATTTCCTTTTGGATGGACATATCGGTTATCACTTAATACCTATTGCTCCTGAGGATCAAGAGAAGACTATATTTACTAGCCCTTATGGAACTTTTTCTTTTAGAAGAATGCCCTTTGGATTATGTAATGTGCCTGCAACATTTCAAAGATGTATGATGTCCATATTTAGCAAATTAATAGATGATGGAATAGAAGTGTTTATGGATGATTTCTCAGTATTTGGAGATTCATTTGATGCATGCCTATACAACTTAGAAAGAGTTTTAGAGGTATGCGAACGAACAAATTTAGTTTTAAACTGGGAAAAGTGTCAATTTATGGTTGCAGGAGGAATTGTGATTGGGCATAAAATATCTGAAAATGGCATGGAAGTAGATCCTGCAAAGATTCAAATTATAGAAAAATTACCACCTCCAAAAATAGTGAGAGGAGTAATAAGCTTTTTGGGACATGTAGGATTCTACAGGTGATATTTTTTAAAGACTTTTCAAAAATTACTAAGCCTCTATGCCAACTTTTGGAAAAAAGATAGGAAGTTTGATTTTAATTATGAATACTTAAAAGCTTTTGATTTATTAAAGAAAAAATTAATCGCTGCTCCTATAATAGTTTCACTGACTGGGAAAATGTGCGATGCTAGCAATTATGCTATTGGAGTAGTTTTAGGGCAAAGGCACGAGAAAATGTTTAAAGTTATATACTACGCTAGTAAGACTCTTACTGATGCTCAAATTAATTACACTACTCTAGAAAGAGAGTTATTAGTTATCATTTATGCCTTATAAATATTTAGATCTTACTTAATTAGAGCAAAATGTATAGTGCATACTGATCATTCTGCTATTAAATATTTAATGCAAATGAAGGATACTAAACCAAGACTAATACGATAGATACTTTTAATGCAAGAATTTGATTTTGAGGTCATTCATAGAAAAAGGGTCAATAATCAAATAGCTAATCATTTATTTAGACTTGAACAACCTAATTTGGCTGAATTTGAAAGGGGAATAATAGAAACTTTCCCTGATGAGCAACTACATAATATTATTGAAGGAAATATACTGTGGTATGTTGTTATTGTAAACTACATTGTTATTAATATTTTGCCACTTGAATTAACAATGCAACAGCGGAAGAAATTTAAACATGATGCTAAATTTTACTTTTGTATCTGTATAAGTAATGTAAAGATCTTATTATTAGGAGATGTGTGCCTTATGAAGAAACTAAAAAAATTATTTGAGAATGTCATGAGCCTAAATTTGGAGGAAAAATTGGAATTGATAGAGCTGTACATAAGATTTTG
Organism: Papilionanthe hookeriana x Papilionanthe teres; assembly: GCA_022702705.1. Classification (NCBI taxonomy): domain Eukaryota; kingdom Viridiplantae; phylum Streptophyta; class Magnoliopsida; order Asparagales; family Orchidaceae; genus Papilionanthe; species Papilionanthe hookeriana x Papilionanthe teres. The sequence goes on along the minus strand of CM040439.1, from coordinate 60,279,120 downwards.
CAATCTAGATTTTATTTGCCTACTATTTTCGGATATGTTTATAGATTTATCAAAACCTGTGATCGATGTCAGAGAATAGGTAATATATCCAGAAGAAATGAAATGCCTCTTAATTTTACTTTGGAAGTAGAAATTTTTTATGCTTGGGGATTAGATTTTATGGGACCATTTATACCTTCATTTAGAAATATATAAATACTAATTGTTGTTGATTATGTATTAAAATGGATTGAGGGAATAGCTTTACCTAAGTGTGAAGCTAGAAGTGTTTCGAGGTTTTTATGAAAAATATTTTCACAAGATATCGAATGCTTAGAGTAATCATCACTGATGGAGGATCCCATTTTAAGAATAATCTGATTCAGAGATTGGTAGAAAATATATAATATTATGCATAGAATCTCTACAGCTTATCATCCTCAAACTAATGGCTTAGTTGAGGTATCTGATCGTGAAATTAAATGAATTTTGGAAAAAGTCCTAAATCTTGAGAAATTAGATTGGTCTGCTAGATTAGACACCGTTTTATGGGCATACAGAACTGGTTATAAAACTTATATAGGAATGTCCCCTTACAAATTAATCTTTAGAAAGACTTGCAACTTGCCAGTTAAATTAGAATATAAAGCATATTGGGTGATAAAGAAATTGAGCTTTAATTTGAAAGATGTTGGTGAGAAAAAACTGTTGCAATTGAGAGAATTGGAAGAAATTGGGAAGTAATCTTATGATAATGATAGAATATACAAGGAGAGAAGAAAAATATGGCATGATTGAAATTGTGTCGGGCTGACGACGTTAAACCAAGCGCTTTGTGGGAGGCAACCCACAGTTATTGAGTGTTTGCTCGTTTGATGTGTTATTTGTGTTTGTTTTTTACTTAATTAAGTCATACCCTTTCTTAAATATCATTAAAAATATTAAAGAAATGAATCAAATCAAAGTTTGGAAAAAATCTGGACAAAATGAAGTTTGGAAAAAATTAAACTAGCGTCGGACAGCGCTGCTATTAGCGCCGGACCGCGCTGCTGCTCTACAAATAGTTTTTCATCTTTAAAAATGTGTTTTGGAGGTTCTAGGTGGAAATTCTTCCACTTGAACTCCTAAAAACCACCCCTATACCAAAGGAACAAAATGAAGATCCCAAATCTTATCCAAATGGATTCCGACTTGATAGAAACTTTAAGATTTCAAGTTTTCAACCGTAGAAAGTTCATCAGTTTCGAAGCGCAACGTCTATTCAACAAGAATATCTCAAAGATGAGGCTGATTAAGGAGCGAGGCTTTGTGAATCGAGGTATGAATTCTCCTACTACTCAAATTGAAGAAATTATTGATCAAAGACGTTGGGCAGTGTTATGTTATACTACTACCACTGTAGTTGTCCAGGTTGTGAAGGCGTTTTATGCGAATATTCATGGAATTAACCAAGGATCAGTCTATGTACGAGGTAGTTTTGTCACATTTACTCCTGTAAAGATTACTGATTTATACATGATTCAGAATGTGCTGATCTGCCACTATTCAAACTTTGCCCCAACGAAGGACAACATGAATGATATATACAGATATTTGATGGATGAAAGTGATGATTGGGAGATAAGAGATAATAGGTATGTAAGTTTTTTGACCACACTGCTAAATCTTACGTCAAAGCACTTACATTAATTTATATGTGTAAAATTACTCCCAACTATGAAAATCAGTAAAGTAATCAAGGTATGTGTTATTTTGAACTATTGTATTCAAATGGGGATGCCTATTGATGTTGGTTCTACAATTATTAAATCTTTTTTTGGATTGATTGTTCATGGATCAAAGTATGGGCTTGGACATCCTTCCACCATATTTCTCCTCTGCATTCAATCACAAGTGCCATATAAGAATTGAGAAAGAGTAATTCTACATTGGATTCCTATAGACCCAACGGATGAACATAGTAACCAGGCAGTTGGTGACATGAATGACATGAGTATCATTGAAGATCAACTATCTCAGAGTTTGACACATATTCCTCCTTAATTTTCTGAAATTTCACAGATCATTTTGAAGAAAATTAAGAAATTGGAGAAGGAAATTCAACACTTGATGAATGCAATCAACAATTTATATGGACTTCTTTGATCATCTGGATAGGAGAATGAAAGGACACTTTGATCATTCTGGGTACCTTGAAGAAAGTTTGATAGTATGATGAAAAGAATTGAGGAGGATTCTACTGAAGAATTCCCGTTTCGTTCATTCTATAATCTATTTTTTCACGTTCAATCAATTGGAGCTTTAAGAGTTGATGATAGTTCAGAGGAAGAATGAAGACTTAATTAATGTGTTTCTGTGTTTATGTATCTAAACTGATTACTTTGCTTTTCTTTGCTTGGATGTTATATTTGGACTTGCTTTTTTATTCAGTTTTCAGCGTTATTGTGTTATGGTTGTAAGCGATGCTGAATTTTAGTATTTAATGGCTTGACGATCAGTGGAGTTTAGTGTTATTTATATGGGTTGGTAATTTGGATTTTATATATCAAAGTGATGTTTTGTGTTGTTTGTGTTAAAAAATATTATTTGTCATGGCTTTAGTATGTTCTTCAATGCTTAATTAGACTAATTATACGTCGAAGCGGGCTTGAAAAGATCGAAATTGCAAAAGAAAGTTGGAAGCTCAGTTTTGGAACTCGTGCCGTCACCAGCACCGGACCGTGCCAAAAGATAGAGAGTTTGGCCTATTGAAAAGAAAATTGCACTGAACGGCGCTATCACCAGTGTTGGACCTCGCCCCACCAGAAAAAAGCCTTAAAACCTCAATTTTCATGATTTAACCATGGGACCCACAATTTTGACCAAACCATCATCTTCTACCTCCAGCCAAGGCCGATTTTCACACCTAGGGCTCACTTGCATTTAGATTTGAAGCGATTTCACGGCCAGAAAAGTTCAGATTCATCTTCTCTTGGTAAGAGCTTCCCTTTAAACTAAATTTTTTTGATTTTGACCGTGAAAATATCCTACATTAAGAAGATTTGAATTTTGAGGTTTTACTACTGAAGAGATGCTGGAGATTGTGAAAGAATTTTATGTAAATTTATATTATTCTGAGAGCGAATATATCCTTGTTAGAGGACAAATGGTTGAGGTTACCCCCACCTGCATCAATGCATTTTATCAGTTGAGAGAACCCTTCTTATGTGAATACGAAAATTTTCTTGTTACTAATGAAGCATTGGATATGATTATGAACTATTTGACTAACAGAAAAGAGGAATGAAAGATTAAACAGAAACAAAAAGTTAACTTCCCCCTTTCTACATTGAATCTTGTATCAAAAGCCTGACATTATTTTATTTCTACAAGACTTTTGCCTACCAGCCATCACAGTGAGGTTACTGTAGATAGAGCTGTTCTGAATTACTGTATTCAGAACATTAACAATATTAATATTTGGGCTATTATTCATAAGAGTATTTTGACAAATTCAAAAGGAGAGACTACAGGTGGACTAGGACACCCCAGTCTGATTCATGCCTTGTGTATCCAGTTAGATGTAGCAACTGAAGATAATGATGAGTTAGTCCATCCCTAAAAGCCAATAAGTAAATTAAATATGAAAACCTACGAAGCCCATGTGGGATGGAAATGGAGTAAGAAAGTTGATGAACCTTCTTCTAGTCATGAGAGACCGCCTACATCTAGGAAACCTACTCTGCAAGATGTTATGGATCAGTTAGAGAAGTTGAACACCAGAGTAGAGGGACTAGAAGCATGGAATAAGATAAATGATGGTTATCAAGTGCGATGGCGAGAATATGAGATAACTTATCAGGATGCACAAATGAGATACTTCAGGGGAGACACTAGTGTTTTATTTCCTACATACCCTAAGTACACTCCATACCAGCCTAATGATTCTGATGATGGTGGTGCTCCTGCAGATGATGATTGGTAGTTTATGAATTTTTATTTTCATTGTATTTTGTATTAGTTGATGTATTTGTGAAGTACCTTAGACTCTGTGATTTTTAGTTGTGATGTAATTTATATTTTGATGTGTTTGTAGCAAACTTTATGTTAAATTGTGATGGATGTGATGTGATTGTATTTAGTCTGTTAGTTTAATCTGTGATTGTAACAGTTGAATGTTAATGTTGGGTGTTTAGTTGATGTTTTATGTTTTAAGATTTTGAAACTTCTTCCCTTGCAAATTTTTAACCTATATGTATGGGTAGAAATGCTCTTAATTATTTCAAGCCTACTGTTCTAAATTATGAAGAAGATCTGCATAAACTCAAAGGTATGAAAAACCCAACATATTGAGGTATGAGTTATATATGTTTATATCTTTTCTTTCTTCTCATATTAATTGTATTGATATTCAAAAATTTAAGTTTGGGGGAGGGAAAGAATTAACTATTAGTTCTCATTGAAAACTATTTTCAAAATTATTAACATGATTTCCTGTGATAAAACTCAATTTCAGATAACTGTATTTTGATTTTATTTAAGTACTCTAGTGGACTTAAATGAAATTATTTGGTAATGAAAAGTAATTTTGTAGGCTAAGATATTTGGTATAAGATAATAGGACTATAGTCAACTATTCAAAGTAAGAAAAACTGCATGTTTGAAGTATTAAGAATCCTAAAACTTTATGTGACAGGAAAGGATTGAGACACTATGATGAATCAATAATAAGCTAAAGAAATGCCTATAAGGTATAGAATTGTGGTAAGTTTCAAATTTAGGGTGAAAAGGGTGAAGTTCAAAATTATTAAAGTCTATCAAAATATAGTAATCCTCACTTGCAAAAAGCAAAAAGCAAAAAGCAAAAGAAAAAAAAAAGAAAAGATGAAAAATAATAAATGAAGAAAAAAAGAAAAGGAAAAAAGTGAGGAGAAGCTTGAGGAGATGCCTAATCAAAAATTGGCTTCACTTGGACCTACCTAAAGGGAAAACTTAATTACTTTTCTGAACTTATATGCTTGATTAGCATCTCTACTAGTAGTGTTCTCATTAACGACTTTCATGTAATCCTTTTAAGTGCCTTAATAGGACAATCTACAGTCTTTTTTGAAATGAATAGAAGGCTAGAATTCTTTAACTTGATTACTAAATAGTCTAACACCTGCAAAATTTACTTGAATTATTCAAAGATCTTTCTGAAAATTTTATTATTGTACTTATCTAAGTCAAAATTATGGTGTTATAGAAAGAAAGTTCATTGAAGTGGATCATCATTTTATGTATAAAGTAAATTACTTGAGGACAAGTAATAGTTAAGTTTGGGGGATCTTGATCCACTGAAAATTTGAAAGCTTTTTAATGTACATTTCATACCTATTTTTGATGATATTTCACTTTAAAGAAAGGTATTTTTCATGATTTCATGCAGGTACAATGATTTTCGGCCTTTGGAGCAAAAGGAAGCGAAAAGGAGCAAATTTGGAGCAAAATGCAATTTATTGAACTAGCGCTGAATGGCGCTGTCATCAGCGTAGGACCACACTAATTTACAGAGACTTTTGGACCAGAAGGCAGAAAATAGCACCGGACGGTGCCTTATCCTTCGCTGGACCGTGCACTATCTCGATTTTAAACTAGATTCAATGTATTGGCCTAATTTTTGAGGGTTGTATAAAGAAAGTCTTGAGAAATCAGTTATGGTCGGATTAAACTGTTTTGGAGCCAAATTTAGAGGGGAGAGAGAGTTTAGAGTGTGAGTGAGTGGAGAGGAAGTGTGCCTTTTCATTTTTTTAGGAAATCTAGGGTTTGTGTGTTCTTTGTGTCAGAAGAGAGGGAAAGTGAGAGATTTCTTCTTCCTTCCTTATCTAAAGAGAGAATTGTGTGTTGTTGTGAAGAAAGAAGAGGAGTCGAAGGAATTCCTTGATATTCACTTGGGGAAGAGTTTGAGATAAGTTGTCTTTTCTTTACTCTGTTTGTATGACGTTGCTTTTATATATATAATCCATGTTTTGTCATCCTTTCCTCATGAGTCTTGAGTAGATTTCTTTGTCTTCCTCCTTTTCAGGTGATGTATTGATGTTGTGATATGGAAATGATGTGCCGATTTATTATGGAGAATTTGTGATGACCTTTTCACTTCATACTTAATTTACTTTTTGGCCAATTAAATTGTTAAAATTTGTTGGGAAACATATGTTCTGAAAGGATTATGAGTTTCACAACTAAAGTGAAGGTCAAATTCAATGTCCATGAATGAGTGACGTAGTTCATGGGGGTTGAGTGCAAATGAATAGCGAAATATATTTTGATGGGCGTAGAATTATAGATTTTAGAGTGACAGACTGAAATCCTCAATTTGATCCTAGGGTTTGAAAACCAAAGCGAGAGTTAGCCTTCAGGGGAAGGGAAGTGGGAGCTCTGGAGTGAGAGCCAGTATCCTCCCAGCCTAACCACGGATTTGGGGACTGAACTTAGGATTAGCCAATGTTTTTTATACGCTTGGAAAAGGGTAAAGTATAGGAATGCTCCTATTTGGCACAATACATTTGCATCACTAATCTATGTCACTAAATCATCACATTATTATTGGAAAGGAGGAAGATTCTTTCTTACAATTGAACTTTGTTATAAATTTAGTCTTGTATTAGTTAAACTTGCTAAAAAGTTAAAACCTACTTTGGTAGAATTAGTAACTACAACCGTTTCTCTCTATTTTAAGATTTGTAATTACTTGCAATTGTGTTGTGATTCGAGAAGTGATTTCTTTGCTACACCATAAAATTAATTGCCTCCCTGTGGGATCGATAACCAGGACTCCACTAGAGCCATGTATTACTTAAGTGATACGTATACTTGCTTTATTGTGTGACTCAATAGAAAAATAAATCAATATATATATATATATATATATATATATATATATATATATAAATACGAGTTCATAAATTTTGGTAATTTATAAAAGTCGCACCACATATTCATATATATATATATGTGTGTGTGTGTGTGTGTTGGATTGATGTTTTGTTATAGTTATAATTTATGTGTTGTATTGTTGTAATATGTTTGTGGTAGTAAATGTTTTAATGTAGTTATAGTGTATTGTGTTTTTAGTAGTGTATAATTTAATTCCAAAAATTTTTAGGAAAATTTAGAACACTATTAGAAACTACTATTTAAATTGCATGTTTAAACTTTTCAAGATTTGCTACCATACATTATTTAGTTATTGTTGTGATTTTTATATATTAAGTTAGTGTGTATTTGCTTTGAAAACCTCAACCACTTTAAAAGTCCTTTGAAATTTTTATTTTATGAAAAATTAAAAAATTAAATTTGATTTTTGTTTATTCAGTTTTTAAACAGTTATACTTGCATATTTAGATTATGAAGATTCCAGTAAGCATGTTATTTTAGTTTTTAATTCTTAACCATGTATCATTTCTTATTGCTTAAATGTTTTATCTTCATTAAAATTTTAAAGTTTGGGGGGAATTTAAAAACAATTTTTAAAAACAAAAATTTTATTTGTTCTAAAGAATACTATAAATAAAATTTGATTTTTGATTGAAAATAATTATGTATATGAAGTTATATTAAGGAAGAAAAATTTTGAATATAGAAATGAGTAAGAAAATTTAGTCTATAGTAATGATGAAAAATTTAAAGTTAAAATTTTCTTAGTAAAGAAATATTAAATATCGATAAACTATATTTAGTAGGAAATGTTGTATTTTTGGAAAAATAGAAGATTTAACTTTTATTTTTCAAAACTTAAATTGCTTTTATTGAAAAAAAAATTTTAATACTACTATTATAACTTTTAAGTGAAGGATATATATCAAACCTTTGATTAACTGGAATAGTGGAATTCAAAATTCTTATAGGTCTATCCAGATATAGTAATCCTTGCCTGAAAAAAAAAAGAGAAAAAGAAGAAAAGGAAAAAGAGTAAAAATAAAAAAATAGTACGCAAAAAAAAGGAAGGAGAAGCTTGAGGATTTAAGGGCCTAATCAAAAATTGGTTCCACACCTGAATTTTTACAAGTTTTGAGAAAATTTAAAGCTTAAGAATATAATAAAGTAAGTAAAATTATTTTCTAATAAAAATTTTTAAGTGGGGAAAATAAAATGTTTAAATTCTATATTTTGAAAAATCTACAAGTATTTCAGAATTAGATAGGAACTCATATTTTTCATGATCATTTACTCAAGAACTTTTTAAACTTTAAGTTGGTCTCATTTACTAAAATGTTTTCTAAATTGGACTATTTCATTTCTAGAACAAAATTTTGGAACCATCCTAAAGAAACTCATTTACATAATTTGCAAGTTTAGTTTTTATAGGATTATAGTGTCACTTGAGGACAAGTAACATTTTAAGTTTTTAGGATTTTGATACACCTAAAATATATAGTGTTTTTATGCACATTTTTATACCTATTTTTGATGATATTGCACTTTAATGGAAGGTATTTTCATGTTTTTCTTGCAGGTATGATTAAAATGAGTGATTGTGATGAAAGGAGCAAAAATGGATCAAATTTGGAGCAAAAATGAAAGGTGTGCAAAATTAGCCTTTGGCGCCAAAGCACCGATGGATGGCACATAGGCGAGATAGTTAAAAGCGACAAAGTAAATCAAATTTGGAGCCAATTTAGTACAACTATTTTAATTTTCCAAAATTTATGAACTCAAATTTATATAGATATTGGCTTAGTTTTCTATTGAGTCACGCAATTAAACACAAGTATACATATCGCTCAAATATACAAGGCTCTAGTGAAGTCCTGGATATCGATCCAACAGGGAGGCAATTAATTTTATGGTGTAGCACAGAAATTCTTTCTTGAATCACAGCACAATTGTAGTAATTATAATTTTTAAAATAGAGACAAACAATTGTAGTAACTAATTCTACCAAAGTACGTTCTAACCTTCTAGCAAGTTAAACTAACACAAGACTAAATTTATAGCAAAGTTCAGCTGTAAGAAAGAATATTTCTCCTCTCCAATTATAATATTATGATTTTTGTGTCATAAATCAGTCATGCAAATGTATTATGCCAAATAGGAGCATTCATATTATTTACTCTTTTCTAAATGCATAAAGAACAATGGCTAATCCTAAGTTCAGTCCCCAAATCCGTGGCTCTCACTCCAGAGCTCCCACTTCCCTTCCCCTGAAGGCTAAATCTCGCTTTGGTTTCCAAACCCTAGGACCAAATTGAGGATTCAGCCTGTCACTCTGAAATCCCCAATTCTACGCCCATCAAAGTATATTTCCCTATTTATTTAGACTCAACCCCCATGAACTATGTCACTCATTCATGGACATTGAATGTGACCTTCACTTTTGTTGTGAAACTCATAATCCTTTTGGATCATAAGTTTCCCAACAAGTTTTAACAATTTAATTGACTAGATCAAAAAGTAAATGAAGTACGAAGTGAAAAGGTCATCATAATTTCTCCATAATAAATCGACACATCATTTCCATATCACAACATCAACACATCACATGCAAAGGAGGAAGACAAAGAAATCTACTCAAGAATCATGAGGAAAAGAAGACAAAACATGGATTTTATATATAAAAGCAAAGTCCTACAAACAGAGTAAAGAAAAGATAACTTATCTCAAACTATTCCCCAAGCAAATCTCAAGGAATTCCTTTGACTCATTGACACGCTTAAAATATATACATTTTTTCCAATATCATTTTACTCATTTTTGATGATATTACACTTTAAAGGAAGGTATTTTGTATGTTTTTTGGTTTTAGGTACAAGAAATGGTGATTGGAGCAAAAGGAAGCAAAAATGGTGCAATTTGGAGCAAAAACGAGCAAGAAATGAAATTCTGCCCTGACACCTTTCGATAAGTCTTTTGATATTTAATCTCTTTTACACTTCTTGCATATTTTTGAATGAGATTACACTTTAAAAAAGGTTGTTTTTATGCTTATTTTGTAGAGCTATCTGTTACGAACGCAACGCAACTGAAAGGGGCTGAAACGGAGCCAAATTGAGCGAAACGGTGGAGCCGCGCAACAGCCTGCTCGCCGACGGCGGCCTCGATCTCGTCGACGGAGAGATTTTCCCTAGAAGGCCAAAATATGGCCGAAAAGCTCGCTGACAGCGGCCTCGAACCCTCTGACAGCGGCCGGGAAGGTTCTAGACCGACTTTTGGTGGTTTTGGGCCGAAATTCGATGTATTTGGACGCTTTTTCGAAGGGGTGCTTAAGGGAACTCTTAGAAATTCATCCACACCCTTTAAATTAGTGAATTTAGAAGAGAAATAGTGGAGAAAAGAAGATAAGAAAAGAGAGAATGTTTAGGATTCTTAGATTAAGAGTAGAAATGTAGATTTCTATCCTTTTTGGAGAGATTGGAGAGGATAATTTGAGAGAATTTGTAAGGGATTTCGCTAGCATTGCATGGATCGTCGGGAGACTTTGTGGGAGAGATCTTTGTGTTCTTTCATGGGAAAAAAGCTAAGTATTGTTCTTCATTATCTTATAATTTTGTAAACAATTACCTAGTGAATTTGCTTTGGTTAAATGAAATTTTTGTTATGTTTTCTTCGTGCTTTGTGACGCATCTCTTTTACTCTTTCTTCTTCTTTGGAAATAGCGACATGAGAGGATTATACCATTCTTTCATTTTAATTTTCTTTTGCAATGAGTAGGATTCATGTTTAGGATTTTGGGATGCATGCTAGAAGAAGTTTTAATTATAAATGTGATTGTTTTTACTTGCACTTCATTTACATTGCAATAAGGGCCCATTGTAGTGTTAAAATTCGTTGTAATTACATTGACCCGAAAGGGTGGTGTAATTCTCAACAAAGTGGAACCACATTCAAATTCTATGGATGGTGCAGTTCATGGGATTGAATGCAAATAAATAGGGAAATATATTAATCGGGCGTAGAATTGGAGATTTTAGAGTGACAGACTAAAATACTCAATTCGGTCCTATCGTTTGGGTGCTGAAGTGTAGATGTTCACCCTCAGGTGAGGAGAACGTGGGAGCTCTGAAGTGAGAGCCGATATCCTCCCAGCCTAGCCACAGATTCAGTAACCAAGCATAGGATTAGTCAATGTTCTTTATGCCTGGACTAATGGGTAAAAGATAGGATTGCTCCTATTTGGCACATACAATATTAAATGCATCTCATTCCTATACATTATCCATTTCAATACATAAGAATAGTAGTTTTTATTACCTCAAAATTCTCCAAACCAATTCATCCAAAAAGGGTTATCTTTAGAATTATTATTTGCACTTAGTTGTAGTTACTATCTTTACATTTAACACTTGCTTTTAGGAGTAGTTGCTAGATAAAACAAAATTTTAATCGACATTCCAAACTAAGGACTATTAGTAGTAGACTAGAATTTGACTAAAGACCTCTTTCTTCACTTCCTCGTGGCATCGATACTAGGGCTTTTAAAGAAAACTCTATATTACTTGAAACGATACGTATACTTGCGTAGTACCCCTAGTGTGCAAAATATTTTCCAATTTTTATATCATTTAAGATTTTACACACTAGCCGCTATTTAACAACTGGGTAAGATTTTACACACTAACCTCAAGTGGCACATTCTAGGTGGTTGGGTTCAAATTAACAGCAGATCCGGTGCGGGGATCCAAACAGCGGATGAAGGGGGACCAAATATGGGTCGTCCTTTCCCAAACATGGAAACGGACGGCATCCGATCATCTTCCCCAAACCGTCCAACCTGTGCACCGTCCAATCTTTCGAAGTCAATATCTCCACTGATTCTCCATGGATTTTGACAAAGTTTGTTCATACACGTTCATCTAAGCGAGCTCTACACATCTATATGGCTAAGTGTTCATGGATTTCAACTTTTCTTCACAATACATGAAACCGACCCAAAAAATAGGGAAAAAAATATTTTACCTTAATCCAAGATGTGTGGCCTCTATTGGATGATTGTGGAAGCTTTCTTGGGGTCATACGCTCCTCCTCCAAGCAGTGCACGAGCTCTCATTGAGGTCGGTGTAGAACTCCTCTAAAGTTACCTGGAGTTTGGTCTCCACGCCGGTAGGATGCCCGGTCGAGGGGGTAATATGGGGGAACTTCTTCTTTGGCCTTAGGGAGTGTGTGTGCAAGTTTAATTTGAGTTTGCTTGTGTTTTGATGGAGTTCCTGTTTTTGAGCTCAAGTTTGAGATCAAAATTGGGCTTGAATAGAGGGAGTTAAGGCCAGATTTTGATAGACCTAATCTTCTCTAGGCTCAAGGAAGCGTTTAGGATCAAGTGAGGGAGTTTTAGCTAGATTGATTTCAGGAACATTTCAACCAATGGGGTTAATGGGTTTAAATAGGAAGGGTCGTGGCTGAGCTTGGGGAGGTTTAGAGATTGGCATTTGTTTCTTGGGTGAGGAGAAGAGCAACCATGATGTCCACTGGGGTTGGGGCAGCTCATCAACTTAAAATTAAAAAAAATTCTTGTCCTTTTTACCACTTAGAGTTTCGGCCTGGTGGTTTCAGGCGAGCCAGGCGGCGGTCCGGCCACGGTGAGGTCACCGTCGAGGTCAGGGGGGTCAAGATTTTGGTTTGGTGCCTTTAATGGATTTTTGCCATGTGTAAAGGAGCTTGGTTTAAATGGTAAGGGGAAGGGTCATTTTGGGCTTAATTTGGTCAAGCCATGGAAATGGGTTGGGTTCACCTTCCAAGAGCTTTATTTAGGCTGAAAAAATTTAGTTGGGTCAGCCCTCTTTAGGTGGAAAAGTCTCCATCTCAAATGAGGTGGCCAATTTGGATTAGTGTGTGACATAAAACGGATTAAAGGCTTTAGTGAGGGATTAAGAAAGAGGCTCCCTTTTTTGCCATTTATGGCTTGATGAGAAATCCAAGATCTTCATGGCTTCATGTGGCTCAAGCATAGCTCCATGGCTTGCCTTTGGCTTGAGCAAGGCTTGGTCAATTTGCATGAGAAAGGTATTTTTGAATTCTTTGGTTATTTTGAGATGATTTGGCATGATACTCCATTTGGAATTATTTGATGATTGATTTGGAACTTAGGGAGTGAATTTGATTAAAGGGATGATGAATGAACATGTCATGTGGGCTTTATGATATGATTTTGAGCTTTTAAATTTCCAAGGAATGGACTTTTTTTTAAAATGTATAAGGTAATAGGCCTTTGTTATGCATGTGATGATTTGAATTTTTGAAATTGAGTATGGAATAATTGAATTGGTTTGAAATTGATTTAAATTGGACTATGACATTTTGAAATTTCTTTTAGAAGTGAAATTTGGGAAATTATTGGCCATAAGGTTCAATTTGGAGGAATTTGGGCTTATGGGCCAAAATTGGGCTTTTTGGGTCAAAGTTGGGCTTTATGGGTCAAAGTTGGGCTAGTGTTGGATTTGATGTAAAATTAATGTTGCAAAATATTTCTAGGGGTGTGACAAAGAGTTTTCAACTTTGGTTGGGTTTTGATTTTGGAATTTGGGCTTGTTTGGGTTTATGGTTAGTTTAGGCCAAATTGGAGAATTTTGGTTTGGGTTGAGCTTGGGTTGAGTTTGAGTGCAAATTGTGGGCAAATTAATGTTTCATTTTGTTTATGGGGATGTTAGGATGATATTAGAATTTACTTTGGAGAAAATTGAGGGGTTTTGGGTTTGATTTGGGTAGTTTGAGTCATGAGGGTTAATTGGGGAAATTTGGATTTTTGGGGTTTGGATAATTTTAGAAAAAGCTTGGGATCAAATTGGGGTCAAATTAACAAAAATTTTGGTTTGTGGGAGTGTTATGAAGGTTTGGAATTTTATTTGGAGAAAATTGGAATCAATTTGGTTGACATTGGGTTCAATTGGGTTAAGTTTGGGTTTAAAATAAACCAACTTTGAATTCTTTGTAAAATTGGATTAATTTGATAAAATTGGGCTATGGTGTAGTTGAAGAAAATGAAATTGGAAAATTTTGGAACATTTTGGGATTTTTTGGAATTTTCAAAATTTTTGGCTATGAAGGGCATTTTGGTATTTTTGGGGGGTTTGGGAGTAAGTGGTCAAAAGGCTGAATTAAAGGCTCGAGGTGGTTTAGAAAGAAATTTGGAGTCAAACAAAAGTGTCCAGAGTCATTTTCGATTTATGTGGAAGGTTTTATGAATCCTAGAGCACTTTTTAAGTATCAGCTATTTTGGCCGCGAGGGGCTCAAAGGTAGCTCGGAAGTATGACATGTTTACACTAAAACTTCTCAGTTTGACGATAGGAATGTTCTAGAATGATTTTTTTGGGAGCCCGGGTGAATGCGAAGTTTTGAGTTTCGGGGCCCTTTTCAGGGGCAATTTGGTACTTTTGGGAGAGTTTAGGAGCCGGGGGTCAAAAATTGAAATTTTAGAAAAATGAAGATTGGTTCAAGGTGAGTATCATGGAATCATCCTGGTTTAGCCATGAAGCCATCTTAAGCTCACAAGAACCATGAGAGGACTCATTTTAGGCACTCAATATGTTGTTTCTAACCCTCTTAGCTAAAGACTAGGGGTTGAGGTCCATCCATATGAGTCTCCTAAAAGAGTCAGGAGGCTAGGTTTAGTGTGAGTGATTTCAGGGTTCAGGTATATGCAACAATGTAGTGTGTACAAGCTGGACCTCACCAAGTCCAGGCCACGCAGGGTTATTCTAAGGCTTGACCATTCTATAGGAACTCATCCTTGTCTTCCTACACATTGGTCTTAACCTTCCAAGTAATTTCAAGGTTGTCCTAACATTTATGTTTGGGAGAATTGACATGCCTACAAATGTGCTACTTTTTATATACATTTTATGCTCATTTTTAATGATATTATACTTTAATGGAAGGCATTTTGTACTTCTTGGTTTAAGGTACAAGAGATGAAGTTTAAGCATACCTATACAGTCGGAAGACAGTAGGTAGACATATGTTCCTTGTTGGCACAATAATTATTACATAATTCTATAAATTCTTCTACTGCTTATGTCATTATCTTAATTTTACTTTTCTTTTACAATGAATTTGATAATGTTAAGGAATTTAGTTTTGCTAAGAAATGCTCTTCATAAATGTGATGGTATTTTACTTGAACTTCATTGACATTGCAATTTATGCCTGTTGCAATGTTAAAATTTGTTGTAATTGAATTAGGATGTGAAAAAGTAGTGTAATTCTCAATTAAGTGGTACCAAATTGAATTTCTTGGTGAAGGATAAGTAGTCCAGAGTTTCAATGCAATTTTAGGGAGATATTCATTAAGGAGTGTAAATTTATGTTTATAGGGAGACATGTTAGATTCCTACCAATTTGATATAGGGCTTCATAACTTAAATATGAGATTGAGCCAATTGGAGGGCTACTAGGAGAAGGAGACTTTAGGGTGACAGGCTAGAGTACCATCGTGACAATCCAATTACTTTAAGGAATTGACTCTAGGTTAGCAAAAGTTCTTTATGCACTAAGAAGAGGTTTAAGAATAGGTTTTCTTTTATTGTTACTGGCCATACTAAATTCTAAGCATTCCATTCCTACACATTATCCAAGTCCACATAAGAGAATGGTAGTTTTTAACATCTCAAAATTTGCCAAACCAATTTTTTCTAGTTAGGTTTATCTTTAGATTTAGGATTTTTATTTAAGAGTAGTTGTTAGAAAAACCACCTTAATCGACAGTCCGAACTAAGGCCTGACATTATTAGACTGAAAACTATCCTAAGGGATTTCATACCCCGCTTCTCTGTGGGTTCGATACTCTGGGTCTTAAAGAAAACCCTATATTACTTGAATGGTGTGTGCACATGCATAGAATCTCTAATGTATAAACTATAAATAAAATTATAAACTCTATAATATATTTGTTTTGCACACTAGCCGCATAAAGAAACTAGTTCAAGATTTTGGCCATGATATTAAATAGCTGTGTAATTGCAGAGCGGGTCATGCTCCCAAGTAGAACTTTCCTTTTGTGGCATAAACATACATCAGAGACACATGATTCATGTCATTGGGCTACGAGACACTACATATGAATAGAATACGATCCCATAGACCCAAATGAATGTTATCATGTAATTTTAGCTTATGGTCAAGCTGTGCTTTTCCCTATTCCTTCCATAAGCACCTTATCATACTGAGGGGAATACATTTTTTTGTCATTTATTTAAAATAGAAACTTAGAATTCTAGATCAATCTTTTTACTCAAATTTAAGCTTAAAATTTTTATTTGATAATATAATTTATGAATTTCTGACGAAGAAATTTTTGCTATGTCGGCTTTAATAAACCAATGACCAAGTAAACTTGAAAACTAATATCTCAAAATAATGGATTCATAAAATCTTAATTACGTTGCCTACCAATTTTAAAATTTCTTATTTATCTTTAAACTCTCTTTGATTACTGTTGACCTCATTTTTATTATGAGTCAATACATTTTGACCTAAAAAGTCAACTTTGGTCAAAATGGTCAAACCAGACCCAATGACCAACCCTGTTGACCCCATAGGTCAATCTTTTGACCTAAAAAGTCAACTTTGGTCAAAATGGTCAAACCAGACCCAATGACTAACCTTGTTGACCCCATAGGTCAACCTTTTGACCTAAAAAGTCGACTTTGGTCAAAATGGTCAAACCAGACCCAATGACCAACCCTGTTGACCCCATAGGTCAACCTTTTCACCTAAAAAGTCAACTTTGGTCAAAATGGTCAAATCAGACCCAATGACCAACCCTGTTGACCCCATAGGTCAATCTTTTGACCTAAAAAGTAAACTTTGGTCAAAATGGTCAAACCAGACCCAATGACCAACCATGTTGACCCCATAGGTCAACCTTTTGACCTAAAAATTCAACTTTGGTCAAAATGGTCAAATCTGACCCAATGACCAACCCTGTTGACCTCATAGGTCAACCTTTTGACCTAAAAAATCAACATTTGTCAAAATGGTCAAACCAGACCCAATGACCAACCCTGTTGACCCCATAGGTCAACCTTTTGACCTAAAAAGTCAACATTGGTCAAAATAGTCAAACCAGACCCAATGACCAACCCTGTTGACCCCATAGGTCAACCTTTTGACCTAAAAAGTCAACATTGGTCAAAATGGTCAAACCAGACCCAATGACTAACCCTGTTGACCCCATAGGTCAACCTTTTGACCTAAAAAGTCAACATTGGTCAAAATGGTCAAACCAGACCCAATGACCAACCCAGTTGACCTCATAGGCCAACTTTTTGACCTAAAAAGTCAACATTGGTCAAAATGGTCAAACCAGACCCAATGACCAACCTTGTTGACCCCATAGGTCAACCTTTTGACCTAAAAGTCAACTTTGGTCAAAATGGTCAAACCATACCCAATGACCAACCCTGTTCACTCCATAGGTCAATCTTTTGACCTAAAAAGTCAACTTTGATCAAAATGGTTAAACCAGACCCAATGACCAACCCTGTTGACCCATAAGTCAACCCTTTTGACCCAATGACATGTTTAAAACCCCACAGTGACAAAATAACAAAAATTATGATCAAATCAATCATGACAAAGTTAAAAAGGTCACATTGGACATTTCAAATTAAATTGACCAATATAGGCTGACTTGGGTCAACCTAGGTCAAAATTGGTCAAAACTTATCTATTTTAATCAAAGTAGATAAAAATGAAATAAAAAAGATAAAATTAATCAAATAATTAATTTCAAAATTATTTTGATTAATTAAAATGATTAATGATTTAATTTTCAATATTTTAATTAAATGACATAATTAATTAAAATGAAAATCAAATTAAAATCATAAAATAACAAAAATAATAAAATTAATCAATTGATTAATTTGAAATTATTTTCAATTAATAAGTTGATTAATAAAATAATTTCCAACAATTTTTAATTAATAACATTATTAATTAAAATGGAAATTAAATTAAAAAAAAAAAGAAAAGACATAAGATGACACATGGCCTTCCCATAATTAATTAAAGCTAAGACTAAATTAAGCTCACCATGAGACATATTAACACATAATAAAGCTTAACTTAAATCAATTTAACCATGGGTTAACACCCATCATGATGGGTAAAGTGAGGTGTCTCTTCCCCCTTCACCCTAAGCCATGACTCACCCTTACTTAGCCATGAGGTGGTCGGCCAACACCAAGCCTCATTTCCCACCTCCCAAGCTAGCCAATGGAGAGAGAACCAAACTTAAACCCACCCCTCACCATGGTTAAATGGAATCATGAGAGGAGAGCATATGTGTCACCATTTGCCAAGGCTAGAGGGTGATGTGTAAGCTCATAAGGAGGAGAAATTACAGACTCACTTAAAACCTCTTGCATGACCCAATGGAAGAGAGCCAAAGCAATGAGCTCATGATGGAAAGCTTGGGAGAAACTACCATGGCTATCCTCTCAGCCGAATTCCTCCTCCAATATATTAATAGGGAAGATAATAACTCCCCTAGAACAACCTAAGCTAAGCCATGGCCTCCCCTTGGCTATAAATAGAGCCATACCCGAGCCCTACAAAGAAGAAAAAAAAATAGTAAGACCTATAGGCTGCTCAAATCTCCTTGTTCCCAACATAAAAACTCATCCCAAGAGTCTTAACAATCCATTTGGATCAAATCCAAGCCATAGATTAAGCTCAATCGAGCCAATTTGATCAAATTTCAAAAACAGCCTAAACCAGCCACCTCTTCAAAATTCTTCTTTAAGGCTGACTTTTAGATCAAATTGCTGCAGCTACAATCTTCCTTTGGGGTCCTAGAGGACAACCACCAGGTTTGATCTAGCTTGATTTGCTTGTGGCAAAGGTATGAAATTATTTTTCACAAAATAATTCTTATTTTTGAAATATCATGTGTTATACTAGCCCAGAAATGTTACATCACCGTATGGATATATTCTACATGTTTAGATGATTCCATAGGTTCAAAATTACTCAATTTCATCAAGAAATGAGTGAGATATTAAGCTTTGAAGTTTAACGGCTTGAAATAATTCGAATTTTTATTCGAATTATCTCAGCCGTTCGATCCCGTGTTTCGGGATGAACGGCGCTGATCGCGCTCCGTGGTATCCGGTGTTCGGCCTCCCGCAGCGGATCCTCCCGCCCTTTCGACGCGTACGAGGACACGCGTCAGCGGGAGGTGAGTTCGGCGGCGGGAAAATGGTTAAAAATTAATTTTAACCTTAAAAACTTCAAAATTTAATATCTTTTTATGTAGAGGTCACAAAAATATGATAAAAATACCTCTGGAAAGCTCTTGAAGAGGAGAAAATTATGAAATAAAAATCATAATTTTATTCCCATTATTTAATTTTTAAATAATTAAATACCATCTGGAGTATTTTAATTATTAAAAATTATTTATAAATCAAAAAAATATGAAACTTTGAGGCATTTATATTTATGCTCTTAGGAATGTTTCATGATTTTTCCAAGGATAGAAAACATGACTATGACACTTTTCTCTAATTTTCAAGACATCTTGTAATTATTTCAGATAATAATTATAAAAATTGAAAATTAAGAAAAAATAAAAATGGAAATGATCTGAAATGTTAGGGCAACAGAAAATAACCCTAATAAAATCATTTCTAAGTCATAAAAATAACTTTAAGTGACATTTTAAAATTTAGGATTAAGATTCTTTATTAATTAAAAAATTTTCAATCCTAAAAATAACATTTTTATAAACTTAGCTTATTTTCCTTAATAATCTAAGTTTGAAATGAATCTAGTCTATGATAGGCTAATGGAAAACTTTAATTAAGTTTAAAATGACAAAATTAGACATAATTAGGTTTAAAACATCATTTAAACCTATTAAACTTTAAATTTAATTAATTAAGTCTAAAATGACAAAATTAGACTTAATTCGGTTTAAAACATCATTTAAACCTATTAAACTTTAAATTTAATTAATTAAGTCTAAAATGACAAAATTAGACTTAATTAGGTTTAAAACATCATTTAAACCTATTAAACTTTAAATTTAATTAATTAAGTCTAAAATGACAAAATTAGACTTAATTAGGTTTAAAAACACATTTAAACCTATTAAACTTTATATTTAATTAATTAAGTCTAAAATGACAAAATTAGACTTAATTAGGTTTAAAACATCATTTAAACCTATTTAATCCTAAATTTAATTAATTAAGTCTAAAATGACAAAATTAGACTTAATTAGGTTTAAAACATCATTTAAACCTATTTAATCCTAAATTTAATTAATTAAGTCTAAAATGACAAAATTAGACTTAATTAGGTTTAAAATATCATTTAAACCTATTAAACCCAAAATTCAATTAATTAAGTCCAAAATGATAAAATTAGACTTAATTAAGTTTAGAATATCATTTAAACCTACTTAATTAATCAATTAAACCTTACCTAAATTAGGTTTAACTAACCTTAAATAATTAGACTTAACCCATAATAAGTCTAATTAATCAATTAAACCTTACCTAAATTAGGTTTAATTAACCTTAAATAATTAGACTTAACCCATAATAAGTCTAATTAATCAATTAAACCTTACCTAAATTAGGTTTAATTAACCTTAAATAATTTGACTTAACCCATAATAAGTCTAATTAATCAATTAAACCATACCTAAATTAGGTTTAATTAACCTTAAATAATTAGACTTAACCCATAAGAAGTCTAATTAATCAATTAAACCTTACCTAAATTAGGTTTAATTAACCTTAAATAATTAGACTTAACCCATAATAAGTCTAATTAATCAATTAAACCATACCTAAATTAGGTTTAATTAACCTTAAATAATTAGACTTAACCCATAATAAGTCTAATTAATCAATTAAAACTTACCTAAATTAGGTTTAATTAACCTTAAATAATTAGACTTAACCCATAATAAGTCTAATTAATCAATTAAACCTTACTTAAATTAGGTTTAATTAACCTTAATTAATTAGGCTTAACCCATAATAAGTCTAATTAATCAATTAAACCTTACCTAAATTAGGTTTAATTAACCTTAAATAATTAGACTTAACCCATAATAAGTCTAATTAATCAATTAAACCTTACCTAAATTAGATTTAATTAACCTTAAATAATTAGACTTAACCCATAATAAGTCTAATTAATCAATTAAACCTTACCTAAATTAGGTTTAATTAACCTTAAATAATTAGACTTAACCCATAATAAGTCTAATTAATCAATTAAACCTTACCTAAATTAGGTTTAATTAACCTTAAATAATTAGAATTAACCCATAATAAGTCTAATTAATCAATTAAACCTTACCTAAATTAGGTTTAATTAACCTTAAATAATTAGACTTAACCCATAATAAGTCTAATTAATCAATTAAACCTTACCTAAATTCGGTTTCATTAACCTTAAATAAGTAGACTTAACCCATAATAAATCTAATTAATTAATTAAATCTTATCTAAATTAGGTTTAATTAACCTTAAATTATCAAATCTAAATCAAACTTAAGTCTAACCTACACTAGGCTTAAGTCAAACCAAACTTAGGTTCAACTTAACATAAACCTAAGTCAAACCTAAATCTAACTTAAGTCTAACCTACACTAGGCTTAAGTGAAACCAAACTTAGGTTCAACTCGACATAAACCTAAGTCAAACCTAAATCTAATTTAAGTCTAACCTGCACTAGGCTTAAGTCAAACCAAACTTAGGTTCAACCCGACATGAACCTAAGTCAAACCTAAATCTAACTTAAGTCTAATCTACACTAGGCTTAAGTCAAACCAAACTTAGGTTCAACCCGACATAAACCTAAGTCAAACCTAAATCTAACTTAAGTCTAATCTACACTAGGCTTAAGTCAAACCAAACTTAGGTTCAACTCGATATAAACCTAAGTCAAACCTAAATCTAATTTAAGTCTAACCTACACTAGGCTTAAGTCAAACCAAACTTAGGTTCAACCCGACATGAACCTAAGTCAAACCTAAATCTAACTTAAGTCTAATCTACACTAGGCTTAAGTCAAACCAAACTTAGGTTCAACCCAACATAAACCTAAGTCAAACCTAAATCTAACTTAAGTCTAACCTACACTAGGCTTAAGTCAAACCAAACTTAGGTTCAACCCGACATGAACCTAAGTCAAACCTAAATCTAACTTAAGTCTAACCTACACTAGGCTTAAGTCAAACCAAACTTAGGTTCAACCCAACATAAACCTAAGTCAAACCTAAATCTAACTTAAGTCTAATCTACACTAGGCTTAAGTCAAACCAAACTTAGGTTCACCCCAACATAAACCTAAGTCAAACCTAAATCTAACTTAGGTCTAACCTACTCTAGGTTCAACTCAACATAAACCTAAGTCAAACCTAAACCTAACTTAAGTCTAACCTACACTAGACTTAAGTCAAACCAAACTTAGATTCAACTCGACATGAACCTAAGTCAAACTCAAACCTAACTTAAGTCTAACCTACATTAGACTTAAGTCAAACCAAACTTAGATTCAACCTGACATGAATCTAAGTCTAACCCATGTTAGACTTAAGTCAAACTAAACTTAGGTTCAACCTGACATGAACTTAAGTCTGACCTAAACTCAATGTAAGTTCAACCCATATTGAACTTAAGTCAACTTTAAATATAGGTTCAACTTAACTTAAACTTAAGTTAAATCTTAACTTAAGACCAAACTATATTAAACTTTTAATCCAACTTAATTCAAACCTAAATTCAACATAAAATTTTAATTAAGTCTAACATCCTAGACTAAATTAAATCATCAAGAAATTGTGATTTAAAACAACAAATCATGAACCTAAGTCTAATTTATTAGACTTAATGTCTCAATAAACTACAACTAAATAGACTTAATTAAAACTTAAGCCTTATCTAAAAAGGACTGAGATGGTATGCAATTCTAATTAAGTCTAATTTATTAGACTTGATTAACCTTTAGGTCCTATTTAAACAAGGCTTAAAACTTAATTAAGTCTATTCTAAGTTAAACCTTTTAACTTAAGTTCAGATAGACATGAACTTAATTTAATTAGATTCAATCAACATTGAATCTAACTTAGGTTCAACTAGACAAGAATCCAAGTTAATTCAATTAATATTGAATCTAAATTTAAACCTTTTAACTTAAGTTCAGACGGATATGAACTCAAGTTAATTAAATTCAATCAACATTGAATTTAACTTAGGTTTAACCAGACATGAGCCCAAGTTAATTCAATCAATATTGAATCTAACTTTCAACCTTTTAACTTACGTTCAGACAGACATGAACTCAAGTTAATCTAAACCAAACCTTTTAACTTAAGTTCAGACAGATATGAACTCAAGTTAATCTAACCCAACTTTCAACTCAAATTCAAACAGACATAAACTCAACATTTAAGTTTAAACTTAAATCAAGATATAAATTTGATATTTCAAACATAAATCGACATAACTGACATAATTTCGACATTTCAAACCAAAATCGATATAACCGACACAAATTCGACATTTCAAACATAAATCGACGTAACTGACATAAATTCGACATTTCAATCATAAATCGACATAACTGACATAAATTCAACATTTCAAACATAAATGGACATAACTGACATAAATTCGACATTTCAAACCAAAATCGACATAATTGACATAAATTCGACATTTCAAACCAAAATCGACATAACCGACATAAATTCGACATTTCAAACCAAGATCGACATAACCGACATAAATTCGACATTTCAAACCAAAATCGACATAACCGACATAAATCTGACATTTCAAACCAAATTAAACAATCACTGACATTAAATGACATTAATCGACATTTCAAATCAAATTCGACATTAAATGACATTTTAAACCAAATTAAACAATCACTGACATTAAATGACATTAATCGACATTTCAAATAAAATTCAACATTAAATGACATTTCAAACCAAATTCAACAAACACCGACATTAAATAACATTAACTGACATTTCGAACCAAACTCAATAAAACTCAACATAAATTGATATAATTCAACATAAATCGACATGATCGAACTTAACACGACATGAACTGACATAGTTCTTAAGTTCGACCTGTATCGAATTTAACTTAACATATGACATCATAATTCTTAAAGTTCGACCTACATCGAACTTAACTCGACATAAAATTAAACTCGAATTGATATAAAACCCAAAATAAAACCTAAATCAACATAAATCGACATTAAACTCAAAATCAACTCCAAATTGACATAAAATCCAATATCCAACCTAAATCGACATTTAATACAAATCAAACATAAATTGACATAAATCTAAATCAATATTCAACACAAATTGGATATAAGTGACATCTCAGCCACATTCGGACGTCCGACAACTCTGAATAAACAGACACTTTGATCAGGTGAGCTAAATATCTTGATATGACATTATTTCTAACTTTATTTTCTTTGCAGGATGAAGACATGAAGTTTCGTTTAGATTTTCTTTGCATGTTATAGGGTGTGCTAACTCTGTTTTGCAGGATGTCGACAACGGAACATTGACAATAAAACCAGGACTTTTAGGATAGCCATAAAACCTAAACTTTCTACAAACAAAAAAAAATGACATGACAACAAAGACAACTGAACTTTTAGGTTAGCCACGAAATCTGAAATAAAACGACAAAATCATTAACATTGACATCGACATGAAATCAACATACAACGACATTTCTATACCAAAACAAAATGATGACATGACACTAAACCTAAACAAATATATGACAAAATGACATGACAAAATAAAATTGAGATGACCACAAAACCAAAACTTAAAACAAAAGGAAATCATAAACAAAATAACAAAAATAAATAAAAAATGATATCTTCTTGACATCATAGAAGATATCTCATGACATAATAACGACATCTTCTTATAGGAAATAAAATATCTCACCACAAATGAAGATATTAATCACAATATCTTATGACATTATGACATCACATTAAAACATGATATAAAATGACCTGACATTATGAGATGACATAAAATAACATGACATTACAACATCACATGACATTACGACATGACATAAGACAATATGACATACAAATTACGACATCCCGACATGACACATGACATGACACCAAAACAACAAAACAATCCACTACAAAGGAACAACATAAACAAAAATTTTTGGTAGTATTGATTCTTCAGAAACACACTGCCACAACAACACTTACACTTTTTTGATGATAAATGTTAATCTTAATCGGGAGTTTTCCTAGGCAGTATTAATTGCTCGGGATGTAATTAACTATAGGAGCTTGCTCCTATAGGAGATTAAAGAACTCAGGATAGGTATTTCACCTACAAGACCTATCTGGTTACCCAAGATCTTCATATGATTTTCTTATATGAAAAACTTCAGTAATTACCCAATCTGAAGACTTGTTCTATGAGATTGTCATTTGATCTCCTTTTCTCTCAATCTCTATCATGATTAATCCTTCTTCAAATTCTCCAAAGACTTCTGACTATAAATCTAGGAAGGATAAGAATTAGGGCGATAGATAGAGAAAGAGAGTGGCGACTCCTTGACATTGACATGATACAGGAATTGACGGCAACGACATGTTATAAATATATTTCATCACCATCAATTACATTCTTATATTTTTCTTATATTTGTTTATGTAACTTTACGGATCCACTATTGAGAGGTGACCAAGTAATGCGATATGGTGATCCAGCCTCTACACAATAGTATAACTAAGCTGCAAAGCTTGAGAAAGTCTCTATTAAATTGATAATATTACTCCTTAAAGATAATATTTAAGGATTCTAAAACAAAATATAATTTTTTGAGTGGAGATTTTTATTGGTTATCCACAATATATAATTATCAATTGAAATATATACTTTTTAGGAGTGCTCATGTATCGAAAAATAAAATAAAAATTTTTATTCTTGAATTATATATGGAGGATTGTTAGAAAACGTTTTAGTAGATTTACTTGAGTAAGCCTGGTCTAATTCTATTGGACCACTATTTCTAACTTATCCCATGAAAATCATCCAAGAAGAATTCTTAACATTTTTTAATCATTTTCTTGATACATTCAATTTTTTTCCACTCTTTCTTGTTATTATCCTCATTATTACCTTTAGACATACGTGATATGAAGAATCTAGAAGAGAGGTTGTTTGAAAAATGGAACTATAAAGTATTATGATGAACAAAGAAAAAGTGGGCATGATCAGTTTATTAGATAGCTCCTAAAAATTAATATGATTAAATTTTTATTGTTGGTTATGGACACAAAGATAAGTGTATCTTAATATGTATATGTTTAATTATGGTAAATAATATCTTTTAAATTTCTATTTTTGTTATTTTTTGTTTTTTATATATTAGTGGATGAACGTGGAGCTACACTAAAAGAGTAAGAAACAAACATATGTGATCTTCAAGTTTTTGAGTAGCTATTTTATTTTTTTTATTAAGGCGGCCATATAAAATAACATGTTAATAGGTCATAGAGTTACACAACTTAACCTCATTATTTAATGTATATTAAGCCTAATGAAAAACTTATTATAATGATAGCAATCATTATTGGATCAATAACTTTTTATAATTTGGTCTTAGAAAATATTAAAGTGTAGTTAGTGAACTGCTACCGTACATTAGGGTTTGGAGTTGATACTTCATAAAATTTTCTTTTCCCCACATAAGAACTCATCTACTAATTATCTTTTATAAAATGTTATTCCAGTGGATTTTAGTTCTTATCGTAAAAGTCAGCCATTTTATGTTAGTCAAAGAAGTCATCAATTTAAGCAAGTTGGCCAAAGAATTTATTTGGATCAAATAAGTGGTCAAAATTTGGTGCTTCAATTTTGATTCTTCGATTAAATAATAAATGATTTCATTATTAGTGTATCATTTGTTAGGATGCCTAATATGTATTAGATTACTTTTTTACATCCAATTTCATTCTAAGATCATTTTAAGGCGTGTGACTTAATTATTAGTACAATTCTTTTTTAGTATCTTTTTAAAGTTTAATAATGTTTTCATATATTTAATCAAATAATTTCATTATTTTATTGCATGACATCCATGAGAAACTCTAATTCTTATAATAACTTAATGAGAGCTTCTACATAATACAGTTTTATAGAAATGAGTGACATGATGATAAGGCAAGTATAATAGTATTTTGAAAATAAAGAGCAAAGTAAGAAAAATATGTTACGTTGATGATTTTACCTTCTCTAAGAAAAACCTAAAAGTTTAGAGGGGGAAAATATGTCCAGTTATATCCCAAGTTCACTTTACAACAACAATAAAGCCTTAATCCTATTAAGTGGGGTCGGCTACAAGAATAATTTTTCTCCATTGCGTCCTATCCAATTATATCCAAAGATCACTTTAGATAATTATTTTTTTTACACTGTCCTTTTAGACTTGGTTCACAAGATGAAAAAGCCGTTTTTGCATTCAAAATGACAATGAATGCAATGCAAAGTGAAAAAAGGCAATTATTTTTGCACTTTCTTACTTTTTTATGGTTAAATAATGTTTCAGTTTCACATTTAGCAACCAATTTTATTTACAAACTTGCAAAATAAATTAAGGATACAACACAATGTAATAACAATAATGATTTCTTAAAAAATTATAATTTTTGTTAGCACATTTATCTTTAAGAAAAATAAAATTTAAGGATACAACAAAATGTAATAACAATAATATTTAAGGTTGTCACTCAAGTGCAAAATTTGATTAATGGGAAATATAAACTTATTTTTATGCTTTAATTGATGGAGACAAATATATTTTGATTTATATAATAAATATGTATTTCCACCCTAAATATATGAATTAATCATGTATCTTTTGGGAAACTTTATAAGAGATTAGTAATTTCAAAAAAATGATGTTAGGTTTATACAAATTGGTGGTATCATTAACACCAACCATAATCCCTAGAATATAGTAGTTATCCATAAAGAAGAATGTTTTGAAAAAGAAAATCAATACTTGCTTGTTGTTCCCTTTCTTCAATGGAATGGATTTATCTTAGCATGCCACCAAAATATATGTTATTACACTTTTGGTGAAGTAGTACATCTCCCTGCTTAAGTTAAGAGCCATTTCTTTATCATTAAAATTATATTTTGGTGGTGAAAAATCATGGTGGGTATGTTCCAAGGCAAGATTTCCTTTTATATATATATATATATATATATATATATATATATATATATATATATATATATATATATATATATATATATATATATATTATTCATTGCTACTTTTTTTGGGAGAAAGCCCGAATGTATGTTGATCTTCCTACCTCTACAAATAAATTATGCGGAAAATTTTTTATGATGCTCTAAGAGTTTTTTGGAGTGACTATGAAAAGTTTATGTTTAGTGTAAAATTAAAATATAGTGACTAATTTTAATATTTTGAGATAAAATTTTATGTTTGATTTTCTTTCAATGGAAAATTAGAATTTTCTTGATAAAAAATATAAAGAACTTATTGATTAGTTTTCAGTATGTTAGCTAACTAATGAAGATAATTTTACTTTAATTTTATATGTGGATTGAAAGTATTGAAATATTTTTTTGAACAAGCCACAAGTAGTATAATATAAGGGTTAAGGATTTAGGGGAAAAAAATGGCTTAATTTTGTGGGGGTTGAAATAGTTTAAGGTTTTAAAAAGGGATTTGTATGTAGTCAAATAAGAAATAAAAGAAAACAAGTTTTAGGGTTAAAATTCATTAATTATGATTGGTAAATCAATCGAAATGCTAATATTACTAATTCCTTGTAGACATAAGTTTTTATAAGTGATTATATTTTTTTCATTGAATCAAAGAGCATATAAATAATAAATAAAGTGGCATGAAAAAAGAGAATGAGATGAAAAATCAAAATCTTTCTTGTAAAATTCATCTATGATCTATAACGACAACCCCCTCATGAAATCTTAAAGTTTAGTAACAAATAATATCACTCAAATTTAAGTATTTAAGTCAATTAAATCATTAATTTGTTTTGATTTTCATGGTTCCCAAAAATTTTAAAATTTAAAATTTTTCCACAAAATATTAAATGATTCCCCTTTATCTCTAACATTATAATAAATAAAATAAAATGTAGATTGCTATTTTTTGTCCCTGAATTTAGTGAATAATATGCAATGATAAAAAGATAATAAAATGAGAATATAATAAGATTTAATAAGTATAATTTTTTTTTATCCATGACAATTGCAGAAGTAGTTGAAATAAAGTTTACACTTTCTGAAAAAAAATTATAAGAGTGTTTCTGTTTGATTGTAATGAATTAAAATCAATCGAAGTTCATAGCTATTTTTTGAGTACTTTATTAAGAGGCTCGAGTACTATTATTTATCTTAGTGCTTATCTCGGTGTGTAAACTGATGATTCATTGAATGTTGGAGTTAATGTGAGGCAAGAGTCATCATCCAAAAATATGTTTTTTAATATTTGCCATATATTTATAATCTTTTATGTCTTCCACTTCATAGATGTTGATATGTAGGATTCTTCTTAGATGTATAACTATAGGCATTTCCCAAGCATCATCATAAAATTCATGAGTCGATCTCTAATAGATGCCGAATAACATTTTTGAAAAGTTCTTGAGTGTTTGGTCGAGTGAAATTGTTCTGAAGGTTAAAATATTTCACTAATGATTAACACTTCATTTGATCTTGTTTGTTCAGGTATTATAAAATCAAGCTGCCAATTATAACTTGGCATAGGTGCAATAGTTAGGAGTGATGATTATTGATGGTAGCAACTTGGCATGTAAGGGGTTGAAGGGCTTTAATACCAAACTTTGATGCAAATAAAGAAGCAAGAGAAATTTAAGACAACAGGAGCAACAATCGAAATTAATAAAAGAGGAGAGAAGAAAAAAGAGAAAAATATGGATGATAAGTGGCAAGGATTCCTGAGAACTCAAAGCTTGAATTAGTAATTTGAATTTCAAGTCATTCTCTCTTTAAATTGATATGAGTCCTAACTGCTTCTATTTTAATTTGAACTTATAATAATGTATAATAAAATATAAAAGATATAATTTATGCATTGTCTTGCTTGTATCGTCAAATTTTAATTATATACTTGGCTGCAATATCAAGAGATTAATATCATTATATAAGTACTTAAAACTATGTTCTTGCCCCGAAGCTCTTACAAATCGAAACAAGACGAGGCCACATGAAGACTGAATTGTATAGTTCGCGAGAATTCAATTGCAGAAGCTGTTTCATGGCATGGCTATGAACTTGCTCATCCACAGGAAGGTGAAACACACGCTTTAAGTATATCTCAAAGGAGAGGTTATACGCATTTGTTCAACACTGTACATAATAGAAAAATAAAAGTTGGGGAAAGAGAGAGCGAGGTTGGGCCCGCAACCAAAAGGACCTCTCACCTTTGCGGCTCAAAATCCAACTTTGATATTTTGTTGAATAACGACATTAAAAACCAAAATAATTCATTGAAAGGGAACTCCATTATTAAACCTCGTTCCCTTAATGGCTACTGGCGCTGCTGTATCGCCATCTCCCACTTTTAGTCCTCTCAACCACAAGCATATTTCTCCCGTCATATTATGCAACGGGCTTTCGGGGAATAAATTCCAAGCTCTCCCATCTTCTCACTTGACCGAGTCTTTTCATCTCCAAAAAATCCTCGTCCTCTTCTTATTTCTAGGGAAAAATTTGCGTATGTCTACGTGTTACATGGAGGGTATATGGAGGATTTCATGTGTTATTTTATGTAACCTCTGTGTACCCTCCATGTACCTTCCCTGTTATTTGGATGTACATGAAAGGTATATGCTGAAGTGGCCGCCTCCTACTGGAGGGCGTACGCGAGCTGCCTACGCTCTCCGTATGCAAAATTTTCCTCCTATTCCTATACTTGTTTTATTTCTCATCGTACGATGGAGAGAGCTCGCTCCTCCTTCATCTCTCCTACCCATTCAGTTCGTTAGTATTTTAAGTGGATGGGGCAAAATAGGAAGTTCTTCGAATAACTTTATTCTATCCCTTTCCTCACCGGTTTATAGGTGTTAGGCTTATACGGGTGGTTAACTGTGTGTCTCGGCCGATTTATCTTTTTCCTTCTGGTAAAACTTGGTGTATAAAGCTGACTCCTTCAAGAAGTGGGTTTGAGCGGTTCGCTCAATAGTCTTTTTCCCCGCTTTTGTTTTTATTTTTTCTTTTTTTTTTCCGCCGTATTTGCGGCCTTTCTGCGTTCTTTCCATGCGCTTCGATCTTCGTCGCGGGCTCACCTCGGCTACCGTCTTGTTCTGGTTACCTGGTTGCTATAAGTTGAATCTTGGTGCTAGATTCCCCTGAAAAGTCTCCTCTTGCGAACGTGGAGTAGTGGAGATGGCGAACGGTTCAGTTACAGATGGAATCTTTCTGTTTGCGGAGGGGGAGGTGAGTCAGATAAGCGGGCTGAAGCGAGGATTGGACTTTGTTGAGGTGATGTGCGGATGCACGAGCCATCGCTATGGAGATGCGGTAGGTAGACTTAGGGTTTTCGCTTCTGGGGATCTCCAGATCGACTGCGAGTGCACTCCTGGATGCCAAGAAGGTGAGTAGGGTCTCTTGCGTATATGATCTTGATCCATTTAGACTGCTTCGCGGTGTTTTTTGTTGTCTTACTATTTTTCGTTCGTTTTCTGGTGCCAAGATTTTTTGTTGTTGTTGTTGATGACTACTCGTTCTTTGATATTCAGCCGTGTTCTTTTGAGTCAGAAATTTTAAGTTACGTTATAGTTTCTCTTTATTCCATGCAATATCTATGCTTTTCCAATGGTGCTTGGTTTTGAAGATGTCGCCATACTTGTCATTTTCACTTGTTTTCAAGGCCGCTGTTTTCATGATAGCTATTAAAAGTGCGAGTATTACATGCACTGTTTTGGTGTTTACTGTTCATAAAGAGCATTCTTTGCATGGAGTAGTGCTCGTGCAGTCAGCATCCTGCTTCATTGATTTTGTTTGTTTGAAAGTCTTATGTAGGTTGGCTCATAAGTATTTTTATATGGATTGATATTCTTTTATTTTATGACACTTTCATGCCTGGCTTTCTATTGTACTGTTTTTATGTGATTATGAGATTCAGAGTTTGTAATTCTATGTGCTCTTTTCGTCAACGCGGCAGAGTAAATATCATTTTTATTGTATGGTCTATATGGCTCAATATTGTTATTTATATAACACCGTTATCCACATCTTAATGCTATTTGCTGTGCTATTGATTTCTTAGGCGATTTGAATATCACTTTCTAGAAGGTGATGCCTATTAGTTTGCCGCCTATTCTTATCAAACGTGATGCTGGTCAAATGTAAGGCCAGAATATGGCTAAAGCTGTACTTTAAAAGAGATGGAGAGACTGTTATTCCGTGTTCCAACTGCAATTCTTGACCTTTATTTCATTTGTTCTACTAGTTTACATTAAGAGTTCATTTATATGCTTCTCTTTCATCGATGGTGTTAACACGGTTATATTTCTATTACGTGAGGCCTTTGTTTGCAGTTAACTGTTTTTTCATCTGAAGCTTTCTACTTGATTGATAAACAGGAAACAAGCTTTCTACTTGATTGATAAACAGGAAGCAAGCTTTCTGAACTGTGGCTGTTGTAAAATTTTATAAACAAAAAAGTGTGTATGGATTTGAAAATCAATTCATTTAATTGTGATCAAAACTTCTATTTTTGGAGCAACATCGGTTGTCATGTTTTTCTTTTTTTGGAACACTTTCCAACGAATTTATTTGCCCAAAAAAGCTTTGAAAATACAATTTCATATTATATTTTTATTTCAAAAAAAGGAAGAAACGGTAAATATAGAAATATTTTTTATTCTACTAATAACTCTGTTACAGTGATTTAACATAGTTATCTGAATCGAAGTTCTGTTTATTCTAATTTTATACCTCACCATGCAACTCTTTTGAATACATAAATACCTTATTCAGCATCCATACTGGCTAGTTAAATTTCCAAAAGCAGAGATATACATAATAACTTGCATTTCTAAATGAATTTATAATTAGTTATTATTTATTCCAGTAAAAGCAAGTCTTGAAATGTTACATGGAATATGTGGGCTTAAATAAAATTCTCAAATTTTTTTAGCTCTCCATTGGAGTTCTTAACATTTTGAGATTGATATATGCAAAGTTTAATATTCTTCTTTTATGCTAATTAGTTGATGTATTATTAACAGTGAAGTTGTCCCCTGCTGCTTTTGAGAAGCATTCCGGTAGAGAGAGTGCAAGGAAATGGAAGAGCAATGTATGGGTCATCGTTGAGGGAGAAAAGGTTTCACTTACAAAGACACCCCTGCTTAAATACTACAATCAAACATTAAAAGCTACAAATGGTTCTCAGAAAGGTCCCAATGGTCGTCCATGTCACCGTGATGAGTTTATCCGCTGTAGCAAATGTAAAAAGGAGCGCAGATTTCGCCTTCGTAATAAAGAAGAGTGTCGAGTTTACCATGACACTTTAGTGGATCAGAACTGGAGTTGTTCGGACTTCCCAACTGACAAGTAAGTTGCATTTCATGACGTTGATGTTTCATTACTTATAATAATGATGCCTTACATTCTTTTATTTATTTATTTATTTATTTATTCATAGAGTTTGCATTTTATATTATACTTGATTTCATTTTCTGTTTTGAAGATGTTTCAGTGAAGCATTTTGTTGATTTAAATGCCTGCATATCTTCTGTATTTTCTTCTCAGTTATAATGATAGTGCGCACTTTCATTTCTTCTAATGCTATTGAGGTTGCAAATATTTAATTTTTTTTTCTGTAGTTTTCTCAGAACTTTTTTTACTTCACACTTTCCTTCATATATTTATATTTATATATAAGTTTATGCTTAGCAAATTTCTCTTTTATTTTATTTGTAGAAATCCTTATACCCGCTGATGGGTTGATAAGGTGTTTGAATTTATATGGTGCCATAGTGTCTCAGCTTTCTTCTCCCTTATTGTTTCTAGTGTTCATTCATCGTTTGGTTAATGCTTTTAAATATTAATCCTTAAAAATTCGTATGTTCAAAGGCGATGTAATTTGGATTTTATATTCTGTCACTTATTGATTCTATATCTATCATATGAAATTGACATTGTGCAGAGGCATGCTGGAGCTCCTTGTTTTTGAGATTTGAAGGCTATTTTAAATAGATATTTTTTGTATGTATGTAGTAATATTTTAATCTTCTCTTTTTAAGTTTTTTTGTAAACTAAATCCATTAGTTATGTTTTATTTGACTGAAGGTTTATTCTCTCTTAACATTAAGTTCCCTCTTCCTACTTTCTCATTCTTAGCTATATTATCCTTTCTATATCCTGAATTTTTAAAGAAGTGCTTGCAGCTTTGGAAGTTCGTAGTGGGAAATCGATGTCGCAACAATTTATCTTCTCATTTCATGTTATGAACTTATTTTGCATTGCTCTGCGTTCGGACACAAAAAATAAGACATAACTCCACTGCCCCACAAGTTTTTTTTTTCTTTTTGTAGGTACATTAATATACTTACATCTTTGTTCGTTTATGGGACTATTCTGCAGCATTATTTTATATAATGTTTGTCAATTGTGCAAATAAAATAATTGTTTCCATCATTTTATCTTATAACAAGAGCATACCTTTAGCTGTTTTTTCTTTATAATCTCCAACCTCTATATGCTGTTTATTATACTATAGAAAGGTTTGGATGGTAAGTCTCAATTTGATCGCCCTATGAGCTTATTTTGTTGCCTATAGATTAAAATTTTTTTTTAATAAGGTTCTATTTTGTTTTCACTCTTTTTGAGTCTATAATCCTCTTATAATGAATTTTGATTGTATTATGCGTTTAAAGTTCATATAATTTTATAAATATATCCTACGAATTGAAGAAATATTTCAAATTGGTTGTTTTTTATAATATGTTTTCATACTTTATGGAACCAACTGAGCCTATAAAAGAAATTGTCTTTTTTGTTTAGAAATCTTCTCTATTTTCTTTTGTGTTGGTTGTCTTGTTTGTGGAAAGCTCGCTTTTAGCTTGTGAATGACCTTTATTAGTTTGTCGGATTGAAGCCCATTTTGATTAATATATACATGTTTTTGATTAATATCAGTCTTGCTAGCTTCTGCATGATTTCTACATGATTCCCTGACATTGTTAGCAGGTGAAAGGCTATTTTTTAAGTGAAGAAATCACTCTTTTATTTACAAATTTGTAAGAAACTTGCCAGAATGACTTGGATTTTTTTCTTAAGTCAACACTCTTTTCATGGAAGGTCATCAACTCCTTTTTCAAGTCAAACACTCTTTCAGTGGAAGTTTATCAACTCCCTCCCTTATAGAATCTTTCTTTGTGGAATTTCTCTATGTACTAGTCTCCAAGTTTATTTGTCTTTAAGTTTTAAGAGGCTAAAGAGTCCCTTCAATGCCTTTAATGCTTAACACTCATGTTAAGCCTATTTGCCAACTGCGTATGATATCAGTCTCTCTACAGTCTCCACAATCCACCCTTACTTTCTGTATATGAATTCAATGACTAGATTATATTTTATCGATATTAGCGAATCCAATCCCATGTACAGCTTTGTCATGATTGATTTTACCATTGTCTATTAAAATCCAATTAGAACTCTTTAGTTGCTTCAAAAATTGTTCAAGATGGATATTTGATTTGCTATTGAGTCTTTTGACTATGGAATTGTTAGTTCTATTTGTTCTTCTTACTTATGAATCATTATATATAGCATTTTTTAAGTGTCATATTTTATTTTTAGCAAATTTAGATGTTTGTTTTTAAACTGGCTGTCTTTTATCTTACAGTCTTTCTTTTAACATTTTATGCACAGCTTGAATCAGCTCCTCATTCTTCTCTAGAACTTTTTGCATTATTAAATCTCAATTAATCATATTCTTAATGTTTATGTTTTTTTTTTCAAGCATATATACTTTTATTATGCTCTATTTCTTGAATTATTAGATATCGATTTTTTATCTGAGGTCTCCTATTTTGGTTGAAATCATGCAGTCCGTGAAACATCGATTTTAATAAAAAAAGTTAGTTTGAAAAAGATGATTATATAAATCTTATGATGGTAGGTTGAAAAATATTAGCACTTTTTGATGGAGTTTATATTTCACAAAGGACATTTTTCACTATTTTATTCTATCAAATTAGAAGTTATGCATTTTGTCTCAAGCTTCTTCCAATTTATATTTTTGTTTTACTAAAAGCTGACTTTAGTCTGAAATTATACAAAATAATAATAATATCAATTGAACTACGATTATTGTGATGTCTTTAATGAACCAACTTGAGAAGTAGACGCTTCACTAATTCTCAACACAACATGATGCTTGTTAACAACATGTAATGAATAGAGCTCATAAAACTTCTTTTCTTGCTATCCATGCTTTCAGTTGCAATGCGTTGTCGATCGTTAAAAGTTGTTTGAAATTTTAAAGTTATTATATAGGTAATGTATAAAATATGTCTTGGATTTAAGAAAATATGTATATATTGATTTGAAAATAATATTTTAAATTTGAAAATTGAGAATGGATGAATCTCATTCATTTAGTAGTTTCAATGAACGAGCACAATATCGCAAGAGATGCATCTACCCGAAGAATAGACACACTACTTGATGATACTGATCGATCAAATAAACGACAGAATTTATGACATCCGTTCTGGTCTATGAACCTTTTGTGTTGACCGAGAAGTTTCCCTATTTAATACAAAAGAATTAAATAGGGTTTATATTACCTGGGTTTTTAAAAGTTCTCTATAGAGGCAAACCCCTATAGTCAATTACCCTTCAAATGACCGAAGTCACCTGAGAGAACTCTCGATTTAGATCAGAGGTATCTATATTAATGAATTCAGAGGATAGAGTTTTCAAAGTAGTGTGGTAATAGGAAGTCCAACAGGTGAGTGACTCAAGATTGGAACATATTTTTTTTACAGGAATAAAAAAAAAAGAGGAGTAAGGGATGACACGGATCCGAGTAAACCTCGCTGGCATCCCAGACTATCCTATTGTTGGGCTTTAAATTTTAAAAATGAATTTATTTAAATTTTAGTCTTGTCGATTAATTATAGGAATTACATTTGCACAATATTTGATTATGCAAATAACCTAGAAGATAGGAGGATTTACGTCGTGACGAACGACGACCTCGGAATCCTAAAACGAGTTAGGGCTTATATTGCACAACATAGTAAAACAAAGGCCTAAAAGAACATGTGGAGATTTATGTCGCACTACGCGGACTACCTCGAAGTCCTATGACTTGTTATATAAACTAAGTAATGGTTTTGTTGATGTAGACAAGTTTTGTTTTTAAAAATGGTCGTGTTGCCCTCGAAATTTTGCTCCGTACTCTATCATGTAGCAATGTTGAAGTTTCAGGTTTAAAGTGGACATGCAATTGTTGGGTCGATGTTTTCTTTTTTTTAGATGTGTACTTTACAGTAAACAGGGGCAGTAGTGACAATTTGCCAGTAAAAGGAAAACAGTAGTAGGCAAGTAGGAGTATGCTACAATAAAAGTAGAGCAGTGATAGCAGTAAGCAAGAGTATGCTACAATAAAAGTAAAACAGTAGTAGTAACCGGGAAGGTGCAAAAAAAAAACACTGTAAACTTTAATTACCTGAACGCTTTGCTATTTCTTATTATATTTCCAGCAAAGAAAGGATTAACAGCATAAACAAAGTAGCAGCAAGTAAAGAAAAAAAGTCCAGTATCCCGAGTTACCTGTGAAAGATGAAACTTAAAATAACATGCGACAAACCATAAAGCGAGAAAATTTGGAGAGAAATCCGTGAGATACTCGAAAGAAATCAAAATAAACCGTAGAAAATCGAAAGTAGTCCATGGGAAACTTTAAGGAAAGCCATGAAGTACGGGCTAAAAGGACCGTAAGCATGATGGTGGGGAGGACTCAGAATCAGGATCCTGTTGTCAAAATCAAGACTTTAGGAACCTAACGAATTACCATGCCTGTGTGATCCAACACTAAGTAAGAATGTTCCCAGTCTAACCGCTACAGGAGGAGGAAACTCCTAACCTGGTTCACACGACTGACCCATGAATTTTCTCTTTTAATAAAATGTTTCAAAAAGATTTCATTTCATTTTTTTTATTTTTCTTTAAAAAGGAATTTTTGTTTTATCATTCATATGAAAGAGATTTTTGATATTTTAAAAGTGGATCAGTCATATTTTAGAATGCGGATCTCTCATTCTCGTAATGTCACTGAGCCAGGATCTTGCTAGGACCCTCTCAAACATGCCTAGGTGGTTCTTTCATCACTTGTGTACCTAACCACGAACCATCATACTTACAGTCTTGCTTGATGGCCCACATATAACAAATGACTATACATGCACATTTATGCTTTGTACATAAGCGCAAAAGACTCGGCCAAAAAGCAAGAAAAGAGGTGACGAGCCGCCTAAAAGAACGGCAAAAGGAGGTGAGTCGTCCCTCAAAACCATGGGAAACAAACCCAAAACCCCGACGACTCCTATCCTGACAAACTTAGCTAGCATCTATCAAATGTAAGACCCTGACACCCCTCGCAAAGTCTAAGACCTGAAAATTAAGCACAATTTTAAAAGAACAAAAAGGTATTGTAGAGGACTCCCAAATCTGACCACCTGGGACTGTCTAACTTCTTAGTTATCCTTGCTCCGAATCAAATATGCAAGCTCAAAACCAAGATTCACAGACCCCACAACCGAGCCCAACATTTCACAGAACCGAGCTTACAACAAGCCCAAAACAATTGCCAACTCGAGCTAAAATCGAGCCCCCCACATAAGGTGCAAGAGGGTGCAGCCATAAGGTAGTTAACAAGCTCACAACAGGACCGGCACACAGGACCGAGCCACCACCTGTTCAAAACAAGGCCAGCCCAAAGTCAAGGAAAACAACAGAACTGAGCCTCATATAAAGTATAAAGGGGGAATAATCACAAGACATAAAAATCAACAAACCAAATAGCTACCAGGCCCAAAACCGGGCTATGAAACAACACTAAACTGAGCCCCCATTTGCTCAAAAACGGGGCCAGCACAAAGGCAAAGCCGAGCAACTAGCAGGCTCAACACAGGGCTGCCAATAAGCTAAAACGAATTGTATTAAAGTCAGAGAAACCGAGCCATCCCAAGACTCAAAAATAGAGCCAGCACAAAGGTAAAACTGAGCATTTAAGAGGCTTAAAGCGACACCATAAAATAACACCAAACGGAGCTCAAGACAATCCAGTAATCCTTAGACATACAACACCAAAATTGAGATCCCATCAAAACCCAAAGCCGCAACACATGACAACCCAAATCGGGCCTAAATAGCCGCCAAAACTGTTGCCAACATGTAACAAAATAAGGGCCACACAAGGCCAAAATCGAGCCCCTAGCAAGCTGAGAACAGGTGGGGCGGCAAGCTGAGAACATCCAAACAGTAAAAAAAAAAAAAAAAAACAAAGCCCTATATGAAGAGTGCAAAAGGGCAGCCATAGAGGCACTTAAAGCAGAAGAACCGAGCTCCCAAATGATGCAAAATGGAGCAGCCATAAGAACATTAAACAATAAAAACCAAGCCATATTTAAGCATACATAGGGGCGGCCATAGAGGCAGCAAAACCAAGCCGGGTAAGACCAAACCAAGTATCATGGAGCCCTAAACTAACATACTAAATTTTCTCCACCTTTCATACTATCCAAACAACATAACTTTCCTCATGTGTAATAGCAGGACAATGAAGTAGATAGGGGGGCAAATTGAAATAGTAGAGAGAGCAAGTATTAAGGTAAAAGGACCCCCAAATAACATTTAGATCATTCCAATATGAAAGCTTTAACACATCCTTACACATGCTCAACATACCTCAACTTGAAATGAAAAGAGTAGAGCACAACTAAGTAGCCATGATATGTTAATGATGCTTAAGAATGATGTTAGTGTGAGGCTTCCCCTCTCATCCTCCTCTCCACCTTTTCTACTTTTCTTATCTCTTTTTTTTTTTTTTTTTGTTTTTTTTTTTTAAGTAAGATAAATCAACTCAATATTCAACATCAAATAACATATCACACTTAACATGCACAAAACCATGCCTTAGGGTAGGGAGTAAGAGAGAAGGAAAGACCACATCCATGTGCATGCACCTCATAAAGAGGTAAAGCTCCAAGGCCTTCAAGTGAAACATATCAAGCTCAAAGAAATATTAGTAAAGAGGAGATGTAGCGTGCCATTTAAAGCTTCCAAATGAAACATATCAAGCTTAAAGAAGGACTAACAAAGGGAGGCGTAGCATTGCTTTTTAACCCCCACTTCTCAAAGCTCACCACTAAAGTCACACATTTTTAAATGCCACTTTCCATTGAGTAAGTAATGATAAAGTATGCAACAAAAATAGGAAAAGAGAGAGTAGAGAAAGAGATTGCTAGTCCAACTTTTCCATCCACAACTTCTTAAAATAAATCATGCCAAATCACGGAGCTAAACAAGCTCATACCTTAGTGAGGAGATAGGCAACCAAGCAGTGAAGAGATAGGCAACCAAGCACCAAAACCGAGCAACTAACAGGGAGGCTGCAAGAAAAGCAATCCCAATTCGAGCAGCAAGTGGCTCGGTGAGCTCAGGAGGAAGAGACGAAGCCTCCACACTTCTCACTCACTCACACACAGAAGATTAAGCAGGGAGTAGGAGAGGAAAAGAAAGACAACACTTCCCCCTCTCAAGAGAAATTCAACCTCAAGAAAATTCCGACCCTAAGCAATCTCTAGAATGAAGACTAAATGGTAGGGTAAAGGGAAAGAGCCAAGCTGTATTCACCCAAAACCATCCAAACTCACCCAGGAGCTCACCCATGCTTTACCGAACCAGGGACGGGTCAAACCGTCGCAACATGACAGGGAGAGGATTGAGAGGAGGAAGAAACATTGGGAAGGAGAGAAGAAATTTCCCCATTCGTGCCAAGTGAGAGGCGCAACAGACTTCAAATGCTCGAATAGGAAAGTCCAGGGCGTCGAGAAGGAGGAGCTCGGGCAGAGCTGCATAGGACGTCACCTCCTCTTGCGTGAGGAGAAGCCAAGGTACAGTGGGATGAGATGGGAAGAAGCCAGCAAGCTCGTTCGAACCAAATTAGGGCAAGGGCGCACCCTCCCGCGGGAAAAGGGACAAGACAGGCGCGGGACGAGCTAGGGAGGGTTGTGGGGAGGAGTGAAATAGGTTAAGGGTTTAAGAAATAAAAAAAAAGTTATTTATTAATTTATTTTATTTAAAAGCATCGAATCCGGGGAGATTTGTCCGTGCACAAAACCCTGGCAAAATGTATGACTTTCCCTAGCAAATTCGATATTCCGGACGCATCGGCGTAGTCAATTTTGCGATCCAGAGTCGTTTGGACAATATCGTCGACGGTCGGGTCGAAAGTCCGTCAAATTTGATCCTGTCTTGAATTTTGATTTGATGTCGATCGTCCTGACATTCTGACTTCATCTTCGATCCGTCGCAGAGTATTTGAAGGCGTCGAGGCCGCAGCTCAAGGAATTTATGCCTTTGATGGTGCAAAAATGTGCATGAGGCTGCCCTAAGATCCGGTGGTCCCATGGGGACTCTTTTTGAGTTCCTTACGTCAATTCCAACCTTCTATGAGCTAGAGTTACAGAATCTCGTGCGGGACTCCAAAATAGTAACTAAGTGGCTTCAAAAATTCTAAAACGAGGTGGGTCCCATTGCTAAGATCCTAAGATGGTCAAAGAAGAGGCCCTAAGGCTAGAGCCTAAATCCTAAGGAGGAAACTAAACCTCGACGAAAGTGAGGTCAACATGTGTATTTTCATATGTTTGTCTACAATGCATGTTAGTGAAAGTAGCATAGAGCAATATGACCGATATTTGTCAAATTTAACTTCCACCTTACTGAACACCAAAAAAGTAGAGGCAATGTCCGACATATTATCAAAAATGAGTTGGGAGGAAACATATTTATCTATAGGGTAACTTGTACCTAAAAATATTTCTCAAGCTCATGTATCAACTCTAGCTAGCACGGCCCACAGCCTAACAAAATATTTCACCAATTTCATCTACCGATAAAAGAATGAGTTTTTTTCTTAAGAGCCTGTTTATATGAATTACAACAAGATGATGAAAGAGTTTGCATTTGGGACTTGATAATGAAGGCCCATAGAACAAGGGCAAATATAGCAGTTTTTAAAACCTCTTAAAGCAACTCAATGCTGCAGATGAAAAATTTCTCTCAAGCTAGAATTTATCAAAGAAAACAAATGGTTGATAGGTTATAGTAGTAACTATTGAGTCAACACTTTAAGAGTCAAGAGATAAAAAATTCAAGGGCAAATGCAGCAATTTTTAAAGGTTCTTAAAGCAATGCAAAGCCGCGGATGAAAAATTTCTCTCCAGCTAGAATTTATCAATGAAAACAAAAGGTTGATGGGTTATAGTAGTGACTATTGAGTCAACACTTCAAGAGTGAAGAGTAAAAAACTCATCATAATACAACATAAAATTTGAGTTGATTAATTAATTTCTTAAAACATAGAAATAAAGAGATTCATGTGTATTGCGATGAATAGCTACTACTATGATTTTTTCATATTAATAGTGAAAAGAGAGGAGGACAGCCGGGAGGGGTGTAATTTACCTGAAAATATGACATTAGTACGAAAGAGAGGCGGGATGAAGAGAAGAATTTAGTAAGAGAGATGACGGGTGCAAAGCAGAAAAGAGGTGGTAAAGTTGCAGAGAGCTGGAGAAACAATAGAATAGAGGGACCACAAAATCATGAGAACTAAAATGAATGCAAGATCTGGGCCTCAGAATTCAGGTTTTTGGATATCAATAATATTTAATAATAGCTATTAAAAATTGATTCGCTAAAAAAAACACACCCAAGGATTCGATCTTGGTTACGTGGGACTAGAATTTTTGCCAATATTGCCACCCCATATAAATCATTTGGCCAAGCAAAATTTTTAGTCAAAATATGACAACTAAATCAGCTGTAAATTAATGTTAGATTTTATTTTTTTTTATATATCGAAATAGCTTTGAATTGATTTTGAGCATTATCAAGACGATCAGCCAGTAGCGTGAAATTGGATAGAGGATAAGGTCAATATTATGCTTATGGCTTAGATCACTTGTCTTGAGTAAGAGCTGGATCCAAGCATAAAATCAAGTCTATCTTCAAGAAATTTTTGTTCTTCCAGCTAAACTCTTAGCAGAGATGGTGTTTTCTTGATGTGCTATATGAAATAAAATGACTATTCTTGTATA
Source organism: Papilionanthe hookeriana x Papilionanthe teres (assembly GCA_022702705.1). NCBI lineage: Eukaryota > Viridiplantae > Streptophyta > Magnoliopsida > Asparagales > Orchidaceae > Papilionanthe > Papilionanthe hookeriana x Papilionanthe teres. The sequence goes on along the minus strand of CM040439.1, from coordinate 60,235,778 downwards.
GAAATAAGAACTACTTTAATTACTTCAGCTATTTATTAAGTCATAAGAATTCGCTCTTGGGATATAAGAATTTTCTATGCATAAATCATTATATGAATTAAAAATATTTTTTCATAAAGTCAACAATAAAATAAGTTGCCATAGAAAGTCTAAATTTTGAATCTCTTTATTTTTAGTTCTCATTCCCTCTAGGACGCTTTCCTGTTATTTGGTTATGTTTTTATTTGCTTATTGTTTATTATAGTCAAATCATTTATTCTATCACCTGTCCTAGTTTCTTCTATTAAAGAATTTAAGTATTGGGATATTTAAAGGAGAACCAACAAAAATTTTTGTATTTACCAGATACCATGTATGAAAAATGAATTGACAAACCTTTATGTTTTTTGTGGTTCAAAAAAAATCATCAGGCATTTAACAAATCTTTGAGAATGGAAGTTGATGGTTTATTGTGCTTTTTAAGATTTAGAGTGTTATTATAAATAAAAGTACATGAATGGTAGTTTTATAAATTAGTTAGATTTTGTTGATGAGCATGTAATTGCACAATAATTTTTGTTCTTTTGTATTTTCTACTCTTTTATCTTGTTTACGTGTCATTCTTGGTAAGTTCTTAGATATAAGCATATTTATTTTCAACTTTGTTCGCTTTAAGATCCATACTGAAACTTTAGCCCTTATGATTGCCAGTTAACTTAATTAGTAAAGATTTTCGAATTTGTTGCAAAAGTTTTCGGATGAAATTTCTCCTGCATCAAATTTGTAACTAAGCAGTCTAATTTTAGAGAAAATTGATAAAGAGACTATCGGCAACAGGTTTGTCAAGCATTTCCATCCCAAAGTTTAAAAAATGTAAAATTAGTCTCTAGACTTGTTTAATTAGGGGTAAAATAATCCTCATTATGACTATTTCAACCCAAAATAAACCTGAGGACTAAATTGACACTTTATAAACTCACAGATTAAAATAACCCCAGAGAAAAAAATCAGAGGATCATTTTTGAGATATTTCTCAAAAAAAAAAAAAAAGAGAGAGAGAGAGAATAAAAAGCCTAGTTTGTTTAGGTTCCATCTTTCACTAATTGTTTCAGGTATTAATTACAAAAATTGGGTTATTGTGGTGGAATGTTCACTCTTGTCATCCATGTTCTTTGACTACAAGTTTCTTTTACCCCTAGTGTCAGCTGTAATTAATAGCTTCATACCCCTTTAAAATCATGATTTTTTTGTGAATTGTCATTGAAATTTTTGCAATTGCTGGCTCTGAATGAATATTTTACGGTTTTTGAATTGCACTTTTGCAGCTATATATCATCTAAAACAGGAAAATGATAAATTTAATTTCTTGCATTTATTCTGAGAAATTTGCACATATATCAGGATATGCTGTGATGATGAGGAGGAACGAGCAAGCCGAAAGGTCCTAAGAGGTTGCTCTCGATCACCTTCCTGCAAAGGTTGCACCAATTGCGTCTGCTTCGGCTGCCAGATCTGCCGCTTCAGCGAATGCAGCTGCCAGATCTGCATAGACTTTATCAGAAATGCACACACTTGAGAGAGGAAGCCCTTCATAAATTAGCATTGATTCTTTTCAGCATGGGTTACAGACCCCATGATTGAGCCATAATGGCTCCATTTATAGAAACTCATTGTTTCCGCAGCAAACTATAACTTTTTAGTTGTTGAGAATTGAGTAATTTTTTTTTCCATTTTATGGCCATCTTAAAGCTGCCTGAGAACTTTGTCAATGTTTGAAATGGAAGTCTGAAAATTTTGGAACCAGGAAGCTTTGAATGGCTTTTATTTTCTTATCTTGCCTTCGTTTCACTTATTTTTGAAATGGTGAGATCTTATCGGTGTGTTTGGCTGCAGGAAGGATTTAAAGTTGGTAGGTTTTAGTAAATCCGTCTATTTGTTGGATTTATTAAATCGAGATTTAACATGAATTGAAGGAAAAATTCAGACTTTAAATTCAAAATTTCATAAATTCATAGAAGTTGCATTTTCTTATGTTTGGCCGGTTTTAGTAAATCCGATGGATAAATTGGCGCTGCCAAACACCCACTTTATTTATCTTTTATATTGTGAACTGTTAAGCTTGCATATGGCACGTTGCTTGAAGTATTTTAAGAATTTTGTATATTTCTTGTGAAAGAGGATGAGAGTGGTCTTCAACTCCACATCCATAGATTCTATATTGTTTCAATGCAAATTTTCCCAATTTCTTTCTGCTTGCCATTCCCTTTCATCTTCTACCTAAATTGTGCTTTCTGCTTTCCAAACCAAATCTTCTGATGCTTGCTGCATGCTCTGAGACCATCCTCCATTGAGACTTTTAACAGAATCCACCAGATCAAAAAAGAAACAAACTTTTGAAGCAGGGTATTCCTAGAATATTCTTTTTTTACATATTCTTGCTTGATTGAAAGTGGACGTTGCTGCCTTACCAGTGGCAGGTTTCCTTGGGCAATGTTTGTGATTAATTTTGTTTTATTTTTTATTCTGTTTTAATTTTTATCTTGTTTTAAAAGTATATTTGTCTAGTGTGTTTTTCATCTATTTTTATGTTCTATTTTTATAAACAAATTTTAGTGTTTTTAAAAGTATCCAAAATAATTTTTAGGATTTAGAATGATTTTAAAAAGAACCATATATTAATTGAGAAGGATTTACATACATCACATTCAAAATATTTAATAGTATAGAACTTAAACTCTTATTTCACGTATAGAACTTAAACTCTTATTTCACTCCGTAGCGAAATCAAATCACTGCTTTGACATTCACCAAGAAGCCTTTTTAACGTAAAATTTTTTCATTCGAAGTGTGGACACAGTTTTGCATGTGGACTTCAGTAATGTCATCGGTATGGTATAAAAATGATTTTTTTTATGCTTGATTCAGCTCACAATAATTTTGATGCTTCGAAAATGTAAAACCCGTCGTTTGGACTGTTCAGACTTTATTTTAGAATTATTTTGGAGTTATTTTAAAGTTATTTTAAATTATTTTGGAGTCCAAAATAACTTAGACTCCAAAAAAACTCCAAAATAACTCATAATAACTCAAAAATAATTCACAAATAATTTAAAATAACTCCAAAACAACTTAATCACTTCAAAATAATTTAAAAATCTCTCCAAAATAATTCAATAACTCCAAAGTAAAGTCTGGCTAGTCCAATTAATGCGTTTTACTTTCTCAGATTGCTGTAGTCCGGGTGAGACGTAAAAAAAAAAAATTATTTTTTAAATATTTTATAAGTCCGATGTAGCTAACATGCTACAGCGAGCATGTAGCTCTTCCCGCAAAAATTTTTTCCCTTAACGCCGGATGCCACTCCACTCATCGGAAAAATATTACGTGCGTACGTGCGTAGTCCGGATGTAATATTTTCCGTGCTATTGTATTTATCACCTCCGTCCCATCTCCGCTTGTAACCGTGCCTCATCTCTTCGTCCCGTGCGCGGTACCTGCTTCTATTATGTTTGTGAGCTTACGGAGGCAAACGGCTAAAGCTGTGTGAACTGAAGGAGAGAGATCAGTGAACGTCGGTGGATCAGCTAGAGGTGGCCGCTGCGGGAATAAAGAGTTGGGGTTGTGCTGTGGGTGCATAGGAGAATAGGTTGGTGGGATTTTGAGTGCCGAAGCACCGCCGAATTGTGGTTTGGTGGGAAAAGACGCGAGGCGTGGAGGTCTCTGATTCGTCGTCCAAACTCCCCTCACATCAACTTTTTTGCAGCGCCAAAACCAAAACCCACTAACTCTTGTATTTCCCTTAGAACATGTATCTTGATAGAATTTTTTATGCCTTCCAAATTCTTTTTTCTCTTGTGCAGTGTAGAGGCTCAATTATGGTGTTGAATCTTGATTTACCCAGATGGCATGCCTAGGGAATAGAGCGTTTGACCAATAAGAGAGAGAAGTTGCGTGCAATAAAACCTTGATTGGTAGTCCAAAATTTTCCCCACCCTCAATATTTCTGACTATTTTTTTCTTTTTAGTGGTTTCATTTTGGACGTACACGAGAGACGGCGCTAACTGGCCTCAATAGCAATCAGAATCTTACCCTTAACAGCCGTTGCAATTCGAAATCAAACCCATTTTTTATTACGAAACTACGAGCAAATAAGGCTTGGAAAGAAAAAAACAAAGCCAAAGATAATAAAACCACATTTAATAGATTTGTATTTGATAATCTCAGGTTTGGAAATGTAGGTGTGTTATTATAGCATTAAATGTAGGGTGTTTATCATAGCATTAAATGTAGGGTGTTTATTATTTGTATTTGACTTTTTTTGTCATTTCCTTGTTGTAGTCATCACAATCAAAGAGCAAGAAATTGATGAACTTTAATAGATAAATAAAAATGAGTCAGCGTGAAACTCGAGGACACCCGGGGCAAAGGGAAAAGGGAAGGCATGATCCACCGAAGCCTATCAAGGACAAGCCTAAAGTTTTGACATGTCTTCGAAGAGTAAAAAAGAATAGGGAACTAATGACGTAAGGCTCCAAGAAGGCTCACCAAAATCATGCTCAGCTGAACCAGGGAATCACTTGTCATTCCGGCTCACTAACCGCCATGCCTAGCAGCCACTAGGCTCATTAGCTGCCCAACTGCACTCATAAGATTCATAATTCTTATTTATGTATGGAACGAAATGCCACTGCCTAATCTATGTATCCTATTGGTACAATATGTAAACATCTATCAACCTAATCCTATGAATAACAGTCTCTCTCTCTCTCTCTCTCTCTCTCTCTCTCTCTCTCTCTTCTAACACTCTATTCCTTAGGCATATCTTTAGGATAAATCTAAATTCAGCACATGGCTTATGAAGTATCTTGCTCACTTTGGTATCTTCGTTAGACCGAACAATAACAAAAACAATTTTATTTGGGAATTCGATAATATTAAAATTTGAAGTTTGAGATTTTTAAGTAATAATATTTTACGTGACATGTATATAAAAACCACTATTTCAAATATATCAATTTTGGTGCTCTCTCTCTCTCTCTCTCTCTCTCTCTCTCTCTCCTAACACTTTACTTCTTAGGCGTGTCATCTGGATAGAGCCAAATTATAATATGGCTTATGAAGTGTCTTGCTCACTTCGGTATCTTCGTTAGAACGAACATTAACGAAAGAGGTTTTATGTGTGGATTCCATAATATTATAATTTGAAGTTTGAGATATGTAAGTAATAATTTTTTACGTGTCATGTATATAAAAAACACTATAATAAAATATGTGAAATTTATTTTGTTTCAAATTAAAATATAAACAAAATAAAAAAATAAAAAAATAAATGAAATGGGTTCTACAGCTCTTATGAAAAAAATGAGTGAATTTTTATGGCTGCATACCATAAATCCAAAACTCAAAAAACATCGATAAGGCTTCTTCAAACCCAGAGCAACAATAGGCTGTAATCATAAATTTTCAAAAAAAAAAAAAATTGTGTTTTTAATAGTTTATGCGCTGCGTTATATGAATTTAGGTCTTTTCCGACAGTCACAATCTGTTGGTTGTTATAAAGAAAATCATTGGTTTTAATGTTATCGACTATTTACTAATGATTTTAAGCTCATTGGTAAAACACTTGTTTGTAATTACAAAATCGACCGATATTCCGACGATATAAATGTATCGACGGTTATCCAATTATTTAATGTCGTAGCATTTCTTGAGAAAATTTAAGTCGTCGGCAATCGTCAGTTCGTATAATTAACGGTTCATCTGTTGGTAATAGTGATGACATACTTGTCAGGAAATGTTGCAACCGTCAGTTTTTTTAAGCCGGCAAAACTGTCGGCTATGTGTCGTTTTTTATAACTAACATGTTAACTGTCGGAAAAATATCGCGCTCATCATTTTTTGTGTGATGCATCTTACGTCGTCAATTATGTGTTGGTAAAAATGTTGATCGATTAACTGTCAATTTTGCTTACGGATAAGTTTAGAACAGTCGCAAAACCGACAATAAGCTGTTAGAAAACTGTAGCATATGTAAAAGAAAAAACAAATTATTTCTTTTATATTTATATTACCACACCTATTATCACAACATTTCACATACAATTCCAAGAATTTAATGAAATAACAAAGCTGTCAAACAGTAGATTATCCAATTAATTAATTAAATAAACAAAGTGTATTTACCCTAAAATATATACTTCTGTGTTCACTAAAAGAATATATGTCCAAATGTACATAAACATAAAAAAAAGAATAATGCCCATCCTAATCATCCTCTCTATGTCTTCAACCTCATCCTTATCATCCTGTGCCACTTCCTTCTTTTCCAATACTGTCCTGCCTTGACATGCTCTCTTATCCGCTGCCAGAGGGAATCCAACTCAGCCTTCAGCTTGACCTCCATGTTAGCCTCCAGCTTTTAACTTATTTGGGAGAAGCGAGCCTTCATCTTAGCAGAGAATGCCCAAACACGACTGGATATCTCCTCATCTTGTATGGTAGAGATAGAAGTTGCAGATGCACTAATGGAGGGGAGAGCGTCGTAGGCAAACCCCCGCGATCCAAGCTAATAGACTCGACCCTTCTCCTTCCCTCTAGTAACCTCCCTCCTCTAGCAACCTCCCTCTACAGGTCGTACTCGGAAGGATCACACTTGGGGATTGAAATACCTCCCGATGCTTGGGATCAGCTCTCATTCAGCTGCTGGAATATCCCCTACAAACAAAAGTAGTTTCATGCAGTTAAAGCTAGTCTGTATTAGTATCAAATTACTATGGCTCGTCAATTACTTAGGTCACACGAAATCTATCATCGATCTATGACTTGTTGGACAAACACCTGTGTGTGTGTTCACGTACATCAACGGTGGACGACTCTCATCCAATGTCCAAAGTCTGTCCATAAAATTGATGGTATCCGGGAGGCTCATCGCCACTAACACCCTCAATTCTTATGTTGTTTAGATGTCGGTTGTACGTTGGTGTCGTTGTCGAGGAGTCACCACTCTGTTTTTCTATCATATCACCCTAATCCCCAAGTAATCTTATTTTTCTAGATCATGAAAGGATCCTTATATATTAAGAAGCTTGGAAAAAAATGAAAAGGGTCGATGAAAATAGAAAATAGTAGAAAAAGAAAATGTTGGGATTGTAGCAAACATTATGGGGAAACCATAGAATGTCTAATTATAGAGATTCTCGTATAAAAATCACCACATGGAAAATCAAATAACCACAGATTTTAGGTATGATACCTATTCTGAGTTCTTTATTCTCCTATAAGATAAAGCTTCCATAGTTAATTACATCTTAAACAGTTAAGATTGTCTAAGAAAACTCCTGATTAATGTTAACATTCATTCTCTAAAAAATTTTAAGAGTTAAGATCAAGGAAAGAAACATCATTTTGATCCTAAGGGCAATATGTTTCTAAGTGTTACGCACTACCCTAAAGTTTTGGTTTTGTTTTTGTTTTGTCATTTTTTTTATTATTTTCATTTTATTTTATTTTTGGTTTCTCTTTTTTTTTTCTTTGTGATATTATTGTCGTTTTGGTTTTGTTTTGAAGTTTATTGCCCTGTCTTCTGAATGTCACCCTAAAAAACATAGTTGGCACACCCTAATAACATACAAAGTAAATTTAAAAATGGAACTTATCTTCAATCTGCATGGAAATTATAAATAATGAATCTCAATTTTATTTCTTAAAATTTCGATTTAATTGGTTAAATTTTAATTTTAAGACAAAAATTTTGATGCAATATGTGGTTGTTGATAAGATGTCCATGGTTACGTTATCCTAGGGTCGTCAGATGCCTTGATCTACTTAGTTCGAAAGATGTTTAAACCAGGACCGGAAGACTCTTATCAACAATCACATATTGCATCGTCCAAGAAATTCTTGTAGATCAAAACATATTATATTTCAAGTTGCATTCTGTGATCTTTGTTGATTAGAGTTTCATTTAAGTTTTAATATCTTTTGTTGGATTTTAAAGGACTTACGATTTGTTAGTCGATTAAATTCAGTTATTTTTTGTTTATTTCATTTTTAATTTAGGCTTAATTTAGGTAGAACCTAATGTTTGATATTACACAAATTCGATTTAGGTAGAATATAAAGTATAACGTACCTTAGGTTCAATTTAGTTATAACCTAATATATAAAAGGATTCAGGTTCAATGTTGATAGAACATCAGGTTCAATGTTATTTAGATTCAGTTTAAGTAGAATAAAAACTTTTAGTTTAGGATGTTACAAAGATTTAATTTGTTTAGAATCTAAAATTTAGGTTTAATTTAAGTAGAACCTAAGTAGGTTCAACGTTGGTATAACCTCAGGTTTGATGTCATTTAGATTCAATTTTAGTTGAATCTAAACTTTTAATTTATGATGTTACTTAGATTCAATTTGTATAGAATCTAAAATTTAGGTTTAATTTAAGTAGAACCTAACTATGATCATATGGTCTTGAGTTGATCAATTGATTGGGTTTGACCGATTAGGTGTTCAGGTAGACCAAATGGTCAATGTGGTCATCTTTGGGTCTAAAATTGATCAATTTGACCATAGTTTGACCAATTAGGCCTATGGTTGACCAAATTATGAAATTGGTGGTTATTGGATCCAAAATTGATCAATTTGACAAAGTTTGACTAGTTAGGTATATGGCTGATCAAATGGTCAATGTTGTGGTCATTGGGTCCAAAATTGACCATTTTGACGAAGTTTGACCAATTTGGTCTTATGGTTGACAAAATGGTCTACATGGTGGTCATTGGGTCCAAAATTGACCATTTTAACCAAGTTTAACCAATTTGGTCTCATGGTTGACCAAATGGTCAATGTGGTGGTCATTGGACCAAAATTGACCATTTTGACCAAAGTTTGACCAGTTAGGTCTATGGTTAACAAAATGGTTCATATGGTGACCATTGGGCCAAGGATGGATGAAATCAGGGTTTGCCATTGCTAATATGATCATTTTAAAATGTTATCTTGGTTTGACCCCAAAAAGGGTATATTGAGGTCAGTCCAATTTTTAGGGTTTTAGGGAACCCTAGATGAGTTCAAAGGGGTCAATATTGATAGACCTCCTCCTGAGATGCATTTAATGATCATAGTGATCATTAGGTCTTTCAAGAGGTGTCTGGGGATCTTAAGCCAGTGTAGATGGCTTCAGACATAGCTTGTCTTTGGATATTAATTTGAAGTCCTCATAAAAATGAGGTCAACAAATAGGCCCCCCATATCTGTTGAAGATTGAATAAGTATGCCACACATATTGGCATTGATCAAAATGATGTAGATAACTTACAAATTGTCAGCTTGTCGGTAGTTTTGAAAAATATAAAGTGAAACCATGTTAGGTATTTTATTGGATAGAGGAGTGATAAGATTATAAGAAAACCATGATTCTGTGTCAGGAAAGCCTTACATTCAATAGCCAAAAGAAAGGTGGGTGCCATACTCCATTAAAGGAGGTATATACCATCTTTTATGGATATCAAATGTCGGTATGTTAGACTTGGAAAGGAATGCTCGAAGGCTGATATCCTTTTCCAAAGGAAGTGCTAGAGGAAATCCATAATTCTGTTTAAGGAAAGTCGTACATCCAGTAATTAGAGAGAGTAGATGCCATATTTTATCTAAGGAGGTCTTACCATAGTACTTAAAAATGTCAAATGTCAATATTGTCAGTTTTAGGAAGGAATGTTAAAAATCTATGTCCTATCCCAAAGAAAAAGCTAAAGGAAAGCCATAACTCCATATCAGGAAGGTCTTTTATCCAATATCAAAAGAGAATATATGTCATATTCCATTTAATGAGGTCTTATAATATTTCTCAGAGATGTCAAATGTAGGTATGTCGGTCTTGGGAAAGAATGTTTTTAGAATTATATCCCATCTCAAAAGAAGAGTTAGAGGAAAGCCCTAACTTCTTGTCATGAAGGCTTTATATCCAATAACAAAAGCGAATAGATGCCATATTCCATCTAAGGAGGTCTTATATTATTTCTGAAATGTTAAATATTTGTATGTTGGTCTTAGAAAGGATTGCCTAAAGACTGATATTCTTTTCCAAAGAAAGTGCTAGAGGAAAGCCATAATTCGTGTCAGGAAGGCTTTATATATAATAGAAAAAGAGAATAAATGTCATATTTCTTCCGGGGAGGTCTTATACTATTTCATAGAGATGTCAAATGTCTGTATGTCATACTTGGAAAGGAATTCTTAAAGACTGATATCCTTTTCCAAAGAAGTGCTAAAGGAAAGCCATAATTTCGTGTCAGGATAGCTTTATATACAATATCAAAAGTGAATAGATGTCAATATCCATCTAAGGAGGTCCTTTACTATTTCTCAGAGATATCAAATGTTTGTATGTTGGTCTTGGAAAGAATGCTAGGAGGCTGATATCCTATCCGAAGGAAAAAGCTAAAGTAAAACAAGAACACCATATCAGGAAGGCCTTATATCCAGTAACAAAATATATATGTAGATGCACATAAAGATGAATATATTATTCTGAATTTTCTGCTGGGGATTTAATTTTATAAGTCGAGATATAATTCTCATGTCATTTAATATAATTATGTCAGTTTTATTTATAAGTGTTCATTTTGGCATTTTTGGATCTTCACAGACATGGTTGACAAGTGGAGATTTTTGTTTCTTATAGTAAAAGTCAAGTTCTTTTTATTACAGAGGGAAAATGTATAGTGATATAAAACACATCAATAGTACACAGTATTACATAAGCAGAGTGTCATGACAAATAATGTCATCGAAACGTCATAATAAGGCTGTCATATGACTTTCGTTATATTAGCAACCTTGGATATTATTAGACCAACCACGAATATCTTGCACCAAGATACAATTAGAAACAAGTTCCATCAAGTATTACTCAGGTGTTTGGATATTTACTGGGCCATGGTAATTCCAGAGGTTGCAGTCCTTCAAGTTCTGGTATAGGTTTGTAACCAACAAGACGCTTTTCAGGACACATTCTTCGTAATGTTATTTAAATTCATTGCCCGCGCACACTTGGTATGCAGTGTTTGGCCGCATCAGCTCCATTCCCTTATAGAACTAAAACTGATCTCGGTGGAAGGGGAAATTGGTAGGAACCATCGAACTCCCTAAGTCCTATAATTTGTATTTCTTCCAAACATAATAGAACATCTATTTAGAAGTAACAATGTAGAGAAATGTCTTTTGAAATCATGACTATCAATATGTTGTGCGATGCAATCTCTCTCTTCATAAATATTAATAATACAACTTTCACAAGCTAGATGACATTATATTCCATGTTACCAATCGCTTGATAATTTGAATGATTACTGTAAGCATCAGATCCACCTATTCATTTTTAAGAATCCCTGGAGGATTCCAGTTCTTATCTTTGGCATAGTTGTAACAACCTCCATATGGGATAGTCACTCGCTCTTTACCACGTATCCATTTTTTAGGTACTGAATACATTTTCTTTTTTATATGTCCAACACATCCAAGATCGCGTGCTTCCATTTCATGTTCAATGATATCTGCTTGTTCATCCTTATAAAAAACTCTAGTGACCAGTTGAATACCTTCAAGTATATTGATTGTCCAACCGTTACTACTCCTAAATTATTCAAAAGAGTGTCATTTAATAGTTTGAATGCTTCTCACTTCATCCTCGAAGATGATTTTTCTGTCGATTGATTCCTTTGATTTTGTAAGATCAAGTGTCGATACATAAGGAATTGGTGCAAAAATTATTCTTTCTATTGCTTCTTTTTCTTTAGGATCCAAAATTTTAACTCCTAAAATATGATATAACTCTTCAGGTGTATATTCGGGAATCAGGAATTCAAATACTGTGGTATCTTCCTCCATAGGTCTCGTGTCTTGTCCTTCCTTATCTTCAAGTCATTTAAGTCATTTAATTCAATTTCTTCTTTGAGATCGAGTCAATCCTAATGTTAACTTATTGACTCCAGCAATTGATGCTTCTACAATTCCATGTGTTGCAGCAACTACTACCAATTTTAATTTTTCGGTACCAATTTTCCATTTCTGACCTGTTATTTTTGTCGTTTTTTGAGTAATGTCAAGTTGTCTTGTTCTAAATTCCAATACATGCAATTTCCTTTTTGCTTCTTATTTATTGACAATTGTTAGCAGTGGTCCATTATGTAGTAACTTAACCCGTGTTAGATCGAAATCAAAATGGATTCTTGATCCTTTCTCAATGCATCGACAATCTAGTGCCAAACGTACACCACTTCTAAAAGTGAACAAAAGTCAGTTGTTCGACGTTTTCCTGTAAGTAACAAGTTAATGGAAACATATTAGGCTTATTTTAAATTTATTTTATTAATATGAAATTAATTTAATTTATTATCGAGAAATGATGCCCACAACACATGATATATTAACAGAAAGAGAAGTCGAGATATAATTCTGAATTTTTTGCTGGGGATTTAATTCTGAATTTTCTGCTGGGGATATAATTTTGAATTTTCTGCTGGGGATTTAATTTTATAAGTTGAGATCTAATTCTTATGTCATTTAATATAATTATGTCAGTTTTATTTATAAGTGTTAATTTTGGCATTTTTGAACCTGCACAGACATGGTTGACAAGTGGAGATTTTTGTTTCTTGTAGTAAAAGTCAAGTTCTTTTTATTACAGAGGGAAAATGTACAGTGATATAAAACACATAAATAGTACACAATACTACATAAGAAGAGTGTCATGACAAATAATGTCATCGAAATGTCATAATAAGACTGTCATATGAATTTCGTTATATTAGCAACCTTGGATATTACTAGACCAACCACGAATATCTTGCACCAAGATACAATTAGAAATAGGTTACATCAACTATTACTCAGGTGTTTGGATATTTACAGGGCCATGGTAATTCTAGAGGTTGCAGTCCTTGTAGTTCTGGTATAGGTTTGTAACCAACAGGACGCTTTTCAGGACACATTCTTCGTAATGTTATTTAAATTTGTTGCTTGCTCACACTTGGTATGCAGTGTTTGGTCGCATCAGCTCCATTCCATTGTAGAACCAAAACTGATCTAGGAGGAAGGGGAATTTGAAAGGTACCATCGAACTCCCCAAGTCCTATAATTTGTATTTCTTCCAAACATAATAGAACATATGTTTAGTAGTAACAATGTAGAGAAATGTCTTTTGAAATCATGACTATCAATATGTGGTGGGATGCAATCTCCCTCTTCATAAATATTGATAATACAACTTTCGGGAATACAACTAGATGAAATTATATTCTAGGTTACCAATCGCTTGATAATCTGAATGATTACTGTAAGCATCAGATCCACCGTTCATTTTTTAGAATCCTTGAAGGATTCCAGTTCTTATCTTCGGCATAGTTGTAACAACACCCATATGGGATAGTCACTCGCCCTTTACCACGTATTCAGTTTTTAAGTTTTGTTTAAGTTTTGAATAGATTTTCTTTTTTATATGTCCAGTTCATCCTAGATCGCGTGCTTCCATTTCATGTTCAACGATATTAACTTGTTCGTCCTCATCAAAAACTCTATTGACTAGTTGAATACCTTCAAGTATGTTGATTGTCCGACCGTTAATACTCTTAAATTGCTCAAAAGAGTGTGTTTAATAGTTTGAATGTGTCTCACTTCATCCTCGGAGATGATTTTTCTGTCGATTGATTCCTTTTATTTTGTAAGATCAAGTGTCGATACATAAGGATATGTTGCAAAAATTATTCTTTCTATTGCTTCTTTTTCTTCAGGATCCAAAATTTTAACTCCTAAAATAGGATATAACTCTTCAGGTGTATATTCAGGAATCGGGAATTCAAATCCAGTGGTATCTTCATCCATAGGTCTTTTTTCTCGTGCTTCCTTTTCTTCAAGTCATTTAAGTCATTTAATTCAATTTCTTCTTTGAGATCAAGTCAATCCTAATGTTAACTTAATGACTCTATTCCATGTGCTGCAGCAACTACTACCAATTTTAATTTTTCGGTACCAATTTTCCATTTTTGACCTGTCTTTTTTGTCGTTTCTTCAGTAATTTCAAACTATCTTGTCCTAAATTCCAATACAGTCAAGTTCCCTCTCGCTTCTTATTTATTGACAATAGTCAGCAGTGGTCCATTATGTAGTAACTCGACCTATGTCAGATCGAAATCAAAATGGATTGTTGATCCTTTCTCAATGCATCAGCAATCTAGTGACAAACGTACACCACTTCTAAAAGTGAACAAAAGTTTGTTGTTTTCGCCATTTTCCTGCAAGTGACAAGTTAATGGAAACATATTAGACTTAGTTTAAATTTATTTTATTAATATGAAATTTATTTAATTTATTATCGAGAAATGATGCCCACAAACACATGATATATTAACAGAAAGAGAAGTCCCAAAAATGATATTGATTTTCTAGAAATTCATTTCTTTCATTTCCATTATTATTTTCCCCAATTTACAAACGAGTCATCATTTTTCATGTCGCATAAAATTTTTTGAAGAAGTGCCCATTGATTGGGGGTAAAACTCTTTCTCATTAACAGTCTACCAACTGGTAGGATCCTCCCAGATATGTCTTTTGAACAACATACGAGCTCTCCAACAATGGTTCAAAATTTTCACCTATTTTTTGGTGAGCAAGGATAGGTCTTCGAAGAACTAAGACCAATTCACCGATTTGAAATGTCCTAGGTCAAAACAATTTGTAACGGGCTTGAATCATTTTCTCTTGGTATAATTCAAGATTTTATTGGGCGTGTAGATGCTTGCCTTCTAAATTTTCAAGTTCTTCAAGTAGTAATTTTGCATTTTCTTCTTCAGATATTTTTTTTGTGACTACAACTCTAAGAGAAAGAATCTGCACTTCAAATGGTAGAACAAACTCATAACCATATACCTAAGTAAACGGTGTTGACCATGTTGGTGTGCGATATGTAGTTCTATAGGCCCATAAATATTCGATCAATTGCTCATGCCGCTGTCTTGGACTATTAATTAATGGCTTTTTCAAAATTTGCACCAATGTTTTATTGAAAGCTTCAGCCAAACCATTGGCTTTAGGGTAATAAATTTTTGAATATCTCTAGTCTACTCCGTGTCTTTGGATAAAATTATTCATTTTTGTATTTTTGAAGGCCAGTCCGTTGTCTGATATGACTCTTTGAGGAACTCCGAACCTATAGAAAATGTGTGTTTTGAAGAAATGGAGAACTTGCTCTGCTTTGAATTCTCTGAGTGGTATCGCTTCCTCCCATTTAGAGAAGTAATCTGTGGCCGCTAAAATAAATCAATGACCTTTAGATGATGGAGGGTCTATAGGGCCCTCTACATCTGTGCCCTAACATTCAAATGTTCAAGATGCAGTTGTTGGATATAATACATTTGGAGGTTGATATAAAACCACTCCATTTACCTGACATTTATGACATTTCTTTGCAGTATCAAGACAGTTAGTCATCATTTTTAGCCGATAATATCCCATCCTTTTTATCTCATCTTCATTTTAGGTCTGGATTGGTGTGTACTGCATATATCTGAATTAACTTCATTAACAATTTCTTGAGCTTCAAATTGGTTTAAACATCTTAACCATATTTGGTCAAAAGATCGGCGGTAAAGAACATCATTTACCAGAGCATAGGACAATGTTCTTTGTTTAATTTGAGTTACAATAGAATATTTTTGGGTAACCTTCCGGTTTATAAATATTGAATAATTGGTTGTTGCCAATCATTTTATTCTTTGTTGATTACTATCACTATTGTATTTTTACCAACTTAATGTTGATTGTCAATGTCAATTTGAGTGAGAACCTGTCATCTTTCTATGAAAATTAGAATATCATCTTCTTCTAGGCAAGTTATGCACCAAAAATATGTTTGATTTTTCACAAAAATTTTATATACATTTTTGTTGATATTGCACTTTGAAGGAGGGTATTTTCATATTTTCTTACAGATATGTTGATTTTTGGCTTTTGGAGCAAAATGGAAGCAAAAAAGGATGAAATTTGGAGTCAAATGAGGCATTATTGGAAATTGCTCTGGTGTCAACGGTGCCAGGACTGGCATCGACGACACCCGTGTTAAGAAAGGAGGCAGAAATCTTGCCTGTACAATGATGTCGATAGGGTCAGGATGGGCACCGACGACGCCATCTAACAAATCATGGGCATCAACGACATCAAACTCCGGTTATGATGATGCCCATGACAGATATTGCAGCTTTTTGGCATATTCTATGTATTGGGACGATTTTTGGAAGGTTGCTAGAGTCATCTCTTGGGAAATTCTTTCCTGCACTATATTAGAGTGCTTTAATTCTAAAAAAGTGTAGAAGGTCGCTAAAAGTCACTGTAAGTGTAGATAGTCACCGTAGAGTCTTGTCACTGTAGAATATTGTCACTGTAGAGTATTGAGTGTTATTGTAAAGAGAGAAAGAGATTCAAAGGAACTTCAATAGATTTTCTTTGGAGAAGAGTTTCAAATAAGTTATGTCTATTAATTGTTATTTTTGTTAACATTCTTTTATAAATAAAATCTGTATTTTATCGTAACTTCCTTATGAATTTTGATTAGAATTCTTTGTCTTTCTCCTTGTAATGAGATATGTTAAAATAAAGAGATAGATTGGATATGTAATTTAAATTTTAAATACTTGTGATGATTTTACACTTCATACTTCATTTAGTTTTCGATCTGGCCAATTGTATTGTTAAAATTTTTAGTGAAACATATGATCTGAAAGGACTATGCGTTCTACAACAAAATGAGAATCACATTCAATTCCATGGATGAGAATCTAGTCCATTGGGTTGAGTGCAAATAATGAAGAGGAATCAACTTAGGAACGATATTACATCTTTTTATCGATTTGAAGGGGAATCAATATACGAAGCTTGGAAAAGATTTAAAGATCTTTTCGAAAAGTGTCCACACCATGCTTTACCAAATTGGTTAATAATTCAAACTTTTTACAATGGATTAATTGTATCTCTTAGATCTATTATTGATGCTGCTACTGGTGGATCATTAATGTAAAAATATTTTGATGAAGCATATTGTTTAATAGAGGAGATGGCTACTAATAATTTTTAATGGTCCTCTAAATGAGTAAATTCAAAAAGAGTAGCTAGTATCTATGATTCTGATGCAATATCTATTTTGGCTTCTAAAATTGCTGCAATATCTAAGAAAATAATCAATTTGGAATGAGCTATTTTCAAACACCTACGGTGTTAGAGGAAAATTAAGTGGGACAAATAATGAAATCTCAATCATCTTATGAGACTTTGAATGCCATAAATAATAGAACCAATAATTCTTAATCTAATTATTATAATCATGATAGGAAGAATCACTCTAATTTATATTGGAATAATAATAACAATTCAGTGAACTTTTTGGGAAATTCAAACAACCAAGGAAATCCTAACTATAGACCTTATTATCCTCCAGGTTTTATAAATAACTCACAAGTTAAGGAGAAGAAATTGTCTATACAAGAATTGGTATTAAACATGCAGAATCAATTACAGAGTCAAGATAATAAATTACAAAGTTAATGAGCTGTTATTAGAAATATTGAAAATCAATTGGAACATATTATGATTGCACTTAGTAATAGACCTTCAAGAATCCTTCCTAGTAATGTTAAAAGTAATCCAAAAGATCAGAATAAAGAGAAAATTAAGGCTATTCAACTAAGAAGTGGAAATGAATTTGAAACAAGAGTACAAAAAGAAATTGAGACTGAACAAAGGGTAGAAATTGAAATGAGTAACGATGATACATATCCAGATTTAGAATATCCAATTAAACCAATGAAAACTGCTGTAGAAAGACTTCCACCTCCATTTCCTCAAAGATTCAAAACAACAACAATGAGATAAAAAATTTTAAAAATTTTTAGAAATCCCTAAAAAATTAACTATAAATATTTCATTTGTTGAATCCTTAGAACAATGTCAAATTATGTGAAGGTTATGAAGGATATACTTTAGAAGAAACGAAAGTTTAAAGATAATGAGACTGTTGCACTTAGTGAGGAGTGCAGTGCAATTATTCAGAAAAGCTTCCTGAAAAACTAAAAGGTCCTGGTAGCTTTATTATACCTTATGCTATTAGTGAACGATTTTTTGGAAGAGCCTTATGTGATTTGGGAGCCAATATTAACCTCATGCCTCTATCAATTTTTAGATGGTTGGGTTTAGGAGAGATTTCCTCCACTACTGTAACTCTTAAGTTTGCTGATCGTTTGATCACCTATTCTAAAGAAGTTATAGAAGATGTATTGGTAAAGGTTGATAAATTTATCTTTCCAGTGGATTTTATTGTTTTTGATATGGAGGAAGATAAAGTAATTCCTATTATTTTGGACAGACCATTCCTTGCAACTGGAAGAGCTATGATAGATGTTAAAAAAGGAGAATTAACTATGAGAGCCAATGATCAAGCGTTAATATTTAATATATCTAAAGTTATGAAATTTCCCATAACAGAATAAGATAATGAATGTTTCGGAATGGAAGTTTGCGATTATCTGAGTAATGAGCAATTTAAGGAAAAGTTTAAAGAGAAACTAGAGAAAGAAAATTTGAAATATGAGGATAAGAATGAGAGGGAAGATAAAAATGTTGAGATAGAAAATGAAAAGTTATAATATGTTCAGGAAAGATTTGAGATTTTGGATATTACATAAAGTGATAAATAAAATCTCATTCCTTCAATATAAAGCCGCCTGAACTTGAAAGGAAAATATTACCTACCCATTTAAAATACGTGTTTTTTAGGAGATTCATCTACATTACCTGTTATTATATCCTCAGATTTAACTGAATCACAAGAGTAAAAACTATTAGAAACTTTAAAAATATACAAAAAAGCCTTTAGATAGACTTTAGCTGATATTAAAGGAATCAGTCCTTCAATTTATATGCATAGAATTCTAAAGAAGATTAAACCTAATGATGAAAGTAGTAGTTAAGAAAGAAATTTTAAAATGGTTAGACGCTGGAATAATATACCCTATTTTAGATAATGCTTAGGTAAATCCAATTCATTGTATTCTAAAGAAAGGGAGAGTGACAGTAGATGTAAATGAGAAAAATGAATTAATAACAACAAGACAAGTTAATGGGTGGCGAATCTGTATTGACTATCGAAAATTAAACGCTACTACTAGGAAAGATCACTTTCCTTTACCATTTCTAAACTAAATGTTGGATGGATTAGCTCGGGAAAAATATTATTGCTTTTTGGATGGATATACCGGCTATCATCAAATTCTAATTGCTCTTAAAGATCAAGAAAGAACAACATTTACTAGTCATTTTAGAATATTTGATTTTCGAAGAATGCTCTTTGGATTATGTAATGCACGTAATATTTCAAAGATGTGTGATGTTAATTTTCTGTAATTTAATTGAAAATGGAATGAAAATGTTTATGGATGATTTTTCAGTGTTTGGAACTTTATTCTAATTATGTTTAAATCATTTAGAAAAAATTTCAAAACTATGTGAAGAAATATATTTAGTTTTAAATTGTGAGAAATGTTAATTTATGGTTGTAGGAGGAATTGTACTTGGGCATAAAATTTCTGAAAAAATGGCATGGAAGTAGATCCAGCAAAAATCCAAACTATTGCAAAACTACCACCTCCTACCACAATGAAAGGGGTTATTTTAGGGCATGCTAATTTCTATAGGCGTTATATAAAAGACTTTTAAAAAAATACTAAGCCTCTGTGTTAACTTTTAGAAAAAGACAAGAAATCTAATTTTAATGAAGAATGCATAAAGGCCTTTGAATTGTTAAAAGAAATACTAATCACTGCTCCGATAATAGTTTCACCTGATTGGGAGAAACCATTTGAGCTAATGTGTGATGCTAGTGATTATGCCATTGGAGTTGTTTTAGGGAAAATATATGACAAGGTTTTTAAAGTAATATGCTATCATAGTAAAACTCTAAATGATGCTTAATTTAATTACACCACTACTGAATGATAGTTATTAGCTATTGTTTATACTTTTGATAAGTGTAGGTCTTTTTTAATTAGGGCTAAATGTATAATCAATACAGAACATTCTGCTATTAAGTATCTAATGCAAAAGAAGGATGTGAAACTAAGATTAAGAATTATCTGATTTTGTAAATGAAATTACAGAAACTTTCCCCGATGAACAATTACAAAGTTTTAATGGAAGGAATATACCATACTATGCAGGCATTGTAAATTATATTGTGAGTGATACTTTACCATCTGAATTAATGAAGAACCAACAGAAAAAAATTATTTATGACAATAAATTTTACTTTTGGGATGACCCATATTTATATAAAAAGTGTAAAGATCTAGTTATTAAGAAATGTGTGCCTTAAGAAAAAACTGAAGAAATGATTCAAAGATGTCATGATTTTAAATTTGAAGGATATTTTGGATATGATTGAATTGCACATAAGATTTTACAATCTGGATTTTATTGGTCTACTCTTTTCATAGATGTTAATGAATATATTAAAACATGTGATCAATCAATGAGTAGGAAATATTTCTGGAAGAAATTAGATGCCTCTGTATTATACATTGGAAGTTGAAATTTTTGATGTATGGGGATTAAATTTTATGGGATCATCTATTCCTTAAATTGAAAAAATATATATATATTAATTATTATAGACTATGTATCAAAATGGATTGAAGTAATAGCTATACCTAAATGTGATGCTCAAAGTGTTTTAGAATTTTTAGTGAAAAATATTTTTACAAGATATGGAATACGAGAGTGATCATTACTGATGAAGGATCCTATTTTAGGAATAAATGAATTGAGAAAGTTATAAATATTATGCATAGATTCTCAACTTCTTATCATCCCCAGACTAGTGGTCTAGCATAAGTGTCAAATTGTGAAATTAAACGAATTTGGGAAAAACTATAAATATCAACAAAGTGGATTGGTCTGCTGGATTAGATACTGCATTGTGGGCATATATAACAACTTATAAAGCTCATAAGAATGTCCCCATATAGACAAATTTTTGGAATGACTTAGCACATTCCAATAGATTTTGAACATAAACATATTGGGCTATTAAAGAATTCAATTTCAATTTGAAGGATGCTGGTTTTTGTTGCAACTTTATAAACATAAAGAGATAAAAAATGAATCTTATGATAATTCTAAAATTCATAAAGAGAAAATGAAAATATGGCTTCATCGGAAGATATCAAGAAAGAAATTTGCTTTGTTATATTATACAAGATTGATATTATTTCTGAGAAAACTTAAGTCTAGGTGGTTAGAACCATTTACTATTATTAAAATCTATCAATATGGAGCAGTTGATATTAAAGTTCCTAAAACTAGAAATATATTTAATGTTAATGAGCATAGATTGAAACTTTATTTTGAGGGCATAGAACACATTTTAAAGATGTTTTAATGTTGAGTCATCATGAGTAAAAATTGGATATGTCGGGCTGACGATGTTAAACCAAGTGCTTTGTGAGAGGTAACCCATAGTTATTTTTGTTATTTTATTTTGTTTTAGTTGTTATTGATGATAATATTCTAATTTAATATTAATTTTGATTCCTACACATTCTTATATGTCATAAGTCACGGCAAATTGGATTTTATGAAAGATTTGAAATTTATTTGGACCAAAGTAAAATGGTGTGCAATTTTGCTCTGGCGATGACAACATCATTTGACAGAGCATGCCGTCGATAGTGCCTAATTGCAGCACTAACGACATCGCGATTATGATAACGACCTGCATGCTTCTAAGAGTAGTTTTTGGCAGATTTGGACATAATTTTTGTCCTAATAACTCCCTAAACCTGTTTTTAAAGTCAATTTAGATAGGAAAACGTCAAGAGATTCACCAATGATGAATTCCATGACCTCCAATTTCAAAAAACTTCAAGGTATGAAATTTTCAATAGAAGAAAGTTCATCAGTTTCAAAGCACAAAAGCTTTACGATAAATTTCTAGTGAAGAAAAGAATAATCAAGGAAAGAGGTTTCGTGAATCAAGGATTGAGCACTCTAAGTACTCAAGTGGAAGAGATTACTATGCAAAGGCGTTGGGAAGTGTTGTGCTACACTACTGCTGCAGTAGTTATTTCAGTGGTGAAAGAATTTTATGCATATTTTCATGGAACCAACCAATGATTCATCTATGTTCGAGTCAGGTGGGTACCATTTACTCTTTCTAGGATAAATGATATGTTCATGATTAAAAGTGTTCCAATTTGCCATTACACAAATTTCACCCCTATAAGAGATTCATGAATGAAGTCTATCGATTCTTAACTGATGAAAATGAAAATTGGGAGACAAGAGATGATGGTATGATAATGTTAATATTAATATTGAAGCAATGGCATTTCTTCTTCGCTCTTAAATCCTGCATCAAAGCAATGATATTTCTTTATTTCAAAAAAATTACTCCCTACCATGAAAATTAGTAAAGTAACAAAGGAGAGTGCTTTCTTGAATTATTGTATTTTAAACGGGAAAGCCTATTGATATGAGTTCTATAATTGTAAATTCTTTCTTGGGCTTAATTGTGCATGGATCTACTTATGGGCTGAAGCATCCTTCTACCATATTCCTCCTTTGTAGTTAATCACAAGTGTTATATGAGCATTGGGAAAAAGTGCTTTTACCTTGGAAGCCCATGAACCCAACTGATTATTTTAACTGCATAGTAATTGGGGAGGAAAATGATCTGAACATTCTTATAGATCAACCATCTCAAAATTTGTCACCTTTACGGTCCCGCTTTCCTGATAGTTTGCACTCTATTTTGAAAAAGATCAAGAAAATAGAGAATGACGTTTAGAATATTATGTATTCAATTAATAATATTTTAGAATTATTTGATCATCTTGATTGGAGGATAAAAGAACATTTTGATCATACGGAACGCATTGAAGAAGGTATGATGTACATGTTTAAAAAAATGGTTGGATTGAAGAAGATATGACCGATGAATTTCCGTACCGACCTTTTTATAATCTATATGTGCATCATCAATTCATGGGAGACATTAGAGGAGAAGATAGTGTTGATGATGACAAGGAGTAGTGACTCACTTTTAATATGTATATAATTTTTAAGTTTAATAGAAACGGTGCCAAAAACTTGATCCCGTTTTAAATATATATATATATGATTTAATGATGGAATGTATAATGTGGATTCTACGCAAGTATACGTATCGTATCAAGTAATACAGGGCTCTAGTGGAGTCCTGGTTATCGATCCCACAAGGAAGTTTTTAACAGATTTGTTATCAGCTAAATTTAAAGGAGTTACTTACTAATATAGTAAACGGAAAAGTAACTAAAGCAAACTAAAGTAAACTAATGCTTGAAATTAAGTTGATTTAAATAATTCAGAAAAAAAGTATCATTCTCCTTGTTTTTAGAAAATTAAGTGAATGATGAATTTAAATAGAATTCTTGAATTGTATCGTGACAAATAGGAGCATTCCTATTCTTTACCCTTTGGTCCAGTGCAAAAAACATCGACTAATTCTATGTTTGATTACCGAATCTGCGGCTAGTCTGGGAGGATACCGGCCGCCACTTCGTAGCTCCCACGTTCCCCTCACCTGAGGGCTAACATCTACACTTCAGCTCTCAAACAATAGGACCAAATTGAATATTTTAGTCTGTCACACTAAAATGTCCAATTCTACGTCTGATAATTAATATTTCCCTATTTATTTGCACCCTCCTTCCAAGGTTTTTGACTTCCCTGAATATTGGATGTAATTTTTACTATAGTTTATAATTCAACATATTTTAACAACTCAATTGGCCAGATTGAAAATAAATTAAGTTTTAAGTAAAAATTATCGCAATTTATTTTAATATATTAGGTACTTCTATTTAATTTAATCAATCCGCATAATTTTCATAAACAAGGAGAAAGACTAAGAAAACTACTCAGAATGCATGGGAATAAAACAAAGCATGGATTTCATTTAAAGTTAACAACAATAATAAAAAGATACTTATCTAAATTTTTTCCCCAAGCAGACTCCTTGAAGTTCCTTTGACTTTTCCTTCTAGTACAGCAATCTTCTAAATAACACTCAAATAAACTAAAGAAACTCACTAATGAAAAACAACAGACACACACACTTAAGACACCAAAAAGAGACACTTAGACTCTCTAAATAGACACACCTAGACACTAGAATTCGGCCTCTATTTATAGAGGTAGGCAAAGGTCCAAGGGGTGCTTAAACACCTCTTCAAAAAGTGTCCAGGTTCAAAGTATTTGCATTTTGAACTGTCTCGCCGTCGGCGGGAAACGAACTCGCCGTCAGCGGGGCTTCTAGAAGGTCTTCAAACCGCGCTATCTCGCTATCGGCGGGGTCGGGCTTGCTGTCGGCAAGGTAGTTATAATTCCTTCAGAAATTCTCCTCATGATCTCGCCGTCGGCGGCCTCGATCTCGCCGTCGGCGACTTAGTTCAATTTGCATGAATTTCTTCCTTTTTGATCCAAATTCGCTCCATTTCATGCTTTTTGCTTCAATCACTAATAAATCTTCATTCCTGCAGTAAAATAAAGAAAATACCTTTCTTTAAAGTGCAATTTCATCAAAAATAAATAAGAATTTCTTAATGAATTTTTCTGTGATCAAAATCCCCCAAACTTAATTATTACTTGTCCTCAAGTATATTTAATACTAAATAAAAATAATGATTTCTATAATAGAATTTTTCAATTCAGATAATATGAATTAAATTTAAATAATATTATAATAAAGTTAAATATAAATATTGCTGAGTAATTAAATTAACTTTATAGATATAAGATTATTTAATTATCAGGTCTAAGATTTCTAGCTTTCTATTTATTTTAGGAATGACTATATTTAAAAAGAGTAAATTACTTTAGATATTTAGATGATAGGAAGTTCAAGAAAACACTATTTAGTAAAATACTAATCCATAAATATAAGTTTAGAAATATAATTAAGTTTTACCCTTTAGGTTGATTCCATTGAAGCCAATTTTTGATAAGGCATCTCCTCAAGCTTCTCCTCACTTTATGTTTTTCTTTTCTTTTCTTTTCTTTTTGGATTGATTTTCAATCCTTCTTTTTTTATTTTTTATTTTATTTTTCAAGTGAGGATTACTATATCTGGATAGCCTGTTAATAATTTTGAACTTCAATTTCTCTTCCTAAATTTGAAACTTAAAATATTTCCTTGCTTATATATATTTCATAGCCTTTACTTCATTGAGTTTCAATCCTTTCTTTTTCACTTAAATACTTAAGAATTTTTGAATTTTTAGAATATAGTTTTCCTTACTTTAAATAGTTTACTATATTCTTATTCCTTTTAACCAAATATCTTATTCCATAAATTAATTGAATTACTAGAAACATTTTATTTAACTTTCTATAATAATTAAATAAAGTAATTCATGTTTATTGAATTGGAAAACTACTATAAAAAATCATTTGATAATAATTTTTGAAAATAGAAATTGAGAACAATTTTAATAATTAAATTTGTATTTTTACCTTCCCCCAAACGTAAATTTTTCTATCTATACTAAATAGTGAAAAAGGGAAAGTATATATTAAAATTCATCATACCTTTGAGCTTTAGGTATTTCTTTTCTTTGAAATTTTTGCAGGCTTTTTCATTACTTACAGAACCTGTACTGTTAGTATTCTTCCACATATAGTATTTTGAAAGAAAGTGCAGGGATGAAATTTTTTTAAAATAAGTATCAAACAAAACAAATGAAAACTTAATCTATTACTACACATACAATTAACTAATCTATTTTAAAACATATTAAAACAATCTAAACAATGTTAACATTCATAACTTATAAAAACTTAAACAACATATTAAAGAAAAATTAACATCCTATCTAAAAAGAAAAAAATTGCAAACTAATTTAACACACATAATAATAAAAAAAACTAACATCATAGCATAAGCAAACATACCAACATCCACAGTCCACAGAAAGTACAGAATAATTACATACAAAATAATAAAGTTTCTAAAATAACAACAAATCTAAATAAACTGAATAAACTAAACAAAGGCTCTAATCTTCTTCATCAAAATCCCAAGCTATGTCATCTCCCTGATCTCCAGGCTGAGAAGGCTGAGCGGGCTGGTACTGTGAATAGCGGGGGCACTTAGGAAAAACAACATCTAAATCACCACTCATATATCGACGTTCAGCCTCATAGTATGCAATTTCGTACTCTGAATGTCGCTGGAGATATTCACTATCATAATCATGTCTTCTTTCCAAGCCTCCGATCCTTTGGTCTATATGCTCAAATCTTCTTTCCATATTTTCTCCAAATAGCTCAAAACTTTTTCTACTTAGAGTCAGCTCATTCATCAGATCTTGAAGGGTAGGAGTGGTGTACTAAGGGGGTTCATAACTAGTAGAGGGTATATCTCTACTTGAAGAAGGTACATAATCCCTTGTCCCAGATCTCCATCCTTCGTGGGATTCATATTTCTTTATATTAGCCTGAGTAAGGGGTTTCATAGGTTCAATCCACTCCTCGTCATCTCTTGCCTCTAGCCCAGATAATTGGCAGAGTGCATAGATAAGACCAGGATGTCCTAGTCCTCCTCCACTTTCATTTCTAGTGGTGGCTAATATATTTTTATAAATAACATTTCCCACATTAATACTCTTCTGGTTCTGAATACAGAAATTCAGAACTGCTCTATCTCTTGTTACCTCACTATAGTGGTAAGTAGGTAACAAAGTAGAACAAATAAAATAATGCCGAGCTTTAGATGTTGCATTTAGCATAGAAAGAGGGAAGTTTACCCGTTCTCGTCGCTTTATCTTCCAGACTCCTTTCCCATCAGTGAGAAAGTCGATCACCTCTTCCAGTGGTCCTTCCATAGTTCCAAAAGTTTCATACTCGCTGGTGTAGGTGTCTCTAACCTCGTAATAAGCGTTTATTCTAGCAGCGTTGAATTCCACAAAAAATCCTCTAATCTTAACCATTGCATCTTCAGCCTGTGTTAAATTTGCATAAAATTCCTTTACTACTTCTACAGCTGCTCTGTTGGTCACGAAACAGAAATTTTCCCATCCTCGCTCCTTAATGATTCGCTCAACTTCTCCTCCTGGATTCTTGAAAACTCGATATTGGATGCATTTTCTTGATTGGATATTTTGAAAATATCGATTTTGTGCTCTTACATTTATGAATCGAGTTTCGTCATAATCTATCCGTCACTTTTGTCGTGGAGCCATTTTTTGATCTGTGAAATTTGCAAAAATCTTAACTAAACTCCAAAATATTACTAAGAAGGCTTCCTACAACATCTAAAATCCATTTAAATCAATTTCCATGAAATTCTTCCAAGTATTTTCTCCACATTTCGGATTTTTTCAAAATTCCCCAATGTAGAAGAAATCCATGGTGAAAATCAAAAATTTTTGCATAGGAGTGAAGCTCTTACCAAGAGAAGATGAAATCCGGTGTCAAAAAGTGTTGAAATCGCCTCAAATCCGAGATCTCTCAAGCCCTAGGTCAGTTTTTTTGAAAATTTGAGGAAAGGGATGATGAATAGTGTCGGTTGACCGGTCAAATATAGGTCTTTTTGCGATCTCGCTGTCAGCGAGATTTTTCTCGCCGTCGGCGAGCTAATTAATTTGATAAGGCAAAATTTCAAGAAAAATCCGCAGTCGGCGAGCTCGGTCTCTCTATCAGCGGTTTTCTCGCCATCGGCGAGATCCCAAAATTTTTAAATTTTTGAAATTCGTCAATCATTTTCAACCTCGATTTGCCTTTAATCAATTTTCCGACCACTTAATTTAATAATAGTATGAAGATTAGATACTTATACTCACAAAAAGTTCACACAACACAAACAATATAACTTTATATATTAAATCCATGAGACTTACAAATTCTACACTAACAACTTAACGACATACTTAACTTAAATGTTCAAATCCATAATACTCAGCATCGCAATCCACACCACAACACTCTAAATGCTGAGACATAACAATTACATAAAATCTCATCAATTCTGAGATGATCAAATCAAAGTTTGACTCATAATAAAACCTAAATCCATTCAACACATATATACACAAATATATGAAATAAACATAGAAATCTTTCCTACTCTTCAGTGTCTGAACTAACATCTTCTCTGATATTCCCGATGCGACGCAGGTGCACAAATAAATTGTAGAAAGGCCTGAAAGGGAATTCTGCGATGAGATTCTTCATTAATCCATCCTTTATGTCTTAGTAAATGAATAAAACTGGCCTCCAGATGTCCAGTATGATCAAAGTGCTCCTTCATTCTCCAGTCAATGTGATCAAACATATCAGAGATATTGTCGATGGAATTTATCACATTTTGCAATTCTTTCTCCAATCCTTTAATCTTCTTCAGAATGAAATTAGTTTTATCAGGCCTTGATAAAGGATTGTTCTGTGATGATCTGTCAGAAATAATGGTAATCTCATCATTGTTATCCAAAGTTGGAAACATATCAGTAGGATCCAGTGGTTTCCATGGCAAAATTACTTTTTCCCAAGCCTCATAAGAAACTTGGTACTGACTGCATAAAGCAAATATAGTCGATGGGTGTCCAAGTCCATGCACTGACCCATGCACAATCAATCCCAATGCAGATTTTATTATTATTGATCCAACATCGATAGGTAGTCCAATTTGAATACAGTAGTTTAAACTAGCGCATTCCTTTGAAACTTTATTTACCCTCATAGTAGGTAATAATTTTGATGATATAAAGAAATGCCAATGCTTCGAGATAGGGTTAAGAAGTGATGCAAAAAAACTGACATACCCATCTTCGCGTAACTCCCAATCATCAAGTTCGTTGGTCAGGTATCTATAGATCTCGTTCATATTGTATCTCGAAGGCACAAAGTTGGAATAATGACAAACAGAGGTATTCTCTATAGAAAATAATTCATTTACCCTTGAAGGAGTAAATGTTACCCATCTTCCTCCCGACGTAGAAATTTCCATTGTTGATCACATGTAGATTAGAGTAAAACTCTTTAACTACTGGAATAACTACAGCGGATGTCGTATAACAAAATACCTCCCAATGCCGCTGTGCGATCATTTCTTCGATTTTTGTAGTGAAATTCTCTACTCCTCTGTTGACAAATCCTCTTTCTTTAATAAGTCTTTTCTTCATCAAACCTTTGTTGAAGATACGCTGCGCCTCCGAACTGACGAATTTTCTTCGGTTGAAAACTTCAGTTTTTGTGGTTTCTAAGAGTTTGGTGGCCATTTCGGATTGAAAGGATTGGTCTCTAGTCGTTCCTAAGGAAGAAAACAGTGTAAATTTGGATTTGGGAATATTTCCTACGAAGAAATGGCCTAGATCCGTCCAAAACCGCACGAAAAATCTTTAAGAAACCAAAATTTCAACTACCTCGCCGTCGGCGGGAAGATTCTCGCCGTCGGCGAGCTAGTTATAGAACTAACTCAAGTCATGGCGCACGATCTCACTGTCAGCGGGCTTGAGCTCGCTGTCGGTGAGATTCGTAAAAATGGCCCATTTTCGCTCTGGTCCGAATATTTTCTGATCTCATTATATAGGTTAGAATTTGTGATGATTCTAATTAAAAATTGAATAGTAAGATTTGTTTTAATAATATAGACTCACTAATTTGTAGATAATTAAAATAAAAGACTACTATGGGTTGCTTCCCATAAAGTGCTTGGTTTAATGTCGTCAGCCCGACCTAATTTAGTTAGTAATCAGGTTGACTAAGCATTAAAACCTCTTTAAAATTTGGTCTTCTACCTTCGAAATATGGTTTTAATCTATGTCCGTTTACCTTAAATCGATGTCCTATTTTTGGATCTTCAATTTCTATAAATCCATATGAAAATATTTGAGTTATGGTGAAAGGTCCTAACCATCTAGATTTCAATTTCCCAGGAAATAATTTCAATCTAGTATTATAAAGCAAAACTTCTTGTCCTGGTTCAAAATTTCTCTGATTAATCTTCCGATCATGCCATAATTTCATTCTTTCTTTATAAATTCTATCATTATCATATGATTCGTTTCTTAATTCTTCTAATTCATTTAATTGCAACAATCTTTTCTCACCAGCTTCTTTCATATTATAATTAAATTCTTTAATCGCCCAATATGCTTTATGTTCTAATTCAACTGGTAAGTGACAAGTTTTTCCATATATAAGCCTATAAGGAGTCATTCCAATCGGAGTTTTATAAGCAGTCTTGTATGCCCATAATGCAGTGTCTAGTCTTATAGACCAACCTAATCTACTAGGGTTTATCGATTTTTCTAATATACGCTTAATCTCTCGATTAGAAACTTCAATTAATCCACTAGTTTGTGGATGATAAGCGATTGATATCTTATGCATAATATTATATTTTTCTACTAGTTTGTGAATATATTTGTTTCTAAAATGAGTTCCTCCGTCAGTGATAATCACTCTCGACATTCCAAATCTAGTAAAAATATTTTTCATTAAAAATTTTGAAACACTTTTAGCATCACACCTAGGTAAAGCTTGTGTTTTGATCCATTTGGAAACATAATCAACAACTACTAATATATATGAGTTTCCAAATGAAGGAATAAAAGGTCCCATGAAATCTAATCCCCAAACATCAAAAATTTCAACTTCTAATATAAAATTCGGAGGCATTTCATTTTTTCTCGATATGTTTCCTACTCTTTGGCATTTATCGCAGGTTTTTATATATCTATATACATCTTTAAATAGAGTAGGCCGAGTAGAATCCGGATTGTAGAATTTTATACGCAGTTTTATCTGTCCCAAAATGTCCTCCAAAATCAGAGTCATGACATTTTTGAATGATTGGTTCAGTTTCTTCATAAGGTACGCATCTTCTAATAATTAAATCCTTACATTGCTTATATAAGTATGGTTCATCCCAAAAGTATGTTTTAGTATCGTGAATGAATTTTTTCTGTTGTTGCAAAGTTAACTTAGGTGGTAAAATATCACTTACAATATAATTTACTATATCCGCATACCAAGGTATTTTCCACTCATTTATATTATAAAGTTGTTCATCAGGAAAACTGTCTAAAATTTCATTATCAGTATCAGATAATTCATGATTTTCTAATCTTGATAAATGATCTGCAATTTGATTATCGGCTCCCTTTTGTTAATGATCTCAAAATCAAATTCTTGCATTAATAATATCCATCTGATTAATCTTGGTTTAGAATCTTTCTTTTGCATTAAATACTTTATAGCAAAGTGATCAGTATGTACAATACATTTAGTATCTATTAAATAATGCCGAAATTTATTAAAAGCATGTACAACTGCTAATAATTCTCTTTCAGTAATTGTATAATTTATTTCAACATCATTTAGAGTTTTACTAGCATAGTATATAACTTTGAAAATCTTATCATATCTTTGCCCAAGAACTGCTCCTATAGCATAATCACTAGCATCACACATAAGCTCAAATGATTTCTCCCAATTAGGTGAAACTATTATAGGTGCTGTAATTAATTTATTTTTTAATAATTCAAAAGCATTCAGGCATTCAGTTGTAAATTCAAATTTCCCGTCCTTTTCAAGAAGTTGGCATAGAGGTTTAGTAATTTTTGAAAAATCTTTAATATAACGTCTGTAGAATCCAGCATTTCCAAGAAAACTTCTTACCCCTTTCACCGTAGTTGGAGGTGGTAATTTAGTTATAACTTGAATTTTTGCAGGGTCTACTTCCATGCCTTTTTCCAAAATTTTATGCCCTAATACAATGCCGCTCGTAACCATAAATTGACATTTCTCCCAATTAAGAACCAAATTAGTTTTCTCACATACTTCAAATACTTTTTCAAGATGATTTAAGCATGTGTCAAATGTTGTTCCAAATACAGAGAAATCATCCATAAATACTTCTATTCCATTATCAATTAATTTACTAAATATAGACATCATACATCTTTGGAATGTTGTAGGTGCATTACATAATCCAAAAGGCATTCTTCGAAAAGCGAAAGTTCCATAAGGACTAGTAAATGTAGTTTTATCTTGATCCTCAGGAGCAATTTGTATTTGATGATAACCGGTATATCCATCTAAGAAACAAAAATATTTATGTCCGACTAATCTATCTAACATCTGGCCTAGAAATGGTAAAGGGAAGTGATCTTTCCTGGTGGCTGTGTTTAATTTTCTATAATCAATACATATTCGCCATCCAGTAACTTGTCTTATTGGGATAAGATCATTATTTTCATTAGCTTTGACGGTCACCCCTCCATTTTTAGGTACACAGTGAATTGGGCTGACCCAAGCACTGTCAGAAATAGGATATATAATACTGTTATCTAACTATTTTAAAATTTCCTTTTTAACTACTTCTTTCATTATTGGATTTAATCTTTTTTGTGGATCTGCTTTAGGTTTATGTTCATTATCTAAAATAATTCTGTGCATACAAATTGAAGGACTAATTCCTTTAATATCTGCTAAAGTCCAACCAAATATTTTCTTATATTTTTTTAATGTATCTAAAAGTTTTTGTTCTTGAGATTCATTTAATTCAGATGAAATAATAACTGGTAGAGTTGAAGAATTACCTAAGTAAGCATATTTTAAATGATTAGGTAACATTTTTAACTCAAGTTCAGGAGGTTTAATAATCGATGTAGCTATATTTTTTTCAGTCTTTTCTGTATTATCCAAAAATTCAAATTTCTCTTGAATATAATCTAGTTCTTCATTTATCTCAGATTTTTCAATTAATTCAATATTTTCTTTTTCTAATTTTTCTGCATAATATTCCTTAAAATGTTCTTTTTATAAATGATCGAGTACTTCCATTTGAAAACACTCATCATCTTTTTCTAGTGCAGGATATTTCATTGATTTAGCAATATTAAAAGAAACTTTTTGGTCATTTACCCTCATAGTTAATTCTCCTTTCTGAACATCAATCATAGCTTTTCCAGTGGCTAAAAATGGTCTTCCTAAAATGATAGGAATTTCTTTATCTTCTTCCATATCTAAAACAATAAAATCTACGGGGAAGATAAATTTGTCCACTTTTACTAATACATCTTCAATAACTCCCTTAGGATATGTAACGTAATGATCGACTAATCGAAGAGTTACTCGAAGTAGGTGAAATTTCTCCCAATCCTAATCTTTTAAAAATTGATAGAGGCATTAGATTGATGCTTGCTCCTAAGTCACACAAAGCTTTTCCATAGAATTTTTCTCCAATAAGCGCAGGGTATAGTGAAACTACCAGGATCTTTTAATTTTTCGAGAAGTTTTTTCGAATAATAACACTACACTCTTCACTAAGTGCGACCATTTCATTATAGGTAAATTTTCTTTTTTTATTTAGAATATCTTTCATGAATTTTACATAGTTCAACATCTGTTCTAAAGCTTCTACGAAAGGAATATTTATCGTTAATTTCTTTAAAATTTCAAGGAATTTAGCAAATTGTTTATCTTTTTTATGTTGAATTAGTCGTTGAGGAAATGGTGGTGGAGGTTTTTCGACAGAAATTTTAATAGGTATTAAAGGATTTTCTAAGTTTGGATCTTGTTGATTCTTTTCCTTTTATATTTCCACTTCCTCTTTTTGACTTTCAAGTTCTTTCTGAATTCGAGGTTCTAATTCTTTTCCACTTCGTAATTGTATCGCTTTAATTTGTTCATTTCCCTTGTCTTTGGGATTTATTTCCACATTACTAGGAAATGTACCAGGTATTCTATTATTAAGTGCAGTAACGATATGTCCAAGTTGAGTTTCAATATTTTTGATAGCTGTTCCTTGATTTTGTAATTGGTTTCCATGTATTTGTAATTGATTTCCTTGATTTTGTAAATGTTGACCCGTATTTAATATTAATTCTTCTATAGATAATTTCTTATCTTTAAATTGTGGGTTATTAAATCCAGGTGGATAATTAGGTTTATAATTAGAATTTCCTTGATTAGATGGATTTCCTAATGGTTGTGTCATATTATTCATCCATGGTTGATTAGTTATGTTATTATTCCAATTAAAATTAGGATGATTTTTCCATCCAGGATTATAATAATTTGCATAAGGATTATTGGGTCTGTTGTTAATTGCATTAATAGTTTCATATTGAGATTGGGATTCTATAAGTTGTCCGGATGAATTTTCTTCTGATATAGTTGGAGAGTAATTCATTCCAAAATGATCTAATTTTTTAGATACAGCAGCGATTTGCGAAGCTAACATAGATATTGCATCATTTTCATGAATACTAGGTAATTTTTTCGGATTCATTCTATCAACAGGCCTTTGAAAATTATTGGTTACCATTTCTTCGATTAGTGCATAGGCTTCATCAAATGGTTTTGACATTAATGATCCTCCAGCGAAGACGATCGATGATTGATCTTAAAGATCCTACTAATCCATTATAGAAAGTTTGGATAATTAACCAATCCGGTAACGCATGATGTGGGCATTTCCTAAGAAGTTCTTTAAATCTCTCCCAAGCTTCATATATTGACTCTCCATCGGATCGACTAAAAGAAGTTATATCATTTCTAAGCTTAGCAGTTTTAGATGGTGGAAAATATTTGGATAGAAATTTTTGTGATAATTCTCCCCAAGTTTTAATAGATCCAGGTGCTAACGAATTTAACCACATTTTAGCCTTATCCCTTAAAGAAAAAGGAAAAAATCTAAGTCTAATAGCATCGTTAGGTACTCCTTCATATTTGAAAGTAGCACATAGTTCTAAAAAACTAGTAAGATGTAAATTAGGATCTTCAGTAAGTGAACCACTAAATTGATTATTTTGTACCATTTGGATAATTGCAGGTTTAAGTTTAAATGAATTAGCAGCTACATCAGGGTTTTGAATAGTTAAATGAATTTCATCTAATGTAGGGTTGGCATAATCTCGTAATGGTCTTAGTTGATTGATATTTTCATTTTCAGGAATATTTGCCATTTGTGTTAAATTTATAATTTCTCTTTTTGTTTTCTAATTCTTTTAATTGTACGCTCTAATTCTGAATCGTAACGTATTAAGTTTTCGTTCCCAAATTTTTGCATAGAATTTTATAAAACAAAATAGTCCGTTACTCTAGTAAATAATTTCTTTACTTCCCCGACAACGGCGTTAAAAACTTGACCCACTTTTAATATGTATATAATTTTTAAGTTTAATATAAACGGTGCCAAAAACTTGATCCCGTTTTAAATATATATATATATATATATATATATATATATATATATATGATTTAATGATGGAATGTATAATGTGGATTCTACGCAAGTATACGTATCGTATCACGTAATACAGGGCTCTAGTGGAGTCCTGGTTATCGATCACACAGGGAAGTTTTTAACAGATTTGTTATCAGCTAAATTTAAAGAAATTACTTACTAATATAGTAAACGGAAAAGTAACTAAAGCAAACTAAAGTAAACTAATACTAGAAATTAAGTTGATTTAAATAATTCAGAAAAAATTATCCTTCTCCTTGTTTTTAGAAAATTAAGTGAATGATGAATTTAAATAGAATTCTTGAATTGTACTGTGACAAATAGGAGCATTCTTATTCTTTACCCTTTGGTCCAGATGCAAAGAACATTGACTAATCCTATGTTTGATTACCGAATCCGTGGCTAGGTCGGGAGAATACTCGTCGCCACTTCGTAGCTCCCACGTTCCCCTCACTCGAGGGCTAACATCTACACTTCGACTCTCAAACAATAGGACCAAATTGAATATTTTAGTCTGTCACACTAAAATGTCCAATTCTACGTCCGATAATTAATATTTCCCTATTTATTTGCACCCTCCTTCCAAGGTTTTTGACTTCCCTAAATATTGGATGTAATTTTTACTATAGTTAATAATTCAACATATTTTAACAACTCAATTGGCCAGATTGAAAGTAAATTAAGTTTTAAGTAAAAATTATCACAATTTATTTTAATATATTAGGTACTTCTATTTAATTTCATCAATCCGCATAATTTTCATAAACATGGAGAAAGACTAAGAAAACTACTCAGAATGCATGGGAATAAAACAAGCATGGATTTCATTTAAAGTTAACAATAATAATAAACAAAGATACTTATCTTAATTTCCTCCCCAAGCAGACTCCTTGAAGTTCCTTTGACTTTTCCTTCTAGTACAACAATCTTCTAAATAGCACACAAATAAACTAAAGAAACTCACTAATGAATAACAACAGACACACACACTTATGACACCAAAAAGAGACACTTAGACTCTCTAAATAGACACACCTAGACACTAGAATTCGGCCTCTATTTATAGAGGTAGGCAAAGGTCCAAGGGGTGCTTAAACACCTCTTCAAAAAGTGTCCAGGTTCAAAGTATTTGCATTTTGAACTGTCTCGCCGTCGGCGGGAAACAACCTCGCCGTCAGCGGGACTTCTAGAAGGTCTTCAAACCACGCTATCTCACTGTCGGCGGGGTCGGGCTCGCTGTCGGCAAGGTAGTTATAATTCCTTCAGAAATTCTCCTCATGATCTCGCCGTCGGCGGCCTCGATCTCGCCGTCGGCGACTTAGTTCAATTTGCATGAATTTCTTTCTTTTTGATCCAAATTCGCTCCATTTCATGTTTTTTTCTTCAATCACTTATAAATCTTCAATCCTGCGGTAAAATAAAGAAAATACATTTCTTTAAAGTGTAATTTCATCAAAAATAGATAAGAATTTCTTAATGAATTTTTTTGTGATCAAGTAGTGACTCAGAAGGATTAATTTCTAGTCTTTAAAATTTTATGTGCTTATGTGCATTTGTGATGGATTTACTTTAATTTTAGACTCTTTATGCTTTGATTGAGTGTTTGTTATTTAGTTTTTAGCATTAGGCTGTTGTGGCTTGATTTCGACGTTGAAATATTATGTTTTGTCGCTTGCATCACTTGTGTTAGTGTGGTTGGATAATTTTTTGTAAGAGTTAGATTTTATATATAAATGTCAAGTCTTGTGTTGTTTGTGAAATTATTTGTTAGTAGACCACTTAATTATGAGAATTAATGCTTAATAAAGCTAATTAGATGATGGAGTGACTTATGAATGACTGAATTCTCGAAAAAATTTGCATTTCTGAAAATTGGTCTGGCGTCGACGGCGTTTGAAGATCGAATTTACCCATGTCTTTTAAAATAGTGAAAACCACTCGGTAAAAGCCTTTTTGACCCTTTTTTGTCACCTTCTTCCTCTAGCATAGGCCAAAAGCTTCAATTAGGGCATGTTTACATTCAAATTTGAGGCGATTTGAAGAGTAAAAAAATAGTGATCTCATCTTCTCTTGGTAAGAGCTTTACTTTAAACTAGAAATTTTTTATTTTCACCATGGATTGCTCCTACATTTTAAAAAATTTTGAAGTTTTGGTGAAAACTTTAAGAGAATCCATGGTGGAAAGTTCTTACCTATTAGATTGATTTTTGGAGTTTCCCACATTATTATATTTGAATTTATTTTCATCTTTATAACTATTACTATGGCTCCAAGGATGAGTACAGGGAAGAGAAAATTGGATTTTGATGAGAAAAGATTTGTTAGCATTAAAGCTCAACATCAGTACTACTTAAAACGAAGAAGACAATTCAAGATCGAGCTTTCTAAAGTCTGGGTGGGGTTGCTGAAAGGTTAAACATTGCTAAACATTGGGAAAAACTCTTTTTTCTTCACAGCCTAGGCGATTGTTAGTATAGTGTGGGAGTTCTACGCAAATCTAAAGGAAACCTCAGACGAACATGTGCTAATACGAGGTAAAATGTTGGAGTTTACCCCGAATCAAATCAATTTTTTCTATCAGTTGAGGGGTGTATTGTCATTTGAGTATTCTAGATTTAGTGCTACTGATTCTGCCTTGAATGAAGTCATTTTCTTTCTAACCGATGGAAAAGGAGTTCAGAAGTTGAAGCATAATCAAAAAGTAAATTTTTCTGCTATAATGTTAAATGTTCCATCCAATGGCTAACATCATTTCATTTTCACTAGATTACTACCTCCCTGCCACCATAGCGGAGTGACTATGGACAAAACTATTTTAAATTTCTACATTCAACAAATGAAAATGATTGTTATCAGCTCTGTTATTTATAGAAATACCCGTGCTATTGCTATGGGCGAGACTACTAGAAGTTTAGGTCATCCTACTCTGATTTTCACTTTATGTGAACAATCAGAAGTTGATTTTGATAAGGATGAAAAATTGGTTAAGCCTCTTAAGCCTATAGGAAAGGACAATATTAAAAAACATAAGTCTCATGTTGGATGGAGAACTGGAAGTAAAAGTCATGATATCCCATCTACTTCTAGCATTCCTACTCTTCATAGTGTCATGAAGCAGCTTATGATCCAACAAGAGATATATTGATAGTACTGAATATGATCAAAGGTTTAGAGGCTCGGAATGCTTATAATGATGAATTTATGAAGAGGAAATTTGAGTATGATGTTGCTTATGATGAGGCTATGTCGGCATATTTTTAGGTTATGTGTTGTATTTGAAAAGGGGGTCGCCTACAGAAATTGTCGGCGAATTTTTATATTTTAAATTTAATTTAAATATATATATAGTTTAAAAGATAACATTTGATTTTGAAAGTAATTTTAAATTTAAAAGTTTTAAGATATGAAATCAAACCGATCTCACATCCCAAATAGTTTATATAAGTATTTATCCCGAAGAATAGACACACTGCTTGATGATGGGGCTTGATTAAATAAACTAGGAGATTTGTGACATCCGTTTGGTCTGCGAACCAATTTTATAAGCCGACTAAGTTCCCCCGCTTAATATAAATGAATTAAGCGAGGGTTTATATTACCTGGGTTTTTAAAGTTCCCTATAAGGGCAAGCCCCTATAATTAATTACATCTTAAATGACGGGAATCATTTAAGAAAACTCTCGATAATGATAAGTGGTTTTGATCTCAAGAATTTCAAAGTTTAAGGTTTTCAAACAATTGGATTTTGGAAATTTCAATTGGGAATGTATCAAATTTGGAACAGTTTATTTTAGGAGTCCAAAGGAAGAGAAGTAGGAGAAGCTGAGGATCCAAGAGGAATCTTGGCAACTTCCCGACTATCCTATTGTTTGGCTTCAATTTAGGGAGAATTATTTAGTATTTCAGTCCTGCCAATTAATTATAGGAATTACATTTACATAATCACCTGGTTATGCAAATAACCTGAAAGAGGAGAGGGTTTATGTCGTATCGGACGGCAACCTCATAATCCTAAGCGAGTTAGGGCTTATATCGCACAGCAAGGCTATGCAAAGGCCTAAAAGAACAGGTGAGGATTTAAGTCGCACTAGGCGGAATACCTCGAATCCTATGGCTTTGTTGTTTAAATTCTAGGACAGTTTTGCCGAAGTAGACTCAGGTTTTGCTGATGACGATGGCCGTACTGCCCACCATGCTCCGAGCTCCTTATTGTTGCAGAGGTTTAGTTTTAGAAGTCATAAATCAGGAGATGAGAGAAGTGTTTTGGTTTAGAGAAAATCTTAAAATCCAAATGTTTTTAATATTTTAATTAAAACAAATCTTAAAGTTGTTTAGAAGAACCGATTAAGATCCCACGGTTCCGTCATCCCGGCACCGTTATTTTCATCGAATTCACTTAGTCCAGATGAATTTGCTAAACTCAACTGAATGAGTTCCACACTTTCATTTAGACTGTGGGAAATCCCGTTAGCAACACGTGGGTTACATCATCCGAGGTATTCCCTATCATTCAACGAGACGTTTTAATTTAGTTGCAATTATAGTTTTGTATTCTGTTTGTGATTAAATTTTGAGTTATTTTATATTTTGAAATGTTGTGGCGGTGAATTTTATCTTGCAGTGATTTTTAATTTAGTTTTGGTTTCAGTTTAGAGACTATCCTAAAGGTTTTGGTTTTCATGCAACAGTTGTCTATCATGCAAGAAAAGTAAAGTGCATTTGCAATAAAGTTAATTGCAATAAAATAAAAGCGTACCTGGAGGGTCTTCCCGTCATCCCAAGCTGCACTTAAAATTCATGTTAAGGCATTTAAATATTCTAACAAGTACCTAGGTAAAGCTAAGGGAAAGGTTTTGGTTGTCTACCAAAGTCCTAATCCTATAGCTTAGTCATCTCCTATGACGTCTAGGTTCTTGTGTTTTGGTTTAAGGACGATTTTCTTCATCAAAGAATAATTAAGTTCAATTGTTCTTATAAATATCCTATCATATTGAGGAAGTGCTTAAGACTAATCTTAAACATCTTTTCAACACCTCTAGGATTGTTTTAAGTCCAAGAGAATTTAATTATATATGTGAATTAATCATCCAAGAGTTTAAGTTTTGTTATCTTGCTCAGTGAATTAGGACATTTGAATATCCTATAAGTGAAGTAACACTTTACTTAATACTCCGTTTAGAAGTTATGACAACAAGAGCTTTTGAGGACAAATTGATGTTTAAGTGATTTGTGATTTAATTTAATTTTAATTAATGGGTTTAAGTTTGGAATAGTGTTCAAGTTGTTTTAGATTTATTTTGAATTCTTTATGTCTTAGGTGATGTTATATTTAATTCAATTTAATTTAATTTAATTTAATTTAATTTAATTTGGTTTAGTTTTAATTTTAATTTAATTTAAATTTTATTTTAATTTGATTCTATTTTTTTATTTAATTTAATTTAATTTAATATGTTTTTATTTAATTTAATTTAATTTTAATTTAATTTAATTTAATTTTAATTTAATTTAATTTTAATTTTAATTTAATATTTTATTTTTTATGTTTTAAAGATGATTTAATTTAATTGTTAAAGTATTAATTTAATTGAAATTTTGGAAGGATTTAATTTAAATATTTTAATTTTAATTTAATTTAATGATTAAGACTTTTAGTATTTTAAATCTTGAGTTTGGATTATCATTTTAATTGAGAATTAAATATTATTGAGGTGATTAATTTAGGGATTCTTAAATTAAAGAACAAATGTCTTCTTAATAATCTCCCTATTTTAATAATTTCAATTTTTATTAATCTTCCAAATTTCATTAATTAATTGATTAAGGTTTACTTTAATTAATCTTAAAAATGATTGATGGGTCTCTATCCTTTAATTATTTAAATTTCAATCATCCAAATCAGATTTGGATCAAATATTTTACTCTCTCATTTTATTAAGCCTAGAGTTTTAATTAAGGGTTAAAATTTTAATTACCACTTTGCCCTTCAAGCTTAATAATTCCATAACTCACTAAATTGAGCTTAAATGAATTTGAAATTTTTATGTGGCTTCACTAACATGTCAATTAAGACATTAGAGAAAAAAAATGTGATTTTTCTGTATTTAATTTATTTATATAATTATTTTTTGTAAAAAAATAGGGATTTTCAAGGAAAATTCAATAAGATGGCCAAGGGAATTTTTCTGTCCTTAAGAAAATTATGGGGCACTCCTAATGACAAGAGGACCATTTAGACTAATTTTGGTGATTTTTTTAAATTATATTTTATTTATTAGAATTATTTTGAGTTTTGGAGTATTAATTAATTTTAAAATAAAATTAAAGTTGAAAAATGGATTTTATATTTTTCTTAAATCTCTCTGACCTCAATGAGTCTAGAGAAATAAATTTTATATTTTTCTGATTTTTTCTTTGATTTATTAGAATTATTTTGGTGAGAAGGTTGGAAAAATACATTTTTTAAATATTAAAATTACATTAAGCCTTTAAAATTCAATATCTTACCCTAGGGACTTAAGAAAAATATTTGGTTTGTTCCTAAATGATTAGAATTCAAAATGTGACATTTTGGTGATTTTTAATATTTTTATGATTTTTATTATTTTTTAATTATTAAAAATATTAAAATAATGATAAAAATCAACTTTTTTTAGAAAATTACAATTTTAATTTTCCTAAATTCCTCTGATATCAGAGAGGCTCCAAAACCATTTTTGTGAATTTTTGAAAAGTATTTTGTGAGTTATGAATTTTTAAAGTTTAATTTTACCTATTTTTGCTTAAGAGACTTAATCAACCCATTTAGTGGAGTTAATCAAGTCCAATTGGTTTCAAATTTTTATGTGGTGTTCTCCTATCCCTAGGGGACAGTGGAGAATTGTTTTTATGTTAATTTGATGTGTGGTTAACCCTAATTAATTAAAGTTCAATTTTGGGTATTTAGGCCAATTAGGGTTGTTCAAAGTGAATTAACTCAAAACTTACTCTTCCTAGGTCCCTCTAATCACAAGAAACATCACCAAATTTTCCTAGAATTTATTTCTCAACATGCTAATTATTGGAATTAAAATACTCAAAACAGTAACATGAACTTGAAAAATCAATAACTTCTCATAGGGATGGCCTCTGACCTTGGAAAATTCAGGGAATGTTCCCAAGTTCAGAGGCTTCAAAAGCCCTATGGTCTCATGCCATGGTGAATTTCCTATATGCATGGAGAATTAAAACAATGCAGAGAGTAAATAAATCATTAAAAATAAAATACTTGATGAAATTACTTGATTTATTTTCTACATTATTCTCCTCTGTTCACTGAGCAAGAGGGTATTTTTATTTTATTTTTAGGATTTTTCTACACAAAGTTATGAATTTTTGAAGTTCTGGGAATTTAATAAATAAGAAAAATCCCTATTTTCCTACTTATCCACGCGGCGCCGCGTCAACCTCGGCAGCACCGAAGCTCCACGCGTCGTCTCCTGATTCGTCACCGCCATCTGACTCAGCTGTCCTGGGACCCGCCTTTCACGTAAAATTTTCTGGTCCGACGCGATCCGAGCTGTCCATCCGATACACGCGCGATCCAACGGTTCCTAGTCATCGTCTACGACTGGTGCGAACCCGTGACCGTCAACCTTCTAACCCTAATTTTTCACTCGATTCTCAACGAATTTTTTTGTTCTTATGCTCTATGGATTCGTCTTGAAGAGACGAACACATCCATATGGTAAACATGCATTGAAATTGATTCAAATTAAAGGGAGAATCTCTCGTAAGCTCGGGAAGAAGAGTGAGTCCATACCTTTGCTCGCAGAAGTGAAGCTTCAATCCGAGAGTTGTGTCACCTTCGATTGGGTCCAAGCAAGCTCCGGATGAAGTCCCTTGGCCTCGGTGAATTGTCTAGGTATGATTTCGACTACGCCCGATCACAAAGCTTGGAGGCGGGGAGCAATGGCCGGCTCGGTGAGGGGGCTTTTGCCGGGAAACTTCTCCTCTCGGTCCGGTGAAGGTGTAGGACCAATCAATTTGGAGATTGGCTTACCGTGGTGAAGTGTCCCGGTTTTGAGCTTGGATTTCAACTCCGAAATCGAGCTCACAGAGAGGAAATGGCAGGGGGATTTCAGTGGGGATCAAGTTCTC
Source organism: Papilionanthe hookeriana x Papilionanthe teres (assembly GCA_022702705.1). NCBI lineage: Eukaryota > Viridiplantae > Streptophyta > Magnoliopsida > Asparagales > Orchidaceae > Papilionanthe > Papilionanthe hookeriana x Papilionanthe teres. The sequence continues at coordinate 60,192,333 of CM040439.1, read as the reverse complement.
TATGTGTAGAGAGTGGTCTGGGATGGTTTTGGCAAGGTTTCAGTAAGGTTTGGTTCAGCACCTTCTCATGGCCGAGAGAGGTGGTGTTTAAATAGGCATGGCCGGAGGGCTTCCCAGGGTGGTTTGAAGGCTGGGATCAGCTGCTCTGGTGAGGAGAAGAAGAGCTATGCTGTCCATTTGGGTTGAGACAAGTCAGCAAGGGAGAATTGAATTTTTGGCTCACATGGAGCTTTCGGCCATGGTGTTTTCCGGCGGCCCGGTGGCCGGCCGGCCGAGCACTCGGTCACCATCTTGACCGGTGGGGTCGGTGGTTGGCAATGGTGCGATCGATCGGAGTTTGACATGTGTAAAGGGGCTGAATTGAAATGGAATGGGAAGAGGCTCATTTTGGGTTCAATTTGGTCACCCCATGTATTTGGGCTTGGTTCACCTTCCCATGGTCCGATTTTGGGCCGGGGGATCGGTTGGTCACCTGCCATGGAGTGGTGAAGTCTCCATCCATGGTGAGGTGGCTAAACTTGGTTTAGTGTGTGACATGGTTATGGTTAAAAAGGCTTAATGAAGGATTAGGAAAGGGGGCCCTCCTTTTGCCATTAATGGCTTGGTCACATGTCAAACCTTCCATGGCTTCATATGTCTTGTAAATGGCTTGCTCATGGCTCCATGTGGCTTGGGACAAAGCTTGGTCATTTACATGAAAGAAGGTTTTGAATTTTTGGGACTTATGGGTGATTTTGGCATGAGGCCTAATTTAGGGTTATTTGATGATTGATTTAGGACTTAAGGGATGATATCAATTAATGGGGTGATGAAAAGAATGTCATATGGGCTTTAGCATGAAGTTTGGGCCTTTGAAATTTAGTGAAGATGGGCTTTTTGGATTTCAAAAATGGATTTTAGGATGGAGGTTTGGTAAAGGCTTGGGCCAAATAATTGTTGGTTTTGGTTTAGGGATGTGTCATGAGTGATTTGAAATAAATTTGAGGTGATTTGGGCTTGAATTGGGTTGGATTTGGGTTCATTTGGTACATGGGCCAATGTAGGTCAAATTGGGCTAATTTGGGCCAATGTTGGGCTAGGTTTGAAATTGATGTAAAATTAATGTTGGGAAATGTTTATGGGAGTGTTTCAAAGAGATTTCAACTTTGGTTGAGTTTTGGTTTTGGGACTTGGGCTTATTTGGGTTAGGTTTGGCTTTAGGTCAAAATTGGGCTTTTTGGTTTTGGGTTGAATTTGAGTGGGGTTTGGGTCCAAATCTTGGGCAAATTATGTTAGTGTTTTGTTTGTGGGGATTTTAGGGAAGTTTTATAAAAGGTTTGGGGTCAATTGGAGTTGAATTGGTTTGGTTTGGGCTAAGTTTGGGTCATGGGTCCAAATTGGGCTTTAAGGTCAAAAGTGAAATTGGATTCAAATGTCAATCAAATTGGACTTGGATTTGGCCTAGATTGATATTGTGAATATTAAATTGAAGTTTAAAATTGAATTGGACCAAAATTGGGGTCAATTTGGTAGATTTGGTTTGACATTGGGTTCACTTGGGTTAAGAATGGGCTAAATTGGGGGTTTTGGTAAAAGTGGGGTAAATTGACAAAATTGGCCCATGGTGTAGTTGGACAAAATGAAATTGGGAATATTTGGGATTTTCTGGAATTTTCTGGGAATTTTCTAAATTTTTGGATTTTTGGCTAAGAGGGGCATTTTGGGTATTTGGAGGGTATTGGGGGGTATTTTTGGAATTTTTGATATTTCTGGCTATTTATGACCAATTTGATTGGTGAGGAAATTTTCAAGGTTAATTTTGGGGAATTTTGGGTGATTTGGCAATTTTTGAGGATTTGGGCAATTTTAAGGGCTTTTAGTAGGTTTGATGGGCGTAGGGTCCCCGTGTTCAAAAATTGAAATATTGGAAAAAAAAGATTGATCAAGTATGAGTGAAATGGAAGCACTTTGGTTGAGCCATGAAGCCATGTTAAGCCTATATGAGCCATGAGAGGACTCATTTGAGGCATTCACTATGTTGTTCCTAACCCTCTTAGCCAGGGGCTGAGGGGTTAAGGTCCATCCATATGAATTACCTACATGAGTCAAGGAGCCAAGTTGGGTATGTGTGTGGTTTTAGGATTTGGATTGTGTGTGTGAGAGTGTAGAGTATGAGTGTAGTGAGTGTGTAAGTCAACCCTCACCAGACAAAGCCACCCAGGGTGGTCCTAAGGCCAAAGAGTCCTATAGGGAACTCATCCTTTAAACCTTCACATTTGATTTCAACCCTCTAGGTGATTAGGGGTCTACAATCAAGCTTGTGGGGTTTGCAGGGAGGCAAGAAGTGGTTCAAATTTCTAAGGGATGGGTCTCAATTCTAGTCCTATAAGATAGTCAAAGGAAAAGCCTAAGGCTAGATCCTAAACACTAAAGAGAGAAGAGAAGACCTCATCAAAAATGAGGTCAACAAATGGACCCCCAATAGGTGTGGTGTGCTAACCAAGTGCACCGCGCGTATTGGTGTTGACCGAAGAGATCAACAAAACCAACACAGATGTCCAAGTGACAAACTTAGGATGAAGTAGAAGAATTTCCGCTAGGGAGTATCGAGTAAATCTCCAAGATCGAAGATTCCGAGCTCTCGGCGGGAAAAAGGAGGTGAATTTCAGATCACAAGATTTCAAGAGATTGGATCTTAGATTCGTTTCATTTTTTATTTCAAGTTTTAATTAAGAGTTTGAATTTCGATTTGAGTTTCAATTTTGGTTTTATGCGGAGAAAAGAGTAGGGCTAAGGCCCACCCGAATGCACTTGTATACTGAGAAGGAAGCAGGACTGAACCTATTCCAAATGCTGAGGAAGAATAGGACAAAGCCTATCCGGAATGCAGAGTGCTTTAATTTCAATTTCTTGCTGGGAGGATCAAATTTTGAGATTGCTGAGAAAGGAGTAGGACTGTGCCTATCCCGAGTACTGAGAATTGCTGAGATGGGAGTAGGGCGAAGGCCTATCTCGAATGCTGAGATTGCTGAGATGGGAGTAGGATGGAAGCCTATCCCGATTGCTGAGATGGGAGTACGGCGGAAGCCTATCCCGATTGCTGAGATGGGAGTACAACGGAAGCCTATCCCGATTGCTGAGATGGGAGTACCGCGGAAGCCTATCCCGATTGCTGAGATGGGAGTAGGGCGGAAGCCTATCCCGATTGCTGAGATGGGAGTTGTCGGCATATTTTTAGGTTGAGTGTTGTATTTTTTAAAAGGGGTCGCCTACAGAAGTTGTCGGCGAATTTTAAATTTAATTTAAATATATATATAATTTAGAAAGTAGTATTTGATTTTGAAAATAATTTTAAGTTTAAAAGTTTTAAGATATGAAATCAAACCGATCTCACATCCCAAATAGTTTATATAAACGAGCACCGCACCACAAACCGTGGATCTATCCCGAAGAATAGACACACTGCTTGATGATGGGGCTCGATTAAATAAACTATGAGATTTGTGACATCCGTTTGGTCCGCGAACCAATTTTATAAGCCGACAAGTTCCCTCGCTTAATATGAAAACATTAAGCGGGGTTTATATTACTCGGGTTCTTTAAAATTCCCTATAAGGGCAAGCCCCTATAGTTAATTACATCTTAAGTGACGGGAATCACCTAAGAAAACTCTCGATAATAATCAATAATTCTGCTCTCAAGAATTTCAAAGTTTAAGTTTTCAAAGAATTGAATTTTTTTGAATCTCAATAGGGAATGGATCAAGTTTGGAACATTTTATTTTGGGAATTCAAAGGAAGAAAAGTAGGAGAAATTACAGATTCGAAGCGAACTTCGGTAATCTCCCGACTATCCTATTGTTTGGCTTGGATTTAGGAAAGTCCTAATGTTCATTTAATGTTTTAATCTTGCCAATTTTAGTTAATTAGGGCTTATATTTATATGATAGAATCATACAAATAGACTGGAAGATATGAGGGTTTATGTCGTATCGGACGACTACCTCGGAATCCTAAGACCGGTTAGGGCTTAATTTGCAATGCAAATGCCTAACGAAGAGCCGAGGATTTATGTTGCACTAGGCAAACTACCTCGAAGTCCTATGGCTTTGTTGTTTAATTCTAGGAAAGTTTTGTTGAAGTGGGTTCAAGTTTTGCCGACGACGATGGCCGTGCTCGCCCACCATGCTCCGAGCTCCTTGTTGTTGCGGAGGTTTAGTTTTAGAAGTCATAAATCAGGAGATGAGAGAAGTGTTTGGTTTAAAGAAAGTCTTAATTTCCATGTGTTTTTTAACATTTTAATTAAAACAGATCTTAAAGTTGATTAAACAGAACCGATTAAGATCCCACGGTTCCGTCATCCCGGCACCGTTATTTTCATCGAATTCACTTAGTCCGGATGAATTTGCTAAACTCAACTAAATGAGTTCCGCACTTTCATTTGGACCGTGGGAAATCCCGTTAGCAACACGTGGGTTACATCATCCGAGGTATTCCCGATCATTCAATGAGACGTTTTAATTTAGTTGTAGTTGTAGCTTTGTTGTTCTGTTTGTGATTAAATTTTGAGTTGTCTTAAATTTTGAAATGTTGTGGTGGTGAATTTTATCTTGCAATGACTTTTAACTTAGTTTTGGTTTCAGTTTTAGGGACTATCCTAAAGGTGTGGGTTTTCATGCAACAGTTGTCTTATCATGCGAGAAAAATAAAGTGCATTTGCAATAAAGTAAATTGCAAGAAAGTAAATTGCAGGAAAGTAAATTGCGATAAAATAAAAGCGCACCTGGAGGGTCTTCTCGTCATCCCAAGCCGCACTTAAAACACGATTAGAATATTTAAGCAAGTTCCTAGGTAAAGCTAAGGTAAGGGTTAGGGTTTTCTCGCAAATTCCTAATCCTATAGCTAGTCATTTCCTATGACGTCTAGGTTCCTTGTGTTTTTAGTTTGAAGACGATTTTCTTCATCAAAGAACAATTAAGTTCAATTGTTCTTATAAATATCCTATCATATTGAGGAAGTGCTTAAGAAGAATCTTAAACATCTTTTCAATATTTCTAGGATTGTTTTAAGTCCAAGAGAATTTAATTATGTAAATGAATCGATCGTCCGAGGTTTTCAAGTTTTGTTAACTTGCTCAGTGAACTAGGACATTTGAATGTCCTATAAGTGAAGTAACATTTCATTTAATATTCTGTTTAGGAGTTATGATAACTAAAGCTTTTGAGGGTAAATTGGTGTTCAAATGGTTTGTGATTCAAATTTAAGTTCAAATTGATGATTTAAGTTTGGAATAGTGTTCAAGTTATTTTAGATTTATTTTTGAGTTCTTTATGTCTTAGGTGATGTTATTTAATTCAACTTAATTTAATTTAATTTTTTTTAATTTAATTTTTAATTTGATTTAATTTAATTCAATTTAGTTTGGTTTGATGTTACATTAAATTAATTTGATTTAATTTAATTTTTAATTTAATTTGATTTAATTTAATTTAATTTAATTTAATTTAATTTTTAATTTAATTTAATTTAATTTAATTCTTAATTTAATTTAATTTTTTAATTTAATTTTTAATTTGATTTAATTTTTAATTTAATTTTTAATTTGATTTAATTTAATTTAATTCATTTTAATTTTAATTAAAGAGTTCAATTATTTAATTTTAGTTTAATGATTAAGTCTTTCAATGTTTTAAATTTGAATTATCATTTTAATTAAGAATTAAACATTAATGAAATGATTAATTTAGGGATTTTTTTAAATTAAAGAATAAATCTCTTCCTAATAATACCCCTATTTTAATAATTCCAATTTTATTATTCTTCCAAATTTAATCAATTATTTAATTAAAGTTTAATCATTTTAAATTGCTTAATGGGTTTCTACCCTTCAATTATTAAATTTCAATCATCCAAATCAGATTAGGATCAAATATTCTACTTGTTAATTTTTTATTAAACCTAAAGTTTTAATTAAGGATTAAAAAAAATTTAATTACCACTTTACCCTTTAAGCTTAATAATTTCATAACTCACTAAATTGAACTCAAATGAACTTGAAATTTTTATGTGACTTCACTCATATGTCACTAAAGACATGAGAGGAGAAAATGTGATTTTTCTGTATTTAATTTATTTATATAATTATTTTTGGTAGAAAATAGAGATTTCCAAGGAAAATTTAATAACATGATCAAGGAAAAGTTTCTGTCCTTAAGAAAATTATGGGACATTCCTAATGACCAGAGGACCACTTGGACCAATTTTTGTGATTTTTTGAATTATATTTTATTTATTAGAATTATTTTAAGCTCTGGAGTATTAATTAATTTAAAAATAGAATATAAGATGAAAAATGAATTTTATAATTTTTAAAATTCTCTCTGATATCAAGGATTCCAGAGAACCAAATTTTACAATTTTCTGATTTTTCTTTGATTTATTATAATTATTTTAGTGAAAATGCTAGAAAATACATTTTTTTTTAATTTTAAAATTACCCTAAGGCTTTAAAATTTAATATCTCATTAAATAGACCTAAGAAAAATATGGGGTTTGTTCCTAAGTGATTATATTTCAAAATATGACATTTTGGTGAATTTTATTATTTTTGTGATTTTTATTATTATTATTTTTTAATTATTAAAAATATTAAAATAATATTAAAAATCAACTTTTTTAGAAAATTGAAATTTTAATTTTCTTAAATTCCCCGATATCAGAGAGGCTCTAAAACCAATTTGGTGAATTTTTGAAAGGTATTTTGAAAGTTATGAATTTTTAAATTTTAAAATGACTAAATGGCTTAATCAACCCAATTAATAGGGCTAACCAAGTCCAATTGACTCCAAACTTTTATGGTGGGTTCCTCTAATCCTAAAGGTCAGTGGAGAATTGATTTCAAGTCAATTTGATCTATGGTTAACTCTAATTAATTAGAGACCTATTTTGAGTGTTTAAGCCAATTAGGGTTGTCTAAAATGAACTAACTCAAAACCTATTTTTCCTAGGGTTCTCTGGTCATAAGGAACATCACCAAATTTTCCTAGAATTTATTTCACAACATGCTATTTATTGGAATTAAAATACTCAAAACAGTGACATGAATTTGAAAAATCAATAACTCTTCATAGGGATGGCTTCGACTTTGGAAAATTCGGGGAATGTTCCCAAATTCGGAGGCTTCAAAAGCCCTATGGTCTCATGCCATGGTGAATTGTATACATGCATGGAGAATTAAATGTATGCAGAGAGTAAATAAATTATAAAAAATAAGATACTTGATGAAATTAAATGATTTCTTTTCCACATTATTTTCCTCTCGTTCACTCGAGCAAGAGGGTATTTTTATTTTATTTTTATGATTTTCCTACACAAAGTTATGAATTTTTGAAGTTTAGGGAATTAAATAAATAGAAAATACCCCTAATTTTCTACTTATCCACGCGGCGCCGGCGAAACATCGGCGGCTCCGAAGGGGTACGTGTCGCGCCGTGATTGGGCGCCGCCATCTGAGTCAGCCGTCCCGGGGCCCGCTGTATCGTTCCGTCTCCTCATCCGGCGCGATCCTGGCCGTCCGTGCGCGCGTGTATTAAATGGACGACATCCGTTCATCGTCCCCAAATGTCCTCACCCGAGAGCCGTCCACACTAAATCCCTAATATCTCACTCGATACTCAATGGATTTTCATGATCTTATGCTTCTATGGATTCGTCTTGAAGAGACGAACACATCTATACGGTTATCATGCATTGAAATTAAATCATTTGAAATGGAGAATCTCCGGAAGCTCGGGATGAAGAATTAGCTCATACCTTAGCTCGAGAGGTGAAGCCTCGATCGGAGATGCTCGGCACGTTCGTTGGAGCTGCAGGAGGCTAGGGATGAAGCCCGGGGATGTGGTGAATTGCCTAGGTGTGATTTCCACCAAGGCCGATCACAACCTTTGGAGTCCGGAACAAGCCGGGTGGCCCGGAGAGGGGGCTTTCACCTGGAAAACTTCTTCTCTTGGCTCGGTGAAGGTGTAGGTGAGTTTAATTTGATTTTGGTGAAGGATTCGGGAATGTCCTGTTCGGCTCGAGAATCGAGCTTCAAAATCGAGCTCAATCAATGGGTATTGGAGCGAGGAGAACGAGTGGGGATCAATTGCTCTAAGTTTAGAGGGGAGTGAGGAGTGATTTTGGCGAGTTTTGGTATGGTCCGGTTCAGCACCTCCTCATGGCCGAGAGGTGGGGAGTTTAAATAGGCGGGGTTGGAGGGTCTCCCGGGGGAGTTGAGGGCTGGGATCGATCGCTCATGGCAAGTGAAGAACGATCGCAATGGCCACTGGGCATGGGGCGGCTCAAGCAGGTGAGAATTCCAAGCTTGGATTGACTTGGACCTCTCGGCCATGGAGTTTTCCGGCGACTAGGGTGGCTGGCCGGCAGGCAGGGTCACCCTCGTGGTCGAGTGGGTCGGGGTCGGGTGTTTGTGCAAGCGATCGGCAAATGCCAAGTGTAAAGGCTTTGATCCAAAGTAGAATGGGGCATGGCTAGTTTTTGGGTCTAAATGGGTCAACTCACCCATTTGGGCTTGGTGCACCCTTCGAGGTGGCTTTGGGTGCTTGTGAGGGATCAAAGGGATCACTTGGTTTGGCATGGAGAAGTCTCCATCCAAATATATTTGGATTAAATTTAGGTTTAGGTGAATCATGATTAAGGCTAATGAGCTTTAGGGATTAAGGAAAGGGGCCCTCCATCCTACCCAATATGGTATGGTGACATGTAAAGAGGCTCTCATGGCTTCCATGTGGCTCATGCATGGCTTCATGGCTCACCTTTGGCTTGGGAAAAGTCAAGTCAATTTCATGTAAATGGATTTAAGAAAAATTTTGATATTTTGATGTGAATTTGTATGGGGCTTGATTTGGAATTGTTTGATGATGGAATTATAACTTAGGGAATGGCTTTGATTAAATGGATGGCAAATGGAAATGTCATGTGGGCTTTAGGGCCAATTTTGGGCTTTTGTATTTGGTGGAAATGGGCTTTTAGGAAGGTTTAGGGAAGTGGGCTTTTAGGTTTGAAAATGAATTTATGGATAGAAATTTTGTAAAGAGGTTGGGCCAAATAATTGTTGAGTTTGGTTTAGGGATGTGTCATGAGTGGTTTGGAGTCAATTTGGTGTGATTTGGACTTGAATTGGTTTGAATTTGGGTTTAATTGGTAAGTGGGCCTATGTAGGTCAAATTGGGCTAACTTGGGCCAATGTTGGGCTAGAGTTGAAATTGATGTAAAATTAATGTTGGGAAATGTTTATGGGAGTGTTTCAAAGAGGTTTTGGCTTTGGTTAGGTTTTGATTTTGGGATTTGGGCTCATTTGGGTTAGGTTTGGGTTTAGGTCGAAAATGGGCCTTTTAGCTTTGGGTTGAATTTGAGTGGGGTTTGGATCAAAATCTTGGGCAAATCATGTTAGTGTTTTGTTTATGGGGATGTTAAGGAAGGTTTAGAAAAGATTTGGGGTTAATTGGAGTTGAATTGGGTGAGTTTGGGCTAAGTTTGGGTCATGGGTCCAAATTGGGCTTTAAGGCCAAAAGTGAAATTGGATCCAAATTTCAATCAAATTGGGCTTGGATTTGGTCTAAATTGGTGTTGGGGATGTTGAATTGAAGTTTAGAATTGAATTGGACCAGAATTTGGGTCAATTGGGTAGGTTAGGTTTTGACATTGGGTTCACTTAGGGTTAAAATGTGTCAAATTGGGGGTTTTGACAAAAGTAGGGTAAATTGACAAAATTGGCCCATGGTGTAGTTGAACAAAATGAAATTGGGAACATTTGGGATTTTCTGGAATTTTCTGGGAATTTTCGGAATTTTTGGATTTTTGGCTAGGAGGGGTATTTTGGGTATTTGGAGAGTATTGGGAGGTATTTTTGGAATCTTTGATATTTTTGGGTATGGATGATCAATTTGAGTGATGTGGAAATGTTTGGGAATGATTTTGGAGAATTTTGGGTGATTTGGAAATTTTTGAGAAATTTGGGCTATTCAAGGCTTTGGGTAGGTTAGCGGGTGTAGGGTCCTGGGGTCAAAAATCGAAAATTTGGAAAATTGAAGATTGGGTGGATGTAAGTGGAATGAAATCATTTTTGTTGAGCCATGAAGCCATATCAAGCCCACATGAGCCATGAAGGGACTCATTTGAGGCATTCACTATGTTGTTCCTAACCCTCTTAGCCAAGGGCTTAGGGGTTAAGGACCATCCATGTGAATCACCTACATGAGTCAGGAGATCAAGTCGGGTATGGGTGTTTTTTTTTAGGAAGTGTGTGAAAGTGTAGTGTGTAGGTGTAGTGTGTGTGCAAGTCAACCCTTCACCAGACCAGGCCACCCAGTGCAGTCCTAAGGCCAAAGAGTCCTATAGGAACTCATCCTTTAAACTTCCACATTTGATTTCAACCCTCTAGGTGATTAGGGGTCTACGATCAAGTTTGTGGAGTTTGCAGGGAGTTTAGAAGTGGTTTGAATTTCTAAAAGGTGGGTCCCAATTCTAATCCTCTAAGATAGTCAAAGGAAAAGCCTAAGGCTAGATCCTAAGCACTAAAAGAAGAAGAGAAGACCTCATAAAAAATGAGGTCAACAGGAGTAGGGCGGAAGCCTATCCCGATTGCTGAGATGGGAGTAGGGCGGAAGCCTATCCCGATTGCTGAGATGGGAGTACGGCGGAGGCCTATCCGGATTGCTGAGATGGGAGTACGGCGGAGGCCTATCCTGATTGCTGAGATGGGAGTACGGCGGAGGCCTATCCCGATTGCTGAAATGGGAGTAGGGCGGAGGCCTATCCCGATTGCTGAGATGGGACTACGGCGGACGCCTATCCCGATTGCTGAGATGGGAGTAGGGCGGAAGCCTATCCCGATTGCTGAGATGGGAGTAGGGAGGAAGCCTATCCCGATTGCTGAGATTTAGTTTATGCAGTGGTTGTGAAAAATTTTGTCGATATTTGATTTATGCTGTGACTATGAAGAATTTTACTGAGATTTGGATTATGCTGAGATCGAAATGAGATATGAAAGTGTTCCATATCCCACGGGAATCAATCAAAGTCTGATTGCTTGGCGAAGGGTACGAACCTATGCCATCCGAATCAAATTGAAGATTCCTCGTGATTCTGAAATCATCTCAAGAGAGGGTTTCAGAGGAGGTCTGGAATAGATCTTGATTTGAAGAAGGATTGGAGGATTTGAAAAGATGGACGTAAACTAGAATTCAATTTGAGCTTTAGGTTTGTTTTGTTTGTTCTTTAACTATCCCATTTTTTTTATGTTTTTTTTTTTATGTTTTTGGGTTCAGACCCAGTCACAAAGTGATTGCTTCACCCATGTTTCTAGGGATAAGACTCTATTTCAGAGGCCACCCTTCGAAACATCAGGTTGCGTAATACTTCTTCAAATATCGTCCATTGATTGGAAGCATTTGTCGTTCTCCTCGGCAATTCACAAGTTGGTAGGAGCCTCCCGAGTAGATCGCTTCGACCACAAACGGCCCCTCCCAAGTCGGTTCAAATTTGCCTCCTATCTTACGATGTGCAAGAATAGGTCTTCGAGAACAAGAACTAAGTCACCCACTTTGAAAGTTCTCGGACGGACCGGTTTATCATGGGCCCCGATCATCTTAGCTTGGTACGGTTCCAAATTTTGTTGCGCTGCCAGTCTTTTTCCTTCCAAGTTTTCCAGTTCTTCCAGTCATAATTTGGCATTTTCTTCTGTAGTAATTCTATTTGAAACTGCAATCCTGAGTGATGGAAGCTGGACCTCCAAAGGTAAAACGGCCTCGGACCCGTACACTAAAGCGTAAGGCGTAGACTGAGTAGGAGTCCTGAAAGTCGTCCTGTAGGCCCATAAGGCTTCTAACAACTTCTCGTGCCAATTTTTCTTGTTGTCGTCCAAAGTTTTCTTTAAAATTTGAACGAGAGTTTTATTAAAAGCCTCGGCCAAGCCGTTTGCTCTTGGGTAGTAGATTGTTGAGTATCGCCAATCGATTCCATGTCTTCTGACAAAATTGTTGATCTTTGTACTTCTGAATGCGGATCCATTATCTGAAATGATTATGCGCGGTACTCCGAAACGGTAAACAACTTTTGAAAAACTGTAGCATGTGGTGTGCCTTTACTTCTCTGAGTGGGACTGCTTCTGCCCATTTAGAAAGTAGTCTGTAGCTGCAAGGATGAAGCGATGTCCTCTTGAAGAAGGTGGTTCTATCGGACCCACTATATCTGTGCCTCAACACTCAAATGGCCACGACGCAATTGTCGGATGTAGCACGTTTGGAGGTTGGTGTAGAACCACTCCGTGCACTTGGCACTGGTGACAACTTTTGGCAATCTTCATGCAATCGGTCATCATTGAGGGCCAGTAATACCCTAGTCTTTTAATCTTCATCTTCATTGTCGGACCCGACTGATGAGCGCCACAAAGTCCTGAATGCACTTCTTTGACAATTTCACGAGCCTCGAACCCGTTCAGACATCTTAACCACATTTGATCAAAAGACCTTATGTATAATGTACTGTTTATTAATGCGTAAGAGCTCCAAATGCCCTACATTCCTTGATTATCAGCTGGTTTATTTGGATGGCAAGAAATCAATCTTAATATGAAGAGATTTCCTTCTGTTGTAGTTATTTGAACAAAATTTCTGGTCAGTCCCCTTTAAAAGGCCCTAGTAAAGCCAAACCTGCTGTAATTTCTTGGTGTAAACCTCCCTCCCCTTGGATCAAAATTAACACAGATGGTAGTTTCTCTTCTGTTGCTTTTGGTATAGGAGGTGCTTGTAGAACTTTTTGGGTCAGCTACTGTGGTGCTTCCAATCCTCTTTCCACTCTTCATCAGCATTAGAATCTGAATTTGTTGTTGTTTATTGGGCCCCCAAAACCACCAATGCGTTAAGATATGAATTCATCCTATTGGAATCTGATGCTCTAAAACTTATTACTATCATGAAGGGCCAATCTTTACCTCCTTGGCAGCTAATATACCGGGTTAGAAGAATTAATTCCCTTACTAAGGAGATCAATGTTCTTTGGCATCACATTCAAAGGGAAGGGAATCAACCAGCTAATTGGTTGGCAAAAATAGTAGCTTTATTTGAAAGGATCATTATCTGCACAAGTCCTTTTGGTCTTTTAAAACCCTTACTGTTGGGGCACTCTCTCCACCTCCCCTATCTCAGATGTCAGTAGCTCTTTTGGTATTTTTATATACTTATATATAAATATATATATATATATATATATATATATATATATATATATATATTTACTGGTATACTTGTTCAAACTTTATTATAGTGTGGATTGTAATGTGGATGGTAAGATCCCGGGGTGAGCTTAATTGTAATTTTGTGTTTTTTAGCTTTCGAGATCCATCCCCAACCTTTTTGTACTTCTTTTTACTATTAACACGTAGGGAGCCACGAGTAGCTTCTTTCTCCATATATATATATATATATATATATATATATATATATATATATATATATATATATATATATATATATATATATATATATATATATACAACGTAAGAGAAAAAGAAAAGAAGAATATATGTGAGAAAAAGCTTGAGGATATGCCTAATCAAAAATTGGCTTCACTTGAATTAACCTAAAGGGAAGAACTTAACAATATTTCTAAATTTATATTTATGTGTTAGTGTCTTTATTAATAGATTCTTCATAAGAATTATTTTTCATATGATTTAACTATGTATTCTTAATATGACAAATTCCACTTATTTTTAAAATAAATAGATGACTAGAACTCTTAAACTTGATTACTAAATACTCTTACCTATAGTTTGACCCAAGTTATTAAAACTGATTTAAAAGTCTTGCTATTATAACTATGAAACAAAAATTGTAAAAATTATAAAGTTAAGTTCACTATCATCAGTCATAAATATTATGTAGTAAAAGAGTTACTTGAGGACAAGTAACAGTTAAGTTTGGGGGATCTTGATGCACCAAAAATATATTTGATTTTTCACATATATTGTATACTCATTTTGGTGATATTGCACTTTAAAGGAGGGTATTTTCATTTTTGTTGCAGGTATGTTGATTTTTAGCATTTGGATAAAGGAGGAAGCAAAAGGGATGAATTTTGGATTCAAATAAGGCATTTTTAGAAATTGCTCTAGCGCAAACGGCTTCAGGATGGGCATCGATGGTGCCGTGTCCAGAAAGGAGGTAGAAATCCAGACTGTGCTCTTGCATCAACGGCGCCAGGATAGGCGTCGATGGTGCCATTTGATAGAGCCTTGGTGCCGAAGACTCCCAATTCCGGCGTCGACGGTGCCCATGACGATTATTGACGTTTTTGTGGCAGATCAATGTATTGGGACAATTTTTGGAAGGCTGCTTGGGGCATCTCTTGGGAAATTTGTCTTTACACTATAGTAGAGTGCTTGAATGCCAAAAAAGTGTTTAGAGAGTGTGTGGAGTGTGTAGAAGGTCACTAAATGTCAGTGTAAGTGTAGAGAGTCACTGTAAAGTCTTGTCCAGTGTGAGTATTGAGTGTTGTTGTAAAGAGAGAAAGAGATTCAAAGGAACTTCAAAGGATTTACTTTGGGAAAGAGTTTCAGATAAGTTGTGTTTATTAATTGTTGTGTGTATGAACTTTTTTGTCGTATCTTCCTGTCGGCCGTTGAATTTGGAGGTTGAAATTTTTGAAAATGTTTAAGACATAGTTTTATAAAATAGAATTTTGATTTAGTTTAATATATATATAGATTTTTGAAAATATTATTTTAATTTTGAAGAATACAAAATCAAACCAATCTCATATAAATAATAGTTTAAATAATCAGGCATTTCACCAGAGGATATATATCTATCCCAACGAATAGATACGTTGCTTGGGGTGAGGCTTGATAAAGTAAACTAAAAAATTCATGACATCTGTTTGGTCTGCAAACAATTATTGACCTACAATTTCCCCTATATAATATGAAGGAATTAGATAGGGTTTATATTAATCTGAGGTTATTAAGTTTCCTATAAGGATAAGCCCCTATAGTTAATTACATCTTAGATAATCGAGGTCACCTAAGAAAACTCTTGATATATATCAGGAAATATTTATTATCATGACTTTCAAAGGTAGGGTTTTGAAAGAAAATGTGATTGTCAAAAATTTAATAGGAGAATGGCTCATGTTTTGGAACATTTCATTTTATCAAAAATCAAAGGAGGGAAGGCTAGAGGAAAGACATAGATTCAATGAAAATCTTGATGTCTTCCCAAACTATCCTATGGTTTGGCTTTGATTTAGGATATTTATTTGGTGTTTCATCCTGTCAGTTTTATTTAAGGCTTACATTCACTTGATACTGATTATGTGAATGACCTGGAAGATAGGAGGATTTATATCGTATCTGACGACAACCTCAGAAACCTAAAGCAAGTTAGGGCTTATGTTGCACAACATGGTTATGTAAGAGCCTAAAGAAATAAAGTGAGGGTTTATGCTGCACTAAGCAAGCTACCTCAAAGACCTATGGCTTGTTGTTTTAATTTCTAAGGAGTTTTGCTGTTCAAGATGGCCGTGCTGCCCACCATGCATGCTCCAAGCTCCTCATCGTAGCAAATTTAGTTTATTGAAGTGTAAATTGTAAGAGACAAGAGAAGTGTCCTGTTTTGGAAATATTTAAATTGATGTGTCTTAATATTTTATTAGGGGAACATTAAAGTTGATTATAGTGACACCGGTTAAGATCCCACAGTTCTATCATCCCGACACCACTTATTTCATTGGATTCACTTAGTCTAAATGAATTTACTAAACTCAACTTAATGAGTTTCATACTTTCATTTAGAACATGGAAAACCCCGTCAGCAACACGTAGGTTACCTTCTCCAAGGGATTCCCGATCATCCAACGAGACGTTTTAATTTAGTGGCAATTATGATTTTTTTTGTTTTGTTTGTGATTAAATCTTGAGTTTTTTTATATTTTGAATGTTATGGCAGTGAATTTTATCTTGTCTTAATTTTTGATTTTTGGTCTCAGTTTTGTGGCTATCCTAAAGGTTTCAGTTTTCATGCAGGGTGACATTGTTGTTTTGCAAGGAAAGAAAGTGCAGTAGAGTGTAGGTAAGTAAATTACAACAAAATAAAAATAAACCTGGTAGGTCTTCTCGTCATCTCCACCTGAAACATTAGTATTCTTGCAATAAACATTTATAATTTACAGGAAAGTAAAACCTATGGATATGTTTGTCACAAGCTTACAAAGTCCTCGGTCATGACCTGGTGGGTCCTATTCATTTATTTGAGAGATATTTTTCATTTAATACATATAATAAGTGAAATAGCCCTACAAGGTGTCCAGAAGACTTGTGAAACGATCCAGGAGAGGCTCAGATATTTCACAATACTTTTGAGCTTCCTTGAGGTCCATTTGGACTTATCATAGTTATTAAATGATTTATCTGTTTCATACCCTTATGCTTTAGTGAATTAATGTTTTGATTAACCCAACGGATGGGGTGAATATTATTTGTCATTTAATTTTGAAATTATGTGGGTAAAAATTTTTTAGGGAAAAGTTAATCCATTTAAGGAATTTTAGCCAATTAATTTCATAATTGGGCTTGTAGTACTTTCAGGTGATTGAAATATGATTATGTTTGCTTTTCTAAACTTCTTTTAACAAAATTTGATTTGACCTAGTCCATTAGTAAGCCCATAAGATTTGACAGGTAAATTTGCAATTTCTTTTTTTAAAGTTAAATCATTTGAGTCAAATCAAAATGATGGGCTATCTTTTAAACATCAAGTAGGGGTGAAAACCAGTGGATTATTAACCACCAAGATCAACCCTTAACCTTAAGGATCATTTGGCTTAATTATCTTCCAAATCAAAATAATTAAGGAAATTTAAATAATTAGTTTTGGTGTGATGAATTTGCAGTGGGTTTCTACCATTTATCCCTTGATGTTTCAATCATCCAAATATAATGATTAAGGTCATTTATTGCTCTTTTCCCATTTTAATTAAGCCTAAATATTGATTAAGGTTAAATTCCTTAAAATTATAATTTTGCCTCTAGGACTTTACCACCTCATAATTAAGTAAATTTAACTCAAATGACTTTGATATTTTTTAGTGACCCCATTTATGAGTTAATTAAAACATTAGAGGAGAAAATGTGATTTTTCAATTTTTAATTTAATTTATATGTTTATATTTATGCAAAAATAGGGGGTTTTAATGAAAATTCAATAACATGTTCAACACTAGACCTCTAACTTTGAAAATTTTATTGGAGGTAGACCTAGACCAGAGGATCACGTGGACTAAATTTCATGATTTTTTAAGTTTTAATTTAATTATTAGAATTATGTTAAGTTCAAGAGTTTTAAGTAATTATAAAATATTTTAAAGGTTGAAAATTCAATTTTATATTTTTATTAAGTCCCTCTAAGGCCAGGGAACCCAGAAAAACAAATTTTATATTTTTTATGATTTTTATTTTAATTATTAGAATTATTTTAGTGGAAAAATAAGAAACTTCATTTTCAGCCTTTTAAAAATTAATTTAAGCCTTTAAAAATTAATATCTTGATTTAGAGACTTAGGAAAATTATGTAGATGGTTCATAAGTGATTAGGAGACCAAATGTGATAATTTAGTGATTTTTAATATTTTTGTAATTTTATTATTTTTTAATTATTTAAATATTTAAAATATAGTTAAAAATGAAAATTTTATTAAAATTCCAATTTTAATTTTAGAAAATTCCTCTGATCACAGAGAACTCCCAAAATCAATTTGGTGAATTTTTAAGTTGTATTTTAATTATTAATATTAGTTTAATGTTCAAAATTATCATTTCAATTAAAAAATTCATTTAGGTGGCTAAATGAACTCCAAATGTATGAAATTTTTATGGGGAGTTCTTTTACCTTTAAAATTTAGTGGAGAATTGCTTTTGAGCAATTTTCATTTATATGCAATCCAATTTATTTTTATTTGATATTTAAGTCTTAATTACCATTAGTGTTTTTTTTAATGACTTAAATAAAATTTTTATTTTTTCTAGGGTCCTCTTGTCATAGGGAACCTACAATAATTTTTCTGAATTTTTCTAATCAACATGCTAATTATTGGAATTAATTTTCTAAAATAGATTGAAAAACTTGGAAAATATAGATCTCTTCAAAGAGGCCTCCTCTGACCTTGGAAAAATCAGTGAAGATCCCTCAATATAGAGGCTACAACATGCTAAAATGGGAAGCCATGGTGAAATGTCCTAATGGATGGAGAATTGAAGGACTATATAGGGTATTTATTCATTTAAATCATGCATGCATCAAATAAATTTCTAATCATTTCAACATTATTCTCCTTCGTTCATTGAGCAAGAGGGTATTTTTATTTTATTTTTATGATTTTTCTACACCAAGTTATGGATTTTTAGAATTTAGGTGATTTAAATAATTCAGAAAATCCATATTTTCTTTCTAAACCATGTCAACCTACGGCAGCGTCAAAGTGGCCGCACGGCGCTGCGGAATTTGTTGGCGCTATCTGGTTTGACGGAGTGTTCACGAACCATCTGTCCGTCCGATTCCATCAGAGCCCTCCATTCATTACACGTGCGATCGAAAGACTGCCCGTCTTCAGTCTCGTCTGGTGTGATCCCGTGACCGTCCACACTAAAGCCCTAATTTCTCGAGCTATACTCAACTAAACCACGAGGGGTTTGATCCTATGGACTCATCTAAGAAAGTAGAACATATCCATATGACTAATCATGATTTAAATTAACCCTAATTACATGGAGAATTCAGAGAAGCTCGGGAAGAAGGAGAGTTTAATACCTTGTCTCTGAGAAGTGAGCTTCAATTAGAGAAGCTCTACACCTTCGTAGGAGTCCCAGGAGCTCAGGGATGAAGCCTCTTGCCCTGGTGAGTTACCTAGCTATGAAAGTGTCAGACCCGATTTGGAGCTTTGGTGGAAGTCCCTGTTGGAGTGGGTTGGTGATGGGGCTTTCAGTGGGGAACTTCTTCTCTTGATGTGGGGATGGTGTGTGCACAATTAATTTGAGTTTGGTGGAGTTTTGGGAGGTGTCCTGTTTTGGGCTTAATTTTAAGCTCAGAAATTGAGCTCAGACAGAGGATTTAGGGTCTGGAAAATGGTGGGGATTGGCTTCTCTGTGCTTGAATTAGGTCTGGGAGAATTTTGGTAGAGTTTGGGCAGGATTTTGGTTGAGCTCTCTTTTGGCCGTGGAGGAGGTGAGCTTAAATAGCCATGGCTGGGGTGGCTGCCAGGGCTCCAATTCAGGTGCAAAGAGCTTCTTAGGTGGAGTGCAGAAGAGCTCTAATGGAAATTTTGGGTTGAGTTGGCCATAAAGTGGAGTTTGGGTTTGGCCAATGGTGAGGTGGCTCTCGTTTTGGCTCCTCTAGCAACTAGGCCGGCCGACCAGGCTAGGGGAGGTGGCGGTGGGTCAGGTGAGTCAGTGGGCAGGTCATGAGTGCAATGGATTTTAATGGTTAAGGAATTATGGAAAACATCCCTTAGGTTTAATCATTTAAAGGAGAAGATCCCCTAATTTAGGGGACCTTTGGTCCATGGCTTCACTAAGGTGTGTGATATACCTAAAATATATAGTGTTTTAAAGCACATTTTTATACCTATTTTTGATTATATTGCACTTTAATGGAAGGTAATTTTGTGTTTTTCTTGTAGGTATGATTAAAATGAGTGATTATGATGAAAGGAGCAAAAAGAGGATTAAGTTTGGAGCAAAATTTGAAGGATGTGCAAAAATGGCCTCTAGAGCCTAAGTGTCGGATGACTGGCGCATAGGCACCACAGTTAAAGTGACGAATTTATTTAAATTTGGCGCAAATTTGTATGAGTTTTTGAAACATCCTTTGCTTTAAACTTCACTAACTTCCCATCAGTGTCAAAATTCATTTAAAATTTTAATGGATGGATGCATTCTTGGTGGATACATTGAATTTGGACATATTTTGAAGAGCCACCAAGACACCTTTTGGAAAATTTTAAAAATAAGGCTTGAAGACCAGAGAAAGGGTTGTTGTTGGAGGGTGTGATTAGTGTTAAGAGTCAAGTTTATGTTAGAGAGTTATTGAGAGTACACCTTTCCACTTCACCACTTTTATTATCAACGTATCTAGTTTTTTTTTAAAGAGTAGAATAGAGATTTGAAGTCAACAGAGTTGGGCGCCAACCTCTATCGAGTCTTGTAAAGGGAAAGAAAAGTTTCAAAGGAACTTCAAGAGTCTTGTGGAGAGGATTTTCAGATAAGTGTTTATCTTTGTTTTACATTGTTGACCTCATTTTTGAGGTCAATCATTCCCCTCTCTTTAGAGCCTAGAATCTAGCCTTAGGATTTTTCTATTTTGGACTATCTTAGAGGACTAGACTGGGACCCACTATGTTTATAAATTCAAGCCATTTCATCGCTCCTCGAAGTTTCATATGGACGGCTCCAAATCCTCGACGCTCAGTTGAGTCGATTAAAAGTCGACGTGTTGAAACTCCTGTTGAGTTCCTATAGGGATTTGAAAGCCATAGGTGGACCCCACTGCGTACGACGTTTGACTTTTTGCCACGAGCAATATGCTTGGCTATGGTTCTCGCTTAGGTGAAGACCGGTCGTTAATTTGCTTGATAGATGGCTCCGGTCGGGTCAAAATAAATTCATTTTTGCGACGTTTCGCAAATTTAATTTAAATTGATGCGACCGTCGACGAACTTGTCCGAATGGCCCCGGATGACGAAACGGACTGCGCCGATGCGTCCGGAACGTCGATTTTAGCCGGGAAGGACATATAACTCGATAGGGTTTCGAGTCGGCTCGAATTATGCGTAAATCGGTGAATTTAACTAAACTTATAATATTAAAATAATAAAATAAAAGAAATTCTTTAAAAATAAAAACTCACTCACGCCTCCCATTCCATTCGACCAAAACCCTCGGTCTTCTTCAAGAGCCACATACAGCTTCCCGTGCCCTAACCTTCCCCATTCGCCTCCATTCCTCACGCTGAAGCCCCGGTTCTCGATTCTTCCTCCCGGTTTCGCCGGTCACCTTCTTTGTTGCCGAGCCCTCGCGTCCGGTCGCCTTGCCAGTAGCATTTCCCTAAGCGATTTTTTTTTTCACCCAAACGAGTATGGTAACCTCCCTATTCTTGAAATGGATGTTGCCTTTCCGTCTTGAATGCTTCCCCTCACCGCCGGTAACTTCTACGACTAGCTTTATTCCCCTTTCTTCGGCTATAAATACTCCTTCACGGAGAAGATTTTGTGGTGTGGAAACCCATTCGTGTGACCCAGGATTGTTTTGTTGCTTGTTACTGCATTTGAGTTTCTCCATTGCCTTTGGAAGAGAGAAGATCTGAAACATTTCCCACTTTCCTGAATCTGTTTCGCTCAGTGTTCCTATTGATGTTAGTACTCTCTAGTCGCTGCTTACAAGTTGCTTGTAGCTATTAGCTTGCTTTCGAGGCATCGACGGAGTTGGCCAGGTACATTTTTTTTTATTGTACAGTTCATTTTCTTTCTTTATTACATGCATCTCTTTACTTTTGTATATACATTTACCTGCATTTATGCTTTTCTTTTATGCTTGCCCTTAGGATAGGCCATCTAGGGCATGGTTAGTTTTTTTTTATTACACATGTTTATTTTAATTATTCCCTCGCATATGCCCTTAGGATAGGCCGTTCGAGGCATGGTTTTTCTCTTTTCTCTTACCTTTATTCTTTGTCGAGACGAGATGACAGAGGACGAATGAAGGATCTTCGATCGGATTTTCGTAGATTTAAATAACATCTATAGGACGTTGAGGTTGTCATTTGATATGACATAAACCCTCACACTATCTTTTAGGACTTAGTACGATCATACATCGTACGATATAAGTGTTGACCTCATTTTTGATGAGGTCTTCTCTTCTTCTCTTTAGTACTTAGGATCTAGCCTTAGGCTTTTCCTTTGACTATCATAGAGGATTAGAATTGGGACCCACCTTTTAGAAATTCAAACCACTTCTAAACTCCCTGCGAACTCCACAAACTTGACTGTAGACCCCTAATCTCCTAGAGGGTTGAAATCAAATGTGGAAGTTTAAAGGATGAGTTCCTATAGGACTCTTTGGCCTTAGGATCGCCCACGGGTGGCTCGGTGCAGTGAAGGGCTGACTCACACATACACTACACCTATGCACTACACTTTCACACACCTCCTAAAAACACACCCATACCTGACTTGACTTCCCGACTCATGTAGGTGATTCACATGGATGGTCCTTAACCCCAAGCCCTCGGCTAAGAGGGTTAGGAACAACATGGTGAATGCCTTAAATGAGTCCCTTCATGGCTCATGTGGGCTTGATATGGCTTCATGGCTCAACAAAAGATGTTTTCATTTCACTTACATCCACCCAATCTTCAATTTTCCAAATTTTCAATTTTTGACCCCCGGGACCCTACACCCACTAACCCTACCAAATGCTCTGAAACTACCCAAATTTCTCAAAAATTTCCAAATTACCCAAAATTCTTCAAAACCATTCCTAAACATTTCCACATCACTCAAATTGACCATTCCTAGCCAAAAATACCAAAAATTCCAAGAATACCCTCCCAATACCTTCCAAATACCCAAAATACCCCTTTTAACCCAAAAATCCAAAAATTCAGAAAATTCCCAGAAAATTCCAGAAAATCCCAAATATTCCCAATTTCATTTTGTTCAACTACACCATGGGCCAATTTTGTCAGTTTACCCCACTTTTGTCAAAACCCCCAATTTGACCCATTTTAACCCAAAGTAAACCCAATGTCAAACCAAGCCTACCCAATTGATCCAAATTTTGGTCCAATTCGATTCTAAACTTCAATTCAACATCCCAAACACCAATCTAGACCAAAGCCAAGCTTAATTTGATTGAAATTTGGGTCCAATTTCACTTTTGGCCTTAAAGCCCAATTTGGACCCATGACCCAAACCTAACCCAAACTCACCCATTTCAACTCCAATTAACCCCAAGTCTTTTCCAAACCTTCCTTAACATCCCCATGAACAAAACACTAACAAGATTTGCCCAAAACTTTGATCCAAACCCCACTCAAATTCAACCCAAAGCTAAAAGGCCCATTTTGACCTAAACCCAAACCTAGCCCAAATGAGCCCAAACCCCAAAATCAAAACCCAACCAAAGCCAAAACCTCTTTGAAACACTCCCATAAACATTTCCCAACATTAATTTCACATAAACTTCAACTCTAGCCCAACTTTGGCCCATGGTAGCCCATTTTGGCCCACTTTAGCCCACTTACCAATTAAACCCAAATTCAAACCAATTCAAACCCAAATCACTTCAAACTTGTCTCAAATCACTCATGACACATCCTTAAACTAAACCCAACATTTATTTGGCATGGCCCTTTGCAAAATTTTCATCTAAAAGCCCACTTCTAAAAGACATTCAAAAGCCCATTCCAAACCAAACTCAAAAGCCCAAGCCCATCCTAAAGCCCACATTACAATCTCATCTCATCCTCACTTAGTTAAAATCATTCCTAAGTCCTAAATCAGCAATCAAATCTTTCTAAACAAAGCCATATGACAAACCATCCAAATTTTACACCAAATTACCAAAAATTCTTAAAACCCATTTTTATGAAATTGACTAAACTTTTCCCTAAGCCAAAGACAAGCCATGCAAGCCATGGACAAGCCACATGAAGCCATGGAGAGTTTGACATGTGATCAAGCCATTAATGGAAAAAGGAGGACCCCCTTTCCTAATCCTTCTTAAGCCTTTTTTACCTTAAGCATGTCACACTCTAAACCATGCTTTGCCACCTAATCCATGGATGGAGACTTCACCACTCCATGGCAGGTGACCCAACCGATCCTCTCAGCCCAAAATCGAGCCATGGGGAGGTGCACCCAACCCAAACCAATGGGTTGACCAAATTGAAGCTAAAATAGCCCCTTCCCCTTTCTACTTTGATTCAACCACTTTACACATGTCAAACCTCAATCGAATACACCAAACCCCCGCCCCGACCCACCCGAACAAGATGGTGACCGGTGCTCGGCCGGCCGACCACCGAGCCGCCGGAAAACACCATGGCCGAAACCTCGGGAGGAGCCAAACTTTGGAATTCTCCCTTGCCGAGCTGCCCCATGTCTAGTGGTCACCATGGCCGTTCTTCTCCTCACCGAGCAGCTGATCCCAAGCCCTAACTCCCCCGGGAGGCCCTCCAGCCCATGCCTATTTAAACACCACCCCCTCACGGCCACGAGCAGAGAGTTGCACAAACCTCGCCAAAACTCCGCCAAAATTGTTCCGGACCCCTCCTCATACACGAGCACTTGATCCCCAGGTGAGATCCCCCTGCCATTTCTTCTCTGCGAGCTCAATTTCGGAGTTGAAATCCAAGCCCAAAACCAGGACACTTCCCCACGGTGAACCAATCCCCAAATCGATTGGTCCTACACCTTCACCGGACCGAGGGAAGGTGTCCACCAGAAAAGCCCCATCTCCAGAGCCACCCGGGTTGCTCCGGACTCCAAGCTTTGTGATCGGTCGTGGTCGAAGTTCAACCTAGACAATTCACCGGACCGGAGACTTCATCCGGAGCTTGCCGAGATCCAATCGAAGGTGCAACAACTCTCGGATCGAAGCTTCACTTCTCCGAGCAAAGGTATGAGCTAATTCTTCATCCCGAGCTTCCGGAGATTCTCCATTTCAAATGCCTTAATTTCAATGCATGTTTACCGTATGGATGTGTTCGTCTCTTCAAGACGAATCCATAGAGCATAAGAACACGAAAATCCATCGAGAATCGAGTGAGTTCTTAGTGGTTGAGAGTGTGGACGGTCACGGGATCACACCGGTCATGGACGATGAACGGATGCCGTCCATTTAATACACGCGCGGACGGACGGCTCGGATGGCGTCGGACCGAGGAGACGGTACGAGAACCGCGGGGCCCGGCTGCCGACTCGGATGGCGGCGTCGAATGGGAGCGCGCCACGCGGCATTTCGGAGCCGCCGAGGTCGACGCGGCGCCGCGTGGATAAGTAGATAAATAGGGTATTTTCTATTTATTTAATTCCCGTAACTTTAAAAATCCATATCTTTGTGTAGAAAAATCACAAAAATAAAATAAAAATACCCCCTTGCTCGGTGAACGGAGGAGAATAATGTGGAAAAGAAATCATTTAATTTCATCAAGTATTTTATTTTTAATAATTTATTTACTCTCTGCATACATTTAATTCTCCATGCATTCATACAATTCACCATGGCATGAGACCATAGGAGCTTGAAGCCTCCGAACTTGGGAACATTCCCCGAATTTTCCAAGGTCGAGGCCATCTCCGTGAAAAGTTATTGATTTTTCAAATGCATGTTGCTGATTTAAGTATTTTAATTTCAAAAATTAGCATGTTGTGAAATAAATTCTAGGAAAATTTGGTGATGTTCCTTATGACCAGAGAACCCTAGGAAAAATAGGATTTGAGTTAATTCACTTAAATTAACCCTAATCGGCTTAAACACCCAAAATAGACCCCTAATTAATTAGAGTTAACCATAGATCAAATTGACTTGAAATCAATTCTCCACTGACCTTTAGGGTCGGAGGAACCCATCATAAAAATTTGAGGTCAATTGGACTTGGTTAGCCCCACTAATCGGGTTGATTAAGCCACTTAGCCATTTTAAACTTTAAAAATTCATAACTTTCAAAATATCTTTCAAAAATTCACCAAATTGGTTTTGGAGTCTCTCTGATATCAGGGGAGTTTAAGAAAATTAAAATTTCAATTTTCTAAAAAAGTTGATTTTTAATATTATTTTAATATTTTTAATAATTAAAAAATAATAAAAATCACAAAAATAATAAAATTCACTAAAATGTTATATTTTGAATTTTAATCACTTGGGAACAAGTCCCATATTTTTCCTAGGTCTATTTAGTGAGATATTAATTTTTAAAGCTCTAGGGTAATTTTAAAATTAAAAAATGTATTTTCTAGCATTTTCACCAAAATAATTATAATAAATCAAAGAAAACTCAGAAAATTGCAAAGTTTAGTTCTCTGGAATCCTTGATATCAGAGAGAATTTTAAAAAATTATAAAACTTATTTTTCAACATTTATTTTATTTTTAAATTAATTAATACTCCAGAATTTAAAATAATTATAATAAATAAAATATAATTCAAAAAATTACAAAATTTGGTCCAAGTGGTCCTCTGGTCATTAGGAATGTCCCCTAATTTTCTTAAGGACAGAAACTTTCCCTTGGTCATGTCATTGAATTTTCCTTGGAAATTCCTATTTTCTACTAAAAATAATTATATAAATAAATTAAATGCAGAAAAATCACATTTTCTCCTCTCATGTCTTTATTGACATATGAGTGAAGTCTCATAAAAATTTCAAGTTCATTTGAGTTCAATTTAGTGAGTTATGAAATTATTAGGCTTAAAGGGCAAAATGGTAATTAAAATTTTAACCCTTAATTAAAACTTTAGGTTTAATAAAAAATTTTAACAAGTAAAATATTTGATCCTAATCTGATTTGGATGATTGAAATTTAATAATCAAAGGGTAGAAACCCATTAAGCAATTTAAAATGATTAAACTTTAATTAAATAATTAATTGAATTTGGAAGAATAATAAATTTGGAATTATTAAAATAGGGATATTATTAGGAAGAGATTTATTCTTTAATTTAAAAATCCCTAAATTAATCATCTCATTAATACTCAACTCTTAATTAAAATGATAACTCAAATTTAAAATATTAAAAGACTTAACCATTAAATAAAAATTAAATCATTAAACTCTTTCAAAAATTTTCAATTAAATTAAATTAAATTAAGATTAAAAGTTGAATTAAATTAAATTAAAATTAAGTTAAATTAAATAAACAAATTAAATTAAATTAAATGAATTAAATACATTAAATTAAATAAATAAATTAAATTAAATTAAATTAAATTAAATTAAATAAATAAATAAAATTAAATTAAATTAAATTAAATTAAATTAAATTAAATTAAATTAAATTAAATTAAATTAAATTAAAATTAAATTAAATTAAATTAAAATTAAATTAAATTAAATTAAAATTAAATTAAATTAAATTAAGAAATTAAATCAAATAAATTAAATTGAATTAAATTAAATCAAATCGAATTAAATTAAATAAATTAAATTAAAATAAAATAAAATAAATTAAATTAAGTTGAATTAAATAACCTCACTTAAGACATGAAGAAATAAATCTAAGATAACTCGAACACTATTCCAAACTTAAATCATTAATTTGAACTTAAATTTGAATCACAAATCATTAAGAATCATTTTGCCCTTAGGAGCTTTAGTTATCATAACTCCTAAATAGAACATTAAAATGAAATGTTACTTCACTTACGGGACATTCAAATGTCCTAGTTCACTGAGCATGTTAACAAAACTTCAAAACCTCGGACGATCGATTCATTTACACAATTAAATTCATTTGGACTTGAAACAATCCTAGAAATATTGAAAAGATGTTTAAGATTCTTCTTAAGCACTTCCTCAATATGATAGGATATTTACAAGAACAATTGAACTTAATTGTTCTTTGATGAAGAAAATCGTCTTCAAACTAAAAACACAAAGAACCTAGACGTCATAGAAATGACTAGCTATAGGATTAGGAACTCGGTAGAAAACCATAAACCTTTTCCCTTAGCTTTACTCTAGGAACTTGCTTAAATATTCTAACTATGTTTTAAGTGCAGCTCGGAATGACGGGAAGACCCTCCAGTACGCTTTTATTTTATTGCAATTTATTTTATTGCAATTTATTTAATCGCATCGCACTTATTTTTCTTGCATGATAAACAACAGATTGCATGAAAACCGACACCTTTAGGACGTAAACCAAAACTGAAACCCAAAATTAAAATAAAAGACACTACAAGATAAAATTCACCTCCACAACATTTCAAAATATAAGACAACTCAAAATTTAATCACAAACGTAACACAAAACTACAACTACAACTAAATTAAAACGTCTCATCGAATGATCGGGAATACCTCGGATGATGTAACCCACGTGTTGCTAACGGGATTTCCCACGGTCTAAATGAAAGTGCGGAACTCATTTAGTTG
The DNA here is from genome assembly GCA_022702705.1 of Papilionanthe hookeriana x Papilionanthe teres. Taxonomy (NCBI): domain Eukaryota; kingdom Viridiplantae; phylum Streptophyta; class Magnoliopsida; order Asparagales; family Orchidaceae; genus Papilionanthe; species Papilionanthe hookeriana x Papilionanthe teres. Next base: position 60,164,149 of record CM040439.1, on the reverse strand, counting down.
AGTTTAGCAAATTCATCCGGACTAAGTGAATTCGATGAAAATAACTGGTGCCGGATGACGGAACCGCGGGATCTTAATCGGTTCCGTTTAATCAACTTTAAGATCCGTTTTAATTAAAACACAAAAAACACTTGGAAATTAAGACTTCTCTAAACCGAACACTTCTCTCACCTCCCGATTTATGATTTCTAAAACTAAACCTCTCGCAACAACAAGGAGCTCGGAGCATGGTGGGCAAGCACGGCCATCGTCGTCGACAAAACTTGAACCTACATCAACAAAACTTTCTTAGAATTAAATAAACAAAGCCATAGGACTTCGAGGTAGTTTGCCTAGTGCAACATAAATCCTCAATTCTTCGTTAGGCATTTGCATTGCAAATTAAGCCCTAACCGGTCTTAGGATTCCGAGGTAGTCGTCCGATACGACATAAACCCTCATATCTTCTGTGCAATTTGTATGATTCTATCATATAAATATAAGCCCTAATTAACTAAAATTGGCAAGATTAAAACATTAGATAAACATTAGGACTTTCCTAAATCCAAGCCAAACAATAGGATAGTCGGGAAATTACCGAAGTTCACTTCGAATCCATAATTTCTCCTACTTTTCTTCCTTTGAATTTCCAAAATAAAAATGTTCCAAATTTGATCCATTCCCTATTGAAATTCCAAAATTCAACCCCTTGAAAACTTAAACTTTGAAATTCTCGAGAGCGGAATTATTCGATTATTATCGAGAGTTTTCTTAGGTGATTCCCGTCACTTAAGATGTAATTAACTATAGGGGCTTGCCCTTATAGGGAACTTTAAGAACCCGAGTAATATAAACCCCGTTTAATAGCTTCATATTAAGCGAGGGAATTTGTCAGCTTATAAAATTGGTTCGCGGACCAAACGGATGTCATAAACCTTTCTAGTTTATTTAATCGAGCCCCATTATCAAGCAAGCGGTGTCTATTCTTCGGGATAGATACACGGTTTGTGGTGCGGCGCTCGTTTATATAAACTATTCGAGATGTGAGATCAGTTTGATTTCATATCTTAAAATTTTCAAATTTAAAATTATTTTCAAAATCAAATACTACTTTTCAAATTATTTATTTAAATTAAATTAAAAATTCGCCGACAATAAGTCCTAAAATGTTTAGGATTCTGAGGTTGTCGTCTGGTACAACATAAACCCTCTCATATTTTTGGGTCATTTACATATGACATGTAGATATAAATCCCAAAACATCTAAATAATTTGCAAGATCGAAATATAAACATAACTTCACTTTCAAAGATGTCAAGCCCAATCATAGGTTAGTTTGAGATGTCACTGAAGCTCCTTCAGTATCTTCGACATTTCCTACATTTCATACCTTTGGACTCTGAAAATAACTGTTCCATATTGAACTATTCCCTTTGATTTTCCTACAACCAATCGTGGAAACTTGAACGTTGAAATTCTTGAAGACGAAGCCCATGATCCTTATCGAGAGTTTTCTTAGGTGATTTCGGTTGCCTAAGATATAATTAACTATAGGGGCTTGCCTCTATAGGGAATTAGGAACCCAGATTAATCTAAACCCTGTCTAATTTGTGTATTAGATAGGGGAATTTGTCGGCTATAAAACTCGCAGACCAAAATAGAGTCATAAACTTTTAAGTTTAGATAGTTAAGCCTACTACAAGTGGTACGCTCATCTTTTGGGATGATGTGTCACTTGTGGTATTGTGCTCAACTATTTAAACTATTTGATAAGATATCTATCTGGTCTCATTATTTTCAAAATAAAATAATATATCACCATTTTCAACATCAAAATAAAATACTTTACATATTACATTAAATTTAAATTTTAAAATTTTAATTTTCAAAATAATAAGGAAAAATTAGCCGACAATTTCTGGCGACTCCGCTGGGGATTAATTCTTCTCTCCATTTTGGATCATAAGGATTTGTCTTCATACATCGATAGTGTGCCCATATCCCTAGTGGGCCAGACTATCATTCTTCCGTTGATGTGCTTCGCTCATTTCTTCATTGAGCAAGTATTGTCAACTCCTTTTTGATTCTGGAGCCACTGTTTAGTCATCCTTAAACAGAGAGGTTCCAGAATCTCGAAATCTTTAAAGTGGGGTGGACCCCCAGTAGGTTAGGAGCGGTTTATCGAAGCGAGTTTGATGCGAGGTCGACCCCCTTCGGATCTTGGACAGGGTCCTACGCTAAATTCCACTCTCACAACCTTCCGTTTAAACTTCAAGCAAAACAAAATTCATCAAAATTTTAAAAACAAAACAAAATTTCTTAAAACAATGTAAATGTAGTATAATAAAACAAAACATTGAAATTTGAAAAAAAAAATTCACATGAATAAATTTTAAAGGAGGACCAGTTTATAAGACAAGTGCATTAACTTTAGTACTCCTGTTGAAACTTTATGGTACATGACGTCACTAATCTTTTTTTGGAAATTCTTCGAATGACAGAGATGATGTCGGTGCCAAAATTAATCTTCTCATTCAATGGAGACCATCCCCGTGATAAAAATGTTCTTTACGCTGGATCAATGATCAAGTTTGGAACCGGTTTTGACGATGTTGAAGTCATTCTTGGCAAAGCTCCTTATGCCTTCTTCAAAACAACCGTCCCGAGAATAGAAGAGGCCGGAATCAAGTTTGATCCGAATCGCAAACAAGAGTTTCTCGCACTCGGGAAGCCCAAGGTCAAGGAGGCTCCTACCAAGTCTTACGCTCCGACCACCGATATCAAAATTACACCAGAGCCCGATACAAAGAGGAATGATAATCCAAAAGTTTTGACTGACCTTAAAATAATTAAAGGGAAGTCGATTGAGGCTAAGTTAGAGGAACTCCGAGCCGACATTGCACAATTGTTTGAAGAACAAAGAAAAGATAAATATGATGAAGACTACGGTATGTCAAATCACGTGGAGGAAGAATTCGCAGAAATTAACGTTGTTGAGATGGTAACAACATCACCCTTGCGCGATGCTCCCTTACCTACTGAGGAGAACGCCTCGGATGAGTTTCAAATCGCCATTCAACAACGTGATGAACTTATCAATCACCTCGAAAAGAAAATTGAAGAAATGATGACTGTTAAGACCACTATTCAAAGGTAGTTACAATTACCCTCGCTAGTAGTTCCAGAGGTGAATCAGCCAGAAATTGCTCTTGTCACAGATGAAAGAAAGGAGTTTCCTTCTACTTACAAGGACAAGCAACAAAAGAAAGAATCAGTACAAGGCTTGATATTAGAAGAAGATATTAAACAAATAGTGGAACAGCAGGTGAGAGAAGCCTTGGTTCTATCTAAAGGAGAAGTATCAATTCTGAAGGGTAGACCATATCCTAAAGAGTTTGATATTATCCAATATCCCAAAGGTTTCGTACCACCTATGTTCAAAACTTTTGATGGAACGGGAAATCCCCGACAAAGATATAGCACATTTTCGAGCCAGTTGTTGCAACGTGGGAAATAATGATGCACTACTCGTTTCGACAGCTTTGTCAGCGAGTCTTTCGGGAATTGCCTTTGAATGGTATGTAGATCTGCCAAATGGTTCAGTAAAAACATTTGCAGAAATGGAAAATCTTTTCATCGATCGCTTCGCAGGAATTCAGCACCATATCACCATTAGTGATCTTATAGTAGAGAAGCAGAAACCCGGAGAGTGTTTGGTGGAATACATCTTGCGACGGAGAAATCTCAGCATGAGATGTGAACCACAGCTCCAAGAACAACATGCAGTCGAGATTTTATTAAAGAATATCCACGGTCCAGTAGCTTTTATGCTTAAAGGATTCACAATTAAAACATTTGAGAAATTACTCAACAAAGTCAGAAGTTTGCAAGAGGAGGCCAAACATTTGGAATTTTTAGAGAAGACCGAAAGGTCAAAGTCGATGGATGAATTCGAGAATAAGTCTGGAATTGTAGCAACAGTGGACAAAGGCAAGCGTCCAATGCAGATTCAGGCCAAGCCACCTCAACAAATCTACCGACATCCGCAGCAGTATAGTCGGCAGTACGAACAACAATTACTACAAACAGAGGGAAGACATAGCCTGTCTATGGCCAAGCTGCCCAGTAGGGTGTATTCTTTCAAAAATGAAGCAGTGTCGAAAATGTTTCTAGATCTAATCAAAGATCCCAAGTTCAGATTACCAGAGTCAAAGAAGCCGAATGAAGTTCATAAGAAAGATCACCCCAGATATTGCCCATATCACAGGTTGCTTGGACATACTATAGAAGGTTGTATTAGCTTTAAAGAATGGCTCGAAAAGAATTTCAAGAATGGAAACATAGCGATCGCGAAAGAATATTTAAGAGAACCCGAAAAGGTTCTATTAATATGATTTCGGTCGATCCAATGGTTCCAATTGACCTCTGCGCACTGGAGGAAAGATGGAATACAACTTGGGCCAAGTCGTTAAAGGAGACCGTAAACTGGGTCCGAACTATTCCAATGCAGGTTGTGATGCAGGGTTCAAGAACTGCTGTTCCTTTTGCCACTATAGATGATGATAATTTGGAAGGTGAATTTGCAGAAACCAATGTTGTTGAAGCCAGAGCCTCATCATCCTCTTGTGATACTCTATTACCCATTGAGTAAAACGTCGTGACTGAATTACAAGAGGCCATTCTACAGCAAGATCAACGGATCAACCGAATAGAGAAGAAGATGGAAGAATTAGTCATGTCGCTATGACTATGATTCAAAAACAGCTTACAATCACTCGCAAATAGCATCTCTAGAGATGAATCAGTCAGAAATGATTCACTTCACGAATAAAAAGAAAGATTTTTCTTCCGCCAAGACTGTTATAGATACTCCCGTTGGGTTTGCTGTTACTGGGTCCATCATTCTGCCGTCGTTAGAAGTAAAAGAAATTTTATACAAGGAAGTGTCAGCTGATGCCTGTGCGCCAACATTTTCCAGATTGGAGATTGGATCTAATTCAAAATCCGTGCAATTTACGATGGCACAAGAAAGAAGGCGTGACAAGGAAATCCTGAAAGTAAAGCAGCCCCGCCAAGACCTACAAAGAACTCGCGAAACAATCAGCTCAACAAAAATCATATCCTACGGATAGGAAGCCGACCGCATCAATAAGCACAACGATTAAGCAAGGTATACCCATTCAAAGAAGAGTCCGTGTCAAAGATATTCCATGACTTGCTAAGGATACCGTAATTCGGACTACTGGAGCCGAAAAAGCCGAAGAGACGAGCAAGAAGGATCATCCCCAATATTGCCCGTATCATAGACTCATCAGACATACTTTGGAAAAATGTTTCTTTTTCAAGGATTGGTTAGAATGCAACCTCAAGAATGGGAACATAACGATCCTGAAAAAATATTTGAAAGAACCTGAAATAGGTTCGATCAATATGATTTCGGCTGGTCCAATTGTTCCAATTGACTTTGACGAATGAAATATTTGCAAAACTCTCAAAGAAAATTTGAGTCAGACTCTTTCAACATAGTATACGACACATAGTTTGAAACCTCTTTCCTCTTGAAGGATGGCAGGTTTCATCTTTGGTTACTATCGTTGATGAGAAGGGTTATTAACAAGAACTATTGTTGCTTCATCCCAACCCTCCCACCACAGTGAAAATAAGAAAAGAGGAAGCTTGTCAGTATTCAAGTTTCATCTGAAATGAGAGATGTTTTGTTGCTCATATTATGAAAAAGTTTAATTCTGACGTTCAATGTTCAATCAAGAAAAGGAGTACTTTATTATAAATGTTCTGGTGTTTTAATAATCATGACTAAAGGGGAGAGTGAAATTAATGTTTTGCTAATTGAATCTTTCACTTTAAGGAATTCGGACTGGGCCCTAAGTAAATTTTAGAATAATATATTGTGCTTAAAATACGAGTAATTGATCCAGGATATCACGGATCTTTTAATATCTCACCACTTGATTGGGTCCTGACTTTTGAATGGACTATAATATCTCAGAATTCATATTAAGCAACATTTCAAAATTATTAATTATGGGAGTCTAGATATTCAAAATCTTTAATAAAGATATGCTCTACCAGATATGTTAATTCTCAAAGGGAAACATGGAGAGTTAATTTATATAGGCTAGTAAATTATGTGAGAGTTAATTTATATAGGCTAGTAAATTATGTGAAAAGAAATTTCCCTGAGAATAACTTGAGGTGAGCATATAATTAAAGAATTGGTGTCTGAATTCTCCCATAATTAATAAAATTTAAAGGTCTGTCTTAATAAAATTCTTCAGATATTATATTCAGGAAAAGAGTTAAGTGATCATGATCTCCTTGGTTGGCTATTAATTGACCCCGAAATATCTTTGGGAAAATGAAAAATATTTTAATTACATGATCAAAATTCGTAAATTTGCTTAAGTCCAGAAAGAAAGAATTAAAGAAAGGATTGTTTTATCAATAATTAATGGAATTCGAACTCGAAGTCATATTTTTCAGTACCTGAATACTTTACTCCAACTTCAATAAAAGAACGTCGAATATCCTTGCAAGGCAACATGAATAATTTGTGCGAAAATCGTTGATAAAGAAATGACATCTACTACATGGAGCTATAAATTTACATACCTCAAAATCAAGCAGAAGCGCAAAGAATCGTCAAAGGAGTGTATTCAAGATTGTGTGCTACTCACCAATCAGATATCATTTGTCTTTTGAATTTCGATGTGCCGTGGAAAAATCATTTCGGAGAACAGGTCCACATTCAAAGGCATCATGATCAATATTTTCATCAGAAGATACAATATTGATTGGATATACTCAACGATTTATTTCTCAGGAGTAAATAGATTGGCCGAGGCTTTTAATAAGACTCTCATCCGAATCCAAAGAAAATTTTGAAAAAAAAAGAGAAAGTTGAATTAGCACGAGAAGTTATTAGAAACCTCACGGGCCTGTGGAACGACATTCAGAATTCCAACTCAATCTACACTTTATCCCTTTATGTATGGATCCGAGACTGTTCTTCTACTGGAAATAACTCTCTCCCTTCAGAGTGGCAGTAGCAAACAAAATCACAACATAAGACAACACCAAACTTCAACTTGAAGGATTACAAAATCTCAAAGGGAAAAGAATTTCGGCACAACAGAGTTTGGAGCTTTAGCGGACAACAATGATACAAGCTCATGATAAACTGGTTCTCCCAAAGATATTTAAAGTCCGTGATCTGATTCTTAATCTCAGGCAGCCTATTCTTGCATACTGCGATATAAGGAGTGGATTCTACCAGTGCTTGAATTATCAAGGCAAATGATCGATGTTGCTGATAAACAGATGTTACTTGAAGAAGTACTATGCATCGTGATGTTTTAAAGAACGAATTTTAGAAATAAAATATTGTTCTTAGAAGCATCGATGTTGCGTATTTCTAAAACTTGGTCCGAATCCTAAAAAAAATAAAAAAAATAAAAAAATCAAATAACTTCACAACATTCTTCACAAAATTAAAAAAAAAATCTGTTGCAAATCACTGCACACAAATTCTCACAAAGTTTCACACTATAATCACCATAAATTTTCATAAATTTTAATAATTTCCACATCTTTATAAATTTTTACATTTCACAGAATTCCCCAAAATCTTCACATTTATATAAATTTTCACAAATTACGCAAATTTTCACAATTATACCAATTCCTCACAAATTTCACATTTTCATAAATTTTCACATTCCACAAATTTTACAATTCACACAATATTCAACTCCACGTCTCTACACAATTCTCACACAATTACACACAAATCATCACATTTCTACATAACTTAAATATTACATCACATTCCTTTCGGTGGTCGCACTCGTATTCGATTCCCATCTTTCGAGATCGGTACCCATATTCCGATTCTCATTCTGAGACTGATACCGATATTTCAGTTCTCTTCCTTAGGTCAGTACCTATATTCTGACTCTCATACTCCTGAGATCGATACCTAAATTTCGATTCTCACTTCAAGGCCGGTATCCATATTCCAGCTTCTCATCTCGGGATCAATACCTATATTTTGATTCCCATCCAAGACACATATGATTTATACATAATTATACATATGATTTATACATATTTAAACATTTTGTTTATACATATTCTTGGGATAGGCTTAGTCTCTATTCCTTCTCAAGATATATTCATATTCCTTCGGATAGGCTTAGTCCTATTCCTTCTCAGCATATATTCATATTCTTAGGGATAGGCTTAGTCCTATTTCTTCTCAGCATATATTCATATTCCTTGGGATAGGCTTAGTCCTATTCCTTCTCAGCATATATTCATATTCTTTGGGATAGGCTTAGTCCTATTTCTTCTCAGCACATATTTGGGATAGGTTTTGTCCTAATCCTTTCTCAGCACTCAGCACATATTTGGGATAGGTTTTATCCTAATCCTTCCTCGGCACTCAGCACATATTTGGGATAGGTTTTGTCCTAATCCTCACTCAGCACTCAGCACATATTTGGGATAGGTTTTGTCCTAATCCTTTCTCAGCACTCAGCACATATTTGGGATAGGTTTTGTCCTAATCCTTACTCAAGACTCGAAGACATATTTGGGATAGGTTTTGTCCTAATCCTTTCTCAAGCACTCAACGACATATTTGGGATAGTTTTAATCCTAATCCTTTCTCAGCACATTCTCTACGATCAGAGACATACTTCTGAATCCTTTCTCTGCACATATTTTGGAAATCAATATTTAAAATTGAAAATTCAAATTCACAGCGATGAATTGAAGATACCCTGCTAATCCCTAGCGAGAACGTAACTTCACTTCAACTCTATATCAATCGTCGATTTGTTTCAAGTATGCTTACTTAAATATTCATTTGTGATTGGGTTGATCATTTCGGTCAACGCCAATAGGCGCGGCGTGCTTGTATAGCACACCACACCTATTGGGGGTCCATTTGTTGACCTCATTTTTTAGGTCATTCATTCCCCTCTCTTTAGAGCCTAGGATCTAGCCTTAGGATTTTTCTATTTTGGACTATCTTAGAGGACTAGACTGGGACCCACTATGTTTATAAATTCGAGCCATTTCATCGCTCCTCGAAGTTTCATATGGACGGCTCCAAATCCTCGATGCTTAGTTGAGTCGATTAAAAGTCGACGTGTTGAAACTCCTGTTGAGTTCCTATAGGGATTTGAAAGCCATAGGTGGACCCCATTGCGTGCGACGTTTGACTTTTTGCCACGAGCAATATGCTTGGCTATGGTTCTCGCTTAGGCGAAGACCGGTCGTTAATTTGCTCGATAGATGGCTCCGGTCGGGTCAAAATAAATTCATTTTTGCGACGTTCCGCAAATTTAATTTAAATTGATGCGACCATCAACGAACTTGTCCGAATGGCCCCGGATGATGAAACGGACTGCGCCGATGCGTCCGGAACGTCGATTTTAGCTGGGAAGGACATATAACTCGATAGGGTTTCGAGTCGGCTCGAATTATGCGTAAATCGGCGAATTTAACTAAACTTATAATATTAAAATAATAAAATAAAAGAAATTCTTTAAAAATACAAACTCACTCACGCCTCCCATTCCATTCGACCAAAACCCTCGGTCTTCTTCAAGAGCCGCATACAGCTTCCCGTGCCCTAACCTTCCCCATTCGCCTCCATTCCTCATGCTGAAGCCCCGGTTCTAGATTCTTCCTCCCGGTTTCGCCGGTCACCTTCTTTGTTGCCGAGCCCTCGTGTCCGGTTGCCTTGCCGGTAGCATTTCCCTAAGCGATTTTTTTTTTCGCCCAAACGAGTATGGTAACCTCCCTATTCTTGAAATGGATGTTCCCTTTCCGTCTTGAATGCTTCCTCTCACCGCCGGTAACTTCTACGACTAGCTTTATTCCCCTTTCTTCGGCTATAAATACTCCTTCACGGAGAAGATTTTGTGGTGTGGAAACCCATTCGTGTGACCCGGGATTGTTTTGTTGCTTGTTACTGCATTTGAGTTTTTCCATTGCCTTTGGAAGAGAGAAGATCTGAAACATTTCCCACTTTCCTGAATCTGTTTTGCTCAGTGTTCCTATCGCTGTTAGTACTCTCTAGTCGCTGCTTACAAGTTGCTTGTAGCTATTAGCTTGCTTTCGAGGCATCGACGGAGTTGGCCAGGTACATTTTTTTTATTGTACAGTTCATTTACTTTCTTTATTACATGCATCTCTTTACTTTTGTATATACATTTACCTGCATTTATGCTTTTCTTTTATGCTTGCCCTTAGGATAGGCCATCTAGGGCATGGTTAGTTTTTTTTATTACACATGTTTATTTTAATTATTCCCTCGCATATGCCCATAGGATAGGCCGTTCGAGGCATGGTTTTTCTCTTTTCTCTTACCTTTATTCTTTCTCGAGATGAGACGACAGAGGACGAATGAAGGATCTTCGATCGGATTTTCGTAGATTTAAATAACATCTATAGGACGTTGAGGTTGTCATTTGATACGACATAAACCCTCACACTATCTTTTAGGACTTAGTACGATCGTACATCGTACGATATAAGTCCTAAACTGTTTAGGATTCCGAGGTTGTCTTCTGGTACGACATAAACCCTCTCATATTTTTGGGTCATTTACATATGACATGTAGATATAAATCCCAAAACATCTAAATAATTTGCAAGATCGAAATATAAACATAACTTCACTTTCAAAGATGTCAAGCCCAATCATAGGTTAGTTTGAGATGTCACTGAAGCTCCTTCAGTATCTTCGACATTTCCTACTTTTCATACCTTTGGACTCTGAAAATAACTGTTCTATATCGAACCATTCCCTTTGATTTTCCTACAACCAATCGTGAAAACTTGAACGTTGAAATTCTTGAAGACGAAGCCTATGATCCTTATCGAGAGTTTTCTTAGGTGATTTCGGTTGCCTAAGATGTAATTAACTATAGGGGCTTGCCTCTATAGGGAATTAGGAACCCAGATTAATCTAAACCCTGTCTAATTTGTGTATTAGATAGGGGAATTTGTCTGCTATAAAACTCGCAGACCAAAATAGAGTCATAAACTTTTAAGTTTAGATAGTTAAGCCTACTAACAAGTGGTACGCTCATCTTTTGGGATGATGTGTCACTTGTGGTAATGTGCTCAACTATTTAAACTATTTGATATGATATCTATCTGGTCTCGTTATTTTCAAAATAAAATAATATATCACCATTTTCAACATCAAAATAAAATACTTTACATATTACATTAAATTTAAATTTTAAAATTTTAATTTTCAAAATAATAAGGAAAAATTAGCCGACGTACATTTGGTTTTTAGGTAAAACTTGTTGTGTTTTCACTATGATTTCTACTTTCAAATCAAGTTATGATTGTGTTTTCTCCATGGATTCTTAGTGGTTTTCTTTATCTTTTCCTTTCAAATAATGAAGTAATTAAATTATGGAAGGAAGTTGCGTGGAGTATAGGATTTTAATGTTGGAAGAAGTTGTGATGATCCACTACCTTGCACTTCATTTACTTCTTGATTTGACCAATTAAGATGTTAAAATCTGTTGGGAGATTATTTTAGATCCATTGTGGTATTGTCTCAATCAACAAATGGAAAGAATCACATGTAATTGTATGGATGAGAATTGTAGTCCATATGAATGGGTGCAAATAAATATTAAGATATGCTTGTAACGGGGAGAAAAATTAAAGGACTTTAGAGTGACAGGCTAAAGCCCCCTTATTTGGTTTGATGTGAAATTTTTTTTATGAGATTTTAGCCCTCAGGTGGAGAGAATCAAGGGAATGCTAGAGTGAGATCTAGTATCTTTCCTTCCTAACCCATCTACAAGATTTCAAATCATCAAACTAACCAATGTTCTTTATAGAACCAAGTAAGGGTAAAGAATATAATTGCTTCTATTTGGCACAACACATTTTAGATACTTCCACAATGAAATTCCATAATTATTACTGATTCATTGAAAGAGGAAAAAGTTATTTTATTCTCAGTTGCTTTCATACTATTTTTAAGTTGTGTTAACTTTAGTTGTTTACTTTTTAATCAGAAAATACCAAAAACAAATTTGAAAAACTTTATATCTTAACACATACTTTACAAAATCATTTTAAAAATTAAAAATTTATTTTCTTATTTCTTTAAATTTGTAGACATTTCCTCGTGGGTTTGATATCTCGGGGCTTAATTAAAAATTCCTATATTACTTGATAAACGATACGTATATTTGCGTAGTATCCCATTTTATAAATAATTAAAGTATAATTTCCTATCTAAATTGTAAGCATAAATATTTGGGGATCCATGGGATAGGTGGGTCTAGCTTAGTCCCTAGGGTCAGTTTAGTTGCTGTGGGAGGCTTGGATTGATCACATTTGGTTCAATTTGGTGAATTTGTGTCATGGGTTCATTTGGGTCACCTTGGGTTCAAATTGGGCTAACTTGAGTTTGAGCTTGAATTGAGCCCAAGTGATGGAGAAATATTGTGTATATAATTGCCATAAATGGTCTAGAGATGGATTGGAGTGGTTTTGGATTGGTTTGGAGGATTAATTTGGCTTGATTTGGGATTTTGGTCAATTTGGGGCAAGTTGGGTTAACTTGGGTTTTGGTTAGGCTAGGGTTTGGTCTAAGGCCACTTGAAGGTTCCGAATTGTCTAGGGGATGTCATAAAGAGTTCTCAACATCAATTCGGTGGAAATTTTGGGAGTAGGGCAATCAATTTGGGGAATATTGGAGATGTGTTCAATTTGGGCTAAAATTAGGTATTTTTGGTTCAAGTGGGTTTGAGTGAGACATGGATCCAAATTGGGGGTGCTTGATGGTTCAATTCAGTTTATGGGTGTGTCATAAGAAGTTTAGAATTCAAATTGAGGGGAAATGGATTGGCATTAGGTCAATTTGGGGGATTTGGGTCACTTAGGTAAAATTGGGTCTTTTGAATTTTAAGTGAAATGGAACTCAAATGTGAGCCAAATTGAGCTTAGATTTAGTTTAGATTAGCCTTGGAGATGTTGAATTAAAGTTTGGAATTTAAATTGGGCAAGATTGGGGTCAATTGGGTAGACATTGCGTTTAATTTAGGCACTTTTGGGTTAAATGGGTCAAATTGGGGCTTTTTTTGTTAAATTGGGTTAAATTGGCCAAATTGGGTCATGTGGTAGTTGAGCGAAATGAAATTGGGAATATTTGAGAGGTTTTGGGAATTTATGGGAATTTTTGGAATTTTGGGCTAAGAGGGGCATTTTGGTCATTTTGGGGATTTTTTTTGGAAATTTGGCAATTTTGGGTAATTTTGGTTAATTTGTGTGGTAGGGAGTATTTTGGAATGATTTTTGAAGAATTATGGGTAATTTGGGTGATTTTGGAAATTTTGGGGGGATTTTAGGGTTTTGGGGGTATTTTGGGTAGGTTTATAGGCAAGGGGTTAGAAATTTAAAATTTTTGGAAAAATTGGGATTGGTTAAAAGTGAGTAATATGGCATGTTTAGGTTGAGCTATGAACCAAGGGTCACCCTCATTTGGTTTTTTATGTGTTGGTACTAGCCAAAACCCTAGCCCGGGTCTAAGGGTTTGGGAAAACTACTTACATGAGTTTCGAAAGAGTTAGGTGATCAAAGGAGATGTGCTTTGTTTAGGGTTGTGAGTGTGTAGTGTAAGTGTTGTGTAAGCTCCAGGCCTCCCAGGGTAGATCCTAAGGTCATACCAGCTATAGGACACTTCCCCTGGGCTTCCTTATGCTTGGTCTCTTCCTCCAAAAAGATGGAGGTTAGGCCTTAGGCATATGAAAACTCCTAGTGAAGTTAGAAAAGTTTAAATTTCTAAAGGAAAGGGTTCCATGACTAGTCTTCAATGAAAGTCACCAAGAGAGTCCTATGGCAAGACCGTAGGATATTCTAAAGACAAACTAGACCTCAACTAAAAGTGAGGTCAACAAATGGACCCCCAATAGGTGTAGTTTCCTTGGCAAGCACACTGCACATATTGGTGTTGACCCACAAGATCAACAAAACTAACACAACTATCTAATTCAAAACTCAAGACAAACACATAATTTAGCGAGGCAGTTTCCGCTGGTGATTACTTAGTTGAAACCTTTCAAGTCTTGGGAACTCCTGTTAGGGAAGGAAAATGGAATACCTTCATGTGAGAAGCTATGGATTTCGAGCCTCTAAACTCTGAAGGAGTCCGATCCGAATTGATTTAAAGTTAGAAATTGGGCTTAGAGTTAGGGTTTGATTTCAATTTAAATTTTGAGTTTGAATTTTAATTTAACTTTGAGTTTTAATTTTATTTTTATGTTTTATGGAATTTACAGAAATTTCAAAATTTGGGGAAATTTGAATTCAAAAATTTTAATATAGTAGGGATTTTGAACTAGAAGTTAGTGCAGAGGGGAAATCTGAATTTCAGTACCGGTCTCGGAAGATGGGAGTCAGAATTTAGGTACTGATCCCGAAGGATAAGAACTAGGATTTAGGTACAAGCCTTAGGAATGAGTGTCGGAATTTCGATACTGACCTCGGGATTTCGTGAGTGTGGGAAATTTTCTCAGAAGGAAGATGAAAGTATAGAAAATTTTGAAGAAATTAGACGACTGAGCTTCGATCCTGGAATTTCATGGAAGGAGAAAAATTTTTCGAATAGGATGTGGAAATATAGGGAATTTCAAGGAGTCAAACGACTGAGCTCCGATCCTAGAATTTCATGGAAGGCAGAAAATTTCTCAGATAGGATGTGGAAATATAGGGAATTTGAAGGAGTCAGACGACAATGCTTCGATCCTAGAATTTCATGGAAGGTGGAAAATTTCTGGGATAAGATGTGGAAATATAGGGAATTTGAAGGAGTCAGACTACAATGCTCCGATCCTAGAATTTTATGGAAGGCTGAAAATTTCTCGGATAGGATGTGGAAATATAGGGATTTGAAGGAGTCGAACAATAATGCTTCGATCCTAGAATTTCATGGAAGGTGGAAAATTTTTCGGATAGGATGTGGAAATATAGAGAATTTGAAGGAGTCAGATGACAATGCTCAGATCCTGGAATTTCATGGAAGGCAGAAAATTTCTCGGATAGGATGTGGAAATATATGGAATTTTGGGGAATCAGATCACTGACTTTCGGTCCCAGAATTTGATGGAAGGAGGAAAAACTTCTCGGAAGGGAGTACATAGGAAATTTTAGGGAATCGGATAACTGAGTTCCGGTCCCGGATGTTCATGGAAGGTGGAAAAGCTTCTCGAAAGGGACATGGAATATATAGGAAATTTTGGGGAATCAGATAATTGAGTTTCGGTCCCGGAATTTCATTTGAGGAGAATTTGGTAAAACATGGTATTGACTTTCAAAGAAAGCAAATTTGGTGCAATTTGGCCGAGATCGGTAGCCATTGCAAGATTTGCATAATTTCATGGTATTTCGAATTTGTGAGAAGTGGCGTTGTGTGAAAAGCGCCAAATTTCGAGGAGTGCCCGCAAAAGCGAAGGATTCGAAGATGATTGCAAGGATTTAGAATATCAAGAGAGAGAATATTATCATTTGTTTGTTTTCAATTCATAATTTTATTTCAATTTGTTTTTTTTTATTTCATTTTGTTTCATTTGATTTAAATTTTGAGTTCATTTTGTTGATGTTTTATCCTTTTCTTCTGTATCATTCTTTTGTCATTTTCATTTGGAACCAACACATGGTTCTATGACATTCGTCCGTCGTGCTGAAAAAAAAAACGTTTCTGGAAACATAAATCTTCATTAATTTTGTTGAAAGTAGTACAACTGATCATATGCTAACAAGCATCCAAAAGGTGATCATGTGTACAAAACTGAACAGAACTGACATATCGTATCATCTGACTGCTAGAAAAGGGGTGACAACAACTGACATGACTCGTTATGAGGGGTAGTAAATTTGTGCCGCCTGTGGATGCTCCAGGGATTAGCCAACCTGCCAAAGGTTACGCTTCGGAACAAAATTTCCCTCGCAAACACCCGGAGATACTATCGTCAAAGTGGCATAAGACGAAGGTTCTCCAATTCTGGATCTGGCTCGTAGTAAAATGGTGCTTTATCTTCATCCATTCTTCTGAAGGTGACTGAAACCCTTTTTCTCGTAACTGCTGGGTTGCAGTGTTTTGCTAAATCTGCTCCATTTTTTTTTAATACCAGCACTGATCCGACTGGTAGGAGGATTTCAACAGAACCTCAAAATTCTCCCAGTCTGACGATCTGAATTTCTCATCCAAACAAATTATTGCTTTCACTTATAAACAAAACCGCGCAGAAGAGTCTCACAAAGTCATGGTGGTCGATATGAGATGGGATGCAGTCTTATCCTCATAAATATTTATGATGCAGCTGTTAGAAATACAGTCTGCAAGCAACACGTGCCACTCGACCATCCTTTTACCATCTTCTTGATTGGCAGTGGCATTGGATCCACCTCATCATGCTGTAAGATTCCCAGGGGATTACCATGTCATTCTTTAGCGAAGTTGTAGCAGCAGCCACACTGAATGGTGACTCCGCCCTTTCCTCTTTTCCATTTCGATGGCTCTGTATATGTTCTCAGCTTCAAGCGACCCGCTCTGCCCAAAGTCTGGAGAGCGTCAATGCAATACATAATTTCTTCTTTGTTTTTCTTCGAGAATACATCAGTGTATAACTCGAGTTTATCCAGGATATTGAAAAATTTCCCTTGTATTTCTTAGTAGTGTTGAAATTCCTTTTTTTGATTCTTTTAATTTTCGCCATCATGTAGTCTAGAACTCCTTGATACACCTAAAATATTTAGTATTTTTATGCACATTTTTATACCTATTTTTAATGATATTGCAGTTTAATGGAAGGTATTTTTTGTTTTTTCTTGCAGGTATGATGAAAATGGATGGTCATGATGAAATGAGCAAAATTGGATAAAATTTGGTGCAAAAAAATGAAAAATCAAAATATTGGCACTGGCGGCTAAGCGCCGCTGGGCTGGCGCTTAGCCGCCACAGTTAAAATCAAAATTCAAATGAATTTGGCACCAATTTCAAAGGGGATGGGATGCAACTCTTGGTGGTAACTACCATAACTTCCTTTGGGCGGCAAGTTTGAATGAAGGGGTGCGTTCCTTGGTAGATACGTTGAATCTAGACACATTTTGAAGAGACACCAAGGCACCTTCTGGTTTACTATTTAAAGAGAGTCTTAGGAAAGATTAGGAGACTCTTCCTTTGCATTTTGAAGGGTTCATTCTTTCTTTGTTCTTCCATTGCATTTTAAGAGTTTTTATTTAGAGTAGGAGTAGAGAGTAGAAAAGGGTCTTCTTCTTCCCACTTCTTTTCTTTCTTTTAGTTTAGTTTTTATTGAAGTTTGAAGTCTGTATTCTGAGTCATCAGAGTTGGGAGACTTCCTCTGAGGAGTAGTTTAGCAAAGAGTCAAAGTTTCAGAGGAACTTCCTTAGTCTTGTGGGAAGGATTTTCAGATAAGTGTTTACTTTTAATCTTTATATTAATACTTGCTTTAGTTTGTTATTTTTCTTATTGTTTTTAATTTCAAATCAATGTGTTTTTGTATTTTCTCAATGCATTCTGAGTAGTTTACTTTATCTTTTTCTTTCTTAAATGGAGAAGTAATTAATTTACAAAGAATTGTTGTGGAAGGTATAAGTGTTTAAAAGTTGGAAGAAGTTGTGAAGATTGATTCTAAAAACTTTGTTTACTTCTTAATTTGGCCTGTTAAGTTGTAGAATTTCTTGAGATTATGTAAGATCCAATGCGATTTTGTCTCATAAAAGTTAGTAAGAATCACATGCAATTATATGGGTGAGAATTGTAGTCCATATAATTGAATGTGATATTAGAAGATATTTTTATGAAAGGGAGTAAAATTAGAGGATTTTAGAGTGACGAAGCTAAAACTCCCTAATTTGGTCTGAAGTTTTGAGTTTTGTTATGAGAAGTTAGCCCCCAGGTGGTGGGAATCGAGGGAACTCTAGAGTGAGAGACTGGTATCTTCCCTGCCAAACCATGTTCAAAATAATTAAAATTTCAAATTAACCTATGTTCTTTATAGAACCAAGTAAGAGTAAAGAACACATTTGCTTTTATCTGTCACAACAAATTTTAATACTTCCACAACAATACTTTAAGAATTATTACTACCTCATAAAAGGAAAGAAAAAGATATTCTAGTTAATCGTATTTTACAACTAGTGTTAATAGTTATTATAATTTTAATTTCTTGCTTAATATTTCACTAAGAAAATTTTAAAAGATAAATCAACTTTCAAAACTTTTCAAAATCAAGACATACTTTCAAAAGCCATAAAAAAAGTAAAAAGATAATTTTTTTTTCTTTAAAAATTTTCATATTTTCCCTGTGGGTTTGATATCTCGGGACTTAATCAGAAAGTCCTATATTACTTGATAAATGATACATATACTTGCGGCCCATTGTTAAATCATCAGCGCATATATTCCTAGAGGCCCAAGTTTTTGGCGTTGTTTGCCGGAAATCAAGTTTTTAGCGTCGTTACATTTACAAGACAGCATCAAGTTTTTGGTGCCGTTGCCAATTTTCATATCATATTTGTAAGTATAAATATCAGGGGATCAAGTTTTTGGAGCCGTTGCCGGGGAAAATTAATTAAATTGCATTTTAAAGAGAATTAAGAAATTTTAAATTTTTACTTTTCTTTGTTTTTGTTAGTGTGTAGTGTTTTGTTTTATTTTATTGTTGTATGCGTAGTTCAGGTTCTGAAGGACTTTGCCTTACGATTCTGAATTAGAAAGAACTATCAGAAAAATATAAAAAAATTAAAAATACAGAAAGATATAAAAATATTCAAGAAATGGCAAATCATCAAAATCAAAATGTTGGCATCCATCAAGAATTAAGACCTTTAAGAGATTATGTTAACCCTACAGTAGATAAACTTCGTGGTAGTATTCAAAACCCTGTTGCAGCTGCTAATTCTTTTGAGCTTAAAGCTGCTATTATCCAAATGGTGTCTCAATAATCGATTGGGGAGCAACAATCGAAGATCCTAATTTGGATCTTGCTAATTTTCTAGAGTTGTGTGCTACTTTTAAATATGATGGTGTTTCGGATGATGCTATTAGACTTAGACTTTTTCCTTTCTCACTAAGGGGTAAAGCTAAAATGTGGTTACATTCATTAGCACCTGGATCAATAAAAACTTGGGGTGAACTGTCACAAAAATTCCTTGCTAAATATTTTCCACCATCTAAGACTGCTAAGTTGAGAAATGAAATAACATTTTTTTGTCGATTTGAAGGGGAATCAATATATGAAGCATGAGAAAGATTTAAAGATCTCCTCAGGAAATGTCCACATCATGTGATACCAGATTGGTTAATAATTCAAACTTTTTATAATAAATTAGTTGGATCTCTTAGATCAATCATCGATGCTGCTGCTAGTGGATCATTAATGTCTAAACCATTTTTTGATGCTTATGCTTTAATTGAAGAAATGTCTACTAATAAATTTTAATGGCCTTCTGAAAGGTTAAATCCTAAAAAGGTAGCCACCGTTTATGAAAATGATGCTTTTACAATGTTAGCAAATCAAGTTGCTGCTGTATCAAGGAAGATAGACCAATTTGGGATGAGTTTTCTCAGCCAAATCTCATGATTGAAGAAAATTCATTAGGCCAAATGGTTGATTCTTATTCTTCACCAGAAACTGTGAATGCTATAATCAAACCAAACAACCCATATTCCAATTATTATAACCTAGGTTGGAATAATCATCTAAATTTTAACTGGAATAGCAATAATCAGGGTGGTGTTAATCAACAATGGGGGATCTCCCAAGTAAACCCATTGAGGAATTGGAATAACCAAGGTAATAATAATAATAGATTAACTTATCCTTCAGGTTATAACAATGTATTACAAAATAAGGAGAAGAAGTTGTTTATGGAAGAAGTAGTATCACATATGGGAAATCAATTACAAATTCAAGGAGCAACCATCATAAATACTGAAAATCAATTGGGACAAATTGCAAATGCCTTAAGTAGTAGATCCCAAGGAATATTTCCAAGTAATACTGAAGTGAATCCAAGAGAAAAGAATAAAGAACAAGTGAAAGCAGTTTAACTGAGAAGTGGAAAAAAATTGGAAGGTAGAGTTCAAAAAGAAACTGAAGTATAGAAAGAAGAAATTGAAAGACCTAAAGAGGACACTCCAAAAGGTTTTGAAAGACCTATTTCTCCACCTAAGGTTGATTTAGAAAAACCACCACCTCCATTTCCTCAGAGACTTCGTCAACAAAAGTTGGATAAGCAATTTTCAAAATTCTTGGAGATATTAAAGAAGCTTACCATTAATATTCCATTTCACTAAAGCCTCTAGAACAAATGCCAAGCTATGCGAAATTTATAAAGGATATTCTTAATAAAAAGAGGAAGTTTGAAGAAAATGAGACTGTTGCACTTAGTGAGGAGTGCAAGTGCGATAATTCGGAAAAAGCTTCCGAAAAACTTAAAGATCCCGGTAGTTTCACAATTCCATGTGCAATCGTAGAAAGATTCAGTGGAAAAGTTTTATGTGATTTGGGTGCAAGCATTAACCTTATGCCTCTATCAATATTCAAAAGACTGGGACTAGGAGAAATAACCCCAACTACTGTAACTCTGCAATTAGCAGATCATTTGATCACATATCCTAAAGGAGTTATATAAGACATTTTGGTAAAAGTGGACCAATTTATTTTTCCTGTGGATTTCATTGTGTTAGGTATGGAGGAAGATAAAGAGATACTCATAATTTTGGGGAGACCTTTTCTAGCTACAGAGCGAGCCATGATAAATGTGCAAAAAGGGAATTAACGATGAGGGTTAATGATCAGACTGTTACATTTATTATTTCAAAATCGATAAAATATCCTGCTAGAGGTAAAGAAGATGAGTGTTATAGGATGGATGTTATTAGATATTTAAGTGAATGTCATATCAAATCAACTTATGAAGAAAAAGCTGAAAGAGAAGAATTTGAATATAATCAAGAAGAGGAGTTATTTGATTTTGAAGATTTTCAAGAGGAAGATTTAAACTTTGTTCGTGAAAGTTTTGAAGTGTTGGATATGATTGAGAAAGATAAATCTTATGGTCCATCAATTGAAAAACCTCCTGAACTTGAGTTAAAAATGGTTCCTGATCATTTGAAGTATGTTTTTATAGGTGAATCCTCAACCTAGCCTGTTATAATTTCCTATCAATTAACTGAAAAAGAAGAAGAGAGTTTTTAAAGAAGCACAAGAAAGCTTTTGGATGGACAATTGCTGATATTAAAGGAGTCAGTCCTTCAATTTGTATGCACAGAATTCTTCTGGAAGATAATTGGAAACCATGGGCTGATCCCCAAAGAAGATTAAATCCTATCATGAAAGACGTTGTTAAGAAAGAAATTTTAAAATAGTTGGATGCTGGAATTAGCTACCCTATTTCAGATAGTGCATGGGTTAGTCCTATTCACTGTGTTTCTAACAAAGGAGGAGTAATTGTGACTGTTAATGAAAAGAATGAAATGATACCAACAAGACAAGTTACAGGGTGGCGAACATGGATTGATTATAGAAAGTTAAACCTTGCCACAAGGAAAGATCATTTTCCACTCCCTTTTCTAGATCAAATGTTGGATAGACTTGCTGGGCATAAATACTTTTATTTTCTGGATGGATATACTGGTTACCACCAAATTTAAATTGCTCCTGAGGATCAAGAGAAAACTACGTTTACTAGTCCTTATGGTACGTTAGCTTTTGAAAGAATGCCCTTTGGTTTATGTAATGCCCCTGCTACATTTCAGAGATGTATGATGGCTATTTTTTGTGATTTAATTGAGAAAGGGATTGAAGTTTTTATGGATGACTTTTAGTGTTTGGAATTTCGTTTGAATCATGTTTAGAACATCTCTCTAAAGTTCTAAAACGCTGTGAAGAAACTAATTTGGTCCTTAATTGGGAAAAATACCAATTTATGGTAGCAGGAGGAATTGTTTTGGGACATCGGATTTCAGAAGAGGTTTGGAGGTAGATCTTGCAAAAATGCAAGTTATATCTAATTTACCTTTCCCAACCAATGTAAGGGGAATTAGAAGTTTTTTGGGACATTCTGGATTCTACAGGCGTTACATTAAAGACTTTTCAAAGATTACAAAACCTTTATGCCGTTTACTTAAAAAGGATGCAATTTTTAATTTTGATGATGACTGCCGTAAAGCCTTTGAAACATTAAAAGAAAAATTAATCACTGCACCTGTAATAATTTCACCAAATTGGGAAAACCTTTTGAATTAATGTGTGATGCTAGTGATTATGCTATTGGTGTTCGTTTTGGGTCGAAATATGATAAAATTTTCAAAGTAATTTATTATGCTAGTAAAACTCTTAATGAAGCTCATATTAATTATACCACTACCGAGAAAGAGTTATTAGCTATAGTATTTGCCTTCGATAAATTTCAATCATATTTAATTGGAACTAAATGTGTTGTGCATACTGATCATTCTGCTATTAAATACTTAATGAAGAAAAATGATGCAAAACCAAGACTGATAAGATGGATTCTTCTTTTACAAGAATTTGATTTTGAGATAGTAGATAGGAAGGTTCTGATAATCAAATTGTTGATCATTTTTTTATTCTAGAAATTGAAAAATCTCTCTGTGATATTGAAGAAATTTATGAACATTTTCCTGATGAAAAACTATTCACTGTTAAAGAATGGCATGTTCCGTGGTATGCAGACATAGGAAACTTTATTGTTGGTAATATTATACCCTATGGTCTGACATACCATGAAAAGTAGAAATTTTTGTCTGATGTTAAGACTTATTTTTGGGATGACCCATTTTTATATAAACAAGGAAAGGATCTTATAATTCAAAGGTGTGTACCTTTGGAAGAAACTTATGAAATTATTCAAAAATGTCATGATTCTGATTATGGGGGACATTTTGGAAGGATAAAAGTGGATATAAAATATTACAATCAGGATTTTATTGGCCTATAATTTTTAAGGATGCGAATGTTTATATTAAAAATTGTGATAGATGTCAGCGTGTAGGTAATATTTCTAGAATAAATGAGATGGCCCTCAATTATATGTTGGAAGTTGAAATATTTGGTGTTTGGGGACTAGATATTTTGGAACCATTTACACCATCTTTCAGAAATGTTTATATTTTGATAGCAGTAGACTATGTTTCCAAATGGATTGAAGCTATTGCTTTACCTCGATGTGATGCTCAAAGTGTTACAAAGTTTTTAGAAAAGAATATATTTTGCAAACTTGGAATACCAAGAGTAATCATAACTAATGTGGGAAGTCATTTTAGAAATATGATTATTGGGAAGTTAGCAAAGAAATATCATATTAGTCATCGCATTGCTACTGCTTATCATCCGCAGACAAGTGGTCTGGTTGAATTATCCAATCGTGAAATTAAAAGAATATTGGAAAAACTATTAATCCAAATAGAAAGGATTGGTCAATTAAACAAGATTATGCTTTGTGGGCCTATAGGACTGCTTACAGAACACCTATAGGAATGTCCCCATATAGGCTGATTTTTGGAAAAGCTTGTCATTTACCTTTTGAACTTAAGCATAAAGCATATTGGGCTATTAAAGAGTTCAATTATAATTTGAAAGATGCTGCTGAAAAGAGATTATTGCATTTGAATGAGCTTGAAGAAATAAGGAATGATTCTTATGAAAATGCTAAGATTTATAAGGAAAAAATGAAGTTATGGCATGATCGGAAGACTCTTACCAAAAATCTTGTACCAGGACAACAAGTTTTGCTGTATAATGCTAGATAGAGAATATTTTTTGTAAAACTTAAGTCCAGTTGGATGGGTCTATTTATTATGATAAAATTTTATTCTTATGGAGCTGTAGATATTCAAGATCCTAAGACTGGAAAAATATTTAAAGTTAACGGACAAAGACTTAAACCATATTTTTCAGTCAATAAATCTAAATCTGATGAGAATTTGATGTTGGTTCACTCGAATGAGTTCACGGGTATGTCAGGCTGAGGACGTTAAAACAAGCGTTTTGTGGGAGGCAACCCATATTTATCGGTGTGCTTTGCTTTATGTTTGTTTTGTTTGTTTTGTTTGCTTTGTTTGGTTTGTTTTTATGTTTTTAGTGATAGTAATTTGGAGTTTTTAAACTTAAGTAGAGTTTATTTGACCTTAATTGATGATTAAGAGAAGTCAAAATGAAAATTTGGACACTTAACAGACCTGTACTAAATTGTGCACTGGTGGCTAAGCGCCAACTAGTTGGCGCTTAGGTGCCACAGTTATAAAAAACGTGAAAAATGTGGATCTAGAAGCCTAGATCGTGGGGGAGAAGTTTTGGGAGTTATTTAGGAGTTTCTAAACGTCTTGGGGAATATTACAGCATTTCCCAAGTCTATAAAAAGGTTCTGACTTAAGAAAAACACTTGCTCCAAGTCCTATTTTCATTTCTGAAGATCTAAGAAGAGAATTTTGAGTGCATCATGTCTTCCTGGGAGAACGAGATGAAGAAGATGTAAGATTCTGACAAAATTAAGTTCATTAGTGATAATGCTAAGGAGTTATTTAATCGATATCTCGCTGTTAGTATTCAAGGTATTGCAAAAATGATTGCAAAAATTGATGCCCGAGTGACTTCGATGGAAGCAAAGATCAATGAAACTTACCTGCATTTGGATTACATGGGATGGCAACTCAAGATGCAATTCAATCATTCAAGGTACGTGGAAGAAATAGATAAGGCGATATTTGCAAAGAACAAATGGATTGAAGAAGATGATGTAAGAATGAACAATGATCGCCCGCTCTATCAAATTTATATTCCAGAAGGGTCAAATGAGAATAATAGTTGTCCTGGATATATTCTGCCTAATGGAGAATGGAATTAAGAGTGCTTTGTTTTGTTTTGTTAGTGTTCTTATGTGTTGTTTTAGTGTTCTTGTGTGTTATGTTTGGTGTGTTTAGTGTTTATATTTAAGTATTAACTAAGCCTGATGATGTGATGGTTACATCCTAGAGATGTATACTTATTAGTTTGAGATTAATGTCTGTTGTATTTTGAGAATTTCATCCTCGATGTTTGGATAGAAATTCTAGTATTGTATTAAGTATTATGTTTGTTTTATTATAAGTTCGTGTTTTTGTGAAATTTGTGTGGAATCAATGGTTATTTAACTTTGATTTGGAGTATTGAAAGATTTGTGGGGAGAAATAATTATTCTGGAGTAATTAAGGGTAATTAACAAAGTAATTTAGTGCATATACCTTAATTATGAAAATTTGGGTACTGGCGGCTAAGCGCCAGAGTGCCGGCGCTTACGAGCCAGATTTCGCAGCTAAGCACCGAAAGTTCGCGCTTAGGCGCCAGTTCGCGAATATTGGTTCCCAAAAGTTAAAAACCCAAAAATTGCCATTTTCAACCGCCCCATTGTCTTCAACCTTCGTTTACCGCGAAAGAGGAGCCTAGGGTATCAATTTGTGGATCATTTAAGAGCTGATCTCAACAAAAATTGTTAGATTTGAATCCCTTGAGGTAAGAGCACTAATCCTAAGTAAAATTTTTTTATTTTCACCATGTATTTTGAGTACATTATGGAAAATCTTAAAATCACTATTCATGATGAAAATTTGAGGAAAAACTTGAGAAATTGCTTGGATTTAGTGAAAATATCTTTTGGAAGATATTTTAGCAAGTTTAGTTTGATTTTGGAATTTATGGTGATTTTTTTATGAATTTTTAGAGATGGCTCCAAAGTCAAAGCATGCACGAGAAAAGACGAAGTTTGATTCTGAAAAATTTGTTAGTATGAGGGCTGAGGAACGATACGTCGATGCATTGCAGTCACGTAAGTTGATTCCTGAGTGTGTGTTTAGTAAGCCAGGAGAGGTGATTGAAGATATGATTGCTAGAAGAAACTGGGAGAATTACTGTTGCTTCTCCGCTGTTGCTGTTGTTTCTGTAGTTAGAGAAATTTATGCAAATTTGCCTGCTCCATAAGAGAATCAAGTGATGGTTAGGAGGCATGAGGTCATATTTTCTTTTGGTTCAATCAATACTTTTATGGACTACCTCCTGACATGTTCTGTTTTATTCTATCATCCTTCGGAAGGAGAATTAGATGAGATCATGGAATTTCTGACTGATGGAAGAGGATTATGGAAAATAAAAAATGATAGAAGAGTGAACTTTCCTGCTTCCAAACTGAATGCCATTTCTAAGGTGTGGCATTATTTTATCTCATCTAAGTTGTTACGTTCGTGTCATACTAGTGAAGTAACGAGAGAAAGAGCTGTGTTGAACCATTGTATTCAGCAAGGGAAGCCTATTGACATTGGAGGTATAATTTATGATTATGTTTTGAACTGTGCTAGATCAACCACCACTACAGGTATGGGATTTCCTTCTTGATTCATTCACTATGTGAACGATCTGGAGTGAAGTTTGAAACCTGGGAAGAGGTACTTCAGCCATTGAGACCAATTACTAGTGTAAACATTGGTGCTTACACTGTACATTCAGAGTTTGGTTGGAGAGGAGGATTTGGTAGGGCTTCTACTGCTTCTATTTTTGCTGCATCTACTTCTTGTGCTACTACTTCCTGTGCTTCATCATCTACTGATTCGCAGACTGGTTTATTAAGAAAGATTTTGAAAAAAGTGAGTCTTACTCGAGAGCATATGAGAGATATGGATGGTAAGCTAGATAATGTGGAAAGATATATTGTAAAACATGATGAATATGAGGAGAATTATCAGCAATATGTGGATAGACTGATTAGAGGCAATCAGAGTGCTGAGATGCCCCCTCATCCATTCTACATAACTTATGTGCCATCCAGGGATTGGAACGAGCAGGATGATGACGATGACGAGGATGATGAGTAGATTTGTGTTATTTGTTTTTGTTGTGGTGTTGCTGTTGATGTATGTTTATTTTGTTAGTATTTAATTTCATTATTTGTGATGTGAACCTTGATAGTATGCAGATTGTAGTTGTACTATTTTTCTGTTATGCATACTCAGATGTATTGATGTTGTTGTGTTGTTGTTTTATATGTTGTTTTGTGGTAGTGTGTGAAATAGTAAATTTTTTTTATGTGTATGTTATGTCAGAGTTTTTAGTAGTGTGTACTTTAATTCAAAAACTGTTAGGAGATTATAAACCACTATTAGGAACTTCTACTTAGGAAACTACATGTTTAAAAATTTTCAAATTCCACTACTATCTGTTATCTGTATCAGTGTGTTATTTTAGTTGGTGTGTATTTGTTTTGAAAACCTCCACTACTGTAGAAGTCTTTTTGAAATTTTTACTTTTCTATGTATAAAAATAATAATAAATATGTTTTGAAAAACTAAATTTTATTTTATTTTACTCCTGTTATTTAAATTGTTATACTTGCATATTAGGATATTAAAAATTCCTGCAAGCATGACATGTCAGTTTTTATTTCTTACCCATATATCATTTCTTATGCTTAAATGTTTTATCTTAATTAAAAAAATTAAAGTTTGGGGGGATTTATTTTTTTTTTAAAACAAAGATTTTCAAAAACCTAAAATTTTATTTGATACTCAAGAATACTTAAAAATAAATCATATTTTTTATTGAGAACAATTATGTACATGAAGTTATATTAGGGGAACAAAATTTTGAATATAGAAATGAATCAAAGAATTTTGTTAAAATTTATAGTAATCATGAAAAACTTAGAGTTAAAATTTTCTTAATGAAGAGGTGTTAAATAAAGCTAAACTATCTTTAGTAAGAAGTTTTGTATTTTTGGATAAATAGAAGATTTGACTTTTATTCTTCAAAGCTTAAATTTCTTTTATTGAAGAATAATTTTCAAATATTATTATTATGATTTTTAAGTAAAAGATGTATATCTGACCTTTATTTTAAATGGAAGGGTGGAATTCAAAATCATTAAAGGCCTATCCAGATATAGTAATCCTTGCCTTATAAAAAAAAAATGTGAAAAATAGTTTATGAAAAGGGAGGAGAAGCTTGAGGATTTAAGGGCCTAATCAAAAACTGGTTTCATACTTAAAGTTTAAGATTTAAGTTTAGAGAAAATCTAAAGCTTAAGGTTATAATATAGTAAGTAAAATTATTTTCAAATAAAGATTTTTAAGTGAGAAAAATAAGTGTTTGAATCCTATATTTTGAAGAATCTACAAATATTTTTGAAATAGATAGAAACTTATATTTGTCATTTTCCTTTACTTAAGAACTTTCTAAACTTTAAGTTGGTTTTAATTACTGAAGCTTTTTCTAAATTGGACTATTCGATTTCTAGAACAAAATTTTGTATCATCCTAAGAAACTCATTACATAATTTGCATGCTAAAATGTTTTATGAGATTAACTGTCACTTGAGGACAAGTAACATTTTAAGTTTGGGGATTTTGATACACCTAAAACATTTAGTATTTTTATGCACATTTTTATACCTATTTTTAATGATATTGCACTTTAAGGGAAGGTATTTTGTGTTTTTCTTGCAGGTATGATGAAAATGGATGGTCATAATGAAAGGAGCAAAATTGGATCAAATTTGGAGGAAAAAAAAGAAAAATCAAAATTTTGGCACTGGCGGCTAAGCACCGCTGGGCCGGCGCTTAGCCGCCACAGTTAAATATCGAAATTCAAATGAATTTGGCACCAATTTCAAAGGGGATGGGATGCAACTCTTGGTGGTAACTACCATAACTTTCTTTGGGCGGCAAGTTTGAATGAAGGGGTGCATTCCTTGGTAGATACATTGAATCTGGACACATTTTGAATAGACACCAAGGCACCTTCTGGTTTACTATTTAAAGAGAGTCTTAATTAGGAGACTCTTCCTTTGCGTTTTTAAGGGTTCTTTCTTTCTTTCTTTTGTTCTTCCACTGCATTTTAAGAGTTTTTAGTTTATAGTTGGAGTAGAGAGTAGAAAGGAGAAAAGGGTCGGAGTGAAGTCTTCTTCTTCCCACTTCTTTTCTGTCTTTTAGTTTAGTTTTTTATTGAAGTACAAAGTCTGTATTCTGAGTCATCGGAGTTGGGAGACTTGCTCTGAGGAGTAGTTTAGCAAGAGTCAAAGTTTCAGAGGAACTTCCTCAGTCTTGTGGAGAGGATTTTGAGATAAGTGTTTACTTTTGATCTTTATATTAATACTTGCTTTAGTTTGTTATTTTTCTTATTGTTTTTAATTTCAAATCAATGTGTTTCTGTATTTTCTCAATGCATTCTGAGTAGTTTACTTTATCTTTTTCTTTCTTAAATGGAGAAGTAATTAGTATACAAAGAATTGTTATGGAAGGTATAAGTGTTTAAAAGTTGGAAGAAGTTGTGAAGATTGATTCTAAAAACTTTGTTTACTTCTTAATTTGGCCAGTTAAGTTGTAGAATTTCTTGAGATTATGTAAGATCCAATGTAGTATTGTCTCATAAAAGTTCGTAAGAATCACATGCAGTTATATGGGTGAGAATTGTAGTCTATATAATTGAATGTAATATTAGAAGATATTTTTATGAAAGGGAGTAAAATTAGAGGATTTTAGAGTGACAGGCTAAAACCCCCTAATTTGGTTTGAAGTTTTGAGTTTTGTTATGAGAAGTTAGCCCCCGGTGGTGGGAATCGAGGGAACTCTAAGGTGAGAGACTCGGTATCTTCCCTGCCTAACCATGTTCAAAATAATAAAAATTTCAAATTAACCTATGTTCTTTATAGAACCAAGTAAGGGTAAAGAACACATTTGCTTCTATCTGTCACAAAAAATTTAAATACTTCCACAACAATACTTTAAGAATTATTACTACTTCATAAAAGGAAAGAAAAAGATATTTTAGTTAATAGTATTTTACATCCAATGTTTATGTTATTATAATTTTAATTTCTTGCTTAATATTTTATTAAGAAGATTTTAAAAGACAAATAAACTTTCAAAACTTTTCAAAATCAAGACATACTTTCAAAAGCCATAAAAAAAGTAAAAAGATAATTTTCTGATTTCTTTAAAAATTTTCATATTTTCCTTGTGGGTTCGATATCTCGGGACTTAATCAGAAAGTCCTATATTACTTGATAAATGATATGTATACTTGCGTAGTATCCCATATTATAAAATCATAATTTTCATATCTAAATAATCAGCGCATATATTCCTAGCGGCCCAAGTTTTTGGCGCTGTTTGCCGGGAATCAAGTTTTTAGCGTCGTTACATTTACAGGACAGTATCAAGTTTTTGGTGTCGTTGCCAATTTTCATATCGTATTTGTAAGTATAAATATCAGGGGTTCACTCCTCACAGTGGTGGTGGCAGTAGGACGAACTGTGGTATGTACTGCTCTACATCAGGATATTCCCTGCTCCTGAGTAGCATTGAGGCAGCTGTGTCTGCCTTAAATGTGTCATACTCCTCTAGTTGTAAAACGTGACATTCCAGTTACTCTGAAAATGCTCCTGTCATTGAAGGCAGTCTGGGTAAACCTGAGTTGCAAGTTGGACACCCAGTCAAGATTTCTTCCATCGGATTTAATGTTGGCGCAGGATCCTCTGTAGTTTCTGGCTCAGTATCGGTGTAAGATGTGCTGTCATCGGTTTCTTTCTTTTCAGGATCATAGAAATCTTCTGGAATGGGTGATAGCCCGGTGGCTAGCTCTCGAGCTTGTCTCCTCTCCATCCTGTCTAAGAGGCGACGCTTGCGGCAATTTGCATTTCTTCTTTTAGTGCGTGCCAACGGTGCATCTAGAACTCTTTCAACTGAAGCAACAACAAGATCAACCTCTGGAGTAGTGATCATAGATGGGACCTGACTGTGTCTCGTGACGAGGAGGTGTGAGTCAACGAACCCTCTAGTATCTTCATATCCTGATGTCTGTCTGGTCTCTTTCGACCAATCTTCTTCATTGACTTCATGTCTGTAGTATGTTTTTGTGTGTTCCTTTTCAAGACGCGAGGTGCAAGTAGTATTTGGAAGCAAACACCAACTCGTAACCTGACACTTCCTGCATAAGTAAAGAGGGGGAAATGTCAGTGGGTGGTGTTGTGCATAAACAAGAACAAGGACAAACTTATTATCTCTTATTTTAATAAGTTTTATAATTATTTTAATGTCATTATCTTATTTAATATAGTTTTATATGATTTGGAATTATTTTATTTTTGTGAGAAAATTTACTTTACTTCATTTGACTTTATTTTATTACAAGATTTGGACCCAGTCACAGACGCTGACCTTATTCTACATCGGAATGAAAATCTTTCTTCAGAATCCTCATGCCGCGTAGTACTTCTTGAGATATCGTTCATTTATTAGCAAAATGGGTCTATTGAAGGTCTACCTGCTGGTACGACCCTCTAGAGTAAACCTTTTCCACCACGAATGGTCCTTCCCAGTTTAGTTCAAATTCTCCGCCTATCTTGCGGTGTACCAGAATAGGCCTTCTGAGAACGAGCACAAGGTCACAAATTTTGAATGACATCGGGCGGACCAACTTATCGTGGGCTTGAATCATCCTTGCTTAGTAGAGTTCCAAATTTTGATATGCAAGCAATGTTTTCCCTTCAAGGCTTTATATTTATGCCAGTAGAAGTTTGGCATTTTCTTCCATTGTAATTTGATTAGTGACGGTGATCCAGAGCAATGATAGTAGAACTTCTAGGGTAAGCACTGCCTCAGACCCATACACAAGTGCATAAGGTGTAGACTGTGTCGGCATTTCGACTGTCGTCCTGTAGGCCCATAAAGCTTCTAGAAATTTCTTGTGCCATCCTCTTTTGTTATCATCGAGCGTCTTCTTTAGAATTTGAACAAGCGTCTTGTTGAAGGCTTCTGCCAAGACATTTGCTTTAGGGTAGTAGATTGTAGAGTATCTTCAATCTATCATGTCTGACGAAGTTATTGATTTTCATGTTCTTGAAGGAGGACCCATAGTCAGAGATGATCCTTCATAGCACACCGAAGAGATAAAAAACCTGATTCTTGAAGAACTACAGAACCTGTTGTGCTGTAACATCCCGTAGCGGAACTACCTCTGCCCACTTGGAGAAGTAGTCTGTAGCTGCGAGTATGAATCTGTATCCTTTCGAAGACAGAGGTTCTATCGGACCCACTATATCCATGCCCCAACACTCGAATGGTCATGAGGCAACCA
The DNA here is from genome assembly GCA_022702705.1 of Papilionanthe hookeriana x Papilionanthe teres. NCBI lineage: Eukaryota > Viridiplantae > Streptophyta > Magnoliopsida > Asparagales > Orchidaceae > Papilionanthe > Papilionanthe hookeriana x Papilionanthe teres. Next base: position 60,131,957 of record CM040439.1, on the reverse strand, counting down.
TGGGGTGTAGAACATTTGGATTTTGGTGCAACACCACTCTGTGTAATTGACATTGATGACATTTCTTTGCTATGTCCATGCAGCCTGTCATCATTGCCGGCCAATAGTATTTGAGTCTTTTGATTTTCATCTTCATCATTGGTCCTGACTGGTAAGCTCCAAACAATCTGGCATGTACTTCTTTGACGATTTTCTATGCTTTGGATTTGTTCAAACATCTTGGCCACATCTGATCGAAGGATCTTCTGTACAAAACATTGTTAATTAAGGTATATGAGAAAGCTCTCTTCTGAATTTGATGCGCTGCTAACTTGTCTTCTGGTAACTTTCCAGGTTGCAAATATTCTATAAATGGCTAACGCTAATCTTCTGTATCATCTGACATTGTAGCTGTTATCTCTTCTTTTCCAATGTTGTGTAGACTATCGAGGTCGAACTGCAATAAAACTTGATGTCTTTGTACTACAATATCTATAGAATCTTTGGGTGGACAAGTCAAGTCTTTAGCAAGTTTTGCTAAAGTGTCCGTGTGGGCGTTGTCTACTCTAGGAATTCTATATAATGTCACATTTGGAATTTGTTCCAATAATTTCATTGTGTACCGGTGGTACTCTTCTAATCTTGGCTTCAAAACTTTGTATTGTCCTGCCACTTGTTGAATGACGAGTTGCGAGTCACTATAAATGGCAATGTATGTTATTTTCGTTAGTATTACTAATTCCAAACCGGTGATTGGTGCTTCATATTCTGCTTCATTATTGGTACACAGCTCTGTCAAGTGATAGGAGAATCTCAGCATCACCTGATCCGGAGTTACGAAGACCAAACCGATTCCTGCTTTACTAGGTATCACTATATGTTGTCCTTTGTCTCTTCGGGCTGATGACGCTCCGTCGAAGTACATTTCCCAACGTCTCGCACTGGGCTGCTCTATTTGTAGTATTTGTTCATCTGGTAGTTCGTCATTGAGTAAGGACACATCTGGCAGTGGGTGCGCTGCGAGAAAATCCGTGAGAATCTGCCCTTTGATAGCGAGAAGGGGCACAAAAGTTATGTCAAATTACAATAGCATATTGCAATAGATTAACTTTCGAAATTAGGTTGTGTTAACCTCATATTTGGTGAGTTCTAATCTCTCTTAGTGCTTAGGATCTAGCCATAAGGTTTCTCCTTTGACTATCCTAGAAGACTAGAGTTGGAACCCACCACTTAGAAACTTTCAACCACTTCTTAACTCCTCTTGGGACCCTACATGATGGTTACAAACCTCCAAATCACCTTGGAAGGTTAAAACCACCATATGAAAATCCAATAGTGAGTTCCCATAGGAATGTTTGAACTTAGGGTAACCTTAAGTGACTTGAGCTTCTCTTGCACACACACACACCCCTAAGCCATTTGACCCAATCCTTAAACTCTTCCCCTTCTACCCTTTAAGAAACTCACATGTCTGAACCAAAGCCGCTAGTCTTTGATTAAGATGGGTAGGGTCAATATGTGAAGGATCATAAAGTGGTTACCATTTGGCTAGGCTTGATCCCAAAGTGGTTAGACTTGGCTAAGGTCCATGGCCCATGCTCTTAAACCCTAATGCAATCCCAAACCACTTCTACTCAATCTTGACTCCACCAAAATGGCCCCATTCTTCTCCCTTTAAGGCTACCTTCTTTTTTCTAAAATTTAAATTTCTGACCAAGGGCCCCTAAACTTACCCAAAATTACTTAAGTTTCCCCTATAACCACCTAATTACCCAAAATTCTCCAAATTACCCAAATTCCCCCAAACACCATTCCAAACTGTTCCCCACAACCAAAAGTGACCAATTAATCCCAAATTCGCCAAAGTTCCCAAAAATTCCATCAAAAGCCCCAAAATGACAAAAATGCCCCACTTGGCTCAAAATTCCAAAATTCCAAAAATTTCTAAAAAATTCCAAAATCTCCCAAATGTTACTAATATCATTTTCTTCAACTACCACATGCCCCAACTTTGTCAATTTAACTCAATTTAACTAAAAGCCCCAATTTGATCCATTTAACCCAAAGTGCCCAAATTAAACCTAATTGACCCCAATCTTGCCCAATTTCAATTCCAAACTTCAATTCAAAATCCCCAATACCAATCTAAACCAAATCCAAGCCCAATTGGACCCACATTTGAATCCAATTCCATTTGAAATCTAAAATGCCTAATTTTACCTAAATGATCCAAAATCCGTTAATTGACCCAATGTCAACCAATTCCCCCAAATTTCAAACCTAAACTCTTCCTAACATCCAAAAAAAAGTGCAACATCAATTTGCCCCCAATTTGAACTTAAACTCCACATTAAGCTCTCACTAATCCAAATTAGCCCAATTTGCCCTAAATTAGCTCCAACCATAAACCCAACCAAATCAAACCCAATTCTACTCCAAATTTCACCAAATTTACTCTAAAATTTTCATGATTCATTTATAAACACAAAACAACATTTTTTTGGTCCAAAATTTAGGTCCAAGCCTCACCCCAAGCTCATTTTAGCCATGAACCCAATCTTAGCCTAAATTGGACCCTTCACCAAAATCCTTCAAATTGATTGGCCCAAACCCAAAATTGGCCCCCATTTGGTGTTGAAAATTGTTCATGACATCCTTATTGACCTTCCACAACATTGAATTTAGCCTTGGACCAAACCTAGCCCAAGTCAAACCTAAGCTAACCCAAGGTGATCCAAGTTGACCAAATCACCAAAACCCACCAAATTGGCCCTCCAAATTGATTTGAAACCCTTCCAATACTCTTCTCAATCATTCCTAACAATCATTTACACATTGTTGCTCAACCAAATTGACCAAATCAAACCTAAACCAAAGCTAACCCAACATGAACCCAAAATAACCTAATTGGACACATGATTCAAATTAAACCAAACCAAGCATAAATTGACCAAACCCACTTCATGGCATCCAACCTTAGACCTTCTAGGATTGGTTTGACTTGACCTAACCCAAGCCCCTTGAGCCGTAGACCAATGGTCCACCACTTCGGACCATTGGGCTTAGCCTTTTGGCTAAGCTTAAGTCTCTTCACCAAACATTGCTTAAGCAACCTCCCTGCCAAAATTAATGGCTTTGGGCTCCTTCCTCACTCCTCAGCCTACCAGCCACCTGCGCGTACTTGCTAGCCACCAGAGCCGTCGGAATAAGCACGCCCGAGCACCCCCCCCCATGACCTTAAAACTCATAATTGAGCCATGATAGAGAGCAATCCCCTCACTGCCTAGCTGCCTTGCTCAGCCCTCACCTTAAGCAGCTCAAAGCAATCATTACCTGGCCTTGAGCTCCCCTCTCCAGCAAGCTCTAAATTTGCCCCTTCACAGCCAAATTTAGATTGCTGAAATTTTCTTCTTAAAACTTCCCCAAATTGCTCCCAAACCTAGTTCCAGCCAAGAGAAGGAGATCCCCACCATTCTCCAGCCCTCAGACCCCTTGCCCGAGCCCAATTTCTCAGCCCAAATTTGAGCTAGAAACAGGACACTTCACAAACTTCCACCAAAACTAAATTAACTTCACCCACACCATCCCCACACCAAGAGAAGGAGTTCCCCAATGAAAGCCCCATCACTAAGTGACCCATTTGTGCTATCGGCCAGACATATCCAAATCGGTCTTGGTCGAACATGGGTCTAGGCAACTCACCACTACTAGAGGCTCAATCCGTAGGTTCCTTGGACTCCAACGAATGTACCGAGCACATCAAATCAAGGCCTCTCCTCTTGGACAAAGGTCCTGTAAGTCCTACTTAACCCAAGCTTCCATGAATTCTCCATTTGATTTTACTTAATTTCAATGCATCATAGACGTATAGATATGTACGTCTAGGCTAGAAGCATCGATAGTGACCAACTTTGCTCGATTTGGTTGAGTTTCGAGCGAGATATTAGGTCTCGAAGCTGAACGGTTCACGGGTTAGGACACCTGGAGATGATGACGAGGAGCCATTTGAACTTGCGTGTATCGGATGGACGGTGTAGATCAGGCCGGACAGAACCGCGAGACAAAAAGAGCACGCTGAATCAGATGGCGGCGTCGAATGGGAGCGCGCCGCATGTGACTTCGGAGCCGTCTAGGATGAGGTGGTGATGAGTAAGATAAAATGCGAGCCACAACTCCAGGAACAACATGCCATTAGAATTCTACTAAAGAGCATTCACGGCCTGATAACATTTCTCCTTAAGGGATTTACAATTAGACATTTGAGAAATTGCTCAGCAAGGCCGTGAGTCTACAAGAGGAAGCAAAATAACTCAGTTTCATCGATAAGATCGATAAGCAAAAACCAATTAGAGCCTTCGAGAAGAAGTCCAGAACCATTGCAGCAGTAGATAAGTGCAAGCAACCGATGCAAATACAAACAGAATGACCTCAGCAAAGTTTTCAACAACCTCCACCAAGTTACCAGCCGCCTCAACAGAGTTATCAACCGTTAGAGCAATATGGTCAGCAATCATCGTAGCAATATAACTAGCAGCCAGTTCAGAAGAAGCGTAGTCTATCAGAACTTTTAAGTAAAGAGTACCCCTTCAAAGATGAAGCAGTTAGGAAGATGTTCCATAGTCTGATCAAGAAAGATAGATTCTAACTGTCAGAGCCCAAGAAACCAGAGGACGTGGACAAGAAAGATCAATCGGTACTGCCCTTACCACCGGATGATCGAACACAAAATAGAAGATTGCTTCACTTTCAAGAACTGGCTCAAAAAAAAGCTTCGGAAAGGGAAAATAACTGTCCCGAAAGAATACATGAAGGAACCCCAGAGAGGAGGTTCCGTTAATGTTATTTCGACAAATCCTATTGTTCTGATAGACCCGTACACAACCAATGACAGATGGAATACTATTTCTCTTCAAGAAAAATATTGGAACACATTCAGACCGCTTTGGTGTGTTCTTCAATTCAAAGTTCGAAACCCGCCAAGCCAGCACTATCAATTACAATTGAGGAACCGCCCCAGAAGGAGGAGAAGATCACAAAGGAAGAAGAGACCGAGGCTCCGAAGAGTAGAGTAGGGGTTATTTTTCCTAGGATGGTTGTTTCTGATTTGGGGAAGAAATCCCTCGAACCTCTGACTCTGTATGATTATTTGCTAGCCCCGGCGGGATCCTACAATGATAAGAGTTATGGTGTTGGATATGCTTTGACTGTTTCTAAGGATTACGTAACTAATAACAACGAACCTGATCTTGATATCAATTTTGATCCTAATAAAAATTCTCAAATCATACAAAACCTCAACGGTTGTGATAAGGAGGAGGATGTCAATGAAAGCGATTATGATGGCCTGGGAGATGATGAACTCGTATGCGAATTCCAAGGATCTCCCATCGCAATTGAGCTAGAGTTCTCAGATTCCGTAGTGACTCCAGAAGAATCTGCTGCTCCAATTCAGAGAGAGGAAGCGCCACCTAATTCAGTACTAGATTTCGAAGAGATAACAAAAGTCAACTTAAGAAGAAGAAAAGTATTACCCCCAAGAATGGGTCCGAAGGATAAAGGAAAGCAAATAATCACACCAAAAGAAACGATTCCGCCAGTGGAAGAGTTACCTGCTCAGGAAGAAGTTGAAAGACTGGGTAATAAAGTAGAGTATAATGTGCTAGCCCATCTTCGAAAGCTACCTACCAAACTGAGCATCTACGATGCTTTGATCCTTTCAAAGGAGATGAGGGAAGCTCTGATCAAAGCCCTACTTGATTCAAAGATTTGCTTAGCTCAAATGGCTGGTAACTCCTTAGATGAGGCTTGCTCGTTAAGAGAACAGTATGGTGTTACTTTCACGGACAATGACTTGCTACTTGGGACAGCTGATCACAACTGACCCTTGTACATCTCAATCACTATCGATAAGTTCACGCTCTCAAGGGTGTTAGTTGATCAAGGAGCATCGACCAATGTGATGAATCTTCAGACTTTAGTATATTTAGAAATTGATGCCCGCAATCTGAAAGCAGATAGAATGTTACTAAAAGGCATCAACCAGAAAGGAGATAGAGCTCTTGGGTCAATAACACTATCTATGAGGATCAGTGACTTGGCAAGAACAACTGCAAAAATTGATTCTAAAACGTCATTCAACACTCTACTGGGTCGACCTTGGATCCATGAAAACTGGATGGTACTGTCATCTCTACACCAGTGCATAAAATATTATGATGGATGATAAGAATAATACATCAAAAGTGACTTGCAACCGTTCTCCGTGCATGAATTTGAATCCATGAGGATGCCACCTAATACGCACCTCTGAAGAAAACAATATTCTCTAGAAATGCCCTGTTAAATGATGTAAGAGAAGCTCAAGATGACAAAGATCCTCAAATTATAGTTCAACAATTACTCACCACTCCCTTATGGTGAGATGGTAAAGGTTTCTCTAGAACTCGCATCTGAGGTCGAGGCCGAGGATGAGGTCGAGGAAGAAACGGTGGAATAGTTGAATAAAAGAATTCGGTAATTAATGTTGATTGGGAAGATAGTTCTGAAGAAGAAGAAAAAGAAATCAAGAAAGAAGCAGCAAAGATAAGTTAGAAGAAACCCAAGTTCAAGATCTCACTAGAAGATGAGAGGAATGAAGAATACAAATCAATGTACGACAAGATAAACCACTATGTACAGACTATGACCCTAACCCCGATCTACCCTAGTAGGGTCGAGGGTATGGTGGTCAAAGAAGTACATGGTGGCGGTGTTAAGCCAATCAAGTTTTACCGTGGTGCTTTCTCTTCTTCCAATACTGAAAATCATGTAAAAATTGAAGATGTTGCTTCATCTGAATTATTAGAATTGCCTTTTGAGTGGAATTCTCCCTGTGTTCAAAATTTAATTCAATGTGGTGTTTTACCTAAGCAGTGGTTAAAAGACCAATCATACCACTTTGAAAAGTTATGGAGTAATGCCAGTCGACCTCCCAATTCAAAGCATGGTCTCAGACTCGGCATGGTAGGGCCAACTGATGATAAAAATTTTGCTTGGTTGTCTCTTGAAAAGACTGCCTGGAAGCTTCAGGTGATCTCGAGGACTTGTCAGTCGAAGACGCTCCACTAGAACTCAAAGAAGAGATTAAATCTATAATAGACGAGTTAATGGAGTTAACTTAGGTACTTGAGAAGAGCCTAGGCCAAACTTTGTTAGCTCCTTACTCAATTAAGAAGACTCCGAAAATATGGTTAAGCTATTGATGGAATTCAAGGACTGTTTTGCTCGGAGTTATGATGAAATACCGGGATTAGCTCCAGAAGTTGCAGTTCACAGACTAGGAGTAGATCACACTGTCGTTCCAGTCAGACAAGCTCCGAGAAGAATGTGTCTAGAGATTGAACAACAAGTTATAGCTGAAGTTAAGAAGCTAATCGACGCTAAATTTTTCTATGAAGAACAATACCCGACTTGGTTGGCCAATGTGGTACCAGTTAGAATAAGAACGGTCAGATCAGAATCTGTGTGGATTTCATAGATTGAACAAAGTGTGTCCAAAGGACGAATTCCCGCTACCAAATTTGGAATTATTGATCGACATCACTTCAACGCACGAAGTCTTCTCTTTCATGGATGGATCATAAGGATAGAATCAGATAAAGATGGCACCAGAAGATGAAAAGCTCACAATATTCAGAACACCAATCGGGGTATATGAACTGACCCGCAATTAAGCAGTAATTTTTTCTTCCAAAAGATGGCAAAAAACTTGACCCAATTTATAAATAGTAGCTAGTGTGAAAAATCAAAATATTCTAAAATTTTTGGAAATATTTTACACACTAGGGGAACTACGCAAGTATACATATCGTTTCAAGTATTATAGGGTCTTCTGTTAAGACCCCAGTATCGATCTCAGAGAGAAGCAAGGTAAAAAATCCATTAAGCTAATTCCATTTTATTTCTATAAGGCCTAAATTTGGATTTAAAATGGGTTTTCTAATAACTAATCCTAAATAAAGTTCTTAAATAAAAAGATAACTTATCTGGATAAATTGGTTTGGAGAATTTTAAGATATTAAAAACTACCTTTCTCTTGCAATTACATAGATAATGTGTAGGAAAGAAATGCTTAGAATTTTATGTAGTAGCGCCAAATAGAAGCATTCCTATTCTCTACCTTCGCTCGATAGTTTAAAGAACATTGGCTAATTTATATATTGGTTTAGGATGTATTATTAGTAGAATGGGGTAATCTAGGCTCACACTTCTAGATTTCCAAGGGTGGATATGGTCGGCCCTACTAGTGACCCATTCCCTTTCTATAAACCAAATTATTAGAACTTAGTTTATCACTCTATAAACTAATAAATTCTGCGCCCAATAAATAATAGCTTCCTATTTATTTTCCCTTCACCATGAATAACCCGCTCAAGGCTTTCGATTACCCAAAGATTCATGTGATATCTACTAGTTAAGAACTCATCTCTAGTTAGGTCTCAGAATTCTTTAACAGATTTTAACAATACAAGTGATCAATTTGTAAAGTAAATGAAGATCTGGTATGAATATCATCACCATAATTTAATAAGAGAATATCTAAGCAAATCTTAATTCCTAAACATGCATCTATTTCATTTCAAAACAAAAGTAAATGAAAATAATGACTTAAGAAGTAAAAGAATTGATAGAATTATGAAATAAAGATAATTCTATCATAAAAATGATTTTCCTACACATGCCACTACTTCATATTAAAAGAAAGAGTAAAGTAAATCACTTACGAAGCACAGATAATTCACGATAGAAAACTCGGTTTAAAATAAAGAAAATCCACTAGAAAGTATTTACAACAATTACAAGAGAATGAAGAACATAATACTTAGCTTTTTCCCTCTGAAGGAAAGAAGAAAATATCTACACCAAAGTCTCCCACTGATGCAGGCGCCGCTCGTACATCCCTTACATAAATATCTCAAAATCCCTCACCAATCTCTACATAAGATGTAGAAATCTACATCTTCATGACTCTAAAATGACTCTAAAATGACTAAGGGGGAAGAGAGAGAGAGAGAGAGAGAGAGAGAGAGAGAGAGAGAGAGAGAGAGAGAGACCCCCTTGTTGTAGAATTGGTCCCTATTTATAGAGCTTCAAAAATGACCAAGGGTTGCTTCAGACACCTCTTCAAAATTCGGTCCAGGTTCAACGAATCTTCTAGAAACAAATTCTAGCGCCTAGGCACCAAGTTCTGACGCTTAGGCTCCAGATCATTTATGTGAAGGATCGCACCCCTTCACTTAAGAGACGCACCTCTTCATTTAAAAATCACTCCAATGTGTCTAGATTCATTGTATTACTTGCTGACAAGTATGATTTCATCCAGAGGCTTCTAGAATTCTTTGGAACCACCCAAAACCATCCAATAACCATCCATAACCGTCCATAACCACCCCTAGATGGGTTCTAGCACCAATGCCTTAATTCTGGCGCCTAGGTACCATTTTCTCATCGTCACTGGTGCCTAGGCGCCACCTTGTGCACAGCTCCACTGTTTTGCTCCGTTTGGTTCCGTTTCAACTCCGTCTCGCCCCATTTCAGTTGCGTTGCGGTCCTAACACCTTCACCTATAAGATAGACATAAAAACAACCTTTCTGAAAAGTATAATTTTGATTCAAAAACATGTGATAAATATAAAAGATATTAAGCATAGAAAGACATATCAATATGTGCCAAGTCATAATTTTCTTCCATGCTCATTTTGGCTCAAAATTGCATAGTTTTTGCTTTATTTTCTCTAAAATTATATTTTTATAATTGAAGACAAAAATTTGTAAAATACATTCCTTTAAAGTGTAATATCATTAAAAATGTGCATAAAATGAGCTTGAAATTTACACTGAAAAATAGATAATTTTTAAGTGGATCGAGTATCTTGCTACACAGTGATGCCTTCCAGATTAAAGAACACGGGAGCAACATACCAGAGAGCAATGACAGGATTTTTGATGATCTCATTCACAACCAAGTCGAGTGCTATGTAGATGATGTGGTCATCAAAAGCAAATTGAAAGAAAATCACCTATATGATTTGAGAACTATTTTCGAGCAATAAAGACAATTTAACCTTAAGATGAATCCCCTGAAATGCGCCTTCAGCGTCACCTCCATGAAGTTCTTAGGATTTGTTGTCTGGCATCGTAGAATTGAAATCAATCCGGAAAAGATTAAAGCTATCTTAGAAATGCCGCCTCATAAAACTTCAAAACAACTACGATCATTTCAAGAGAAGTTGGCATATCTTCGACGCTTTATTTCTAATTTGTCAAGAAGGTGTCAGCCTTTTTCTGCTTTGGTTAAAAAGGATGCCAAATTTACTTGGAACTCTCAATGTCAACATGCCTTCGAGGACATCAAATAATGTTTAATGACACCTCCTGTTTTAGCAACCCCAGTCTCGGGTCGACCGTTAACACTTTACACCGTGACTTTAGATGACTCCCTCGGAGCCTTGCTATCCCAAGTTAATGATGAGGGTAAAGAAAACGCTCTCTACTACTTAAGTCATCGTTTAATTCCGATGGAGGTAAAGTATCCTTATATTGAGAAGCATTGTTTGGCCCCAATCTTCGCCGTTCAAAAGCTCAGGTATTACATGCTTTCTCATAAGGTCAACCTTATATCAAAATTTAATCCATTGCAATATTTGATGACCCGCCCAACGCTTTCCAACAGACTCGCTAGGTGGTCGATGCTACTATTACAATTTGATATAACTTTAGTTTCTCTTTATGTCGTAAAGGGACAAGTCCTAGCAGACTTCTTCGCAGCGCACCCTTTACCGGCAGAATTGCCTCTCAACAAAAATTTGCCAAACGAACAGATAATGAGCTTAGAAGACCTCAATGATCAACATTGGGAACTGTAATTTGATGGAGCATCATTAGCACGAAGAGACAAATAATTGCAAATGATAGTACTCGATAAGGCAAGAATCAGACTAATATTTAAAACACTGGAGCAGGGGATGTTAAGGTGCTCCTACCATTTAACAGAACCGTGTATGAATAATGAAGCAGAATATGAAGCTCTTATAACCGTACTGGAGTTAGCCATTCAAATGGGTATAACAGACATTAACATCTACGGTGTTTCACAGTTGATCATACAACAGGTCGCTGGACAATACAAAATTTTGAAGCCCTGACTAGAGCAGTATTTTCAGTATACAATGAAGTTGCTAGAGCAGATTCGGAACGTGATGATATACAAGATTCCCAGAAAAGAAAATTCCCTTGCAGACGATTTGGCCTGACTTGCAAAAGAGTTCACATGTCTACAAGAAGAATCAGTTAAAGTGACAGTGCAGGGACAACAGGTCCTATCGCAAATCAACATAGACACTTTACGCAGACTGGGAAATGAAGAGACAGTTGCAGCAGTGGCAAAAACTATAGAAGATTGGTGGCAGTTAGTAATAGAATATTTACAAATAGGAAACCTACTAGACAAGAAGTCAATAGCCCATCAGATCAAGAAAAGAACTATGTCATACGCCTTAGTAAACAATACCTTATACAGAAGGTCTTTCAATCAGATGTGGCTAAGGTGCCAAAGTGGGTCTGAGGCTCGTGAAATTGTTAAAGAAGTGCACTCATGATTTTGTGGCACTCACCAATCGTGTCCGAAGATGAAAATGAAAATTAAGAGATTAGGGTACTACTGGCCCTTAATGATGACCAACTGCATGAAAGTTGCCAAAAGTTGTCACCAATGCCAAGTGCACGGAGTGGTTCTACATCAACCTCCAAATGTGCTACATCCGACAATCGCGTCATGGTCGTTTGAATGTTGGGGCATAGATATCATGGGCCTCGATAGAACCGTCTTCTTCAAGAGGACATCATTTCATCCTTACAGCAACATATTACTTTTTAAAGTGGGCAAAAGAAGTACTGCTCAGATAAGTGAAGGCACATCGCGTGTTACAATTCTTCAAGAATCAAGTCGTCTACCATTTTGGGGTACCGCATAGAATTATCTCAGATAACAGGTCCTCGTTCAAAAGCACGAAGCTTAACAATATTGTCAAAAGGCACGGGATAGATTGGCGTTATTCGAAGATCTACTACTGATACACCTAAAATATAAAATGTTTTATGCACATTTTATACCTATTTTTGATGATATTGCACTATAATGGAAGGTATTTTGTATTTTTCTTACAGGTATAATGAAAATGAGTGATTATGATTAAAGGAGCAAAAATTAGATCATATTTGGAGCAAAAAAATAAAAAATGAAAAATTGAACCTTGGCGGCTAAGCATCGCCTGGTCGACACTTAGCCGCCACAGCTAAAAATTAAATTTTATTCATTTTTGGCGCGAAATTCAATGGGTGTTTGAAGCAACTTTTGACGGTGATCTCCTTAACTTCCCATGGGCAGCAAATTTGAATGAAGGGATGCATCTTTTGGTGGATACATTGAATTGGAACATGATTTAAAGAGAGACCAAAGCACCTTTTGGATTATTATTAAAGTTATGTCATATGTGTGTGTATGTGTGTGTGTCTTTAGAAAGAGTTAGTCTTTTAGTTTAGTTTTCAAGAGTCTCTTCTAGTTTTCAGTTTCATCTTCTAGCTTAAAGAGATTTACTTTCTGTCTTTTATTGTTTAGAGTTAGTTAGTTTGGTGTGAAACTTTCTTTACACCAATTTACTTTCATCAATTTATCTAGTTTTTATTGAAGTCTAAATTCAGAGTTAGAGTGAACAGAGTTGGGCGCCAACCTCTGTAGTGTTGTCCAGTGAAAAGTCAAGTTTGAAAGGAACTTCCGGAGTCTTGTGGAGAGAATTTTAAGATAAGTGTTTACTTCTATTTTCTATATTTAGTTTTTATTATTGTGCTTTCTTTATGATTTCTATTTTCAAATCAATGATTGCTTGTGTTTTCTCCATGAATTCTGAGTTGTTTTCTTTATCTTTATCTTTCTTAAATAAAGAAGTAATTAAATTATGTAGGATTGTTGTGGAATGTATAAGTGTTTAAAGTTGGAATACGTTGTGAAGATTTAATTCCATGAACTTAAATTACTTCTTAATTTGGCCAGTTAAGATGCTAAAATTGTTGTGAGATTATGTAAGATCTAATGCGGTATTGTCTCAAACAACAAATGGTATAAATCACATCCAATTATATAGATGAGAATTGTAGTCCATATAATTGAATGCTTAGGAGATATGTTTTTAATGGGGAGTAGAATTACAGGTCTTTAGAGTGATAGGCTAAAGGCCCCTAATTTAGTTTGATATTTTAAATTTTGTTATGAGAGTTAGCCCCCAGGTGGAGGGAATCAAGGGAACTCTAGAGTGAGAGCTAGTATCTTCCCTGCCTAACCATGTTCAAGATTTTAAAATTTCAAATTAACCAATGTTCTTTATAGAACCAAGTAAGGGTAAAGAATAAATTTGCTTCTATTTATCACAACACATTTAAATACTTCCACAATAATACTTTCATAATTATAACTGCTTTAAAAGAGAAAAAAAATATTTTATTTCCTAGTATTTTATATCACATTTTAAAGTTCAGATAAATTTCATTTCCTGCTTAGCTTTAATTAAAAATACCAAAAATAATTTTCAAGTTTTTCAAATCAAAACATACTTACAAAAGTCATTAAAAAAATAAAAGTATAATTTTCTTAATTCTTTAAAAAGTTTTTACATTTCTCTGTGGGTTCGATATCTCAGGGCTTAATCAGAAAGTCTTATATTACTTGATAAACGATACATATACTTGTGTAGTATCCCATATTATAAAATCATAATTCTCATATTTAAATAATTATCACATATATTCAGTGTGGATTCAAATTTTTGGCGCACATATATTTATCGGGGATCAAGTTTTTGGCGCCGTTGCCAGGGAATTAATTAAAACTGCATTTTAAAGAAAATTAAGAAAAAAATTAAATTTTTACTTTTCTTTATTTTTGTTAGTGTGTTGTGTTTTGTTTTATTTTATTGTTGTATACGTAGTTCAAGTTCCTAGGGACTTGTGCCTTATGATTCTGAATTAGAAAGAACTATCAGAAAAATAAAAAAATTAAAAATTCTGAAAAAGATAAAAATATTAAAGAAATGGCAAATCATCGAAATCAAAATGTTGGCATCCATCAAGAATTCAAGCCTTTAAGAGATTATGCTAACCCTACAGTGGATGAACTTCATGGTAGTATTCAACACCCTGCTGTAGCTACTAATTCCTTTGAACTTAAACCTGCTATTATCCAAATGGTGTCTAATAATCAGTTTGGGGGAGCAACAACTGAAGATCTAAATTTGCATCTTGCTAATTTTCTATAGTTGTGTACTACTTTTAAATATGATGGTGTTTCAGATGATGTTATTAGACTCAGACTTTTTCCTTTCTCACTAAGGGATAAAGCTAAGATATGGTTAAATTTGTTAACACCTGGATCTATCAGAACTTGGGGTAATTTAGCATAAAAATTCCTTGCTAAATATTTTCCAATATAATAAAATGTGAAGTTGAGAAATGATATTACATCTTTTTGTCAGTTTGAAGGTGAATCAATATATGAAGCATGGGAAAGATTTAAAGATCTCCTCAGGAAGTGTCCACATCATTTGATGCTGCTGTTGGTTGATCATTATTGTCTAAACAGTTTTCTGATGCTTATGCTTTATTTGAAGAAATACTAATAACTTTCGATGGCCTTCTGAAAGGTTAAATCCTAAAAAGGTAGCCAGTGTTCATGATAATGATGCTTTTGCAATATTAGCAAATCAAGTTGCTGCAATTTCAAGAAAGATAGACCAATTTGGGATGAATTTTTATCAGCCAAATTACATGAATGAAGAAAATTCATTAGGCCAAATGGTTTATTCTTATTCTACACCAGAAACTTTGCATGCTATAAGAAAGCCTAATAACTCATATTCCAATTATTATAACCCAGGTTGGAAGAATCTTCCAAACTTTAACTGGAATACCAATAATCAGGGTGGTATTAATCAACAATGGGGAACCACCAAGTAAACCCATTAGGGAACTGGTACAACCAAGGAAATAATAATTATAGACTAACCTATCCTCCAAGTTTTAACAATGCTTTACAATTAAATGAGAAGAAGTTGTCTATTGAAGAAGTGGTGTCACATACGGGAAATCTATTGCAAATTCAAGGAGCAACCATCAGAAATATTGAAAATCAATTGGGTCAAATTGCAAATTCATTAGGTAATAGATCCCAAGGAATGCTTCCAAGTAATACTGAAGTGAATCCAAGAGATTAAAATAAAGAGCATGTAAAAGCAATTCAACTGAGAAGTGGAAGAGAGTTGGAAAGTAGAGTTCAAAAAGAAACTGAAGTAGAGAAAGAAAGGATTGAAGAACCAAAAGAGTATGCTCTGAAAGGTTTGTAAAGACCAATTTCTCCACCTAAGGTTGATTTGGAAAACCCACCACCTTTATTTCCTCAGAGACTTCGTCAACAAAAGTTGGATAAGCAATTTGCAAAATTCTTGGAGATATTTAAGAAACTTACCATTAATATTCCATTAGCTGAAGCTTTAGAACAAATGCTGAGCTATGTGAAATTTATGAAGGATATTCTCAATAAAAAGAGGAAGTTTGAAGATAATGAGACAGTTGCACTTAGTGAGGAGTGCAGTGCAATAATTCAGAAGAAGCTTCCTGAAAAACATAAAGATCTGGTAGTTTCACAATTCCATGTGCAATCAGAGACAGATTATATGGAAAAGCTTTATGTGATTTGGGTGCAAGCATTAACCTTATGCCTCTATCAATTTTCAAAAGACTAGGATTAGGAGAAATAACCCAAACTACTATAACTCTAGAATTAGCAGATCATTCGATAACATATCCAAAAGGAGTTATAGAAGATGTTTTGGTTAAAGTGGATCAATTTTTCTTTCATGTTGATTTCATTGTGCTTGATATAGAGGAAGATAAAGAGATACCCATCATTTTGGGAAGACCTTTCCTAGCCACAGACAGAGCAATGATAGATGTGTAAAAAGGGGAATTAACGATGAGGGTTAATGATAAAACTGTTACATTCAATAATTAGAAATCGATGAAATATCCTGCAATAGGTAAAGATGATGAATGTTATAGGATGGATGTTATCAGATATTTGAGTGAATGTCATTTCAAGTCAACTAATGAAGAAAAACCTGAAAGAGAAGAATTGGAACATAAGCAAAAAGAGGAGTTACATCATTCTGAAGAATTTTAAGAGGAAGAATTAAATTATGTTCATGAAAATTTTGAATTGTTGGATATGACTGAAAAAGATGAATCTTATGGTCCATCAATTGAAAAACCTCCTAAACTTGAGTTAAAAATGCTTCCTGATCATTTGAAGTATGTTTCTCTGGGTGAATCCTCAACCTTGCCTGTTATGATTTCATCTCAATTGACTGAAAAAGAAGAAGAGAGTTGGCTTGAAATTTTGAAGAAGTATAAGAAAGCTTTTTGATGGAAAATTGCCGATATTAAAGGAATCAGTCCTTCAATTTGTATGCACAGAATTCTTATGGAAGATAATTGCAAACCTCGAGCTGATCCCCAAAGGAGATTAAATCCTATCATGAAAGATGTTATTAAGAAAGAAATTTTGAAGTGGTTGGATGTTTGAATTATCTACCCTATTTCAGATAGTGCATGGGTTAGTCCTATTCACTGTGTTCCTATGAAAGGAGGAGTAATTGTGACTGTTAATGAAATAATGAAATGATTCCAACAAGACAAGTTACAGGACGGCGAATATGCATTGATTATAGAAAATTAAATCTTGCCACAAGGAAATATCATTTTCCACTCCCACTTTTAGATCAGAAGCTGGATAGAGTGGCTGGGCATAAATTCTTTTATTTTCTGGATGGATATACTGGTTACAACCAAATTCAAATTACTCCTAAAGATCAAGAGAAAACTGTGTTTATCAGTCCTTATGGTACATTTGCTTTTAGAAGAATTCCCTTTGGTTTATGTAATGCCCCTGCTACATTTTAGAGATGTATGGTGGCTATTTTTTGTGATTTAATTGAAAAAGGGATTGAATTTTTATGGATGACTTTTCAGTGTGGAATTTGATTTGAATAATGTTTAGAACATTTGACTAAAGTTCTAAAATGTTGTGAAGAAACTAATTTAGTCCTTAACTGGGAAAAATGCCAATTTATGGTAGCAGGAAGAATTGTATTGGGACATCGAATTTTAGAAAAAGGTT
Organism: Papilionanthe hookeriana x Papilionanthe teres; assembly: GCA_022702705.1. Taxonomy (NCBI): domain Eukaryota; kingdom Viridiplantae; phylum Streptophyta; class Magnoliopsida; order Asparagales; family Orchidaceae; genus Papilionanthe; species Papilionanthe hookeriana x Papilionanthe teres. The sequence goes on along the minus strand of CM040439.1, from coordinate 60,114,718 downwards.
TGGAGGTAGATCCTGCAAAAATTCAAGTTATCTCTAATTTACCTTACCTAACCAATGTAAGGGGAATTAGAAGTTTTCCGGGACATGCTGGATTCTATAGGCGTTACATAAAAGACTTTTCAAAGATTACAAAACCTTTATGCCAATTATTGGAAAAGGATGCAATTTTTTATTTTGATGATGATTGCCTAAAAGCCTTTGAAACTTTAAAAGAAAAATTAATCACTGCACATGTTATAATTTCACCAAATTGGGCAAAACCTTTCGTATTAATGTGTGATGCTAGTGATTATGCTATTGGTGCTGTTTTGGGTCATAAATATGATAAAATTTTCAAAGTTATTTATTATGCTAGTAAAACTCTTAATGATGCTCAAATTAATTATACTACTACCGAGAAAGAGTTATTAACTATAGTATTTTCCTTTGATAAATTTTGATCATATTTAATTGTAACTAAATGTGTGGTGCATACTGATCATTCTGCTATCAAATATTTAATGAAGAAGAAGGATACAAAGCTGAGATTGATTAGATGGATTCTTCTTTTGTAAGATAGTAGATAGGAAGGGTTATGATAATCAAATTGCTGATCATTTATCCAAGCTTGAAAATGAAAAATCTCTCTGTGATGTTGAAGAAATTAATGAACATTTTCCTGATGAAAAATTATTCACTGTTAATGAGTGGCGTGTTATGTGGTATGCCGACATAGTAAACTTTATTTTAAGTAATATTATACCCTATGGATTGACATACCAGGAAAAGAGAAAATTTCTGTCTGATGCTAAGACTTATTTTTGGGATGACCCATTTTTATATAAACAAGGAAAAGATCTTATAATTCGAAGATTTATAACTTTGGAAGAGACTTATGAAATTATTCAAAAATGTCATGAATCTAATTATGGGAGACATTTTGGAGTTGAAAGAACTGCATATAAAATCTTACAATCTGGATTTTATTGGCCTATAATTTTTAATGATGTGTCTGCTTATATTAAAAATTGTGATAGATGTCAGCATGTAGGCAATATTTTTGGAATAAATGAAATACCCCTCAATTATATGTTGGAAGTTAAAATATTTGACGTTTGGGATTAGATTTTATGGGTCAATTTACACCATCTTTCGGAAATGTTTATATTTTGATAGCAGTAGATTATGTTTCTAAATGGATTGAAGCTATTGCATTACCTCGATGTGATGCTCATAGTGTTGCAAAGTTTTTAAGAAATAATATATTTTGTAGATTTGGAATACCAAGAGTAATCATAACAGATGGGGGAAGCCATTTTAAAAATGAGATTATTGAGAAATTAGCAAAGAAATATCATATAAATCATCGCATTGCTACTGCTTATCATCCTCAGACAAGTAGTTTGGTTGAATTATCCAATCGAGAAATTAAAAGAATATTGGAAAAGACTGTTAATCCAAACAGAAAGGATTGGTCAATCAAACTAGATTATGCTTTGTGGGCCTATAGAACTGCCCATAGAACCCCTATAAGAATGTCCCCATATAGGCTAATTTTTGGAAAAGCTTGTCATTTGCCTATTGAACTTGAGCATAAAGCATATTGGGCTATTAAAGAGTTCAATTATAATTTGAAAGATGTTGCTGAAAAGAGATTATTACAATTAAATGAGCTTGAAGAGATAAGGAATGATCTTATGAAAATGCTAAGATTTATAAGGAAAAGATGAAATTATGGCATGATTAGAAGATTCTTACTAAAAATCTTGTGTTAGGACAAAAAGTTTTGTTATATAATTCCAGATTGAGAATTTTTTCTAGAAAACTTAAGTCTCCATTTATTGTGATAAAAGTTTATTCCTATGGACCTGTGGATATTCAAGATCCTAAGACTGGAAAATATTTAAAGTTAACGGTCATAGACTTAAACCTTATTTTTTAACCGATCAACATAAATTTGATGAGAATTCGATGTTGGGTCACTCAGAATGAAATATGGGTATGTCAGGCTGAAGACGTTAAACCAAGCGCTTTGCGGGAGGCAACCCGTAGTTATCGGTGTGCTTAGCTTTATGTTTGCTTTGTGTGCTTTGTTTGGTTTGTTTTATGTTTTGGTGTCATAGTAGTTTTTATTTGACCTTATTTTATGACTTAGAGGAGTCGGAATGAAATTTTGGACATTTGGCAGACCTGTGCTAAATTGAACACTGCCGGCTAAGCGCTGCCTAGTTGGCGCTTAGGTGCCGAAGTTATGAAACTTGTGATAAATGAGGTTCTAGAAGCCTAGATCGTTGGGAAGTGGTTTTGAAAGTTATTTTGGAGTTTTTAAACGTTAAAGGGCGGGATTATGCACTTCTAAAGTCTATAAAAAGGCCCTGGATTAATAGAAACACTTGCCCAAGTCCTTTTTTCATTCCTGAGTCTTAAGAAGAGTGTCTTGAGTGCATCATGTCTTCTTGAGCGAATGAGATCAAGAAGAAAGAGGAGTCTGACAAGAGTAAGTTTATTAGTGATAATGCTAAAGGGTTATTCAATGGATTTCTTACCGTTAGTATTCAGGGAATTGCAGAAAAGATTGCATTGATTGAAGCCTGAGTGACTTCAATCGAAGCAAAGATCAATGAAACTAACACACATTTGGAGCATATGGGATGGCAACTCAAGATGCAATTCAATCATACAAGTCACGTGGAAGAAACGGATAAGGCGATGTTCCTGAAGAACAAGTGGTTAGAAGAAGAAGATGTAAGAGTGTTTAATCATCTTCCTTTCTATCAAATTTATAATCCAGAAGGTTCAATTGGAAATAATAGTGGTTTTGGATATATTCCGCCTACCAGAGAGTGGAATCAAATGTTGGTTTGATCTTGTAATTTGTTTTGAGTATTTTATGTTTTATGTGTTTGATGTTTTAAAGTGTTTTATGTTTTATGTTTGTGATCTGTTGCACTTTAATGTGTGATTGTTACATTCTAATAATGTAAACTTATCATTATGCTTATTGAGTAAGTTTGTATTTAGGGAATTTCATCCAAAGTGTTTGGATAGAAGTTTTTAGTATATATTAAGTGTGGTTTGATTTGAAAATAAGTTTGTATTTGTGTGAAAATTAATCGGAATTGATGGATAGTAAAATTTGAAATTGGAGTATTGGAGATTATTGAGTAAGAGATAATTATTTTGAGAAGATTAAGGGTGATTAACTAAGTAGTTTAGTGCATTTTCTTAATTGTGAAAATCTTGACACTCGTGGCTAAGCGCAAGATTGTCGGCGCTTACGCGCCAATTTTCGCGGCTAAGGGCCGAAAGCCTCGCGCTTAGGTGCTGGTTCGCAAAAATTGGTTTTCAGCAATTAAAAACTGAAAAATCGCCATTTCTAACTTACCTGTCATCTTCAACCTCTAACTCTTGCGGAAAGGAGCCTAAGGCATCAACATTTTGGATCGTTTGAAGGCCAATTTCAATAAAAATTGTTAGATTTAGATTCCGTAAGGTAACAGCACTACTCCTAAGTAAAAAATTTTTATTTTCACCATGTATTTTGCGTACATTTAAAAAAATCCTAAAATCACTATTCATGGTGAAAATTTGAAGAAAAGGATGAGAAATTGCTTGGATTTAGTGGAAATTACTTTTGGAAATTAATTTAGCAAGTTTAGTTTGATTTTGGTTTTTATGGTGAATTTTTCGTGAATTTTTAGAAATGGCTCCAAAGTCAAAGCGCGCGAGAGAAAAGACGAGATTCGATTCTGACAAATTTGTTAGTGTAAGGGTTGAGGAATGTTACGTTGACGCACTACAGTCATGTAAATTGATTCCTGAATGTGTGTTTAGTAAGCTAGAGAGGTTATTGAGGAGATGATTGCTAAAAGGAATTGGGAAAATTATTGATGCTTCTCTGTTGTTGCTGTTTTTTCTGTGGTCAGAGAGTTTTATGCAAGCTTACCTGCAGCAGAAGAAAATTTGGTGATGGTGAGAAGCCAAGAAGTACATTTTACATTTGCGGTAATCAGTGTCTTTTTTCGACTGCCTCCTGATGTGTTTTGTTTTTACTCGTACTATCATCCTACTGAGGGAGAGTTAGATGCGATTATGACATTTCTGACCGATGGAAGAGGTTTATGGAAGATCACAAATGATAGAAGAGTAAATTTTTAAGCCTCTAAGTTACATGCCATTTCTAAAGCATTGCATTATTTTATCTCATCTAAGCTGTTGCCTTCAAGCCATACTAGAGAAGTTACAAGGAAGAGAGCTGTTCTGAACTATTGCATTCAACAAGAGAAGCCTATAGATATTGGAGTAATCATTTATGATTATATTTTAAATTGTGCCAGATCTACCACTACTGCAGGTATGGGTTTTTTTCTTTGATACATTCATTATGTGAATGATCTGGAGTGAAATTTGAAACTTGGGAAGAGGACCTTCAGCCTTTGAAACCAATTACTAGTGTAAACGTTGGAGCTTACACTGTACATACAGAGTATGGCTGGAGAGGAGGATTTGGTAGGGCTTCTTCTGCTTCTGCTTCTGCTGCTTCTACTTCCCGTGCTACTACTTCGAGAGCTTCATCATCTAGAGATTCACAGACTGGTTTGTTAAGAAAAATTCTGAAGAAGGTGAGTCTTACTTGTGAGCATGTTAGAGACATGGATGGTAAAATGGATAATATGGAAACATACATGATAAACATGATGAATATGAGGAGAATTATCAGCATTATTTGGACAGATTGATCAGAAATGATATGAGTGCTGAGATGCCCCCTCATCCATTCTACATACCTTATGTGCCATCAAGAGATTGGAACAAGCAAGATGATGATGATGATGAGGATGATTAGTTGTTTGTTTTTTTATGTTATTGAGTTTTTGTTGATGATTTGATGTATGTTGTGTCTTGTGATTTATTTTAATATTGTGTTTGCTGTGTGAACTCTGGAATTATGCTGATTATAGTTAGACTATTTTTGTATATTTTGATGTACCTGTGTTGGATTGATATTCTATATGTAGTTTTGTGATAAATATGTAGTAGTAAATGTTTTAATGTTATGTTATGTCAAAGTTTGTATAGAGTGTATTTTAATTCCAAAACTGTTAGGAGAATTTGAAACACTATTAAAAACTATTATTTAAAACTGCATGTTTTTAAAACTTTTCAAAATCAACTACTACCATTTCTTATCTACTGTTAGTGTGATTTTAGTTATTTTTAGTTGGTGTTTATTTGCTTTGAAAACCTCTACTATTGTAGAAGTCTTTTGAAATCTTGAATATCCATTTAATGAAAAACTAAAAAAATTGAATTTGATTTCTTTTTACTCTTATTTTCAAATTGTTATACTTGCATATTTAGGATATTAAGATTCCTGCATGCATTTTATTTTAGTTTTTAATTCTCACCCATATATCATTTATTATGCTTAAATGTTTTATCGTAATTAAGGAATTTTAAAAACAGAAAATTTTCAAAAAAACCTAAAATTTTATTTGTTCTCAAGAAAACAAAAAATTAATTTGATTTTTTATTGACAAAAATTATGCATATGAAGTTATATTAGGGGAACAAAATTTTGAATATAAAAATGAATAAGAGAATTTAGTTAAAATTTTTAGTAATAATGAAAAATTTAAAGTTAATATTTTCTTAGTAAATAAGTGTTAAATATAGTGTAACTATCTTTAGTAAGAAATATTGTATTTTTGGATAAATAGAAGATTTGACTTTTATTCTTCAAAGCTTAAATTTCTTTATTGAGGAGTAATTTTCAAATATTGTTATTATGATTTTTAAGTGAAAGATGTATATCAGACCTTTATTTTAAATAGAAGGGTGGAATTCAAAATCATTAAAGGCCTATCCAGATACAGTAATCCTTGCCTTATAAAAAAAAAAGAAAAGAAAAAAAAGAAAAAAAAGAGAAAAAAGTGAAAAATAGTATGTGAAAAGGAAGGAGAAGCTTGAGGATTTAAGGGCCTAAACAAAAATTGGTTCATTCTTAAAGTATAAAATATAAGTTCTCAAAAAATCTAAAGCTTAAAGGTTATAATATAGTAAGTAAAATTACTTTTAATAAAGATTTTTAGGTAAGAAAAATAAATGTGTGAATCCAATATTTTGAAGAATCTACAAATATTTCTGAATTGGATAGAAAACTATATTTTACATTATCCTTTACCTAATAACTTTCTAAACTTTTAGTTGGTCTTAATTACTAAATTTTTTTCTAAATTGGACTATTTAATTTTCAGAACAAAATTTTGTTACCTTCCTAAGAAAATCATTACATAATTTGCATGCTAAAATTTTCTATATGATTAAGAGTCACTTGAGGACAAGTAACATTTTAAGTTTGGGGGATTTTGATACACCTAAAATATATAGTGTTTTTATTCACATTTTTATACCTATTTTTGATGATATTGCACTATAATGGACGGTATTTTGTGTTTTTCTTGTAGGTATAATGAAAATGAGTGATTATGATGAAAGGAGCAAAAATTGGATCAAATTTGGAGCAAAAAAAAAAAAAAGAAAAATTGGACCTCGCCGCCTGGTCGGCGCTTAGCCGCCACAAGTAAAAATTGAATTTTATTCATTTTTTGCGCCAATTTCAAGGGGTGTTTGAAGCAACTTTTGGTGTTGACTTCCTTAACTTCCCATGGGTGGCAAATTTGAATGAAGGGATGCATCTTTTGGTGGATACGTTGAATCGAGAAATGATTTGAAGAGACACCAAGGCACCTTTTGGATTATTATTAAAGTTATGTCATATGTGTGTGTATGTGTGCGTCTTTAGGGAGAGTTAGTCTTTTAGTTTAGTTTTCAATAGTCTCTTCTAGTTTTCAGTTTCATCTTCTAGTTTAAAGAGATTTACTTTCAGTCTTTTATTGTTTAGAGTTAGTTAGTTTGTTGTGAAACTTTCTTTCCACCAATTTACTTTCATCCATTTATCTAGTTTTTATTGAAGTCTAAAGTCAGAGTTAGAGTCAACAGAGCTGGGCGCCAACCTCTGTAGTGTTGTCCTGTGAAAAGTCAAGTTTGAAAAGAACTTTTGTAGTCTTGTGGAGAGGATTTTTAGATAAGTGTTTACTTATGTTTTCTATATTTAGTTTTTATTGTTGTGCTTTCTTTATGATTTTTATTTTTAAATCAATATTTTCTTGTGTTTTCTCCATGAATTTTGAGTAGCTTTCTTTATATTTTTCTTTATTTATTAAAGAAGTATTTAAATTATGTAGGATTATTGTGGAATATATAAGTTTTTAAAGTTGGAATACGTTCTAAAGATTTATTTCCATGAACTTAATTTAGTTCTTAAATTGGCCAGTTAAGATGTTAAATTTGTTGTGAGATTACGTAAGATCCAATGAGGTATCGTCTCAAACAACAAATGGTATAAATCACATCCAATTATATAGATGAGAATTGTAGTTCATATAATTGAATTCTTAATAGATATGTTTTTAATGGGGAGTAGAATTAGAGTTCTTTAGAGTGAATGGCTAAAGCCCCCTAATTTGGTTTGATTTTTTAAATTTTGTTATGAGAAGTTAGCCCCCGGGTGGAGGGAATCAAGGGAACTGTAGAGTGAGAGCTATTATCTTCCATGCCTAACCATGTTCAAGATTTTAAAATTTCAAATTAACCTATGTTTTTTATAGAACCAAGTAAGGGTAAAGAATAAATTTGCTCCTATTTATCACAACACATTTAAATAATTCCACAACAATACTTTCATAATTATGATTGCTTTACAAGAGAAAGAAAAAATTTTATTTCCTAGTATTTTATATCGCATTTTAAAGTTCAGATAATTTTCATTTCCTGGTTAGCTTTAATTAAAAACACCAAAAACAATTTTCAAGTTTTTCAAATCAAAACATACTTACAAAAGTCATTAAAAAAAGTAAAAGTATAATTTTCTTAACTCTTTAAAATGTTTTTAAATTTCCTTGTGTGTTCGATATCTCGAGGCTTAATCAGAAAGTCCTATATTACTTGATAAACGATATGTATACTTGCATAGTATCCCATATTATAAAATCATAATTCTCATATCTAAATCATCAGCACATATATTCAATGTGGAGTCAAATTTTTGGCTCACATATTTTTATCGGGGATCAACTACCTAAGAGCAAACGACTTGGCCGAGGCTTTTAATAAAACTCTCGTCCAAATCCTAAAGAAAAATTTTGGACGAAAATAAGAGAAATTGGCACGAGCAATTATTGGTTATGGGCCTATAGAACAACTTTTAGAACACCTACACAGTTTACACCTTACGCTCTAGTGTACGGGTCTGAAGCCATCTTGCACTTGGAGGTTTAGCTTCCATCGCTCAGAATTGCAGTCACAAATATCACTACAGTAGAAAATTCCAGATTAGGAATAAAAGAATTGGAAAACTTGGAAGGAAGATGACTTTCAACGTAGCAAAATTTGGAGTTATATCAAACTAAGATGATTCAGGCCCACGACAAACTGGTCCGCCCAAGAACTTTCAAAGTTGGTGAATCAGTTCTCATTCTCAGAAGACCTATTCTTGCACACTAAAGATAGGGGTAAATTTGAACCAACTTGGGAGGGACCGTTTGTAGTCGAGAAAGTCTACTCGGGAGGCTCTTACCAATGCTTCCTATCAACGGATGATATCTAAAGAAGTATTACGCGATGTGATGTTTCGAAGAGCGGACCTTAGACATAAAGTATCGCTCATAGAAGCACCGACGTGATAATTTTGTGCAACTAGATCCAAACCCAAAATAATGAAAAAAAAACATTAAAACCAAAGTACAAAAGAGATTTTCTCAAATAAAATAAAAAATCAAAACTTGTTGCAGTTCAAAGCTTCGAATCAAATCTTTCCCTTCCTTAATAAAATTTCAAAATAAAATAATTTTTTATAAATGTATAAAAGAAAATACAATAAATTTTAAAATTCTTATTGTTCTTGTTACTTTTAGGTTTGACCCCTGATCCCTTCCTTATTTTCGTTGGAAGATGTTGAACGAGAGGCTGGTCCTTTGCTTTAGAGATGGCGTAAGTCTTGCACTTAATCAAGATGAACTGAAGGCTGGTGCTGTGATCGAGGTTGACTCAAATTTTGCACAGATGAAGTTATAATATGAAGAAGCTACTTGGACTACTGTAGACCTCAGGGAGCCCCGAGAAAAGATAGTAATGAAGCTCAGTGAGAAAGTTCAACACACTGCAAACTAGAAGAGAAAGATTGATTTGACTGAAGACAACAAAATGAAATCGGTAATAACCACAGTGGGAGGGAAGGTTTTCAGTGCCATCACTACCGACATCCAGGGGGAGAGGAGAGCCACTTTGACCCCAACTCAAAGAAGAAACAAGAACCGCCGTATTCATAGAATGTTAAAGAAATTGACAGAAGAGCAGAACAAAGAAGAGATTCCGACGATCGCTGCACTTGGCCTGAGGAGGCCAGGCCTCAAGAGCACCATAATAGAGGTAATTCCAGAGGAGGTCATGACAAATCACATACCTGAGGTAGTGACAATTGCAAGAGAGCATGTTGGCGTAGAGCCGTACATCCCATAATACGTCACTGGATCTCGACAGTCCCAGATGGTCTCGGAGCATGAGTTAGAGATGATTCAGAGAATGCGAAGAAAAGATTGTGAATATTTTCAGAGGATTCAGGGCAAGTATGTCAATATCCTGGAGGGATTAGAATTGCATACTAATGTATTCTCTTACTATGAGTAGAGTGAGATTGTGGATTACGTCTTCAATCTAAGAGAGTAGAGTCGTGCAGGACGACTATGGAGGAAGACCTATTCCGAGTCGCAGAAATGGAAGCGAGGCAAGGGGAGGATTACAATCTAGTTCGGATGTTGATATAACTTTGCTGATGATAAGAAGGGAAACCTGCCAGGATACTCTGCTATGATGAAGTAGACCCAGTGTCGATTTTAATCAAGAAAATGATAAAGTGGATGGTGTCCTGGCGAGTGTTACCCGCTGACTGCATACCATATAGCTGCATTATCAACATTTATGAAGTGGGAGATTGCATTCCACCTCACATGGAACATCACGATTTTGTGAGACCTTTTTGCACAATTTATTTCATTAATCAATGCAACATCATGTTCGGGACATAACTCCAGATAGTCGGCCCCAGAGAGTTTTGAGGGCCAGTAGAGAAACCTCTACCGGTAGGCTCTGTCCTTGTACTACAAGGGAACGGTGCAGATGTGGCAAAGCATTGCATACCGGGGGTTCCTTACCAGCGGATCTCCATCACCTTCAGAAGAATGGATGAGAGCAAGATTCCGGTTCATTTCCAGCCAGATCCAGATTTAGAGAGTTTGCAGCCTTATGAGCTGAAAGCTACATAGTAGTAACACACCTCTAAAGCACACTTACATGGGATTTTCCTTTAGAAAATGGCTTAGAAGGTGAGGTTATTACCTATGTAGTTTACTTTTCAGGCATGGACTAATCAAATGGACAATTTTGCCAGATAACATGAAGATTCCAGTATAGTCTGTGTCCAGATATACATGGATTTTGTAGAAGTTTATTTTCAAGGAAAATATCATCTGAAATGTTTTGGTGGAATCATATTATGTATATTTTCGACATTTTAATGGAAACGACTATGTCGTATTTGGCTTCAGTTTTGTGTAATGACTGCGAGCGACACTAAATCTGAGTTTGACTCGATTTAAAGAAAAGTTGAATGAAGAACGATTTGAATGAAATATAATAAACAAAAAAAGGAATTCATTGAAATCCAATAAAAATAATATTAATAAAATGAAAATTCAAATCCGAAATCAAAATAAGACACGAAATCAAAGCTCAAAGAAATCAACTCAAAACCTCAAATTTCAAACAAGAGTAATGAATAAAAAAACCCAAGTCAAATTGAAATTCCAATCAGAATGAAATTTGAAGATAAAAAAAAAATCAAATCACTAAAACACGAAAACAATAACAACGAATCCTGAATCTGAAATCCCTAACTTCCAGCTGTACTAAAAATTCTTTCGACTCTCTGTGATTTCTTCCCTCTTTTGAGAAGGTCAACTGAGTCTACTGACACAGAACCATGAAATCCTTGATTTGGTTCTGATTGAATGGATTCACATCGTTCGCCAAACAATCAACCTTTGATCAAATCTTTCAGGATGTGAAACACCCTCATGTCTCATTCCAATATTCTACTACACTCTTAAACACCAAAATCTTCACAAGTCAATCGTCAACATTCGAGGTTGGAACCTAAATTCCAGTTCTCATCTTGAGATCGGTACCTAAATTCTTATTCTAATCTTACAAGATCGGTACCTAAATTCCGATTCTCAATTTCTAGGAAGGTACTTAAATTCCAGTTCTCATCTCTGGATCAGTACCTAAATTTTGATTCCCATCTTTCGAGATCGGTACCTAAATTCTGATTCTCAATTTTGAGGCTAGTGCTTAAATTCCAGTTCTCTTCTCGGGATCAGTACCTAAATTCTGATTCCCATCTTTCGAGATCGGTACCTAAATTTTGATTCTCAAGTTCGAGGCTATCTAAATTTTGATTCCCATCTTTCGAGATCGGTACCTAAATTCTGATTCTCAATTTCGCGGCTGGTACCTAAATTCCAATTCTTATCTCGGGATCAGTATCTAAATTTTGATTCCCATCTTTCAAGATCGGTACCTAAACTCCGATTCTCAATTTCGAGGTTGGTACCTAAATTCAGTACTCATATTGAGATCAGTACCTAATTTCTGATTCCCATCTTTCGAGATTGGTACCTAAATCTCATTCTCAATTTTTAGGCTGGTACCTAAATTCCAGTTCTCATCTTGGGATCAGTACCTAAATTCTGATTCACATCTTTCGAGATCGGTACCTAAATTCTGATTCTCATTTTGAGGCTGGTACCTAAATTCCAGTTCTCATCTCGGGCTCAGTATCTAAATTCTGATTCCCATCTTTCGAGATCGGTACCTAAATTTTGATCCTCAGTTTCGAGGCTGGTACCTAAATTCTAGTTCTCATCTTGGGATCAGTACCTAAATTCTAATTCCCATCATTCGAGATCGGTACCTAAATTTCAATTCTCAATTTCGAGGCTGGTACATAAATTCCAGTTCTCATCTCGAGATTAGTACCTAAATTCTGATTCCCATCTTCCGAGATCGATACCTAAATTCTGGTTCTCATTTCGAGACTGGTTCCTAAATTCCAGTTCTCATCTCGGGATCAGTACCTATATTCTGCTTCCCATCTTCTTGAGATCAGTACCTAAATTCTGATTCTCACCTTTCGGGATTGGTACCTAAATTCTGATTCTCATTCCGAGGCTGGTACTCAAATTCCAGTCCTCACCCCTTTAATCTTTAAACTTGTCAAATTCATGACTTCCTACGAATCATAAACTTCACTCAAATCATGCTCCCAAATTAATTTCAATAAAAAAATTAAAAAACTCGAAATCGAAAATTCAAAAATGCAAAATCAAAAGATCAAAATAAAAATTTGAATTCTCAACTCAAATAAATCTCAAAATCAATCAAATTGAAACTCACCCCTTCATCCCCAACGAGAGTTCTGAAACCTTTAGTGTAGAAGCTTTATACCCAGCGGATGTTTTCTCACTAAAATTCTGTTTTCTCTCCTGAGTGTGTTAACTAGGTGGGTTGTGTTGGTTTTTGTTGATCTTGTCGGTCAACGTCAATACATGCAGTGTGCTCGGTCAGCACACCACACCTATTGGGGGTCCATTTGTTGACCTTATTTTTAGTGAGGTCTAATCTTTCTCTTAGTGCTTAGGATCTAGCCATAAGGTTTCTCCTTTGACTATCTTAGAAGACTAGAGTTGGAACCCACCACTTAGAAACTTTCAACCACTTCTTAACTCCTCTTGGGACCTCACATGAATGGTTACAAACCTCTAAATCACCTTGGAAGGTTAAAACCACCATATGAAAACCCAATAGTGAGTTCCCATAGGAATGTTTGAACTTAGCGTAAACTTGAGTGACTTGAGCTTCTCTTGCACACACACACAAACCTAAGCCATATGACCCAAACCTTAAACTCTTCCCCTTCTACCCTTTAAGAAACTCACATGATTGAACCAATGCCACCAGTCTTTGATTAAGATGGCTAGGGTCAATAGGTGAAGGATCATAAAGTGGTTACTATTTCTCTAGGCTTGGTCCCAAAGTGGTTAAACTTGGCTAAGGTCCATGGCCCATGCTCCTAAACCCTAATTCTATCCCAACCCACTTCTACTCAATCTTGAATCCACCAAAATGGCCTCATTCTTCTCCCTTTAAAGCTACCTTCTTTTTTCCAATATTTTAATTTCTGACCCCGAGCGCCTAAACTTACCCAAAATTACCTAAGTTGCCCCTATAACTACCTAAATACCCAAAATTTCCCAAATTACCCAAATTACCACAAACACCATTACAAATTGTTCCCCACAACCTAAATTGACCAATTAATCCCAAACTCACCAAATTTCCCAAAAATCACATCAAAACCCCCAAAATGACCAAAATGCCCCTCTCAGATCATAATTCCCAAATTTCAAAAAAAATTCCAAAATCTTCCAAATGTTCCCAATATCATTTTCTTCAACCACCACATGCCCAAATTTTGTCAATTTAACCCAATTTAACCAAAAGCCCCAATTTGACCCATTGAACCCAAAAGTGCCCAAATTAAACTCTTCCTAACATCCCCACAAATAAAGTGCAACATCAATTTTCCCCCAATTTGAACTCAAACTCCACATTAAACTCTCATTAACCTCTAAATTAGCCCAATTTTCCCTAAATTAGCTCCAACCAAAAACCCAACCAAATTAAACCCAATTCAACTCCAAACTTCACCAAATTTGCTCTAAAATCTTCATGATGCACTTATAAACCAAAAAAAAAACATTTTGTTGGTCCAAAATTGTGGTCTAAGCCTTACCCCAAGCTCATTTTAGCCATGAGCCCAATCTTAGCCTAAATTAAACCCTTCACCAAAATACTTCAAATTGATTAGCCCAAACCCAAAATTGGCACCCATTTGATATTGAAAATTGTTCATGACATCCTTATTGACCTTCCATAAAATTGAATTTAGCCTTGGTTTACCTAGGCTAAGTCAAACCTAAGCTAACCCAAGGTGACCCAAGTTGACCAAATCACCAAAACCCACCAAATTAGCCAAATTGATTTGAAACCCTTCCAATACTCTTCTCAATAATTCCTAACAATCATTTACACTTTTTTGCTCAACTAAATTGACCCAAATCAAACCTAAACTAAAGCTAACCTACCTTGAACCCAAAATAACCTAATTGGACACATGATTCAAATTAAATCAAAGCAAGCATAAATTGACCAAACCCACTTCATGGAAGCCAACCTTATACCTCCTAGGATTGGTTTGACCTGACCCAACCCAAGCCCCTTGAGCCATGGACCAAAGGTCCACCACTTTGGACCATTGGGCTTAGCCTTTTGGCTAAGCTTAAGTCCCTTCACCAAAAATTGCTTAAGCAACCTGCTTGCCAAAATTAATGGCTTTAGGATCCTTCCTCACTCCTCCTCAGCCTGCCAGCCACCTGCCCCGTCCTTGCCAACCGCCAGAGCCACCAGAACAAGCACCCCCCTAGAGTCCCCAATGACCTTAAAACTCAAAATTGAGCCATGACAGTGAGCAATCCCCTCACTGCCCAGCTGCCTTGCTCAGCCCTCACCCTAAGCGGCTCAGAGCACTCATTACCTGGCCCTGAGCTCCCCTCTCCGGCAAGCTCTATAAGTTGGCTCCTCCACGACCAAATTTAGAGTGCTGAAATTTTATTCACAAAGCTCCCCCAAATTGCTCTCAAACCTAGTTCCAGCCAAGAAAAGAAGATCCCCACCATTCTCCAGTTCTCAGACCCCTTGCCCGAGCCCAATTTCTCAGCCCAAATTTGAGCCAAAAATAGGACACTTCTCAAACCTCCACAAAAACTAAATTAACTTCACCTACACCATCCCCACACGAAGAGAAGGAGTTCCCCAGTGAAAGCCCCATCACCAGTCCACCCATTTGTGCTATTGGCTAGACCACCAAATCGTTCTTGTTCGAACTTGGGTCTAAGAAACTCACCACGACCAGAGGCTCAATCCGTAGGCTTCTTGGACTCCAACGAACATGCCGAGCACATCCAATCGAGGCCTCTCATCTTGGACCATGGTTTCGAAACTCTTACTCAACCCGAGCTTCCATGAATTCTCCATTTCATTTTATTTTATTTCATTGCATCATAGCCGTATAGATATGTTCATCTAGGCTAGAAGCGTCAATAGAGACCAACCTCGCTCGATTTAGTTGAGTATCGAGCGAGATATTAGGTCTAGAAGGTGGACGGCTCACGGGTTAGGATGCTTGGAGACGATGAAGGGAAGCCATCTGATTTCTCGTGTATCAGATGGATGATGGAGATCAGGTCAGACAGAACCGCGGTATGAAAAGAACCCGCTGACTCAGATGGCAGCGTTGAATGGGAGCGCGCCGCATGTGACTTCAAAGCCGTCTAGGATGAGGTGGCACTGAGTCGGATAAGTAGGAAAATAGGATTTTCTTAATTATTTAAATCACAAAAACTTTAAAAATGCATATCTTTGCATAGAAAAATCATAAAAATAAACTAAAAATACCCTCTTGCTCAGTGAACAGAGGAGAATAGTGTGGAATTGAAATCAAAATATTTTGTTATATATTTAATTTTTAATTATTTATTTACTTCCTTGGGTATTTTTCAACATTAGCATACATAATTCACCATGGCTTGGAACTATGGGGCTTTTGTTCCTCCTGCCCTTGGGAACATTCCCTTTATTTTCCAAGGTCAGGGGAAACCTCTAGGCAGAGATCCATACTTTCCAAGTTTAGGTGCCTGTTTTAATGAATTAATTCCAAAAATTAGCATGTTATTCAGAAAAATCTAGAAAAATTAGGGGAAGTGTCTTAGAACCAGAGGACCCTAGGAAAATTATGGTTAATTTAATTCGCTAAATATAACCTTAATTTGACTAAACACTCAAAATTGAAATTAAATTAATTTAGAGCAACCACACATCAAAATGATATGAAATCAATTCTCCAATGTGCTCTAGGATTAAAAGAACTTCACAAAAAATTTCAAATCAATTAGAGTTAATTTTGCCCACTAAATGAATGACTTAAGTGACATGATCATATTTGAAATTTAAAAATTCATAAAACCCAAAATATAACATAAAAATTCACTAAATCAATTTTGGGAGTTCTCTGAGATCGAAGGAGTCCAAGAAAAATAAAATTGAATTTTTCATAAAAAATTCATTTTTAATCTTTTTTTGAATATTTTAATAATTAAAAAAAGTCACAAAATTCACAAAAATATTAAAATTCACCAAAATGTCACATTTGGCCTCCTAGTCACTTAGGAACCAATAAAACATTTTTTTTAAGTCTCTAAGTAAAGATATTAAATTTTAAAGGCTCAAGGTAATTTTTAATATTTAAAAATTAGATTTTTTCAAGCCTTTCACCAAAATAATTCTAATAATTCAAAACTTAAAATAATACAAATTTTGTTTCTCTAGGTTCTCTAACCTCAGAGAAATTTAAGAAAAATATAAAACCTAATTTTCCCCTTCAATTTCATTTTATAAATAAATAATACTCCAAAACTTAAAATAATTCTAATAAATAAATTAAAATTCAAAAGATCTTTAAAATTGGTCAAAGTGGTCCTCTGGTTAGTAGAAACCTCCCATAATTTTCCTAATGAAAAAAGTTTCACCTTGGTCATGTTGATGAATTTTCTTTGAAAATCTCTATTTTCCACTAAAATAATTATATAAATTAAAGTAAAAATAGAAAAATCACATTCTCTCCTCTGATATCTTAATTGACATATGAGTGAGGTGACATAAAAATTTTAAATTCATTTGAGCTTAATTTAGTGAAGTATGGGATTAACAAGCTTAAGAGGGCATGAGGGTAATTAAGGAACCTTAGCCTTAACTAATATTTAGGCTTAACCAAAGGGAAGGGTAAATATTTGATCTTGATTTTCCTCTTGGATGATTGAAACATAGGGAATTAGGGGATAGAAATTAGAAACCCATTAATCACCTTTAAAATTAAAGAAGAAATCTCAATTAATTAAATCATTAAACTTTGGAAGTTAATTAAAGCATAAATTGTTAAGGTTAGGGGATTTAATGTAAGAAGACTCTAATTCTTTAAACTGAAATCCCTAACCAATAAATTGATCAAATACCACCTAACTTTTACTAATGAAGCCATAAAATGATGATTGAAATTAATAATTAAAAAGAATAATTTTGAAATCTGATGATTAAATTAAAACAATTTAAAATATTAAAATTAAATTGAAATAATTTAAAATTAAATTAAAAGTAAATTCAAAAATATTAAGATTAATTTTGAAATAATTTATAATTCATAATTAAATTAAATCAATTTAAAAATATTAAAATTAATCTGAAATATTATAATTAAATTAAAACAATTTAAAACCTTAAAACTTAACTGAATTAAATGATTTAAACACTTTTGCAATTTAAAGTAATTTGAAATATTTGAAAATCAACCAAAACTTTGTAACTAAATTGAATCATTTTAAAACACTAATTCAACTTCAATTAAGAATGATTAAGTTCTTTAATGGACTAATTTTCCCCTAAAGACTTTCATCTCTATAACTTTTAAATGAAGTGTCAAATGAAATGTCACCCTACTCATAGGATAATTAAACATCCAAGTTCACTGAGCAAGAACCAAAACTCAACTAAACCCTGGATGATCAATTCATCCATATAATGAAATTCATTTGGACTCAAAATGATCCCAGAAGTGTTGAAAAGATGTTTAGGATCCGGCCTAAGCACTTTCTTAATCCAATGAGATATTTTGGAAGAATAATTGAATTTCATTGTTCTTTGATGAAGAAAATCATCCCCAACACACCTTACGAATTCACTAGTGATAGGATTAGGATTTGATAGACAACCAGAACCTTCCATTAACTTTACCTAGGTGTTCTCTTTCAAATATTTAAATTCCCTAACATGTGTTTTAAGTGCAGTTAGAAATGACGAGAAGACCTGCTAGGTATGCTTTTATTTTATTGCAATTTACTTACCTGCACTGTACTTTCCTTTCCTGCAAGCTTGCATGTTAAAACAACAATGTCACCCTGCATGAAAACTAAAACTTTAGGATAGCCAAAAAATTAAAACCAAAATTAAAACAAGATAAAATTCACTGCCACAACATTCAAAATATAAGACGTACTCAAAATTTAATCACAAACAAATAACACTACAATCATAATTAAATTAAAACGTCTTGTTGGATGATCAGGAATACCTCAGAGGATGTAACCTACGTGTTGCTAATGAGATTTCTCACGGTCTAATTGAATGTGTGGAACTCATTCAGTTGAGTTTAGCAAATTCATTTGGACCAAGTGAATTTGATGAAAATAGTGGTGTCGGGATGATGGAACCGTGGGATCTTAACTGGTTATACTTAATCAATTTTAATATTTCCCATAATAAAATTTAAGTAATTGAATTTGACACATTAGAAAACTTGACCTCTGAACCATGATACTTCTCTCATCCCTTGATTGTCACTTCTTAAACTAAACCCTTTGCAACAACAAGACGCTCGGAGCAAGCGCGGTGGGTAACACGACCATCTTCAACAACAAAACGAATCTTCATCAGCTTAACCTGCTCCTTAGAATTAAACAACTAAGCCATAGGATTTTGAGCTAGTTTGTCTAGCGCAACATAAATCCTCACTTCACTTTTTAGGCATTTGCATAATCATATTATGTAATTTAAGCCCTAACTCATCTTAGGATTCTGAGCTCGTCATTCTTTACAACATAAACCCTCCTATCTTCCAGGCTATTTGTATAATTGTTTCATACAAATATAAGTCCTAATTAACTAAAATTGGCAAGATCGGAACACTAAATAATTCTTTCAAAATCAAGGCCAAATCATAGGATAGTTGGGAAGTCATAGAAGTTCGCATCGAATCCGTGATATCCGTTACCATTCTTCCTTTAGACTCCTTAAATAACTGCTCCTAATTTGATCTATTCCCTTTCGAATTCCCAATGTCTAATTTTGAAAACTTTGAACCTTGAAATTATTGAAAGCAGAATCATTGATCTTAATCGAGAGTTTTCTCAAGTGATTCCTATCACTTAAGATGTAATTAACTATAGGGGCTTGCCTCTATGGGGAACCTTAGAACCCAGATAATATAAACCCTATTTAATCATTTGTATTAAATAGGGGAACTTGTCGGCTAAAGTTTACTAAGCATAGAGTTAAAAAACTTTCACTAAACCTTACTTTGTAATGGATGAATGATTTAAAAACATAATAAGTTCAGAAGAACTCAGGAACTTCCAAAGAATTTTTAAAATCATTTAGGTTCATACCCTAAAACTTTAATGGTCTTTTAGATATCTTGGATGACAACTGAACCTATTATGCTTTGCATAAGAAGATCATCCTATGGATAGGAGCCCACCGAGTTATGCTTTAGGACTCGGTAGACACACCTAAAACCAGGTTTTTATGTTTTACTTCCATGTAATATATTTTAATTCTTTGCAAGATTATTTATACACTGTAAATGCTAACATTTCAGCTGGAGTATGAGAAGAGGACTGGTACGCTTTTATAATTTATTTAAAGTACTTTTTCTTTACTGCACTTTACCTTCCAGTACTTTTCATTTTCTACAAATTATGCCCTTTGCATGTTAAAACAAAACCAAATTAAAATAAGATTCACAACAACAACAAAATAAGACAACTAAAAAAAATCAGGAAAACACAAAATAATGACAATTGCAACTAAATTAATACATCTCTGTGGATGATCAGGAATCCCTCGGATGAGACAACTTACGACAGATAATGAGATTTCGCTAGTCTGGATGAACTTATTGAATTCATTTATTTGAGTTTGGTAAATTCATTTAGACTAAGTGAATTTGAAGAAAAGAGTGGTGCCGAAATAAGGGAACCATGGGATCCTAACTGCTGTCGCTTTAATCAACTTAAACCCCCTTTAATAAGATATTTAAATAATTATGGCGACAATATCGCACATAACAACTACACAAAACTTGAATTTTAAACCCGATACTTCTCTCAATCTCTTCAATTTGACACTTCTAAACTTAAACCTGCTGTAATGAGGAACTTGGAGCAAACAACGCGAGTAGCATGATGAGGCATGCAGAAGAATACATTCGAGAGAGAAAAAATGTCTACAAAATCAAACATTTATAGAGAGGAATGACAAGTCATAAGACTTCGAGGTATTTCGTCTAGTACAACATAAACCCCCACCTTTTCTTTTAAGCTTTTGTGCACTGTGCAATATAAGCTCTAACTCGTCTTAGGATTCTGAGGTTGTCGTTCGGTGTAATATAAATCTTTCTATCTTTCAAGCTATCAGCATCATCGATATCATATAGATGTAAGCCCTAAATAATGAAACTGGTAGGATGAAATATTAAATAATATCTCTTCTAAATTGAAGCCAAACCATTGGGTAGTCTAGGAAGCCATAGAGGTTCTCCTCAAGATCCGTGGCATCTCCTAGCTTTCTTTTTTTTTTGAATTCGAGAATAATCATTCCAAATTTACACATTTCCCATTTGAATTTCTATTGACCGACCTTGAAAATTCCAACTATTTGAATTCATGGAGACAATATTCCTGATCTAAATCGAGAGATTTCTTAGGTGACTTTGGTCATTTAAGATGTAATTAACTACAAGGGTTTGCCCTTATAGGAAACATTAAGAGCTCAGTTTAAAATAAATCCTATTTGATCTTTTCATATCTGATAGGGGAACCTGTCGGTCAACATAAGAAAGTTTCGCAGACCAAAACGGATGTCATAGATAATTTAGTTTATTTAATTGAGTCTCGCCAGCAAGTGATATATTTATTCTTCGGGATAGATGTATAGCTTGTGGTATAGTGCTCATTTATTTAAACTATTGTTTATATGAGATCGATTTTGAATCTCTTATTTTCAAATTAAAATTGATATTTTCTGAAATTATATATACATATATATTAAATAAAACAAATTAAAACCGGGCGTCAGGATACCCATTTCGTCGATCGACAACTTTCAATTTGACGTCCGACGGGCGGATAAGAAAGCATCGCCGTGCAACTCAGTTAATACTCTTCAATATTACAAGCTCATTAAACAAATTATTTTTACTTCCATTGACCTCTCTTAGTGTCCCTCGCACAACAATCATGAGCACCCACAAATGTAACAACTATATATTGTAGATCTAATATAAAGATCATTAAAGGAACAAAGTTCCCAAAAGGAATAAAAAATTATTGAATTTGATTGTCTTTGTAATTATTATAGAATTATTAGCACCTTACACATTGTAATATTTATATTATAACAACTAATTTTATCACTCACTAAATAAGGGATATTATAAAGAGATGTGATATGTTTGATGCTTCTTATCAATCTTCAAAGAATATTTTAATTAAATTTTGTCAGATTTAGTTTCATTAGTTTGAAATAATTATTTATAATTTTTTTATCTAAAAGGATCTGTTATTACAAAGTCAATATATATATATATATATATATATATATTCATATATATGAAATTTACCTATTCTTTTTCTCTTCTATACCTAATGTTATCTTGGAATATAAGATAAAAAGGATCAGCTCTCAGCCAAGCTCCTTCCAATGGCTGTATCCCAGGAACCCTAAACGCGGCACTGATCCTAAGATACGAGAGAAGAGATGTAGTGGATGGAAAATCCAAGTTTCAATGGCGGATTAATGGCGGATTCGGGGGAGTCTGGCCAGAAGCACACAAAAATAGTCACATTTCTCGGTAAGGGTGGCTCAGGCATGACCACTGGTGAATCTATACACTGATGGGTTGCACAATTGGAGAGTTTTCAGCCATGATTACAGATAATCTATACGCTGTTCAATTGCTAACCAGTTAGTTGCTTCTTGAACCTCTTGATCGAATGAAGAAAGTAGATGCTCGTATGAATTTAACTCGAGGAATTCTTGAAGGGATAGTGGGAGAAGAACTTGGTGTTCTTCCAGGGATGGATCCTATCTTTTTTATTCTTAGCACTTCAAAAATATGGAAATCTGTTTTCAAGTGGCAGGGATTACTTAAAGAAATTGTTTGACATCGTTATATACGATCGTAGTAGTTTTGAGGATTCATTGCGATTGGTTGGTGCAGCTGAAAGATTAAGATGGTATCTAAAATCTTTTCGGAACATAGCCGAGAAGACGGACATTGGGAGACTGACTGCCCCCTCCTTGAGACTAGTATATGAATCTGCTGCAATAAATCGCGGGTCAGTGAAAGGGAAAACAAGTACTGATATATGGAATGAGATTGAAAAAATCCTAGAGGAAGCTTCAGTATATTTTCGCGACTCTTCTAGGTTTAGATGTTACCTTCAGATAGACCCAAGCATACCGTTGTCAGTCATATCTGCTTTACACTATTGGGGTTGTGCTATACAAGCTGGGAATAATATTCATGGTGCATTTGGCTTTGCTCTGATGTTTTCCTCTGCCACGCAGGAAACAGTAGAGAAAATGTCTCCTTTGTCTTTTGCTCTGCTTCCATTTATTTCCTCATACTCCCCTTTAGATTGGGATGTAATCCCCAACTCCTTTAGCAAAGATGCAAACAACCTACTTCTTGGTAGCACTATTTCTCTTCATTCATTAGTATTATTTGATCACGAACAAAAGTGTGTTACCCTTTTCCTTCCAGCCATCAACAAATCTGAGATCAAGTTGTACCAGTATAGAGGGGGTTAAGAGCTTCTGGTGGAAGCAGGGGATCAAAGACGCATCATCCAGTTGCCTCCTAGTATGCAAGGAAAGGTTGCAGGTGCTAAGTTCATTAAAAAGAGGCCTTGTGGTTACCCTGCGGTAACACCTTCACAATGCTTTGTCAACTATTCAACTGCAATTCAGCGAACTACCATCCTATTTTCTTTTGTCATCTTATAATTTAATAAGTTTCCTATTTTTGGTCTGCATTCGGAAGAGAAAAGCTAGCATCCGATTAGTTGGGATATTTATATAATTGAAAAAAAAAAGAGTCCACGTTCAAAGTTTGGTTCCTGTGAGTTTTCTAACTGTTGTTTTTATTTTGAACTCAGTGTAATGTATTCTAAACGCAGAAAATTTAGAAAATACAGTTAAGCTTTGCTTATATATATATATATATATATATATATATATATATATATATATATATATATATATATATGTATGTATATAAGAAGTTCTACTATCAAACCAAAAAGTAAGGATTAATAAGGAATGATTTCAATAGATGCTATTAAGTCATTTTTTATTTATATTTTTTTTAAATACTAATAGGTTCAAAGAGAGGCTTGATTAATCAAGGAGAGAATTGGTGTTGATTTATTTTGAATATCGGAAAGCTTTAAGTGGGCTAAATATTGAGACAAAATACTAACAAAGAACACTTGGCTGTAGCGGCCAAGAAATCTCCTTCAGAACATATTACTGTTCAATACACTAGGTATATAAGAGAAAAAGAATTGGTAAATTTCATATATATAATATATATATATATATATATATATATATATATATATATATATATATATATATATATATATATATATATATATATAATCAGTGCCCCCACACACAGATTGAGGGCACTATACTGCTTCAAGTGCTTATTGAGACCATTATATTGGAGCTACACAAGCACTTTCATAGAAGGAAGATAGGTCAATACCATTTTAATAATACATCATAAATAGAACTTTAGTTTTCTAGTCCTATATAAATCATATTAATATTAATTTCTTCTCAGATTAGTACGTGGGTCTAAAGATCATTTGGGGTAAAAGCTCAAAAAAAGAGGAGCTTCCAAGTGGATCATCTCAACATTTATGATTTACATCATAATGGGGAAAGGAAAAAGTAAATAATTTAAAGATTAGACTACAAAAATAACACTTATGATGCTATATCTTTTAAAACCTTGAATCCTTTCTAGTATAGGACGGTATAACACATCATGAAGAGTTGTGTTAATATATGAGCAAAAAATATGTACTAACAAAATGTTGTGAAGAGGAAAAAAAATTATTTAGAGGATAACAATAAAAATGGGATAAAATAAAATGTGTGATAGAAGAGAGAAAGGGAGGGAGAGAGAGAGAGAGAGAGTGTGTGTGTGTGTGTGTGTGTGTGAGAGAGAGAGAGAGAGAGAGATAGAGAGAGAGGGACCGAGGAATGGCTAGAGAGAGAGGGGATAGGAGAGGTAGTAAATAAATAATGAGATTCTAGTAAATAAATAACCATTAATGAGAAATAAAAATTTGTTTAATTTTTAATGGAACTTGATTTAGATTTTACGATATGACTTGAATTATTGATATTCTAAAGGAGCTAAGATGTCTTTTTCGCAAGCTCATGTTATTGGAAAGAAAAGATGTAAAAAGTGGTCACTAATATTTTTCTAGTAGTTTCTCCGACACCCTTCACCTAAATTTTCTGACATACAAATTCTAATGAATGCTTTGTCAAAATTATTTCAATGGATTTTTTCCAAAAAGATTTAATGAGCTTTTTTTTTAAGTAAATCCATACTAGGTTTGAGATTATTTGAATATCATTTCCAAACAAAAATTGTACAAAATATATATTTTTTAGCAATTTGTTCCTTTGTTTTGGGAAAAAATGCTCTATATTCTTAACAAATTATTTCAAAATAGATTTTTATCAAATTATTTCAAAGAAAAATCTTTATTTTTGGTGGGTATATAATATAAAAATTGTACTTAATTTGAGTAGAGCAATTCAAACACGTGTTAGCTCATGAATTACATCAACTCAATTCCAAACAAGCAAATTACAATCCATCAAAGCCCATCCCTTAATTCAAATTCAAACATAAGTTAGCAACAAGTTCATTCATTTCTTATATTATAAGCTGATTTACAATATTTACATAGGACTAGCAAATCTTTATTACAATGTCAAACTTTAAAATTCAACCAAACAAAGTTGACTCTTTAAATGAACATAATGATGACAAAGGACCCATATTATTGATATTTTGCTAGCATAAGAAATCATTTTTGTTGGCCATAATTTTCAAACAACAAATTTCTTATAACTACGTCATCTTAACAGAACTTTTAAAATCTTGGAACAGCCACACAAACCAAAGGATTCTTCATCTCGAGAGACATCTTTAGGCACTCAGACAAATCTACACCATTTCTTGAAGGAAGCAATTTGAAGCTTTTCAGTAGCTGAGCCAACCAAAGATGAACTGCAGCCAATGCCATGGTTTTCCCAGGGCAAACTCTTCTGCCTGAGCCAAAGGGTGCCAACCTTAAATCAGAACCAAGAATATTGACGTCTTCATCGATGAATCGATCAGGATTGAATTTGTTAGGCTCGGACCAATTGCATTCATCATGTGTTATTGCCCACATGTTTACCATTGCAGTCGTCCCGGCAGGAATCATGTGACCTCCAACGTGAACGTCATGGATAGCTAGGCGAGCCCATGACAATAGAGGTCCAGGAGGATGCACTCGAAGGGTTTCTTTTACTATGGCTTGGAGATAAGGAAGACGCTGGATATCAGAATCCAATACTGGTCTTGAAGAGTCAACGACAGAATCAATCTCAGCTTGTGCCTTAGCTTGAATATCAGGATGAAGAACCATTCTTGCCAATGTCCATTCCAATAGGATGGCAACGGTATCGGTTCCTCTAAAGATCATTTCCTAAGAAAATGCCATGCAAAGATGGTTGTTTACCACTTAATCAATAACACAAGAAAACATCTTTTATATACAAAAAAATAAATAAATAAATAAATAAAAATTGAAAACAACGGAACAATCTCATGCAGGGGAAATATGCAAACTAAATTAGCAATCAAGAGAATTGACATAGCTCACCCAAAGAACTGCAACCATATCTGAATCTGACAGTCTATCTTTCTCCTCTAAACCGAGAAGCACATCAACAAAATCTTCACCTTCACCCTCATCAATCCCTACACGGTTGGCTCTCCCCTTATGCTCCTCTATGATCTTGCTCACAAATACATTGACCTTAGCCACAAGCGCTCTGCATCTTCTCCTCACACCTTGCAAATCCAACCAGCCCAAAAGAGGCAAATGGTCACCCCAGTTGAAGACCCCAAGTAACTCATATCCTTCCTTAACCATCAACTCAAGCTCCAACCCCTCATCCTTTGCAAAATCATACTTTTTCCCAAAAACACTCGACATGACATTATTCAAAGACCCAAAATGCAACATTCTCCTCACTTCCACAACCCCGTTTCTCTCCATCATTATTTTCATATCCCGCACCATTCCTTCGCCAATCTCACTCCGCTGCTTCTCGAACGATGAAACTCGCCGTGGACTGAAAAGATATGTGGACGAAATCCTTCTCAAGTTTCTCCAATAATCCCCAAAGGGGGCAAAGCCCATAGCGCGATTAAACAGAAGTTCGTATGCTGATTCTTTAATGGGTCGGTCAGCAAAGGCTGGGCTCGAAAGAATCTCTTTTGCGGTTTCCGGGTGGCTGGAGACGATGAAGCGAGTAAGGCCAACGGAGAAAGCCATGAGACGGAGGGCGTCGAAGGAGCGAGCTAGTGCGGCGAGTGACTTATGAGCAGCGGAGCCGGCGAGAGCAAAAACTATTCCGGAGGGCCCGGAGAATGTTGGGCGCGTGCGAGAGAGTGCCCACGCCAGACCGCCAGGAAAGAGGAAAAGAGCGGAGATGATGATGATAGAAGCGGCGATAGCTGGAGAAAGTGTTGGGGAGAGATAATTGAAGATGATGGAAGATGAATCCATGGAAGACACAGACATTTTTAACCAAGTGTTAGAGGAACTGAGAGGAGTGAGTCGGAGGAATTCGAGAAGCAGAAGAGTTGGAGAGTTGTGTTATATAGGAGGTAGGGGTGAGGTTTGAATCCAAGTTTGGAGCATTGACACTAAAGAAAATAACCTATAATCGCTATTGAGGATCTGTTCTGGCGACTACTTCACCTTTTTATAAGAATTTGTTGTTGTGAACTTGTTCAAATGGAAGTAATTTTTTTGAATATTGTTTTGATACTAAAAATAATTTTGAAAGACACCGGAGAGTAATTTCTTTACAGTTGCCACATTAATTGATTGATTTTCAAAAACATCTTTCCACCGCTAAAAAAACTATCCCAAAGCAGCCTAAATCTACATTTGCTTATATGTCTATGAACCACATTAAGATACTATTATAATTATTTTAATCATATTTTGTGCAACAATTAAATCATATGCGAGTCTACTTCTAGAAATGGAAATTTTATTTATAAATTTAACCTCGTTTTTTGATATATTATTTCCTCTTTTTTCTTCATTTTTAAAATAGATAATTGATGTGGTCAAATAGTTTTTATTTTCAAACATACGATCATTTTATAAAATGCAACTATTTCATGTTAGGAAATGAATCCTTCCATCGAGGGAATTTGATAGCTTTAACTACGAAGGATACAGCAAACAAAGTCGTGTGGAAGTAAATAAAGCGAGAATGATGCATATATAATTCTCAATGTAATAAATTACATATAAGAAAGGGCACAAGACTTATCCCAGTTGATATTTTTCACTGATAGTATTTATTAATTACAAAGGGACACCCCTTTGTAACTTCCAAGAATACTTCAAGATAAATAAAGTGAATATAGTCCATTTCCTATATTCTCTCGAAGTTTTTATTCAATATAATCAAACTTTGGGAGCAATGTTGGAAGCTTATGGAGGCCATTATAATGGTGATAAAATCCTTCTTCAGAAGATGAAGGCTGAAGTTGAAAGGTTATTGAGGCGAATAAGCATAGCAACCTAGATTAAGTAGTATGGAATGTGGTGTTTTGAAAATGGACGTGGACAATTTGATATTAATGGAATGGAGAAAAAGTGTGGGGCATATGGAAGTGATGAATATGGTTAAAGTTTTATATAGAGGTGTAAAAAATTAAAGACAATAATTGATTGATGTTTTTATATTGATATGGAATAATAGCCTAGAGAATGATTCTCATATTTAATTTTCTTAAATTTATTTTTTTCTATTGGAGAGAGTGGACATTGAAAAAAAAGAAAAGCTAAAGTTGATATAACTATTAAAGTAAAGTGCAGCAATGGTGAGATTCAAGTTGCCATCCTAATGGAAAGCATTAAATTTTTTTTCAATTAAAAATTTTAAAGTGAGAAAAATAAGATGTTTGAATCCTATATTTTAGAAAATCTACAAGTATTTCTGAATTAGATAGAAACTTATATTTTCATTATCCTTTACTTGAGAAATTTTTAAAATTGAAGTTGGTTTTATTTACTAAAATTTTTTCTAAATTGGACTATTTTATTTCTAGAACAAAATTTTGAAACCTTCCTAAGAAACTCATTTACATAATTTGCATGTTAAAATTTTTATATGGTTAAGAGTCACTTGAGGACAAGTAACATTTTAAGTTTGGGGGATTTTGATACACCTAAAATATATAGTGTTTTTATGCACATTTTTATACCTATTTTTGATGATATTGCACTTTAATGGAAGATATTATGTAATTTTCTTATAGGTATGATGAAAATGATTAATTATGATGAAAGAAGAAAAAAAAGATCAAATTTGGAGCAAAATTATTAAGTTTGAAAAATTTGGCCTCTGGCGCCTAAGCGCTAAAGTGCCGGCGTTTAAGCACCACAGTTAAAAATCAAATTTTAATCAAATTTGACGCCATTCTCAAGGGGTGTTTGAAGCAACATTTGGTGGTAACTTCCTTAACTTCCTTTAGGTGGCAGATGTGATTGAAGGGATGCATCTTTTGGTGGATACATTGAATCTGGACATGATTTGAAGAGACACCAATGCACCTTTTGAAAAATTATTACAATGAAGCCTCATAATTTGCAAGAGAGTTCTCTTTTTAGGGAGTTTATTTAGAGAGCCATTTATTTTAGAGTATTTTTAGAGAGTCTTTTGAAGTCTTGAGAGTGCGTGAAATTAGTGTAGTGTAGTTCTATAGTTGTTAGTAGAGAGTAGAGAGTTAGAAAGGAAAAAGGGGTTAGTGTAAAGCCGTCTTCTAACCAATTTTATTTCATCCTTGTATCTAGTTTTTATTGAAGTCTAAAGTTTGTATTTAAGTCATCAGAGTTGAGCGCCAACCTTTGTAGAGTTGTATTGTGGAAAGTAAAATTTCAGAGGAACTTCCAGAGTCTTGTGGAGATGATTTTCAGATAAGTATTTATTTTTGTTTTTACACTTTGTTCTTAAGTAAGATTTGTTGTGTTTTTATTATGGTTTATGCTTTCAAATCAAGTTGTGTTTGTGTTTTCTCCATAAAATCTGAGTATTATACTTTATATTTTTTTTTCTTAGATGATGAAGTAATTAAATTGTGGAAGTATGTTGTGGAAAGTATAAGTGTTTAATGTTGAAAGAAATTGTGATGATTCAATTCCTTGTACTTAATTTACTTCTTCATGTGGCCAATTAAGATGTTAAAATTTATTGTGAGATTATGTAAGAACCAATGCGGCATTGTCTCAATCAACAATTGAAAAGAATCACATGTAATTATATGGGTGAGAATTGTAGTCCATATGATTAAATGCAAATATATAGGGAGATATGTTTTATTGGGGAGTAAAATTAGAGGACTGTTGGTGCATTTTAGTTCATGTTTTTAAAATATAGGTTGTCCAGTAGAAGTTGTCGGCTGCCGGAATCGAAATCCCGTCTCCCGCTTCGGAAGTACTTCCAATTTATATATATAATTGGAAAATATCATTTTTTTAGTTTTAAAAATATGAAATCAAACTGATTTCATGCTTTAAATATTTTAAATAAATTAACACTCATATTAAGCTATGCATCTACTCCATGGAACAAACACATCGCTTAATAATAGAGGCTCAGTTAAATAAACTAATTAAATATGACATCTTCTTGGTCTACAAAAACCTGTTATGTTGACCGACAGGTTCCCCCATTTAATTCAAAAGAGAATCATATGGGGTTTATATTAATTTGGGGTCATATTAGTTTTCTATAAGGGCAAGCCCCTATAGTTAAATACATCTTAGATAACCAAAATTACCTAAGAAAATTTTCGATAAAGATCAGGAAAGATATTTTTACGAATTCAATGAGGCTAAGGACTTTTCAATAATATTATGGTGATCGGGATCCAATAGGTGAAAGGTTTCAGAACATTTGATTGTAAAGAATCCAAAGGAGAAAGAACTAGAGGATATCACGGATCCAAGAGGTTATCTCGGTGATTTCCCAATCTATCGTATTATTTGGCTTTGATTTGGAAAAGTTATTCATATTTCATCCTACAAATTTTAATTAATTAGGGCTTACATTCACTTGATATCGATCATGTGAATAGCCTAGAAGATTGGAGGATTTATGTCATATCGAATGACAACCTCGGAAGCCTAAGACGGGTTGGTGCTTATATTGAACTAAGTGCGAAGGCCCAAAAGCTCAAGTGAGGGTTTATGCTGCGCACTTGGCAGGCTACCTCGAAATCCTTTGGCTTGTTGTTTTATCTAAGGAAAGGTTTTGCTGATGTAGAATATGTTTTGCTGTTGAAGATGGCCTTGCTGCCCACGCTGCATGCTCCAAGCTCCTCGTCGTAGCGAGTTCAGTTTTAGAAGTGACAATTTGAAGAAATGAGAGAAGTATTGTGTTCTGGAAAGTTTAAAATTGAGGTGGCTTAGTATTTTAATTAAATGTTCCAGTTGATCATGGTGACCAGTGAGTTACCTCTTCCAAGGGATTCCCGGTCGTCTAAGAGTCGTTTTGATTTAGTTAAAGTTGCAAGTTTATTTTTGTTGGTGATTAAGTTTTGAGTTATTTAAACATGCGGGGTTCAATCATTTTAAGAGTTTAAGATATTAAAGAAAGCAAAACAAGATAGCTCCAATAGTATGTATAGTGGCAGACATAGCTAGCAAATTGAACTTAAATAGGCATATGTGTGTGTGTGCTGAAACATGTGTATGAAAAGCAAAGTATGAAAACTTATGACATAAATCAAGAGAAAACAAAAAAAAAAGACGAAGAAGAAATTCTCGTGGGAAATCAAATTTGTGAAGAAAAATTCTTAGGAAAACCATAAATGAATCTGTAGAAAGCTCCGTAGGAAAACGAAGAAAAATAAATACAAGTCCAGGGGACCCGTAAGCACTGTGGCGCGGAGGACTCAGAGCTGTGCTGTATATATCCCACCTTAAGTGAGAACTACCAAGCAGTCACCCTATGGAAGGCAATTCTAACTTGATATGAATAGTCAACCGTGAACCGTATAAGATTTTCATACATTTCAATTTAGGTTTCATGCAAATTAAAAATTTATGGGTAAGGAGGCTATTTTTGTTGTGGAGGTAGTTTTTGCAATTTTCTTTTAAAACAGTATGTATATATATATATATATATATATATATATATATTTGCACTAAAATATATCTTTATTAGACTAGGATAACTTATTACATCTCAAATGAGGAATATAAAGCAGATACCCATGTAGAACAAGACTAAAGGCATACGAAAAAGAAGATCCAACATTAGAAAACTCATAAGAACAACATATAGACACCTTTGAGGAAGAAGCTCTAGTGGCAAGACAATTAGCTGGTTGGTTCCCTTCCCTGTACACATGACTCCAAATAATAATCTTAGAGGAAGAAATTTGAATAATTTTGTTAATCAAGATCTGAATATACCAAGGAACAACAGCTTTATGCAATAAAATGTTCAACAAGACTATTGAATCAGTCTCAATATGAATCAAGTGATGATTATTAATAACAACAGCCTTTAGTCCCCAGTAAACAGCTATAGCTTTAGCCACTAATGCATTATTAGCAATAACAGGAGTTGCTAAGAACTATAAACACTTCCCATTATGATCTCTCCCAAGAGCACCAATACCAGTAGTATCAGATTTATAGCATCCATCCACATTAATTTGAATCCAAGGAAATTTAGGAGGTCTCCAATAAATCAGCAAAATTTTAGTAGAAAATTTTTTTTGCTCAATGTTAAATTGTTTTCTTATCTTATACAGATAAGCCAAACAATTCTTTATAACTAGCTAAGTAGAGAAGTCCTTATTCTTAAATATGACCTCATTTCTGAATAACCAGATGAACCAGAAAATTATTAGAGGAATATATTAATCAACGACTCCTTTCCAATCTTGCCAACAAGCCTCAATGTTACTCCATAAATAGAACTTAGAATTTGTGCCATTACTTCTCATAACAGAATTCCAAACCTGTTGACTTGCTGGACAATGCAGAAAAATATGATTGATGGAATCTTCATTAGAGTGGCAGAAAACACATCTAGAAGGCCCCCTAATTCCCTTGAGCTTCAATATATCATCAGTTGGTAAAAAACTTCTGAATAACCTCCAACAAAAGAAGGACATAGAAGGTGATATAAATTTATTCCAAATTAACTTCCCCCAGTCATTCTCAGTCCAAGAACCATTTGAAAGATAAATGAACTAAGAAAGACTTTGATTAGAAGGATTCTTAGTGATTAATCTGTCCTTTTTATCAGCCTGAATAGGAACAATTAATATTTTTTCCAGGGTCTCCTTATTGACAGCAGTATTGAGTAAGGATACATTCCAAGTAGAGTTATTCCAGCAATCTGAAATTTTATGAGTTGAAGTAAAATGATCATATTGAGCTAATAGAGACTCATTAAATAACCAATTATCCAAACAAAAATCAAATTAGCCATCACCAACATCGCACACAAAAATTTTTTCAGCGAATTCTCTGACCTTCAGCAATTCTTTCCAGGACCTAGAATCCCCTTGTCTAGCCTGAATCTGAGTAGGATGAGAATTATAGCAATACTTTCCATGAAGAAATCTAGCCCAAAGTGAATTTTTAGAGCTAAAATTTACCCACTATTTAGAGTAATATGCAAAACTCAATTGATGAAAGCTTTTAAATCCAAGTCCAACACTTGAAGTGGGCTTACATAACTTGTCCCAGTTGGACCAATGCATCTGCTTATGTTGGCCTTCCCAAAGAAACTTATTGAAAATGATGGAAAGTAATTTTTGAGTGCTTTTCTTTATTCTAATCATCTGGAGAATATAAAGAGGGAAGGTAGTTAACACACTTCTAAGTAGAGTAATCCTACCTCCCTTAGATAGAAAGGAATTAGAACAACATTGTATTTGAGAAGAAATTTTGTTAACTACATCATCATAATGAGAAAGCCTCCTTCTTCCTTTAATCAATGGAAAGCCCAAATACTTGAGAGGATAATTTGCTTCTTTAAATCTAGTGAAATCAAAAATCCAATTCCTCATATGCACATTCATCAAAGAACTGGGTAGAAACTGACATTTGGATTTATTAAAAGTCATTCCAGAAACTTCTTCAAAACAAGATAACAAGTATGTAAATATATATATATATATATATATATATATATATATATATATATATATATATTAAAAGTAGTAGGACCCACAGGTTGTATATCCTAATCGAACTAGGACTACTAGCAACCTAAGACTGACAACGGCATAAATCCCTAAGGATAGGTGAATAGTACCATGAATTCCTTTGTCTACCCTCTCCAGGATGTCTGAGTCAGGAGGTACTATTCGAGAAGTCTCTTATATCCCGCTTTTATTGCTATGTCATTGTTGTCCTCCCCCTTCCACCCTACGTACATCCTTACTTGAGGGCCCCACATATAGCAGAAAGACTATACATGCATGCTCATGTGTTCTACATAAGCACAGAAACTAGACCAAGAAGCAAAGTAAAAACAAAGGACAAGGGGTCAAGGGGAAGAAAGGGGAGTGAACAATCCGTCTAACACAATGTCGGAAAAGAGACAGATTGTTCATCAAATTCAACGAAAAGCTAAAACACATGTTAAAGCATCCAACTCTCTTCCAACTTAGTGCAAAAAGATGGTCACATCACATTTAAAACAAGTGAGCTAACCCCTTTAGTGTAAGGTGATGTGGCAAGTGATGTAGTGTAGGAAATGGTGTAATGTAGTATCTGAAGTGGTGCGGGATGTGAAGTGATGTAGTATCTGAAGTGGTGCGGGATGTGAAGTGGTGTAGTATCTGAAGTGGTGCAGGATGTGGAGTGATACGATGCAACATATGAAGTAGTTTAGGGTGTTATGTAAAATGCGGAATAGTATAAGATGTGATGTGGGATGTGTAATAAGTAATGTAGCATATGAAATGATTTAGGATGTAATGTAAGATGTGTGATGTAAGATGTAGGATGTGAAATGATTTGGGATATAAGATAAGGTGGTGCGTTGTGTATCATGTCGGGGTAACGTAGTAAGGTGAAGTAGTGTAATGATATGCAAATGTGGCGTAACATGTAATGTTATGTAATGCAGTAAATGGTGTAATGTATGTAGTATATTAGTGTGGCGTGTGATGTGGCATAGGAAATGAAGTAATGTAACTTATCATATGGTGTAACATGTAGGATGGTGTGATGTTTAGGACGATGTGATGTGTAAATGTGATGATTTAATATGTAGGGTAATGTGACGTAGAGATATAATATGTAAGGAATGTGGTAAGTGATGTAGCATGTAAGGGTAATGTTACATATGAGATAATTTAGGGAATGCAGTGATGTAGATTGTGTAAAGAGTGGAGTAATGTATTGGAAAATGTAGTGAGTGTGAGGATGGGGGTGGTGTGAGTAGTGTAATAGGGGAAAGTGGAGCAGTATGTGAGGTGACGTAGTGTGAGGCAAAAAATAATTAGAACGTATAAGATCAAAACCAAAAGCCAGGGAAGCGGGGCAACACACCCAAAAGGTAGAAAAACTAAATTAGATCGAGAAAAATCGGGCAGCATAACGACCCTTGATCCGCAGCAATGCACCAAAAACTTGGTTTGCAATCTCCAAACAATGCAGTAATTTATGCTATCAAAAATATCTTATAGCCAATACTTTGACTCAAATAATAATAGCGGCTAGTGTATATAAATATAATTTTATGGAAAATATTTTACACACTAGGGGTACTACACAAGTATACGTATCATTTCAAGTAATATAAGGCTTTAAATAAAGACACCAGTATCGATCCCACGAGGAGGATTATAGATTTTTTTTAAAATATTTTGATTTTACTTTTATGTATTTCTTTTAAAGTTAAAAAGTTGATATTTAATTTACTAGATGCAAAAATAAAATAGTAGTAAAGTAATGATTGATGTAAATAAAAATAAACAAACAACTTTCTTCTTTTCAACTAATCCAAGAGTTTTTAGATAATGTAATATTCGTGGAGAATATAAATTTATGGTATTGTGCTAAATAGAAGCATTCCTATTCTTTACCTTCGCTCGATAGTATAAAGAACATTGGCTAATATATAGATCAGGTCTGAATGTATTGTTAGTAGAATGGATTAATCTAGGCTCACATTACTAGATGTCCAAGGGTGGCTATGGTCGGCCCTACTAGTGACCCTTTCATTCTCTATAAACCAAATTACAAGAATTTAGCCTGTCACTCTAAAAACTTATCAATTCTACGCCCATTAAATAATATCTTCCTATTTATTTGCACTTCACTTTGAATAACCCGCGCAAGGCTTTCGACTACCGAAGGATTCATATGATATCTACTAGTTAAGAATTCATCTCCTCTAGGTCTCAAAACTCTTCAACAGTTTTTAACATTTTAAATGGCCAATTTAAATAGTAAATTAAGTTCTGGTATTAATATCATCACAATATTTAAAAAATATATATAGTTTTTAATTCTCCAACGAATTTTATATTAT
This sequence comes from Papilionanthe hookeriana x Papilionanthe teres, assembly GCA_022702705.1. Taxonomy (NCBI): domain Eukaryota; kingdom Viridiplantae; phylum Streptophyta; class Magnoliopsida; order Asparagales; family Orchidaceae; genus Papilionanthe; species Papilionanthe hookeriana x Papilionanthe teres. Next base: position 60,078,715 of record CM040439.1, on the reverse strand, counting down.
CTTATTTATCTTTTCAAAATTGAAAGGAGAAAGTAAAGTAACTACTCAGAACACATTAAATTTAAACAACAAAAAATATAAATAAAACTTTGAATCAAAATACAAATACTTATCTCAAGTGTTTCTCCAACTGAACCTCTGAATCCTACTGATTCCAAAGTAAATAGACTTCAAAATCACCGACTCTTCAAATAATCTTAATACAAACTCTAAATAAACTCACTAATTAATAAAAAAAACTAAAAATATAGCCCTTAAAATATTTCTCTAATTTCTCTCTCTAAATGGACTATGGGGCTAGTGGACTAGGTTGGGCGTTGGTGGTTTGTGGGTCTTTTTCTCTGAAGGAGTTGACTCCTATTTATAGGCTTCAAGGGTTGCCTTGAGGCACCTCTTCAAAATGTGTCCATGTTCAATGAATCTTCTAGAAGGTGTGTCTGGCGCCTAGGCGCTGAAATCTGGCGCCTAGGCGCTGAAATCTGGCGCCTAGGCGCTGAAATCTGGCGCCTAGGTGCTGGACTCTGCGTCCAGTTCTTCGCACCTCTTCACTTTGGATCGCAACTCTTCGCGATCCTAACCATTTCCAAGCGTCCAAATACAATGTATCACATGTTCTATAATCCAGGAATAACTGCCAATCTTCTAGATGGTCCAATAACCACTAACACCGTCAAAATAACCGTCCAAAAGTCGTCAAAAATCTTATAGAATTCTGTATCGAACTGGCGCTTAGGCGCCGGATTCTGGCACCTAGGCGCCAGGCCAATTATTTTGACAATTTTGCATTTTAGCTCTATTTTTTCTCCTTTTTGCTCCTTTTTCATCATTTCTTCCTTATTGAACATTTCTGCATCACCTACATCCAAAACACAAAAATACCTTTCATTAAAGCATAATATCCTTAAAAATTTGATAAAAATCAAGGCATAAAAATAGGTATTTTTTTCATGAATCAAAATCCCCCAAACTTAAACTTTACTTGTCCTCAAGTAACTCTTTTTACTATATAAAATGTATAAAAATTTAAATAAAAGGTAAATATTTAAGATTTCTTATAATTTTTTATTTTATAAAGGCTTTAGTAAATCATTAACCAAATTTAACTAACTAAGTTTAATTTTAAGAATTTAAAGAATATTTAACTACCAAATCATAAGATTTCAAAAAATTTTCATTCACTTCGAAAATAATTGTAGTTTATAATATTAAGATCACATAAATTATTTACAAGAAAAAGATCTTCATGAAAATCTTTTCTAATAAAGATACGTGCATAAAAATTAAGTAAAATATGTAATCAGTTTTTTTCTTATAAGCTAATTCTGGCGAAGCCAATTTTTGATTAGGCATCTCCTCAAGCTTCTCCTCTCTCTTCTTTTTTTTTTACAGAGAGGATTACTATATCTGGATAGCCTGTTAATGGTTTTGAACTTCACTATCCTTAACTTATATTTTCAAACATATACATTTTCACTTAATTACTATAACATGAATAGATTTAAAAAAGAATTTTAATCTTTTCTTTTTTGAAGTTATAATTTTTTATTTTTTAATACTTCTAAAATTCAATTATTTCTACTATGAATAGAAAAATTTCTTAATCTTTCTCTTCTTTAAGTTGAATAATTCTATTCTTAAAATCAATCAAAGTTATTAAAATTTTGGTTAAGTCTGCTAAATTATTTATAATTTCAAAAATTTAAATGATCTTAAATAGATTCTTCATTCCTTATGTTATATTAATATTTTTTTTAGAAAATATTAGTTCATTAAGGACAAATAAAATTTAAATTTGCATGTGTTTTCCCTTCCCCTAAACTTAAGTTTGGTATATCATGAAAAAATTTAAAGTATGAGAGAGAGAAATGTATAATTTAAAAAGGAATGTTTATAAGTATGTAATAACAATCTAAAAAGAAAAAATTACTTCTACACATGCTTTTTATGAATATTACTGAAATAACGAAGCATATATAAAAGTAAGCAGACTCATCATTTTTTTTATATCAATAGCTGAATTAAATGACTATACTACTAATAGTAACAAAAACAGAACAACATTACTAACTATTTAAGAATACTAAACAGTCAATAATCGAAACAGAAATAAACATTAATTCATCCAAATTTCAGTCTTCAACACAATACACTAAATATTTAAAATAGTATCAACATCAAACAATCCACACAAATTTTCATAAACAAATCTACACTAACAAACAATAAACAACACTAGCAAACAAGAAATAAACTAACAACAGAATCAGCACATCTCAGAGGTAAATCAAGCTACTAATCACTATCTATAGCATCGTCATCGTCATCACCAAAAGAAAACTCCACATCTTTTGGATCAACATACGGTGAAGATCTAGGATAGGTAGGAAACTGAACATCATGCTCACCCTTCAAGAATCTCACTAAAGACTCTGAATACTCAGCATCATACTCACTTGTCCTTTGGGTAAACATAGATAAATGATCAATCTTCTTGTCTATAGTATCTACTCTACAGTGAGTTAGAAATAACTCATTCTGCTGCTCCAGAAATTGATCATGCATCGATTCCCAGAAACTAGATGGTGGCTCAGCAGTAGAAGTAGATGGTCTAGAAGTAGAAGCTCTACCTGGAGTAGGTACAGAAGTACAAGGACCAGTAGATCTCTTCCCTCGAAGATGATCATAAATGCTAACACTCTCCTGCCCAATTGGCTTTGTAGTCTTCAACTTCTCCTCTGATATATCAACAGAAACTCTATTGCTCATGCATAAAGAATGAATCAAGGATGTGAATCCTAATACCACAAAAGTGCTGGATGTAGCAATCGATTCCACTGAATCAGAAATAATACTGCCAACATCTATCAGCTTCCCCTCCTGAATGCAGTAGTTCAGCATAGCTCGATCTCTGGTAACTTCACTCGAGTGGTTGGAAGGTAGAAGTCTAGCAGAAATAAAATAATGCCATGCCTTTGAAATACCATTTAGCTTAGAAGATTTGAAGTTTACCCGTTTGTTGTTCCCGATCTTCCAAGCTCCGATGCTTATCGATCGGATATGCAATAATCATCTCAAGATCTCCCTCAGATGGAGATAAACCAGAATAGTAGCACTTGATGGTAGGTGGCAGGCCGTAGAAAATATTGATCCATTCCGGAGTAAATCCTACTCCGACACCTCTAACGAAGACTTCGTAGTCTTCCGTATCCAAAAAGTTGGCATAAAAATCTCGTACAAAAGGAATAATGGCAACAGTAGTGAAATAACATAATCGTTGCCAGTTGTGTGCAATGATCGTGTTCTCGATCATTTCACCAAGATTGTAAAAACTGCGCTCCGAGATAAACTTTCTTGACGTAGCAAATTCGTGCTAACGAAAATGAGCTGCCACAGTCGAAAACTTACTACAGTAGAAATTTTCTCGTGCCTTTCCTCGCTTAGATTTTGGTAACATCTAAACGTGAAAGAAAATACAAATAAATTTAGGAATCAAATATTTAAACTCTTTTTAAGCTTGAGAAACTTAAAATGAGTTTAAAAATCCATGGAGAAACTCTAAAAATCAAAAATTTTCTCAAAATTTTGGTTTTTAGCAAAAATAGGAAAACTATGGTAAGAATAAAAAATAAATCGATTAGAAGGTAGATCTGACCTCGAGATGAAGAAATCAAGTGATTTCGACCTAAAAAATTTGATGTGATAACCTTAAAATGGATCTAGGGGGTGTATTTTTGTGAAAAAGAGGAAGGGGATGAAGCTTAGGCGTCAACCATGGCTAATGGGATTTAAATGCTATTTTTTGGTACGCATGCTAAACCGACGCCTAGGCGCCGAATTCTGGCGCCTAGGCGCCAGACTCGCCTTTCACAAAAATCACGTTAAAAATTTTATTTTCCACCAAAACTCATAGATTCAACTTCCAATTACTCATATTAGAGTAGTGCTTCAGTTTCCAACTTCCAAAATATTTCCCAAAAATTTTAAAAAAGTAAAAATTAAATCCACCAATTAAACACAAGGTTTGAATCAAACTCTTCCAATTTCATTCATAATCTTCAGTTTTGGCTCAATACAATACAAATAAGTATAGTAATATGATTCAAGTCCTAACAAACAATCAAACTACACAATTTCAAAGCAAATACAACACACATTGAACATAAATCAAACACACCAATAATATAATTGATTTACCAAATCGATACAACAAAAAACTAGTAAAAGTCTAGATCACACCACAATAACTATCTAATCTTCAAATTAGAAATTTCCATTCTCTTCGCAAAGAAGATTACTAGGCCTACTTGGGAAGAATACTAACGCCCTCAGAAAATCCATAGTCGTTTTCTCGTCGATCCATTTGTTCTTAGCATACATGTCCACTTAAGCATCTTGATAAGCCGCTAGATGATCAAATTGAAGCTTCACCTGCCATTCCAGATGTTCAATTTGATGATAAATCTCATGGAGGTGATCTCCAATAATTTTGAATTCTGCTTCAAATTTATTTAGAAGACTTGAAATTTTCTCCAAACTTACAGCGATAAAACCATTGAAGTAGGATTGAGGATCTTTTGAAACTTTGTCTCTAGCCTCTTCTCCAAGATTTCTTCTCTCCATTTCTTCAAAAATCCTCTCTAATCTCTCAAGAAAGAAGAGTCTAGGTCGTAATTTGGTTTCTTAGGGATTGGGAACGAAGATGGGGTAATTTAAAGGAGAAAATCGTGTGGAAAACTGAAAATTTTCGGTTTTACACGATCCAGTAACTGTGGTGCTTAGGCGCCAAATCTGGCGCCTAGGTGCCGGACCCATCGATACACAGTTTTACTCTGGCACTTAGGCGCCAAATTTCGGCGCCTAGGTGCCGGAACCATGTTCGACTCCGTTTCGCCTATCGTCAAATTTCAAAGTTTTGTTCTCCAAAATAGGTAAATTAGAATGGTAAGATCAATATAGACTTAGTAACACAAATTATAAACAATCATAATGAAGGTTAACTTGATCTCCTTTTTACTCACATATGAAATGGAGTGATCCAAAGTCCAAACTTTATATACTTCGAGATAATCTTTAGCTAAAGCCAATAAAGACTTGTTAGCGTCCAATTTTCTAAAGTTATATAAAATTAGTCAAGACCGAGGCATAACCTTACATTAAAAATGAAAAAACACACAAAAATAATTATGGGTTGCCTCCCACAAAGCGCTTGATTTAACGTCGTCAGCCCGACCTAATTAAGTCTTTAATCAGGTAGACTCAACTCGTAAGCCTCTTTATAAATCATTTTAATGTCTCCCAAATATGGCTTCGATCTTAATCCGTTAACTTTAAATATTTTTCCTGTTTTGGGGTCTTTAATATCCACGAGCTCCATAATGGTATACTTTCTCAATTATATATGGTCCCATCCATTTAGATCTTAATTTTCCAGGAAAAAGTCTTAAACGAGTATTAAATAATAATACTTCTTGTCCAGGCTCGAATATTTTTCCTGAAATCTTTTAATCATGTAACATCTTCATTTTCTCTTTATAAATCTTTGCATTTTCATATGATTCATTTCTTATTTCATCCATCTCATTTAATTGTAATAATCGTTTTTCTCCTGCAGTATTCAAATCAAAATTAAACTCCTTTATCGCCCAATAAGCTTTATGTTCAAGTACAACAGGTAAGTGACAATATTTACCATAAATTAACCGGTAAGGTGACATTCCAATTGGTGTCTTATAAGCTGTTCTATAAGCCCATAATGCATAATCAAGTCTATCAACCCAATCAGTTCTTTTAGGATTAACAGTCTTCTCTAAAATTCTTTTAATTTCTCTGTTTGATACTGCAGCCATTCCACTTGTTTGAGGGTGATACGCAGTTGCAATTCTATGTTTGATTCCAAATTTGTCCAGTTATAATTGAATTCTTATATTTCTAAAATGACTTCCACCATCTGTGAAATTACCTTAGGCATTCCAAATCTTGACAAAATCATTTTCTTTAAAAATTTTGAAACACTTTTGGAATCACAGTTAGGTAAAGCTACAGCTTCAAGCCACATTGAAAAATAATCAACTGCTAATAAAATATAAATCTTTCCAGAAGATGGTACAAATGGTCCCATAAAGTCTAAACCCCATATATCAAAAATTTCAACTTCCAATATATTGTTTAAAGGCATTTCATCTTTTCTAGATATATTTCCCATCCTTTGACATCGATCACATGTTTTCACATAATGTCTCACATCTTTGAATAAGGTAGGACAATAAAATCCTGAATTTAAAATTTTAAATGCAGTTTTATCTACTCCAAAGTGTCCTCCAAAATTGGAATCATGATATTTTTGAATAATAGCAAAAGTTTCTTCATAAGGTACACATCTTTGAATTACACAATCTCTTCCTAATTTAAATAAATGAGAATCTTCCCAAATATAAGATTTAGCATCATTTTTAAATTTCTTAATATATTTGTTATTCAATCCATAAGGTAGAATATTGCTAACTAAATAGTTAACTATATCCGCATACCAAGGTGTTTGACATCTTTGAATAACATATAAATGTTCATCAGGAAATTTCTCATTTATATTTTCCTCAGTAATAACATCATTCTTAATTCTAGATAAATGACCAGCAATTTGGTTATCTATTCTTTTTCTATCCACTATTTGAAAATAAAATTCTTGCAGAAGTAAAACCCATCTTATCAGTCTAGGCTTAGCATCTTTTTTTGTCATTAAATATTTAATAGCGGAATGATCAGTATGAACTATGCATTTGGTACCAAGAAGATATGATCTAAATTTATCAAAGACATAAACTATATCTAAAAGCTCTTTCTCAGTAGTAGTGTAATTTCTTTGAGTTTTAGTAAGAGTTTTACTAGCATAATATATAACTTTGAAAATTTTCTCATATTTTTGTCCTAATACAGCTCCAATTGCAAAATCACTTCCGTCACACATTAATTCAAAGGGTTTATTCCAATTAGGTGCAATAATTATAGGTGCAGTTATTAATTTTTCTTTTATAATATTGAAAGCATTAACACAATCTTCATAAATTCAAATATAGCTTCTTTTTCCATTAAATGACTAAGAGGTTTAGCAATTTTATAAAAATCATTTATATATCTTCTATAAAATCCAGCATGCCCTAGAAAACTTTTCACATCAGTAACAGTAGTAGGTGGTTGCAGTTCAGCAATAATTTTCACTTTTGCTTGATCAACTTCCATCCCTTTTTGTGAAATTTTATGACCAAGTACAATGCCTTCTATGACCATAAATTGACATTTTTCCCAGTTCAGAACTAAATTCGTTTCTTCACATCTTTTCAGAAATTTGGAAATATTTTCTAAACAAGATTCAAAAAAAGTTTCAAGACTGAAAAATCGTCCATGAATATTTCAATTCCTTTGTCAATCAAATCACAAAATATTGACATCATAAATCTTTGAAAAATTGCAGGTGCATTATATAAACCAAAAGACATTCTTCTAAACAAAAATGTTTCATAAGGACTTGTAAATATTGTTTTCTCTTGGTCCTCAAGAGCGACATGTAATTGATGATAACCAGAATATCCATCCAGGAAACAGAAATATGAGTGTCCAGCTAATTTATCAAGCATTTGATCCAAGAAAGGTAAAGGAAAATGATCCTTTCTAGTGGCGTCATTTAATTTCCAATAATCAATGCAAATTCACCATCCAGTAACTTGTCTTGTAGGAATTAGTTTATTTTTATCATTGACATTGACAGTTACTCCTCCTTTCTTCGGAACACAATGAATAGGACTTACCCATTGGCTATCCGAAATAGGATAAATAATTCCAGCATCTAACCATTTTAAAATTTCTTTTTTAACAACCTCTTTCATGATAGGATTTAATCTTCTTTGAGGTTTAATAATAGGTTTAAAATCTTCTTCTATTAAAATTCTATGCATACAGATGGAAGGGCTTATTCTTCTTATATCAGCAATAATCCAACCAAAAGCTTTCTTATAATTCTTTAACACTTCTATCAGTTTTTCTTCTTGATCTAAACTTAGTTTAGAAGAAATAATAACATGTAAAGTTAATGAATTTCCAAGAAAAGCATACTTTAAATGTGCAGGTAACATTTTTAATTCCAGTTCACGGGCTTTTTTAATTGAGGGTAAAAGTATATCATTTTGTGTTATGTCCAAAATTTCCAGGTTATCTTTAATATAATGAGTTTCTTTAGATAATTCTTCTTCTTTTAGTTCTTCACTTTCATCAGTTAATAATTCAATTTTTTCTTCAGAAATGACTTTACATCTTTCTTGATAATGTTTTTCAATTATATAATCAATAATATCCATTCGATATCATTTTTCTTTATCAGGGTACTTCATTGATTAAAGAACATTGAATTTAATCTCTTGATCATTAACTCTCATGGTTAATTCTCCTTTTTGCACATCAATCATAGTTCGTCCTGTAGCTAGAAAAGGTCTCTCTAAAATAATTTGTATTTCTTTATCTTCTTCCATATCAAGTACAATGAAATCCACGGGGAAAATAAATTTATCCACTTTAACAAGAACATCCTCTATAACTCCTTTAGTGGTAGGTGATAGATCTATCGTCTAATCGAAGGGTTACGATTATGGGAGTAATCTCTCCTAAATTCAACTTTTGAAAAATAGAAAATGGCATGAGATTAATACTTGCTCCTAAATCACATAAAGCTTTTCCACAAAATTTTTCTCCAATAGCACAAGGTATAGTAAAACTTCCAGGATCTTTAAGTTTCTAAGGTATTTTCTTTAGAATTATTGTACTACATTCTTCACTTAATGCAACAGTTTTAAAAGCTTCAAATTTTCATTTCTTACTTAAAATATCCTTCATAAATTTTGCATAAGTTGGCATCTATTCCAAAGCTTCAGCAAAAGGTATGTTAATGGTAAGTTTCTTAAAAATTTCAAAGAACTTAGAAAATTGATGATCAAGCTTCTGCTGTTTTAGACTTTGAGGAAAAGGTGGTGGTGGTTTTTCAACTTCCACATTAATAGGAATAACAGTCTGATCTTGACTAGGAGAAGGAGTTTCTTGAGGTTTTTCAATCTCTTCAACCTCAATCTCATTTTCAATTTCATTCTGCATTCTTTCTTTTAATTCCTTTCCACTTCTAAGTTGCACAGCTTTAACATGTTCATGTTCTTTTTCAGTTTCTTTTGGATTGACTTCAACATTACTAGGAAGTGTTCCCGAGGTCCGTAATTAATTAAATTAGCGATTTGTCCCATTTCATTCTCAATATTACGAATAGCAGTTGTTTTGATTTTGTAATTGATTACTTAGTTGTAAAATTAATTCTTCTATAGATAACTTTTTCTGTTGATTATTAAATCCAGGTGGTTTATAGTTTGAATTTACTTGATTGTTCTAGTTTCCAGTTGGATGGGATTGATTATTACCCTATTATTATTGTGAATTATTCCAGTTAAAATTAGGGTGATTTTTCCATCCAGGATTATAATAATTGGAATAAGGGTTATTTTTACTAGCAATAGCTTGTAAAATTTCAATAGTTTGAGAATCTTCAATATTAGCAGAGTTGTTATGTGATATATTGATAGCAAAATTATCTAATTTCTTAGATATTGCAGCTACTTATGAAGCTAAGATAGAAAAAGCTTCGTTATCATGAATACTTGCCATTCTTTTAGGATTAATCCTTTCAGAAGGCCATTGAAAATTATTGTTAGCCATTTATTCAATTAAAGTATAAGCTTCTTCAAATGATTTAGTCATTAAAGAACCTCCAACAGCAGCATCAATAATTGATTTAAGTGATCCAATTAGTCTGTTATAAAATGTTTGAATAATTAACCAATCGAGGTAAAGCATGATGAGGACATTTTCTTAATAGTTCTTTAAATCTTTCCCAAGTTTCATAAATTGTCTCCCCGTCAAATTTACTAAATGAAGTAATATCATTTCTTAATTTTGCAGTTTTAGAAGGAGGAAAATATTTAGCAAGGAATTTTTGTGCCATTTCAGCCCATGTTTTAATAGCACCTATTGCTAATGAGTTCAACCACATCTTTGCTTTATCTCTTAAAGAAAAAGGAAAGATTCTAAGTCTAATAGCATCATCAGAAACATCATTATATTTAAAGGTAGCATAAAGTTCTAAAAAACTAGCAAGGTGTAAATTTGGATTCTCATTTGGTGTTCCCCCAAATTGATTATTTTGAACCATTTGAATAATAGACAGTTTAAGCTCAAAAGAATTAGCATCTGCAGCAGGTATTTGAATACTACTATGAAGTTTATAAACTGTAGGGTTAACATAATCCCTTAATGGTTTGTAAACATTTTGTTCATTAATTTCTATTGGATTTTCTAAATTATTATGTAAATTAGCCATCTCTTGATATTTTTGAATTTGTTTTCCTTTTTTAATTCATCTAACAGTTCTTTCTAATTCATAATCTAAAGGTAATAATCCTTCAGATCCAGAACTACGCATAAAAAATAAATGAAAAGTAAAATAGCAAGAAATAAAATTATTATTTTTTTATTTTTATTATTTTTGTTTTTTTATAAATGTTTTTTGTATTTTATATTTTTCATAATAGAAGAAATAAATAAAATAAAATATTTAAAATCTATAAATTTTTCCTCCCCGACAACGGCGCCAAAAACTTGACCCTCGATCTGCAGCAATGCACCAAAAACTTGGTTTGCAATCGCCAAAAATGCGATAATTTATGCTTATAAAAAATATGTTATAGTCGATACTTTGACTCAAATAATAATAGCGGCTAGTGTATATAAATATACTTTTATGGAAAATATTTTACACACTAGGGGTACTACGCAAGTATACGTATCGTTTTAAGTAATATAGGGCTTTAAATAAAGACCCTATTATCGATCCCACGAGGAGGATTATAGATTTTTTTTTAAATATTTTAATTTTATTTTTATGTATTTCTTTTAAAGTTAAAAAGTTGATATTTAATTTACTAGATGCAGAAATAAAGCAGTAATAAAGTAATGATTGATGTAAATAAAAATAAGCAAACAACTTTCTTCCTTTCAATTAATCCAAGACTTTTTAGATAATGTAATATTTGTGGAGAATATAAATTTATGGTATTGTGCCAAATAGAAGCATTCCTATTCTTTTCCTTCACTCGATAGTATAAAGAACATTGGCTAATATATAGATCAGGTCTGGATGTATTGTTAGTAGAATGGGTTAATCTAGGCTCACACTACTAGATGTCCAAGGGTGGCTATGGTTCGGCTCTACTAGTGACCCTTTCCTTCTATATAAACCAAATTACAAGAATTTAGCCTGTCACTCTAAAAACTTATCAATTCTACGCCCATTAAATAATATCTACCTATTTATTTGCACTTCACATTGAATAACCCGCGCAATGCCTTCAACTACCCAAGGATTCATGTGATATCTACTAGTTAAGAATTCATCTCATTCTAGGTCTCAAAACTCTTCAACAGATTTTAACAATTTAAATGGCCAATTTAAATAGAAAATTAAGATCCGGTATTAATATCATCACAATGTTTAAAATATATATATAGTATTTAATTCTCCAACGAATTTTATATTATCTTATTTATCTTTTCATAATTGAAAGGAGAAAGCAAAGTAACTACTCAGAACACATTGAATTTAAACAACAAAACATATAAATAAAAATTTAAATCAAAATACAAATACTTATCTCAAGTGTTTCTCCAACTGAACCTCTGAATCCTTCTGACTCCAAAGTAAATAGACTTCAAAAACGCCGACTCTTCAATTACTCTCAATACAAACTCTAAATAAACTCACTAATTAATAAAAGAAACTATAAATATGGCCCTTAAAATATTTCTCTAATTTCTCTCTCTAAATGAACTATGGAGCTAGGGGACTAGGTTGTGCGTTGGTGGTTTGTGGACCTTTTTCTCTGAAGGAGTAGCCTCCTGTTTATAGGCTTCAAGGGTGGCCTTGAGGCATCTCTTCAAAATGTGTCCATGTTCAATGAATCTTCCAGAAGGTGTGTCTGGCGCCTAGGTGCCGGAATCTGGCGCCTAGGTGCCGGACTCTGCGTCTAGGTCTTCGAACCTCTTTACTTTGGATCGTACCTCTTCGCGATCCTAACCGTTTCCAAGCATCCAAATACAATGTATCACATGTCCTATAATCCAGGAATAACTGCCAATCTTCTAGATGGTCCAATAACCACTAACACTGTCAAAATTACCGTCCAAAATTCGTCAAAAATCTTACAGAATTCTGTATCGAACTGGCACTTAGGCGCCGGATTCTGGCTCCTAGGAGCCAGGCTAATTATTTTGACAATTTTGCATTTTGGCTCTAATTTTGCTCTTGTTTGCTCCTTTTTCATCCTTTTTTCCTTCTTAAACATTTTTGCATCATCTACATCCAAAACACAAAAATACCTTTCATTAAAGCATAATATCCTTAAAAATTTGATAAAAATCAAGGCATAAAAATAGTTATTTTTTTCATGGATCACATAACGACATAGAAATCAATTTTCCACATCTGCAATTTGTATAAAGAGAAGTTCCACAAGCATATATATCTAAAAATGTGTAATCTTTCATCAATTCCAAACTTTCCTATTCACACAAAGATGTGATCACCAAAAGACATAAGCATGAAGCCTCATCACAATCATGAAATGTTATAACGAATGTGTGAAACAAATAAGTGATATGTAATGTGGCAAGCAAATATGAAAGTGAAGAGAATACCCATCATTAGCATGTGCATTTAAAATCAACCTCACATAAATAGCGTTTCAAAGCTCTCATTTTTTAATAATAAGCATGCAACTTCCCTTTTCTTTCCTCTCCCTCTCTTGAAAGCAACATAAATCATATTCACTCATGCATGTTTAGATAAGGGACAGCGGAAACATGTTCCAAATCGATTCCCAAAATGGCATACAAGTGCACATTTATCTCTAGGCGATCATAAATGTGACATCAACCAATCCATAAGAAAAAAGGAATGCGAATTTTGACTATTGTCATGTACACATGTGAGATAAATATATTCCAAGTTGATACATAGGTGCAGATTTTTCATTTTAGTGAGCATAGAAACAATCCAAATGATCCCCACATGACTACGTAGGTGCAGATTTTTCATTTTAGCGAGCATAGAAACAATGATATCCTTTGTGCTACAAGCATATATACAATAAAACCACACTTTTCCCACAAGCATTTAATGTCACTAGTCACCTCCATGAATAATATGTGCATATGTGAGGTTAAATATATGTGATTGTTCTAAATCCATGAAATAACTTGCATGAAAAAGAGAGGGCTTTGAATCTATACATGTAAAACACCATTTTTATGCATTGGATGAAGTGAGACATATGTGAAATTCTAGCCTTGATGTTATATACATGGATACATGTTGAAATGGATGAAAGGTAAGCTCACATAGCTTCAAATTTGGGTGTTCCATATGGGGATATGTTTAAATCCGAAAATTTTAAGTATTTTCATCAAATCATTTCATGTACACTCCAAGCAATATAAAAACACCTTAGAAACATGTGATAAGTGTAAAATACTAACTTTGGTGTTGTGTGTTTGAATATGTAGTGAAATAAGTGAAAAATGAACATGTATAGCCTCTTTCACAAATGTTTCAAGCATGGTCGTTTTTAAATCCGAATTTCGCATATAGGAAATATTCCAAAAATTTGGGTATGTATCCCTCATTTTGTCATGAGAAATGAATCCTAAAACACAAACACACACTTCATATTTTGACATAAAAAGAGGGTTTCAAATTCCAACTTATGTACCATGTGAAAGACAGTTTAAGGCTCTCTACATATATTCCAAATTCTAGCATGTGAGGAGTATTTCAAAACTAAATAAACATTCCAAAAGTTTGCTATCAAATAGGCAAATCAAATGTTTTTTTAAAACTTTGCCATAAGCATGAAAGAACCAAACCATCCCGAGCCTCCTTTCCTTCTTTTTCATTTTAAACTTTGCCATGAAATAAACCTTCAAAGTGTAACAACAAAATAAGGATGCCAATGCTTAAACCAAACCAAGTAGAAACTACTCTTTATTTAAGCTTTTCATCAAGATGAAAATATGGACAGTATCTCTATTTGTTAATACAAATTTCGGCTAAGCATAGGGTAGCAAGAGGAGGTTTTAAAATGCTATGTGTAATAACCTAAACTCCAAGCATGCTTATAGGTGTTTTCGACCAACCATAAATGAAGCAAGGACGCCTTAAAATTACCACATGAAGCAAACTAAATATTCAATCATTTATATGCATTTTTAACCAAGCCAAACAAGAGCAAGAGGGATCTAAAAAAAATCACATGAAATGCTTCACACATTAAGCTTTTATGCTTGGAATGAAGATTGCATTGAAATTGAAAGACAAACCAGCAATACTTTAAGGCAAATGAATCGATGTAGACAAAATCCGGTAGCACCTCCCCCTTTCAAAGTTTCGGCCAGCATGGGAAAGAAAAGGGGAGGCTCCAAAGCTACATGTGAAATAACATAAGCTCTAATCTTCCTATATGGATTTTCGGTTAGCATAAAGTAGGCTAAGAAGATCCCAAAATATCATGTGAAACAAGGAAACAACACTATTTGCAATATCAGTTCCATTAGTAAGAAGTGTCCCTTGATCAGTCCTGATTGAAAAAATGGCATTGCACTTCCTTTTGTACTTAATACAAGCATGATAATATTTAGTATTCCTATCCCCAAGTTTAAATTTATTAATAGAAGCTTTCGACGCGAGGATTTGGTCCCGCAGTTGAGGTAAGTAAGCAACTTTTCTTGGGCGACAACAAAATCCTTGAACTTCGTTATGATCGGATTGGGCGACAACCTCGGTATTGTTGACCTCCCATTCGGCTTGGATAACCTCCTTGAAGACATCACCAATGGACTCCGGCTCCACTTCCCGAGAGCTTTAGCAAGTTTCGTTGTAGGTATTGCGGTTTAGTAAAAGGGTTAGTAGAGGAAATCCCTTTCCAGTTGTCTTGCATAATTTTATTAAAATCGGGATGGCCGACCAAAAGCTTAGGTATCTAAATGGAGGGAGGAAGTTTGGGAACTGTGGAGTGGAAATGGTTAAGAGAAGGGGTCCGTGATCGGATCCGGCAAAATTTAGATGAGAAATAGTGGTATGCGGAAATTGTTGGTGCCGTGAATCATTAGCCAAAACCTATCCGGTCTCTCCCAAATGGCCCTCTTCTCCATGTGAAGCTGGTTCCCAATGAAGCCAAGATCGAAAAGGCACTCGCCAAAAGGATATTATCATTAAATTCAGAGATCATACCTTGGTTGGGAACTCTCCCACCCAATTTTTCACTTGGAGAAGCTATGCTGTTAAAGTCACCCCCCACAATCCAGCTTTGATGTTCCTCCTTACTGATCTTTATAATCTCATTCCACAGAGTTATCCTCTCAGTTTTGGTACGACGAGCATAAACAAATGTTGCCGCAAAGCTATTACCCATCAACCGAAATTGACGATGTAAAAGCGGGAGTGGTCAACCATAACCTTCCAAGAGAGTTCTTTTCTACAGATCACCCAAATTTTGTTGGTGTAATTAGCATAAAATGTGCATCCAGGGAATTTATTTAGGATTCTAGATTGATTTTTATGGACCATTGGTTCCAAAAGAATCATACACCAAAGCTGGTGTTTTTTATACAGGTGTAATAATCTCTTTAAAGTGAGGGGGTGTGCCACCCCTCTAATATTCCAACACAGGCGGTTGATCATGCGGAGGTTTAGGGTTAGGTGATGAATGAGTAGATTTAGATCCGGACTCGGATCTAGTGGTGGTTCTGCTCCCGGAAGGGAGCCGAGGGGATCCATTGTGAATTCTAACTAGTTCGAGATCGTTCTCGTGAAGGACTCGTTAATTTCGCAGCCTCGGTAGATTGATGCTTTTTCTTCTTTGACTTCGAATTTGCCGGGCTTCTTCCATTTTCTTTTGATCTTCCTCTAACATTCGTTGGAGAGGGACAATCAATTGGTACGTGGAGTTCGGCATTCAAAACATGTGCTTGGAGGTACGGACTCTATGGGTTACTAGTTGTACTTGAGCGAAGGGATTACATCAATTAATTCCGAGTTACACCTGTTCATCCGAGTGTCATTAACCACTTGGGCGATTGGGTAACACCCTTACCTTTTCACGGTTTTTGGAAGGTGGTTTAAGCCTATAGCATTTTTCCTTAGGATGACCAAACATCCTGCGAGTGGTGGCAATAGATAGGTTTATTTTCTAATGTTACTTCCTCGCCAAAACCCATCACCATTATCATAAGTAGTAATCCGGATCTTATCGATATACAGCGGTGACACATCTCTTTCTATCAAAACCTTTCGTTGCAGGTAGGGTTACCCATATCATGAGTTGGAGAGTCAACTCTAAGTGGTGTGCCCGAGCCCCGCTAATCTGAAAAATGGAATTGGTGTGGTATAGTTGGATTGGTAGGTTTGGGAAAGTAAACCACAAAGGTTTTAAAGGGGTTCTTTGGCGGGGTCGAATCACGGGTACCATTTGATAAGCTTCATAGATGAATTAGCCAAATGCATAACTTGCATTCCCAACGACCTTGCATAGTCCTCCTCCTTAGATAGCCTAATAAGGAGGTGCCTTCCATCCATCACCCCTGGTTTCCTCTGTCCTTCGAACCGAAAGTTTTCAAAATGTCTCCCGACCATTTCCAATTTGGGATGTCCATATTGGAACCGACCCACAATGGTGAACTTAACGAGAATCGGCAAGGGCATTCATTTCTCGAGTAGTAAAAACAATAGCGGGTCGACCATCCTTGATTCCCAAAGGTCTAACAAAGGGGCGATCGGCCCTTCCAAGACATTGCATCATGCGATATGCGAGGAAAAGTCAGATGTTCTACAGATTTAGGCCCCTGACTGTTGATGACAGCAGAAGCATAAGTCGGGGGGGTCATATTGGCACTAGAGCTAGCCAAGGCCAAAAGGAACACACCCCAGAAAGGATCAAAAAATGACCAAGAGTTCAATATATATATATATATATATATATATATATATATATATATATATATATATATATATATATATATATATATATATATATATATAAAGATATATGTATTGGCCAAACATAGATGGAATAAGAAAGATCCTAAATCATTTCATGAAGCAATCTAAGCACAAAAACTCATATATAGGTTTTGGCCAAGCCAAAAGGCAAGGAAATGCTCCAAAAACATTATGTGAAACCAAGCAAACATTAAACTTTCATATGTGTATCATTTGGCTAGCCATAAATGAAATAAGAGAGCTCCAAAATCACCTCATGAAACAACCCAAGCATGAAAACTAATATGTAAATTTTGGCCAACACAAACAAGGGCAAAAAAATCCAAAAATCACATGAAACTCTTCACACATTCAAACTTTAGATATGAAGTATGGATTGGATTGAATTAGGAAACGAACTGGCAATGATTTGAGCCAATCGAATCGATCCAAAAGAAATTCCAGCAGCACATCCCCCTCTACAAATTTCAGCAAGCACTTTGGAGCAAAAAGAAAGTGTCATTCTTATAGAGAAATGAAGATAGAAGAGAAAAAAAATCCACCAATTCCATAATCATCACAACCAAAAAAAAAATACTTATCCTTGATGCTAGGGCTTAGACCATGATGTAAAAAACATGGATGAAACTCTAATGGCAGCCATGAGCTTCTCCACATTTGCCACACAAGCAAAGCTTTGTGCCATAGGATAGATCGAGGCATTGAGAGAGTCTCCTCCATGTCTCTCATGCCCCATAAGGACAAGGGGAAGGAGGCAAGAGGGCAAGCATGGGGAGGGAGCAAGGAAGTTTTGGCCAAGCTCCCTCTTGGCTGAAAACATTTCACATGGGGGAGGGAGGATGAGCGACTGTAGCTATTAAGGGAGATAAGGAGGGAAAAGTCAGGTTAAATGGGGGGTAAAAATGAATTTTTTAATTATTTTGGCGCGAAACGCGCCAAATTTTGGACATTTTCGACGTGCGTCAAACCATAACAAATTATATATCAATTCCCAAAAATTTCGACATTCTGGATGCAACGGCAAAGTCCATTTGGCAATCCGAGGTCGTCCGGGCAACCTCGTCGTCAAAATAGTCAAAAATGGATCAAATTAGGGATTTTGGCTTAAATTGAATTTGGGTGAGGTTTGGGCTCAAATTGATTTTACTCAAATATTGTATTTAGTTTAAAGAAGTGTTATGAAGAGTTTGAAATTTAAATTAAGCAGAAATTGATCGACATTGGGTCTAATTTAGGTCAAATCTGACTTTAGGTCAAAATTGGGGCTTTCGGTAAAATTGGGTAAAATTAATCAAATTGCATAATATTGATGGTTTCAAAGTGAAATTGAGCATATTTAGAGGATTTTGGGAATTTTGGGAATTTTTGGAATTTTTTAGCTAGCGGGGGCATTTTAGTAATTTTGGGGGTTTTTTGGGAAAGTGGTCAAAAGTTGAACCTAAGGCTCGAGATCGTTCCAAATAAAATTTGGAGTTAAACGACAGTGTCCGGGAGCATTTCTGATCAATATGGAGGATTTTACGAATCCCGGGGTGATTTTCAAGTATTGGCTACTTAAGTGTCGAGGGGTTCAGAATTAGCTCAGAAGTTTGGCATGTTTACAGTCAAACTTCATCATTTTACGAGAGGAACGTCCTCGAATGATTTTCGGCGAGTTCGAACAACTCTGGAAAAACTTGAGATTTAGGGCTATAAAGGACATTTTAGAGATTTAGGAGTTTCGGGGGTAATTTGGGAAATTTGGCAAATTTAGGTGGTTTTGGTTATTTTGAGCGGTAGGAAGTATTTTGGGATGATTTTAGGAGAATTTAGATAGTTTTAGTCAATTGTGGGATTTTTGGGATTTCCAGGGGTAACTTGGTAATTTAGGAAAGATTCAGGGCCAGTGGGTTAAAAATTAAAATTTGGGAAAATTGAAATGGCTTCAAAGTGAAGAGAATGGAACTAAAAGTAACCTTCTTTCGGTCCTCTATGTGTTGGTGCTTACCGCCTTAGCTATTAGCTGAGGTTTAGGTGAGACCAACACTTGAGTGTCCGATAGACAGGGGGAATCAAAATAGGATATGATAGATTTGGAATTGTAAGTGGGTGATATGTGTATAGGTGCAAGGTGTGACTCCAGATCTCCCAGGGTCATTCCTAAGGTCTGATCACTTATGGGGAATCCCATTTAGTGCTCCTTGTGTTTAACTCCTTCCTCTTAATTATTAGAGGTTGAGCCTTAACATGTGAAAGCCCCAAGTAAGGAAAACAAGCATGTGGAATTTCTATGTGGTGAGGTTTCTGTTGCCAGTCTTCTAAGAAAAGTCACCAAGAAGGTCCTATGGCTAGACTCTAGGCTATCCAAAGAGAAACTAAACCTCAACCAAATGTGAGGTCAACAAATGAACTCCCAATAGGTGTGGTGTGCCACAAAAGGTACACCACATATATTGACGTTGACTGACGAGATCAACAAAACCAACACGTACTGCTTAAGTTTAAGAAACTCAAAACAGCGCACAAAATTGAGTGAGAACGTATCCGCTGGGGATAGAAAGACAGAGTCTTAACGAGGCAACCTTGTTGGGGAGAAAGGGAATCAGGATTCCATCAAGGAAGCGTCCCTTGAGGAGTGAAGAAAAGCTCCCAGCTGAAGATCCCGGGGAGTCAGCAGGAATATATCCGCTGGGGGTGAGATGGGCATACTTTTTTCATGAGAATGAACCACTTAGACTCGAATTTGATTTGAAAGAGGTTGATTTAGATTTCGGAATTCTGATATGAAGTAATTTAGGAATGATGAAAGATTTTGATTCGTTAGTTTGGAAATTTGGGATATTTCGGTCTTGAAAATTTGGATTTATTTTTACTTTAGAAGAGATTAATTTGATTTTTAAGATTAGTTTGAGATTTTGTTGACAATATTTGTTCGTATTTTTTTGAATTTTGGTTTGAACTTGAATTTAAAGTTCAATTTTAGATAGGTTTTGGAATTTATAATGATTGGAAGTTTTACAAAATGATGATATTTAAAATGGAGTAAGGATTGGAATTTAGGAACCAACCTTGGTAGTGAAATTTGGAAGGAATCAAACGACCCTGCATCAATTCTGAGAATTATATGGAAAGGAATATATGGAAAGGAATCGAACGACCTTGCATTGATCCCGAAAATTAAATGTAAAGGAATCGAACGATCTTGCATCGATTCCGAGAATTATATGGAAAGGAATCGAACGACCCTGCATCTATTCTGATAAATATATGGAAAGGAATTGAACGAACCTGCATCAATTCTGAGAAATATATGGAAAGGAATCAACAACCTTGCATCTATCCCGAAAAAATATGGAAAAGAATCGAACGACCTTGCATCAATTCCGAGAATTATATGGAAAGGAATTGAACGACCCTGCATCAATTCCGAGAAATATATGAAAAGGAATCGAACAAACTTGTGTCGATCCCAAAAATTATATGGAAAGGAATCCAACGACTTTGCATCGATTCCAAGAATTATATGGAAAGGAATTGAACGACCCTACATCAATTCCGAGAAATATATAGA
Organism: Papilionanthe hookeriana x Papilionanthe teres; assembly: GCA_022702705.1. Taxonomy (NCBI): domain Eukaryota; kingdom Viridiplantae; phylum Streptophyta; class Magnoliopsida; order Asparagales; family Orchidaceae; genus Papilionanthe; species Papilionanthe hookeriana x Papilionanthe teres. The sequence goes on along the minus strand of CM040439.1, from coordinate 60,058,031 downwards.
AAGGAATTGAACGACCCTGCATCATTTCCGAGAAATATATGGAAAGGAATTGAATGACCTTGCATCGATCCCGAAAATATATGGAAAGGAATTGAACGACCTTGCATTGATTTCAAAAATTATATGGAGGTGAAAAAAATATGTGGAAGTGAAGACAAAAAATTTAGGGAGGCAATTTGAAATTTGAAGGAATCGGACGACCCTGTACCGATCCTGGAAATTATATGGAGGTGGAAAAATATGTGGAAGCGGAGATGGAAATTTAGGAAAGCAATTTGAAATTTGAAGGAATCGGATGACCCTGCACCGATCTTGAATCAAACTGCAAAGTGAAGTTTTGAAAAAAGAAAACTCAAGGAGCTTAGAATTACGATGGTCGTAGAGTGTGATACTGTGCAAAGTGCTTTCAGAATGCAAAATTACTAGAATAAGTAAGAAACACAAAATTTCAAGAAGGAATTAATTTTTGAATTTATCCATGTTTGCCTAATTTTGATTTTCTTTTCTTATTATCATTATTTTCTGTACATATCTTTTTCATTTCGTTCCATTTGATTGGGTTGTAGGTGTTTTATTTATGACTTAGTTTTGTTTTTGTTTTATATCGTTCTTTGTTCGTTCATTTTTTAGGACTCGAATACGGTCCCACGGTTTATCAACCATTGCGCGGAAAGGGAACATCCTGAAATAAACAGGAATCTTCGTTAATTTCACTGAAAATGTAGATACAACTGATCAAGTGCTGTCAAGCATCTCAAAACAGATCAGGTACACATATCTAAATGCAGTAAGCTGAAACATCCATAGAACTGCTGGTTGTTATAGGCTGATGCAAAACTGTTCTGTGGACAAGCTAACCTGCCAAAAGCTACGCTCCAGGACGGAAGTCCCTTCGCGATTGCTTGGAGGTAAGGCTGTCAAAGTGGTAACGGGCGGTAACCTTCTATCTCTGGATCAGGCTCGTAAAAGAAAGGTGTCTTATCTTCATCCATTCACCTAAATGTAACCAAGACTCTTTGTCCACGAACTCTTGGAATGCAGTGTTTGGCCAGATTGGCCCCATTTTCTTGCAGATCAGAACTGACCCGATCGGCAAAGTGATCCATGCTGTACGCTCAAAATCTCCTGCTCCAACGATTTGTATCTCACGGCCAAACAGGATGTCGCTTTCACTTACAAATGAGACTGGTCAAGAAGTCATTATTGACCTCATTTTTGATGAGGTCTTCTCTTTTCTCTTTAGTACTTAGGATCTAGCCTTAGGCTTTTCCTTTGACTATCTTAGAGGACTAGAGATGGAACCTACCCCTTTAGAAACTCAACCACTTCTTAACTCCCTGCAAACCCCACAAGCTTGATTGTAAACCCCTAATCACCTAGAGGGTTGAGATTAAATGTGGAGGTTTAAAGGATGAGTTCCCTATAGGACTCTTTGGCCTTAGGATCACCTTGGGTGGCCTGGTCTGGTGAGGGTTTCACCTGCACACATTACACTTTCACACACATTCAAAATCCTAAAACTATTCATGCCTAGCTTGACTTCCTGACTCATATAGATAATTCATATGGATGAACCTTAGCCCCTAGGCCCTTGGCTAAGAGGGTTAGGAACAACATAGTGAATGTCTCAAATGAGTCATCTCATGGCTCCAATGGCCTTAATATGGCTTCATGGCTCAACCAAAAGGATTCCATTTCACTCACACTTGCTCAATTTTCATTTTTCCAAAATTTCAATTTTTGACCCCGAGAGCACTGGACCATCAAACCCTACCAAAAGCCGCGAAACTACCCAAAACCACCAAAATTTTCGAATCACCCAAGACTTTTCCAAAATTAACCTTGAACATTTCCATACAAATCAAATTGATCATCCACAGCCAAAAATACCAAAATTTCCAAAAAATACCCCCAATACCTCCAAATTACCAAAATGCCCCTCTTGACCCAGAAATCCAAAAATTCAGAAAATTCCCAGAAAATTCCAGAAAATCCCAAATATTTCAAATTTCATTTTGTTCAACAACACAATGGGCCAATTTTGCCAATTTACCCCACTTTTACCAAAACCCTCAATTTAGCCCATTTTAAACCCAAATGAACCCAATGTCAAACCAAATCACCCCAATTGACCTCAATTTTGGTCCAATTCAATTCTAAAATTCAATTTAATATCCCCAATATCAATCTAGACCAAATCCAAGCCCAATTTTATTGACATTTGAATCCAATTTCATTTTTAAGCTTAAAGCCCGATTTTGACCCATAACCCGAGCTTAGCCCAAACCAACCCAATTCAACTCCAATTGACCCCAAATCTTTTCTAAACCTTCCCTAACATCTCCATAAACAAGACACTAACATAATTTGCCCAAAACTTGAACCCAAACCTCACTTAAATTCAACCCAACCTAAAACCCAAAACCCCTTAAATTGACCTAAACTCAAACATAACCCAAATAGGCCCAAATCCCAAGATTGAACCCCAACCAAAGTCGAAAACTCTTCATAACATTCCCCTAAACATTTCTCAACTTCAATTTTATATCAATTTCAACATTAGCCCAACCCTAGCCTAAGTTAGCCCAATTTGGCCCACCTTAGCCCCTTTACCAAATAAACCCAAATCCAATCCAATTCAATCCCAAATCACTCCAAATTTGTTTTAAATCACTCATGACATATCCTTAAAATAAACCCAATATTTATTTGGCATGACCCTTTACAAAATTTTTTTGATCTAAAAGCCCATTTTGAAACATAAAAACCCATTCCCCTAAAACCATTTTAAAAGCCCACCTTTACCAAATTTTAAAAGCCCAAACTTCATGCTAAAGCCCATATGACACTCTATTCATCATTTCATTAATTAAAATCAACCCTAAATTCTAAATCAACAATCAAACTTTTCTAAACTAAGCCATATGACAAACCATCCAAATTTCACACCAAAATACCAAAATTCCTAAAACCTACTTCCATGAAACCAAGCCAACGTTTCCCAAGACATATAAGAGCCATGAAGCCATCCTTAAGCCCCATGTGGAGCCATGAAAGGTTTAAAATGTGACCATACCACATTGGGCAAATGGAGGAAGCTCTTTCTAGATTCCCTTAAGGTCATTAGCCTTAACCATGATTACCCTTAACCCAAAATTAATCCAAATATGTTTGGATGTGGACTTCACCACACATGTGAGCTCGACCCACCTGACCTCCTCGGCCAAAAATCGAGGCCATGGGGAGGTGAACCAAGCCCAAATACATGGGTTGACCCAAACCAAGCCAAAATCACCTCTTTCCCTTCCCATTTCAATTCATCCTCTTTACACATGGCATTTGATGATTGAACTCACAAACCTCAAGCACTGATCCTCCTAATCACAACAATGACCTAACCTTGGCAGGCCGGCCACCACAGTCTCCAGAAAACACCAGGTCGAGAGGTCCAAATCAACCAAAAATTGCAATTCCCCATGGCTGAGCTGCCCCACTCCAAATGGCCATTGTAGCTGTTCTTCTCCTCACCAGAGCAGCTGATCCCGACCCCTAACTCCCCCTGAGAGGCCATGGCCATGGCTATTAAAGCCAGCCAACCCCTCTTGGCCAAAAGGTTGGCTGGAATTGACCTTCACAAAATCCCTCCAAACTCCTCACAAAGCTTCCCCTAGCCAAGAACATTTGATCCCCATTGTCCTCCTACCCTAATTCCCACTGATTGAGCTCAATTTTGGAGCTCAATTCTCAGGCCAAAACAGGAAACTTTCAAATCCTCCACCAAAATCAAATTAACTCTCCCACACCAGCACAAGACCAAGAGAAGGAGTTCCCCAGTGAAAGCCCCCTCTCCAGGCCACCCATTTGTTCTAGCCTCAAAAGGTTGAAATCGGGTTTGGTGGAAATCAGGTCTAGGCAATTCCACAGGGCCAGAGACTTCATCTGGAGCTTGCTTGGACTCAATCGAAGTTGACACATCTCTCAGTTTGAAGCTTCACTTCTCTGAGCAAAGGTATGAGCTCTCTCTTCTTCCCGAGCTTCTGAACATTCTCTATTTTGATTGGGTTAATTTCATGCCACATAAACCATATGAATATGTTCGTCTCTTCAAGAAGAATCCATAGAGTATAAGAACATAAAAATCCATTAAGAATCGAGTGAGATCTTAGGGTTTGAGTGTGGACGGTCACGGGTGCACACCAGTCGTAGACGATGACCGGGAGCCGTTAGATCGCGCGTGTATCGAGTGGATGGGTCAGATGGCGTCGGACCAGGAGATGGTACGTGAACCGCAGGCCCCATGGTAACTACCTCAGATGGCAGCGCCGAATCAAAGCGCGTCGCATGGTCTTTCGGAGCTGCCGAGGATTGCGTGGCGCCGCGTGGATAAGTAGGAAAATAGGGTATTTTTCTATTTATTTAATTATCATAACTTCAAAAATTCATAACTTTGTGTAGAAAAATCATAAAAATAAAATAAAAATACCCTCTTGCTCAGTGAACAGAGGAGGATAATGTGGAAAAGAAATCAAGTAATTTCATTGAGTATTTTATTTTTAGTGATTTATTTACTCTCTACATTATTTTAATTCTCCATTTGCATAGGTAATTCATCATGGCATGAGACCATGGAGCTTTTAAAGCCTCTGAGCTTGGGAACATTCCCTGAATTTTCCAAGGTCAGAGGCCATCCCTATGAGAAGTTATTGATTTTTCAATTGCATGTTACTATTTTGAGTATTTTAATTCCAATAATTAGCATGTTGAGAAATAAATTCTAGGAAAATTTGGTGATGTTTCTTATGACCAGAGGAACCTAGGAAAAATAGGTGTTGAGTTACTTCACATAGAACAACGCTAATTGGCCTAAACACTCAAAATTGAACCTAAATTAATTAGGGTTAACTACACATTAAATTAACTTGAAAATAATTCTCCACTGATCTTTAGGATCAGAGGAACATCACATAAAAATTTGAAGTCAATTGGATTTGATTAACCTCACCAAATGGGTTGATTAAGCCTCTTAAGAAAAATTGATAAATTTAAAGTTTAAAAATTCATAACTCACAAAATACTTTTCAAAAATTCACAAAAATGGTTTTGGAACTTCTTTGATATCAGAGGAACTTAGGAAAATTAAAATTGTAATTTTCTAAAAAAGTTGATTTTTATCATTATTTTAATCTTTTTAATAATTAAAAAATAATGAAAATTACCAAAATGTCACATTTTGAATTCTAATCACTTAGGAACAAACCAAATATTTTTCCTAAGTCTCTAGAGTAAGATATTGAATTTTAAAGGCCTAAAACAATTTTTGAATAAAAAAAATGATTTTCTTTAACATTTCCACTAAATTAATTCTAATAAATCAAAGAAAAATCAGAAAAATATAAAATTTTGTTCTCTGACTTCCTTGATATTAGAGAGATTTTTGAAAAATATGAAACCTATTTCTCAACTTTAATTTTATTTTAAAATTAATTAATACCTCAAAACTCAAAATAATTCTAAGAAATAAAATATAATTCAAAAAATCACCAAAATTGGTCCAAATGGTCCTCTGGTCATTAGGAACATCCCATAATTTTCTTAAGGATAGAAACATTTCCTTGGTCATGTTATTAAATTTTCCTTGAAAACCTCTATTTTCCATTAAAAATAATTACATAAATAAATTAAATACGAGAAAAATCACATTTTCTCCTCTAATGTCTTAATTGACATGAGAGTGAAGTTACATAAAAATTTTAATTTCAATTGAGCTTAGTTTAGTGAGTTATAGAATTATTAAGCTTGAAGGGCAAAAAGGTAACAAAAAATTTCAACCCTCAATTAAAATTTTAGGATTAATAAAAAAAAGGAGAGTAAAATATTTGATTTTAAACTGATTTTGGATGATTGAAACTTAAATGATTGAGGGTAGAAACCTACTAACCATTTCAAATATACTTAAAATAAAACTTTAATTAATTAATTAATTTAAATTTTGGAAGAATAATAGAAATTGGAATTATTAAAGTAGGGATATTATTAAGAGGATATTTATTCTTTAATTTAAAAATCCCTAAATAAATAACTTCAATAATACTTAATTCTTAATTAAAAAATTAAAATAATAATCCAAATTAATAATTAAAACTAAAATTAAACTAAAATAAATTAAAATTAAATTTAAACTAAATTAATTATTAAATTTAATTTAAATTAAATTAAAATTAAACTAAACTAAATTAAAGTAAATTAAAATTAAATTAAATTAAATTAAATTAAAATTAAATTAAATTAAAAATAAATTAAAATTTTATGAAATTAAAATTAAATTAAATTAAAATAAAATTAAAATTAAAATTTAATCAAATTAAATTAAATAAAATTAAATTAAAAATTAAATTAAAATTAAAATTAAAATATTAATTTAAATAAAAATTAAATTAAATTAAATTAAATTAAATTAAATTAAATTAAAATTAAATTAAATTAAATTAAATTATAATTAAACTAAATTAAATTAAATTAAAATTTAAATTAAATTAAATTAAACCAAATTAAATTAAATTAAAATTAAAATTAATTAAATTAAAATTAAATTGAATTAAATTAAATCAGAATCATTTAACAACAAACCTAAATGAAATCATTAAGAATTAAATCTAAAATAACTTGAACACTCTTCCAAACTTAAAGTAATTTTTATAATTAAGTCAAAATTGAAATTAAATCTTTAAGTTTAAATCATTAAAATACCTAATAAATTGATTTGCCCTTTTAAAGCTCTTATTATTATAACTCTTAAATGAAGTATCAAGTGAAGTGTTACTTCACTTATAGGATATTCAAAAGTCCTAGTTCACTGAGCAAGAGACAAAGTTTAACTAAACCCACGAATGATTAATTCACACGTGCAACTAAATTTACTTGGACTCAAAACAATCCCAGAAATATTGAAAAGATATTTAGGACTCGTCCTAAAGACTTCCTCAATATGACGGGATGTTTTAGAAGAACAATTGAATCTAGTTGTTCCTTGATGAAGAAAATCATCCTTAAACCAAACAAGAACTTAGACGTCATAGGAGATGACTAGTTATAGGATTAGGTATTTGGTAGACAACCAAAACCCTTCCCTTAGCTTTACCTAGGTATCTGTTGAAATATTTAAATGCCTAAAAATGTGTTTTAAGTGTAGCTTGGGATGATGGGAAGATTCTCCTGGTACGCTTTTATTTTATTGCAATTTACTTTGTTATAATTTACTTACATGCATTGTACTTTACTTTTTCTTGCATGATAAATAAAACTGTTGCATGAAAACCAAAACCTTTAGGATAGTCCATAAACTGAAACTAAAACTAAATTAAAAGTCATTGCAAGATAAAATTCACCACCACAACATTCAAAAACATAAAACAACTCAAAATTTAATCACAAATAGAACAACAAAACTACAATTGCAACTAAATTAAAACGTCTCGTTGAATGATTAGGAATACCTCGGATGATGTAACCCGCGTGTTGCTAACGGGATTTCCCACGGTCTAAATGAAAGTGTGGAACTCATTCAGTTGAGTTTAGCAAATTCATCTGGACTAAGTGAATTCGATGAAAATAACGGTGCCGGGATGACGGAACAGTGGGATCTTAATCGGTTCTGTTTAAACAACTTTAAGATTTGTTTTAATTAAAATATTAAAAAACACTTGGATTTTAAGATTCTCTCTAAACCAAAATATTTCTCTCATCTCTTGATTTATGACTTCTAAAACTAAACCTCTGCAACAACAATGAGCTTGGAGCATAGTGGGCAGCACGGCCATCGTCATCAGCAAAACTTGAGTCTACTTCAGCAAAACCTTTCCTAGTATTAAATAACCAAGCCATAGGATTTCGAGGTAGTTTGCCTAGTGCAACATAAATCCTCAACTCTTTGTTAGGCATTTGTATAATCATATTATGCAAATTAAGCCCTAACTAGTCTTAGGATTCCGAGGTAGTTGTTTGGTACGACATAAACCCTCACATCTTCAAGGCTATTTGTATGATCATGTTATACAAATATAAGTCCTAATCAATTAAAATTGGCAGGATTGAAACATTAAATAAATTCCCAAATCAAGCCAAACAGTAGGATAGTTTGATAAGTCGTCAAGATTCTTCTTGGATCCTCAGCTTCTCCTGCTTATCTTCCTTTGGACTCTTAAAATAAATTGTTCCAAATTTGATTCATTCCCTTTTGAAATCTCCAAAACTCAAATCCTTTAAAAATCTTAAACTTTTAAATTCTTGAGAGAAAAACTACTAATCATTATCGAGAGTTTTCTTAAATGATTCCTGTCATTTAAGATGTAATTAACTATGGGGGCTTGCCCTTATAGGGAACTTTAAGAACCCAGATAATATAAACCCTACTTAATTCATTTATATTAAGTAGGGGAATTTGTCGGCTTATAAAATTGGTTCGCAGACCAAATGGATGTCACAGATCTCCTAGTTTATTTAATCGAGCCCCTTCACGAAGCAGTGTGTCTATTCTTTGGGATAGATACATGGTTTGTGGTGCGGTGCTCGTTTATATAAACTATTTGGAATGTGAGATCGGTTTGATTTCATATCTTAAAACTTTCAAATTTAATATCATTTTCAAAATCAAATGCTACTTTCTAAATTATATATATTTAAATTAAATTTAAAATCTAAAATTCGCCGACAATTTCTGTTAGACGATCCCTTTTCAAAAATACAACACTCAACCTAAAATATGCCGACAACTTCTGGCAACTTCACTGGGGACTAGTTTCTCTCTCCATTTTGATTAGATGGTTTTGCTTTTATAAATCGGTGGTGAGTCCATATCCCTAATGGACCAAAACTACCATTCTTCTGTTGGAATACCCCGTTCATTTACATCTTGAACGAGTATAGCCAACTCCTCTCGGATTTAGGAGCCACTGTTTAGACACCCTTAAACAGAGAGGTTCTGAGATCCTTTTACCTCTTTTCTGAGGTGGGGTGGACCACCAATAGGTGTTAGTTTAGTAGCGGTCCTTCGAGTCGAGAAGTCTTGCATAAGACTTTCTCTTCCTTTCTGATTCTGAATCGAATCCCTTACCTTTTCTATACCTTTAAACATTCCATTCCTAATAAACAAATCCTCTAATAAACGACTCTTTTGATGAATAAATCCTTTTAAAATCACAAATACACTAAGATAAATGAAAATGTGTTCGGACTCTTTCTTTTTCGTCCTAAACTTCGTGACAAAAGGAAGAATAATTTAGAGCTAATACTCGGAATCTACCCTGCAGAAAATGACTGCCCCAAAGCTAATCTTCTCCTTCACCAATGGAATGGACTTCGCAGGTTTCACCCTATATACCTCTATTAGAAGGGAGCAGGTTTCACCCCCTCTCTACCACATAAGATGAAGAGGATGTTCGTAGGATCGCCACCGCATTACCCCGATCTACATACTACAACAATTACAAGAGGAAAAGGGATAAGACTACGCCATTGGCTCGGCTGCAAGCTGTAATAGAAAGATTGGCAAAGAAAGAAAGATGCCCTGTGTCAGAAATCTTAAGAAGGATAGGACGGGTGCCAGCTAAATCCCGCCTCGGACCGCGAATAGAGCTTGTTGCTGCCACAGAGAAACCAAATAAGAAGATAAAAGCCAGTCCACCTGTTGTTGTATCGGGTCTACAGATTAGGGAGGATACCACCTTCCAACATATAGCCGAACGGACCATCCAGGTCCTAAGCCTCGTGCCGTAAGAAGGATGGTATGGCAACCTACTACCGGCAAGTTAAGACCAAAGCAATGCCCCGAGAAGAAAAGTCTCGTCGGGAGACTCGAATCGAAGAAAGTGCTACTGCAATAAAGGGGACTCCAGAAAGGAAGTTCAACAACCGTCACGAGACAACTGCGAGACCGTACAAAAAGGGCCATTGGAGGATGCCATGGATAAGTTAAGGACCGACATCCGATGGTTAGCAAAAGAAAGAGAAGAAGAATTAGGAGATGAAGTTGACTCATTAGAGTTCATGGATGAGGAGTATGCCGAGATCAACATGGTTGAAACACGAGCATCGTCAGCTTCTCAAGGTGCTCCAGAAGCTGTAGAAAGAGATGAACCAGACGTGTTAAGAGCACAAATTCGGGAAAGAGATGACACAATTTCCCAAATGGAAAAGAGGATGGAAGAGATGGCTGCTGCCTTAGCCACTCTCCAAAGTCAAGCCCAGCCTCGGAAAGAGACACCCCCAGAGATCATCCATATTGTGCATGGAGGAAAATAGATCACATCCGTCAATGGGGACGAGCAACCAAAGAAGGATTCTTCACAAAGCATGATTCCATAAAAGGATATTAAAAACATGGTAGAATAGCAGGTGCGAGAAGCTTTAGCATAATCCAAGAATGGAGCATCTATTCAGACGGGTAGACCTTACCCCGAGGAGTTCGATGCAGTCCAATACCCGAAAGCCTTCATACCACCTCTATTTAAGACTTTTGATGGAACAGGATACCCCCGGCAACATGTTGCACATTTTCGTGCTAGTTGCTGCAATGCCGGTGGGAGCGACGCTCTACTCTTCCGCCGGTTCGTCGCACAGCTTGTCGGGGATCACCTTCGGCCGGTACACGAGACCGTGACGATGCAGCTCGGTGAAGACTTTTTCGAGCCGGAGAATCTCTTCGTTAAACGATTTGCGGGGCTCGGCACCACATCACTATCGGTGATCTAGTGGTGGATCAACAAAAGCCGAACGAGACTTTAGTGGATTACATACTTCGATGGAGAAACTTAAGCATGAAGTGTGAACCACGACTTCAAGAACAACCCGCAGTCGCGTATCCCGCTTAAGAGTATCCGTGGCCCGATAGCACTCCTCCTTAAAGGATTTACAATCAAGACTTTCGAGAAGTTGCTTAGCAAGGCCGGGAGCTTGCAAGAAGAGGCAAAACAGTTAAGTTTCGCAGACAAGAACAATAAGCAAAAACCTGTGAAAACATTCGAAAAGAAATCCGGAATCGTCGCGGCAGTAGATAAGGGCAAGCAGCCGGTTCAGATACAGTCAGAGCGGCCACAGCCTAGTTATCAACCACCACAACGGACTTATCAGCAACCTCAACAAGGGTATCAGCAACCTCGTCCGAGCTATCAGTCGTCTCAGCATTATGAACAACTGCCTCGTTCATCACGTACCTTAAGAGAACTCCTAAATAGAGAATATCCATTCAAAACTGAAGCAGTAGCGAAGATGTTCCACAGCTTAATGAAGACACCGGATTTTCAGCTGCCAGAGCCCAAGAAGCTGGAGGAAGTCAATAAGAAAGATCATCCGAACTATTGCCCTTACCACCAGATGCTTGGACATAAGATAGAGGATAGCATCACTTTCAAGAGTTGGCTTGATGACAATCTTCGAAAAGGGAACATAACGATCCCAAAGGAATACATGAAGGAACCCCAGAAGGGAGGTTCCGTCAATGTTATTTCAACGGATCCTATTGTTCCAATAGACCCTTACGTGACTGATGATGGATGGAGTACCATCTGGACGAAGTCATCAAAGAAAATTTTGGATCACATCCAGGCCGCTTCGGTACGTACTTCAACTCAGAGTTTAAAACTTGTCGAGCCGGCACTATCACTTGCGATTGAAGAACCGCCCCAGAAGGAGGAGAAGATCATGGAAGAAAAGAAGACCGAGGCTCTGAAGGGTAGACTAGGGGCTACTTATCCTAGGATGTTTGTTTCCGATTCGGGGGAGAAATCCCTCGAACTCCTGACTTTGTATGATTATTTGCTCGCCCCGGCGGGATCTTATAATGATAAGGGTTATGGCATTGGCTACATTTTGACTGTTTCTAACGATTACGTAACTAGAGACAATCGACTTAATCCGGATCTCGATTCCAATACGGATAATGATTCTCAAATCATACACAACCTCGATGACCACGACAAAGAAGGTGTTCACAAAGGAGGCTACGAAAGCTCGACAAGCAACGAGTCCATTTGTGAATTTAGAGGAACTCCGATCACGATAGAATTAGAACTATTAGACACCGAAGCAACTTCAGAAGAGCCATTTGCTCCGATTCAAAAGGAAACACCAAATTCAGAAGAAATAACTGAAGTAAATTTAAGAAGTGTAAAAGTTCTACCCCCGAGAATGGGTCCAAAGGATAAAGGAAAGCAGGTGGTTGCTCAGGAAGAGCCAACCCCAGCAGAGGAACTGCCCATCCGGGAAGAAACCAAGGAACATGGTAATAAAGTAGACTACAACGTGTTAGCCCATCTTAGGAAGCTACCAGCCAAACTAAGAATATACGACGCACTGATCCTATCAAAGGAGATGAGGGAGGCTCTGATAAAGGCTTTACTTGATCCAGAGATTTGTTTAACTCAAATGGCCGATAATTCCTTCGACGAGGTTTGCTCGTTAAAAGAACAGCGAGGTGTTACCTTCACGGACAATGATCTATTACTGGGAACAGCAGATCACAACCGACCGTTATTCATTTCGATCACTATTGGAAGGTTTACGCTCTCGGAGTGTTGGTTGATCCAGGAGCATCAATCAACATAATGAATCTTCGGACGCTAGCATATTTGGAAATTGATGCTCGCGAACTTGAAGCAGACAAGATGCTAGTAAGAGGATTTAATCAAAAAGGAGAAAGAGCTCTTGGATCGATAACACTACTAATGAAGACCAGTGATTTAACAAAGACAACCGCAAAATTTCACATAATTGATTCTGAGACATCGTTCAACGCTCTACTGGGTCAACCATGAATCCATGAAAACCGGATGGTACCGTCGTCTCTGCACCAGTGCATAAAGTATTACGAAGGAGGGGAACAGTGTATCAAAGGTGACTTGCAACCATTCTCCGTACACGAGATTGGAATTTATGAAGATGCGGCCTACTATGTGCCCCCGAAGAAAACAATCTTTTCCAGAAATACCATACCAAATGAAGCAAAAGAAATCCGAGACGACGAAGAACCTGAAGTTCTAGTTCAACAGTTACTCACCACTCCCTTACGGCGAGATGGTGAAGATTTCTCCAGAACTCGCACCCGATGTCGAGGCCGGGGACGAGGACGTGGAAGAAATGTTAGAACAGTTAGACAGAAGAAACCGTTCATTGATGTTGATTGGGAGAACACTTTCGAAGAAGGAGAAGAAATCAAGAAAGAAGCAGCGACAATAAGTCAAAAGAAACCCCAGTTCCAGATCTCTCTCGGAGATGAAAAGAACGAAGAATACAAATCAATGTACGAGAAGATTAACCATCATGTACATACTATGACCCTGACCCCGATCCATTCTAATAAGATTGAGGGTATGGTGGTCAAGGAAGTGCATGGTGGAGGTACTAAGCTAATCAAGTTTTACCGTGGTGCTTCTTCTTCCAATAATGAAAAAGATGTACAATTTGAAGATGTTAATTCTTCCGAATTAATGGAATTACCTTTTGAGTGGTACTCTCCCTGTGTTCAAAATTTAATTCAACGTGGTGTCTTACCTCGACAATGGATAAAAGACCAATCACAACACTTTGAAAAGTTATGGAATAATACCGGCCGGCCTCCCAATTCAAAACATGGTCTCAGATTTGGCACAGTAGGATCAGTTGACGATACGGGATTTTGCTTGATTGTCACTTGCAAACCTAATGAAGACTACTTGGAAGCTTCAGGAGATCTCGAAGATCTACCAATCGGAGATGCTCCACCAGAATTCGAAGAAGAAATCAAATCTACAATAGACGAGTTAACGGAAGTTAACTTAGGTACTAGAGAAGAGCCCAGGCCTACCTTTGTTAGCACCTTACTCAATAAAGAAGATTTTGAGGAAATAATCAAGCTACTAATGGAATTCAAGGATTGTTTTGCTTGGAGTTACGACGAAATGCTAGGATTAGCTCCAGAGGTAGCAGTTCACAAGTTAGGAGTAGATCCTACTTCCGTTCCAGTCAGACAAGCCCCCAGAAGAATGCGTCTAGAAATTGAGCAACAAGTAATAGCCGAAGTTAAGAAGCTAATAGACGCTAAATTTGTCCGTGAAGAACAATACCCTACTTGGTTAGCCAATGTGGTACCAGTCAGAAAGAAGAATGGTCAGATCAGAATCTGCGTAGACTTCAGAGATTTAAATAAAGCATGTCCAAAAGATGAATTTCCACTACCAATCCCAAAACTAATGATCGATATTGCTTCAACACATGAAATATTTTCATTCATGGATGGATCATCAGGATACAACCAGATAAAGATGCCACCAGAAGACGAAAAGCTCACGGCATTCAGAACGCCGATCGGAGTGTATTGCTACTCAGTAATGCCATTCGGACTAAAGAACGTAGGAGCAACATATCCAGAGAAGAGCTCAGTAATCTCATTCATAACCAAGTTGAGTGCTACGTGGATGATGTGGTCATCAAAAGTAAACTGAAGGAAGATAACCTGTATGATTTGAGAATAGTTTTCGAGCGACTAAGACATTACAACCTTAAGATGAATCCCTTAAAATGCGCCTTCGGCGTCACATCCGGGAAATTCTTAGGATTTGTTGTCCGACATCGCGGGATTGAAATCGATCTGGAAAAGATTAAAGCTATTTTAGAAATGCCTCCTCCCAAAACTTTGAAACAACTGCGATCCTTTCAAGGGAAGTTGGCATATCTTCGACGCTTTATCTCGAACTTGTCGAGTTGGTGTCGGCCCTTCTCGCATTAGTTAAAAAGGACGCCAAGTTCGTTCGGATGAGAAATGCCAGCGGGCTTTCAAGGACGTTAAGCAATATTTAATGACACCTCCCGTCTTAGCGACCCTGGCCTCAGGTAGACCGCTGATACTTTATACCACGGCTCTAGACGACTCCCTGGGAGCCCTGCTAGCCCAGGTCAATGGCGAGGGAAAAGAAAGTGCTCTCTACTACTTAAGCCATCGTCTAATTCCAATGGAAGTAAAAAATCCTCCTATTGAGAAGCACTGCTTAGCCCTGATCTTCGCCGCACGTAAGCTCGGCATTACATGCTTTCTCATAAGGTCAACCTTATTTCGAGAGTTAATCCGTTGCAATACTTGATGACCCGACCGACGCTCTCTGGATAACTTGCCAGGTGTTCGATGATACTATTGCAATTTGACATAACTTTCGTTCCTCTTCACGCCGTAAAGGGACAAGTTCTAGCCGACTTCCTTGCAGCACACCCTTTACCGGCAGATTCGCCTCTCGACGACGATTTGCCTGATGAGCAGATAATGAGCCTAGAAAACCCTGATGATCGACGTTGGGAACTATACTTCGATGGAGCGTCCTCAGCACAGAAGAACAAAGAATTGCAAATGATAGTGCCCGGTAAGGCAGGAATCGAACTAATCTTTATAACACCAGAGCGGGGGATGTTAAGATACTCTTACCACTTAACAGAGCCGTGTACAAACAATGAGGCAGAATACGAAGCCCTCATAACAGGACTAGAACTAACCATTCAAATGAGAATAATAGACATCAACATCTACAGAGATTCTCAGTTGATCATTCAACAGGTCGCCGGACAATACATAATTTTAAAGCTAAGACTCGAGCAGTACTTTCAGTATGCCATGAAACTGTTGGAACATATTCCGAATGTAACGATCTACAAGATCCCCAGAAAAGAAAATACTCTCGCGGATGCGCTAGCTCGCCTTGCAAAAGAATTTGCTCGCTTACAAGATGAGTCGGCTGAGGTGTCAGTTCAAGGACGACAGGTCCTATCACAGCTCGACATGGATATGATACATAAATCAGAAAAAGCAGAGGAATCAGTTGCAGCAATAATAGAAAACACAGAAGATTGGCGTCAACCGCTAATAGACTACCTGCGAACAGGGAAATTACCAGACGATAAGTCGCTAGCCCATTAGATCAAGAAAAGAACGCTGTCTTACGCATTATTAAACAATACATTATACAGAAGGTCTTTTGATCAAATGTGGCTGAGATGCCTGAGCAAGTCTGAAGCTCGTGAAATTGTCAAAGAGGTACACTCGAGACTCGTGGCGACTCATCGACGGGTCCAAAGATGAAAATGAAGATTAAGAGATTAGGGTACTACTGGCCCTCAATGATGACCGACTGTATGAAGATTGCCAAGAGCTGTCACCAATGCCAAGTGCATGGAGTGGTTCTACATCAACCTCCAAATGTGCTACATCCGACAATTGCGTCGTGGCCATTTGAGTGTTGTGGCACAGATATAGTGGGTCCGATAGAACCACCTTCTTCAAGAGGACATCGCTTTATTTTAGCAGCTACATACTACTTTTCTAAATGAGCAGAAGCTATACCACTCAAGGAAGTGAAGGCACACCACGTGTTACAGTTTTTCAAGAACCAAGTCGTCTACCATTTTGGGGTACCATGCAGAATCATTTCAGATAATGGGTCAGCATTCAAAAGTACAAAGATCAACAATTTTGTCAGAAGACACGGGATCGATTGGCGTTACTCAACGATCTACTACCCAAGAGCAAACGGCTTGGCCGAGGCTTTTAATAAAACTCTCGTTCAAATTCTAAAGAAAACTTTGGACGACAATAAGAGAAATTGGCACAAGAAGTTGTTAGAAGCCTTATGGGCATGCAGGACAACTTTTAGGACTCCTACTCAGTCTACGCCCTACGCTTTAGTGTACGGGTCCGAGGCAGTTCTACCCTTAGAAGTTCAGCTTCCATCACTCAGAATTGCAGTTGCAAACAAAATTACTACAGAAGAAAATGCCAGACTACGACTAGAAGAATTGGAAATCTTGGAAGGGAAAAGACTTTCCGCGCAACAGAATTTGGAACTGTATCAAGCTAAGATGATCCAGGCCCATGATAAACTAGTCCGCCCGAGGACATTCAAAGTCGGTGACTTGGTTTTGGTTCTCAGAAGACCCATTCTTGCACATCGAAAGATAGGTGGTAAATTTGAACCGACTTGGGAAGGGCCGTTTGTGGTCGAGACAGTCTACTCAGGAGGCTCCTACCAACTTGTGAATTGCCAAGGAGAACGACAAATGCTTCCAATCAATGGACGATATTTGAAGAAGTATTACGCAACCTGAAGTTTCGAAGGAATGAATTCTCATCCCTAGAAACACGGGTGAAGTAACCACTTATGACTGGGTCCGAAACAAAAAAAAAACATAAAAATGGATGACAAAAAAAATCATTAACAAAAAAATATGTGCTAAAAATAAAATATGTGAAATCATAATAATAAAGTTTTACCCTTCCATTCAAATCAAATCTTGTTCCTGATCTTTCTTCATCTTTTCTTACTTTCCTTAAAAAATTAAAATAAGCGAATAAGAATCTTCAGTGATAAATACTTTCTTAATGTTCTTGTTCTTAGTACAGCCCCTGATCCTTTCCTTGTCTTTTTCGCAGGGAAATGTCGAACGGGCGGTTGGTCCTAAACTTTAGAAATGGCTTGAGTCTCGCACTCGATGAAAAGAGGGTGAAGGATGGAGCAGTGATAGAAATTGATTCTGACTTCACACCAGCCAGCCTACATTACGAAGAAAATGATTGGGTCCCAGTTGACCGAGAAGAGCTTCACGACCGGACAAGTGATGAAGATGGGTGGCCCAAGCCACCAATCCAGCAACAAGAAAAGAAAGACAAACATCGAGGAAAGCAAGAAAATCAAGTATGTAGTAACCACGGTAGAGGGCAGGCTCGTCAGCGCGGCACCCGCAGAAATTCAAGGGGTAAGGAGAGCTACTCTCACTGCTACCCTAAGAAGGAATAAGAATTGCCGTATCTGCAAGATGTTGACTAAACTAGCAGCAGATCAACACGAGGAAACAACCGCTTTTGCCGGCACACACATTTCAAAGATATTGATTCGTCAGGAACCAGAAAGAAGAAAGTCAATGCCAAGAAAATCAGAACAAATCGAAGAAGTGCCAAGAAGAACAGAAATAGAGTTAGTGCCTCGACGCCGGACAGAGATACCAGATTTGAAGGACCTTGTTGTGGAAGCAACCCCGGAGGATGTCCCGACAGAGACAATCCCCGAGGAGCCAAGGTATGCAAGAGAACGTGACAGGATTGAGCCATACACCCCGCAGTACGTTACTAGGCCTCGTCACATGCAGATCATCCCAGAATATGAACTAGAAAGAATGCAAAATGTTGAGAAAAAGACTTTCAAATACTTTGAACGAATTAGAGGCAAGAGAATCAACATTTTGGAAGGCCTCGAGTTACACACAGATGTATTCTCAGAGTACGAGCAGCAGCAGATTGTGGACTGCATCATAGAGCTTCAGAAGATGGGCCGAGCAGGCCGTCTAAGGGAAAAGACTTATTCAAAACCCCGGAGATGGATGTCAGGGAAAGGAAGAGTCACAATACAATGCGGATGTTGCTATAACTTCGCAGAGGACAGAAAAGGAAATCCACCAGGGATACTCCATCGCAGTGAGTTGGATTCAATGCCAAGGATAATTAAAAGAATGGTGAAATGAATGATAACGTGGAGGGTACTGCCAGCAGACTGCATACCTAACAGTTGTATCATCGACATTTATCAGAAGGGCGACTGCATACCTCCACACATAGTATCACCACGAATTTGTCGGACCTTTCGCACGCTTTCGTTTGTCAACCAATGCAATATCATGTTCGGATCTGACCTCCGGATAGCAGGCCCGGGTAAGTTCCGAGGGCCGGTGGAGATACCACTTCCGGTAGGTTCCGTCATGATATTGAAAGGAAATGGAGCAGACATCGCAAAACATTGTATACCGGAGTGCCGATGGAGTGGATCTCTCGTCACTTTTAGAAGGATGGACGACGTAAAGGCGCTTACCACTTCCGACCGCATCCAGAATTGGAGAGTCTCCGGCCCTACGAGCTGTGAGTTACATGGGAAATAGCACACCTCCAATGCACATCCATGCGGCATTCCTGCCAAGGGTGGCTTGGAAGGTGATGTTATTACCCATGTTTCTTACTATTCAGACATGGATTTTTGACAGACGCTTTTGGATGTATCAACAAGAAGTTTACACAGTCTGTTTTGGATTTATATGGATTGTACGAGACATTAAATTTCTGAGGAAAATGTCATCATGACTAGACCAAGTTGTATGATGTACTTTCAGCAAGTTGGAATGAAAATGACAACGTCATATTTTGCCTTCACCTCTTTTTGTGCAAATTGACTGAGAAACGCCATTAGAGTTAAATGAACTTTAAACGAAGAACAGAAGAGAAAAGAAAATAAATGAGAATTTTTCCTAAAAATCTAAATAGTAAAATGAACTGCAAATTCACATGAACACTAAATAAACAACAAATAAAAAAAAAAATTAGATCGTTAAAGGACAAACAAAAGAATCTAAATCTCAAATTGAATTCTAGTCTAAATCCATCTTTTCAAATCCTCCAATGCTTCTTCAAATCAAGATCTACTTCAGACCTTCTTTGAAACCCTCTCTCGGGATGATTTCAGAATCACAAAAAATTTTCGATTTGGTTCTGATGGCATGGATTCATACCCTTCGCCAAAAAATCAAACTTTGATTGATTCTCGTGGGATGTGGAACACTTTCATATCTCATTTCGATCTCCCGCTAAATCCAAATCTCCACAGTACATTTCAATTCAAAATTTTTGAGACTGGTACCTATATTCCAGTTCTCATTTTGAGATCGATACCTACATTTCGATTCTCATTCAAATTGATACCTACATTTCAATTCAAAATTTCCGAGACTGGTACCTACGTTCCAGTTCTCATTTTGAGATCGATACCTACATTTTGATTCTCATTCGAATTGATACCTACATTTCAATTCAAAATTTTCGAGACTGGTACCTACATTCTAGTTCTCATTTCGAGATCGATACCTACATTTCAATTCTCATCTGAATTGATACCTGCATTTCAATTCAAAATTTTCGAGACTGGTACCTACATTCCAGTTCTCATTTCGAGATCGATACCTACATTTTGATTCTCATCTGAATTGATACCTACCATTTTAATTCAAAATTTCTGAGACTGGTATCTACATTCCAGTTCTCATTTCGAGATCGATACCTACATTTCGATTCTCATCTGAATTGATACCTACATTTCAATTCAAAATTTCCGAGAAAGGTACCTACATTCCAGTTCTCATTTCGAGATCAATACTTACATTTCGATTCTCATCTGAATTGATACCTACATTTCAATTCAAAATTTCCGAGACTGGTACCTACATTCCAGTTCTCATTTTGAGATCGATACCTACATTTCGATTCTCATCTGAATTGATACCTAAATTTCAATTCAAAATTTCTAAGACTGGTACCTACATTCCAGTTCTCTTTCGAGATCAGTACCTAAATTCTGATTCTCATCCTTTTCAATTGACACTTAAGCTCGAATGCTTACTCCGAGGCTGCTACCTAAAATCCAGTTTTCTTCGCAATCCCGAGGTTGAAACTCGGGTTTCAATTCTCATTTTAAATCCAAATTTCCTCAAACTGATTTTAAATCAAACTTCAATCTAAATTGGAACTCCAAATCAAAAAAAAAAATCTAAACTTACACATCAAAACTTGAACATGAAATGAAACGAAATCTAAATTGAAATTCTCCAAATCTTTTGATTTGGAATTCACCTCCTTTTCCTTTCCCCAGCGAGAGTTCAAGAACCTCCAGTCTTGGAGATATACTTGATACTACCCAGCGGAAATTTTTCTACTTTGTCCTAAGTTTGTCACTTGGACATCTGTGTTGGTTTTGTTGATCTCCTCGGTCAACGCCAATACGCGCGGTGTGCTTGGTTAGCACACCACACCTATTGTGGGTCCATTTGTTGACCTCATTTTTGATAAGGTCTTCTCTTCTCTCTTTAGTACTTGGGATCTAGCCTTAGGCTTTTCCTTTGACTATCTTAGAGGACTAGAGATGGAACCTACCCCTTTAGAAACTCAACCACTTCTTAACTCCCTGCAAACCCCACAAGCTTGATTGTAAACCCCTAATCACCTAGAGGGTTTAGATCAAATGTGGAGGTTTAAAGGATGAGTTCCCTATAGGACTCTTTGGCCTTAGGATCATCCTGGGTGGCCTGGTCTGGTGAGGGTTTCACCTGCACACATTACACTTTCACACACATTCCAAATCCCAAAACTATTCATGCCTAGCTTGACTTCCTGACTCATGTAGATACTTCATATGGATGGACCTTAGCTCCTAGGCCCTTGGCTAAGAGGGTTAGGAACAACATAGTGAATGCCTCAAATGAGTCCTCTCATGTCTCCTATGGGCTTAATATCGCTTCATGGCTCAACCAAAATGATTCCATTTCACTCACACTTGCTCAATTTTCATTTTTCCAAAATTTCAATTTTTGACCCCCAGGGCCCCGGACCCACCAAACCTACCAAAAGCCCTTGAAACTACCCAAAACCACCAAAATTTTCAAATCACCCAAGAATTTTCCAAAATTAACCTTGAACATTTCCCCTCCAATCAAATTGATCATCCACAGCCAAAAATACCAAAATTTCCAAAAAATACCCCCAATACCCTCCAAATTACCAAAATGCCCCTCTTGACCCAGAAATCCAAAAATTCAGAAAATTCCCAGAAAACTCCAGAAAATCCCAAATATTCCCAAATTCATTTTGTTCAACTACACCATGGGCCAATTTTGCCAATTTAAACCAATTTTACCAAAACCCTCAATTTAGCTCATTTTAAACCCAAATGAACCCAATGTCAAACCAAATCACCCCAATTGACCTCAATTTTGGTCCAATTCAATTCTAAACTTCAATTAAATATCCCCAATATCAATTTAGACCAAATCCAAGCCCAATTTGATTGACATTTGAATCCAATTTCATTTTTAAGCTTAAAGCCCAATTTTGACCCATAACCCAAACTTAGCTCAAACCAGCCCAATTCAACTCCAATTGACCCCAAATCTTTTCTAAACCATCCCTAACATCTCCATAAACAAAAAACTAACATAATTTGCCCAAAAATTGAACCCAAACATCACTTAAACTCAACCCAAACCCAAAACCCCTTAAATTGACCTAAACCCAAACCTAACCCAAATAGGCCCGAATCCCAAGATTGAACCCCAACCAAAGTCGAAAACTCTTCATAACATTCCCCTAAACATTTCTCAACATCAATTTTACATCAATTTCAACATTAGCCCAACCCTAGCCTAAGTTAGCCCAATTTGGCCCACCTTAGCCCCTTTACCAAATAAACCCAAATCCAATCCAATTCAATCCCAAATCACTCCAAATTTGTTTTAAATCACTCATGACATATCCTTAAACTAAACCCAACATTTATTTGGCATGGGCCTTTACAAATTTTTTTTGACCTAAAAGCCCATTTTGAAACATAAAAACCCATTCCTTTAAAACCATTTTAAAAGCCCACCTTTACCAAATTTTAAAAGCCCAAACTTCATGCTAAAGCCCATATGAGACTCTATTCATCCTTTCATTAATTAAAATCATCCCTAAATTCTAAATCAACAATCAAACTTTTCTAAACTAAGCCATATGCCAAACCATCTAAATTTCATACCAAAATACCAAAATTCCTAAAACCTACTTCCATGAAACCAAGACAACGTTTCCCAAGCCATATAAGAGCCATGAAGCCATCCTTAAGCCCCATGTGGAGCCATGAAAGGTTTGACATGAGACCATACCACATTGGGCAAATGGAGGAAGCTCTTTCTAGATTCCCTTAAGGTCATTAGCCTTAACCATGATTACCCTCAACCCAAAATTAATCCAAATATGTTTAGATGTGGACTTCACCACACATGTGAGCCTGACCCACCTGACCTCCTCAGCCCAAAATCAGGCCATGGGGAGGTGAACCAAGCCCACATACATGGGTTGACCCAAACCAAGCCAATATCACCTCTTCCCCTTTCCATTTCAATTCATCCTCTTTACACATGGCATTTGATGATTGAACTCACAAACCTCAAGCACTGATCCTCCTGATCACAACAGTGACCTGACCTTGGCCGGTCGGCCACCACAGTCGCCGGAAAACACCAGGCCGAGAGGTCCAAATCAACCAAAAATTGCAATTCCCCATGGCATAGTTTCCCCACTCCAAATGGCCATTGTAGTTGTTCTTCTCCTCACCAGAGCAGCTGATCCCAGCCCCTAACTCCCCCTGAGAGGCCATGGCCATGGCAATTTAAGCCAGCCAACCCCTCTCGGCCAAAAGGTCGGCTGAAATCGACCTTCACAAAATCCCTCCAAACTCCTCACAAAGCTTCCCCTAGCCAAGAGCATTTGATCCCCACTGTCCTCCTGCCCTAATTCCCACTGATTAAGCTCAATTTTGGAGCTCAATTCTCAGGCCAGAACAGGAGACTTTCAAAGCCTCCACCAAAATCAAATTAAACTCTCCCACACCTGCACAAGACCAAGAGAAGGAGTTCCCCAGTGAAAGCCCCCTCTCCAGGCCACTCATTTGTTCTAGCCTCCAAAGGTTGAAATCGGGTCTGGTGGAAATCGAGTTCAGGCAATTCCCGGGGCCGAGACTTCATCCGGAGCTTGCTTGGACTCAATCGAAGGTGACACAACTCTCAGATCGAAGCTTCACTTCTCTGAGCAAAGGTATGAGCTCTCTCTTCTTCCCGAGCTTCTGAACATTCTCTATTTTGATTGGGTTAATTTCATGTCACATAAATCATATGGATATGTTCGTTTCTTCAAGACGAATCCATAGAGTATAAGAACATAAAAATCCATTGAGAATCGAGTGAGATCTTAGGGTTTTAGTGTGGACAGTCACGGGTGCACACCAGTCGTAGACGATGACCGGAAGTCGTTGGATCGCACGTATATTGAGCGGACGGCTCAGATGGCGTCAAATCAGGAGATGGTACGTGAACCGCGGTCCCCTTGGTAGCTGACTCAGATGGTGGCACCGAATCAAAGCGCGCAGCGTGGTCTTTCGGAGCTGCCGAGGATCGCGTAGCGCCGCGTGGATAAGTAGGAAAATAGGGTATTTTTCTATTTATTTAATTATCAGAACTTCAAAAATTCATAACTTTGTGTAGAAAAATCATAAAAATAAAATAAAAATACCCACTTGCTCAGTGAACAGAGGAGGATAATGTGGAAAACAAATTAAGTAATTTCATTGAGTATTTTATTTTTAATGATTTATATACTCTATGCATTATTTTAATTCTCCATTTGCATAGGCAATTCATCATGGCATGAGACCATGAGGCTTTTGAAGCCTCTGAACTTGGAAACATTCCTTGAATTTTCCAAGGTCAGAGGCCATCCCTATGAGAAGTTATTAATTTTTCAACTGCATGTTACTGTTTTGAGTGTTTTAATTCCAATAATTAGCATGTTGAGAAATAAATTCTACAAAAATTTGGTGATGTTTCTTATGACCAGAGGAACCTAGGAAAAATAGGTCTTGAGTTAATTCACATGGAACAACCCTAATTGGCCTAAACACTCAAAATTGAACTTTAATTAATTAGGGTTAACTACACATTAAATTAACTTGAAAATAATTCTCCACTGATCTTTAGGATTAGAGGAACATCACATAAAAATTTGAAGTAAATTGGATTTGATTAACCTCACCAAATGGGTTGATTAAGCCTCTTAAGTAAAGTGGATAAAATTAAACTTTAAAAATTCATAACTCACAAAATACTTTTAAAAAATTCACAAAAATGGTTTTGGAGCTTCTCTGATATCAGAGGAACTTAGGAAAATTAAAATTGTAATTTTCTAAAAAAGTTGATTTTTATCATTATTTTAATATTTTGAATAATAAAAAATAATAAAAATCACCAAAATGTCACATTTTGAATTCTAATCACTTAGGAACAAACCAAATATTTTTCCTAAGTCTCTAGAGTACGATATTGAATTTTAAAGGCCTAAAACAATTTTTGAATTAAAAAAATGATTTTCTTTAACATTTCCACTAAATTAATTCTAATAAATCAAAGAAAAATCAGAAAAATATAAAATTTTGTTCTATGACTTCCTTGATATCAGAGAGATTTTTGAAAAATATAAAACCTATTTCTCAACTTTAATTTTATTTTAAAATTAATTAATACCTCAAAATTCAAAATAATTCTAATAAACAAAATATAATTCAAAAAATCACCAAAATTGGTCCAAATGGTCCTCTGGTCATTAGAAACATCCCATAATTTTCATAAGGACAGAAACATTTTCTTGGTCATGTTATTGAATTTTCCTTGAAAACCCTTATTTTCCATTAAAAATAATTACATAAATAAATTAAATATAGAAAAATCACATTTCTCCTCTAATGTCTTAATTGACATGTGAGTGAAGTTACATAAAAATTTCAAATTCATTTGAGCTTAGTTTAGTGAGTTATAGAATTATTAAGCTTGAAGGGCAAAAGGGTAATAAAAAATTTCAACCCTTAGTTAAAATTTTAGGATTAATAAAAAAGGGGAGGGTAAAATATTTGATTTTAAATGATTTCGGATGATTGAAACTTAAATGATTGAGGGTAGAAACATACTAACCATTTCAAATATAATTAAAATAAAACTTTAATTAATTAATTAATTGAAATTTTGTAAGAATAATAGAAATTGGAATTATTAAAGTAGGGATATTATTAAGAGGATATTTATTCTTTAATTTAAAAATCCCTAAATAAATCACTTCAATAATACTTAATTCTTAATTAAAAAATTAAAATAATAATATAAATTAATAATTAAAACTAAAATTAAACAAAAATTAAATTAAAATTAAATTTAAACTAAATTAAAAATTAAATTAAATTAAAATTAAATTAAAATTAAACTAAACTAAATTAAAGTAAATTAAAATTAAATTAAAATTAAATTAAATTAAAATTAAATTAAACTAAAAATAAATTAAATTAAATTAAATTAAAATTAAATAAAATTAAAATTAAATTAAATTAAAACTAAATTAAAATTAAAATTAAATTAAATTAAATTAAATTAAATTAAAATAAATTAAATTAAATTAAATTTAAAATTAAATTAAAATTAAAATTAAATTAAATTAAATTAAAAAATTAAATTAAATTAAATTAAATTAAATTAAATTAAATTAAAATTAAAATTAAATTAAATTAAATTAAATTAAATTAAATTAAATTAAAATTTAAATTAAATTAAATTAAAATTTAAATTAAATTAAATTTAAATTTAAATTAAATTAAATTAAACCAAATTAAATTAAAATTAAAATCAAATCAAATTAAATTAAAATTAAAATTAATTAAATTAAATTAAATTGAATTAAATTAAATCAAAAACATTTAACAACAAACCTAAATGAAATCATTAAGAATTAAATCTAAAATAACTTGAACACTATTCCGAACTTAAACTAATTTTTATAATTAAGTCAAAATTGAAATTAAATCATTGAGTTTAAATCATTAAAATACCTAATAAATTGATTTTCCCTTTTAAAGCTCTTATTATTATAACTCTTAAACGAAGTATCAAGTGAAGTGTTAATTCACTTATAGGATATTCAAATGTCCTAGTTCACTGAGCAAGAGACAAAGTTTAACTAAACCCCTGAATGATTAATTCACCTGTGCAACTAAATTTACTTGGACTCAAAACAATCCCAGAATTATTGAAAAGAAGTTTATGACTCGTTCTAAACACTTCCTCAATATGACGGGTTGTTTTAAAAGAACAATTGAATCTAATTGTTCTTTGATGAAGAAAATCATCCTTAAACCAAACCAAGAACCTATACGTCATAGGAGATGACTAGTTATAGGATTAGGAATTTGGTAGATAACTAAAACCCTTCCCTTAGCTTTACCTAGGTATCTGTTGAAATATTTAAATGCCTAAACATGTGTTTTAAGTGCAGCTTGGGATGGCGGGAAGGCCCTCCAGGTACGCTTTTATTTTATTGCAATTTACTTTGTTGCAATTTACTTACATGCATTGTACTTTACTTTTTCTTGCATGATAAATAAAACTGTTGCATGAAAACCAAAACCTTTAGGATAGTCCCTAAACTGAAAGCAAAACTAAATTAAAAGTCATTGCAAGATGAAATTCACCACCACAACATTCCAAAGCATAAAACAACTCAAAATTTAATCACAAATAGAACAACAAAACTACAATTGCAACTAAATTAAAACGTCTCGTTGAGTGATAGGGAATACCTCGGATGATGTAACCCATGTGTTGCTAACGGGATTTCCCACTGTCTAAATGAAAGTGTGGAACTCATTCAGTTGAGTTTAGCAAATTCATCTGGACTAAGTGAATTCGATGAAAATAACGGTGCCGGGATGACGGAACTGTGGGATCTTAATCGGTTCTGTTTAAACAACATTAAGATTTGTTTTAATTAAAATATTAAAAAACACTTGGATTTTAAGATTCTCTCTAAACCAAAATATTTCTCTCATCTCTTGATTTATGATTTCTAAAACTAAACTTCTGCAATAACAAGGAGCTTGGAGCATAGTGGGCAGCACGACCATCGTCATCAGCAAAACTTGAGTCTACTTCAGCAAAACCTTTCCTAGTATTAAATAACCAAGCCATAGGATTTCGAGGTAGTTTGCCTAGTGCAACATAAATCCTCAACTCTTTGTTAGGCATTTGTATAATCATATTATGCAAATTAAGCCCTAACCGGTCTTAGGATTCCGAGGAAGTTGTTTGGTACGACATAAACCCTCACATCTTCAAGGCTATTTGTATGATCATGTTATACAA
This sequence comes from Papilionanthe hookeriana x Papilionanthe teres, assembly GCA_022702705.1. Lineage (NCBI taxonomy): Eukaryota > Viridiplantae > Streptophyta > Magnoliopsida > Asparagales > Orchidaceae > Papilionanthe > Papilionanthe hookeriana x Papilionanthe teres. The sequence goes on along the minus strand of CM040439.1, from coordinate 60,030,221 downwards.
ATATAAGTCCTAATCAATTAAAATTGGCAGGATTGAAACATTAAATAAATTCTCAAATTGAAGCCAAACAGTAGGATAGTTTGATAAGTCGTCAAGATTCTTCTTGGATCCTCAGCTTCTCCTGCTTATCTTCCTTTGGACTCTTAAAATAAATTGTTCCAAATTTGATCCATTCCCTATTGAAATCTCCAAAACTCAAATCCTTTAAAAATCTTAAACTTTGAAATTCTTGAGAGCCAAAACACTAATCATTATCGAGAGTTTTCTTAAATGATTCCCGTTATTTAAGATGTAATTAACTATAGGGGCCGTATAGGGAACTTTAAGAACCCAGGTAATATAAACCCTACTTAATTCATTTATATTAAGTAGGGGAATTTGTCGGCTTATAAAATTGGTTCGCAGACCAAACGAATGTCACAGATCTCCTAGTTTATTTAATCGAGCCCCATCACCAAGCAGTGTGTCTATTCTTCGGGATAGATACACGATTTGTGGTGCGGTGCTCGTTTATATAAACTATTTGGGATGTGAGATCGGTTTGATTTCATATCTTAAAACTTTCAAATTTAAAATCATTTTCAAAATTAAATGCTACTTTCTAAATTATATATATTTAAATTAAATTTAAAATCTAAAATTCGCCAACAATTTCTGTTAGGCGACCCCTTTTCAAAAATACAACACTCAACCTAAAATATGCTGAAAGTCATGACTATCAATGTAAGGAGGAATGCAGTCCCCATCCTCGTAGATATTGATAATGCAGCTGTTCGAAACACAGCTCACAGGGAGGTTGTGCCATTCAACCATCCTTTTGATCATCCCTTTAATTTCTGGCGGCATTTCGTCCACCTCATCGTGCTGTAGGATCCCTAGGGTATTACCTTGTCTGTCCTTTGCAAAGTTGTAGTAGCTGCCACACTGAATCGTGACTCTGCCCTTTCCTCTTTTCCATTTCCTGGGTTCTGAATAAGTTATTTTCTTCAGTTGTCTCTCCCTGCCTTTATCTTGGAGGGCCCAAATACAGGCTAGGATTTTCTGCTCATCTCTCTTTGAGAAAACATTGGTACAAAGTTCAACGCCTTCTAGGATATTAACCGCCTTTCCTTGAATAATGTTGTAACTTTCAAATTTGCTCTTGCAAATTCTTTTAATCTTTTACATGATGTAATTTGGTGTTGGCAGTGGTGGCAATAGCTGGACGAATTTTTGTACGTATGGTTCGACATCAGACTGTTCTCCAAGATGTCTTCTCAGTATGGTGGGGTTGTACGCCTCATAGGTCCCATACTCTTCCAACAGCAGCACGTTGCATTCTGGGCATATCGAAAATGCCCTTGAGACTGTTAGCTGCATAGGGAAATCTGTACTGCATGTCAGACACCCTGTGAAAATCTCCTCTATCAGGTCCTGCACGGGCTCTGACTCTTCAATGAACTCTGGCTCTGTATCTGTGTGCAGCGAATTTTCATCTATCTCTTGCATTTCTGGCTCATAAGCAGTTTCTTCTGATATCGGTGCTAACTCGACATCTAGCTGGAGGGCCTGCGCTTTCCTCCTCCTTTATAACAAATGGTGTTTACATCGGTTAGCATTTCTCCTTCTCGTATGTCCCAGTGACATAGCTGGTGACCTCTCAACTGATGCCGCAACTAGATCACCTCTCAGAGTGGTAATCATGGACTGAAGCTGAGTATGGCTTCTGCCGAGCAAGTGTGAGTCGACAAAAACCACCAGTACCACCGTACCCCGAGGTTTGTCCCTTTTCGCATGGCGCAAGGTTTAAGCCGCTTTTGGAATTAAGTACCGACTTACGTCCTGACATTTTCTGCACAAGAAAGATAGGGGGACATGTCAGTGGTTGGTACCTTGCACGAACAAGAACAATAATAAAGTTAAAGTATTTAAGGAATTTTAATTTTGAACATGTTGATGTCATTATTTTATTTAATAAGTTTTAATAAAGCTTGGAATTTGGAAAATTTCAAATGAATATATTAAGAGAGAATTTGTTTTTATTATGTTTTGAATTTATTACAAAAATTTGGGCCCAGTTACAGAATTTGGCCACCTGGCGTTTCCTAGAAAAAACGTTCTTCTTTCAAGCTTTCACGTTGCATAATATTTCTTTAGATATCATCCATTTATGGGCAACATAGGTCTTTCTCCTCGAGAATCCACCAACTGGTAAGCTCCTCCAGAGTAAATTTTCTCCACTACAAATAGTCCCTCTCAGGTTGGTTCAAATTTTCCACCTATCTTGCGGTGTGCAAGGATAGGCCTTTTGAGAACGAGATCAAGGTCACCAACTTTGAATGACCTTAGGTGGACCAGTCTGTCATGAGCTTGAACCATTTTTTCTTGACAGAGTTCCAAATTCTATTGTGCATGTGATCTTCTTCCTTCAAGGCTCTCTAACTCTGCAAGTCGGAGTCTGACATTTTCTTTTGTTGTAATTTGATTTGCAACGGTGATTCAGAGTGATGGTAGCTGAACTTCTAGCGACAGAACGGCCTCAGACCCGTATACGAGAGCATAAGGTGATGACTGTGTCAGCGTTCTGTCTGTCATCCTGAAAGCCTATATAGCTTCTATCATCTTCTAGTACCAACCTCTCTTGTTATCTTCAAGTGTATTCTTTAAAATTTGTACCAGGGTTTTGTTGAAAGCTTCGCCAGTCCGTTGACTTTGGGGTAATTGATCGTAGAGTATCTCCAATCTTTCCCATGTCGTCTGACAGAACTATTGATTTTTGTTCTTTTGAAGGCGGACTCGTAATCTGAAATGATCCTCCGCGAAACACCGAAGCGGCAGACTATTTGACTCTTAAAGAATTGAAGCACCTGCTGAGCTGTGACCTCTTGTATCGGAATTGCTTCTGCCCATTTGGATAAGTAGTTTATAGCTTCAAGTATGAATCTATGTCTTTTAGAAGATGGAGGGTCTATTGGACCCACTATATCCGTGCCTCAACACTCGAATGGCTACGAGGCAGTCGTGAGGTGCAGAACATTCGAAGGTTGGTGCAAGACCACTCCATGTACTTGGCATTGATGACATTTCTTAGTTGTATCCATACAATATGTCATCATTGCTGGCCAATAGTATCTAATTTTTTTTATTTTTATTTTCATCTTCGGCCCTGATTGGTGAGCTCCACACAATCTGGCGTGTATTTCTTTAACGATCTGCTGTGCTTCTGTTCTGCTAAGGCACCCGAGCCACATCTGATCGAAGGATCTTCTGTACAGAACATTGTTGACTACTGCATATGACATTGCTCGTTTCCGAACTTGATATGTGATCCCCGATAAATATATATATGTGCTGATGATTTAGATATGAAAATTATGATTTTATAATATGGGATACTACACAAGTATACATATCGTTTATCAAGTAATATAGGACTTTTTGATTAAGCCTCGAGATATCGAACCCACAGGGAAAGTATGAAAATCTTTAAAGGAATCAGAAAATTATCTTTTTACTTTTTTTATGGCTTTTGAAAGTTTGTCTTGATTTTTGAAAAGTTTTGAAAATTGATATGTCTTTTGAAATTTCCTTAATAAAATGCTAAGCAAGAAATTAAATTTATAATAACTAATAACACTGTATGTAAAATACTATTAACTAGAATATCTTTTTCTTTCCTATTTATGAAATAGTAATAATTATAAAAGTATTTTTGTGGAAGTATTTAAATTTGTTGTGACAGATAGAAGCAAATGTGTTCTTTACCCTTACTTGGTTCTGTAAAGAACATAGGTTAATTTGAAATTTTTATCATTTTGAACATGGTTAGGCAGGGAAGATACCGGCCTCTCACTCTAGAGTTCTCTCGATTCCCACCAATTGGGGGCTGACGTCTCCTAACAAAACTAAAAACTTCAAACCAAATTAGGGGGTTTTAGCTTATCACTCTAAAATCCTCTAATTTTACTCCCTTCCATAAAAATATCTTCTAATATTACATTTAATTATATGGACTACAATTCTCACCCCTTATAATTGCATGTGATTCTTACTAACTTTTATGAGACAATACCGCATTGGATTTTACATAATCTTAAGAAATTCTATAACTTAACTTGCAAAATTAAGAAGTAAACAAAGTTTTCAGAATCAATCTTCACAACTTCTTCCAACATTTAAACACTTATACTTTCCACAACAATTCTCTATAAATTAATTACTTCTCCATTTAAGAAAGAAAAAGATAAAGTAAACTACTCATAATGCATTGAAAAAAATACAAAAGAACATTGATTTGAAATTAAAAACAATATGAAAAACAACAAACAAAAATAAGTATTAATTAAAAAGATAAATGTAAGAATAAAAGTAAACACTTATCTGAAAATTCTCTCCACAAGACTCATAAAGTTCCTCTGAAACTTTAACTCTTCACCGAACTAATCCTCAGAGCGGATCTCCCAACTCTGATGACTTAGAATAACTTCAGACTTCAATAAAAACTAAATTTAAAAGAAAGAAAAGAAGTGGCAAGAAGAAGACTTCACTCCGACCCTTTTCTCCTTTCTACTCTCTACTCCTACTCTTAATAAAAATTCTCGTGAAATATAAGTAAAATAATGTAAAAACTTGCAAGTAAAAGAACCCTTCAAAAGGCAAAGGAAGAGCTCCTTAATCTTTCCTAAGACTCTCTATAAATATTAAACCAAAAGGTGCCTTGGTGTCTCTTCAAATGTGTCCAGATTCAATGTATCTACCAAGGAACGCACACCTTCATTCAAACTTGCTGCCCAAAGGAAGTTATGGAAGTTACCTCCAAGAGTTGCATCCCATCCCCTTTGAAATTGGCACTAAATTCCTTTAGATTTCGACTTTTAACTGTGGCGGCTAAGCGCCGTACTCAGCGGCGCTTAGCCGCCAGTGCCAAAATTTTGATTTTTTCATTTTTTTGCTCCAAATTTGATCCAATTTTTCTCATTTCATCATGACCATCCATTTTCATCATACTTGCAAGAAAAACACAACATACCTTCCTTTAAAGTGAAATATCATTACAAATAGGTATAAAAATGTGCATAAAAATTATTATATATTTTAGGTGTATCAAAATCCCCCAAACATAAAATGTTACTTGTCCTTAAGTGACAGTTAATCTTATAGAATATTTTAGCATGCAAGTTATGTAATGAGTTTCTTAGGAAGATAACAAAATTTTGTTCTAGAAATGGAATTGTCCAATTTAGAAAAAATTTCAGTAATTAAAACCAACTTAAAGTTTATAAAGTTCTTAAGTAAAGGAAAATGACAAATATAAGTTTCTATCTAATTCAGAAATATTTGCAGATTCTTCAAAATATTGGACTCAAACACTTATTTTTCTCACTTAAAAATCTTTATTTGAAAATAATTTTACTTACTATATTATAACCTTAAGCTTTAGATTTTCTATGAACTTATATCTTAAACTTTAGGTATGAAACCAATTTCTGATAGGCCCTTAAATCCTCAAGCTTCTCCTCCCTTTTCATATACTATTTTTTATTTTTTACTTTTCTCTTTTTTTTATTTTTTTTAACAAGGCAAGAATTACTATATCTGGATAGGCCTTTAATGATTTTGAATTCTACCCTTCCATTTAAAATAAAGGTCAGATATATATCTTTCACTTAAAAATCATAATAATAATATTTGAAAATTACTCTTCAATAAAAGAAATTTATGCTTTGAAGAATAAAAGTCAAATCTTTTATTTATCCAAAAATACAAAACTTCTTACTAAAGATAGTTTAACTTTATTTAACACCTCTTCATTAAGAAAATTTTAGCTTTAAGTTTTTCATGATTACTATAAATTTTAACTAAACTCTTTTATTCATTTCTAAATTCAAAATTTTTGTTCCCCTAATATAACTTCATGTACATAATTGTTCTCAATCAAAAATAAGATTTATTTTTAAGTATTCTTGAGAATCAAATAAAATTTTAGGTTTTTGAAAATCTTTGTTTTTAAAATCCCCCCAAAACTTTAATTTTTAGTTAAGATAAAACATTTAGCATAATAATTGATACATGGGTGAGAAATAAAAAACTGCCATATCATGCTTGCAGGAATTTCTCATATCCTAATATGCAAGTATAATAATTTAAATAACAAGAGTAAAATGAAATCAAATTTAGTTTTTCAAAACAATTTTTTTATACATAGAAAAGTAAAAATTTCAAAAAGACTTGTACAGTAGTGGAGGTTTTCAAAGCAAATACACACCAACTAAAATAACACACTGATACAGATAACAGATGATAGTGGAATTTGAAAATTTTTAAACATGTAGTTTCCTAAGTAAAAGATCCCAATAGTGATTTATAATCTCCTAACAGTTTTTGAATTAAATTACACACTACTAAAAACTCTGACATAACATACTCATTAAAACATTTACTATTACACATCACTACCACAAAGCAACATACAAAACATCAATGCAACAATAACAATACATCTAAATATGCATAACAGAAAAATAATACAAACTACAGTCTTACATACTATCAAGGTTCATGTCACAACACAATGATCAAACTAAATACTAACAAAACACATATACATCATGTCGGCATATTTTTAGGTCGAGTGTTGTATTTTTGAAAAGGGGTCGCCTACAGAAATTGTCGCGAATTTTAGATTTTAAATTTAATTTAAATATATATATAATTTAGGAAGTAGTATTTGATTTTGAAAATAATTTTAAATTTGAAAATTTTAAGATATGAAATCAAACCGATCTCACATCCCAAATAGTTTATATAAACGAGCACCGCATCACCAACCGTGTATTTATCCTGAGGAATAGACACACTACTTGATGATGGGGTTCGATTAAATAAACTAAAAGATTTGTAACATCCGTTTGGTCCGGGAACCAATTTTATAAGCCGACAAGTTCCCTCGCTTAATATAAATGAATTAAGCGAGGTTTATATTACCTAGGTTCTTAAAGTTCCCTATAAGGGCAAGCCCCTATAGTTAATTACATCTTAAATGACGGGAATCATTTAAGAAAACTCTCGATAATGATCAGTTGTTTTGCTCTCAAGAATTTCAAAGTTTAAAGTTTTCAAAGGATTGGATTTTGGAAATTTCAATAGGAATTAGCTCAAATTTGGAACAGTTTATTTTAAGAGTCCAAAGGAAGAGAAGTAGGAGAAGCTGAGGATCCAAGAAGAATCTTGGCAACTTACCAAACTATCCTATTGTTTGGTTTAAATTTGAGAATATCATTTAATGTTTCAATCCTGCTCATTTTAATTAATTAGGACTTATGTTTGTATGACATGATCATACAAATAGCCTCGAAGATGTGAGGGTTTATGTCGTACCAAACGACTACCTCGGAGTCCTAAGGTCGGTCAGGGCTTCATTTGCATAACATGATTATGTAAATGCCTAACAAAAAGTTGAGGAATTATGTTGCGCTAGGCAAACTACCTCGAAGTCCTATGGCTTTGTTATTTAACTCTAAGAAAGGTTTCGCTGAAGTAGCCACAAGTTTTGCTGATGACGATGGCCGAGCTGCCTACCATGCTCCGAGCTCCTTGTTGTTGCAGAGGTTTAGTTTTGGAAGTCATAAATCAGGAGATGAGAGAAGTGTTTTGGTTTAGAGAAAATCTTAAAATCCAAGTGTTTTTAATATTTTAATTAAAACAAATCTTAAAGTTGTTTAAACAGAACCGATTAAGATCCCACGGTTCCGTCATCCCGTCACCGTTATTTTCATCGAATTCACTTAGTCCAGATGAATTTGCTAAACTTAACTGATTGAGTTCCACACTTTCATTTAAACCGTGGGAAATCCCGTTAGCAACATGTGGGTTACATCATCCGAGGTATTCCCGATCATTCAACGAGACGTTTTAATTTAGTTGCAATTGTAGTTTTATTGTTCTGTTTGTGATTAAATTTTGAGTTGTTTTATATTTTGGAATGTTGTGGCGGTAAATTTTATCTTGCAATGACTTTTAATTTAGTTTTGGTTTCGGTTCGGGGACTATCCTAAAGGTTTTGGTTTTCATGCAACGAGTTTTTTATCATGCAAGAAAAGTAAAGTACGATGCACGTAAGTAAATTGTAATAAAGTAAATTGCAATAAAATAAAAGCGTACCTGGAGGGTCTTCCCGTCATCCCAAGCTGCACTTAAAACACATGTTAAGGCATTTAAATGTTTCAACAAGTACCTAGGTAAAGCTAAGGGAAAGGTTTTGGTTGTCTACCAAAGTCCTAATCCTATAGCTAGTCATCTCCTATGACGTCAAGGTTCTTGTATTTTGGTTTAAGGATGACTCTCTTCACCCAAGAACAATTAAATTCAGTTATTCTTATAAACATCCTATCATATTGAGGAAGTGCTTAAGACGAGTCTTAAACATCTTTTCAATACCTCTAGGATTGTTTTAAGTCCAAGAGAATTTAATTATATAAGTGAATTAATCATCTAGGAGTTTATGTTTTGTTATCTTGCTCAGTGAACTAGGACATCTGAATATCCTATAAGTGAAGTAACACTTCACTTGATGCCTCGTTTAAGAGTTATAATAATAAGAGCTTTAAAAGGGCAAATCAAATTATTAAATATTTTAATGATTTAAACTTAATGATTTAATTTTAATTTTGACTTAATTATAAAAAGTTAGTTTAAGTTTAGAATTGTGTTCAAGTTATTTTAGATTTAGTTCTTAAGGATTTCATTTAGGTTTGTTGTTAAATGATTTTAATTTAATTTAATTCAATTTAATTTTAATTCAATTTAATTTAATTTTAATTTAATTTGATTTGATTTTAATTTAATTTAATTTAATTTGATTTAATTTAATTTTAATTTAATTTAATTTTAATTTAATTTTAATTTTAGTTTTAATTTAATTTTAATTTGAATTTAATTTTTAATTTTAGTTTTAATTTAATTTTAATTTAATTTTAATTTTGATTATTATTTTTAATTAATTAAATTTTTTTTATTAAGAATTAAGTATTATTGAAGTGGTTTATTTAGAGACTTTTAAATTAAAGAATAAATATCCTCTTAAAAATATCCCTACTTTAATAATTCCAATTTCTATTATTCTTCCAAAATTTCAATTAATTAGTTAATTAAAGTTTTATTTTAATTATTTTTGAAATGATTAGTAGATTTCTACCCTTAATCATTTAAGTTTCAATCATCCAAAATCATTTTAAAATCAAATATTTTACCCTCCCCTTTTTGATTAATCCTAAAATTTTAATTAAAGGTTGAAATTTTTAATTACCATTTTGCCCTTCAAGCTTAATAATTTTATAACTCTCTAAATTAAGCTCAAATCAACTTGAAATTTTTATGTGACCTCACTTACATGTCAATTATGGCTTTAGAGGAGAAAATGTGATTTTTCTGTATTTAATTTATTTATGTAATTATTTTTAATGGAAAATAGGGGTTTTCAAGGAAAATTTAATAACATGACCAAGGAAATGTTTCTATCCTTAATAAAATTATGGAATATTCCTAATGACTAGAGGACCATTTGGACCAATTTTGGTGATTTTTTGAATTATATTTTATTTATTAGAATTATTTTGAATTTTGGAGTATTAATTAATTTTAAAATAAAATTAAAGTTAAAAAATGGATTTTATATTTTTCTTAAATCTCACTAACCTCAAGGAGTTCATAGAAATTAATTTTGTATTTATCTAATTTTTCTTTGATTTATTAGAATTATTTTAGTGAAAAGGTTGGAAAATACATTTTTTAGCATTAAAAATTAAATTAAGCCTTTAAAATTCAATATCTTATCCTAGGGACTTAAGAAAAATATTTGGTTTGTTCCTAAGTAATTAGAATTCAAAATGTGACATTTTGGTGATTTTTAATATTTTTATGATTTTTATTATTTTTTAATTATTAAAAATATTAAAATAATGATAAAAATCAACTTTTTTAGAAAATTAGAATTTTAATTTTCCTAAGTTCCTCTGATATCAGAGAAGCTCCAAAACTATTTTTGTGAATTTTTGAAAAGTATTTTGTGAATTATGAATTTTTAAAGTTTAATTTTACTCATGGGGTTTAATCAACCCATTTGGTGGATCAAATCAAGTCCAATTAGTTTCAAATTTTTATGTGAGACTCTCCTGACCCTAAAGGACAGTGAAGAATTGTTTTCAAGTCAATTTGATGTATAGTTAACCCTAATTAATTAAAGTTCAATCTTGTGTGTTTAGACCAATTAGGGTTATTCCAAGTGAATTAACTCAAAACATATTTTTCCTAGGTTCCTCTGGTCATAAGAAACATCACCAAATTTTTCTAGAATTTATTTCTCAACATGCTAATTATTGGAATTAAAATACTCAAAACAGGTAACATGCAATTGAAAAATCAATAACTTCTCATAGGGATGGCCTCGACCTTGGAAAATTCGGAAATGTTCCCAAGTTCGGAGGCTTTAAAAGCTCCTATGATCTCATGCCATGGTGAATTTCCTATATGCATGGAGAATTGAAATAGTGCAGAGAGTAAATAAATTATTAAAAATAAAATACTTAATGAAATGACCTGATTTCTTTTCTGCATTATTCTCTTCTGTTCACTGAGCAAGCGGGTATTTTTATTTTATTTTTAGGATTTTTCTACACAAAGTTATGAATTTTTGAAATTCTGGATATTTAATAAATAAGAAAAATCCATAATTTTCTATTTATCCTACGCGGCGCCGCGTCAACCTTAGCGGATCCGAAAGGCCACGCGGCGTCTCCTGGTTCGGCGCCGCCATCTGAGTCAGCTGCCATGGGTCCCGCGGTTCACGCACGATCTCCTGGTCCGACGCAATCCGAGCCGTCCGTCCAATACACGCGGAAATGAACGACATCCGTTCATCGTCCCCAATCGCTCTCAGCCGAGAATCGTCCACACTAAATCCTTAATATCTCACTCGATACTTAACGGATTTTTGTGTTCATGGGCTCTATGGATTCGTCTCGAAGACACAAATACATCTATACAGTGATAAAGCATTGAAATTAAGGCATTTGAAATAGAGAATACCCAGAAGCTCGGGATAAAGAAATAACTCATACCTTAGCTCAGAGAAGTGTGGCTTCAATCTGAGAGTTGTGTCACGTTCGATTGGGTCCAAGCAAGCTCCAGATGAAGTCTCTTGGCCTGGTGAATTCTCTAGGTATGATTTCGACCAAGCCCGATCACAACCTTTGGAGTCTGGAACAGCTGGGTGGTCTAGAGAGGGGGCTTCCACTAGGGAACTCCTTCTCTTGGTCTTGTGTAGGTGTGGGTGAGTTTAATTTGATTTTGGTGGAGAATTTGGAGATGTCCTGGTTTTGGGTGGAATTTTGGCTGAGAAATTGGGTTCTGTTGGTGGGGTTTAGGGCAAATTGTCACTGGGGATCAATTGCTCTAAGTGTGGGGAGTAGTCTGGAACAATTTTGGCAGAGTTTCCTTAAGGTTTGTTTCAGCACCTCTTCCATGGCCGAGAGAGGTGGGGTTTAAATAAGAGTGGCTGGAGGGCCTCCCAGGGGGAGTTATGGGTTGGGATCAGCTGCTCTGGTGAGGAGAAGAACAGCCATGGTGGCCATTGGGCATGGGGCAACTCAGCAAGGGAGAATTTCAATGTTGGCTCACATGGGAGCTCTCGGGTGTGGTGTTTTCCGGCGATCCAGGCGGCTGGCCGGCAGGCATGGGTCACCCTCAGGGTCAGGAGGCTCAGGGCTTGATGTTTGTGAAGTCAATTAATGGTTTCCATGTGTAAAGAGGATGGCTTGAAATGGAAAGGGTAAGGGCTCATTTTGGGCTCAAATTGGTCAACCCATGATTTTGGGTTTGGTTCACCTCCCCATGACCTGGTTTTGGGCTGGGTGAATCAGTTGGGTCACTGGTCTTAAGTGGAGAAGTCTCCATCCAAGAATATTTAGATTAAATTTGGGTTTAGGGGAATCATGAGTAAGGTTAATGAATTTTAGGAAGTGCTTAAAGGACCTCCTCCTTTTGCCCAATGTGGTAAGGTCACATGTAAACAACTCACATGGCTTGCATGTGGCTTAAGAAAGGCTTTATGGCTCATATTTGGCTTGGGAAAAGTTAGCTTTGTTTCATGGAAATGGGTTTAAGGAATTTTGGTATTTTGGTGTAAAATTTGGATGGTTTGTCATATGGCTTTTTTTAGAAAGATTTGATTGCTGATTTAGGACTTAGGAATGATTTTAATTAAGTGAGGATGAGATGAGATTGTAATGTGGGCTTTAGGATGGGCTTGGGCTTTTGAGTTTGGTTAGGAATGAGCTTTTGAATGTCTTTTAGAAGTGGGCTTTTAGATGAAAATTTTGCAAAGGGCCATGCCAAATAAATGTTGGGTTTAGTTTAGGGATGTGTCATGAGTGATTTGAAATAAATTTGAGGTGGTTTGGGTTTGAATTGGGTTGGATTTGGGCTTCTTTGGTAAAGGGTCCAATATAGGTCAAATTGGGCCTATTTGGGCCAATGTTGGGCTAGGGTTGAAATTGATGTAAAATTAATGTTGGAAAATGTTTATGGGGGTGTTACAAATAGGTTTAAACTTTGGTTGGGTTTTGATTTTGGGATTTGAGCCCATTTGGGCTAGGTTTGGGAGTAGGCCCATTTAATTAATTTTGGGTTTGGGTTGAAATTGAGTAAGGCTTGGGTCCAAATTTTGGGCAAATCATGTTAGTGTTTTGTTTGTGGGGATGCTAGAAAGGTTTTAGAAAATATTTGGGTCAAATTGGGATTGAATTGGGTTGGTTTGAGGTAGGTTTAGGTCATGGGTCAAAATTGGGCTTTAAGGTCAAAAGTGAAATTGGATTCAAATGTCAATCAAATTGGGCTTGGATTTGGTCTAGTTTAACATTAGGGATATTTAATTGAAGTTTAGAATTTAATTGGACCAAAATTTTGACCAATTGGGGTGATTTGGGTTGACATTGGGTTCATTTGGGTTTAAAATGGGCTAAATTGGGGGTTTTGGTAAAAGTAGGGTAAATTGACAAAATTGGCCCATAGTGTAGTTGGACAAAATGAAATTGGGAATATTTGGGATTTTCTAGAATTTTCTGGGAATTTTTTGAATTTATGGAATTTTGGGTCAAGAGGGGCATTTTGGTAATTTGGAGGGTATTGGGGGTATTTTTAGAAATTTTGGTATTTTTGGATGGAGATAGTCAATTTGAGTGGGGAAAATGTTTAGGATTGATCTTGAGGAATTTTGGGTAATTTGGAGATTTTGGAAAATTTGAGCAATTTCAAGGTTTTTTTTTGTAGGTTTGATGGGTTTAGGGTCCCCGGGGTCAAAAATTGAAATTTTGGAGGAATGAAGATTGATCAACTGTGAGTGAAATGGAATCACTTTGATTGAGCCATGAAGCCATATTAAGCCCATATGAGCCATGAGAGGACTCATTAGAGGCATTCACTATGTTGTTCTTAACCCTCTTAGCTAGGGGCTTAGGGGTTAAGGTCCATCCATATGAATTACCTACATGAGTCAGGGAGTCAAGTTGGGTATAGGTGTGGTTTTAGGATTTGGATTGTGTGTGTGAGAGTATAGAGTGTGAGTGTAGTGAGTGTGTAAGTCAACCCTCACCAGACCAGGCCACCCAGGGCAATTTTAAGGCCAAAGAGTCCTATAGGGAACTCATCCTTTAAACCTCCACATTTGATCTCAACCCTCTAGGTGATTAGGGGTCTACAATCAAGCTTGTGGGGTTTGCAGGGAGACAAGAAGTGGTTTAAATTTCTAAGGGATGGGTCCCAATTCTAGTCCTCTAAGATAGTCAAAGGGAAAGCCTAAGGCTAGATCCTAAACACTAAAGAGGGAAGAGAAGACCTCATCAAAAATGAGCTCAACACATCAACAACAACACCACAACGAAAACAAATAACACAAACATACTCATCATCCTCATCATCATCATCATCCTGCTCGTTCCAATCCCTAGATGACACATAAGGTATCTAGAATGGATGAGGAGGCATCTCAGCACTCATCTTCTTTACCTCTAGCAGGATATTTCATCGATCCTAAAATTTCTGCTAGAGGTAAAGAAGAAATTATCAATCCAAAAACACAATAACATCCATCCTATAACACTCAACTTCTTTACCTCTAGCAGGATATTTCATCAATTTTGAAATATTAAATGTAAAAGTCTGATCATTAACCCTCATCGTTAATTGTCCTTTTTGCACATCTATCATGGCTCTGCCTGTAGCTAGAAAAGGTCTCCCCAAAATTATGGGTATCTCTTTATCTTCCTCAATATCTAACACAATGAAATCCACAGGAAAAATAAATTGATCCACTTTTACCAAAACTTCTTCTATAACTCCTTTAGGATATGTGATCGAACGATCTGCTAATTGCAGAGTTACAGTAGTTGGGGTTATTTCTCCTAGTTCCAGTCTTTTGAATATTGATAGAGGCATAAGGTTAATGCTTGCACCCAGATCACATAAAGCTTTTCCACAGAATCTTTCTCCGATTGCACATGGAATTGTGAAACTAACAGGATCTTTAAATTTTTCAAGAAGCTTTTTCTGAATTATCGCACTGCAGTCCTAACTTAGTGCAACAGTCTCATTTTCTTCAAACTTCCTCTTTTTATTTAGAATATCCTTCATAAATTTTGCATAGCTTGGAATTTGTTCTAGGGCTTCAGCGAATGGAATATTAATGGTAAGCTTCTTTAATATCTCTAAGAATTTTGAAAATTGCTTATCCAACTTTTGTTGACGAAGTCTGAGGAAATGGAGGTGGTGGTTTTTCTAAATCAACCATAGGAGGAGAAATAGGTCTTTCAAAAGCTTTTGGAGCGTCCTCTTTAGGTCTTTAAATCTCTTCTTTCTCTACTTCAGTTTCTTTTTGAACTCTACCTTCCAATTATTTTCCACTTCTCAGTTGAATTGCTTTTACTTATTCTTTAATCTTTTCTCTTGGATTCACATCAGTATTACTTAGAAGCATTCCTTGGGATCTATTACTTAAGGCATTTACAATTTGTCCCAATTGATTTTCAATATTTCTGATGGTTGCTCCTTGAATTTGTAATTGATTTCCCATATGTGATACTACTTCTTCCATAGACAACTTCTTCTCTTTATTTTTTAAAGCATTGTTATAATAAGAAGGATAAGTTAATCTATTATTATTATTACCTTGGTTGTTCCAATTTCCCTATGGGTTTACTTGGGTGTTCCCCCATTGTTGATTAATTATCCATGAAAAAAATACCTATTTTTATGCCTTGATTTTTACCAATTTCTAAGGATATTATGCTTTAATGAAAGGTATTTTTGTGTTTTTGGATGTAGGTGATGTAAAAAGGTCCAAAAAAGGAAAAGGGTGAAAAAGGAGCAAAAAGGAGCAAAAATGGAGCAAAATAAAAGAAATATAAAAAAATATGTCCTGGCGCCTAGGCGCCAGAAGTTGGCGCCTACGCGCCAGACTCGATACAGGAACTGTCAAGTTTTTGACAACGTTTGGACTGTTATTTTGATGGAGTGAGCGGTTATTGGACATTCTAGAAGACTGACAGTTGTTCCTTGATAATAGGACATGTGATACATTGCATTTGGACGCTCCAAAACGGTTTTAATTGCGAAGAGGTGCGAGCCAAAGCGAAGAGGTGCGAAGAACTGGACGCGGTGTCCAGCGCCTAGGCGCTAGAAAGACCTTTTAGAAGATTCATTGAATGTGGACATGTTTTGAAGAGGTGCCTCAAGGCAACCCTTGAAGCCTATAAATAGGAGTCCACTCCTTCAGAAAAACGTGCCCCTTATTGTATCCCCTATCTCTTAGCCAATTTAGGATCTCTCATCCTTAGAGAGAGAAATAGAGAAAGAAATTTAGGGCCACTTTTATTTAGTTTAGTGAGTTTATTTTCAAGTTGTTGCATCCGGAGTTCATTACACTCGTGGAGTCGGTAGGAATCGGAAGATCTGTAGAAGGAATATTTGAGATAAGTATTTTATTTTTGATTCAAAGTTTATTTATTATGTTTTGCTGTTTATATTCAATGTGTTCTGAGTAGTTAGTTTACTTTCTTCCATCAATTATGAAAAGATAAATAAGATAATAAAAAATTCGATGGAGAATTGAAAATCAAAATATTTTCAAAACAATGTGATGATATTAATACCTGGTCTTACTTTACTTTTTAAATTGGCCATTTAAATTGTTAAAACCTGTTGAAGAGTTTTGAGACCTAGAAGGAGAAGAACTCTTAACTTGTAGATGTCACATGAATCATTGGGTAGTTGTTGACCTCAATTTTGATGAGGTCTTCTCTTCCCTCTTTAGTGTTTAGGATCTAGCCTTAGGCTTTTCCTTTGACTATCTTAGAGGACTAGAATTGGGACCCATCCCTTAAAAATTTAAACCACTTCATGTCTCCCTGCAAACCCCACAAGCTTGATTGTAGACCCCTAATCACCTAGAGGGTTGAAATCAAATGTGAAGGTTTAAAGGATGAGTTCCCTATAGGACTCTTTGGCCTTAGGACCACCCCAGGTGGCTTGTCCGGTGAGGGTCGACTTACACACTCACTACACTCATACTCTACACTCTCACACACACAATCCAAATCCTAAAACCACACCTATACCCAACTTGACTCCCGACTCATGTAGGTAATTCATATGGATGGACCTTAACCCCTAAGCCCCTGGTTAAGAGGGTTAGGAACAACATAGTGAATGCCTCAAATGAGTCCTCTCATGGCTCATATAGGCTTAATATAACTTCATGGATCAACCAAAGTGATTACATTTCACTCATATTTGATCAATCTTCAATCTTCCAAAATTTCAATTTTTGACCCCGGGGACCCTACACCTATCAAACCTACCAAAAGCCCTTAAAATTGCCCAATCCTCCAAAATTTCCAAATCACCCAAAATTCCCCAAAATTAACCTTGAACATTTCCTCACCAATCAAATTGATCATCCATAGCAAAAAATACCAAAAATTCCAAAAGTATCCCCCAATACCCTCCAAATTACCAAAATGCCCCTCTTGACCCAAAAATACAAAAATTCAGAAAATTCCCAGAAAATCCTAGAAAATCCCAAATATTTACAATTTCATTTTGTCCAACTACACCATGGGCCAATTTTGTCAATTTACCCCACTTTTACCAAAACACCCAATTTAGCCCATTCTTAACCCAAGTGAACCCAATGTCAAACCAAATCTACCCAATTGACCCCAATTTTGGTCCAATCAATTCTAAACTTCAAATTAATATCCACAATATCAATATAGATCAAATCCAAGTCCAATTTGATTAACATTTGAATCCAATTTCACTTTTGACCTTAAAGCCCAATTTGGACCCATGACCCAAACTTAGCCCAAACCAAACCAATTCAACTCCAATTGACCCCAAACCTTTTCTAAACCTTCCCTAACATCCCCACAAACAAAACATAACATAATTTGCCCAAAATTTGGACCCAAACCCCACTCAAATTCAACCCAAAACCAAAAAGCCCAATTTTGACCTAAACCAAACCTAACCCAAATAAGCCCAAGTCCCAAAACCAAAACCCAACCAAAGTTGAAACCTCTTTGAAACACTCCCATAAACATTTCCCAACATTAATTTTACATCAATTTCAACCCTAGCCCAACATTGGCCCAAATTAGCCCAATTTGACCTACATTGGCCCATTTACCAAATGAACCCAAATTCAACCCAATTCAATTCCAAACTACCTCAAATTTGCTTCAAATCATTCAAGACACATCCTTAAACTAAACTCAACATCTATTTGGCATGGCCCTTTGCAAAATTCTTCATCTAAAAGCCCATTGCTAAACATAAAGGCCCACTCCCTTAAACCTTTCTAAAAGCCCACTTCGACCAAATTCAAAAGCCCAAATCAATCTAAAGCCCACATGACACTTTCCCTCATCACACATTCAATTTAAAATCATTCCTAAAGTCCTAATTTATCAATTAAACAATTCCAAATCAAGACTCATAACAATTCCCATCAAAATGCCAAAATTCACAAAATCCTTTTTTATGAAATTGACCAAATCTTCTCCCAAGCCATATGTGAGCCAAAGACAAGCCATGTACAAGCCATATGAAGCCATGGGATGTTTGACATGTGACCATACCCAAAGTAGCAAAAGGAGGGTCCCCTTTCTTAAACCTTCATTAAGTTTTTTAACCCCTTCCATGTTACACACTAAACCAAGATTATCCACATCACTTTAGATGGGGACTTCACCACCCCTTTCTAGCTGATGCAAATGATCCTCCCTCAGCCCAAATCAGCCATGGGGAGGTGAACCTAACCCAAAAACCATGGCTTGGACCAAATCAAGCCAAAATGGCCTCTCCCCCATGCCATTTTAATCCAAGCTCTTTACACATGGCATCGTCAATTGTCTTGCACAAACCTCCAGCCCTGACTCACCCGAACCCGAGAGTGACCCATGCCTGCCGGCCACCCGCCCGGATCGCCGGAAAACACCATGGCCGAGACCTTGGGAGGAGCCAAATTTTGGAATTCCACCTTGCCGAGCCGCCTCACTCCAAATGTCCATCGCGGTCTGTTCTTCTCCTCACCGCAGCAAACTCGATCCCAACCCTTAAACCCCCCTGGGAGGCCCTCCAGCCTCTCCTACTTAAACACCCCCTCCTCTCGGCCAAGAGAGGTGCCGAAACAAATCTTAAGGAGACTCTTCCAAAATTGTTCCAGACTACTCCCCACACTTAGAGCAATTGATCCTCAGTGACAATTTGCCCTAATCCCCACCAACAGAACCCAATTTCTCAGCCAAAATTTCACCCAAAACCAGGACATCTCCAAATTCTCCACCAAAATCAAATTAAACTCACCCACACCTGCACAAGACCAAGAGAAGGAGTTCCCCAGTGGGAGCCCCCTCTTTAGACCACCCAGTTGTTCCAGACTCCAAAGGTTGTAATCGGGCTTGGTCGAAATCATACCTAGAAAATTCACCAGGCCAAGGGACTTCATCTGGAGCTTGCTTGGACCCAATCGAACGTGACACAACCCTCAGATCGAAGCCACACTTCTCTGAGCAAAGGTACGAGCTGTCTCTTCTTCCCGAGCTTCTGGAGATTCTCCATTTAGTTTGAGTCAATTTCAATGCATGATCACCGTATAGATGTATTCTTCTCTTCAAGACGAATCCATAGAGCATAAGAAAACAAAAATCCGTTGAGAATCGAGTGAGATCTTAGGATTTTAGTGTGGACGGCTCTCGGGTGAGGTCGATCGGGGACGATGAACGGATGCCGTCCATTCGCGCGTGTATTGGATGGATGGCTAGGATCGCGCCGGACGGAGCAACGGGACATGAACCGCGGGCCCCTGGAGCGCTGAGTAGGATGGTGGCACCGAATCAAAGCACGCCGCGTGGGCTTTCGAAGCTGCCGAGGATGGCGTGGCACCGCGTGGATAAGTAGGAAATTAGAGATTTTTCTTATTTATTAAATACCCAGAACTTCAAAAATCCATAACTTTATGTAGAAAAATCATAAAAATAAAATCAAAATACTCTCTTGCTCAGTGAACAGAGGAGAATAATGTGGAAAAGAAATCAATTAATTTCATCAACTATTTTATTTTTAATGATTTATTTACTCTCTGCAATGTTTTAATTCTCCATTGTATAGGTAATTCATCATGGCATGAGACCATAGGGCTTTTGAGGCCTCTGAACTTGGGAACATTCCCTGAATTTTCCAAGGTCAGAGGCCATCCCTATGAGAAGTTATTGATTTTCCAAGTTCATGTTACTGTTTTGAGTATTTTAATTCCAATAATTAGCATGTTGAGAAATAAATTCTAGGAAAATTTGGTGATGTTTCTTGTGACCAGAGGAACCTAGGAAAAATATTTTTTGAGTTAATTCACATGGAACAACCCTAATTGGCCTAAATACCCAAAATTGAACTTTAATTAATTAGGGTTAACCACACATCAAATTAACTTCAAAATAATTCTCCACTGTCCTCTAGGGATAGAGGAACACCACATAAAAATTTGAAACCAATCGGACTCGATTAACCCCACCAAATGGGTCGATTAAGCCTCTTAAACAAAAATGGGTAAAATTAAACTTTAAAAATTCATAACTCACAAAATACTATTCAAAAATTCATAAAAATGGTTTTGGAGCTTCTCTGATATCAAAGGAACTTGGAAAAATTAAAATTATAATTTTCTAAAAAAGTTGATTTTTATCATTATTTTAATATTCTTAATAATTAAAAAATAATAAAAATTATAAAAATATTAAAAATCACCAAAATGTCACATTTTGAAATATAATCATTTAGGAACAAACCAAATATTTTTCTTAAGTCCCTAGTGTAAGATATTGAATTTTAAAGGCTTAATGTAATTTTTAATATTAAAAATGTATTTTCCAACCTTTCCACTAAAATAGTTCTAATAAATCAAAGAAAAATCAAAAAATGTAAAATTTATTTCTCTGGACTCCTTGAGGTCAGAGAGATTTAAGAAAAATATAAAATCCATTTTTCAACTTTAATTTCATTTTAAAATTAATTAATACTCCAAAACTCAAAATAATTCTAATAAATAAAATATAATTCAAAAAATCACCAAAATTGGTCCAAATGGTCCTCTGGTCATTAGGAATATTTCATAATTTTCTTAAGGACAGAAACATTTCCTTGGTCATGTAATTGAATTTTCCTTGAAAATCCCTATTTTCCATTAAAAATAATTACATAAATAAATTAAATACAGAAAAATCACATTTTCTCCTCTAATGTCTTAATTGACATGTGAGTGAGGTTACATAGAAATTTCAAGTTCATTTGAGCTTAATTTAGTGAGTTATAGAATTATTAAGCTTGAAGGGCAAAATGATAATTAAAATTTTCAACCTTTAATTAAAATTTTAGGATTAATCTAAAAAGGGAGGGTAAAATATTTGATTTTAAACTGATTTTTGGATGATTGAAACTTAAATGATTAAGGGTAGAAATCTATTAACTATTTCAAATATAATTAAAATAAAACTTTAATTAATTAATTAATTGAAATTTTGGAAGAATAATAGAAATTAGAATTATTAAAGTAGGGATAGTATTTAAGAGGATATTTATTCTTTAATTTGAAAATCCCTAAATAAATCACTTCAATAATACTTAAGTCTTAATTAAAAAAAAATTAAAAGAATAATCTCAACTAAATTAAAATTGAAATTAAATTAAAATCAAATTCAATTAAATTAAAAGAAAAAAAACTCGAGATCAAATTAAGTTAAATTAAGTTAAATTAAACTAAATTAAATTAAATTAAAATTAAACTAAATTAAAATTAAATTTAAATTGAAATTAAATTAAATTAAAATTAAATTAAAATTAAATTAAATTAAATTAAATTAAATTAAATCAAAATTAAATTAAATTGAATTAAATTAAATAAAAATCATTTCATAACAAACCTAAAGGAAATCATTAAGAATTAAATCTAAAATTACTTGAACACTATTCCAAACTTAAACTAAGTTTTTATAATTAAGTCAAAATTAAAATTAAATCATTAAGTTTGTATCATCAAAATATTTAATAATTTGATTTGCCCTTTTAAAGCTCTTATTATTATAACTCTTAAATGAGGCATCAAGTGAAGTGTTACTTCACTTATAGGATATTCAAATGTCCTAGTTCAATCGAGCAAGATAACAAAACTTAAACTCCCTGGATGATTAATTCACTTGTATAATTAAATTCTCTTGGACTTAAAACAATCCTAGAGGTATTGAAAAGATGTTTAAGAGTCGTCTTAAGCACTTCCTAAATATGATAGGATGTTTATAAGAACAATTGAATTTAATTGTTCTTTGATGAAGAAAATCGTCCTTAAACCAAAACACAAGAATCTAGACGTCATAGGAGATGACTAGCTATAGGATTAGGACTTTGGTAGTCAACCAAAAATCTTTCCCTTAGCTTTACCTAGGTACTTGTTGAAATATTTAAATGCCTTAACATGTGTTTTAAGTGTAGCTTGGGATGACGGGAAGACCCTCCAGGTACGCTTTTATTTTATTGCAATTTACTTTATTGCAAATGCACTTTACTTTTCTTGCATGATAAACAACTGTTGCATGAAAACCAAAACCTTTAGGATAGTCCCTGAACTGAAACTAAAACTAAATTAAAAGTCATTACAAGATAAAAATTACCGCCACAACATTTCAAAATATAAAACAACTCAAAATTTAATCACAAACAGAAAAAATCAAAACCACAATTGCAACTAAATTAAAACGTCTCGTTGAATGATCGGGAATACCTCGGATGATGTAACCCACGTGTTGCTAACGGGATTTCCCAAGGTCTAAATGAAAGTGTGGAACTCATTCAGTTGAGTTTAGCAAATTCATCTGGACTAAGTGAATTCGATGAAAATAACGGTGCCGGGATGACGGAACCGTGGGATCTTAATCGGTTCTGTTGAAACAACTTTAAGATTTGTTTTAATTAAAATGTTAAAAACACTTGAATTTTAAGATTCTCTCTAAACCAAAACACTTCTCTCATCTCCTGATTTATGACTTCTAAAACTAAACCTCTGCAACAACAAGGAGCTCGGAGCATGGTGGGCAGCACGGCCATCATCATCAGCAAAACCTGGGTCTACTTCAGTTAAACTTTCTTCGAATTAAATAACCAAGCCATAGGACTTCGAGGTGGTTTTCCTAGTGCAACATAAATCCTCAACTCTTCGTTAGGCATTTGCATGATTATGTCATGTAAATTAAGCCCTAACCGGTCTTAGGACTCCGAGGTAGTCGTTCGGTACGACATAAACCCTCACATCTTCGAGGCTGATTGTATGATTATGTCATACGAATATAAGTCCTAATTAACTAAAATTGGCAAGATTGAAATATCAGATAATATTAGGACTTTCTCAAATCTAAGCCAAACAATAGGATAGTTTGGGAAGTTTCCAAGATTCTTCTTGGATCCTCAGCTTCTCCTACTTCTCTTCCTTTGGATTCTCAAAAATAAATTGTTCCAAATTTTGAGCCATTCCCTATTGAAATCTCTAAAACTCAAATCCTTTGAAATTCTTGAGAGCAAAACCACTGATCATTATCGAGAATTTTCTTAAATGATTCTCGTCATTTAAGATGTAATTAACTATAGGGGCTTGCCCTTAGTGGGAACTTTAAGAACCCAGGTAATAAAAACCCTGCTTAATTCATTTATATTAAGCAGGGGAACTTGTCGGCTTATAAAATTAGTTTGCAGACCAAACGAATGTCACAAATCTCCTAGTTTATTTAATCGAGCCCCATCATCAAGCAGTGTGTTTATTCTTCGGGATAGATACACGGTTTGTGGTGCGGTGCTCGTTTATATAAACTATTTGGGATGTGAGATCGGTTTGATTTCATATCTTAAAACTTTTAAACTTAAAATTACTTTCAAAATCAAATGCTATCTTTTAAACTATATAAATATTTAAATTAAATTTAAAATATGAAAATTCGCCGACAATTTCTGTAGGTGACCCCTTTTTCAAAACACATAACCTAAAAATATGCCGACAATTTCTTGCGACTCCACTGGGGATTAGTTCCTCTCTCCATTTTGATCAGATGGCTTTGCTTTCATAAATCGGTAGTGAGCCCATGCCCCTAGTGGACCAAACTACCATTCTTCCGTTGGAATACCCCATTCATTTCTGTCTTGAACGAGTATAGCCAACTCCTCTCGGATTTAGAAGCCACTGTTTAGACACCCCTAAACGGAGAGGTTCTGAGATCCTTATACCTCTTTTCTGAGGTGGGGTGGACCCCCAATAGGTCTTAGTTTAGGAGCAATCCTTCGAGTCGAGAAGTCTTGCATAAGACTTTCTCTTCCTTTCCAATTTTGAATCGGATTCCTTACCTTCTCTAAACCTTTGAACATTTCGTTCTTAATAAACAAACCCTCTAATGAATGAATCTTTTAACAAATAACTCCTTTTTATAAATACATGAACAAAAATGTGTTCGGACTCTTTTCGATTCCTTTCTTTTCATCCTGATGAGAAGAAGCATAACTTGGGACTGACAATCAAAATCTACCTTGCAGAAAATGTCTGCCCCAAAGCTGATTTTCTCTTTCACCACGCTGTTTACAAGGATGAGCTGCCCGACTATGGGATCATCCTTTTTGGACAAGGATTTGGCAACACAAATGTCAAGATCACTGACGTCACCCTTTTCACACTTACAGATAAAGTGCCTGAAACTGAAAGGCCTTTGATCGAGTTCAACCTCAAGTCAACTCGAGAGTTCCCTCCCCTGCAAAGGGTTCCAGCTGAGAGGAATACTACTGTCCATAGAAGGACTGTTGTCTCTACCCCCACCGGTCTAGTCGTCTCTACACCAACCCCAGCTTCCGCCAAACTGAATGGGAAGGAAATTCAAATTTGTAACGAGCATGTTACCATGGAGGGTACAGATCTCCGTGCGAGACCTTCTGTTTTCGAAATTGGGTCTAGCTCAAGGGTTTCACCCCTAACACGAACTCAGAGGAGAAACATGAGTAGAAAAAGTGCAAGGAAAGCCAGAGCTGCTGAAGTTGCTTTCTTGGAAGAGATCCCTGAGTACACACCACTACCTGAGTACATACCATTGCCTGAGTATACACTGCTTTTGGAAGGAAGTAGATTCCATCCCCTCTCCACCGCAGTCGACGAGGAAAATGTCCGCAAGATTGCTTCTACATTACCTCGACCCGCATACTATAGCGACAGCCGAAAGAAAAGGGCTAGGATTACACCATTTGCCCGACTACAGACTGCGATAGAGAAGTTAGTAAAGAAAGAGAAATGTCCTGTATCAGAAATTTTAAGAAGAATAGGGCGGGTGCCAGCCAAGTCCCGTCTTGGACCTCGAGTAGAACCCGTTAGCACCACGGAAAAGCCGAGTAAGAAGATGAAAGCTATTCCACCTATTGTTGTTTCAGGTTTACAGATCAGGGAGGATACCACCTTCCAGCATTCAGCCGACAGACCATCCGGTCCTAGGCATTCTGCTGCTAGAAGGATGGTATGGCGTCCTACTACTGGCCAATTAAGACCGAAACAACGACCAGAAAAGGAAAGTCTCGTCAGGAGACTCGAGTCCGAAGAGAGCGCCACTGCAATGAAGGGGACTCCTAAGAAGGAAATCCAACAGTCATCGCATGATAACTGCGAAACCGTACGAAAAAGACCATTGGAGGACGCTATGGAAAAGCTAAGAACCGACATTCAACGATTAGCAAGAGAAAGAGAAGAAAAGTTTGGAGATGAAGTTGACTCATCGGAGTTCATGGATGACGAATATGTGGAGATCAACATGGTTGAGACACGAGCATTGTCAGCTTCGTAAGGTGCTCCGGCAGCTGCGGAGAGAGTTGAACCCGAAGCATTAAGAGCACAAATTCAAGAAAAACATGATACAATCTCTCAAATGGCAAAAAAGATGGAAGAGATGGCTGCAGACCTAGCCACTCTTCAGAGTCAGGTTCAATCCCAAAGAGAAACGCCTCCAGAACTTATTCATATTACAAACCGAGGAAAAGAGATTTACATTCGTTAATGGAGACGATCAGCCGAAGAAAGACTCTACTCAGAATATGATTCCAGAGAAGGACATCAAGAACATGGTAGAACAGCAGGTGCGAAAAACCTTAGCACAGTCTAAGAGAGGAGCATCTATTCAGACGGGTAGACCTTACCCCGAAGAATTTGATGCAGTACAATACCCAAAAGGCTTCGTACCACCTCTGTTCAAGACTTTTGATGGTACCGGAAACCCTCGACAGCATGTTGCACATTTTTGCGCTAGTTGTTGCAACGCCGGTGGAAGTGACGCCTTACTCTTCCGACAATTCGTCAGCAGCCTTTCAGGGATCGCCTTCGATTGGTACGCAGAGTTACCGAACGGTTCGGTAAAGACATTTTCAGAATTAGAAAACCTCTTCGTGAAACGGTTTTGCCGGAGCTCAGTACCATATCACCATCGGTGACTTAGTGGTGGAGAAACAGAAACCAAACGAAACTTTAGTGGACTACATACTTCAATGGAGAAATCTAAGCATGAAGTGTGAGCCACAGTTACAAGAGCAGCATGCAGTCGGTATCTTGCTTAAAAGCATTCACGGCCCGATAGCACTTCTCCTTAAGGGATTTACGATTAAGACTTTCGAGAAGTTGTTAAGCAAGGCCGGAAGCTTGCAAGAGGAAGCGAAGCAACTAAGTTTCGTCGACAAAACAGACAAACAGAAGCCTGTGAAGACACTTGAAAAGAAATCCGGGATCGTCGTGGCAGTCGATAAGGGCAAGCAGCCAATGCAAATACAGCCGGAGCAGTCGCAGCCCAGCTATCAACAACCTCAGCAGAACTACCAACAACCTCAACCCGGTTATCAGCCAACTCAACAATATGAGCAACCTCCTCGCTCACAGCGCACGTTAAAGGAGCTTATAAATAGAGAATATCCATTCAAGAATGAGGCAGTGCCAAAATGTTCCGCAGTTTGATGAAGACTTCGCATTTTCGATCGCCGGAACCCAAGAAGCCGCAGGAAGTTAATAAGAAAGACCATCCCAACTACCGCCCTTACCACCGGATGCTCGGACATAAGATAGAGGATTGCATCACCTTCAAGAGTTGGCTTGACAACAATCTCCGAAAGGGGAACATAACGATCCCAAAGGAATACATGAAAGAACCCTAGAAAGGAGGTTCTGTCAATGTTATTTCAACGGATCCCATTATTCCGATAGACCCTTACACGACTGATGATGGATGGAGTACCGCTTCGACGAAGTCATCGAAGAAAATTTTGGATCGCATCCAAACCGCTTCGGCGCGTGCTTCAATTCAAAGTTTGAAACCTCGGTCAGTCGGCGCTATCGCTCGCAATCGAAGAACCGCCCCAGGAAGAAAAGATCATAGAAAAGAAGGAGATCGAAGAAGAAGAAAGGACCGAGGCTCCTAAGGCTAGACTAGGGGCTGCTTATCCTAGGATGGTTGTTTCCGATTCGGGGTAAAAATTCTTCGAATCTCTGACTCTGTATGATTATTTGCTCGCTTCGGCGGGATCTTATAATGATAAGAGTTATGGCGTTGGCTACGTTTTGACTGTTTCTAACGATTACGTAACTAACGACAACCAATCTAATCTGGATCTCGATTTCGATACCAATAACAATTCTCAAATCATACACAACCTCGACAATCACGATGACAAAAAAGACATTCACCAAGAAGGCTACGAAAGTTCAACAAACAATGAATTTATTTGTGAATTCCAAGGAACTCCAATCACAATAGAGTTAAAGCTTTCAGATTCCGAAGCGACTCTAGAAGAACCTGACATGCCGATTCAAAAGGAGATACCGAGAAACTCGGCACTCGCATTCGAAGAAATCACAGAAGTCAACTTAAGGAGCGGAAGGGTTCTACCTCCGAGAATGGGTCCAAAAGACAAAGGAATGCCGGTGGTTGTTTAGGAAGAATCAACCTCAGTAGAAGAATTGTCCATTCGGGAAGAAACTGAGACACATGGTAACAAAGTGGACTATAACGTGCTAGCCCATCTTAGGAAACTACTGACCAAACCGAGCATCTACGATGCTCTCATCTTATCAAAAGAGATGAGGAAGCTCGATCAAGGCCTTACTCGATCCGGAGATTTGTTTAGCTCGGATGGCCGGAGATTCCTTAGACGAGGTTTGCTCGTTAAAGGAACAACGAGGTGTTACCTTCACGGACGATGATCTACTACTTGGGACAGCCGATCGAACCGATCATTGTACATTTCGAATCACAATCGGAAAGTTTACGCTCTCCGCAGTATTGGTGGATCCGAGGAGCGTCAATCAACATAATGAATCTTCGGACGCTAGCATACTTGGAAATTGATGCTCGCGAGCTTGAAGCGGACAAGATGTTACTAAGAGGATTCAACCGTAAAGGAGAAAGAGCCCTTGGATCAATAACACCGTTGATGAAGACCGGTGACTTAGCAAAGACAACCGCAAAATTCCACATAATTGACTCTGAGACATCGTTCAACGCTCTACTAGGCCGGCCGTGGATCCATGAAAACCGGATTGTACCATCGTCTCTGCATCAGTGCATAAAATACTACGAAGGAGGAGAACAAAGTGCATTAAAGGTGATTTGCAACCTTTCTCCGTACATGAGATTGGAATCCATGAAGATGCGACTTATTATGCACCTCCGAAGAAAACAATCTTCTCCGTAAACACCGTGCCAAATGAAGCAAAAGAAATTCGAGACAATGAAGAACCTGAAGTTCTAGTCCAACAGTCACTCACCACTCCCTTACGGCGAGATGGTGAAGGTTTCTCCAGAACTCGCTGTCGGCATATTTTAGGGTTAAATGTTGTATTTTGAAAAGGGGTCGCCTGACAGAAATTGTCGGCAAATTTTTAATTTAATTTAAATAAATAATTTGAAAAATAGTATTTGATTTTGAAAAATAATTTTTTAAATTTTGGATTTTAAGATATGAAATCAAACTGATCTCACATCCCGAATAGTTTATATAAACGAGCACCGCACCACAAACCGTGTATCTATCCCGAAGAATAGACACACCGTCAGATGATGGGGCTCGATTAAATAAACTAGGAGATTTGTGACATCCGTTTGGTCTGCGAACCAATTTTATAAGCCGACAAATTCCCTTGTTTAATATGAAAACATTAAACAAGGTTTATATTACCTGGGTTCTTAAAATTCCCTATAAGGGCAAGCCCCTATAGTTAATTACATCTTAAGTGACGGGAATCACCTAAGAAAACTCTCGATAATAATCAGTAGTTCTGCTCTCAAGAATTTCAAAGTTTAAGTTTTCAAGGGATTGAATTTTGGAATTTCAATAGGGAATGGATCAAATTTAGAACATTTTATTTTGGGAATTCAAAGGAAGAATGGTAGGAGAAATCACGGATTCGAAGCGAACCTCGGTAATTTCCCGACTATCCTACTGTTTGGCTTGAACTTAGGAAGGTCCTAATATTTATTTAATGTTTTGATCTTGCCAATTTTAATTAATTAGGACTTATATTCGTATGATAAAATCATACAAATAGCCTCGAAGATGTGAGGGTTTATGTCGTATCGGACGACTACCTCAGAGTCCTAAGACCGGTTAGGGCTTAATTTACATGATACGATCATGCAAATGCCTAACAAAGAATTGAGGATTTATGTTGCACTAGGCAAGCTACCTCGAAGTCCTATGGCTTGGTTGTTTAATTCTAAGAAAGTTTGCTACGGTAGACCTAGGTTTTGCTGATGACGATGGCCGTGCTCGCCCACCATGCTCCGAGCTCCTTGTTGTTGCAGAGGTTTAGTTTTAGAAATCATAAATCGGGAGATGAGAGAAGTATTCGGTTTAGAGAAAGTCTTAATTTCCAAGTTTTTTTTATGTTTTAATTAAAACAAATCTTAAAGTTGATTATAACAACACCGGTTAAGATCCCACGGTTCCATCCTTCCGGCATCGTTATTTTTATCGGATTCACTTAGTCCAGATGAATTTGCTAAACTCAACTGAATGAGTTCCACACTTTCATTTAGACCATAGGAAATCCCGTTAGCAACACGTAGGTTACATCATCCGAGGTATTCCCGATCATCCAACAATACGTTTTAATTTAGTTGTAGTTGTAGTTTTGTGGTTTTGTTTGTGATTAAATGTTGAGTTGTTTTATATTTTGAAATGTTGTGGCGGTGAATTTTATCTTGCAATGACTTTTACTTTAGTTTTGGTTTCAGTTTTAGGGACTATCCTAAAGGTGTGAGTTTTCATGCAACAATTGTTTATCATGCAAGAAAAGTAAGTGCGATGCGATTAAATAAATTGCAATAAGGTAAATTGCAATAAAATAAAAGCGTACCTGGAGGGTCTTCCCGTCATCCCAAGCCGCACTTAAAACACAATTAGAATATTTAAGCATTTAAAGCAGATTCCTCGGTAAAGCTAAGGGAAGGGTTATGGTTTTCTACCAAGTTCCTAATCCTATAGCTAGTCATCTCCTATGACGTCTAGGTTCTTGTATTTTGGTTTGAGGACGATTTTCTTCATCAAAGAACAATTAAGTTCAATTGTTCTTATAAATATCCTATCATATTGAGGAAGTTCTTAAGACGAGTCTTAAACATCTTTTCAATATTTCTAGGATTATTTTAAGTCCAAGAGAATTTAATTATACAAATGAATTAATCGTCCGGGAGTTCAAGTTTGTTATCTTGCTCAGTGAACTAGAACATTTGAATATCTTATGAATGAAGTAACACTTCACTTAATACCCCATTTAGGAGTTATGACAACAAGAGCTTTCGAGGGCAAATGGATGTTCAGATGATTTATGATTTAACTTAATTTCAATTAATGGGCTTAAGTTTGGAATAGTGTTCAAGTTGTTTTAGATTTATTTTTGAATTCTTTATGTCTTAGGTGATGTTATATTTAATTTAACTTAGTTCAATATAATTTAATTAAATTAAATTTAATTTAATGTGGTTTAATTTAATTTAATTTAATTTAAGTTAATTTAATATAATATGATTTAATTTAATTTAATTTAATTTGATTTAATTTAATTTGATTTAATTTAATTTAATTGAATTTGATTTAATTTAATTTAATTTAATTTAATTTGATTTAATTTAATTTAATTTAATTTAATTTGATTTAATTTAATATGTTTTAATTTAATTTAATTTAATTTAATTTAATTTAAATTTTAATTAAATTTTATTTTTAATTTTAATTTAATATTTTATTTTAAAAGGGTTTAATTTAAATAATTTAATTTTAATTCAATTTAATGATTAAGTCTTTTAGCATTTTAAATCTTAAATTTAAATTATCATTTTAATTAGTAATTAAATATTATTGAGATGACTAATTTAGGGATTCTTAAATTAAAAAACAAATTTCTTTCTAATAACATCCCTATTTTAATAATTCCAATTTTATTATTCTTCCAAATTTAATTAATTATTTTATTAAGGTTTATTTTAATTATTTTTAAATTGTTTAGTAGGTTTCTACCCTTCAATTATTTAAATTTCAATCATCCAAGTCAGATTAGGATCAAATATTTTACTCTTTAATTTTATTAAACCTAAAGTTTTAATTAAGGGTTAAAATTTTAATTACCATTTTGCCCTTCAAGCTTAATAATTTCATAACTCACTAAATTGAGCTTAAATGAACTTGAAATTTTTATGTGACTTCACTCATATGTCAATAAAGACATGAGAGGAGAAAATGTGATTTTTCTGTATTTAATTTATTTATGTAATTATTTTTGGTGGAAAATAGGGATTTCCAAGGAAAATTCAATAACATGACCAAGGGAAAGTTTCTGTCCTTAAGAAAATTATGAAACATTTCAAATAACCAGAGGACCACTTGGACCAATTTTGGTGATTTTTTGAATTATATTATTTTTATTATAATTATTTTCAATTTTGGAGTATTAATTAATTTAAAAATAAAATAAAGTTTGAAAAATGAATTTTATATTTTTAAAAAATCTCTCTGATATCAAGGAAATCAGAGAATCAATTATTATAATTTTCTGATTTTTTCTTTGATTTATTATAATTGTTTTAGTGGAAATGATAGAAAATACATTTTTTTATTTTAAAATTACCCTAGGGCTTTAAAATTTAATAACTCATCATAGGGACTTAAGAAAAATATGGGGTTTATTCCTAAGTGATTAAAATTCAAAATGTGACATTTTGGTGAATTTTATTATTTTTGTGATTTTTATTATTTTTTAATTATTAAAATATTAAAATAATACAAAAAATCAACTTTTTTAGAAAATTAAAATTTTAATTTTCTTAAATTCCCTAATATCAGAGAGGCTCCAAAACCAATTTGGTGAATTTTTGAAAAGTATTTTGAAAGTTATGAATTTTTAAAGTTTAAATTGGCTAAATGTCGTAATCAACCCATTTAGTAGGGCTAACCAAGTCCAATTGACTTCAAATTTTTATGGTGGGTTCCTCTGATCCTAAAGGTTAGTGGAGAATTGATTCCAAGTCAATTTTGTGTATGATTAGCTCTAATTAATTAAAGACCTATTTTGGGTATTTAAGCCAATTAGGGTTATTCCAAGTGAATTAATTCAAAACCTATTTTTCCTAAGGTCCTCTGATCATAAGAAACATTACCAAATTTTCCTAGAATTTATTTCACAACATGCTAATTATTGGATTTAAAATACTCAAAACAGTAACATGAATTTGAAAAATCAATAACTTCTCATAGGGATGGCCTCGACTTTGGAAAATTCAGGGAATGTTCCCAAATTCGGAGGCTTCAAAAGCCCTATGGTCTCATGTCATGGTGAATTTCCTATATGCATGGAGAATTAAAACAATGCGGAGGGTAAATAAATCATTAAAAATAAAATACTTGATGAAATTAAATGATTTCTTTTCCACATTATTCTCCTCTGTTCACTGAGCAAGAGGGTAATTTTATTTTATTTTTCTGATTTTTCTACACAAAGTTATGCATTTTTGAATTTTAGGGAATTAAATAAATAGAAAAATATCCTAATCTTCTATTTAAAACGGCGGCGCTGACTCATCCTAGGCAGCTCCGAAGCGCCGCGTGGCGCTTTCTGATTTGACGCCGCCATTCGACTCAGTGCTCCAGGGGCCCGCTGTATCGTTCCGTCTCCTCATCCGGCGCGATCCTGGCCGTCCGTCCGCGCGTGTATTAAATGAACGGCATCCGTTCATTGTCCCCAAGCCTCCTAACCCGAGAACCGTCCACACTAAATCCCTAATATCTCACTCAATACTTAACGGATTTTTGTGTTCTTGTGCTTTATGGATTCGTCTTGAAGAGACGAATACATCTATACGGTGATCATGCATTGAAATTAAGGCATTTGAAATGGAGAATCTCCAGAAGCTCGGGAAAAAGAGTTAGCTCATACCTTTGCTCAGAGAAGTGTGGCTTCAATCTGAGGGTTGTGTCACCTTCGATTGGATCCCAACAAGCTCCAGATGAAGTCTCCTGGTGCAGTGAATTGCCTAGGTATGATTTCGACCAAGCTCGATCACAAAGCTTGGAGTCTGGAACAAATGGGTGGCCTGGAGAGGGGGCTTTTGTTGGTGGACTTCTTCCCTTGGTCTGGTGGAGGTGTAGGACCAATCAATTTGAGGATTGATCCACTGTGGAGAAGTGTCCTGGTTTTGGGTGGAATTTTTGCTAAGAAATTGGGCTCTGTTGGTGGGGATTAGGGCAAATTAGCACTGGGGATCAACTGCTCTAAGTATGGAGAGTGATCTGAAGCAATTTTGGCAGAGTTTCAGTAAGGTCTGGTTCAGCACCTCTCATGGCCGAGAGGAGGTGATGTTTAAATAGGAGAGGGTGGAGGGCCTCCCGTGGGGAGTTAGGGCTTGGGATCGATCGCTTAGGTCGAGGGAAGAACAGCCATGGTGGCCATTGGGCATGGGGCAACTCAGCAAGGTGGAATTCCAAAGTTTGGCTCCTCCCGAGGTCTCGGCCAAGGTGTTTTCCGGTGACCCAGGCGGCTGGCCGGCAGGCATGGGTCACCCTCAGGTCCAGGTGGGTCAGGACTGGAGTTTTGTGCAGTCAATTGGCCATGGACATGTGTAAATGGGTTTGAATCAAAATGGAATGGGAAAGGGCTAGTTTTGGGGTCTAAATGGGTCAACCCTTGGTTTTGGGTTAGGTTCACCCTCCAAGGCCAATTTGGGCTGAAGGGAAAGTCACTTGGATCGGCTTGATTAGTGGGGTCAAGTCACAATCCAAGTACAATTAAGCTTAAGCAAGAGTTAGGGGAGACATGGGAGTGGCTAATCACTCTTAAGAGAATCATTAAAGGGTCCCCTCTTCTTGCCATTTTGGGTATGGTGAAGTGTCCAAGGTTTTCATGGCTCACATGTGGCTCATGCATGACTTCATGGCTTACCTTTGGCTTGGAAAAAGCTAAGTCAACTTTCATGAAAGAGGTTTTTAGGAATTTTGGTAATTTAGGAGTGATTTGATGGGATTTGGCACATGGCTTGATTTGGAACCATTTGATGATTGATTTAGGACTTAAGGGATGATGAGAAGGAATTGTCATGTGGGCTTTGGGCTTTTAGATTTCACTTTGGATGGGCTTTCAAGATGGTTTAGAGAGTGGGTTTTTAGATTTCAAAACAAATTTTAGGATGAAAATTTTGCAAAGGATTGGATCCAATAAGTTTTGAATTTAATTTAGGAATGTTTCATGAATGATTTGGAATCAATTTGAAGTAGTTTGGGCTTGAATTGGGTTGGATTTGGACTTCTTTGGTAAGTGGGCCAATGTAGGTCAAATTGGGCTAACTTGGGTCAATGTTGGGCTAGAGTTGAAATTGATGTAAAATTAATGTTGGGAAATGTTTATGGGAATGTTTCAAAGAGGTTTTGGCTTTGGTTGGGTTTTGATTTTGGGGTTTGATCTTATTTGGGTTAGGTTTGGGCTTAGGTTAAAATTGGGTCTTTTAGCTTTGGGTTTAATTTGAGTGGGGTTTGGGTCTAAATTTTTGGCAAATCATGTTATTTTTTTGTTTTTGGGGATGTTAGGGAAGGTTTAGAAAAGATTTGGGGTTAATTGGAGTTGAATTGGGTGAGTTTGAGCTAAGTTTGGGTCATGGGTCCAAATTGGGCTTTAAGGTCAAAAGTGAAATTGGATTCAAATGTCAATCAAATTGGGCTTGGATTTGGTCTAGATTGGTGTTGGGGATGTTGAATTGAAGTTTAGAATTGAATTGGACCAGAATTTGGGTCAATTGGGTAGGTTTGGTTTGACATTGGGTTCACTTTTGGGTTAAAATGGGTCAAATTGGGGATTTTGATAAAAGTGGGGTAAATTGACAAAATTGGCCCATGGTGTAGTTGAACAAAATGAAATTGGGAATATTTGGGATTTTTTGGAATTTGCTGGGAATTTTCAGAATTTTTTGGATTTTTTGGCTAAGAGGGGCATTTTGGGTATTTGGAGGGTATTGAGAGGTATTTTGGAATTTTTGGTATTTTTGGCTATGAATGATCAATTTGAGTAATGTGGGGATGTTTGGGATTGATTTTGAGGAATTTTGGGTGATTTGGAGATTTTGAAAAATTTGGGTAATTTCAAGGGCTTTGGGTAGGTTAGGCGGGTGTAGGGTCCCGGGGGTCAAAAATTGAAAATTTGCAACATTGAAGATGAGGTGAATGTAAGTGGAATGAAATCATTTTGGTTGAGCCATGAAGCCATATCAAGCCCACATGAGCCATGAAGGGACTCATTTGAGGCATCCACTATGTTGTTCCTAACCCTCTTAGCCAAGGGCTTAGGGGTTAAGGACCATCCATGTGAATCACCTTCATGAGTCAGGAGATCAAGTTGGGTATGGGTGTGGTTTTAGGATGTGTGTGAAAGTGTAGTGTATAAATGTAGTGTATGTGTAAATCAGCCCTTACCAGACCAGGCCATCCAGGGCAGTCCTAAGGCCAAAGAGTCCTATAGGAACTCATCCTTTAAACTTCCACATTTGATTTCAACCCTCTAGGTGATTAGGGGTCTACAGTCAAGTTTGTGGAGTTTGCAGGGAGTTAAGAAGTGGTTTGAAATTTCTAAAGGGTGGGTTCCACTCTAGTCCTCTAAGATTAGTCAAAGGAAAAGCCTAAGGCTAGATCCTAAGTACTAAAGAGAGAAGAGAAGACCTCATCAAAAATGAGGTCAACAAATAGACCCCCAATAGGTGTGGTGTGCTAACCAAGCACACCGCGCATATTGGCGTTGACCGAAAAGATCAACAAAACCAACACGGATGTCCAAGTGACAAACTTAGGACGAAGTAGAAGAATTTCCGTCAGGGAGTGTCAAGTGCATCTCCAAGACTTGAGATCCTCGAACTCTCGCCAGGGAAAGGAAAAGGAGGTGAACCCCAAATCACATGATCTGGGGGAATTTCGATTTAGATTTCATGTTGTTTTGGTTTAAGTTTTGATGTGTGAGTTTAGATTTCAATTTGGAGTTTTAATTTAGATTGAAGTTTTGTTAAAATTAATTCGAAGGGATTTGAACTTGAAATGAAAATTAGAATTTTGTGGTTTTAGATGTAACATCTTTAACCTCAAAAGAAAATTGAATTGATTAGGTTGAATCATTACAATGAGGAGAGATCTCAGAGCAATGCGGTATCGGATGTAAAATCCTTGACCTCAAAAGTTTGATTTTTTTGATGTATTTCATTGCAATAGGGAGAGAATCCTAAAGCAATGAAGTCTCGGATGTAAGATCCTCGACCCCAAGAATTTGATTTTGATGTATTTCATTGCGATAGGGAAAGAACCTAAAGCAATGCAGTCTCGGATGTAAAATCCTCAACCCCAAAAGTTTGATTTTGATGTATTTCATTGCACCCCAAAAGTTTGATTTTGATGTATTTCATTGCGATAGGGAAAGAATCCTAAGGCAATGCAGTCTCGGATTGTAAAATCCTCAACCCCAAAAGTTCGATTTTGATGTATTTCATTGCGTTAGGGAAAGAATCCTAAGGCAATGCAGTCTCGGATTGTAAAATCCTCAACCCCAAAAGTTCGATTTTGATGTATTTCATTGCGATAGGGAAAGAATCCTAATGCAATGCAGTCTCGGATGTAAAATCCTCAACCCCAAAAGTTTGAATTTTGATGTATTTCATTGCGATAGGAAAAGAACCTAAAGCAATGCAGTCTCAGATGTAAAATCCTCAACCCCAAAAGTTTGAATTTGATGTATTTCATTGCGTTAGGGAAAGAATCCTAAAGCAATGCAGTCTCGGATGTAAAATCCTCAACCCCAAAAGTTTGAATTTGATGTATTTCATTGCGATAGGGAAAGAATCCTAAGGCAATGCAGTCTCGGATGTAAAATCCTCAACCCCAAAAGTTTGAATTTTATGTATTTCATTTCGTTAGGGAAAGAATCCTAAGGCAATGCAGTCTCGGATGTAAAATCCTCAACCCCAAAAGTTTGAATTTGATGGAGGTTTGATTTGAAACTTGGAAAGATTGAATTTGACATTTGATTGAGATTTGATTTGAGATTTGGAAGATCGAATTTGAAATTTGATTGAGATTTGATTTAAGATTTGGAAAGATTGAATTTGAAATTTGATTGAGATTTGATTTGAGATTTGGAAGATCGAATTTGAAATTTGATTTAAAATTTGTGGTCATTTTGTTTGTCCTTTAACGATTCAAAAATATTTTTTTTCGTTCATTTAATGTTCATGTGAATTTGGTGTTCATCATTTTTTTTTATTTAGATTTTTTTTTTATTAGGAAAGTTTTCTTTTATTCCTCTTTTTTTTTCTTTTCTGTTCTTTGTTCGAAGTCCATTTAACTTTAATAGCGTTTCTCAGTCAACTTGCACAAAAGAGGTGAAGGCAAAAAATGTGACATGGTCACTTTCATTCCAATCATGTTGAAGATACATCATACAACTCGATCTGGAATACATCTCATACAATCCATATAGACTCAAAACGGACTATGTATGATCTTTGTCGATCCATCCAAAAAGGTATTTGTCAAAAATCCATGTCTGAATAAGTGAGGTACATGGTCAATAACATCACCTTCCAAGCCATCCTTGGCAAGGATGCCGTATGGATGTACGTTGGAGGTGTGATATTTTCCATGTAACTCGCGGCTTCAGTAAGACCGGAGGCTTTCTAGCTCCGGTCCGTGCCGGAAGTGGTAAGGTGTTTTCCTGTCGTCCATCCTTCGAAAGTAACCGAGATCCGCTTCACTCGGTACTCCCGGTATGCAATGTTTAGCGACATCCGCTCCGTTGCCCTTCGCATCATGACGGAACCTACCGGTAATGGTATCTTTATCGGCCCTCGGAACTCACTCGGGCCCGCTATCCGGAGGTCGGATCCGAACATGATATTACACTCGTTCGTAAAAGAAACCGTGCAAAAGGTCTGACAAAGTCGTGGTGATCTATGTGCGGGGGTATGCAGTCACCCTTCTTGTAAATGTTAATGATGCAACTGTTGGGTATGCAATCTGCTGGCAGTACCCTCCATGTTATCATTCTTTTTACCATCCTTTTGATGACTAATGACATTGGATCCACCTGGCCATGACGGAGTATTCCCGGTGGGTTTCCTTTCCTGTCTTCTGCGAAGTTGTAGCAGCATCCACACTGTATGGTAATTCTACCTTTCCCTGGCATCCATCTCCGGGGTTCTGAGTAAGTGTTTTCTCTTAGGCGACCTGCTCGACCCATTCTTTTCAAATCTTGAATGCAGTCTACAATTTTTTGTTGTTCGTGCTCCGAGAACACGTCTGTATGTAGCTCGAGGCCTTCTAGTATATTGATCCTCCTGCCTCTGATTCTCTCGAAGTATTCAAAAGTTTTCTTCTCGACATTCTGCATCCTTTCTAGCTCGTATTCGGAATAATTTGCAAATGGTGAGGCTCAGTGACGTATTGTGGGATATATGGCTCAATCCCTTCACGTTCTCCTCGCATACCTCGGCTCCTCGGGGATGGTGTCCGTCGGGACATCCTCCGGGGTTGCTTCTGCAACAAGGTTATGCATTACCGGTGGCTTTGTCTGGTGGCATTTTAGCCTTCTTTCTTCTGTTCTTCTTAAGATTTCCCTGGTCTCTTCTGTTATCCTCGGAGCTGGCCTCCTTTCTTCAGGTCCCTGGTGAACTAGTGTCCTTGAAGTGTATGTACTGGCAGTAACAACTGCCTCGTCGTGCTGGTCTGCTGCTAATTTAGTTAACATCTTGCGGATACGGCGATTTTTATTTCTTCGTTGAGTTCGTCGTGAGAGTAGCTCTTCGTACTTCCCGAATTTCCGCGGGCGCGGCGCCGACAAGCTCGCCCTCTGCCGTAGCGACTACGGATTTGATTCTCTTGTCTTCTTCGGTGTTTGTTTTTCTTTTCTTCGTCTTGGACCGGTGGCTTGGGCCACCCACTTTCATTACTCGTCCGGATCGGGCGGTTCCTCTCGGTCAACCGGGACCCAATCACTTTCCTTGTATTGCGAGCTCGTCGGTGTGAAGTCCGAGTCAATCTCGATTATCGCTCCATCTTTCACCCTCTTTTCATCGAGTGCAAGGCTTACGCCATTTCTAAAGTTCAGGACCAACCGCCCGTTCGACATTTCCCTTCGAAAAGACAAGGAAAAGGATCAGGGGCTGTACTAAGAACAAGAACATTAAGAAAATGTTTATTAAAGACAATTTTTTTTATTATTATTCCTTTTATATTTTTAAATTCAACAGGAATGAAGTGGGATAAGATTAGGAAAGAGATTTTGATTTGGAAAAGAAAACAAGGAAAACTTTATTATCATGATTTTATTTATTTTAGAACATTTTTATTATTTTTTTGGGTTCGGACCTAGTCATAAGTAACTAGTTCGCCCGTGCTTCTAGGGATGAAGAATTCATTCCTTCGAAACATCAGGTAGCGTAATACTTTTTCAAGTATCGTCCATTGATCGGAAGCATATGTCGTTCCCCTTGGCAGTTCACTAGCTGGTAGGAGCCTCCTGAGTAGATCGCCTCAACAACAAACGGTCCTTCCCAAGTGGGTTCAAATTTTCCTCCTATCTTGCGGTGTGCAAGGATAGGTCTCTTGAGAATGAGAACTAAGTCACCAACTTTGAAGGTTCTTGGGCGGACCGATCCGTCATGAGCTTGAACCATCTTAGCTTGGTATAATTCTAAATTCTCGTTGCGCTGCAAGTCTCTTCCCTTCCAGGCTTTCCAATTCTTCTAGTCGTAATTTGGCATTCTCTTCTGTCGTGATTTTGTTTGCAACCGCAATTCTGAGTGAAGGAAGCTGGACCTCTAAAGGTAACACTGCCTCGGACCCATACACCAAAGCGTAAGGTGTAGCTTGAGTAGGAGTTCTGAAGGTTGTCCGGTAGGCCCACAAGGCTTCTAACAACTTCTCGTGCCAATTTCTCTTATTGTCGTCCAAAGTTTTCTTTAAAATTTGAACGAGAGTTTTATTAAAAGCCTCGGCAAGGCCGTTTGCTCTTGGGTAGTAAATTTTTGAATACGCCGGTCGATTCCGTGTCCCCCGACAAAATTGTTGATTTGTGTGCTTCGAATGCCGACCCATTATCCGAGATGATCCTGCGCGGCACTCCGAAACGGTAGACAACTTGGTTCTCGAAAACCGTAGCACGTGGTGTGCTTTCACTTCCACGAGTGGAACTGCCTCTGCCCACTTTGAAAAGTAATCTGTAGCCGCAAGAATGAAGCGATGTCCTTTTGAAGATGATGGTTCTATTGGACCCACTATTTCTGTGCCCCAACATTCAAATGGCCACGACGCAATTGTCGGATGTAGCACATTTGGAGGTTGGTGTAGAACCACTCCGTGCACTTGGCATTGGTGACAGCTCTTGGCGATTTTCATGCGATCGGTCATCATCGAGGGCCGGTAGTACCCTAGTCTTTTAATTTTCATTTTCATCTTCGGACCCGATCGGTGAGCGCCACGGAGTCCTGAATGCACCTCTTTAACAATTTCACGAGCCTCGGACCCGCTTAGGCATCTTAGCCACATCTGATCAAAAGACCTTCTGTATAATGTATTGTTTATTAATGCGTAGGACAGAGTTCTTTTCTTGATCTGATGGGCTAACGACCTATCATCTGGTAGTTTTCCTGTTTGCAGGTAGTTCATTAATGGCTGTCGCCAATCTTCTATGTTTTCTCATCCATCGTTGCAACCGATTCTTCTTCTTTTCTCGATTTGTGTATTATGTCTATGTTGAGCTGTGACAGGATCTGACGTCCGTGAACTGACACCTCCACTGATTCATCTTGTAAGCAGACAAATTCTTTTGCGAGACGGGCTAACGCATCTGCTAAAGCGTTTTCTTTCCTGGGAATTTTGTAGATCGTCACATTCGGAATTTGTTCCAACAGTTTCATGGCATACTGGAAGTACTGCTTGAGTCTTGGCTTTAAAATTACGTCATCGTCCGGCGATCTGTTGAATGATTAACTGTGAATCCCTGTAGATGTTGATGTTTGTTATCCCCATTTGACTAGTTAATTCCAGTCCTGTTATGAGGGCTTCGTATTCTGCTTCATTATTTTTACTCGGCTCTGTCAAGTGGTAGGAGTATCTCAACATCCCCCGCTCCGGTGTTATAAAGATTAATCCGATCCCTGCCTTACCGGGCACTATCACTTGCAATTCTTCGTCTTTGTGTGCTGAAGATGCTCCATCGAAATATAATTCCCAACGTCGATCATCAGGGTCTTCTAAGCTCATTATTTGTTCGTCTGGCAAGTCGTCATTGAGAGGAGATCTCGCCGGCAAAGGGTGTCGTTGCGAGGAAGTCTGCTAGGATTTGTCCCTTTACGGCATGAAGAGGCACGAAAGTTATATCGAATTGCAATAATATCATTGACCATCTGGCAAGTCTGCCGGAAAGCGTTGGACGGGTCATCAAGTATTGCAATGGATTAAATTTCGAGATCAGGTTGACCTTATGAGAAAGCATGTAGTGCCTGAGCTTTTGAGCGGC
Source organism: Papilionanthe hookeriana x Papilionanthe teres (assembly GCA_022702705.1). Taxonomy (NCBI): domain Eukaryota; kingdom Viridiplantae; phylum Streptophyta; class Magnoliopsida; order Asparagales; family Orchidaceae; genus Papilionanthe; species Papilionanthe hookeriana x Papilionanthe teres. Next base: position 59,988,559 of record CM040439.1, on the reverse strand, counting down.
GAAGATCAGGGCCAAATAATGCTTTTCAATTGTGGGATACTTTATTTTCGTTGGAAGTAAACGACGGCTTAGATAGTAAAGAGCATTTTCTTTACCCTCATCATTGACCTGGGCTAACAGGGCTCCGAGAGAGTCGTCTAAGGCCACAGTATAAAGTATCAATGGTCTACCTGAGACTGGGGCTGCTAAGACAGGAGGTGTCATTAAATATTGTTTAATGTCCTCAAAGGCCTTCTGGCATTTCTCTTCCCAAATAAATTTGGCGTCCTTTTTAACTAAGGCCAAGAAAGGCTGACACCTACCTGACAAGTTTGAGATAAAGCGTCGAAGATATGCCAACTTCCCTTGAAAAGATCGTAGTTGTTTTAAGGTTTTGGGAGGCGGCATTTCTAAGATGGCTTTTATCTTTTCAGGATCGATTTCAATTCCACGATGTCGGACAACGAATCCTAAGAATTTCCCGGAGGTGACGCCGAAGGCGCATTTTAAGGGATTCATCTTAAGGTTAAATTGTCTTAATCGTTCGAAAACAATTCTCAAATCATATAGGTGGTTGTCCTTTACTTTGCTTTTGATGACCACATCATCCACGTAGCATTTGACTTGATTGTGGATGAGATCATCAAAAAGTCTTGTCATTGCTCTCTGGTAGGTTGCTCCTGCGTTCTTCAGTCCGAATGGCATCACTGTGTAGCAATATACTCCAATCGGCGTTCTAAATGCTGTAAGTTTTTCATCTTCCGGAGCCGTTTTTATCTGGTTGTATCCTGAAGATCCATCCATGAATGAGAATATTTCATGTGTCGAAGCGATGTCGATCATTAATTCGGGATCGGTAGAGGAATTCATCTTTCGGACATGCCTTGTTTAAATCTCCGAAATCCACACAAATTCGATCCGACCATTCTTCTTCTCGATCGGTACCACATTGGCTAACCAAGTCGGGTATTATTCTTCACGGACAAATTTAGTGTCTATTAGCTTTTTAACTTCAGCTATGACTTGTTGTTCGATTTCTAGACGCATTCTTCTGGGACCTTGTCTGACTGGGACAGAAGCAGGATCCACTCCTAGCTTATGGACTGCGACCTCTGGAGCTAATCCTGGCATCTCATCGTAGCTCCAAGCAAAACAATCTTTAAATTCCATTAATAACTTGATTATTTTTTCGGAGTCTTCTTTATTGAGTAAGGAGCTAATAAAGGTAGGTCTAGACTCTTCGCTAGTACCTAAGTTAACTTCCGTTAACTCATCTATTGTATATTTGATCTCTTCTTCAAACTCTGGTGGAGCGTCTCCAATTTATAAATCTTCAAACTCTTCTGTAGTTTCCATGCAGTTTTCATTAGACTCGCAAGTGACAACCAAGCAAAATTCAGTATCGTCAACTGATCCTACTGTGCCGAATCCGAGACCATGCCTTGAATTGGGTGGACGACCGGAGTTATTCCATAAATTTTCAAAATGTTGTGATTGACCTTTTGTCCATTGTCGAGGTAAGAAACCACGCTGAATTAAATTTTGAACACGGGGAGAGTACCACTCAAAAGGTAATTCCATTAATTTCGATGAAGTAGCATCTTCAAATTGTACATTGTTTTCAATTTTGGAGGAAGGAGCACCATGGTAGAACTTGATGGGCTTTGTACTGCCGCTACGTACCTCTTTGACCACCAAACCCTCGATCTTATTAGAATGGATCGGGGTCAGGGTCATAGTATGTACATAGTGGTTAATCTTCTCGTACATCGATTTATATTCCTCGTTCTTTTCATCTTCGAGAGAGATCCTGAATTGCGGCTTCTTCCGACTTATTGTCGTTGCTTCTTGCTTGATTTCTTTTTCTTCTTCAGAACTATCTTCCCATTCAACATTGATGGCTGGTTTCCTCTGTCCAATCGTCCTAACGTCTCTGCCACGACCTCGTCCCCGGCCTCGACCTCGGATGCGAGTTGTGGAGAAACCTTCACCATCTCGCCGTAAGGGAGTGGTGAGTGACTGTTGGACTAGAACTTCAGGTTCTTCATCGTCCCAAATTTCCTTTGCTTCATTTGTTATGGTATCTCTGGAGAAGATTGTTTTCTTCGGGGGTGCGTAATAAGCGGCATCTTCATGGATTCCAATTTCATGTACGGAGAATGGTTGTAAGTCACCTTTGATGCACTGTTCCCCTCCATCGTAGTATTTGATGCACTGATGTAGAGATGATGGTACCATCCTGTTTTCATGTATCCATGGTCGGCCTAGTAGAGCGTTAAATGACGTTTCTGAATCAATTATGTGAAATTTCACGGTTGTCTTTGCCAAGTCACCGGTCTTCATTAGCAGTGTTATCGATCCGAGGGCTCTTTCTCCTTTACGGTTGAATCCTCTTAATAACATTTTGTACTGCTTCGAGCTCGCGAGCATCAATTTCCAAGTATGCTAGCGTTCGGAGATTCATTATATTGATTGATGCTCCTGGATCCACCAATACTCTGGAGAGTGTAAACTTTCCAATTGTAATTGAAATGTACAACGGTCGGTTGTGGTCTGTTGTCCCAAGTAGTAGATCATTGTCCGTGAAGGTGACACCTCGCTGTTCCTTTAACGAACAAACCTCATCTAAGGAATCTCCGGCCATTTGAGCTAAGCAAATTTTTGGATCAAGTAAGGCCTTGATCAGATTTTCTCTCATCTCCTTTGATAAAATGAGAGCGTCGTAGATGCTCAGTTTGGCTGGTAGTTTCCTAAGATGGGCTAGCACGTTGTAGTCCACTTTATTTTCATATGTCTCGTTTTCTTCCCGAATGGGTATTTCTTCTGACGGGGTTGGTTCTTCCTGAACAACCAACTGCCTTCCTTTGTCCTTTGGACCCATTCTCGGAGGTAGAACTCTTCCACTTCTTAAGTTGACTTCTGTAATTTCTTCTGAATCCAGTATTGAGTTTGCTGATGTGCCCTTCTGAATCGGAATGACAGGTTCTTCTTGATTAGCTTCGGAGTCTGAAGGCTCTAACTCTATTGTGACTGGAGCTCCTCGAAACTCACAAATAGATTCGTTGCTTGTTGAACTCTCGTAGCCTCCTTGGTGGATGTCTTCTTTGTCATTGTGATCGTCGAGATTGTGTATGATTTGAGAATTGTCATTTGTATCGGAATCGATGTCCGGATTGTCGCTAGTTACGTAATCGTTAGAAACGATCAAAACGTAGCCAACGCCATAACCCTTATCATTATAAGATCCCACCGGGGTGAGCGAGATAATCATACGTAGTCAAAGGTTCGAGGATTTCTCCCCGAATCGGAAACAACTATCCTAGGATAAGCAGCCCCTAGTCTAGCCGTAGAAGCCTCAGTCTTCTCTTCTTCGTCGATTTTCTTCTTTTCTTCAGTCGTCTCTTGTTGAGGTGGTTCTTCTATCGCAAGTGATAGTGTCGACTTGATAGGTTTCGAACTCTGAATTGAGGCTTACACTGAAGCGGTTTGGATGTGATCCAAAATCTTCTTCGAAGACTTTGTCCAAGCGGTAGTCCATCCATCATCAATCGTATAGGGTTCTATTGGAACAATGAGATCCGTCAAGATAACATTGACGGAACCTCCTTTCTGGGGTTCCTTCATGTACTCCTTTGGGATCGTTATATTCCCTTTCCGAAGATTGTCGTTGAGCCAACTCTTGAAGGTAATACAATCTTCTATCTTATGCCCAAGCATCCAGTGGTAAGGGAAAAAGTTGGGATCACCTTTCTTGTTGACTTCTTCCGGTCTCTTAGGTTCGGTAGTTGGAAATCCGGAGTCTTCATCAACTCGCGGAACATTTTCGGCATCTGCCTCATTCTTGAACGGATACTCCACCGCTCGTAAGCTCCCTTAACGTACGTTGCGGACGAGGCGGTTGTTCATACTTGTTGAGATGACTGATAGCTAGGTCGGGGTTGCTCGGTAATTCGTTGAGGTTCGTTGCGGCCGTTCGACGATATTTGTATCGGTTGCTTGCCTTTGTCGACCGCTGCAACGATCCCGGACTTCTTTTCAAAAGTTTTCACGGGCTTCTGTTTGTCTGTTTTGTCGGTGAAACTTAATTGCTTCGCCTCCTCTTGCAGGCTTCCGGCCTTGCTTAACAACTTCTCGAAAGTCTTAATAGTAAATCCCTTGAGGAGAAGTGCTATCGGGCCGTGAATGCTCTTTAGTAAAATGCCGACTGCATGCTGTTCTTGTAGCTGCGGCTCACACTTCATACTTAGGTTCCTCCATTGAAGTATGTAGTCCACCAATGTTTCGTTCGGTTTCTGCTTCTCTACCACTAAATCACCTATAGTGATGTGGTGCTGAGCTCCGGCAAATCGCTTGATGAAGAGGTTTTCTAGTTCTGAAAATGTCTTAACCGAACCATTTGGTAATTCCGCATACCAATCAAAGGCGATCCCTGACAGGCTGCTGACAAATTGTCTAAAGAGTAATGCATCACTTCCGCCGGCGTTGCAACAACTGGCACGAAAATGTGCAACATGCTGCCGAGGGTTTCCGGTTCCATCAAAGGTCTTGAACAGAGGTGGTACAAAGCCTTTCGGATATTGGACAACATCGAATTCTTCGGGGTAAGGTCTACCCGTCTGAATGGATTTCCCACTCTTTGATTGTGCCAAGGCTTCTCGCACCTGTTGTTCCACCAAGCTCTTCATATCCTTTTCTGGAATCATGCTTTGTGTTGCATCCTTCTTTAATTGATCATCCCCGTTGACGGATGTAATCTCCTTTCCTCCGTCTACAATGTGAATGACTTCTGGGGGTGTTTCTCTTTGGGGTTGAACTTGACTCTGGAGAGTGGCTAGGGCTACAGCCATTTCTTCCATCCTTTTTGCCATTTGGGCGATCGTATCATCTTTCTCTTGAAGTTGCCTCCTCATTATTTCCGGTTCCTCGCTTTCTGCGGCTGCAGGGGCACCTTGTGTAGCTGACGAAGCTCGTGTTTCAACCATGTTAATTTCTGCATACTCATCATTCATGAATTCTGACGAGTCAATTTCATCTCCGAATTTCTCTTCTCTCTCCCTTGCTAATCGTCGAATATCAGTCCTTAACTTTTCCATAGCATCTTCTAGTGGTCTTTTCTGTACATCCTTGCAGTTGTCATGTGATAACTGTCGGGTTTCCTTCTCATGAGTCTCCTTTACTACGGTAGCACTTTCTTCGGATTCAAGTCTCTCGACGAGACTTTCCTTCTCGAGTCGTTGTTTCAATCTTAATTGTCCAGAGTAGTGGGACGCCATACCATCCTTCTAGCGACGAAGGTTTAGGACCGGATGGTCCGTCGACCAAATGCTGGAAGGTGGTATTCTCCCTAATCTATAGTCCTGAAACAACAACGAGCGGACTAGCTTTCATCCTCTTATTTGGCTTTTCTGCAACGATAGCAGGTTCTACTCGCGGCCCAAGACGGGATTTGACTGGCACCCGCCCTATCCTTCTTAAAATTTCTGATACAGGGCACCTTTCCTTTTTTGCTAACTTCTCTATCAAAGTTTGCAGTCGAGCAAATGACGTAGTTCTGGCCCTTTTCTTACGGCTATCGTTGTAATATACGGGCTGAGGCAATGCGGCAGCAATCTTGCGAACATTTTCCTCATCCTCTGCGGCGGAAAGGGGATGGAATCTACTTCCTTCCAATAGGGGTGTATATTCAGGCAATGGTATGTATTCAGGTAGTGGTGTGTACTCAGGGATTTCTTCTAGAAAGCGACTTCGACGGCTACGGCGCTTCCTGGCAATCTTCCTACCTCTGTTTCTTCTCTGAGTCCGTGTTAGGGGGGGGGAACCCTTAAGCTGGACCCAATTTCGAAAACAGAAGGTCTTGCACGGAAATCTGTACCCTCCATGGTAACATGCTCGTTACAAATTTGAACTTCCTTCCCCTTCGGCTTGGCGGAAGCGGGGTAGGTGCAGAGACGACTAGACCAGTGGGGGTAGAGATAACAGTCCTCCTTTGGACAGTAGTATTCCTCTCAGCTGGAACCCTTTGCAGGGGAGGAAACTCTTGAGTTGACTTAAGGTTGAACTCGATCAAAGGTCTCTCAGTTTCAGACACTTTGTTTGTCAGCGTGAAGAGGGTAACGTCAGCGATCTTGACATTTGTGTTCTCGAATCCTTGTCCAAATCGGATGATCCCATTGTCGGGCAGCTCATCCTTGTAAACAGCGAAGTCTAGTCCATTGGTGAAGGAGAAAATCAGCTTTGGGGCTTCCATTTCTGCAAGGTAGATTCTGATTGTCAGTCCCAAGTTATGCTTCTTCTCATCAGGACGAAAAGAAAGGAATCGAAAAGAGTCCGAGCACATTCTTGTTCATGTATATTTGTTAAAAGAGTCATTTATTAGAGGGTTTGTTTATTTAGAATGGAATGTTCAAAGGTGTAGGGAAGGTAATGAATCTGATTCAGAGTTGGAAAGGAAAAGAAAGTCTTATGCAAAACTTCTCGACTCGAAGGATCACTCCTAAACTAACACCTATCGGGGGTCCACCCCACCTTAGAAATGAGGTAAAAGGATCTCGGAACCTCTCTCGTTTAGGGGTGTCTAAACGAGTGGCTCCTAAATCCGAGAGAATGTTGGCTATACTCGTTCAAGGAAGAAATGATCATAGTATTCCAACGGAAAGAAGGGTAGTTTGATCCACTAGGGACATGGATACACTACCGATTTTTGAAAGCAGAACTATCTGATTAAAAATGGAGAGAGGAATTTTCCCCAGCGGAGTCGCCAGAAATTGTTGGAATATTTTAGGGTTAAATGTTGTATTTTGAAAAGGGGTCGCCTAACAGAAATTGTCGGCGAATTTTTAATTTAATTTAAATAAATAATTTGAAAAATAGTATTTGATTTTGAAAAATAATTTTTTAAATTTGAAGATTTTAAGATATGAAATCAAACTGATCTCACATCCCGAATAGTTTATATAAACGAGCACCGCACCACAAACCGTGTATCTATCCCGAAGAATAGACACCTTTGCTTGATGATGGGGCTCGATTAAATAAACTAGGAGATTTGTGACATCCGTTTGGTCCGCGAACCAATTTTATAAGCCGACAAATTCCCTCGTTTAATATGAAAACATTAAACAGGGTTTATATTACCTGGGTTCTTAAAATTCCCTATAAGGGTAAGCCCCTATAGTTAATTACATCTTAAGTGACGGGAATCACCTAAGAAAACTCTCGATAATAATCAGTAGTTCTGCTCTCAAGAATTTCAAAGTTTAAGTTTTCAAGGGATTGAATTTTGGAATTTCAATAGGGAATGGATCAAATTTAGAACATTTTATTTTGGGAATTCAAAGGAAGAAAGGTAGGAGAAATCACGGATTCGAAGCGAACCTCGGTAATTTCCCGACTATCCTACTGTTTGGCTTCGAACTTAGGAAGGTCCTAATATTTATTTAATGTTTTGATCTTGCCAATTTTAATTAATTAGGACTTATATTCGTATGATAAAATCATACAAATAGCCTCGAAGATGTGAGGGTTTATGTCGTATCGGACGACTACCTCGGAGTCTTAAGACCGGTTAGGGCTTAATTTACATGATACGATCATGCAAATGCCTAACGAAGAGTTGAGGATTTATGTTGCACTAGGCAAACTACCTCGAAGTCCTATGGCTTGGTTGTTTAATTCTAAGAAAGTTTGCTGCAGTAGACCTAGGTTTTGCTGATGACGATGGCCGTGCTGCCCACCATGCTCCGAGCTCCTTGTTGTTGCAGAGGTTTAGTTTTAGAAATCATAAATCAGGAGATGAGAGAAGTATTCTGGTTTAGAGAAAGTCTTAATTTCCAAGTTTTTTTTATGTTTTAATTAAAACAAATCTTAAAGTTGATTATAACAACACCGGTTAAGATCCCACGGTTCCATCCTTCCGGCATCGTTATTTTTATCGGATTCACTTAGTCCAGATGAATTGCTAAACTCAACTGAATGAGTTCCACACTTTCATTTAGACCGTGGGAAATCCCGTTAGCAACACGTAGGTTACATCATCTGAGGTATTCCCGATCATCCAACAATACGTTTTAATTTAGTTGTAGTTGTAGTTTTGTGGTTTTGTTTGTGATTAAATTTTGAGTTGTTTTATATTTTGAAATGTTGTGGCGGTGAATTTTATCTTGCAATGACTTTTACTTTAGTTTTGGTTTCGGTTTTAGGAATCTATCCTAAAGGTGTGAGTTTTCATGCAACGGTTGTTTATCATGCAAGAAAAGTAAGTGCGATGCGATTAAATAAATTGCAATAAGGTAAATTGCAATAAAATAAAAGCGTACCTGGAGGGTCTTCCCGTCATCCCAAGCTGCACTTAAAACACAATTAGAATATTTAAGCATTTAAAGCAGATTCCCAAGTAAAGCTAAGGGAAGGGTTATGGTTTTCTACCAAGTTCCTAATCCTATAGCTAGTCATCTCTTATGACGTCTAGGTTCTTGTATTTTGGTTTGAGGACGATTTTCTTCATCAAAGAACAATTAAGTTCAATTGTTCTTATAAATATCCTATCAGATTGAGGAAGTGCTTAAGACGAGTCTTAAACATCTTTTCAATATTTCTAGGATTATTTTAAGTCCAAGAGAATTTAATTATACAAATGAATTAATCGTCCGGGAGTTCAAGTTTGTTATCTTGCTCAGAGAACTAAAACATTTGAATATCTTATGAATGAAGTAACACTTCACTTAATACCCCATTTAGGAGTTATGACAACAAGAGCTTTCGAGGGCAAATGGATGTTCAGATGATTTATGATTTAACTTAATTTCAATTAATGGGCTTAAGTTTGGAATAGTGTTCGAGTTGTTTTAGATTTATTTTTGAATTCTTTATGTCTTAGGTGATGTTATATTTAATTCAATTTAATTTAACTTAGTTCAATTTAATTTAATTTAATTTAATTTAATTTAATGTGGTTTAATTTAATTTAATTTAATTTAAGTTAATTTAATATAATATGATTTAATTTAATTTAATTTAATTTAATATGTTTTAATTTAATTTAATTTAATTTAATTTAATTTAAATTAAATTTTAATTTAATTTTATTTTTAGATTTAATTTAATATTTTATTTTAAAAGGGTTTAATTTAAATAATTTAATTTTAATTCAATTTAATGATTAAGTCTTTTAGCATTTTAAATCTTAAGTTTGAATTATCATTTTAATTAGTAATTAAATATTATTGAGATGATTAATTTAGGGATTCTTAAATTAAAGAACAAATTTCTTCCTAATAACATCCCTATTTTAATAATTCCAATTTTATTATTCTTCCAAATTTAATTAATTATTTTATTAAGGTTTATTTTAATTATTTTTAAATTGTTTAGTAGGTTTCTACCCTTCAATTATTTAAATTTCAATCATCCAAGTCAGATTAGGATCAATTATTTTACTCTTTAATTTTATTAAACCTAAAGTTTTAATTAAGGGTTAAAATTTTAATTACCATTTTGCCCTTCAAGCTTAATAATTTCATAACTCACTAAATTGAGCTTAAATGAACTTAAAATTTTTATGTGACTTCACTCATATGTCAATAAAGACATGAGAGGAGAAAATGTGATTTTTCTGTATTTAATTTATTTATGTAATTATTTTTGGTGGAAAATAGGGATTTCCAAGGAAAATTCAATAACATGACCAAGGGAAGGTTTCTGTCCTTAAGAAAATTATGGGACATTCCTAATAACCAGAGGACCACTTGGACCAATTTTGGTGATTTTTTGAATTATATTATTTTTATTATAATTATTTTGAGTTTTGGAGTATTAATTAATTTAAAAATAAAATAAAGTTTGAAAAATGAATTTTATATTTCTAAAAAATCTCTCTGATATCAAGGAAATCAGAGAATCAATTTTTATAATTTTCTGATTTTTCTTTGATTTATTATAATTGTTTTAGTGGAAATGCTAGAAAATACATTTTTTTATTTTAAAATTACCCTAGGGCTTTAAAATTTAATAACTCATCATAGGGACTTAAGAAAAATATGGGGTTTGTTCCTAAGTGATTAAAATTCAAAATGTGACATTTTGGTGAATTTTATTATTTTTGTGATTTTTATTATTTTTTAATTATTAAAATATTAAAATAATACAAAAAATCAACTTTTTTAGAAAATTGAAATTTTAATTTTTTTAAATTCCGCTAATATCAGAGAGGCTCCAAAACCAATTTGGTGAATTTTTGAAAAGTATTTTGAAAGTTATGAATTTTTAAAGTTTAAATTGGCTAAATGGCTTAATCAACCCATTTAGTAGGGCTAACCAAGTCCAATTGACTTCAAATTTTTATGGTGGGTTCCTCTGATCCTAAAGGTGAGTGGAGAATTAATTCCAAGTCAATTTGGTGTATGATTAGCTCTAATTAATTAAAGACCTATTTTGGGTGTTTAAGCCAATTAGGGTTATTCCAAGTGAATTAATTCAAAACCTATTTTTGCTAAGGTCCTCTGATCATAAGAAACATCACCAAATTTTCCTAGAATTTATTTCACAACATGCTAATTATTGGATTTAAAATACTCAAAACAGTAACATGAATTTGAAAAATCAATAACTTCTCATAGGGATGGCCTCTGACTTTGGAAAATTCAGGGAATGTTCCCAAATTCAGAGGCTTCAAAAGCCCTATGGTCTCATGCCATGGTGAATTTCCTATATGCATGGAGAATTAAAACAATGCAGAGGGTAAATAAATCATTAAAAATAAAATACTTGATGAAATTAAATGATTTCTTTTCCACATTATTCTCCTCTGTTCACTGAGCAAGAGAGTATTTTTATTTTATTTTTCTGATTTTTCTACACAAAGTTATGCATTTTTGAAGTTTAGGGAATTAAATAAACAGAAAAATATCCTAATTTTCTATTTAAAACGGCGGCGCTGACTCATCCTAGGCAGCTCCGAAGCGTCGCGTGGCACTTTCTGATTCGACGCCACCATCCGACTCAATGCTCCAGGGGCCCGCTGTATCGTTCTGTCTCCTCATCCGGCGCGATCCTGGCCGTCCGTCCGCGCGTGTATTAAATGAACGGCATCCGTTCATCGTCCCCAAGCCTCCTAACCCGAGAACCGTCCACACTAAATCCCTAATATCTCACTTAATACTTAACGGATTTTTGTGTTCTTGTGCTCTATGGATTCGTCTTGAAGAGACGAATACATCTATACGGTGATCATGCATTGAAATTAAGGCATTTGAAATGGAGAATCTCCAGAAGCTCTGGATAAAGAGTTAGCTCATACCTTTGCTCGGAGAAGTGTGGCTTCGATCCGAGGGTTGTGTCACCTTCGATTGGATCCCAGCAAGCTCCGGATGAAGTCTCTGGTGCAGTGAATTGCCTAGGTATGATTTCGACCAAGCTCGATCACAAAGCTTGGAGTACGGGAACAGATGGGTGGCCTGGAGAGGGGGCTTTCTTCGGTGGACTTCTTCCCTTGGTGCGAGTGGAGGTGTAGGACCAATCAATTTGAGGATTGATCCATTGTGGAGAAGTGTCCTGGTTTTGGGTGGAATTTTGGTCGAGAAATTGGGCTCGTTGGTGGGGATTAGGGCAAATTGGCACCTGGGGATCAACTGCTCTAAGTATGGAGAGTGATCTGGAGAAATTTTGGCAGAGTTTCAGTAAGGTCTGGTTCAACACCTCTCATGGCCGAGAGGAGGTGATGTTTAAATAGGAGAGGGTGGAGGGCCTCCTAGGGGGAGTTAGGGCTTGGGATCAGCTGCTTAGGTCAAGGGAAGAATAGCCATGGTGGCCATTGGGCATGGGGCAACTCAGCAAGGTGGAATTCCAATGTTTGGCTCCTCCCAAGGTCTCGGCCATGGTGTTTTCCGGCGACCCGGGCAGTGGCCGGCGAGGCATGGGTCACCCTCGGAGTCCGAGTGGGTCAGGGCTGGAGGTTTGTGCAGTCAATTGGCCATGGACATGTGTAAAGGGGTTTGAATCAAAATGGAATGGGAAAGGGCTAGTTTTGGGGTCTAAATGGGTCAACCCTTGGTTTTGGGTTAGGTTCACCCTCCAAGGCCAATTTGGGCTGAAGGGAAAGTCACTTGGATCGGCTTGATTAGTGGGGTCAAGTCACAATCCAAGTACAATTAAGCTTAAGCAAGAGTTAGGGGAGACATGGGAGTGGTTAATCACTCTTAAGAGAATCATTAAACGGTCCCCTCTTCTTGCCATTTTGGGTATGGTGAAGTGTCCAAGGTTTTCATGGCTCACATGTGGCTCATGCATGACTTCATGGCTTACCTTTGGCTTGGAAAAAGCTAAGTCAACTTTCATGAAAGAGGTTTTTAGGAATTTTGGTAATTTAGGAGTGATTTGATGGGATTTGGCACATGGCTTGATTTGGAACCATTTGATGATTGATTTAGGACTTAAGGGATGATGAGAAGGAATTGTCATGTGAGCTTTGGGCTTTTAGATTTCACTTTGGATGGGCTTTCAAGATGGTTTAGAGAGTGGGCTTTTAGATTTCAAAACAAATTTTAGGATGAAAATTTTGCAAAGGATTGGATCCAATAAGTGTTGAATTTAATTTAGGAATGTTTCATGAATGATTTGGAATCAATTTGAAGTAGTTTGGGCTTGCATTGGGTTGGATTTGGACTTCTTTGGTAAGTGGGCCAATGTAGGTCAAATTGGGCTAACTTGGGTCAATGTTGGGCTAGAGTTGAAATTAATGTAAAATTAATGTTGGGAAATGTTTATGGGAATGTTTCAAAGAGGTTTTGGCTTTGGTTGGGTTTTGATTTTGGGGTTTGAGCTTATTTGGGTTAGGTTTGGGCTTAGGTTAAAATTGGGTCTTTTAGCTTTGGGTTTAATTTGAGTGGGGTTTGGGTCTAAATTTTGGGCAAATCATGTTAGTTTTTTGTTTGTGGGGGATGTTAGGGAAGGTTTAGAAAAGATTTGGGGTTAATTGGAGTTGAATTGGGTGAGATTGAGCTAAGTTTGGGCATGGGTCCAAATTGGGCTTTAAGGTCAAAAGTGAAATTGGATTCAAATGTCAATCAAATTGGACTTGGATTTGGTCTAGATTGGTGTTGGGGATGTTGAATTGAAGTTTAGAATTGAATTGGACCAGAATTTGGGTCAATTGGGTAGGTTTGGTTTGACATTGGGTTCACTTTTGGGTTAAAATGGGTCAAATTGGGGATTTGATAAAAGTGGGGTAAATTGACAAAGTTGGCCCATGGTGTAGTTGAACAAAATGAAATTGGGAGTATTTGGGATTTTTTGGAATTTTCTGGGAATTTTCAGAATTTTTTGAATTTTTTGGCTAAGAGGGGCATTTTGGGTATTTGGAGGGTATTGAGAGGTATTTTGGAATTTTTGGTATTTTTGGCTATGAATGATCAATTTGAGTAATGTGGGGATGTTTGGGATTGATTTTGAGGAATTTTGGGTGATTTGGAGATTTTGAAAATTTTGGGTAATTTCAAGGGCTTTGGGTAGGTTAGGCGGGTGTAGGGTCCCGGGGGTCAAAAATTGAATTTGCAAAATTGAAGATGAGGTGAATGTAAGTGGAATGAAATCATTTTGGTTGAGCCATGAAGCCATATCAAGCCCACATGAGCCATGAAGGGACTCATTTGAGGCATCCACTATGTTGTTCCGAACCCTCTTAGCCAAGGGCTTAGGGGTTAAGGACCATCCATGTGAATCACCTTCATGAGTCAGGAGATCAAGTTGGGTATGGGTGTGGTTTTAGGATGTGTGTGAAAGTGTAGTGTATAAATGTAGTGTATGTGTAAATCGGCCCTTACCGGACCGAGGCCATCCGAGGCGGTCCTAAGGCCAAAGAGTCCTATAGGAACTCATCCTTTAAACTTCCACATTTGATTTCAACCCTCTAGGTGATTAGGGGTCTACGATGAAGTTTGTGGAGTTTGCAGGGAGTTAAGAAGTGGTTTGAAATTTCTAAAGGGTGGGTTCCACTTCTAGTCCTCTAAGATTAGTCAAAGGAAAAGCCTAAGGCTAGATCCTAAGTACTAAAGAGAGAAGAGAAGACCTCATAAAAAATGAGGTCAACACTCGCATCCGAGGTCGAGGCCGGGGACGAGGTCGTGGAAGAGACACTGGGACAGTTGGACAGAAAAAGCCGGTGATCAACGTTGATTGGGAGAACAGCTCTGAGGAAGAAGAGGAAATCAAGAAAGAAGCAGCTACGATAAACCAGAAGAAACCACAATTCAAGATTTCTCTCGAAGATGAGAAGAACGAAGAATACAAATCGATGTATGAGAAGATTAACCACTATGTACACACTATAAACCTGACCCCGATCCAGTCTATAAGATCGAGGGTATGGTGGTCAAAGAAGTACATAGCAGCGGTGCAAAGCCAATCAAATTTTACCATGGCACTTCTTCTTCCAATACTGAAAACGATGTACAATTTGAAGATGTCACTTCTTCCGAATTAATGGAATTACCTTTTGAGTGGTACTCTCCCTGTGTTCAAAATTTAATTCAGCGTGGTGTCTTACCTCGACAATGGACAAAAGGCCGATCACAACACTTCAAAAATTATGGAATAATGCCGGTCGGCCTCCCAAATCAAAACATGGTCTCGGATTCGGCACAGTAGGTTCAGTTGACGATACGGAATTTTGTTTGGTTGTCACTTACGAACCTAATGAAGACTGCTTGGAAACTACAGAAGAGCTTGAAGATCTGTAAATTGGAGACGCTCCACCAGAGTTCGAAGAAGAAATCAAATCTACAATATATGAGTTAATGGAAGTTAACTTAGGTACTAGCGAAAAGCCTAGACCAACCTTTGTTAGCTCCTTACTCAATAAAGAAGATTCCGAGGAAATGATCAAGCTATTAATGGAATTCAAGGACTTTTTTGCTTGGAGTTACGACGAAATGCCAGGATTAGCTCCAGAAGTCGCAGTTCACAGGCTAGGAGTGGATCTTACTTCCGTTCCAGTCAGACAAGCTCCCAGAAGAATGCGTTTGGAAATTGAACAACAAGTAATAGCTGAAGTTCAGAAACTAATCGACGCTAAATTTGTCCGTGAAGAACAATACCCTACTTGGTTAGCCAATGTGGTACCAGTCAGGAAGAAGAATGGTCAAATCAGAATCTGCATGGATTTCAGAGACTTGAACAAAGCATGTCCGAAGGATGAATTTCCACTACCAATTCCAGAGTTAATGATTGACATCGCTTCGACACATGAAATATTCTCTTTCATGGATGGATCTTCAGGATACAACCAGATAAAGATGGCACCAGAAGACGAAAAGCTCACGGCATTCAGAACACCAATCGGAGTGTATTGCTACACAGTAATGCCATTCGGACTAAAGAATGCAGGAGCAACATACCAAACATCAATGACAAAGATTTTTGATGATCTCACTCACATCCAAGTCGAGTGCTACGTGGACGATGTGGTCATCAAAAGAAAACTGAAGGAAGATCACCTGTATGATTTGAGAATTGTTTTCGAGCGACTAAAGCAATACAACCTTAAAATGCGCCTTCGGCGTTAACTCCAGGAAATTCCTAGGATTTGTTGTCCGACATCGCGGGATTGAAGTTGATCCGGAAAAGATTAATGCTATCTTAGAGATGCCGCCTCCCAAAACCTTAAAACAGCTACGATCCTTTCAAGGGAAGCTGGCATATCTTCGACGCTTTATCTCGAACTTGTCAGGTAGGTGTCAGCCCTTCTTGGCATTAGTTAAAAAGGACGCCAAATTCGTTTGGGAAGAGAAATGCCAACGGGCCTTCGAGGACATTAAGCAATACTTAATGACACCTCCTATCTTAGCAGCCCCAGTCTCAGGTAGACCGTTGATACTTTATACCGTGGCTCTAGACGACTCCCTTGGAGCCCTGCTAGCCCAGGTCAATGATGAGGGAAAAGAAAATGCTCTCTACTACTTAAGCCGTCGTTTGATTCCGATGGAAGTAAAGTATCCTCCAATCGAGAAGCATTGTTTGGCCCTGATCTTCGCCGCACAGAAACTCAGGCATTACATGCTCTCTCATAAGGTCAACCTTATCTCAAAAGTTAATCCGTTGCAATATTTGATGACCCGTCCAACACTTTCTGGCAGAGTTGCCAGGTGGTCGATGATACTATTGAAATTCGACATAACTTTCGTTCCTCTTCGTGCCGTAAAGGGACAAGTTCTAGCTGATTTCCTTGCAGCACACCCTTTACCGGCAGATTCGCCTCTCGATGACGATTTGCCTGACGAACAGATAATGAGCCTAGAAGACACTGATGATCGACGTTGGGAACTATACTTCGACGGAGCGTCCTCAGCACGTAAAGACAAAGAATTGCAAACGATAGTGCCCGGTAAGGCAGGAATCGAACTAATCTTTATAACACCGGAGCGGGGGATGTTAAGATACTCCTACCACTTAACAGAGCCGTGCACAAACAACGAGGAAGAATACGAAGCCCTCATAATAGGACTAGAACTGACCATTCAAATGGGAATAACGGGTATCAACATCTACGGAGATTCTCAGTTGATCATTCAACAGATCGCCGGACAATACAGAATTTTAAAGCCAAGACTCGAGCAATACGTTCAGTATGCCATGAAACTGTTAGAATAGATTCCGAATGTAACAATCTACAAGATCCCCAGAAGAGAAAATGCTCTTGCGGATGCGCTAGCTCGCCTTGCAAAAGAATTTACCTGCTTACAAGATGAGTTAGTTAAAGTGTTAGTTCAAGGACGACAGGTCCTATCATAGCTCGACATGGATATGATACAGCAATCAAAAAAAGCAGAGGAATCAGTTGCAGCAGTGATGGAAAACACAGAAGATTGGCGTCAACCGCTAATAGACTACCTGCAAATAGGGAAATTACCAGACGATAAGTCATTAGCACATCAAATCAAGAAAAGAACTCTGTCTTACGCATTAATAAACAATACATTATATAGAAGGTCTTTTGATCAGATGTTGTTAAGATGCCTGAGCAGGTCCGAGGCTCGTGAAATTGTCAAAGAAGTGCATTTAGGACTTTGTGGCGCTCATCAGTCAGGTCCGAAAATGAAAATGAAAATTAAAAGATTAGGGTACTACTGGCCCTCAATGATGACCGATTGCATGAAGATTGCCAAAAGTTGTCACCAGTGCCAAGTGCACGGAGTGGTTCTGCACCAACCTCCAAATGTGCTACATCCGACAATTGCGTCGTGGTCATTTGAGTGTTGGGGCACAGATATAGTGGGTCCGATAGAACCACCTTCTTCAAGAGGACATCGCTTCATCCTCGCAGCTACAGACTACTTTTCTAAATGGGCAGAAGCAATTCCACTCAGAGAAGTAAAGGCACACCACGTGCTACAGTTTTTCAAAAATCAAGTCGTCTACCGTTTCGGAGTACCGCGCAGAATCATTTCAGATAATGGGTCCGCATTCAGAAGCACAAAAATCAACAATTTTGTCAGAAGACATGGAATCGATTGGCGATACTCAACAATCTACTACCCAAGGACAAATGGCTTGGCCGAGGCTTTTATTAAAACTCTCGTTCAAATTTTAAAGAAAACTTTGGATGACAATAAGAGAAATTGGCACGAGAAGTTGTTAGAAGCCTTATGGTCATACAGGACGACTTTCAGGACTCCTACTCAGTCTACGCCTTATGCTTTAGTATACGGGTCCGAGGCAGTGTTACAATTGGAAGTCCAGCTTCCATCACTCAAGATTGCAATTGTAAATAAAATTACTACAGAAGAAAATGCCAGATTACGACTGGAAGAACTGGAAAACTTGGAAGGGAAAAGACTTGCAGCGCAATAAAATTTGGAACTGTACCAAGCTAAGATGATCCAGGCCCATGATAAACTGGTCCGCCCAAGAACTTTCAAAGTTGGTGACTTAGTTATTGTTCTCAGAAGACCTATTCTTGCACATCGTAAGATAGGAGGCAAATTTGAACCGACTTGGGAAGGGCCGTTTGTGGTCGAGGCAGTCAACTCAGGAGGCTCCTACCAACTTGTGAATTGCCAAGGAGAACGACGAATGATTCCAATCAATGGACGATATTTGAAGAAGTATTACGCGACTTGATGTTTCGAAGGGTGGCCTCTAAAATAGATTCTTATCCCTAGAAACACGGGTGAAGTAATCACTTTGTGACTGGGTCCGAACCCAAAAAACATAAAAATGGATAATAAAATATATGTGCTAAAAAATAAAATATGTGAAATCATAATAATAAAGTTTTACCCTTCCTTTCAAATCAAATCTTTTTCCTGAGCTTTCTTTATCTTTTCCTACTTCCTAAAAAATTAAAATTAAAATAAGTGAATAAGAATCTTCAGTGATAAATACTTTCTTAATGTTTTTGTTCTTAGTACGACGCATCGATCCTTTCCTTGTCTTCTTCGAAGGGAAATGTCGAACGGGCGGTTGGTCCTAAACTTTAAAAATGGCGTGAGTCTCGCACTCGATGAAAAGAGGGTGAAGGATGGAGCAATGATAGAAATTGATTCCGACTTCACACCAGCCAGCCTACAGTATGAAGAAAATGATTGGGTCCCAGTGGACCGAGAAGAGCTTCATAGCCAGACAGTGATGAAGATGGGTGGCCCAAGCCACCAATCCAGCAACAAGAAAAGAAAGACAAACACCGAGGAAAGCAAGAAAATCAATTCAGTAGTTGCCACGGCAGAGGGCAGGCTCGTCAGCGCCGCGTCCGCAGAAATTCAAGAAGTCAGGAGAGCTACGCTCACTGCTACTCAAAGAAGGAATAAGAATCGCCGTATCCGCAAGATGTTGACTAAACTAGCAGCAGATCAACACGAGGAAACAACTACCTTCGCCAACACACACATTTCAAAGATACCGGTTCATCAGGAACCTGAAAAAGAGAGAATAAGCTCCAAGAACAAAATAAAGGATAAGGGAAACTCTGAGAAGATCAGAGGCGGAGAGATCGCCTCGACGTCAGATAGAGATACCATATCTGAAGAACCATGTTGCTGAAGCAACCCTGGAGGATGTCCCGACAGAGGCAATCCCCGAGGAGCCAAAATATGCAGGAGAACGTGACGGGATTGAGCCATACATCCCGCAATACGTTACTAGGCCTCGTCACTTGCAGATCATCCCAGAATATGAACTAGAAAGAATGCAAAATGCTGAGAAGAAGACTTTTGAATACTTTGAAAGGATTAGAGGCAAAAGAATCAACATTTTGGAAGGCCTCGAGTTACACACAGGTGTATTCTCAGAGTACGAGCAACAGCAGATTGTGGATTGCATTTTAGAACTTCAGAAGATGGGTCGAGCAGGCCGTCTGAGAGAAAAAACTTATTCGGAACCCCGGAAATGGATCCCGGGGAAAGGAAGAGTCACAATACAATGCGGATGTTGCTATAACTTCGCAGAGGACAGAAAAGGAAATTCACCAGGGATACTCTGTCACGGTGAGGTGGATCCAATTCCAAGAATAATTAAAAGAATGGTAAAAAGAATGATAACGTGGAGGGTACTGCCAGCAGACTGCATACCCAACAGTTGCATCATCAACATTTATCAGAAGGGCGACTGCATACCTCCACACATACACCACCATGACTTTGTCAGACCTTTCTGCACAGTTTCATTCGTCAACCAATGCAATATCATGTTCGGATCTGACCTCCGGATAGCGAGCCCGGGTAAGTTCCGAGGGCCGGTGGAGATACCACTTCCGGTAGGTTCCGTCATGATATTACAAGGAAATAGACGGAGACATCGCAAAACATTGTATACGGGAGTACCAGTGGAGCGGATCTCCGTCACTTTTAGAAGGATGGACGACGAAAGGCACCTTACCACTTCCGACCGGATCCGAAGTGGAGATTCTCCGGCCCTACGAGATGTGAGTTACACGGGAAATAGCACACCTCCAATGCACATCCATGCGGCATTCCTGCCAAGGATGGCTTGGAAGGTGATGTTATTGACCGTGTATCTCATTATTCAGACATGGATTTAACAGATACTTTTTGGATGGATCAACAAGAATCATACATAGTCCGTTTTGAGTCATGGATTGTATGAGAAATATTTCAGATCGAGTTGTATGATGTATATTTAACAAGATTGGAATGAAAGTGACCATGTCACATTTTGCCTTCACCTCTTTTTGTGCAAATTGATTGGGAAACACCATTAAAGTTAAATGAACTTCGAACAAAGAACAGAAAAGAAAAGGAAAATAAATAAGAACTCTCTTCCATAAAAATCCAAACATTAAAAAGAACTTCAAATCCACATGAACACCAAATAAACAAAAAAAAGTGATAGTTAAAGGACAAACAAAACAAATCTAAAGCTCAAATTGAATTCCAGTTTAAGTCCATCTTTTCAAATCCTCCAATCCTTCTTCAAATCAAGATCTATTCCAGACCTTTGAAACCCTCTCTCGGGATGATTTTAGAATCACGAAGAATTTTCAATTTGATTCGGATGGCATGGGTTCGTACCATTCGCCAAGTAATCAGACTTTGATTGATTCTCACGGGATATGGAACACTTTCATATCTCATTTTGAACTCCCGCTAAATCCAAATCTCAGTAAAATTGTCCACAGTCAACAAAATCTTTCACAACCACTGCATAAACTGAATCTCAGCAAAAATTCCCCATGGACCTCAGCAAAATTTCCCTCAATCTCTGCATAAATAAATTTCAACAAAATTCTTGAATCTCAGCATTCGGGATAGGCTTCCGCCCTACTCCCATCTCAGCAAATCTCAGCATTCGGGATAGGCTTCCGCCCTACTCCCTTCTCAGCAATCTCAGCATTCGGGATATGCTTCCGCCCTACTCCCTTCTCAACAATCTCAGCATTTGGGATAGGCTTCCGCCCTACTCCCATCTCAGCAAATCTCAGCATTCAGGATAGGCTTCTACCCTACTCCCTTCTCAGCAATCTCAGCATTCGAAATAGGCTTCCGCCCAACTCCCATCTCAGCAATCTCAGCATTCGGGATAGGCTTTCACCGTACTCCCATCTCAGCATTCGGGATAGGCTTCCGCCCTACTCCCTTCTCAGCAATCTCGACGATTCGGGATAGGCTTCCGCCCTACTCCCATCTCGGCGAAATCTCGGCATTCGGGATAGGCTTCCGCCCTACTCCCATCTCAGCAATCTCAGCATTCGGGATAGGCTTCCGCCGTACTCCCATCTCAGCATTCGGGATAGGCTTCCGTCCTACTCCCATCTCAGCAATCTCAGCACTCGGGATACGCACAATCCTACTCCCTCCTCAGCATTCGGGATAGGCTTCCGCCGTACTCCCATCTCAGCAATCTCAGCATTCTGGATAGGCTTCCGCCCTACTCCCTTCTCGACGAATTCTCGCACTCGGGATAGGCCCAGGTCCTACTCCTTTCTCAGCAATCTCAAAATTTTATCCTCTCAGCAAGGAATTGAAATTAAAGCACTCTGAATTTTGCATAGGCTTTGTCCTATTCTTTCTCAGCATACAAATGCATTCGAGTGGGCCTTAGCCCTACTCTTTTCTCCGCATAAAACCAAAATTGAAACTCAAATCGAAATTCAAACTCAAAATTAAAACTTGAAATAAAAAAATGAAACGAATCTAAGATCCAATCTCTTGAAATCTTGTGAGCTGAGATTCACCTCCTTTTTTTCCTCAGCGAGAGTTCTGGAATCTTCAGTCTTGAAGATTTACCTGATACTCCTCAACGGGAATTCTTCTACTTCATCCTAAGTTTATCACTTGGAAATCTGAATTGGGACCCATCCCTTAGAAATTTAAACCACTTCTTGTCTCCCTGCAAACCCCACAAGCTTGATTGTAGACCCCTAATCACCTAGAGGGTTGAAATCAAATGTGGAGGTTTAAAGGATGAGTTCCCTATAGGACTTTTTGGCCTTAGGACCACCCTGGGTGGCTTGGTCTGGTGAGGGTTGACTTTCACACTCACTACACTCATACTCTACACTCTCACACACACAATCTAAATCCTAAAACCACACCTATACCCAACTTGACTCCCTGACTCATGTAGGTAATTCATATGGATGGACCTTAACCCCTAAGCCTCTGGTTAAGAGGTTAGGAACAACATAGATGAATGCCTCAAATGAGTCCTCTCATGGCTCATATAGGCTTAATATGACTTCATGGCTCAACCAAAGTGATTCAATTTCACTCATATTTGATCAATCTTCATTCTTCCAAAATTTCAATTTTTGACCCTGGGGACCCTACACCTATCAAACCTACCAAAAGCCCTTAAAATTGCCCAAATCCTCCAAAATTTCCAAATCACCCAAAATTCCACAAAACTAACCTTGAACATTTCCTCACCAATCAAATTGATCATCCATAGCCAAAAATACAAAAAATTCCAAAAGTATCACCTAATACCCTCCAAATTACCAAAATGCCCCTCTTGACCCAAAAATACGAAAATTCAGAAAATTCCCAGAAAATCCCAAAAAATCCCAAATATTCCCCATTTCATTTTGTCCAACTACACCATGGGCCAATTTTGTCAATTTACCCCACTTTTACCAAAACCCTCAATTAGCCCATTTTTAACCCAAGTGAACCCAATGTCAAACCAAATCTACCCAATTGACCCCAATTTTGGTCCAATTCAATTCTAAACTTCAAATTAATATCCACAATATCAATCTAGATCAAATCCAAGTCCAAATTTGATTAACTTTTGAATCCAATTTCAATTTTGACCTTAAAGCCCAATTTGGACCTATGACCCAAACTTAGCCCAAACCAAACCAATTCAACTCCAATTGACCCCAAACCTTTTCTAAACATTCCCTAACATCCCCACAAACAAGACAATAACATAATTTGCCCAAAATTTGGACCCAAACCCCACTCAAATCTAACCCAAAACCAAAAAGCCCAATTTTGACCTAAACCCAAACCTAACCCAAATAAGCCCAAGTCCCAAAACCAAAACCCAACCAAAGTTGAAAACTCTTTGAAACACTCCCATAAACATTTCCCAACATTAATTTTACATCAATTTCAACCCTAGCCCAACACTGGCCCAAATTAGCCCAGTTTGACCTACATTGGCCCATTTACCAAATGAACCCAAATTCAACCCAATTCAATTCCAAACTACCTCAAATTTGCTTCAAATCATTCAAGACACATCCTTAAACAAAACTCAACATCTATTTAGCATGGCCCTTTGCAAAATTCTTCATCTAAAAGCCCATTGCTAAACATAAAGGCCCACTCCCTTAAACCTTTCTAAAAGCCCACTTCGACCAAATTCAAAAGCCCAAATCAATCTAAAGCCCACATGACACTTTCCCTCATCACACATTCAATTTAAAATCGTTCCTAAAGTGATAATTTATCAATTAAACAATTCCAAATCAAGCCTCATAACAATTCCCATCAAAATGCCAAAATTCACAAAATCCTTTCTTATGAAATTGACCAAATCTTCTCCCAAGCGATATGTGAGCCAAAGACAAGCTATGTACAAGCCATATGAAGCCATGGGATGTCTGACATGTGACCATACCCAAAGTAGAAAAAGGAGGGCCCCCTTTCTTAAACCTTCATTAAGTTTTTTAACCCCTTCCATGTTACACACTAAACCAAGATTATCCACATCACTTTAGATGGGGACTTCACCACCCCTTTCTAGCTAATGTAAATGATCCTCCCTCAGCCCAAATCAGCCATGGGGAGGTGAACCTAACCCAAAAACCATGGCTTGGACCAAATCAAGCCAAAATGGCCTCTCCCCCATGCCATTTTAATCCAAGCTCTTTACACATGGCATTGGCCAATTGCTTGCACAAACCTCCAGCCTTGACTCACCTGAACCTGAGGGTGACCCATGCCTGCCGGCCAGCCGCCTGGATCGCCGGAAAACACCATGGCCGAGACCTTGGGAGGAGCCAAATTTTGGAATTCCACCTTGCTGAGCTGCCTCACTCCAAATGGCCATTGCAGCTGTTCTTCTCCTCACCAGAGCAGCTGAACCCAACCCTTAAACCCCCTGGGAGGCCCTCCAGCCTCTCCTTTTTAAACACCCCCTCCTCTCGGCCAAGAGAGGTGCCAAATAAAACCTTAAGGAGACTCTGCCAAAATTGTTCCAGACTACTCCCCACACTTAGAGCAATTGATCCCCAGTGACAATTTGCCCTAATCCTCACCAACAGAACCCAATTTCTCAGCCAAAATTTCACCCAAAACTAGGACATCTCCAAATTCTCCACCAAAATCAAATTAAACTCACCCACACCTTCACAAGACCAAGAGAAGGAGTTCCCCAAGTGGAAGCCCCCTCTCCGGACCACCCAGCTGCTTTCGTACTCCAAAGGTTGTGATCGGGCTTGGTCGAAATCATACCTAGACAATTCACCAGGCCAAGGGACTTCATCTGGAGCTTGCTTGGACCCAATCGAACGTGACACAACCCTCAGATCGAAGCCACACTTCTCTAAGCAAAGGTACGAGCTCTCTCTTCTTCCCGAGCTTTTGGAGATTCTCCATTTAGTTTGAGTCAATTTCAATGCATGATCACCGTATAGATGTAATCGTCTCTTCAAGACGAATCCATAGAGCTCAAGAACACAAAAATCCGTTGAGAATCGAGTGAGATCTTAGGATTTTAGTGTGGACGGCTCTCGGGTGAGGTCCATCGGGGACGATGAACGGATGCCGTCCATTCGCGTGTGTATTGGATGGATGGCCAGGATCGCGCCGGACGGAGCAACCAGACATAACCGCGGGCCCCTGGAGTGCTGAGTCGGATGGCGGCGCCGAATCAGAGCACGCCGCGTGGCCTTTCGGAGCTGCCGAG
This sequence comes from Papilionanthe hookeriana x Papilionanthe teres, assembly GCA_022702705.1. Taxonomy (NCBI): domain Eukaryota; kingdom Viridiplantae; phylum Streptophyta; class Magnoliopsida; order Asparagales; family Orchidaceae; genus Papilionanthe; species Papilionanthe hookeriana x Papilionanthe teres. Next base: position 59,963,719 of record CM040439.1, on the reverse strand, counting down.
GATGGCGTGGCGCCGCGTGGATAAGTAGGAAATTAGGGATTTTTCTTATTTATTAAATACCCAGAACTTCAAAAATCCATAACTTTGTGTAGAAAAATCCTAAAAATAAAATAAAAATACCCTCTTGCTCAGCGAACAGAGGAGAATAATGTGGAAAAGAAATCAATTAAATTCATTAAGTATTTTATTTTTAATAATTTCTTTACTCTCTGCATTGTTTTAATTCTCCATTTGTATAGGAAATTCATCATGGCATGAGACCATAGGGCTTTTGAAGCCTCTGAACTTGGAAACATTCCCTGAATTTTCCAAGGTCAGAGGCCATCCCTATGAGAAGTTATTGATTTTCCAAGTTCATGTTACTGTTTTGAGTATTTTAATTCAAATAATTAGCATGTTCAGAAATAAATTCTAGGAAAATTTGGTGATCTTTCTTGTGACCAGAGGAACCTACGAAAAATAATTTTTGAGTTAATTCACTTGGAACAACCCTAATTGGCCTAAATACCCAAAATTGATCTTTAATTAATTATGGTTAACCACACATCAAATTAACTTAAAAATAATTCTCCACTGTTCTCTAGGGATAGGGGAACACCACATAAAAATTTGAAACCAATTGGACTTGATTAACCCCACCAAATGTGTTGATTAAGCCTCTTAAACAAAAATGGGTAAAATTAAACTTTAAAAATTCATAACTCACAAAATACTTTTCAAAAATTCACAAAAATGGTTTTGGAGCTTCTCTGATATCAGAGGAACTTAGGAAAATTAAAATTATAATTTTCTAAAAAAGTTGATTTTTATCATTATTTTAATATTCTTAATAATTAAAAAATATTAAAAATTATAAAAATATTAAAAATCAGTAAAATGTCACATTTTGAATTCTAATCATTTAGGAACAAACCAAATATTTTTTTTAGTCCCTAGGGTAAGATATTGAATTTTAAAGGCTTAATGTAATTTTTAATATTAAAAATGTATTTTCCAACCTTTCCACTAAAATAATTCTAATAAATCAAAGAAAAATCATAAAAATGTAAAATTTATTTCTCTAGACTCCTTGAGGTCAGAGAGATTTAAGAAAAATATAAAATCCACTTTTCAACTTTAATTTCATTTTAAAATTAATTAATACTCCAAAACTCAAAATAATTCTAATAAATAAAATATAATTGAAAAAATCACCAAAATTGGTCCAAATGGTCCTCTAGTCATTAGGAATAACTCATAATTTTATTAAGGATAGAAACATCTCGTTGGTCATGTTATTAAATTTTCCTTGAAAATCCCTATTTTCCATTAAAAATAATTACATAAATAAATTAAATACAGAAAAATCACATTTTCTCCTCTAATGTCTTAATTGACATGTGAGTGAGGTTACATAGAAATTTCAAGTTCATTTGAGCTTAATTTAGTGAGTTATAAAATTATTAAGATTGAAGGGCAAAATGGTAATTAAAATTTTCAACCTTTAATTAAAATTTTAGGATTAATCTAAAAAGGGAGGGTAAAATATTTGATTTTAAACTGATTTTTGGATGATTAAAACTTAAATGATTAAGGGTAGAAACCTATTAACCATTTCAAATATAATTAAAATAAAACTTTAATTAATTAATTAATTAAAATTTTGGAAGAATAATAGAAATTGGAATTATTAAAGTAGGGATATTATTCAATAGGATATTTATTCTGTAATTTAAAAATCCCTAAATAAATCACTTCAATAATACTTAAGTCTTAACTAAAAAAAAATTAAAAGAATAATCTCAACTAAATTAAAATTGAAATTAAACTAAAATCAAATTCAATTAAATTAAAAGAAAAATAACTTGAGATCAAATTAAGTTAAATTAAGTTAAATTAAACTAAATTAAATTAAATTAAAATTAAACTAAATTAAAATTAAATTTAAATTGAAATTAAAATTAAATTAAATTAAATTAAATTAAATTAAGTCAAAATTAAATTAAATTGAATTAAATTAAATAAAAATCATTTAATAACAAACCTAGAGGAAATCATTAAGAATTAAATCTAAAATAACTTGAACACTATTCCAAGCTTAAACTAACTTTTTATAAATAAGTCAAAATTAAAATTAAATCATTAAGTTTAAATCATCAAAATATTTAATAATTTGATTTGCCCTTTTAAAGCTCTTATTATTATAACTCTTAAATGAGGCATCAAGTGAAGTGTTACTTCACTTATAGGATATTCAAATGTCCTAGTTCACTGAGCAAGATAACAAAACTTAATCTCACTTGTATAATTAAATTCTCTTGGACTTAAAACAATCCTAGAGGTATAGAAAAGATGTTTAAGACTCGTCTTAAGCACTTTCTCAATATGATAGGATGTTTATAAGAGCAATTGAATTTAATTGTTCTTTGATGAAGAAAATCGTCCTTAAACCAAAACACAAGAATCTAGACGTCATAGGAGATGACTAGCTATAGGATTAGGACTTTGGTAGTCAACCAAAAATCTTTCCCTTAGCTTTACCTAGGTACTTGTTGAAATATTTAAATGCCTTAACATGTGTTTTAAGAGCAGATTGGGATGACGGGAAGACCCTCCAGGTACGCTTTTATTTTATTGCAATTTACTTTATTGCAAATGCACTTTACTTTTCTTGCAAGATAAACAACTGTTGCATGAAAACCAAAACCTTTAGGATAGTCCTTGAACTGAAACTAAAACTAAATTAAAAGTCATTACAAGATAAAAATTACCGCCACAACATTTTAAAATATAAAACAACTCAAAATTTAATCACAAACAGAACAACCAAAACCACAATTGCAACTAAATTAAAACGACTTGTTGAATGATTGGGAATACCTCGGATGATGTAACCCACGTGTTGCTAACGGGATTTCCCAAGGTCTAAATGAAAGTGTGGAACTCATTCAGTTGAGTTTAGCAAATTCATTTGGACTAAGTGAATTCGATGAAAATAACGGTGCCGGGATGACGGAACCGTGGGATCTTAATCGGTTCTGTTTAAACAACTTTAAGATTTGTTTTAATTAAAATGTTAAAAACACTTGAATTTTAAGATTCTCTCTAAACCAAAACACTTCTCTCATCTCCTGATTTATGACTTCTAAAACTAAACCTCTGCAACAACAAGGAGCTCGGAGCATGGTGGGCAGCACGGCCATCGTCATCAGCAAAACCTGAGTCTACTTCAGCTAAACTTTCTTAGAATTAAATAACCAAGCCATAGGACTTCGAGGTGGGTTGCCTAGTGCAACATAAATCCTCAACTCTTCGTTAGGCATTTGCATGATCATGTCATGTAAATTAAGCCCTAACCGGTCTCAGGACTTCGAGGTAGTCGTTCGGTACGACATAAACCCTCACATCTTCGAGGCTGATTATATGATTATGTCATACGAATATAAGTCCTAATTAACTAAAATTGGCAAGATTGAAATATCAGATAATATTAGGACTTTCTCAAATCTAAGCCAAACAATAGGATAATTTGGGAAGTTGCCAAGATTCTTCTTGGATCCTCAGCTTCTCCTACTTTTCTTCCTTTGGATTCTCAAAAATAAATTGTTCCAAATTTTGAGCCATTCCCTATTGAAATCTCCAAAACTCAAATCCTTTGAAAATCTTAAACTTTAAAATTCTTGAGAGCAAAACCACTGATCATTATCGAGAGTTTTCTTAAATGATTCCCTTCATTTAAGATGTAATTAACTGTAGGGGCTTGCCCTTATAGGGAACTTTAAGAACCCAGGTAATATAAACCCTGCTTAATTCATTTATATTAAGCAAGGGAACTTGTCGGCTTATAAAATTGGTTCGCAGACCAAACGGATGTCACAAATCTCCTAGTTTATTTAATCGAGCCCCATCATCAAGCAAAGGTGTCTATTCTTCGGGATAGATACACGGTTTGTGGTGCGGTTTGTTTATATAAACTATTTGGGATGTGAGATCGGTTTGATTTCATATCTTAAAACTTTTAAACTTAAAATTACTTTCAAAATCAAATGCTATCTTTTAAACTATATATATATTTAAATTAAATTTAAAATATGAAAATTCGCTGACAATTTCTGTAGGCGACCCCCTTTTCAAAACATATAACCTAAAAATATGCCGACAGTAGTCGAAGGTGATGTGCGGGCTATTCAAGGTGAAGTGCAAATAAATAGGAAGATAAGATTTAAAGGGCGTAGAATTGATAAGTTTTTAGAGTGACAGACTAAATTCTTATAATTTGATTTATAGATAAGGAAAAGGTCACTAGCGAGGCCGACCATAGCCACCCTCGGACATCTAGTAGTGTGAGCCTAGATTAACCCATTCTACTAACAATACATCCGGACCTGATCTGTAGATTAGCCAATGTTCTTTACGCCTGGATCAAAGGGTAAAGAATAGGAATGCTTCTATTTGGCACAATACCATAATATAGATTCTCCAAAGAATATTAAATTATCGTAAAAATCTTGGATTAATTGAAGGGAAGAAAGTTATTTATTTTATATAGTTTTCAGAAAATCATTTTCTTATTATTATTTTTTTTATATGCATCTAGTAAATTATAAGTAATTTATAGTTAGATTAAAATACAAAAAGATTTTGAAATACAATTTTTAAAAATTTATTACCATATTTTTTTTCCCGTGGGATCGATACTGGGGTCTTTGTTTCAAAGCCCTTTATTACTAAAAACGATACGTATACTTGCGTAGTACCCAAAAAGTATATAAAATATTTTCCTTTAAAATTATATTTTTCTATATAAACATATATTTAAAAAGTTTTAATCACTAACGACCTAACATTCAGTAGCAATCAAGATTTATTACCGTAGATTTAAATTTGGTACACATCTATATAGCAAGTTATTCCCGGTCAAGTGTTTCACGCCTTTGCCAGAAATTAAATTTTCTAGCAACGGTAACAAATTCTTGTATTTGGAAATACAAAAATCGGGTCAAGTTTTTGGCGCCGTTGCCGGGGAAAAAGAGAAAGAGGTACAATTTTTAAATATTATATTTCTAAAAACATAAAAAAATATATATAAAATATAAAATAAAATAAAAAATTTTATTCCTTGCTTTATTTTTTTATGCGTAGTTTTGGTTCTGAAGCATTAATACCTTTAGATTCTAAACTAGAAAGAACAATTAGAAAAATTAAAAAGGGAAAACAAATTCAAAAATTTCACTAAATGACTACTTTACAAAATCCAATTGAACTTAATGATCAAAATGTTTATAAACCATTAAGGGATTATGCTAATCCTACAGTTGATGAACTTCATAGTAGTATTCAAATACCCACTGTAGATGCTAATTCTTTTGAACTTAAACCGTTTATTATTCAAATGGCGCAAAACAATCAATTTGGTGGAACACCAAATGAGGATCCAAATTTACACCTTGTTAGTTTTCTAGAACTTTGTACGACCTTTAAATATAACAATGTTTCTGATGATGCTATTAGACTTAGACTCTTTCTTTTTTCCTTAAGAGATATAGCAAAGATGTGGTTAAACTCATTAGCAACTGGTTCTATTAAAACATGGGCTGAAATGGCACAAAAATTTTTTGCTAAATATTTTCCACCTTCTAAAACTGCTAAATTAAGAAATGATATTACTTCGTTTAGTTAATTTGACGGGGAGACAATATTTGAATCTTGGGAAAGATTTAAAGAACTATTAAGAAAATATCCTCATCATGCTTTACCTGATTGGTTAATTATTCAAACATTTTTCAATGGATTAATTGGATCTTTAAAATCAATTATCGATCTGTCTTGCAGAGGTTCTTTAATGTCTAAATCATTTGAAGAAGCTTACACTTTAATTGAAGAAATGGCTAATAACAATTTTCAATGGCCTTCCAAAAGGATTATTCCTAAAAAGATGGCAAATATTCATGATAATGAAGCCTTTTCTATCCTAGCTTCACAAGTAGTAACAATGTCTAAAAAATTAGATAATTTTGCAATTAATATTTCACATAATAACTCTGCTAATATTGAAGATTCTCAAACAATTGAAACTTTACAAGCTATTGCAAGTAAAAATAATCCTTATTCAAATTATTATTATCCTAGGTGAAAAAATTGTCCTAATTTTAACTGGAATAATTCATAACCACAATGGGGTAATAATCAATCTCATCCTACTGGAAATTGGAATAATCAAGTTAGTCCAAATTATAAACCTCCTGGATTTAATAATCAACAGAAAAAGTTATCAATAGAAGAATTAATTTTACAAATGAATAATCAATTACAAAATCAAAATACTGCTATTCGTAATATTGAAAATAAAATTGGGAAATTGCTACTTTAATTAATAACAGACCTGTAGGAACTCTTCCTAGTAATGTTGAAATTAATCCAAAGGAAACTGGAAAAGAACATGAACATGTTAAGGCTGTGCAACTTAGAAGTGGAAAGGAACTAAAAGAAAGAATGCGAGAATGAAATTGAAAAAGAGATCGAGGTCGAAGAGATCGAAAAACCTAAAGAAACTCTTTCTCCTAGTCAAGATCGATCGTTATACCTATTAATGTGGAAGTTGAAAACCACCACCACCTTTTCCTCAAAAGACATAACAACGAGAACTTGATCTTCAATTTTCTAAGTTCTTTGAAATTTTTCGAAACTTACGATTAACATACCTTTTCTTGAAGCTTTGGAACAAATGCCAACTTATGCAAAATTTCGAAGGATATTTTAAGCAAGAAACGAAAATTTGAAGCTTTTGAAACTCGTTGCATTAAGTGAAGAATGCAGTGCAATAATTCAAAAGAAATTACCTAAAAAGCTTAAGGATCCTGAAAGTTTCACTATACCCTTGTTTTATTGGAGAAAAAATTTCTGGAAAAGCTTTATGTGATTTAGGAGCAAGTATTAATCTCATGCCATTTTTTATCTTTCGAAGATTGGATTTAGGAGAGATTACTCCCACCGCTGTAACCCTTCAGTTAGCTGATAGATCTATCACTTATCCTAAAGGAGTTATAGAGGATGTCCTTGTTAAAGTGGAGAAATTTATCTTCCCTGTAGATTTCATCGTACTTAATATGGAAGAAGATAAAGAGATACATATTATTTTAGGGAGACATTTTCTAGCTACCGGACGAGCTATGATTGATGTGCAAAAAGAAGAATTAACCATGAGAGTTAATGATCAAGAAATTAAATTCAATGTTCTTAAATCAATGAAGTACCCTGATAAAGAGAAGTTTTGTCGAATGGATTTAAATGATTATTTAATTGAGAAACATTATCAAGAAAAATGTAAAGTCATTTTTGAAGGAAAATTTGAATTTTTAACTGATGAAAATGAAGAAGTAGAAGAAGAAGAGACTCATTTTATTAAAGATAACTGGGAAACTTTAGACATAACTCAAAATGATATACTTTTACCATCAATTAAAAAAGCCCTTGAACTGGAACTAAAAATGTTACCTTCACATTTAAAATATGCATTTCTTGGAAATTCGTTAATTTTACCTGTTATTATTTCTTCTGAACTGTGTAAAGATCAAGAAGAAAAATTACTAGGTGTGTTAAAGAATTATAAGAAAGCCTTTGGTTGGACTATTGCTGATATGAGGAATAAGCCCTTCCATTTGTATGCATAGAATTTTAATGGAAGAAAATTTTAAACCTACTATTGAACCGCAAAGAAGATTAAATCCTATCATGAAAGAGGTTGTTAAAAAAGAAATTGTTAAGTGGTTAGATGCTGGTATTATTTATCCTATTTCGGATAGTCAATGGGTAAGTCCTATTCATTGTGTTCCGAAGAAAGGAGGTGTAATTGTCATTGTTAATGATAAAAATGAACTAATTCCTACAAGACAAGTTACTGGATGGCGAATTTGTGTTGATTATAAGAAATTAAATAACGCCACTAGAAAGGATCATTTTCCTTTACCTTTCTTGGATCAAATGCTCGATAAACTAGCTGGACACCCATATTTCTGTTTTCTATATGGATATTCAGGTTATCAACAATTACTTATTGCTCCAGAGGACCAAGAGAAAACAACATTTACAAGTCCTTATGGAACCTTTGCTTTTAGAATAATGCCTTTTGGTTTATGTAATGCACCTGCAACTTTTTAAAGATGTATGATGTCAATATTTTATGACTTGATTGACAAAGGAATTGAAATATTCATGGACGATTTTTCAGTTTTTGGAACTTCTTTTGAATCTTGTTTGGAAAAAATTTCCAAAGTTCGAAAAGATGTGAAGAAACAAACTTAGTTCTTCATCGGGAAAAATGTCGATTGATGGTCACAGAAGGCATTGTACTTGGTCACAAAGTTTCACAAAAAGGGATGGAAGTAGATCAAGCGAAAGTGAAAATTATTGCTGAATTGCAACCACCTACTACTGTTACTGATGTGAGAAGTTTTCTAGGTCATGCTGGATTTTATAGAAGATACATAAAGGATTTTTCTAAAATTGCTAAACCTCTTTATCATTTATTGGAAAAAGATGCGAAATTTGAATTTAACAAAGAATGTATTAATGCTTTTAATATTATAAAAGAAAAACTAATAACTACACATATCATTGTTGCACCTAATTGGAATAAATCTTTTGAATTAAAGTGTGATGCAAGTGATTTTGCAATTGGAGCTGTATTAGGACAAAAATATGAGAAGGTTTTCAAAGTTATATATTATGCTAGTAAAACTCTCACTGAAACACAAAGAAATTACACTACCACTGAGAAGGAGCTTCTAGCTATAGTATATGCCTTTGATAAATTTAGACATTATCTTCTTGGTACTCAATGCATAGTTCATACTGATCATTCTGCTATTAAATATCTAATATCTAAGAAGGATTCTAAACCTAGACTTATAAGATGGGTTTTACTTCTACAAGAATTTGATTTTCAAATAGTAGATAGAAAAGGAACTGAAAACCAAATTGTTGATCATTTGTCTAGAATTAAAAATGATATTATTTTGGAAGAAAATATAAATGAAAAATTTCCTGATGAATCTTTATATGTTATTCAAGGATGCAAAACACCTTGGTATGCTGATATTAGTAACTATTTAGTTAGCAATATTTTACCTTATGAATTGGATAACAAATTTATTAAGAAATTTAAATATGATGCTAAATCTTATATTTGGGAAGATCCTCATTTATTTAAATTTGGAAGAGATTCTCTAATTCGAAGATGTGCACCTTATGAGGAAACTTTTGCTATTATTCAAAAATGTCATGATTCCAATTTTGGAGGACACTTTGGCATAGATAAAACTGCATTTAAAATTTTAAATTATGGATTTTATTGGCCGACCTTATTTAAAGATGTGAGACATTATGTGAAAACATGTGATCGATGTCAAAGGATGGGAAATATATCTAGAAAGGATGAAATGTCTGTAAACTATATATTGGAAGTTGAAATTTTTGATATATGGGGTTTAGACTTTATGGGACCATTTGTTCCATCATCCGGAAAAATTTATATTTTATTAGCGATTGATTATGTTTCAAAGTGGATTGATGCTTCGTTGCTTTACCAAACTCGTGATTCCAAAAGTGTTTCTAAATTCTTAAAGAAAATGATATTTTCAAGGTTTGGAATGCCTAAGGTAATTATCACTGATGGTGGAAGTCATTTCAGGAATGTAAGAATTCAATCATTACTACAAAAAGTTGGAATCAAACATAGAATTGCAACTGCTTATCACCCACAAACAAGTGGAATGGCTGAAGTATCAAACAGAGAAATTAAAAGAATTTTAGAGAAGACTGTTAATCCTAAAAGAACTAATAGGGTTGATTGACTTGATTCTGCATTATGGGCTTATAGAATAGCTTATAAGACACCAATCCAAATGTCACCTTACCGGTTAATTTATGGTAAACATTGTCACTTACCTGTTAAAATTGAACATAAAGCTTATTGGGCGATAAAGGAGTTTAATTTTAATTTGAATGAAGCATGAGAAAAGCGATTATTGCAATTGAATGAGATGGAAGAGAAAAGAAATGAATCATATGAAAATGCAAGGATTTATAAAGAGAAAATGAAGATGTTACATGATAAGAAAATTTCAGGAAAAATTTTTTAGCACAGACAAGAAGTATTACTGTTTAATTCTCGTTTAAAACTTTTTCCTGGAAAATTAAGATCTAAATGGATTGGACCCTATATAATTGAGAAAGTATACCATTATGGAGCTGTGGATATTAAAGACCCCAAAACAGAAAAAATTTTTAAATTAAATGGATTAAGATTGAAGCCTTATTTGGGAGATATTAAAATGATTTATAAAGAGGCTTATGAATTGAGTCAACCTGATTAAAAACTTACATAAGTCGAGCTGACGATGTTAAACCAAGTGCTTTGTGGGAGGCAACCCATAATTATCTTTTGTTTTGAGTGTTTTTATGTTTTTAATGTAAGGTTGTGCCTCGATCTTGACTAATTTTATATTACTTTAGAAAAAGTTGATGCTTATAAGTCTTTGTTGACTTAGGCTGAAGATTATTTTGAAGTATGTAAGATTTAGAAACTGGAATGTAAGATTTAGAAATTGGATCACTCTATTTTAAATATGAGTAAAAAGGAGATTAAGTTAACCTTCATTATGATTGCTTACAATTTATGTTATTGAGTCTAGATTACTCTTGCCAGTATAATTTACTTATCTTGGAGAACGAAACTTTGAAATTTGACGATTAGGCGAAACGGATTTGAACATAGTTCCAGCGCCTAGGCGCCAAGATTCACGCCTAAGCGCCCGAGTTAAACTATGTATCAATAGGTCAGGCGCCTAGGCGCTAGATTTGGCGCCTAAGCGCCACAGTTACTAGGTCGTGCAAAAACCGAAAATTTTCAGTTTTTAACACGATTTTCACCTTAAAATCAACCCATCTTCATCCCTAAACATCAAGTAATCAAAGTTACGTCCATTACACTTCATTCTTGAGAGGTTTGAGAAATTTTTGAAGAAATGGAAGGAAGAAATCACGGAGAAGAGGCTAGGGACAAGGTCTCAAAGGATCCTCAACCCTACTTCATTGGTTTTATCGCGGTAAGTTTATAGAAAATTTATAGTCGCTTGGATAAGTTTGAAGCGGAGTTTAAAAGCATTAGAGATCGCCTTCATGAGATGTTTCATCAGATTGAACATCTAGAATGACAGATGAAACTTCAATTTGATCATTTTGCGTCTCATCAAGATGCTCAAGTTGAAATGTATGCGAAGAACAAGTGGATTGACGAAAAGACGGCTACTGATTTCCTTAGAGCGTTAGTGTTCTTTCCAAATGGAATACACAATTTCCCTTATGAAGATTAGAGTATTCTGGTAATGAGATCGTTATTATCTGGTTTGTTGAGTCGTTGTATCGATTTAGTGAATCGATTGTGTTTGTTTGTGTATTTGCTTTCATGTTCAATGTGTGTTGTTTTTGCTTAAAAATTGTTGTGTTTGATTGTGTATTAGGAACTTGAATCAAGTATGATACTTATCTAGAATATATTGAGCCAATATTGAAGATTATAAATGGAATTTAGTGAAGTTTGATTTAAACTTTATGTTTGATTGGTGGATTTAATATTTAATTTTCAAAATTTTTGGAAAATGTTTTGGAAGTTAGAAACTGAAGCCCTACTCTAATGTGAGTAATTGGATGTTGAATGTATGAATTTTTGTGGAAAATTAAATTTAAAAATAATTTTTTGTGAAAGGCAAGTCTGGCGCCTAGGCGCCAGAATTCGGTGCCTAAGCGACGGTTAGATCTGTACCCGAAAAATTCCTTAAATACACCCAAAAGCCATTATCGACACCAAAGCCTTCTTCTTCCTCCATTTTTCGCGAAAATCAGCTTTTAGAATCCATTTTGAGGTCAAAACATCAAGGATTGGAGCGCAAAACCACTCGATTTCTTCGTCTCAAGGTCAGATCTACACTTTAAACCATTTATTTTCGATTTTCACCATAGATTTCCCTAGGTTTTGCTAAGAACCGAAATTTTAAAAAAAATTTTGATTTCTAGTGATTTCTTTGGATTTTTAAACTTATTTTAAGTTTTCTAAACTTAGAAAGAGTTTAAATTTTTATTCCTAAATTTGTTCTTGTTTTCTTTCATGTTTAGATGGCTCCGAAATCTAAACGCGGGAAGGCACAAGATAACTACGATAGCAGCAAATTTTCTACTGCGGTTGCGTATTTTCGATTCCACGAATTTGCGACGTCGAGGAAGTTCATTTCAGAACAAAGTTTTTATCATCTGGGAGAAATGATTGAAAACACTATCGTTGCGCACAACTGGCAACGATTCTCTTATTTCACTGCTGTTGCTGTTATCCCTATAGTTCAAGAGTTTTATGCAAATTTTCTGGATGCCGAAGATTATGAAGTTTTTGTCAGAGGTGTCAGAGTAGGATTTACTCCTGAAAGAATCAATGTATTTTATGGCCTGCCACCGACTATAGAGTGACACTATTCTGGGTTATCTCCATTTGAGAGAGATTTGGATATGATCATTGCTTATTTGACTGACGGTGCTGAGCATACTGAGGCTGAGCATACTGTGGGGGCTAACTGTACTGAGGTGGAGGCTGGCTGTACTACGGGTGTGGCTCTAACTGAATTCTCAGTGGTTGTTTTCCTTTGTCAATCGTTTCCACTACGCCAGATCTCTTCTCGAATGCTTTGACTAGTCTTGACTTTTCTGCCTTTTTTGATGGTTCCATGTTCTTAACTTCTTCCTGGAGACTGCTCGCCTTACTGAGTAGCTTCCCGAAGGACTTAATGGTCAAACTTTTAAGCATGAATGCTACCAGACCGTGGATACTCTTAAGTAGTATCTCGATCGCATGTTGCTCCTGTAGTTGTGGCTCACATTTCATGCTAAGATTCCTCCGTCTCAAGATATAATCTACCAGGTACTCGCTGGGCTTCTGCCGCTCTACGACGAGATCTCCTATGGTGACATGGCGTTGAGCTCCGACAAACCTTCTTATGAACAAGTCTTCCATTTTTGCAAATGTCTTAACTGATCCATTGGGTAGCTCTGCATACCAATCAAATGCTATCCCTGACAGACTGCTAACAAACTGTCGAAGTAGTAAGGCATCGCTTCCTCCCGTGTTGTTGTAGCTGGCTTTGAAATGTACGACATGCTAGCTAGGGTTTCCCATGTCATCAAATGTCTTAAACATCGGAGGTACAAAGACTTTGGGGTATGGCACAATGTCAAATTCCTCCGGGTAAGGTCTCTCCTTTGGAACTGATGCACCGCCTCGAGACCGAGCTAAGGCTTCTCGCACCTGCCGCTCGACCATTTGTTTAATGTCCTTATCTGGCACAACTGGGGTTGTATCTTTCTTTGGTTGAACTTCTCCACTGGTGGAGGCTTACCCGACCACAATTACGTAAGTAAAATAGCTTATAAAAATATGGCCAAACTTGACCCTAAATCCGATTAAGCGGTTAATGTATGATAATTAAAGATTAAGTTTTTATAATTAAATATAAATCGCACACTAGGGGTACTACGCAAGTATGCATATCGTTTCAAGTAATATAGAGTTTTCTTTTTAAAACCCTAGATATCGATCCCGTGAGGATTAATAAAGTAAAAAGAAAGAAAACTATTAATTCAATTCTTATAATTTAAAACTAATTAAAATATGCAGAATATGAAAATTGGCAAATGATAAAACAATAAACAGAGATTCTTTCCCCATACAAAATATTTCATGATTAATAAACAGTTAAAATTAGTTGAGAACTTTTAAAAATGTGGTATTTTGACAAATAGGAGCATATACATTCTTTACCCTTTGGTCCAGGTCATAAAGAACATTAGCTAGTTTTTAAAGACTGAATTAAGATGTATTATTAGTAGAAAGGGATGAATTTCTAGACTCTCACTTCTAGGTTCCCCTCAAATGGTTGCCTATGGTCTGACCTACTAGTGACCCGTCACCTCTTTTGTAAAACCAAATTAATTGAATTTATCCTACCACACTAAAAACAAAAATTAATTCTATGACCATTAAATATTATATCCATATTTATTTGCACCTCTCTTTTAAGAGAAATATGATATATACAAGTTAAGAATTTTTAGCCCACAGTCAGATTTTAAGAATTCTCCACCGTTTTTATCAGTACAAGAGGCCAAATTGTAAAGTAAATTAAGATTAGGTACAATATCATCACAAAGTTATTAGAAAATAAGTAATTAAGTTCTCAAACCAGATTTAAATCTTTTATTAATTCATTTCATATTCGTGTGGAGAAAGAAAAGAAGACTACTTAGAAAGCATAGAAATTACACCACAAATCATATTCATATAACTTAAATCCAAAGCACTAAACTTAAGAAACAAGACATAAATACTTATTTGGAATGTAATCCAAGCAATCCTTTGAAGTTTCTCTAACTCCACAGACTCTAACAGGACTTTGACTCTTGAAGTAACACTAAACTCTCACTAAAATAAAGAAGTAGAAAAGAAGAAGACACTTTACTTAACAACTCTCACTTAATTATTTTCTAATTAATTCTCCCTCTTTCTTTTGCTGTAGAAATGTTTCTCTATTTATAGATCTCCAGAAATGACCAAGAGTTGCTTAAGATACCTCTTCAAAACTCGTCCACATTCAATGAACGTTCTTAAAATTAACTGTGGCGCCTAGGCGCCAGGATCACTGCGCGAATGGACGCATCCCTTCACATTTAGGTCGCACCTCACATTTAATAACTACTCTCCTGTGTCTATATTCATTTTATCTTGTTTATAAAATGTGGTAATTTGTCCATACGCTTCTATATTGGTCCGGAAGCATCAATAACCATCCAATAACCGTCAAGAAATATCTAACATCTATATGCTGTGTTTGGTGTCTAGGCGCCAGATTTGGCGACTGGGCGCCAAAATTAGCCTCTATGCATTTCTCTTCTTTTTGGCTCATTTTTGCTCCTTTTTAACTCTTTTTCTTCATAAACACATTTTGTGTACCTGCAACCAAAACAAAAGAAATACCTTTCATTAAAGCATAATATCCTTAAAATATTAATAAAAATTTGATTTAAAATTCTAAGTAATTTTGAGGTGGATCAATTCCCCCAAACTTAAACGTTACTTGTCCTTGTCGACGAATTTTAATTTAATTTAAATAAATAATTTGAAAAGTAATATTTGATTTTGAAAATAATTTTAAATTTGAAAATTTTAAGATATGAAATCAAGCCGATCTCACATCCCGAATAGTTTATATAAACGAGCACCGCATCACAAACCATGTATCTATCCCGAAGAATAGACACATTGCTTGATGATGGGGCTCGATTAAATAAACTAGAAGATTTGTGACATCCGTCTGATCTGCGAACCAACTTTATAAGCCGACAAATTCCCCCGTTTAATATGAAAACATTAAACAGGGTTTATATTACTCGGGTTCTTAAAATTCCTATAAGGGCAAGCCCCTATAGTTAATTACATCTTAAGTGACGGGAATCACCTAAGAAAACTCTCGATAATAATCAGTAGTTCTGCTCTCAAGAATTTCAAGGTTTAAGTTTTCAAGGGATTGAATTTTAGAATTTCAATAGGGAATGGATCAAGTTTGGAACATTTTGTTTTGGGAATTCAAAGGAAGAAAGGTAGGAGAAATCACAGATTCGAAGCGAACTTCGGTAATTTCCCGACTATCCTATTGTTTGGTTTGAATTTAGGAAAGTCCTAATGCTTATTTAGTATTTTGATCTTGCCAATTTTAATTAGTTAGGACTTATATTTGTATGATAAAATCATACAAATAGCCTCGAAGATGTGAGGGTTTATGTCGTATCGGACGACTACCTCGAAATCCTAAGACTGGTTAGGGCTTAATTTACATGATATGATCATGCAAATGCCTAACGAAGAGTTGAGGATTTATGTTGCACTAGGCAAACTACCTCGAAGTCCTATGGCCTGGTTATTTAATTCTAAGGAAGTTTTGCTGAAGTAGACTCAGGTTTTGCTGATGACGATGGCCGTGTTGCCCACCATGCTCCGAGCTCCTTGTTGTTGCAGAGGTTTAGTTTTAGAAGTCATAAATCAGGAGATGAGAGAAGTGTTTTGGTTTAGAGAAAATCTTAAAATCCAAGTGTTTTTAATATTTTAATTAAACAAATCTTAAAGTTGATTATAACAACACCGGTTAAGATCCCACGGTTCCATCCTTCCGACATCGTTATTTTTATCGGATTCACTTAGTCCAGATGAATTTGCTAAACTCAACTGAATGAGTTCCACACTTTCATTTAGACCGTGGGAAATCCCGTTAGCAACACGTAGGTTACATCATCCGAGGTATTCCCGATCATCCAACAAGACGTTTTAATTTAGTTGTAGTTGTAGTTTTGTTGTTCTGTTTGTGATTAAATTTTGAGTTATTTTATATTTTGAAATGTTATGGCGGTGAATTTTATCTTGCAATGACTTTTACTTTAGTTTTGGTTTGAGTTTTAGGGACTATCCTAAAGGTGTAGGTTTTCATGCAACAGTTGTTTATCATGCAAGAAAAGTAAGTGCAATGCGATTAAATAAATTGCAGTAAAGTAAATTGCAATAAAATAAAAGCGTACTTGGAGGGTCTTCCCGTCATCCCAAGCTGCACTTAAAACACAGTTAGAATATTTAAGCATTTAAAGTAAGTTCCTAGGTAAAGCTAAGGGAAGGGTCATGGTTTTCTACCAAGTTCCTAATCCTATAGCTAGTCTTTCCTATGACGTCTGGGTTCTTGTGTTTTGGTTTAAAGATGATTTTCTTCATCAAAGAACAACTAAGTTCAATTGTTCTTATAAAATCCTATCATATTGAGGAAGTGCTTAAGACGAATCTTAAACATCTTTTCAACATTTCTAGGATTATTCTAAGTCCAAATGAATTTAATTATACAAATGAATTAATCGTCCGGGAGTTTAAATTTTGTTATCTTGCTCGATTGAACTAGGACATTTGAATATCCTATAAGTGAAGCAACGCTTCTTTTAACACTCCTTTTTAAGAGTTATGACATCACGAGCTTTCGAGGGCAAATGGATGTTCAAGTGAGTTGTAATTTAATTTTAGTTAATGGATTTAAGTTTGGAATAGTGTTCAAGTTGTTTTAGATTTATTTTGAATTTCTTTATGTCTTAAGTAATGTTAAATTTAATTCAATTTAATTTAATTTAACTTAATTTAATTTAATGTGGTTTAATTTAATTTAATTTAAGTTAATTTAATATAATACGCTTTAGCTTAATTTAATTCAATTTGATTTAATTTAATTTGATTTAGTTTTAATTTAATTCAATTTAATTTAATTTAATTTAATTTAATTTAATTTAATTTAATTTAATTTAATTTAATTTGATTTAATTTAATATGATTTAATTTAATTTAATTTAATTTAATTTAATTTAATTTAATTTAATTTAATTTAATATGATTTAATTTAATTTTAATTTAATTTAATTTTAATTTAATTTAATTTGTTTTAATTTAATTTAATTTAATTTAATTTAATTTAATGTAATTTAATTTAATTTAATTTAATTTAATTTAATTTAATGTAATTTAATTTAATTTAATTTAATTTGATTTAATTTATTATTTTATTTTAAAAGGGTTTGCTTTAAATAATTTAACCCTAACTTAATTTAATGATTAAGTCTTTTAGCATTTTAAATCTTGAACTTGGATTATCATTTAAATTAGGAATTAAATATTATTGGGATGATTAATTAGGGATTCTTAAATTAAAGAGTAAACTTCTTCCTAATAACATCCCTATTTTAATAATTCCAATTTTAATATTCTTCCAAATTTAATTAATTATTTTAATTAAAGTTCATTTCAATTATTGTTGAATTGTTTAATAGGTTTCTACCCTTTAATTATTTAAATTTCAATCATCCAAATCAGATTAAGATCAAATATTTTACTCTTTCCATTTTATTAAGCCTAAAGTTTTAATTAAGGGTTAAAATTTTAATTACCATTTTGCCCTCCAAGCTTAATAATTTCATAACTCACTAAATTTAGCTCAAATGAATTTGAAATTTTTATGTGACTTCACTCATATGTCAATAAAGACATTAGAGGAGAAAATGTGATTTTTCTGTATTTAATTTATTTATTTAATTATTTTTTGTGGAAAATAAGGATTTCCAAGGAAAATTTAATAATATGACCAAGAAAAAGTTTCTGTCCTTAAGAAAATTATGGGACATTCCTAATGACCAGAGGACCACTTGGACCAATTTTGGTGATTTTTTGAATTATATTATTTTTATTATAATTATTTTGAGATTTGGAGTATTAATTAATTTAAAAATAAAATAAAGTTTGAAAAATGAATTTTATATTTTTCAAAAATCTCTCTGATATCAAGGAAATCAGAGAATCAATTTTCATAATTTTCTGATTTTTCTTTGATTTATTAGAATTATTTTAATAGAAATGCTTAAAAATACATTTTTTATTTTAAAATTACCCTAGGGCTTTAAAATTTAATAACTTATCATAGAGACCTAGGAAAAATATGAGATTTGTTCCTAAGTGACTAAAATTCAAAATGTGACATTTCGATGAATTTTATTATTTTTGAGATTTTTATTATTTTTTAATTATTAAAATATTAAAATAATACAAAAAAAATCAACTTTTTTAAAAAATTGAAATTTTAATTTTCTTAAATTCCCCTAATATCAGAGAGGCTCCAAAACCAATTTGGTGAATTTTTGACAAGTATTTTGAAAGTTATGAGTTTTCAAAGTTTAAATTGGCTAAATGGCTTAATCAACCCATTTGATAGGGCTAACCAAACCCGATTGACTTCAAACTTTTATGGTGGGTTCCTCTGATCCTAAAGGTCAGTGGAGAATTGATTTCAAGTCAATTTGATGTATGATTAGCTCTAATTAGTTAAGAACCTATTTAGGGTGTTTAAGCCGATTAGGGTTATTCCAAGTGAATTAATTCAAAACCTATTTTTCCTAGGGTCCTACGGTCATAAGAAACATCACCAAATTTTCCTAGAATTTATTTCACAACATGCTAATTATTGGATTTAAAATACTCAAAACAGCAACATGAATTTGAAAAATCAATAACTTCTCATAGGGATGGCCTTTGACTTTGGAAAATTTAGGGAATGTTCCCAAATTCAGAGGCTTCAAAAGCCCTATGGTCTCATGCCATGGTGAATTTCCTATATGCATGGAGAATTAAAATAATGCAGAGGGTAAATAAATTATTAAAAATAAAATACTTGATGAAATTAATTGATTTCTTCTCCACATTATTCTCCTCTGTTCACTGAGCAAGAGGGTATTTTTATTTTATTTTTATGATTTTCCTACACAAAGTTATGAATTTTTGAAGTTTAGGGAATTAAATAAATCAGAAAATCCCTATTTTTCTACTTATCCACGCGGCGCCGTGTCAACCTCGGCAGCTCCGAAGGGGGTACGTGTCGCGCTGTGATTGGGCGCCGCCATCTGAGTCAGCCATCCCGGGACCCGCGGTTCACGTAACATTCCCTGGTCCGGCGCAATCTGAACCATCCGCTCGATACACGCGCGATCCAACGGCTCCTGGTCATCGTCTACGACTGGTGTGCACTCGTGACCGTCAACCTTCTAACCCTAATTTCTCACTCGATTCTCGACGGATTTTCGTGTTCTTATGCTCTATGGATTCGTCTTGAAGAGACGAATACATCCATACGGTAAACATGCATTGAAATTGATTCAAATTAAATGGAGAATCTCTGTAAGCTCGGGAAGAAGAATGAGTTCATACCTTTGCTCAAGGAAGTGAAGCTTCGATCTGAGAGTTGTGTCACCTTCGATTGGGTCCAAGTAAGCTCCAGATGAAGTCCCTTGGCTTGGTGAATTGTCTAGCTATGAAAGTGACCACAGCCGATCACAAAGCTTGGAGGCTGGAACAACTGGGTGGCCTGGGGATGGGGCTTTCAGTGGGAAACTTCTCCTCTTGGTCTGGTGAAGGTGTAGGACCAGTTAATTTGAAGATTGATCCACTGTGAAGAAGTGTCCTGGTTTTTGGGCTAAAGTTTGAGCTCAAAATTGAGCTCAGCTGGAGGGAATTGGGGCTGGAATTCAGTGGGGATCAAGTGCTCTATGTGTGGAGAGTGATCGCGGAATGATTTTGCGCAGTTTCCTTAAGGTTTGGTTCAGCACCTCTCATGGCCGAGAGGAGATGGTGTTTAAATAGAAGAGGGTGGAGGGCCTCTCAGGGGGAGTTAGGGCTTGGGATCAGCTGCTCTTGGCAAGAGAAGAACAGCCATGGTGGCCATTGGGCATGGGGCAGCTCAGCAGGTGAGAATTCCAAGTTTGGGCTCACATGTGAGCTCTCGGTCTGGTGGTTTCCGGCGGCTATGGTGGCTGGCCGGCCAGTGGTCGAGTCACCCTCAAGGTCAGGTGGGTCGGGGCTGGAGGTTTGTGCGATCAATTGGGCTCGGACATGTGTAAAGTGTTTGGATTGAAATGGAATGGGGAGGAGGCTATACTTGGCTAGGTTTGGTCAACCCATTTGTTTTGGCTGGGTTCACCCCCTCATGGCTGACCTTGGGCTGAGAAAATCAGTTAGGCTAGCTGGTCAAAAGATGGTGAGGTCTCTTTCTAAGAATATTTAGATTAAATCTTGGTTAAGGGGAAACATGCTAAAGGCTAATGACTTTTAGGAGGTGGTTAAAGGACCTCCTCCTTTTGCCATTTAAAGAGGGTTGACCACTTAGAAATCTTCATGGCTTGCCAATGGCTTACATGTGGCTTCATGACTCCATGTGGCTTGGGAAAAGATTGGGTCAATTTCATAAAAAAGGGATTTTGTGGATTTCGGCATTTTAATGGAAATTGTTATGGGGCTTGATTTGGAATTGTTTAATTGATGATTTAGGACTTTAGGAATGACTTTAAATTGAATGTATGATGAAGGAAAGTGTCATGTGGGCTTTAGGATGACTTGGGCTTTTGAATTTGAAGGAAGTGGGCTTTTAGGAAGGTTTAAGGGAAGTGGGCTTTTGGTTTGGAAATAAATTTATGGATGGGAAATTTGTGAAGGATTGGGCCAAACAAATGTTGGTTTTAGCTCATGAATGGGTCATGAGTGATTTGGAGCAAATTTGGGGTGGTTTGGGTTTGAATTGGGTTGGATTTGGGCTTTTTGGTGAATGGGCCAATGTAGGTCAAATTGGGCTAACTTGGGCCAATGTTGGGCTAGGGTTAAAATTGATGTAAAATAAATGTTGGGAAATGTTTATGGGAGTGTCTCAAAGAGGTTTTGGCTTTGGTTGGGTTTTGATTTTGAGGTTTGGGCCTATTTGGGTTAGGTTTGGGTTTAGGTCAAAATTGGGCTTTTTGATTTTAGGTTGAATTTGAGTGGGGTTTGGGTCTAAATTTTGGGCAAATCATGTTAGTGTTTTGTTTATGGGGATGTTAAGGAAGGTTTAGAAAAGGTTTGGGGTTAATTGGAGTTGAATTGGGTGAGTTTGGGCTAAGTTTGGGTCATGGGTCCAAATTGGGCTTTAAGGCCAAAAGTGAAATTGGATCCAAATGTCAATCAAATTGGACTTGGATTTGGTCTAGATTGGTGTTGGGGATGTTGAATTGAAGTTTAGAATTGAATTGGACCAGATTTTAGGTCAATTGGGTAGGTTTGGTTTGACATAGGGTTCATTTTGGGTTAAAATGAGTCAAATTGGGGGTTTTGATAAAAGTGGGGTAAATTGACAAAATTGGTCCATGGTGTAGTTGAACAAAACGAAATTGGGCATATTTGGAATTTTCTGGAATTTTCTGGGAATTTTCTGAATTTTTGGATTTTTTGGCTAAGAGGGGTATTTTGGGTATTTGGAGGGTATTGGGAGGTATTTTTGGAATTTTTGGTATTTTTGGGTATGGATGTTCAATTTGATTGGTGAGGCAATGTTTAGGATTGATTTTGGAGAATTTTGGGTAATTTAGATGATTTTGCAAATTTTGGGGGTTTCGATGGTTTTGGGTAGCTAGCGGGTGTAGGGTCCCGAGGGTCAAAATTGAAAATTTGGAAAATTGAAGGTTGGGTGAATGTAAGTGGAATGAAATCATTTTGGTTGAGCCATGAAGCCACATCAAGCCCACATGAGCCATGAAGGGACTCATTTGAGGCATCCACTATGTTGTTCCTAATCCTCACAGCCGAGGGCTTGTGGGTTAAGGACCATCCATGTGAACCATCCGCATGAGTCGGGAGGTCAAATTGGGTATGGGTGTGGTTTTAAGAGGTGTGTGAAAGTGTAGTGTATAGGTATAGTGTGTGTGTAAGTCAGCCCCTTCACTGCACCGTGCCACCCAGTAGGGGCGATCCTAAGGCCAAAGAGTCCTATGGGAACTCATCCTACAAACTTCCACATTTGATTTCAACCCTCTAGGTGATTAGGGGTCTACAATCAAGTTTGTGGAGTTTGCGAGGAGTTAAGAAGTGGTTTGAATTTCTAAGTGGTGGGTCCCAATTCTAATCCTCTAGGATAGTCAAAGGAAAAGCCTAAGGCTAGATCCTAAGTACTAAAGAGAAGAAGAGAAGACCTCACCAAAAATGAGGTCAACAAATGGACCCCCAATAGGTGTGGTGTGCTAACCAAGCACACCGCGCGTATTGGCGTTGACCGAAAAGATCAACAAAACCAACACGGATGTCCAAGTGACAAACTTAGGACGAAGTAGGAGAGTTTCCGCTGGGGAGTGTCAAGTATATCTCTGAGACCTGGAGATTCCTAAACTCTCGCCTGGGGAAAGGAAAAGGAGGTGAGTCCCAAATCACATGATCTGGGGGAATTTCGATTTAGATTTTGTTTCATTTCATGTTCAAGTCATGATGTGTAAGTTCAGATTTTGAGTTTTAATTTAGATTGAAGTTTGGTTTAAAATCAATTTGAGAAAATTTGGATTTGAAATGAGAATTGAAACCTAAGTTCCAACCTCGGGATTGCAAGGAAAACTGGAAATTAGGTCCCGGCCCGGAGTGAGAATCGGAGTTTAAGTGTCGATTGAAAAGGATGAGAATCGAATTTAGGTATCGATCTCGAAAGTTTAATGAGAATTGAAACGAGTTTCAATCTCGAAAGTTTAAAGAGAACTGGAATCGGTTCCGCTCTCGAAGGTTTAAAGAGAAATGGAAGCTGGTTCCAATCTCGAAGGTCTAAAGAGAAATGGAAACTGGTTCCAATCTCGAAGGTCTAAAGAGAAATGGAAACTGGTTCCAATCTCGAAGGTCTAAAAAGAAATGTGAAGAGGGACTCAGTCCCATGCCATCAGAACCAAATAAGAGGAAGCTCATGGCTCCGTGTCAATAGACCTAGTCGATCTCCATACAGGAAGAAAGGTAGGCCACAAGAGTCGAAATGATTTCGATGTGATGAAAAAAGGTTTAGGGTTCTGAAATTGAAGTGTGGGTTTCTTATGAGGAAGAGTTGTCCCGACAGAGAAATTCACAGCTTCTTGAAATAAATTTCGATTTGGAGTTGATTTGAAATGTTTGAAAAGATGAATTTAGAGTGGGATCCGATTTGAGATTCATTTTCATTCTGTTTGTCCTTTAACTTTCCAAAATTTTTTTTTTTTTTTTTTTTAGCTGTGTATTTAATGTTCATGTGAATTTTATTTAGCGTTCACGTGGATTTTAAAGTTATTTTTATGTTTGGTTTTTTAATGGAAAAATAATTCTCATTTATTATTTATATTTTTATTTTCTCTTTTTTTTATTTTATTTTATTTTTATTTATTATTATTATATTTTTTTTTATTCTTTTCTGTTCTTTGTTCGAAGTTCGTTTGACTTTAATGGCGTTTCCCAGTCAATTTGCACAAAAGAGGTGAAGGCCAAAAAAAAAATGCGACATCATCACTTTCATTCCAATCATGCTGAAGATACATCATACAACTTGATCTGGAATACATCTCATACAATCCATATAGACTCAAAACGGACTATGTATGATCTTTGTTGATCCATCCAAAAAGGTATCTGTCAAAAATCCATGTCTGAATAGTGAGGTGCATGGTCAATAACATCACCTTCCAAGCCATCCTTGGCAAGGATGCCTTATGGATGTACGTTGGAGGTGTGATATTTTCCATGTAACTCACGGCTCGTAAGGTCGGAGGCTCTCTAACTCCGGGTCGCGTTGGAAGTGGTAAAGTGCTTTCCGTCATCCATTCTTCGAAAGTAGCCGAGATCCGCTTCACCGGTACTCCCGGTATGCAATGTTTAGCGACATCTGCTCCGTTGCCCTTCGGTATCATGACGGAACCTACCGGTAATGGTATCTTTATCGGCCCTCGGAACTCACACCGGCCTGCTTATCCGGAGGTCGGATCCGAACATGATATTACACTCGTTCGAGAAGAAAGCTGTGCGAAAGGTCCGACAAAGTCGTGGTGATCTATGTGCGGGGGTATGCGGTCACCCTTCTTGTAAATATTAATGATGCAAGCTGTTGGGTATGCAATCCGCTGGCGATACCCTCCATGTTATCATTCTTTTTACCATCCTTTTAATGACTAATGGCATTGGATCCACTCGGCCATGAGGGAGTATCCCCGGTGGGTTTCCCTTCCTGTCTCTCGCGAAGTTGTAGCAGCATCCACATTGTATTGTAATTCTCCCCTTCCCCGGCATCCATCTCCGGGGTTCCGAGTAAGTGTTTTCTCTTAAGCGACACCTGCTCGGCCCATCTTTTTCAAATCCCGGATGCGATCCACGATTTGTTGTTGTTCGTATTCCGAGAACACGTACCGTATGTAACTCGAGGCCTTCAAGTATATTGATCCTCCCGCCTCGATTCTCTCGAAGTATTCAAAAGTTTTCTTCTAGACATTCCGTATTCTTTCTAGCTCGTATTCCGGGATAATTTGCAAATGGCGAGGCCCAGTGACGTATCGTGGGATATATGGCTCAATCCCTTCACGTTCTCCCGCATACCTCGGCTCCTCGGGGATGATGTCCGTCGGGACATCCTCCGGGGTTGCTCTCGCAACAAGGTCATGCATTGCGGTGGCTTTGTCCGGCGGCGTTGTAGCCTTCTTTCTTCGTTCTTCTCGAGATTTCCCCGGTTTCTTCTGTTATCCTCGGAGTCGGCCTCCTTCCTTCGAGTTCTCGGCGAACCGGTATCCTTGAAGTATATGCACTGGCAGTAGCAACCGCCTCGTCGCGCTCGGTCCGCCGCTAATTTAGTTAACATCTTGCGGATACGACGATTTTTATTTCTTCGTTGAGTTGTCGTGAGAGTAGCTCTTCGCACTTCCCGAATTTCGTAGGCGCGGCGCCGACAAGCCTACCCTCCGTCGTAGCGACTACGGACTTGATTCTCTTGTCCTCTTCGTATTTGTTTTTCTTTTCTTCGTTCTCTGGATTGGTGGCTTGGGCCACCCACTTTCATTACTGTCTGACTGGGCAGTTCTTCTCGGTCAATTGGGACCCAGTCACTTTCCTCGTATTGTAGGCCTGCTGGTGCGAAGTCTGAGTCAATCTCGATTATCGCTCCATCTTTCACCCTCTTTTCGTCGAGTGCAAGGCTTACACCATTTCTAAAGTTCAGGACCAACTCGCCGTTCGACATTTCCTGCGAAAAGACAAGGAAAAGGATCGAGGGCGTACTAAGAACAAGAACATTAAGAAAATGTTTATTAAAGACAGCTTTTTTTATTATTATTTTTTATATTTTTAAATTCAACAGGAATGAAGTGGGAAAAGATCAGGAAAGAGATTTTGATTTGGGAAAGAAAACAAGGAAAACTTTATTATCATGATTTTATTTATCTTAGCACATTTTTATTATTTTGGGTTCGGACCCAGTCATAAGTAATTACTTCACCCGTGCTTCTAGGGATGAAAAATTCATTCTTTCGAAACATCAGGTAGCGTAATACTTTTTCAAGTATCGTCCATTGATCGGAAGCATATGTCGTTCTCCTTGGCAATTCACTAGCTGGTAGGAGCCTCCTGAGTAGACTGTCTCAACTACAAACGGTCCCTCCCAAGTGGGTTCAAATTTTCCTCCTATCTTGCGGTGTGCAAGAATAGGTCTTTGAGAACGAGAACTAAGTCACCGGCTTTGAAGGTTCTTGGACGGACCGGTCCGTCATGGGCTTGAACCATCTTAGCTTGGTATAGTTCTAAATTCTGTTGCTGTTGCAAGTCTTTTCCCTTCCGGGCTTTCCAATTCTTCTAGTCGTAATTTGGCATTCTCTTCTCGTCGTGATTTTGTTTGCAAGCTGCAATTCGAGTGAAGGAAGGCTGGACCTCTAAGGGTAACACTCGCCTCGGACCCATACACCAGAGCGTAAGGTGTAGCTTGAGTAGGAGTTCTGAAGGTTGTCCGGTAGGCCCATAAGGCTTCTAATAACTTCTCGTGCCAATTTCTCTTATTGTCGTCTAAAGTCTTCTTTAAGATTTGAATGAGAGTTTTATTAAAAGCCTCAGCCAGGCCGTTCGCTCTTGGGTAGTAAATTGTTGAATACCGCCACTCGATTCCGTGTCTCCTGACAAAAATGTTGATTTGCGTGCTTCGAATGTCGACCCATTATCCGAGATGATCTCGCGCGGCACTCCGAAACGGTAGACAACTTGGTTCTTGAAAAGCGTAGCACGTGGTGTGCTTTTACTTCTCTAAGTGGAGCCTGCCTCGCCCATTTAGAAAAGTAGTACGTAGCCGCAAGAATGAAGCGATGTCCTTTTGAAGATGGTGGTTCTATCGGACCCACTATATCTGTGCCCCAACATTCAAACGGCCACGATGCAATTGTCGGATGTAGCACATTTGGAGGTTGGTGTAGAACCACTCCGTGCACTTGGCATTGGTGACAGCTCTTGGCGATTTTCATGCAGTCGGTCAGCATCGAGGGCCAGTAGTACCCTAGTCTTTTAATTTTCATTTTCATCTTTGGACCTGACTGGTGAGCGCCGCAGAGTCCTGAGTGCACCTCTTTAACAATTTCATGAGCCTCGGACCCGCTCAGGCATCTTAGCCACATCTGATCAAAAGACCTTCTGTATAATGTGTCGTTTATTAATGCGTAGGACAGAGTTCTTTTCTTGATCTGGTGGGCTAACGACCTATCATCTGGTAGTTTTCCTGCTTGCAGGTAATCTATTAATGGCTGTCGCCAATCTTCTGTGTTTTCTGTCACTGCTGCAATTGATCCTTTTTCCTTTTCTGATTTGTGTATTGTGTCTATGTCGAGCTGTGATAGGACCTGACGTCCATGAATCAACACTTCCACTGATTCATCTTGCAAACGAGCAAATTCTTTTGCGAGACGGGCTAGCGCATCCGCTAAAGCGTTTTCTTTTACGGGAATTTTGTAGATTGTCACATTTGGAATGCGTTCCAACAGTTGTATGGCATCTCGGAAGTATTGCTCGAGTCTTCGCTTTAAAATTCCGTAATGTCCGGCGATCCGTTGAATGATTAACTGCGAATCCCCGTAGATGTTGATGTCCGTTATACCCATTTGAACAGTTAATTCCAGTCTCGTTATGAGGGCTTCGTATTACGCTCGTTATTTGTACACGGCTCCGTTAAGTGGTAGGAGTATCTTAACATCCCCCGCTCCGGTGTTATAAAGATTAGTCCGATCCCCGCCTTACGGGCACTATCACTTATGATTCTTCGTCTTTGTGTGCTTCGAAGATGCTCCGTCGAAATATAATTCCCAACGTCGATCATCGGGGTCTTCTAGGTTCATTATTTGTTCATCCGGCAAATCGTCATTGAGAGGAGATTCCGCCGCAAAGGGTGTGCTTGCGAGGAAGTCTGCTAAGACTTGTCCCTTTACGGCACGAAGAGGCACGAAAGTTATATCGAATTGCAATAATATCATTGACCATCCGGCAAGTCCGCCGGAAAGCGTTGGATGGGTCATCAAGTATTGCAATGGATTAAATTTCGAGATCGAG
The DNA here is from genome assembly GCA_022702705.1 of Papilionanthe hookeriana x Papilionanthe teres. Classification (NCBI taxonomy): domain Eukaryota; kingdom Viridiplantae; phylum Streptophyta; class Magnoliopsida; order Asparagales; family Orchidaceae; genus Papilionanthe; species Papilionanthe hookeriana x Papilionanthe teres. The sequence goes on along the minus strand of CM040439.1, from coordinate 59,935,716 downwards.
TTGACCTTATGAGAAAGCATGTAGTGCCCGAGCTTTTGAGCGGCGAAGATCGGGGCCAAACAATGCTTTTCAATTGCGGGATACTTTATTTCCGTCGGCGATAGAACGACGGCTTAGGTAGTAAAGAGCATTTTCTTTACCCTCATCATTGACACAGGCTAACGGGGCTCCGAGAGAGTCGTCTAAAGCCGCGGTATAAAGTATCGGCGGTCTACACGAGACTCGGGGCTGCTAAGACAGGAGGTGTCATTAAATATTGTTTAATGTCCTCGAAGGCCCTCTGGCATTTCTCTTCCCAAATAAATTTGGCGTCCTTTTTAACTAATGCCGAGAAAGGCTGACACCTACCTGACAAGTTTGAGATAAAGCGTCAAAGATATGCCAGCTTCCCTTGAAAAGATCGTAATTGCTTTAAGGTTTTGGGAGGCGGCATTTCTAAGATGGCTTTAATCTTTTCCGGGTCGATTTCTATTCCACGATGTCGGACAACGAATCCTAAGAATTTCCCGGAGGTGACGCCGAAGGCGCATTTTAAGGGATTCATCTTAAGGTTAAATTGTCTTAATCGTTTGAAAACAATTCTCAAATCATACAGGTGGTTTTCCTTTACTTTGCTTTTGATGACCACATCGTCCATGTAGCATTCGACTTGATTGTCGATGAGATCATCAAAAATTCTTGTCACCGCTCTCTGGTAGGTTGCTCCTGCGTTCTTCAGTCCGAATGGCATCACTGTGTAGCAATATACTCCGATCGGCGTTCCGAATCGTCGTAAGTTTTTCATCTTCTGGAGCCATTTTTATCCGGTTGTATTCGAAGATCCATCCATGAATGAGAATATTTCATGTGTTGAAGCGATGTCAATCATTAATTCCGGGATCGGTAGAGGGAATTCATCTTTTGGACATGCCTTGTTTAAATCTCTGAAATCCACACAAATTCTGATCTGACCATTCTTCTTCCTGACTGGTACCACATTGGCTAACCACGTCGGGTATTGTTCTTCACGGACAAATTTAGCGTCTATTAGCTTTTTAACTTCAGCTATGACTTGTTGCTCAATTTCTAAACGCATTCTTCTGGGACCTTGTCTGACTGGGACAGAGGCAGGATCCACCCCTAGCTTATGGACTGCGACCTCTGGAGCTAAACCTAGCATCTCATCGTAGCTCCAAGCAAAACAGTCTTTAAATTCCATTAATAACTTGATTATTTCTTCGGAGTCTTCTTTATTGAGTAAGGAGCTAACAAAGGTAGGTCTAGGTTCTTTTCTAGTACCTAAGTTAACTTCCGTTAACTCATCTATTGTAGATTTGATCTCTTCTTCGAATCTCGGTGGAGCGTCTCCAATTTGTAAATCTTCGAGTTCTTCCGTAGTTTCCATGCAGTTTTCATTAGACTCGCAGGTGACAACCAAGCAAAATTCAGTATCGTCAACTGATCCTACTGTGCCGAATCCGAGACCATGCTTTGAATTGGGTGGACGACCGGAGTTATTCCATAATTTTTCAAAATGTTGCGATCGACCCTTTGTCCATTGTCGAGGTAAGAAACCACGCTGAATTAAATTTTGAACACGGGGAGAGTACCACTCAAAAGGCAATTCCATTAATTCCGATGAAGTAGCCTCTTCAAATTGTACATTATTTTCGAGTTTTGGAGGAAGGAGCACCACGGTAGAATTTGATGGGCTTTGCACCACCGCTACGTACCTCTTTGACCTCCATACCCTCGATCTTATTAGAATGGATCGGGGTCGGGGTCATAGTATGTACATAGTGGTTAATCTTCTCGTACATCGATTTATATTCTTCGTTTCTTTCATCTTCAAGAGGGATTCGAATTGCGGCTTCTTTCGACTTATTGTCGCTGCTTCTTGTTTGATTTCTTTTTCTTCTTCGTAACTATCTTCCCAATCAACATTGATGGTCGGTTTCCTCCGTCCAATCGTCCCTAACGTCTCTACCACGACCTCGTCCCCGGCCTCGACCTCGGATGCGAGTTGTGGAGAAACCTTCACCATCTCGCCGTAAGGGAGTGGTGAGTGACTGTTGGACTAGAATTTCAGGTTCTTCGTTGTCCCATATTTCCTTTGCTTCATTTGTTATGGTATCTCTGGAGAAGATTGTTTTCTTTGGGGGTGCGTAATAAGCTGCATCCTCATGGATTCCGATTTCATGTACGGAGAACGGTTGTAAGTCACCTTTAATACACTGTTCCCCTCCATCGTAGTATTTAATGCATTGATGTAGAGATGATGGTACCATCCCGTTTTCATGTATCCATGGTCGGCCCAAGTAGAGCGTTGAACGACGTTTCTGAATCAATTATGTGAAATTTCACGGTTGTCTTTGCTAAGTCACCGGTCTTCATTAGCAGTGTTATTGATCCTAGGGCTCTTTCTCCTTTCTGGTTGAATCCTCTTAATAACATTTTGTCCGCCTTGAGCTCGCGAGCATCAACTTCCAAGTATGCTAGCGTTCAAAGATTCATTATATTGATTGATGCTCCTAGATCCACCAATACTCTGGAGAGTGTAAACTTCCCAATTGTAACTGAAATGTACAATGGTCGGTTGTGGTCTGCTGTCCCAAGTAATAGATCATTGTCCGTGAAGGTAACACCTCGTTGTTCCTTTAACGAGCAAACCTCATCTAAGGACTCTCCAGCCATTTGAGCTAAGCAAATTTCTGGATCAAGTAAGGCCTTGATCAGAGCTTCTCTCATCTCCTTTGATAAGATGAGAGCGTCGTAGATGCTCAGTTTGGCTGGTAGTTTCCTAAGATGGGCTAGCACGTTGTAGTCCACTTTGTTTTCATGTGCCTCGTTTTCTTCTCGAATGGGTATTTCTTCCGCCGGGGTTGGTTCTTCCTGAACAACCACTCGCTTTCCTTTGTCCTTTGGACCCATTCTCGGAGGTAAAACTCTTCCACTTCTTAAGTTGACTTCTGTGATTTCTTCTGAATTTAGCATTAAGTTTGCTGGTGTTTCCTTCTGAATTGGAATGACAAGTTCTTCAGGATTAGCTTCGGAGTCTGAAGGCTCTAACTCTATTGTGATTGGAGCTCCTCGAAACTCGCAAATAGATTCGTTGCTTATTGAACTCTCGTAGCCTCCCTGGTGGATGTCTTCTTCGTCATTGTGATCGTCGAGATGGTGTATGATTCGAGAATTGTTATTTGTATCGGAATTGACGTCCAGATTAGGTTGATTGTCGTTAGTTACGTAATCGTTAGAAACAGTCAAAACGTAGCCAACGCCATAACCCTCATCATTATAAGATCCCACCGGAGTGGGCAGATAATCATACAGAGTCAGAGGTTCGAGGGATTTCTCCCCCGAATCGGAAACAACTATCCTAGGATAAGTAGCCCCTAGTCTAGCCTTAGGTGCCTCGGTCTTCTCTTCTTCGTCAATTTTCTTCTTTTCTTCAATTGTCTCTTGTTGAGGTGGTTCTTCTATCGCAAGTGATAGCGCCGACTTGACAGTTTTCGAACTCTGAATTGAGGCTTGCACCGAAGCGGTTTGGATGTGATCCAAAACCTTCTTCGAAGACTTTGTCCAAGCGGTAGTCCATCCATCGTCAGTCGCATAGGGATCTATCGGAACAATGAAATCCGTCGAGATAACATTGACGGAACCTCCTTTCTGGGTTCCTTCATGTATTCTTTCGGGATCGTTATATTCCCTTTCCGAAGATTGTCGTTGAGCCAACTTTTGAAGGTAATACAATCTTCTATCTTGTGTCCAAGCATCCGGTGGTAAGGGCAAAAGTTGGGATCACCTTTCCGTCGACTTCTTCCGGTCTTTTAGGCTCGCGCGGTTGGAAATCTGGAGTCTTCATCAGTCGCGGAACATTTTCGGCACTCGCCTCATTCTTGAACGGATACTCCTCGCTCGGGAACTCCCTAAACGTACGTTGTGGACGAGGCGGTTGTTCATACTCGTTGAGATGATCGATAGCTGGGTCGAGGTTGCCGGTAATTCCGTTGAGGTTGCCTGCGGCCATTCGACGATATTTGTATCGGTTGCTTGCCTTTATCGACTCGTCGCGACGATCCTGGACTTCTTTTCAAAAGTTTTCACGAGCTTCGTTTGTCCGCTTTATCGGTGAAACTTAATTGCTTCGTCTCCTCTTGCAAGCTTCCGGCCTTGCTTAACAACTTCTCGAAAGTCTTAATAGTAAATCCCTTGAGGAGAAGTGCTTATCGGGCCATGGATGCTTTTTAGTAAAATGCCGATCGCATGCTCGTTCTTGTAATCGTGGCTCACACTTCATACTTAGGTTCCTCCATCAAAGTATGTAGTCCACCAAGGTTTCATTCGGCTTACGCTTCTCTACCACTAAATCACCTATAGTGATGTGGTGCCGAGCTCCGGCAAATCGCTTGATGAAGAGGTTCTCTAGTTCGAAAATTTCTTCACCGAACCGTTTGGTAATTCCGCATACCAATCAAAGGCGATCCCTGACAGGCTGCTGACAAATTGTCTGAAGAGTAATGCATCACTTCCGCCGGCGTTGCAACAACTGACACGAAAATGTGCAACATGCTGCCGAGGGTTTCCGGTTCCATCAAAGGTCTTGAACAGAGGTGGTACAAAGCCTTTCGGATATTGGACGGCGTCGAATTCTTCGAGGTAAGGTCTACCCGTCCGAATGGATGTCCCGCTCTTTGATTGTGCCAAGGCTTCTCGCACTCCGCTGTTCCACCAAGCTCTTGATATCCTTTTCCGGAATCATACCGTGTGTTGCATCCTTCTTTAATTGATCATCCCCGTTGACGGATGTAATCTCCTTTCCTCCGTCTACAATGTGAATAACTTCCGGGGTGTTTCTCTTTGGGGTTGAACCTCGACTCGGAGAGTGGCTAGGGCTACGACCATCTCTTCCATCCTTTTCGCCATTTGGGCGATCGTATCATCTTTCTCTTGAAGTCGCCTCCTCATTACTTCCGGCTCCTCTCTTTCTGCGGCTGCAGGAGCACCTTGTGAAGCCGACGAAGCTCATGTTTCAACCATGTTAACTTCTGCATATTCATCATCCATGAACTCTGACGAGTCAACTTCATCTCCGAATTTCTCTTCTCTTTCCCTTGCTAGTCGCCGAATATCGGTTCTTAACTTTTCCATAGCATCTTCCAGTGGCCTTTTCGGTACATCCTTGCAGTTGTCATGTGACAATTGTCGAGTTTCTTTCTCATGAGTCCCCTTTACTGCGGTAGCACTTTCCTCGGACTCAAGCCTCCTGACAAGACTTTCCTTTTCTGGTCGTTGTTTCGGTCTTAATTGGCCGGTAGTGGGACGCCATACCATCCTTCTAGCGAGTAGAAGGCCTAGGACCGGATGGTGCCGTCACTCGAATGTCTGGAAGGTGGTATCCTCCCCGATCCGTAAACCTGAAACAACAACGGGTAGACTAGCCTTCATCTTCTTATTAGGCTCTTCCGCAGCGATAGCGAGATTCTACTCGCGGCCCAAGACGGGATTTGGCCGGCACCCGCCCTATCCTTCTTAAAATTTCCGATACAGGGCATCTTTCTTTCTTTGCTAATTTCTCAATCACAGTCTGTAGTCGGGCAAGTGGTGTAACCCTTGCCCTTTTCTTTCTGTTGTCGCTATAGTATGCGGGCCGAGGTAATGTAGAGGCAATCCTGCGGACATTTTCCTCGTCGACTGCGGCGGAAAGGGGATGGAATCTACTCCCTTCCAAAAGGGTGTATACTCGGACAATGGTATGTATTCAGGTAGTGGTGTGTACTCGTGGATTTCTTCTAAGAAAGCGACTTCGGCGGCTCCGGCCTTCTTGGCAATCTTCCCCGCCTCTGTTTCTCCTCCGAGTTCGTGTTAGAGGTGGAACCCTTGAGCCGGACCCAATTTCAAAAACGAAGGTCTTGCACGGAAATCGTACCCTCCACGAGTAACATACTCGTTGCAAATTTGAACTTCCTTCCCCTTCGGCTTGGCGGGAGCCGGGTAGGTGCGGAGACGACTAGACCAGTGGAGGTAGAGATAACAGTCCTTCTATGGACAGCGGTACTCCTCTCAGCTGGAACCCTTTGCAGGGTAGGAAACTCTTGAGTTGATTTAAGGTTGAACTCAATCATGGGTTTCTCAGTTTCTGGCACTTTGTCCATCAGTGCAAAGAGGGTAACGTCAGCGATCTGGACATTTGTGTTCTCGAATCCTCGTCCAAACCGGATGATCCCATTGTCGGGCGAGCTCATCCTTGTAAACGGCGAAGTCCGATCCATTGGTGAAGGAGAAAATTAGTTTTGGGGCTTCCATTTCTGCAAGGTAGATTCGATTGTCGATCCCAAGCTATGCTTCTTCTCATCGGGACGAAAAGAAAGGAATCGAAAAGAGTCCGAACACATTCTCGTTCATGTATATTTATTAAAAGAGTCATTCATTAGAGGGTTTGTTTATTTAGAACGGAATGTTCAAAGGTGTAGAGAGGGTAATGAATCTGATTCAGAGTTGGAAAGGAAAAGAAAGTCTTATGCAAGACTTCTCGACTCGAAGGATCACTCCTAAACTAACACCTATTGGAGGTCCACCCCACCTCGTAAATGAGGTAAAGGATCTCGGAACCTCTCTGTTTAGGGGTGTCTAAACAGTGGCTCCTAAATCCGAGAGAATGTTGGCTATACTCGTTCAAGGCAGAAATGAACATAGTATTCCAACGGAAAGAAGGGTAGTTTGATCCATTAGAGACATGTATACACTACCGATTTTTGAAAGCAGAACTATTTGATTAAAAAAATGGAGAGAGGAATTCTCCCCAGCGGAGTCGCCAGAAATTGTCGGCGAATTTTAATTTAATTTAAATAAATAATTTGAAAAGTAATATTTGATTTTGAAAATAATTTTAAATTTGAAAATTTTAAGATATGAAATCAAACTGATCTCACATCCCGAATAGTTTATATAAACGAGCACCGCATCACAAACCATGTATCTATCCCGAAGAGTAGACACATTGCTTGATGATGGGGCTCGATTAAATAAACTAGAAGATTTGTGACATCAGTCTGATCTGCGAACCAACTTTATAAGCCGACAAATTCCCCCGTTTAATATGAAAACATTAAATAGGGTTTATATTACCTGGGTTCTTAAAATTCCCTATAAGGGCAAGCCCTTATAGTTAATTACATCTTAAGTGACGGGAATCACCTAAGAAAACTCTCGATAATAATCGGTAGTTCTCGCTCTCAAGAATTTCGAGGTTTAAGTTTTCAAGGGATTGAATTTTAGAATTTCAATAGGGAATGGATCAAGTTTGGAACATTTTGTTTTGGGAATTCAAAGGAAGAAAGGTAGGAGAAATCACAGATTCGAAGCGAACTTCGGTAATTTCCCGACTATCCTATTGTTTGGTTTGAATTTAGGAAAGTCCTAATGTTTATTTAGTATTTTGATCTTGCCAATTTTAATTAGTTAGGACTTATATTTGTATGATAAAATCATACAAATAGCCTCGAAGATGTGAGGGTTTATGACTACCTCGAAAATCCTAAGACCGGTTAGGGCTTAATTTACATGATATGATCATGCAAATGCCTAACGAAGAGTTGAGGATTTATGTTGCACTAGGCAAACTACCTCGAAGTCCTATGGCTTGGTTATTTAATTCTAAGGAAGTTTTGCTGAAGTAGACTCAGGTTTTGCTGATGACGATGGCCGTATTGCCCACCATGCTCCGAGCTCCTTGTTGTTGCAGAGGTTTAGTTTTAGAAGTCATAAATCAGGAGATGAAAGAAGTGTTTTGGTTTAGAGAAAATCTTAATATCCAAGTGTATTTAATATTTTAATTAAACAAATCTTAAAGTTGATTATAACAACACCGGTTAAGATCCCACGGTTCCATCCTTCCGGCATCGTTATTTTAATCGGATTCACTTAGTCCGGGTGAATTTGCTAAACTCAATCGAATGAGTTCCACACTTTCATTTAGACCGTGGAAATCCCATTAGCAACACGTAGGTTACATCATCCGAGGTATTCCCGATCATCCAACAAGACGTTTTAATTTAGTTGTAGTTGTAGTTTTGTTGTTCTGTTTGTGATTAAATTTTGAGTTATTTTATATTTTGAAATGTTGTGGCGGTGAATTTTATCTTGCAATGACTTTTACTTTAGTTTTGGTTTGAGTTTTAGGGACTATCCTAAAGGTGTAGGTTTTCATGCAACATTTGTTTATCATGCAAGAAAAGTAAGTGCAATGCGATTAAATAAATTGCAGTAAAGTAAATTGCAATAAAATAAAAGCGTACCTGGAGGGTCTTCCCGTCATCCCAAGCTGCGCTTAAAATACAGTTAGAATATTTAAGCATTTAAAGTAAGTTCCTAGGTAAAGCTAAGGGAAGGGTCATGGTTTTCTACCAAGTTCCTAATCCTATAGCTAGTCATTTCCTATGACGTCTGGGTTCTTGTGTTTTGGTTTAAAGACGATTTTCTTCATCAAAGAACAACTAAGTTCAATTGTTCTTATAAATATCCTATCATATTGAGGAAGTGCTTAAGACGAATCTTAAACATCTTTTCAACATTTCTAGGATTATTCTAAGTCCAAATGAATTTAATTATACAAATGAATTAATCGTCCGAAAGTTTAAATTTTGTTATCTTGCTCAGTGAACTAGGACATTTAAATATCCTATAAGTGAAGCAACGCTTCTTTTAACACTCCTTTTTAAGAGTTATGACATCACGAGCTTTCGAGGGCAAATGGATGTTCAAGTGAGTTGTAATTTAATTTTAGTTAATGGATTTAAGTTTGGAATAGTGTTCAAGTTGTTTTAGATTTATTTTGAATTTCTTTATGTCTTAAGTAATGTTATATTTAATTCAATTTAATTTAATTTAACTTAATTTAATTTAATGTGGTTTAATTTAATTTAATTTAAGTTAATTTAATATAATATGCTTTAGCTAAATTTAATTCAATTTGATTTAATTTAATTTGATTTAGTTTTAATTTAATTCAATTTAATTTAATTTAATTTAATTTAATTTAATTTAATTTAATTTAATTTAATTTGATTTGATTTAATTTAATATGATTTAATTTAATTTAATTTAATTTAATTTAATTTAATTTAATTTAATTTAATATGATTTAATTTAATTTTAATTTAATTTAATTTTAATTTAATTTAATTTGTTTTAATTTAATTTAATTTAATTTAATTTAATGTAATTTAATTTAATTTAATTTAATTTAATTTAATTTAATGTAATTTAATTTAATTTAATTTAATTTGATTTAATTTAATATTTTATTTTAAAAGGGTTTGCTTTAAATAATTTAACCCTAACTTAATTTAATGATTAAGTCTTTTAGCATTTTAAATCTTGAACTTGGATTATCATTTAAATTAGGAATTAAATATTATTGGGATGATTAATTTAGGGATTCTTAAATTAAAGAGCAAACTTGTTCCTAATAACATCCCTATTTTAATAATTCCAATTTTATTATTCTTCCAAATTTAATTAATTATTTTAATTAAAGTTCATTTCAATTATTGTTGAATTGTTTAACAGGTTTCTATCCTTTAATTATTTAAATTTCAATCATCCAAATCAGATTAAGATCAAATATTTTACTCTTTCCATTTTATTAAGCCTAAAGTTTTAATTAAGGGTTAAAATTTTAATTACCATTTTGCCCTCCAAGCTTAATAATTTCATAACTCACTAAATTGAGCTCAAATGAATTTGAAATTTTTATGTGACTTCACACATATGTCAATAAAGACATTAGAGGAGAAAATGTGATTTTTCTGTATTTAATTTATTTATTTAATTATTTTTGGTGGAAAATAAGGATTTCCAAGGAAAATTTAATAATATGACCAAGGGAAAGTTTCTGTCCTTAAGAAAATTATGGGACATTCCTAATGACTAGAGGACCACTTGGACCAATTTTGGTGATTTTTTGAATTATATTATTTTTATTATAATTATTTTGAGTTTTGGAGTATTAATTAATTTAAAAATAAAATAAAGTTTGATATCAAGGAATTTTATATTTTTCAAAAATCTCTCTGATATCAAGGAAATCAGAGAATCAATTTTCATAATTTTCTGATTTTTCTTTGATTTATTAGAATTATTTTAATAGAAATGCTTGAAAATACATTTTTTTATTTTAAAATTACCCTAGGGCTTTAAAATTTAATAACTTATCATAGAGACCTAGGAAAAATATGAGATTTGTTCCTAAGTGAATAAAATTCAAAATGTGACATTTTGATGAATTTTATTATTTTTGAGATTTTTATTATTTTTTAATTATTAAAATATTAAAATAATACAAAAAAATCAACTTTTTTAGAAAATTGAAAATTTAATTTTTTTAAATTCCTCTAATACCAGAGAGGCTCCAAAACCAATTTGGTGAATTTTTGACAAGTATTTTGAAAGTTATGAATTTTCAAAGTTTAAATTGGCTAAATGGCTTAATCAACCCATTTGATAGGGCTAACCAAACCCAATTGACTTCAAACTTTTATGGTGGGTTCCTCTGATCCTAAAGGTCAGTGGAGAATTGATTTCAAGTCAATTTGATGTATGATTAGCTCTAATTAGTTAAGAACCTATTTAGGGTGTTTAAGCCAATTAGGGTTATTCCAAGTGAATTAATTCAAAACCTATTTTTCCTAGGGTCCTCTGGTCATAAGAAACATCACCAAATTTTCCTAGAATTTATTTCACAACTTGCTAATTATTGGATTTAAAATACTCAAAACAAGCAACATGAATTTGAAAAATCAATAACTTCTCATAGGATGGCCTCGACTTTGGAAAATTCAGGGAATGTTCCCAAATTCGGAGGCTTCAAAAGCCCTATGGTCTCATGCCATGGTGAATTTCCTATATGCATGGAGAATTAAAACAATGCGAGAGGGTAAATAAATTATTAAAAATAAAATACTTGATGAAATTAATTGATTTCTTTTCCACATTATTCTCCTCTGTTCACTGAGCAAGAGGGTATTTTTATTTTATTTTTATAATTTTCCTACACAAAGTTATGAATTTTTGAAGTTTAGGGAATTAAATAAATAAGAAAATCCCTATTTTTCTACTTATCCACGCGGCGCCGTGTCAACCTCGGCAGCTCCGAAGGGGGTACGTGTCGCGCTGTGATTGGGCGCCGCCATCTGAGTCAGCCGTCCCTAATTTGAACCGTCCGCGGTTCACGTAACATTCCCTGGTACGGCGCAATCTGAACCGTCCGCTCGATACACGTGCGATCCAACGGCTCCTGGTCATCGTCTACGACTGGTGTGCACCCGTGACCGTCAACCTTCTAACCCTAATTTCTCAATCGATTCTCAACAGATTTTCGTGTTCTTATGCTCTATGGATTCGTCTTGAAGAGACGAATACATCCATACTGATAAACATGCATTGAAATTGATTCAAATTAAATGGAGAATCTCCGTAAGCTCGGGAAGAAGAATGAGTTCATACCTTTGCTCGGAGAAGTGAAGCTTCGATCCGAGAGTTGTGTCACCTTCGATTGGGTCCAAGTAAGCTCCGGATGAAGTCCCTTGGCCTGGTGAATCGTCTAGCTATGAAAGTGACCACAGCCGATCACAAAGCTTGGAGGCTGGAACAACTGGGTGGCCTCGGGGATGGGGCTTTCAGTGGGAAACTTCTCCTCTTGGTCTGGTGAAGGTGTAGGACCGATCAATTTGAAGATTGATCCACTGTGGAGAAGTGTCCTGGTTTTTGGGCTAAAGTTCGAGCTCGAAATTGAGCTCAATCTGGAGGGAATCGGGGCTGGAATTCAGTGGGGATCAAGTGCTCTATGTGTGGAGAGTGATCCGGAATGATTTTGGCGAGTTTCCTTAAGGTTTGGTTCAACACCTCTCATGGCCGAGAGGAGATGGTGTTTAAATAGAAGAGGGTGGAGGGCCTCCCAGGGGGAGTTAGGGCTTGGGATCAGCTGCTCTTGGCAAGAGAAGAACAGCCATGGTGGCCATTGGGCATGGGGTAGCTTAGCAGGTGAGAACTCCAAGTTTGGGCTCACATGTGAGCTCTCGGCCTGGTGGTTTTCGGCGGCTGTGGTGGCTGGCCGGCCAGGGTCAGGTCACCCTCAAGGTCAGGTGGGTCAGGGCTAGAGGTTTGTGTAGTCAATTGGGCCTGGACATGTGTAAAGTGTTTGGATTGAAATGGAATGGGGAGGAGGCTATACTTGGCTAGGTTTGGTCAACCCATTTGTTTTGGCTGGGTTCACTCCCCATGGCCGACCTTGGTCGAGAAAATCGGTTAGGCTAGCTGGTCAAAAGATGGTGAGGTCTCTTTCTAAGAATATTTAGATTAAATCTTGGTTAAGGGGAAACATGCTAAAGGCTAATGACTTTTAGGAGGTGGTTAAAGGACCTCCTCCTTTTGCCATTTAAAGAGGGTTGACCACTTAGAAATCTTCATGGCTTGCCAATGGCTTACATGTGGCTTCATGACTCCATGTGGCTTGGGAAAAGATTGGGTCAATTTCATAAAAAGGGATTTTGTGGATTTTGGCATTTTAATGGAAATTGTTATGGGGCTTGATTTGGAATTGTTTAATTGATGATTTAGGACTTTAGGAATGACTTTAAATTGAATGTATGATGAAGGAAAGTGTCATGTGGGTTTTAGGATGATTTGGGCTTTTGAATTTGAAGGAAGTGGGCTTTTAGGAAGGTTTAAGGGAAGTGGGCTTTTGGTTTGGAAATAAATTTATGGATGGGAAATTTGTGAAGGACTGGGCCAAACAAATGTTGGTTTTAGCTCATGAATGGGTCATGAGTGATTTGGAGCAAATTTGGGGTGGTTTGGGTTTGAATTGGGTTGGATTTGGGCTTTTTTGGTGAATGGACCAATGTAGGTCAAATTGGGCTAACTTGGGCCAATGCTGGGCTAGGGTTAAAATTGATGTAAAATAAATGTTGGGAAATGTTTATGGGAGTGTCTCAAAGAGGTTTTGGCTTTGGTTGGGTTTTGATTTTGAGGTTTGGGCCTATTTGGGTTAGGTTTGGGTTTAGGTCAAAATTGGGCTTTTTGATTTTAGGTTGAATTTGAGTGGGGTTTGGGTCTAAATTTTGGGCAAATCATGTTAGTGTTTTGTTTATGGGGATGTTAAGGAAGGTTTAGAAAAGATTTGGGGTTAATTGGTGTTGAATTGGGTGAGTTTGGGCTAAGTTTGGGTCATGGGTCCAAATTGGGCTTTAAGTCCAAAAGTGAAATTGGATCCAAATGTCAATCAAATTGGACTTGGATTTGTTCTAGATTGGTGTTGGGGATATTGAATTGAAGTTTAGAATTGAATTGGACCAGATTTTAGGTCAATTGGGTAGGTTTGGTTTGACATTGGGTTCATTTTGGGTTAAAATGAGTCAAATTGGGGGTTTTGATAAAAGTGGGGTAAATTGACAAAATTGGTCTATGGTGTAGTTGAACAAAATGAAATTGGGAATATTTGGGATTTTCTGAAATTTTCTGGGAATTTTCTGAATTTTTGGATTTTTTGGCTAAGAGGGGTATTTTGGGTATTTGGAGGGTATTGGGAGGTATTTTTGGAATTTTTGGTATTTTTGGGTATGGATGATCAATTTGATTGGTGAGGCAATGTTTAGGATTTATTTTGTTGAATTTTGGGTAATTTAGGTGATTTTGCAAATTTTGGGGGGTTTCAAGGGTTTTGGGTAAGATGTAGCGGGTGTAGGGTCCCGGGGGTCAAAAATTGAAAATTTGGAAAATTGAAGGTTGGGTGAATGTAAGTGGAATGAAATCATTTTGGTTGAGCCATGAAGCCACATCAAGCCCACATGAGCCATGAAGGGACTCATTTGAGGCATCCACTATGTTGTTCCTAATCCTCCTAGCCAAGGGCTTAGGGGTTAAGGACCATCCATGTGAACCATCTGCATGAGTCAGGAGGTCAAATTGGGTATGGGTGTGGTTTTAAGAGGTGTGTGAAAGTTTAGTGTATAGGTATAGTGTGTGTGTAAGTCAGCCCCTTCACCAGACCAGGCCACCCAGGGCAGTCCTAAGGCCAAAGAGTCCTATGGGAACTCATCCTACAAACTTCCACATTTGATTTCAACCCTCTAGGTGATTAGGGGTCTAAAATCAAGTTTGTGGAGTTTGCAGTGAGTTAAGAAGTGGTTTGAATTTCTAAGTGGTGGGTCCCAATTCTAATCCTCTAGGATAGTCAAAGGAAAAGCCTAAGGCTAGATTCTAAGTACTAAAGAGAAGAAGAGAAGACCTCACCAAAAATGAGGTCAACAGTCCTCAAGTAACCTTTTACTACTAAAAATATAATCTATGGAGAAAATTTTCTTTAAGACTTCTATAACTTTTTTGTTTTTTAAATAATATAATGAAACTTAAAAAGCTTTTTAAATAACTTAAGCCAAAAACAAAATATGTAAAATATTTAATATGCAAGTGTTAAGAACTTTCTTCTCCTATCTATTTCAAAAAATAATTGCAATTTGTCATATTAAGAACATGTGGATAATTTACAGGAAAAAAGATTTTCATGACAACTCTACTAGTAAGGATGCTTATACATAAGACTTTAAGTAAAAATTTGCATTAGGTCTCTTCCTTTAAGATAATTCAAGTGAAGCCAATTTTAGCTTTAGGCTTTTCTTCAAGCTTCTTCTCACTTTTATTTTTCTTTTTCTTTTTATATTTGGATTGCTTTCCAATCCAATATATTTTTCTTTTCTTTTTCAGGGATTGTTTACAATCCTTTTTCTTTTTTTCTTTTTTTTTCTCTTTGTTTTTTTAAGTGAGGATTAGTATATCTAGATAGCCTGTTAATGATTTTGAACTTCACTATCCTTAACTTATATTTAAAGACTTCATACATTTTTCACTTAATGAATATGGGTTTAGCAAAAATATTTTTCATATAGTTTCAATTCTATCTTTTCAAGTAAACATCCAGATTCCTTAATAATTTCAAAAATACAAAATTTTTAATTTAGATATTTGAATCAAATTTCTAATACCTTTTTTATTAAATAATTACAATTTTTAGAATTATCCCTTGTTATTTAAAAATACTTTTATAAGTTTATTATAAAATTCATGAAAACAATAGTATATCTATCTTAAATTAACTTTTCTTCCATATGTTATGCACATAATTTTAAAAATATTGTTTACTAAGGATAGGTAAAGTTTAAATTTAAGTTCATTTCCCTCCCCCAAACTTAGTTCTTTAAATGAGGTTTAAATATTTTTGTAATATTAAATTGAAGATAAGCGGGAAGAATGAAGTATAACATTTAAAAGTATTTAAATCAGTGCTGGTATAAGGAGGAATATATATATAAAAAAGTAGCTAAATAAGTAACACATGAAAATTTTAATATTTAAAAAAAACGTGCTAAATTAAAAACAACAGGAGCATGAAAAAAGCCTAAGTCTAAGCAATCTGATAACATAAATAAACTGAGTTACTACAAGTTCTCAATTAGTACAATAATACATGAAAAGTAATAAACATACATAACAGGCACATCAACAAAGCAATGCAAATATAAAGTATAATCATCCTCAATCACCTCCACATCGTCAGAAGAATCATCAGGAATAGGACTTTTGGGGTTGATTCAAGGGGTGAATTTAGGACATGTAGGAAATTCAATATTCCTATCACCCTTCAAAAATTTTACCAGTGCTTCATTATACTCCCCATCATAATCACTCTTCCTTTGTGTATTGTCTGATACATGATCAAATTTGCTATCCATATCATCTACTCTGCATTGCATCAAGAATAGATCACTTTGATGCTCCAAATATCTTTAATAAATAGTGTTCCACACATCAGGTGGAGGCTCAGTTGTAGAAGTAGATGGCTTAGAAACAGAAGTAGAAGGCACAGAAGAAGGATTTTCTCCAGTTCTTTGACTCTTAGTCTTCCCATAAATATCAACATGATATTTCCCCATCGGCTTTAGTGGCTTAAGCTTCTCTTCAAAAATAGAATAAGAAACACCAGCATTCTTGCAAATCGAGAAAATGAGAGCCAGAAAGCCTAAACCAGAAATAACACTTCCTTTAACAGAAGTGCTGATCACGTCATAAATAATATCTCCCATGTCTATTGGCTTCATTTCTTGAACGCAGTAGTTCATAATAGCTCTCTCTTTAGTCACCTCACTCAAGTGGTTTGATGGAAGGAGATGAGCAGAAATAAAAGAATCCCAGGCTTTAGATGTAGCATTAAGCATTGAAGAGGAGAAATTTACTCATTTATTATTTCTTATTTTCCAGGCTCCTCTTCCATCAGTTAAATAATCTAGAATCTCATCGAGTTCTCCCTCAAAAGGAGTAAAAATATCATAGAAATAGTTTGTCACTAAAGGCATGCCTTAAAACATGTTGATCACTTATGGAGTGAATTCAACAGTTGTCCCCCTCAAATAAAATTCAAAATCTGTCATTTCATGAAAATTTTCATAGAACTCCCGAACTAAAGAAATAACCACTACTATAGAAAAATAGTAGAACTGCTCCCACAGTCTGGTAGTAATAAAATGTTTGATCGATCCACCGGGATGATAAAAACTTCTTTCCACTATGAACTTGCAAACAATAGCAAATTCATTGTAACAAACTTGTGCACTTACGCTAGCAAACCTTGTTTGATCAAATTCATTATGTTCCTTACCCTGCTTTGATTTTGGTGCCATTCCTAAAATTTTCAAATAATTCCAAATAAATCTCAAGAAATATAAAATCACACTAAATAAAAGCTCACCTCACTAAATCAAACTTAAATCCATGGATTTTCCTCCTAAAAATTAAAATTTTTCTTCCAAAATTTTGATATTATGCAAAAGTAGAAAAATCCATGGTGAAAATTAAATTAAAACTTAGATCTAACCTTGAGAATTTGAAATTCAAAGTTAATACGCATTAAAATTCTTCAAATCTTGCTCAAAATGGAACCCTAGATCTGATTTTTGTGAAAATGAAGGAAGAAGATGAAGCTTAAGCGTTAAAATGGAGTTGGGTGGGTTTTAAAGGCCGAAATTCAGTCCAGGTGAACTGGCACTTAGGTGCTAGATTTGGCGCCTAGGCGTTAGAATCACCAAACATTATAAAATTTTTTAGATTTTTATATTTTTTAATTTAGGTGATTTTAACATCTATAAGCCTAAAATCAACTGTTAATCTTCATCAAACATATTCCATAAAATCATATTCAAAAAAATCCAAATGGTTCCAAATTTAAAGATAACATTCCAAATATCTAACAAATAATAATCCAAACTTTACTTCACTTCATTTCAGATCTTCAAGATAAGGCTAAAAAAATACTGAAAATATACAACAAAAATTTCTCACATCTCACAAACACATAAAACACTCATAAACATCTCCACATAAAACAATTTCAAATCACAACACACTTAACAATCACATTTATTCTCTTCACATATTTCTCCTTAATTTTATGGATTCACATCAGAACCTTCATTAGTTTCACAAGGTAATTCACTATGAACAAAAGAATGGAAGAAAGTGACTCGAGGAAATTTAGAAGCCATCTTTTCATCAATCCAATTATTCTTAGCGTACAGTGTTATCTGATAATCTTCAAAGCATGCCAAATGATTTGATTGAACTTTCATTTGCCATTCAATGTGCTCAATTTAGTGGAACATCTCATGCAATATCCCTCCAACTAGAATTAACACTTCTTCAATTATCTCAACTTGATTGCATCACTTCTCGAGATTCATGGCTAGATAGCCATTAAAATAAGTTTATGAATCCTTGTGCACAAACTTCTCCTTCCCATTAATTCCAATGTTTAATCTCTCCACGGAAGCAATCAAAACTCTTTCTTTTCTCTAAGGGAATCTTTCAGTTGAAAATTTTGATGGCTTGAAGGTTTGAGACGAAGTTATGGTGGTTTAAATGGATTAGAATGTGTAAAAAACTGCTTTTGGATGATTTTTCCACGATCCAAAAACTGTGGTGCCTAGGCGCCAGAATCCTGAAAATCACAGGTTCGCCATTTGTCGAATTCTCATAAGTTTCATACTTAATTAAGGTTTAAAAAGGTAGGTTGAAGGTATGTAACTATGTGTAGTCACATACAACACACAATCAAACATGAAATAAAATCATACTATGGGTTGCCTCCCATAAAGCGCTTAACGTCGTCAGCCCGACATAAACAACATTTTACTCCGAGTGGGTTAAAAATAGCAAATCTTTAAAAGATGGCATGCTTTCTTCATAATAGGGCTTCAATCTATGTCCGTTCACCTTAATTACTGAATCAATTTTTAAATTTTTAATGTGTACACCTCCATAAGGGTAAAGTTTCTCAACCATATACGACCCTATCCATTTGGATTTTAATTTTCCTGGAAACAATTTTAATCTTGAATTGTATAATAAAACTTGTTGTCCAGGCTCAAAAATTTTTCTTAATATTCTTTTATAGTGTATAATCTTCATTTTCTCTTTATAAATTTGAGCACTTTCATAAGAATCATTTCTCATCTCATCTAGTTCATTTAACTATAATAATCTTTTATCTCCAGCATCTCTTAAATTATAATTAAACTCTTTAATTTCCCAATAAGCTTTATGTTCCAGTTCAACAGACAAATGACAAGGTTTTCCATAAATGAGCCTATAAGGTGACATTCCAATATAAGTTCTATAAGCAGTCCTATAATCACATAACACATCATCAAGTCTATCAGCCCATTTAATTCACTTTGGATTAACCGTTTTTTCTAAAATTCTTTTAATCTTGTGATTTGATATTTCCGCTAATCCACTAGTTTGGGAGTGACAGGCTGTTGAAATTTTTTGTTTGATTCCAAATTTACTCACTAATCTCTGAATCAGAAAATTCTTAAAGTGACTTCTCCCATCCGTGATTATTATTCGTGGCATTTCAAATCTAGTGAAAATATTTATAGTTAAAAATTTTTCCACACTTTTAGCATCACATTGAGGTAAAGCAATTGCTTAAATTCATTTTAAATAATAATCAACATCTAATAAAATATACATTTTTTTCGAAGAAGACACAAACGGTCCCATGAAATCTAAACCCCAGACATAAAAAATTTCCACTTCCAAAGTGAAATTTAGTGACATATCGTTTCTTCTAGAAATATTGTCTATGTGTTGACATCGATCACAGGATTTAACAAAATTGTTAACATCTCTCAATAATAAAGGCCAACAAAATCTAAATTGTAAAATTTTGAAAGCAGTTTTATCAATTCCAAAATGTCCACCAAATTCAGAGTTGTAGTATTTTTAAATAATCTCATTAGTTTCTTCATAAGGAACACATCTTCATATAATAGAATCCTTACATTGTTTAAAAAGATAGGGATTATCCCAAAAATAAAATTTAACATCATGTAAGAATTTTTTTTTCTGATACTGATCTAATCCATACGGCATAATGCTACTAACTAAATAATTAACTATATTAGCATACCATGGGATTAATCTAGCAGAAATAGTATAAAGTTGTTCATCAGGAAAGAATTCATTTATTTCTCCCTTAACATTCATTTCATTATTTTCAATTCTAGATAGATGATCGACAATTTAATTATCAGACCCTTTTCTATCAACTATTTGAAAGTCACATTCTTGCAATAGGAGAATCCATCTAATCAATCTTGGTTTAGCTTCTTTTTTAGTCATTAGAGATTTAATAGCAGAGTGATCTGTTTGCAATATACATTTATTCCCAAGTAAATATGATCGAAATTTGTCAAAAGAATTTACTATGAACAATATCTCTTTCTCAGTAGTAGTGTAATTAATTTGAGCTTTATTATGAGTTTATTGGCATAATATATAACTTTAAACATCTTATCATACCGTTGTCCTCAAGTTGCCCCAATAGCATAATCACTAGCATCACACATTAATTCAAGTGGTTTTTCCTAGATAGGTGCAATAATGATTGGTGCAGTAATTAATTTATCTTTTAACAAATTAAAGGCTTTTAGGCAAATTTCATCAAATTTGAATTTAGTATCTTTTTCTAAAAGATGGCATAGAGGTTTTGTAATCTTGGAAAATTCTTTGATATATCTCTTATAAAATCCAGCATGTCCAAGAAAACTTCTTATACCAGTAACAAAAGTTGGGGTTGTAATCCAATAATAACTTAAATTTTTGCTTGATCAACTTCCATACCATTTTAAGAAACCTTATGACCTATTAAAATTCTTTCTATGACCATAAATTGACACTTCTCCCAGTTCAAAACTAAATTTTTTTCTTGACAGTGTTTCAACACTTTTGGCAAATTGTATAAGTAAGAATCAAAAGAAATTCCAAATGCCCATAAAAATTTCAATTCCTCTTTGAATTAAGTCAAAAAAAGTAGCCACCATACACCTTTAAAAAGTAGCACATGCATTGCATAACCCAAAAGACATTCTTCGGAAAGTAAAAGTTCCATACGGACTTGTAAATGTAGTCTTTCTTTAAACTTTAAGAGCAATAGGTATTTGATGATACCCAGAATATCCATCCAGAAAACAAAAATAAGAATGTCCAGCTAATCTATCCAGTATTTGATCTAAGAATGGAAGAGGAAAATGATCTTTCCTGGTCGCATCATTTAGTTTTCTATAATCAATACAAAACCTCCAACCAGTAACTTATCTAGTAGGTATTAATTCATTATTCTCATTTTGAACAACAGTTACTCCTCCTTTCTTTGGAACACAGTGAATAGGACTTCCCAAGGACTATCTGATATTCGATATATAATACCAGCATCCAACCATTTAAGCATTTCCTTCTTAACAACTTCTTTCGTAACTGGATTTAATCTTCTTTGAAGATCAAGTCTAGGTAAACTGTCATCTTCTAGTAACATTCTCTGCATACAAATTGAAGGACTGATTCCTTTAATGTCTGCTATAATCCACCCAAAAGCTCTTTTATATTCTCTTAATACATCAAGCAATTTTACTTCTTGATCTGCAGTCAATTCATAAGATATAATAACAGGTAAAGTTAATGAATTCTCTAAAAAAGCATATTTCAAATGAGAGAGAAATTCTTTTAATTCCAATTCAGGAGTCTTTTCAATAGATGGTTTGAATTCATTACTTTCAGTAGTATCTAATATCCCCTATTTTCATTAATTTAATGAACTTCTCTTACTTCTGTTTCTTCAGAATCGCTTTCATCACTTAAATTTTTCAGGGTCTATAAATTCTTCTTCTTTAAAATGAATCTGACATTTTTCTTGAAAATGTTGTTCAATAATGTAATCCAAAATGTCCATTCTATAACATTTTTCCTTGTTAGGATACCTCATTGATTTAAAAACATTTAATGTTACTTCATGATCATTAACTCTCATGGTTAACTCCCCGTTTTGCACATCAATCATAACACGTCCAGTTGCAATAAAAGGTCTTTTTAGGATAATAAGAATTTCTTTATCTTCTTCCATATCCAGAATTATAAAGTCAACAAGGAAAATAAATTTATCCACCTTTACCAAAACATCTTTTATTACTCCTCCAAGGTGAGTAATAGATTGGTCTAGTAATTACAAGGTTACAGTTGTAGGAGAAATTTCTCCTAGATCCAATCTCTTTTAGATGGCTAAAAGCATGAGATTAATATTCGCTCCTTAATCACATAAGGCTTTTCCTTGAAATCTATCTCCTATAGCACAAGGTATTGTAAAACTTCCAGGATCTTTTAGTTTTTGTTGAAGTTTTTTCTGAATAATTGCACTGCATTCTTCACTTAGTGCTACAGTTTCAAAAGCTTCAAATTTTCTTTTTTTGTTAAGAATGTCTTTCATAAACTTTGAATACTTAGGCATTTATTCCAGAGCTTCAGCGAATGGGATATTAATAGTAAGCTTTTTGAATACCTCGAAAAATTTAGAACATTGTTGATCCAGTTTTTGCTACTTAGGTCGTTGTGGAAATGGAGATGGAAAATTTTCATATTCATTTTGAGATGGAAGTTGTTTCTCTGTTTCAGATAGTTGTTCTTTAGGTTCTCAACTTCTACCACTTCAGTTTCTTTCTGAATCTTACTCTCTTTTCCATCCCTTAGTTCTTTTCCACTTCTACTTTGTTTTGCTCAGGATCTTTTCCTTTTTCTCTTGGATTTAATTCAACAGTGCTAGGTAGTGTTCCTTACGGTCTACTATTCATAACATTTGTAATTTTCCCCATTTGATCTTCAATATTTCTTATCACAGCATTTTGACATTGCAATTGACTCCCCATTTATAAAATTAATTCTTCTATCAACAATTTCTTTTCTTTAAATTGCTGATTATTAAAGCAGGAGGATAAAAAGGTTTGTAATTAGAATTATTTTGATTCTTCCAATTTCCAGTTGTGATAGGTTGGTTGTTACCCTATTAAGGGTCTGCATTAGTCCAATTAAAATTAGGGTGATTCTTCCAACCTGGATTATAATAATTAGAATATGGGTTATTAGTTTTGCTAGCAATAGCTTTTAATGTTTCTAAAGTTTGATATTCATCATCATTTCCCTAATTATCATTTAAGTGTGAAAGATGAGACAAGTTATCTAAATTCTTTGATATAGCAGAAACTTGAGAAACTAAAATCAAGAAGGCTTCATTTTCTTGAATGCTAGACACTCTTTTAGGATTGATCCTATCAGAAGGCCATTGGAAATTATTAGTAGTCATTTCTTCAATTAAAGAATAAGCTTCATCAAATGATTTAGACATTAAAGAACCACCAACAACAACATCAATAATAGATTTAAGAGAACCTATTAATCCATTATAAAATTTTTGAATAATTAACCAGTCTGATAAAGAGTGATGTGAGCATTTTCTAAGGAGTTCTTTGAATCGTTCCCATGCTTCATAAATTGTTTCCCCATCAAGTTGAGTAAATGAAGTTATATCATTTCTAAGTTTTTCATTTTTTAATGGCGAAAAATATTTAGCTAAAAATTTTGAGCCATTTCTCCCCAAGTTTTAATAGATCCTATTGCTAACAAATTTAACCAAATCTTAGCCTTATCCCTTAAAGAAAAAGGAAAAAGCCTAAGTCTAATAGCATCATCAGAAACACGATCACATTTAAAGGTGGCACAAAGTTCTAGAAAACTAGCTAGGTGTAAATTAGGATCTTCAGTAGGAGACCCAACAAACTGATTATTTTGAACCATTTGTATAATTACATGCTTTAATTCAAAAGAATTTGTAGCTACAGCAGGTAATTGAATGCTTAGATGAATTTCATCAGCTGTAGGGTTAGCATATTCTCTTAAAGGTCTTTGCTGATTTTGATTTTTATTTTCAATATTTTGATCAGTATTAATTTGAGCTATATTAGCTATTTCTTACAAATTACGAAATCTATTCTCCTTTCTAATTTTTCTTATAGTACGGTCTAATTCTGAATTATAAGGTATTAATTCTTCAGTTCCTGAACTTCACATAAAAATATGAGAAAGATATTTAATTTATTTAAATATACATATTTGTTTGTTTTTTTATATTTATATAATAATTTGCTTTCTTTTAATTAGTTGTAATCCCCGACAATGGCGCCAAAAACTTGACCCGACCGCAATTACATAAGTAAAATAGCTTATAAAATTATGGCCAAAATTGACACTAAATCTGATTAAGTGGCTAATGTACAATAATAAAAGATTAAGATTTTATAATTAAATATAAATCACACATTAGGGGTACTACGCAAGTATATGTATCGTTTCAAGTAATATAGAGTTTTCTTTTTAAAATCTCAGATATCGATCCCACCAGGATTAATAAAGTTAAAAGAAAGAAAACTATTAATTAAATTCTTTTAATTTAAAACTAATTATGCAGAATACAAAAATGGCAAGTGGTAAAACAATAAAAAAAAATTCTTTCACCATAAAAAATATTACATGATTAATAAACATATAAAATTAGTTGGGAACTTTTAAAAATGTGGTATTGTGATAAATATGAACATATATATCATTTACCCTTTGGTTCAGGTCATAAAGAACATTAGTTAGTTTTTAGAGATTGGATTAAGATATATTATTAGTAGAAAGAGACAAATTTCTAGACTCTTAGTTCTAGGTTCCCTCCAAATGGTTGCCTATGGTCTGGCCTACTAGTGACCCGTCACCACTTTTGTAAAACCAAATTGATTGATTTTAGCCTGTCACACTAAAAAAAAATTCAATTCTACACACATTAAAGATTATCTCCCTATTTATTTGCACCCCCCTTTAATAGAAATGTGATAAATACAAGTTAAGAATTCTTAGCCCACGGTCAGATCTTAAAAATTCTCCAAAGTTTTCAATAATACAAGAGGCCAATTTGTAAAGTGAATTAAGATTAGGTACAGTATCATCACAAATTTTTTAGAAAATAAGTAATTAAGTTCTCAATTCAGATTTAAATCTATTATTAATTTATTTCATATTCGTAGGGATAAAGTAAAGAAGACTACTCAGAAAGCATAGAAATTACACCGCAAATCATATTCATATAACTTAACTTTAAAGCACTAAACTTAAGAAACAAGATATAAATACTTATCTGGAATGTAATCCATGCAATCCTTTGAAGTTTCTCTGACTCCACAGACTTTAACAGGACTTTGACTCTTGAATTCACACTAAACTCTCACTAAATTAAAGAAGAAGAAAAGAAGAAGACACTTTACTGAACAACTCTCACTTAATTATTTTCTAATTAATTCTCCCTCTCTCTTTTGCTGTAGAAATAGTCCTCTATTTACAGATCTCCAAATATGACTAAGAGTTGCTTATGACACCTCTTTAAAATTCGTCCACATTCAATGAATGTTCTAGAAACTAACTGTGGCACCTAGGTGCCAGTTCTGGAGCCTAGGCGCCAGGATCACTGCACGAATGGACGCAACCCTTCACATTTAAGTCATACCTCTTCGTTTAATAACTGCTCTCTCGTGTCTATATTCATTATATCTTGTTTATAACATATGTTAGTTTGTCCAGAGGCTTCTAGATTGGTTCAGAAACTTCAATAACCATCCAATAACCATCAAGAAATCTCTAGAATCAATCTGCTGAGTCTGGCGGCTAGGCGCCAAAATCAACTTCTTTGCATTTTTACTTTTTTGGCTCATTTTTGCTCCTTTTTAACTATTTTTCTTTATAAATTCATTTTGTTGTACCTGCAAACAAAACATAAGAATTACCTTTCATTAAAGTGTAATATCATTAAAATATTAATAAAAATTTAATATAAAATTTTAAGTAATTTTAAGGCGGATCAGAGGCGACCTCTCTTCTTTCATTGGTAATATGCATGATTTCTGGTATTTTAAGGCGGATCAGAGGCGATCAGAGCCACCATGGAGGATTTGGCCAAGAGAGGGGGAGGCGTCAGTTAGGCTTCGACCAAGGGAGATGAGATGCGATAAAAGGAGGAGGGGGCGGGCGTGAGCTGCTAGGCTAAGGCTAGAAAGAAAAAAAAGCATTTTAATAGTTAATTAATTAGCCGCAACGCGCCGATTTTGATGTCGTTCACTCGTGCGTCGAACTATGTCAAATTATATATGTTACCCAAGTAATTTCAACGTTTCGGATGCAACGACACAGTTCGTTTGAGAATCCGAGGTCATTTGGGCAACCTCGTCGTCGATGGGGTCAAAAAATAATAAAATTGGGGCTTTTGATGAAATCGGTTTAACTTGACAAAATTTGGCTATAGTGTAGTTGGAGAAAATGAAATTGGAAATTTTCCTGACATTATGAGAAATTTTTGGAATTTTTGGATTTTTTTTGAGTTTTTGGTTATGCAGAGGTATTTTGATAATTTTGATGGTTTTTGGGGGTAAGTGGTCAAAAAGTTAAATTAATGGCTTGGAGTAGAACAAAATGAAATTTGGAGTCAAACGGGAGTGTTCGAGGGCATTTCTGACAAATGTAGACAATTTTACGAACCCAGAACGTCTTCCAAGTATCTGCTTCTTTGGTTGTGAGGAGCCCACCGGTTGCTTGGATGTATGATATGTTTATAGTCAAACTTCTCAGTGTGATGAGGCGAACGCTCTGGAATGATTTTTGGGGAGCTCGGGTGGTTCTCTGAAATTTTGGGTTTTGGGCCCCTTTCTAGGGGCAATTTGGTAATTTTGGCCAATTTGGGGGCAATTTTGGAAATTTTGGTAAATTAGGGTAATTTTGGTCAATTTTATTGGTGGGAGATATTTTAGTATGATTTTTGGGAATTTTGGCAATTTAGGGAGATTTTGGGAATTTTGTGGAGTTTAGAGGCAGGGGGTCAAAAATTTAAATTTTGGAAAAATGAGATTGGCTGAAGGTGAGTAGTATGAAATTGTCTGGATTGAGCCACGGACCAAGGGTCACTCTCATTTAGTCCTCTATGTGTTGGTACTAGCGAATCCCTAGCTTGAGGCTAAGGGCTTGGTAAAACCCCTTACATGAGTTTCCAAAGAGTTAGGGGATCAAAAATGCGATGTGTTTGATTTTGGATTGTGAGTGTGGAGTGCAAGTCTAAGTGCAAGAGTCTCAGACCTCCAAGGGTAGATCCTAAGGCATGACCACCTATAGGGAATCCTATTTGGTCTTCCTTATGTTTAGCCTTGTTCCCCTTAAAGATTAGGGGTTAGACCCTAACATA
Organism: Papilionanthe hookeriana x Papilionanthe teres; assembly: GCA_022702705.1. NCBI lineage: Eukaryota > Viridiplantae > Streptophyta > Magnoliopsida > Asparagales > Orchidaceae > Papilionanthe > Papilionanthe hookeriana x Papilionanthe teres. The sequence continues at coordinate 59,909,036 of CM040439.1, read as the reverse complement.
TGAAAGGCCTATGCTAAGAATAAAAGCATGTATAATTTCTATGTGGTAGGGTTCCATTTCTAGTCTTCTAAGAAAAGTCACCATAAAAGTCTTATGGCTAGACCCTAGGCTATCAAAAGAAAGACTAGACCTCAACCAAAAGTGAGGTCAACAAATGGACCCCCAATAGGTGTGGTGTGCGAGAAGAGTACACCGCACATATTGGTTTTGACCAACAAGATAAAAAAAACCAACATATGCATCTAAGTCCGAACTCAGGACAAGACCTAGAATCCAACAAGGAAAGTGTCCGTTGGGGAGAAAGCATCCACTGGGGAAAAGGAAAACTCCAACTGGGGAGAAGATGGGTAGGAACCTTCAAAATGCCACATTTTGAAGAGGACCAGACACAATTTGATTGCACGAATTTTGATTTGAGCAAATGTTTCTTTTCTTTTTCTTTTGAATTTTAATTTTTTGAAATTTTTTTGTTTGTTCATTCTTTAATTTGAAAATTTGATTATGAGAAGATTTTTACTTGATTTTGGGTTTGATTTCGAATTTTTCTTGAATTTTAAACTTGAATTTGAATTTGAGGTTTGATTTTGAACGAAATTTTGAAATTTATGGTGAGTTAGAATTTAATAGATTGGTAGAATTAAATGGGAGTGAGGACTAGAATTTAGTTACCAACCTCAGAAGTGAGAATCAGAATTTAGATACCGATCTCGATAAAGATGAGAATCAGGATTCAAGTACTGACCCCGAAGGATGAGAACTAGAACTTAGGTACTAGTCTCGAAAGTGAGAATCAGAATATATGTACCGAACTCAGAGGTGCAGAGACGAGGAATGGAACTTAGGTGTTAGCCTCGAAATATTGTAGCAAGTGGAGAATATCTCGGAAGGGGCGTGGAAGTATAGGGAAAAGAGGTATCAAAGTTTCTGATTGACCCTCGAATATCATGAAAGGTGGGAAATATCTCGAAACGGAGGTGGAAATATAGGGAAGAGAGGTGTCGAGATTTCTTATCGACCCTTGATGCTGAGGACTTATATATGCAAGAATGTATCAACTCAAATTTATATATGTTTATAATGATTTTGTAAAGTCCGAACACTCAACGCAAGTATACGTATCTTATCAAGTAATACAGGGCTCTAATGGAGTCCTGATTATCGATCCCACAGGGAAGCTCAAAGTATAATAAAGTGTTTCACATTATATATAATATAACACTGAAATCTGATACTTAAATTGCACTTAAAGTTTACTACTTACTTCTACTACCACAATGCAGAAAACAGTAACAATTAATTAAACTACACTTACTTCTAACAACTTTGAAAACAAAATTAACTAGCAGACACACTAAACTGTGTATTTGAAAGGTTTTTGATAAATTAGAAAAGTATCTTTCCTCTTGCAATGGGAATATAATGTGTGGATTGATATGAAACAATTATCTATGTTATTGTGCTAAATAGGAGCATAGATGATTCTTTACCCTTAAAAGATTACCCCCCCTTCTAAGCATGAAAAGAACATTGACATATCATAAGTTTAGTCACTAAACCTAAGGTTAGGCTGGGAGGATACCGGCTGACACTTCAGAGCTCCCACTCACCCTTCACCCGAAGGCTAACATTTGATATTTAGTTACTAATCATAGAACCAATTTGGGGATTCCAGTCTGTCACCCCGAAATCTCCACATTGAAGTCCATCAAAACACATTTCCCTATTTATTTGCACTTAATTCCCATGAACTACGCAATTCATCCATGGAAATTGAATGGATCTTTCATTATTGTTGTAGGACATTAAATCCTTTCAGAGTTAATGTTCAACAACATATGTTAACATTTCAACTGGCCAAATTAAAAAGTAAATGAAGTTCAAAATGAAAAACCATCACAATTTCTTTAATACATTAAAAGCACATCAAATCTACATCATTCCATCACCACATCTCTATGCAAGAAGAAAGACATAGGAGACTACTCAGAATTCATGAAGAATATACAATAAAACATGGATTTTATATATAAAAGAAATGTCATACAAACCACAAAAGAAAATACAACTTATATCTTTTTCTTCCCCAATGCAATTCCCTTGAAGTTCCTTTGAATCCTTTTCTCTCTTCATTACAACACTTGATTCTCTCTTTAGAATGGAAAGGAAGAAGCAATCTCTCACTTTAATCCTCCTTCACATCTTAGAGAAGAATTCCTCTCAAATCCTCACTTCTACACACTCTTCTTCTAAACCCTAACACTTAACATACACTAAACCACTAAGAGAGAGCAAGAGAAACCAAGGGACACACACTCTTTTTGTCCAAAAACAGTTACTTAGGGACGAAATCCCAAGAGTTTCCATATGCATCCCTTCAAAAAATCACCAAAACTCTTCGAATTTGAATTCCGCCAAAATAATGTCGGCGGCGCTCTATCGCCAAAATAATGTCGTAGTCTCTGGAAAATGGCGCAGACGACGTCAGAACATGTTTTCCACCATTTTTGCTTCTTTTTGCTCCTTTTTGCTCTTTTTGGCTCCGAATTTGTTCCTCTTCGCTTCTTTTCACTCCAGTCACCAAAAATTATCATACCTGCAACAAATCATGAAAAATATTTTTCTTTAAAGTGAAATGTCACCAAAAATGGGTAAAGTTATATATAAAAAACCGTATATATTTTTGGTGCATCAAAGTCCCTCAAACTTTAACTATTTCTTGTCCTCAAGTAATCCTTTTACTACATAAAATTATAACTCTAGGCAATGTACTTTTCAAATATAAGACACTAAAATTTTTCATTCAAAAGAATATATTGGTTAGATTTTTAGAAAGAAATTTAGTAACTCAGGTCAACACTACAAGTATTAGAATATTCAGCAATCAAGTTTAAGGGTTCTAGTCTTCTATTTATTTCAAGATGAACCATAATTTGTCGCATTAAGAGTGCTTCTAAAGACTATGTGAAAAAGGAGTTCATGCAAACTTCATTAGAAATTAGGCCAATACTTTAAACATAAATTTAGAAATGAAATCAAGTTCTTCCTTTCGGGTGACTCATGTGAAGCCAATCTTTTATTAGGCATCTCCTCAAGCTTCTCCTCATAAATCTTGTTCTTTCTTTTTTCTTTTCTTTTCTTTTTCTCTTTTCTTTTTGGGATTATTTTTCAATCCTTCTTTTCCTTTTTTTTAATGAGGATTACTAGATCTGGATAGCCTATAATGATTTTGAACTTCACTCTTCTCTTTATAAAGTTCAAACCTGAGACATCTTTTTACTTTATAGTTAAGTACAAGCTTTATTATTCATCATAAAGTGACAATCTCTTCTTAACAAACAATACTTTAAGTCCCTTAACATTTCTAAAATACAGTTTCCTTTACATTAAATAGTTGACTATAATCAAATACTTTCATACCAAATATCTTACATCTATAAAATTAACCTTTATTACTAAAAATTTTCATCCAATCCTTCCATAATCTTCAACTGAAATAAAATGTTTTAGATACTTACAGTGAAGTTCAACTGCCAAAAGTTATGTTAATAATTTTTGAAAGTATAATAATTGAGAACAAGTAAAAGTTAGTTTTTCTCTACCCTCCCCCAAACATAAATTTTTCAGTAAATTTGAAACAGTTGAGAGTAAAAGAAAACTAACCTTTTGGTGCTGTGATTTTGAAATCTTCAACAGCTATCTGGTATTAATAAAAATTTACAACTAGCAGATTTGAAACAATTAGTAGCAGTGATATAACAATTCTAAATATTTGCATGGGTAAAGAGAAATTAACTTTAAACATCTAAACATCCAACAAAACACTATAACATGAAACAAACTATCACAGTACTACACAGTCTAGCTAACAATTTTAATGTTTCAGTACAACATAACACTACACCAACAAGATTACACAACATATGAAAATAAATAACTACTACATCACAACAGTACAACACAATAGGGTTACACATCATATGAAAAATAAATATCTACTACATCATAACAGTACAACACAACAGAACCAGCAACATAAATAGAAAAAAAACAATCTACCAATCTCCAACACTAGGATCAGCAGGGTCATCAGCAGGATCATCAACAGGGTCAGGTCTATATGGTATATAACTGGGGCAAGTAGGAAACATCAGACTCCCCCCTCATAAATCTGACTTGAGCATCATAATAAGCAATATCGAACTCAACTCTCCTCTTTAGATAATCTTCATTCACATCACTCCTCACCTTAAACACATCATTCCTACTATGGAGTCTATCCACACTAGCTCTATGTAATCTCAGCTGCTCTATAATATCAGATAAGGTAGGTAGCTCAGATGTAGATGGAACATCATAACTTGTAGTAGGAATATCAATACTCCTATGCTCAACTCGGGCTCCCACATGACTCTTATAAGTACGGATAGTAGTCTTTGTAATTGGTCTCAAAGGTATAACCACTTCTTCAGAACTGTTAAACTCCACTCCAGACTAAACACACAGGGCATGAACTAAAGCAGGATGCCCTAAACCACTATTTTTCTCGCCTCTAGCAATAATCTAAATGTTCTTGTAGATAATAGCTCCAATATCAATCTTTTTCATCTTCTGAATATAGTAGTTCAGAATCGCTCTATCCCTAGTAACTTCACTGTGGTGATAAGATGATAATAGTCTCGCAGAGATGAAATAATGCCAAACTTTTGATGCAACATTCAATGTAGAAGTGGGGAAGTTAATCATATGTTTTTTACTTACTTTCCATTCTCCTCTTCCGTCAGTCAGAAAAGCAATCACTTCTCTTATATTCTCTCCTCGAGTGTCAAAGTTTTTGTATTCACAATCAAATGGTTCCCGAGTCTGATAGAAAGCATTGATACACTGAGGAGTAAACTCAACCATTTTTCCTCTAACTAGCACATACTCAGTCTCAGTCCAGGGTACATTTGAATAGAACTCTCTAACAACTCCCATAACAGCATTCACAGTAAAATAACAAAATTGCTCCCAGTTCTGCTCTGCAATTAACTATTCTACAAATCCACCAGGACTATCAAAAGCTCGATCCTGGATACACTTCTTGTTGTAAAGGTAAGAGTTAAAGCAAAATTGGGCTTTGATATTAACGATCTTCTCCACATCAAAATTCAATTTCCTCTTCCTTTTACTCATCCTTGGAGTCATATGAATTTCTAAAATTTGCAAGAAAAATTCCAATAGATCCCAAATTCACAATGTGACAAACTCCAAATACTATTCTAAACAAGTAAGAGCAAATTTCATCATAGAAATATCAAAATCTCTTTAAAACTCCAAAAATTCCAACCTAAGCAATGTGTGATATTTCCATGGTAAAAATAAAAAAATTTTAACTTAAAGTGATGCTCTTACCGAGAGAAGTGTGGATCTGGAGTCGAAAAGCTTTGAAATCAGCTTGAATCCGAGATCTAGGAAGCCCAAGATCTTCAAAATCGTGAAAATGGAGGAGGAAGACGAAGCCAATGGAAAAATTTGCAGGTGCCAGGGTAAAAATTCTGAAAAAGAGGGTTTTTGGCCTTTAACTGGGTTCGGGCGCCGGCGACGCTCTATTTAAAGTAAATGGCCAAACTCTCTGGATTTGGGCGCCGACGGCGCCAGTCTAAAATATTTTGTGGGTCTGAAAATTTTTTCGTAATTTCAATAGTTTCGACTTCCACAATGATGTTTAACACTTCAATAGGAATTTACATCATCTCACAAGTAATAATTAACATAATTCTTAACACAAACAGTACGCAACAAATTTATATAAATAAAATCAAAGTTTCAACATAAACACCAAATATGTTCATTCAAACCAAACCAACTCTTAGATGTTTTAGTGTTGCAAGTACTCTACGATAGGCAAACACTAAAATCTAAGTACACAATGAAAGTAAAAATATCCAAATCCAAATACACATTACTTAGCAAAGCAAATACTACACACATCAAGCATATTTAAGCAAAACAAACTAAACACACATCAAGCATAAGTAGAATTCATTAATTACTCCACATCAGTTTCAGAACTATCCTCTCCTCTAATGTCTCTAATTGATTGCTGATGCACGAACAAATTATAAAATGAACGAAATGGAAATTTGTCAGATGATTCCTCAGCAATCACCGCGTTCTTTTTCATCAAGTTAATCAAGCCCATCTCAATTCAACCAGTGTGATCGAATTGTTCCTTCATTATTCAATCTATATGATAAAATAAATCATAAATAATATTGATTGCACTCATAACGTTCTGTACCTGTTTCTCCAACTGTTTGATCCTCTTCAATATCATTCTTGAACCTTCAGAAAAATAGGGTTGAATCAGTTGTGAAGTCTGTGTTGGTTGATCAGCAAGTAAATTCATGTCATCTTCATCACCCACTGTCTGGTAGTCATAAGGATTAGTTGGAACAATAGGCCTCCATGGAAGAAGAACCTTTTCCCAACTTTCATAAGGAACTTGCGATTGACTACATAATAAAAATATGGTGGACGGGTGTCCAAGCTCATATTTAGATCCTTGAACAATTAACCCCAAAACTGATTTCACAATGATGTTACCAATGTCAATCGACCTCCAGTTTGAATACAAAAATTCAAAATGGAACTTTCCTTGGTTACCTTGCTAATCTTTAATGTTGGAAATAACTTTGCCGAAATAAAGTAATGCCATTGTTTCGATATTGGATTGAGAGATGCAGATGGGAAACTAATATATCCATTCTTCTAATTTTTCAATCCTCATTCTCATCCGTCAAATATCGATACACATCATTCATATTATCTCGTGTGGCATTGAAATATAATAATGGCAAATGGGTACGTTCTCGATCATCAAGAGATCGTTAATTTGTGCGGGAGTGAATTACACAAATCTACCACGCACAAATAGGAACCCTTGGTTGATTCCGTGAAGATTTGCATAGAATTCTTTCACGACAGGAACAACAACGGCAGCGGTAGTGTAGCAAAGCACTTTCTAACGTCTCTCCTTAATAATTTCTTCAATTCTAGTAGTAGGATTATCCATACCTCGAATTATGAAGCCTCTTTCCTTGATAATCCTTCTCTTCATCATAACTTTGTTGAACAAACGCTGTGCCTCGAAACTTATGATGTTTCTTCGGTTGAAAATGCGAGATCGAGGGGTTTCAATGGAGTAGGAATCCATGGGATACGAATTGGGAATGGTAGTTTTCATTTTTTTCGGAGTTAAAAAGTCAAAAATGGAGTTTAGGGAGATATAAGGACAAAGATTTTGCCCAAAACTGCCAAAACTCGCATTTTAAAACTTAAAAACCGTCAACAAGTTTTGGGCGCCGGCGGCTCTCGATAGGGTGCCGGTGGCACTAAAATCTGGAAGTTCAGTGTATGGTCTGTGATAGGGTGCCAGCAGCACCCATTCTGGCTCTGGCGGCGCGAGTGGTCAAAAATTCTCAACGAACTTTGTTTGGCCCAAAATATTTCAATTTCTCAATTCAATCCAATATTTATCAATTTTAAAGTATTTAGGAGTAATTGAGATTCAAAAAAAACTATCTAAAAAGCCCAACTACAACAAACAAGCAAACACACCACAAAGATACATATGGGTTGCCTCCCATAAAGCACTTGGTTTTACGTCGTCAGCCCGAAAAACCATTTAGTTAATTGAGATGATTCAGTATTAAAACCTCTTTGAAGTCAGGTTGAAACCCATCGAAGTAAGGCTTTAATCGATTTTCATTAACTTTGAAAATCTTTCAAGTATCAGGATCTTTAATATCAACAACTCTAAAAGAATGAACTTTTATAACTTTAAAAGGTCTTATTCATCTAGACTTGAGTTTTCTAAAAAATAACTTCAATCTTGTGTTATATAACAAAACTTTTTGTCCAAATTCCATGTTCTTTTTCAATATCTTCCGATCATGCCACAATTTCATTTTCTCTTTATAAATCTTATCATTGTGATAAGATGCATTTCTAATCTCTTCCAATTCATTCAATTGCATAAATCTTTTATCTCTAGCATTTTTCAAATTAAAATTCAACTCTTTTATCGCCCAACATGCTTTATGCTCCAATTCAATCGGTAAATAACAAGTTTTACCAACACTAGTCTATAAGGAGGCATTCCAATAAGGGTTTTAAAAGCAGTCCTATAAGCGCATAAAGCAGTATCTAATCGAGCAGACCAATCTAATTTATGATTATACACAGTTTTCTCTAAAATTCTTTTAATTTCACGATTAGACTCTTCTGCTAAACTACTAGTCTGGGGATGATAAGTAGTAGATATTCTATGAATAATATTATACTTCTCAATTAATCTCTTAATTCGATTATTCCTAAAATGGGATCCACCATCAGTTATGATCACTCTCAGCATTCCATATCTTGTAAATATATTTTTCTTTAAAAATTTTGAAACACCATGAGCATCGCATTTAGGTAAAGCAATAGCTTCAATCCATTTTGAAACATAATTAACGGCAACCAATATATATATAAATTTCTAAATGAAGGAGTAAATGGTCCCATAAAGTCTATTCTCCATACATCAAAAATTTCAACATCCAAACTATAATTTAGAGGCATTTCATTTCTTCTAAGGATATTACCTACTCTCTGACAGCGATCACATGATTTAATATATCTATAAACATCTCTAAAAAGAGTAGGCCAATAAAATCCAGATTGTAGAATCTTAAAAGCAGTTTTATCAACACCAAAATGACCTCCAAATTCAGAATCATGACATCATTGAATAATCAAATTAGTTTCTTCTTGTGGCAAACATTTTCTAATAATCAGATCCTTACACTGTTTATATAGATAGGGCTCATCCCAAAAATAAAATTTTGCATCATATTTAAACTTCTTTTGTTGTTTCCTTGTTAAATCAAGTGGTACAATATCACTTAAAATATAATTCACAATATCAGCAACCAAGGTAAATTGCTTCCCATAATAGTATAAAGTTGCTCATCAGGGAAAATTTCAGTAATTTCCTTCTCAAATTCAGATAATTTATCATAGTCTATTCTTGATAGATGATCAGCTATTTGATTATAATCTCCCTTCCAATTAATTATCATAAAATCAAATTCTTGCAGAAGAAGTATCCATCTGATGAGTCTAGGTTTCACATCCTTCTTTTGCATTAAATATTTGATAGCCAAATGATCTGTATGCACAATTCTTTTAGCTCCAATTAAAGAAGGTCTAAATTTTTCAAAAGCAAATACTATAGCTAATAACTCTCTTTCAGTAGTGGTATAATTAATTTGAGCCTCATTAAGAGTTTTACTTGCATAGTAAATAACTTTGAAAACTTTATCATGCCTTTGCCTTAATGCTGCTCTGATTGCATAATCACTTGCATCGCACATAAGTTCAAATGGTTTCTCCTAATCTGGTGAAACAATTATAGGTGCAGTGATTAATTTCTTTTTCAATATTTCGAAAGCACTCAAGCATTCATCATTAAAATCAAATTTTCTATCATTTTCTAAAAGTTGGTAAAAAGGTTTAATAATTTTAGAAAAATCTTTAATATATCACTTGTAAAATCAAGCGTGTCCTAAGAAACTTCTCACCTCTCTCACAATAGTGGGTGGTGGCAATCTCTCAATCACTCTAATTTTAGCAGGGTCGACCTCCATACCATGTTCAAAAATTTTATGCCCAAGCACAATTCCTCCTGCAACTATAAATTGACATTTCTCCCAATTCAGAACTAGATTTATTTTCTCACAAAGCTCTAAAACTTTTGATAAGTTTTCCATGCAAATTTCAAATGAAGTCCCGAATACAGAGAAATCATCCATAAAAACTTCTATTCCATTATCTGTCATACTACTGAAGATAAACATCATACATCTCTGAAATGTTGCAGGTGCATTACACAATCCAAAAGACATTCTTCGAAAAGCAAAGGTTCTATAAGGGCTAGTAAATGTTGTCTTTTCTTGATCGTCAGGAGCAATAAATATTTGATGGTAACCAGTATATCCATCCAGAAAATATTAGTATTTGTGTCCAGCAAGTCTATCTAGCATTTGATCGAGGAAAGGAAGAGGAAAATAATCTTGTCTGGTGGCGGCATTTAATTTCATAAAGTTGAACCACTAAAAAAATACTCATTTTTATGCCTTATTTATGATTCAATTCTTAAGGATATTATGATTTAATGAAAGGTATTTTTATGTTATTTGGATGTAGGTGATAAAAATAAGTTCAAGAAGGAAAAAGGAGCAAAAAGGAGAAAAGAGGAGCAAAAATGGAGCCTAAAGAGTAAAGTTGTTGAAATTATAGGCATGGGGCCTAGGTGTCAGAATCTGACGCATAGGCGCCAGAATCCGGCGCCTAAGAGCCAGTTCGATATAGAAACAAATAATATTTTGACAACTATGGACAGCTATTTTGATGGAGTTAAGCGATTATCAGACCTTCTAGAAGACTGGAAGTTATTCCTAATATATATAACATGTGATATAATGCATCTGGACAAAAGAAAATGGTTTTAATTGCGTAAAGGTGCGATCCAAAGTGAAGAGGTACGAAGAACTGGTCACAGACTCCGGCGCCTAGGCGCGACAGTTACCTTCTAGAAGATATATTGTATTTGAATGAACTTTGAAGAGGTGCCTTGAGCAACCCCTGGTCAAATTTGAAGCTCTATAAATATGAGCCCATTCTACAGTGAAAAGTGCACCTAATCAACCTAAAGTTCTCCACGCTTGAAAATAGTTTTAGGGAGCCACGTTCTTTAGTATTTAGTGAGTTTATTTTGAGTGCTAAGTGAGAGTTTATTAGTGTTGTTGCTGTTGAAGTCTTTCATCATTGAATTGAAGTCAGTAGGAGTCAGCGGATCACTTGAAGGAACATTCCAGATAAGTATTTGTAACTTGGTTCAAAGTTTTATAAATATGTTTTGTTGTGTAAATTCAATGTATCCTGAGTAGTTAGTTTTCTTTCTCCTTTCAACTATGAAAAGATAATAAGATAATTAAAATTTTGTTGGAGAATTTAACTTAAAACACTTATAAAAACTGTGATGATATTAATACCTGATCTTAATTTACTTTTTAAACTGACCATTTAAATTGTTAAAACCTGTTGATGAATTTTGAGACCTATCCGGAGATGAGTTCTTAACTAGTAGATATCACATGAATCCTTGGGTAATCAAAGGCTTTATGCGATAAATAGGAAGATATGATTTATTGGGCGTAGAATTAATTATTTTTTAGAATGAAAAACTAAATTATATTAATTTGGTCTATAGAAAGGGAACGGGTCACTGGTAAGGTCGTCCATAGCCACCCTTGGACATCTAGTAGTGTGAGCCTAGATTAGCTCATTTTACTAATAAAACATCCTGAACCGATCTATAGATTAGCCAATGTTCTTTATAATATCGAGCGAAGGTAAAGAATAGGAATGCTTCTATTTGGCATAATACCATAATCTAAATTCTCCACAAATGATAATTATTTTAAAAATCTTGGATTAGTTTAAAAGGAGAAAGTTGTTTTATTTATACCTGCATTAATCTTTATTTAATTTCTGCTTACTTATATTTAGTAAAAATTTTATTAAATTTAAAATCTGAATTTTTGAAAAGAAATAAAAATAGTAATTACTTTTAATTTGAAAAATCTAAAATATTTTTAAATTTTCTCATAATGTTCCATGTGGGATCGATAACCAGGACTTCATTAGAGCCCTGTATTACTTGAAACGATACATACATTTGCGTTTGAAAATGTGACTTTTATAATAATTAATATAATTTTTTAAATATAAATTCATAAATTCCTACATAAGTAAAGGTTATCGCACCAAGTTTTTGGCGCCGTTGCCGGGAAGATAAGAAAAAAAGTTAAAAAGACAATTTTTACATTTCTCAAATTAAATATAATTTATACATTTTTATTTCTTTAAAAAAATTATACTAAAAATAATAATAAATAATATATAAAAATAAAAATATAAAAACAAAAATACCAAAAAGATTTTAATTTATTTTCATGCGTAGTTCTGGATCTGAAGGACTATTACCTTTTGATTCTAAATAAGAAGGAACAGTTAAAAGAATTAGAAAATGAAAACAAATTCAAAAATATCAGGAAATGGCTAACTTACATAACAATAATCAAAATCCAATAGAAATAAATGAACAGAATGTTTATAAACCATTAAGGGATTATGTAAACCCTACAACTGATGAACTTCATAATAGTATTTAAATGCCAACTGTAGATGCTAATTCTTTTGAGCGTAAACCTTTTATTATTCAAATGGTTCAAAATAATCAATTTGGAGGAACACCAAATGAGGATCCAAATTTACACCTTATTATTTTCTTAGAACTTTGTGCTACCTTTAAATATAATAATGTTTTTGATGATGCTATTAGGCTTAGACTCTTTCCTTTTTCTTAAAAGATAAAGCAAAGATGTGGCTTAATTCATTAGCAACTTGTTCTATTAAAACTTGGGCAAATATGGCACAAAAATTCCGTGCTAAAAATTTTCCTTCTTCTAAAACTGCTAAATTAAGAAATGATATTACTTCATTTATACAATTTGATGGAGAAACAATTTATGAAGCATAGGAAAGATTTAAAGAACTATTAAGAAAATGTCCTCATCATGCTTTACCGGATTAGTTAATTATTCAAACATTTTTAAATGGACTTATTGGATCACTTAGATCTATTATAGATGCTGCTGCTGGCGGTTCTTTAATGGCTAAGACATTTGAAGAAGCTTATACATTAATTGAAGAAATTGCTAATAATAATTTTCAATGGCCTTCTGAAAGGGTTAATCCTAAAATAATGGCAAGTATTCAAGATAATGAAGCCTTTTCTATATTAGCTTCACAAGTGGCTGCGATATCTAAGAAATTAGATAATTTTGCTATTAACATATCGCATGTAAGTAATTGCAAATACTGATGAATCTCAAACAATAGAAACTTTGCAAGCTATTTCTAGTAAAACTAATAACCCTTATTCTAATTATTATAATCCAGGTTGGAAAAATCATCCTAATTTTAATTGGAATAATGGACATCAACAATGGAGTAATAATCAAGTTAATCCAACCAGAAATTGGAACAATCAAGGAAATTCAAACTTTAGACCAACTTACCCTCCTGGTTTTAACAATCAGCAGAAAAAGTTATCTATAGAAGAATTGATCTTGCAACTAAGTAATCAGCTACAGAGTCAAAACACTGCTATTCATAATATTGAGAATCAGATGGGTCAAATTGCTAATTTTATTAATTATAGACCATAAGGATCACTACCTAGCAATGTCAAAATTAATCCTAAAGAAACTGGGAAAGATCATGAACAAGCAAAAGCTGTACAACTTAGAAGTTGAAAAGAATTAAGAGAGAAAATTCGAATGAATCTGAAAAAGAGAGAGAGGTAGATGAGATTGAAAAACCTAAAGATACTCTTTCTCCAAGTAAAGATCAGACTGTAAATTCTATTGGAGTGGAAGTTGAAAGACCACCACCACCTTTTCCTCAAAGATTAAAACAGCAGAAGCTTGACCATCAATTTTCTAAGTTCTTTGAGATTTTTAAGAAACTTACCAATAACATTCCTTTTGCTGAAGCTTTGGAACAAATGTCGAGCTATTCAAAATTCATGAAGGATATTTTAAGCAAGAAAAGGAATTTTTAAGCCTATGAAACTGTTGCATTAAGTGAAGAATGTAGTGCAATAATTAAGAAGAAATTACCTTAGAAACTTAAAGATCCTGAAAGTTTCACTATACCATGTGCTATTGGAGAAAATGTTTTTGGAATAGCCTTATGTGATTTAGAAGCAAGTATTAATCTCATGCCATTTTCAATCTTTCGAAGGTTAGATTTAGGAGAGATTTCTCCCACCACTGTCACCCTTCTGTTAGCTGATCGATCTATCACTTATCCTAAAGGAGTTATAGAGGATGTTCTTGTTAAGGTAGATAAATTTATCTTTCCTGTGGATTTCATTATACTAGATATGGAAGAAGATAAAGAAATACCTATTATTTTAGGGAGACCTTTCTAGCTACCAGACGTGCTATGATTGACGTGCAGAAAGGTGAATTAAAAATGAGATTTAATGGTCAAGAGATTATATTTAATGTTCTGAAATCAATGAAGTATCCTGATAAAGAAAAATGCTATCGGATGGATATTTTTTATTATATAATTGAAAAGCATTATCAAGAAAAATGTAAGGTCATTTATGAAGAAAAAAATGATGAATCTATGATATATAATGAGTCATTAACTGAAGAAATTGAAAAAGTAATTGAAGAAAAATTATTTGAAGAAACTCATTATATTCATGAAAACTGGGAAATTTTAGACACAATTAAAAATGATATACTTTTATCCTCAATTGAAAAAGCCTCTGAACTGGAATTAAAAATGTTACCTGCACATTTAAAGTATGTATTTCTTGGAAATTCATTAACTTTACCTGTAATTATATCTTCAGAGCTAAGCAAAGATCAAGAAGAAAAAATAATAGGAGTTCTGAATAACTATAAGAAAGCTTTTGGTTGGACTTTTACAGATATAAAAGGAATAAGCCCTTCAATATGTATGCATAGGATTTTAATGGAAAAATATTGTAAACCCACTATTGAACCTCAAAGAAGATTGAACCCAATTATGAAAGAGGTTGGAAAAAAAGAGATTTTGAAATGGTTAGATGTTGAAATTATTTATCCTATTTTGGAAAGTCAATGGGTAAGTCCTATTCATTGTGTTTCGAAGAAAGGAGAAGTAACTGTCATTCTTAATGCAAAATTTGAATTAACACAATAAGACAAGTTACTGGATGGTGAATTTGCATTGATTATCCAAAATTAAATAACGTCACTAGAAAGGATCATTTTCCTTTACTTTACTTGGATCAGATGTTGGAGAAATTAGCTGGACACTCATTTTTATGTTTTCTGGATGGATATTCAAGTTATCATCAATTACCTGTTGCTCTTGAGGACTAAGAGAAAACAACATTTACAAGTCCTTATGGAACATTTGCTTTTAGAAGAATGTCTTTCGGTTTATGTAATGCACCTGCAACTTTTCAAAGATGTATGATGTAAATATTATGTGATTTAATTGATAAAGGAATTGAAGTATTTATGGACGATTTTTCCATTTTTGAAACTGCTTTTGTGTCTTGCTTAGAAAATATAATGAAAGCTTTTAAAAGATGTGAAGAAAGAAATTTGGTTCTAAACTGGGAAAAATGTCAATTTATGGTCATAGAAGGAATTGTACTTGGACATAAAATTTCACAAATACGTATAGAAGTTCATCACTCAAAAGTGAAAATTATTACTGAACTTCAACCACCTACTACTGTTACTGATGTGAGAAGTTTTTTAGGTCATGCTGAATTTTATAGAAGATATATAAATGATTTTTCTGAAATTGCTAAACCTCTTTGACATTTATTAGAAAAAGAAGCTAAATTCGAATTTAATGAAGATTGTCTGAATGCGTTCAATATTCTAAAAAAAAAATTAACCACTGCACCTGTTATTGTTGCACCTGATTGGAGTAAACCTTTTGAATTAATGTGTGATGCAAGTGATTTTGCAATTGGAGCTGTATTGAGACAAAAATATGAGAAAATTTTCAAAGTTATATATTATGCTAGCAAAACTCTAAATGAAACTCAAATAAATTACACTACTACTGAAAAAAGAGCTTTTAGCAATAACATATGCCTTTCATAAATTTAGACCATATCTTCTTGGGATGAAATGTATCGTACATACTGATCATTCTGCTATTAAGTATTTAATGTCTAAAAAGGATGCTAAACCTAGATTGATCAGATGGGTTTTACTTTTACAAGAAATTGATTTTCAAATAGTGGACAGAAAAGGAATTGACAATCAAATTGCTGATCATTTATCAAGAATAAAAAATAATAGTGAGAAAATTTATAAAGAAAAAATAAATGAGAAATTCCCAGATGAACAGTTATATGTTATTCAAGGATTACAAATGCCTTGGTATGCTGATATAGTTAACTATTTGGTTAGCAATATTTTACCATATAGATTGAATAACAAATATATTAAGAAATTCAAGAATGATTTTAAATCATATATTTGGGAAGATCCTCATTTATTTAAAATAGGAAGAGATTATGTGACTAAAAGATGTGTACCTTATGAAGAAACATTTGCAATTATTCAAAAATGTCACGATTCTGAATTTAGAGGACACTTTGGAGTGGATAAAACTGGGTTTAAAATTTTAAATTCTAGATTTTATTGGCCTACATTATTTAAAGATGTTGGACTTTATGTGAAAACTTGTGATCGATGTCAAAGAATGAGAAATATATCCAAAAAAGATGAAATGCCTCTAAACTATATATTAAAAATTAAAATTTTTGATGTATGGGGATTAGACTTTATGAGACCTTTCGTACCATCATCTGGAAAGATTTATATTTTATTAGCAGTTGATTATGTTTCAAACTGGATCGAAGCTGTAGCTTTACCTAACTGTGATTCCAAAAGTGTTTCAAAATTTTTGAAGAAGATGATTTTTATAAGATTTGGAATGCCCTGGGTAATTATCACAGATGAGGCAAGTCATTTCATAAATATTAGAATTCAATCATTACTGGAAAAATTTGGAATTAAACATGGAATTGCAACTGCTTATCACCTGCAAACAAGTGGAATTGCTAAAGTATCAAACAAAGAAATTAAAAGAATATTAGAGAAGATTGTTAATCCTAAAAAAATTGACTGGATTGATAGACTTGATTCTGCATTATGGGCTTATATAACAGCTTATAAGACACCTATCAGAATGTCACCTTATCAGTTAGTTTATAGTAAACATTTTCACTTACCTGTTGAACTGGAACATAAAGCTTACTGGGCGATAAAGGATTTCAATTATGATTTGAATGCTGCAGGAGAGAAACGATTATTACAATTGAATGAAATAGAAGAGATAAGAAACGAGTCCTATGAAATTGCAAAGATTTATAAGGAAAGAATGAAGAAATTGCATGACAAAAAGATTTAAAGGAAAATATTTGAGCCTGGACAAGAAGTAGTATTATTTAATGCTCGTTTAAAACTTTTTCCTGGAAAATTAAGATCTAAATGGATGGGACCATTTATAATTGAGAAAGTATACCCTTATGGAGCTGTGGATATTAAAGATCCCAAAACTGGAAAAGTATTTAAAGTTAACGGATTAAGACTGAAGCCTTTTATGGGAGAAATGAAAACAAATTACAAAGAGGCTTACGAACTGAGTCTACCCGATTAATTCGATTGATTAAGTTGGGCTGACGGCTTTAAACGAAGTGCTTTGGGGGAGGCAACCCATTTATTGTCATTGTGATTGTTTGGGATTTGAATTTATCTTAATTAATTTGTGTATGTGGATCACACCCTTTTATTAGACCTATTTTTAAGACTGAAACTTTGTAAAATTTGACGATAGGTGAAACAGAGTCGATCGAGATTCCAGTGCCTAGGCTCCAAAAGTTGGCACCTAAGAGCCAGAATAACCTGTTTGTATCGATGATCCGGTGCCTAGGCACCAGATTTCGGTGCCTAAGCGCCAAAGTTATAGATCGTGTAAAAACAAAAAATCTTAAGTTTTTCACACTAAATCTCTTTATAAATTGACCTATCTTCATCCCCAATCACATAGAAACCATAATTTTGACCACAAAAATCCATTTTGGAGGAGTTAAGAGGAGTTTGGAAGCAATGGATAGAAGAAATCATGGAAATGAGTTTAGAGAAAAATCCCCCAAAGATCCACAACCTTATTTTAATGGTTTTATTGCAGTTAGTATGGAGAGATTATTTAGTCGTTTGGAAAAGATTGAAGCAAAACTTCAAAGCATTGGGAATCATTTGCACGAGATGTATCATCAAATTGAACATATGGAATGGCAAACAAAACTTCAATTTTATCATATGGCGGCCTATTAAGACGCTCAAGTAGCAATGTATGCGAAGAACAAGTGGATTGATGAAAAGACGGCTTTGGAATTTCCAAGGGCGTTGGTTTTCTGTCTCGGCAGTCCTAGCAAACTTCATTGTAAAAGAGATGGTAATTGAAGATCGGTATTGAATAGATCATTTATGTGTTCTTGGTGTGATTGAGTCAAGTTCTAGTGTGTCGAATATCTAATTTGTGTGTTTGCTTAATTGTTCAATGTGTGTTGTGGGATTGAAAATTTGCTTTGAATTTATGTTGTTTGTGTTGTTTATAGAATGATGAACCTTGTTAATCTTGTTCTGGAATTTATAGAGTTTGGAATGAAAATTATGAATTGGAATTGAAAATTTTAGTTATATTTTGTGTTTGAAATGTGGATCTAAGTTATCATTTTAAATTGA
This sequence comes from Papilionanthe hookeriana x Papilionanthe teres, assembly GCA_022702705.1. Classification (NCBI taxonomy): domain Eukaryota; kingdom Viridiplantae; phylum Streptophyta; class Magnoliopsida; order Asparagales; family Orchidaceae; genus Papilionanthe; species Papilionanthe hookeriana x Papilionanthe teres. The sequence continues at coordinate 59,890,605 of CM040439.1, read as the reverse complement.
TTTTGGAAATGTTTGGAGCATATAAATTGGATTAATACTTTCATAAGAGTAATTAGGAGTCAAATTTGATAAGTTTTGGTGGAATATATAAACTTTAAATCGAATTTTTGGAAAGGCGAGTCTGGCGCCTAGGCGCCAGAATTCGGCGCCTAGGCACCGGTTCGGCTTGAACCCGAAACTTCATCTTCTTATACACCCCACACCATTTTTGACGCCTAAGCTTCCCTCTTCTCCTATTTTCTTGAAAATAGACCCTAGAGATCCCATTTGAGGCCGAATTTTCAAGTTTTTGAGCTTGAAATCACTCGATTTCTTCATCCCAAGGTCAGATCTACATTCTAAACCAATTATTTCGATTTTCACCATGGATTTTGCTCTCTTTGAAAAAAATAGTAATTTGAGAAAAATTTGATTTTAAGAGTTAAATCCACGGATTTTTTAAGCTCTTTCAAGTTTAAAAAGCTTAAATTAGTTTATTTCCTTTGATCTTATGAATTTATTTTACGTTTTTACTTCACGTTTAGATGGCACTCAAATCTAAGCGAGGAAAGGATTTAGAAATTTTGATCGTAGAAAATTTGTCACTGCTGTTGCACATTTTTGGTAAAATGATTTTGCTATGACCAGGAAGTTTATCTCAGAATGAAGATTTTACAATCCTGGAGGAAGGATTGAAGAATCGATTGTTACATTCAACTAACAACGATTCTGTTATTTTATTGTTGTTGCTGTTATCCTCGTCGTCAGGGAATTTTATGTTAATTTTGTATATGCTGAAGAGTACGAGATTTTAGTAAGAGGAGCTGGAGTAAGATTCACTCCAGAGCGTATCAACATTTTCTACTGCCTGCCGCCGAACATCGAGTGCTATTATTCTGGATTATCTCCACTGAGGGAGATTTAGAGATGATTATTGCTTACCTGACTGATAGTACTGGAGTTTGGAAGATCCGGAACGGAAAAAGGGTAAAATTTTCATCTTCTAAGCTTAATAGTGTTTCAAAGGCATGAAATTATATTATTTCTGCTCACCTCCTTTCATCTAATCATTTGAGCAAGGTTACCAAGGACAGAGCTATCCTCAATTTCTACATACAAGAGAGGAAGCCGATTGATGTAGGAAGTAGCATTTATGATTCTGTGGAGGTCACTGCTCGTTCTAGCACTTCTGTTGGACTTAGATTTCCATCTTTGATATATTCTTTGTGTGAAAGTGCTGGAGTAGTTGCTGAGCTTTCTGAAGAAAAGCTCAAGTTTACAAAGCCCATAGGAAGAGAAAGCGTCAGTATCTATGATCGACTTCGAGGTAAGAGTTCTTCTGCACCTTCAAGTTCATTACCTACTTTTGGTAGAGCTTCTACTTCTAGACCTTCTACGTCTGCTTCTGAGCCACCATCTAGTTTCTGGGAATCCATGCATGATAAGTTTATGGAGCAGCAGATTGAGTTATTTCTAACTCATTGTAGAGTAGATATGATCGATAAGAAGATCGATCATCTTTCTGAGTACACCTAAAGGAAGAGTGATTATGATGCTGAGTATTTTGAGTCTTTAGTTAGATTCCTGAAGGGTGATCATGATGTTCAATTCCCTAGCTGTCCTAGATTTTCACCGTTTGTTGATTCGAAGGATGTAGAATTTTCTTTTGGTGACGACGATGAAGAGGCTACAAACAGTGATTAATAGCTTGATTTACCTCTTGATATGTGCTGATTCTGTTTTTAGTTTATTTCTTTTTTGTTAGTACGTATTAGTTAGATTTTATTATTGTTTGTTAGTGTTGATTAGTTTAATTAACTTTGTGTGGACTTTTGATGTTGAGACTGTTTTAGATCATCTGATGTGTTATGTATTTAAGAATTAAATATGGATGAATTTTTATTTTCTATGATAAATGTTTATTTTTGTTTCAGCCTACTGTTTAGTACTCATGAATAGTTAGAAATTTTACATGTTTTAATATATAAAAAAAGAGAGAATAATTATAATATAAAAAAATTATAAATTATTTTTTTAGAAATTAGCTCGTCCTCTGCAAACTTTTCTATATATGCTTAATCATTTCTGTTATATTCAAATTAAAGCATGTGTAGGAGTAGAAATGAGTTTTTCCTTACTACATCATCACTGTACCTCGATAAATTTTTGTTTATTTCTTTCTCTCATGCTTTAGAAAATTTTATAATTCATTCTTATACTAAAGCTGAAATTTTGGGGAAGGTGAAACATTTTTTCAAATTTAAATATTATTTGTCCTTAATGAACTAATATTTTCTTTAAAAATAGTAACATAACATAAGGAATGAAAAATCTATTTAAGATTACTTAAATTTTTGAATTTATAAATAATTTAGTAAACTTAAGTAAAATTTCAATAATTTTGATTGATTTTAAGAATAATATATATTTAACTTAAAGAATAATAGAACTGAGAATTTTTCTATTTATAGTAAAAAGAATTGTATTATAAAAATACTAAGGAATCAAGATTATTACTTGAACAATAAAAAGATTGAAATAATTTTTGAAAAATACTTATTAAGAATGTCATATTTATTAAGTAAAAAAATGTATATGTTTTTAAATATGAGTTAAGGATAGTGAAGTTCAAAATCATTAACAGGCTATCCAAAAATAGTAATCCTCATAAATAAAAAATGGAGGATTGAAAAATATCCATAAAAAAAGGAAAGAAAAGAAAAAAAAGCAGAAAAAAAGAAATGTGAGTAAAAGCTTGAGGAAATGCCTAATCAAAAATTGGCTTTACTTGAATTTTCTTATAGGAAGAAAACCAATTACATTTTTAACTTAATTTTCATGTACAAATATTTTCACTAGGAAAATATTTCATGAAAATATTTTTCTTGTAAATATTCTATGTGACCTTAATATGATAAATTACAATTATCGTTGAAATAAATGAAAAATTGGAAGTCTTATGATTTGGTAGTTAAGTATTCTTTAAATTCTTAAAATTAACCTTAACTAGCGAAATTTAGTTGATGATTTACTATAGCTTTTCTAAAACCAAAAATTAAAGAAATCATAAATATTCATACTTCATTCCAAATGTTATACATTTTATGTAATTAAAAGGGTTACCTAAGGATAAGTAATGTTTAAGTTTGGGGTAATTTGATCCACTTAAAAATACCCTTTTTTATGCCTTATTTATGATTTAATTCTTAAGGATATTATGCTTTAATGAAAGGTATTTTTATGTTTTTGGATGTAGGTGATAAAAAAAGAGTTCAAGAAGGAAAAAGGAGCAAAAAGGAGCCAAAATGGAGCTTAAAGAGCAAAGTTGTCGAAATTATAAGCCTGGCGCCAGAATTCGGCGCCTAAGCGCCAGTTCGATACAGAAACAGATAATATTTTTGACGACTTTGGACAGTTATTTTGACGGAGTTAAGTAGTTATCAGACCTTATAGAAGACTGGAAGTTACTCCTAATGTATAGGACATGTGATACAATGCATCTGGACACAGGAAAATGGTTTTAATCGTAAAGAGGTGCGATCCAAAGTGAAGAGGTGCGAAGACCTGGTCACGAACTCTGGCGCAACAATTACCTTCTAGAAGATACATTGTATTTGGATGAATTTTGAATAGGTGCCTTAAGAAAACCCTGGTCAATTTTGGAGCTCTATAAATAGGAGCCCATTCTACAAAGAAAAGTGCACCTAATCAACCCAAAGCTCTCTACGCTTGAAAATAGTTTTAGGGAGCCACCTTCTTTAGTATTTAATGAGTTTATTTTGAGTGTTAAGTGTGAGTTTATTAGTGTTGTTGCTGTTGAAGTCTTTCATCATTGCATTGGAGTCAGTAGGAGTCAGTGGATCACTTGAAAGAACATTCCAGATAAGTATTTGTAACTTGGTTCAAAGCTTTATAAATATGTTTTGTTGTATGAATTCAATGTCTCCTGAGCAGTTAGTTTTCTTTCTCTTTTTAACTATGAAAAGATAATAAGATAATTGAAATTTTGTTGAAGAATGTAACTTAAAACATTTATAAAAATTGTGATGATATTAATACCTGATCTTAGTTTACATTTTAAACTAGCCATTTAAATTGTTAAAACCTGTTGAAGAATTTTGAGACCTATCCGGAGATAAGTTCTTAACTAGTAGATATCACATGAATCCTTGGGTAATCAAAAGCTTTATGTGGGTTATTCAATGTGAAGTGCAAATAAATAGGAAGATATGATTTATTGGGCATAGAATTAACTAGTTTTTAGAGTGACAGACTAAATTCTAAAAATTTGTTCTATAGAAAGGGAACAGGTCACTGGTAGGGCCGACCATAGCCACTCTTTGACATCTAGTAGTGTGAGCCTAGATTAACCTTTTCTACTAATAAAACATCATGAACCGATCAATAGATTAGCCAATGTTCTTTATACTATCGAGCGAAGGTAAAGAATAAGAATGCTTCTATTTGGCACAATACCATAATCTAAATTCTCCACAAATGATAATTATTCTAAAAATCTTGGATTAGTTGAAAAGGAGAAAGTTTTTATATTTATACCTGCATTAATCTTTATTTAATTACTGCTTACTTATATTTAGTAAAAATTTTATTAAATTTAAAATATGATTTTTTGATAAAAAATAAAAATAGTAATTATTTTTAATTTGAAAAATCTAAAATATTTCTTAATTTTTTTATAATCTTCCCTGTGAGATCGATAACCAAGACTTCATTAGAGCCCTGTATTACTTGAAACGATACGTATACTTGCGTTTGAAATTGTGACTTTTACAATAATTAATATAAATATTTAAATATAAATTCATAAATTCTTACATAAGTAAAGGTCGTTGCATCAATAGTAAATACAAATTTGCCATCCAATAATTTGTCTTGTGGGTATAATTTCATTACATTCATTCACTTCAACAGTCACTCCTCCCGTTTTAGGTACATAATGTATTGGACTTACCCAAGCACTGTCCGAAATAGGATAAATAATTCCAGCATCCAGCCATTTTAAATCTCTTTCTTAACTACTTCTTTCATTATAGGATTCAATCTTCTTTGTGGATCAACTCTCGGTTTATGCTCTTCATTTAATAAAATTCTGTGCATACAAATCGAATGACTAACTCCTTTAATATCTGCCAAATTCCATCCAAAAGTTTTCTTATATCTTTTTAAAGTTTCCAATAACTTTTGTTCTTGATATTCGTTTAATTCCGAAGATACAATAACTGGTAAGGTAGATGATTCTCCTAAAAATATATACTTTAAATGATTAGGGAGAATTTTCATCTCAAGTTCAGGATGCTTTATGATAGATGGAATTAAACTTTTATTTCTACCTTCCATAGTGTCTAATACTTCGAATCTCTCCTGAACGTACTCCAAATCTTCATTCTTCTCAATATCTGAATTTTCTTCATCTTCAATTTCTTCTTCAAACATATTTTCATATTCCACTTCTTTTTCAAATATATTTTCAAAATGATCGTTTCTCAAATATTCACAGACCTCCATCCTAAAACATTCATTATCTTTTTCCATTGAGGGATACTTCATAGATTTTAAAATATTAAAGGTCACCTCTTGATCATTAACTCTCATAGTTAGTTCTCCTTTTTGAACATCAATCAATGCTCTTCCAGTAGCAAGGAATGGTCTTCCCAAAATGATTGGAATTTCTTTATCTTCCTCCATATCAAGTACAATCAAATCCATAGGAATGATAAATTTATCCACTTTCACTAACACATCTTCCACCACTCCTTTAGGGTAAGTAATAGAACGATCAGCCAATTGAAGAGTCACAAATGTAGGAGAATTTCTCCTATTCCCAATCTTTTGAGAGTTAATAAAGGCATAAGATTAATACTAGCTCCCAGATCACATAAAACTTTTCCGAAAACTTTTTCACCTATAGCACACAGAATAGTAAAAATACCAGGATCTTTAAGTTTTTCAGAAGCTTCTTCTGAATAATTGCACTACACTCTCTGCTAAGTGCAACAGTTTCATGATCTGTAAACTTTCTTTTCTATCTCAGGATATCCTTCATAAACTTGGCATAGTCAGACATCTGTTCTAATGCTTCAACAAAAAGAATATTTATAGTTAATTTCTTAAGGATCTCCAAAAAATTTCCAAATATGTTATCCTTATTTTGTTTCTTCAATCTTTGAGGAAATGGAGGTGGTGGTTTTTTAACAGTTATATTCATTGGCTCAAGAGGATAATCCAAGTCTTGATAAATCTTGTTTGAACCTTTTTCGATTTCCACCTTCTCCTTTTCTATTTCAAGTTGTTTTTCTACTCTAGTTTCTAATTCTTTTCCACTCCTTAATTGAATAGCCTTAAGTTTTTCCTTATTTTGATCTTTTGGATTGATCTCAACATTACTTGGAAGTGTTCCAGAGGGTCTATTATTAAGTGTTGTGAAAATATATCCCAATTGATTTTCAATATTTTCATAGCAACACCTTGAGCTTGTAATTGATTTCCCATATTCAGAATCATTTTTTCTGTAGACAACTTCTTATCCTTAAATTGTGGGTTTTTATTAAATCTAGGAGGATATGATGGTCTAAAATTATTATTTCCATGATTGTTCAAATTTCTAATTGGATTCATAGAACTGTTACCCCAATGCGGGTTAACATTAGCATTATTGTTATTCCAATTGAAATTTAGGTGATTCTTCTAACCAGGATTATAATAATTCAAACAAGGATTGTTATGTCTATTAATAGCATTTAAAGTCTTATAAGGTGTTTGAGATTATGTTATTTGTCCATATTGATCTATTTTCTTAGAAAGGGCTGTAATTTGAGAAACTACCATAGTCATCATATCTGAATCATGAACACTAGCTACTCTCTTTGGATTTACCCGTTCAGAGGGTCATTTAAAATTATTAGTAGCCATTTCTTCAATTAATGTGTATGCTTCATTAAAAATTTTTGACATTAATGATCCACCAGCAGTAGCATCTATAATAGATCTCAATGATCCCACTAATCCATTATAAAATGTTTGAATTATTAACCAATCTGGTAATGCATGATGTGGGCACTTCCTAAGAAGATCTTTAAATCTCTCCTAAGCTTCATATATTGACTCTCCTTCAAACTTGACAAAAAGATGTAATATAATTTCTTAGTTTAGCAGTCATTGATGGAGGGAAATATTTTATAGAAACTTCTGAGATAATTCTTCTCAAGTTTTAACAGATCCAAGTGCTAACGAGTTTAACCATGCCTTAGCTTTATCACTTAATGAAAAAGGAAAAAGTCTAAGTCAGACAACATCACTAGACACTCCATCATATTTAAAAGCAGCACACAGTTCTAGAAAACTAGCAAGATGTAAATTTGGATCTTCATTAGGAGTTTCTCCAAATTGATTATTTTGTACCATTTGGATAATAGCAGGTTTAAGTTCAAATGAATTAGCAGCAACATCAGGATTTTGAATAGTCATGTGAATTTCATCTGCTGTTAGGTTAGCATAATCTCTTAAAGATCTTAGCAAATTTCCAATATCATTTCTCTGATTATCTTTATTATTCGCCATTTCACAAGTATTTTCAATTTATTTTTGTTATTTTCTAATTTTTCTGACAGTACGCTCTAACTTCAAATCGTAAGGCACTAAACCTATAGTTCCACTACGAGGTATATACAATCACACAAATACTTTTAAAAATTAAACAAACACACAATTAAACACTACAAAGTAAAGGTTTTCTGTTACTATATTATTAATAAATATCGTTTTTACTTTCTTACTTAATTACTTCGTTACCTTCCCCGTCAACGGCGCCAAACACTTGATGCGGCGGACTTATATATGCAAGAATATATGAACTCAAATTTATATTTGTTTATAATAATTTTGTAAAGTCTGAACACTCAACGCAAGTATATGTATCGTATCAAGTTATACAGGGCTCTAATGGAGTCCTGGTTATCAATCCCACAGGGAAGCTCAAAGTATAAGAAAGTGTTTCACATTATATATAATATAGCACTGAAATCCAATACTTAAATTGGACTTAAAGTTTACTACTTACTTCTACTACCACAATGTAGAAGACAGTAACAATTAATTAAACTACACTTACTTCTAACAACTTTGAAAACAAAATTAACTAGCATAAACAAAAAACTATGTATTTGAAAGGGTTTTGACATATGAGAAAAGTATCTTTCTTCTTGCAATGAGAATATGATGTGTGGATTGATATGAAACAATTATCTATGTTATTGTTCCAAATAGGAGCATAGATGATTCTTTGCCCTTAAAAGAGTACCCCCTCTTCTAAGCATGAAAAGAACATTGACATATCCTAAGTTTAGTCACTAAACCTAAGGCTAGGCTGGGAGGATACCGTCTCTCACTTCGGAGCTCCCACTCACCCTTCACCCGAAGACTAACCTTTGATACTTAGTTACTAATCTTAGAACCAATTTAGGGATTCCAGCCTATCACCCTGAAATCTCAACATTGAAGTCCATCAAAACACATTTCCCTATTTATATGCACTCAATTCCCATGAACTACGCAATTCATCCATGGAAATTGAATGGATCTTTCATTATTGTTGTAGGACATTAAATCCTTTCAGAGTTAATGTTCAACAACATTTTTTAACATTTCAATTGGCCAAATCAAAAAGTAAATTATGTTTAAAATGAATAACCATCACAATTTCTTTAATACATTAAAAGCACATCAAATTCACATCAATCCATCACAACATCTCGATGCAAAAAAAAAGACAAAGGAGACTACTCTGAATTCATGAGGAAGATACAATAAAACATGGATTTTATATATAAAAGAAAAGTTATACAAACCACAAAAGAAAATGCAACTTATGTCTTTCTCTTCCCCAATGCAATTCCCTTGAAGTTCATTTGAATCCTTTTCTCTCTTTTTTACAACACTTGATTCTCTCTTTAGAATGGAAAGAAAGAAGCAATCTCTCACTTTACACCTTCTCCTTCACTCCTTAGAGAAGAATTCCTCTCAAATCCTCACTTCTACGCACTCTTCTCTTAATCCCTAACACTTAACACACACTAAACCACTAAGAGAGAGCAAGAGAAACCAAGAGACACACACTCTTTTCGCCCAAAAATAGTTACTTATGAGTTAGGTATGAAATCCCAAGAGTTTTCATAGGCATCCCAACAAAAAGTCGCAAAAACTCTTCAAATTTGAATTCCACCGACTTCAGGCATCGACGGCGCTTTATCGCCAAAAAAATGCCGTAGTCTCTGGAAAATGGCGCCGACGTCGCCCATTCTGGCGCCGGAGGTGCCAAAACATGTTTTTCACCATTTTGCTCCTTTTTGCTCCTTTTTTCTCTGAATTCGTTCCTTTTTGCTTCTTTTCACTCAAATCACCTAAAATAATCATACCTACAATAAATCATGAAAACTACCTTTCTTTAAAGTGCAAAATCATAAAAAATTGGTAAAATTATATAGCAAAAATCGTATATATTTTTGGTGCATCAGCCCTCAAATTTCGTGAGAGGTGGAAAAATATCTTAGAACGGAGGTGGAAATATAGACAAGAGAGGTGTCGAGATTTCTTATCGACCCTCGAATATCGTGAAAGGAGAAAAAATATCTCAGAATGGAGGTGGAAATATAGAGAAGAGAGGTGTCGAGATTTCTTATCATCCCTCGAATATCGTGAAAGGTGGGAAAATATCTCAGAGTGGAGGTAGAATTATAGTGAAGGGAGGTGCGAAGTTTCTTATCAACCCTCAAATATTGCGAGAGGTGGAAAAATATCTCAGAACGGAGTTGGAAATATAGGGAAGAGAGGTTTCGAGATTTCTTATCGACCCTCGAATATCGCGAGAGGTGGAAAAATATCTCGGAACGGAGGTGGAAATATAGGGAAGAGAGGTGTCGAGTTTTCTTATCGACCCTCGATATCGCAAAAGGTGGGAAAATATCTCAAAACGGAGGTGGAAATATAGAGAAGAGAGGTGTCGAAATTTCTTATCAACCCTCGAATATTGCGAGAGGTGGAAAAATATCTCAGAACGGAGGTGTAAATATAAGGAAGAGAGGTGTCGAAATTTCTTATCGACCTTCGATTATCTTGAGAGATGGAAAAATATCTCGGAATAGAGGTGGAATATAGGGAAGAGAGGTGTCAAAGTTTCTTATAGACCCTCAAATATTGCGAGAGGTGGAAAAATATCTCAGAAGTGAGGTGGGAATATAGGGAAGAGAGGTGTTGAAGTTTCTTATTGACCCTTGAATATCGAGAGATATTTCAAAGGATATCTTGGGAAAAGATCCGGATTTGTGAATTTTAGATTTGAGATATTTGTGTAAGACACAAAAATTGTGGAACGTTCTTTTTCAAAACACAAGACTTCCGAAACAAGTGAGAGTTTTTGGAAATCTCAAGAAGAATTTGATTTTTGAATTTGTTTTCATATTTTTGATTTAAATCTTTTTTTTTGTTTCATCATATCATTCTTTCTTTTATGATTTTATTTTTGATTTATCTTCAAGCATTTTGATTTAAGTTTTTTTTATATTGGTTTCAATTTTTTTTTTGTATCGTTCCTTGTTCATTTTATTATTTTGGGGACCTTGACGAGGTCCCGCTGCTTATTAAATGTCAAGCACAATAGGGAACATTTTGAAAACAAAATTCTTCATTAACTTCATTCATATATTGATACTACTGATCCAATACTTATTACAACGGACACAGTGCTGACAGCCATCCCAAAATATATTAGAGTACATATATCTGATTACAACAAACTATAGCATCAATCTGACAGACGCTGAAGTAATATCATCTGCTGTAGTCTGGTATAGAAACTGAAGAGGATTTTCAATATCTGTCCTGCTGGCTGAAACTATCTGCAAAATGAGCCAACCTACCAAAGGCTATGCTACGGGACAAAAAGTCCCCTCGCGATCACCCAGAAGTATGGCTATCACAGCGACAGAGGGCGGTAACCTTCTAACTCTGGATCTGGCCTATAGAACGATGATGTCTTGTTTTCACTGATCCTCCTGAATGTGACTAGATCTCACTTTCTTTGAACTCCTGGGATGCAGTGTTTTACGAGGTTGGCTCCATTTCCTTGAAATATTAACACTGACCCTACCGGTTGGCGAATCTTCGTTGTACCTTGGAATTCTTCTGCTCCAATGATGTGGATTTCTCTACCAAATAGAATGTCACTCTCACTGACAAATGACACTGTACAGAACAGCCTCAAGAAGTCGGGACTGTCTATATGTGGGGGAATGCAATCCCTGTCCTTATAAATATTGATGATGCAACTGTTAGGAATACAGTATGTAAAAAGAACGTGCCTTTCGACCTTCTTCTTTATCATCAACTTAATCTCAGTTAGCATTCCGTCAACTTTGTCGTGTGGTAGAATCCCTGGGGGATTTCCCATCCTATCTGTGGAGACGTTTAGCGGCAGCCACACTGAATCGTGACTCTGCCCTTTCCTCTTTTCCATCTGCTCGGCTCTGTATATGTTCTTTCCCTTAGTCTGCCTGCCCTACCCAGAGTTTGGAGAGCCTTGACACAAGCTAAGATATTCATGTCATCTTTTCTCGAGAAAACATTAGTCCAAAGCTTGGATCCTTCTAAGATTTTGACTTCTCTTCCTCGAATAATCTCTATCTTTTCAAATCTGTCTTTACAGACTTTCCTAATCTGTTCCATGATATAATATGGTATCAATGGCGGTGGCGGTAACTAAACGAACTCTGGTACATATGGCTCGACATCCAGCCGCTCTCCATGCTGTCTTCTCAAGGCTGCAGCAGCCTATGCTTCGTAAGTCCAGTACTCATACTAAGAATGCTCCTGAGGCTGTAAACTTTCGAGGAAAATCCGAGCTACACGTCGGACATCCCGTGAAAATCTCCTCTATCAAATCTTGGACTGGCTCTGACTCTTCTACAGGTTCTGGTTCTATATCTATCCTTGGTGAATTTTCTTATGTTTCTTTCATTTTCGGTTCATAGAAAACTACCTGTGGTAATGAAGTTGACTCAGCGGCCAACAGTTTGGCTTGTCTCCTTCCCATTCTTTCCAAAATATGGCGCTTTCTTCGATTTTCATTTCTTCTTTTAATGCGTCACAGTGGCCCATCTGGTTGTCTATCGACTGAAACTAAAAGCAGTTTTTACGAACACCTTATTTTTAACTCAAAAATTTTTTTTTTCACAACACTTTTTCATATAACAAAACACTTTTCACACAAAAATAGTTTTTACGACACTACAGTTTTCCAAGTCTAAACCTAATTATTTAAACTAAAATTCTCCTAAAAATTCTTACCATTGCTTCCCCGGCAACGACGCCAAAAACCCGACCCGACCCGCAATAACGCAGTGATTTTTGCTTCCAAATGATGACAAAAAATTTGACCCAATTTATAAATAGTGGCTAGTGTATAAAATTAAAATGTTGTAAAATTTTTGAAAATATTTTACACACTAGGAGTACTACGCAAGTATACGTATTGTTTCAAGTAATATAGGGTTTTCTTTTATAACCCCAGTATCGATCCCACAGAGAAGCGAGGTAAGCAATCCTTTAGGCTAATTCCAGTCTATTTTTATAAGGCCTAAATTTGGAATTTCGATTAAAATGGTTTTTTTTTAATAACTAATCCTAAATAAAGTTCTTAAATAAAAAGATAACTTATGGATAAATTGGTTTGGAGAATTTTGAGATGTTAAAGACTACCTTTCTCTTGCAATTACATAGATAATGTGTAGGAAAGAAATGCTTAGAATTTTATGTTGTAGTGCCAAATAGAATCAATCCTATACTTTACTCTTTGGTCCAGGCATAAAAAACATTGGCTAATCTATAGATCGGTTCAGGATGTTTTATTAGTAGAATGGGTTAATCTAGGCTCACACTACTAGATGTCCAAGGGTGGCTATGGTCGGCCCTACCAGTGACCCGTTCCCTTTCTATAAACAAAATTATTAGAATTTAGTCTATCACTCTAAAAACTAATTAATTCTACGCCTATTGAATAATATTTTCCTATTTATTTTCACTTCACCTTGAATAACCAGCACAAGGCCTTCGACTACTCAAGGATTCATGTGATATCTACTAGTTAAGAATTTATCTCCTTCTAGGTTTCAAAATTCTTCAACAGATTTTAACAATACAAGTGATTAATTTGTAAAGTAAATGAAGATCCGGTATGAATATCATCACCATAATTTAATAAGAGAATATCTAAGCAAAGCTTAATTCCTAAACATGCATCTATTTTATTACAAAACAAAAGTAAATGAAAATATTGGCATAAGAAGTAAAAGGGTTGATAGAATTATGTAATAATTTAAGTGCCAACAAGGAACTTATTTCATTAGTATTCTATTATATTTATGCAACGATCTGTCACCTAGAAGCATCTAATAGATAATTATGTCATAAAAACGATTTTCCTACACATGCCACTACTTCATATTAAAAGAAAGAGTAAAGAAAATCACTTACGAAGCATGGATAAATCACGACAGAAAACTCAGTTTAAAACAAAGAAAATCCACTAGAAAGTGTTTACAGTAATTACAAGAGAATGAAGAACACAATACTTAGCTTTTTACCTCTGAAGGAAAGAAGAAGATCTCTCCACCAAATTCTCCCATCGATCCATGCGCCGCTCGCACATCCCTTACATAAATATCTCAAAATCCCTCACCAATCTCTCCATAAGATGTAGAAATCTACATCTTCATGACTCTAAAATGACTAAAATGACTAAAGGGGAAGAAAGAGAGGGAGAGATAGAGAGAGCGAGGGATGAGAGAGAGGAGAGAGAGAGAGAGAAAAAAAGAAGAGACACCCCCTTGCTATAGAATTGGTCCCTATTTATAGAGCTTTGAAAATGACCAAGGGTTACTTTAGGCACCTCTTCAAAATTTGGTCTAGATACATTAAATTTTCTAGAAACAATTCTAGCGCCTAGGCACCGAACTCCGTGCCCAAAACAGTCGCACTCCTTCACTTTGGTTCACTCCTCTTCGTGATTTAAACTGCTCCAATGTGTCTAGATTCATTGTATCACATGTCCTATATATTAGGAATAACTTTCTATCTTCTAGATGGTCTAGAAACTACTTAACACCATCAAAATAACTCCTAAAGTTGTCAAAAATCCATCCAATAACCGTTTCTGGATGATTCTGGCTCCTAGGCTTTGATCCTGGCGCCTAGGCTCCGTTTTCTCATCGTCACTGGTGCCTAGGCGCCGGGTTTAGCGCCTAGGCGCCACCTTATGCACAGCTTCACTGTTTTGCTTCGTTTGGCTCCTTTTCAACTCTGTTTCGCCCCATTTCAGTTGCGTTGCGTTCCTAACATCTTCACCTACAGGATAGACATAAAAAAACCTTTCTCAAAAGTATAATTTCATTCAAAAACATGTGAGAAATATAAAAGATATTAAGCATAGAAAGACATATCGATATGTGCCAAGTCAGAATTTTCTTTTTTTGCTCATTTTGGCTCAAAATTGCATAGTTTTTGCTTCATTTTCTTTAAAATCATATTTTTATACTTGAAGACAAAAATATGCAAAATTTATTCCTTTAAAGTCTAATATCTTTAAAAATGTGCATAAAGTTAGTATGAAATGCACACTAAAAATAGGTACTTTTTAAAGTGGATCAAATTCCCCTAAACTTAAACGTTACTTGTCCTCAAGTAACATTATAATCATGTAAAACCACATAAGAAAATCATGCGTATGAGTTTTTTTAGGAGTTTCTAAAATTTTGTTCTAGAAATGTAGTAGTCCAATTTAGAAAAAAATTTTAGTAAATGAGACCAATTTAAAGTTTAGAAATCTCTTAGATGAAAGAGTATGAAAATATGTGTTGCTATCTAATTCAGAAATACTTGAAAATTTATAAAAATATAGGGGTTAGGCATTTTATTTTCTTTACTTAAAAACCTTTATTAAAAATAATTATACTAACTATATTATATTTTTAAGCTTAAGATTTTCTCAAATCTTATACTTTAAAAAGCTCAGGTGTGGAACCAATTTTTTATTAGGCCTTTTAATCCTCAAGCTTCTCTTTCCTTTTTCACATACTATACTTTTCATTTCTTTTTCTTTTTCTTTTTTTTTTCTTTTTCTTTTCTTTCTTTCTTCTTCTTTTTTTCCTTTTTTTGTTTTTTTAGGCAAGGATTACTATATTTGGATAGGTCTTTAATAATGTTGAATTCCACCCTTCCTTTCCTAAAGCATATGGTAGATATATATCTTTTACTTAGAAATATAATAACAGTTTTGAAAATTAATTTTCAATAAAAGAATTTAAATATTGAAAACAAAAGTTTAATCCTTCTACTTTTCTAAAGTACAACTTTTCTTACTAAAGATGGTTACACAATATTTATCATTTCTTCACTAAGAAAAATTTAACTTTAAATTTTTCATCACTATAAATTTTAACTAATTTCTCTTACTCATTTCTATATTCAAAATTTTATTTTCCTAATATAATTTCATACACATAATTATTTTTCAGTCAAAAATCAAATTTATTTATAGAATTTTTTAGGACAAATAAAATTTAAGTTTTTTTAAAATTGTTTTTCATTCCCCCCAAACTTGAATTTTAAAATATTTTACAATTTATTCCATAAAATGTAGGAGGAAGAAAAATAAAAGTTAAATCTACTAACTACTACAACATCATATTAAATTTAAATACATGCATAATCAGGACAGAATGAATGCAGGAGAAAGTAAATCTAGCCTAAAACATGCTTGTTATAATATTAAATTTAAAGGAAGTATATTAACTTTAAAATATATTTTTCTTCTTACCCCCAAACTTGAATTTAAACATGTATAGCATTCAGCACAGAAAATATAAGCAGGAAGAAAAATAGTTCAGAAATTCTATCTACCACAAATGTTTGTCAAAAACATCTACAAATATTCATGAGGACATAACAATTTGCAATAGAAAGTAAATCTAAACTAAACATGCCAGGATAAAATTAAACTAAAGAAAGGTTAAATAAGCAGGACATGTATCGACATAGGAATATATATTTAAGTGTTATTCAAATCTCTTAGTTGTTGTAACACAAACTCAAACACAAACACAAAAACTAAAATACCTAGACTCGCAGATTCATAAACAAACATCAAATGAGTTTAATTTGATCTCCTTTCTACTCACATTTTCCCTCCTTACTTTCAATTTCTAACGGAAGAAACTAGACTAATAATGATAATCTGGTAAATAAAAACAGTGCAGTTCATTCATATGTTGTTCATTAAGCAATTTCATGACCTTACTTAGTGAAAAAAATGTTAGATAAAGGAAGTAATAGAGTTGACATGAAGTGTTCCAAGTCTAAACTCTACATGTTTCAAGGTTATGCTCAGCTCCGATTGTTAACTAAGTTATAACAGATTCGTCAGCCTGCTACTACCAGAAGTCGTATACAAATTTAGCCAAGACTAAGGCATAACCTCACAATATTATTCTATTCTGCATTAAAGAAAACAAAAAACAACACATAAAAAATCATGACTCGCAAGCACACTAAATCATAGCACACTGATAACTATGGGTTGCCTCCCATAAAGCGCTTGGTTTTAACGTCGCGGGCCCGACATATGATTCCTCCTGGATCAAAATTCCAATTAAGTAATCCTCGATCAATCGCCAATCATTTCCAGATCTAGGGATTCCTATAAAATCCTCAAATTTTAATATTTCACTCAGCTCTTCATTTTTAATTTGATTTATATCATTGTTCCTCATATTTCTTTCCAAATCCAATATTCTTCTATTGATTTTCGGAATTTGCATATTAATGTCATCCTTGAATTTTATAATAAATGAATCTTTATAAGATACTTCAATATCTCCCAAATTTTGGATCAGATTCTCTTTAGATAATTCAGATTCTGGATCAGTATCCTCTATGTTACTCTTCTGTTTCAAATTATCTTCCAATTCTTCCCCTTTTATAATTATTAAATGATGGAGGATCTATCATAGTTGAGGAAATAGATTTTTCTAATTCCTTAGGAATTTTTTCCAATAGTGTTCCAATATCCTTATCCTCTTTTCTCAACTCAAAGTTCTTTCGAAATATATCCTCAAATTCTCTTCCAAGTCCTAATTCAATAACTTTATCATGTTCATCATTCAATTCAAGTTTTCCTTGTGATTGAGTCGCATCTAAAGATATAAAGACTGGTTCTGTAGATGAATTCCCTAAATAGGTAGGCTTTAAAATTGTATGGGGTACATCCATTTTAAGTTCATGAGATTTTTAAACAAATGGAATTAAAAGTTTACTATTTTTGGTAGCGTCCATCATTTCACACCTCTCCTGAACATACATACAGTCTTCTTTAAATAATGTTTTTGAATCATCATTAAAATCCATTTCAATCTCATCTGTTAACTTACACTTAAAACTTTCTTGGAATTGGTCTTGACTTAGATAATCAATTTCATCAATCCAAAAACAATCATCATTTTTTCTCTCAGCTGGATATTTCATAGTCTTTAATACATCAAAAGTTACTTCCTGATCATTAATATTCATAGTCAACTTTCCTTTTTGCACATCTATCATAGCTTGTCCAGTAACAAGGAAAGGTCTCCATAAAATAATTGGAATTTATTTATCTTCCTCCATATCTAATACAATAAAGTCCAAAGAAAAGATAAACTTATCCGCTTTAATAAGCGCATCTTCTATAACTCTTTTTGGATAAATGATAGATCGATCAGCTAACATAAGGGTTACAGTAGTGGGAGAAATATCGATTGAACCTAACCTTCTAAATTTAGATAGAGGCATCACATTAATACTTACTCCTAAATCACATAAAGCTTTTCCACATAATCTTTTTCCAATTGCACAAGGAATTGTAAAGCTACAAGGATTTTTAAATTTCTGAGAAAAATTTTTCTGAAGTATAGCGCTGCACTCCTCACTTAATGCAACTGTCTCATTATCCCCAAATTTCCTTTCTTGTTCAATATCTCCTTTATAAACTTTGCATAACTTGTCATACGTTTCAAAGCTTCAGTGAAAGGAATACTTATTGTTAACTTCTTAAGTACTTTCATGAACTTTGAAAATTTCTTATCCAACTCATGCTGTCTAAGTCTTTGAGGAAATGGAGGTGGTGGTCTTTCCAAACTGATTTTAGTTGGAGAAATTAATTTTTCTAGATCCTTAGAAACATGTTCTTCAGGTCTTTCACTTTTATTTGTGTCTATCACAACTTCTTTCTCTTTTTCTAACCACATCCTCTATCTCTCTTCCACTTTTTAATTAGACAGCTTCTACTTGTTCATTATTGTTCTCTTTAGGGTTGATTTCAATGTTGCTAGGAAGTGTTCCTTGGGGTCTATTGCTAAGTGAATTAGCCATTTATCCCAGTTGATTCTCTATATTTTTAATCGCAGCATTTTGACTTTGCAACTGGTTTCCCATTTTCAATACCACTTCTTCCATGGACATCTTCTTATCCTCAGATTGTTAATTATTGTTAGAGTCTGGTGGATATGAAGGTCTATAGTTTGTGTTCCCCTGATTATTCCAACTTCCATTAGGATTCACATGATTATTTGCCCATTTTTTGTTTCCACCATCAGTAGTATGATTCCAGTTAAATTTAGGATGACTCTCCCAAAACGGGTTGTAAAAGTTAGAATATGGGTTGTTTATGGTATTTAAAGCATCATATGATAAGTTAGAATCAATTATATGCCATAATGAACTTTCCTTACTTACAGAAGTAAATTGAGGCTGGTTCATTCCAAATTGGTCCAACTTCCTTGATATTGTGGCAACCTGAGATGCAAGAACTGTAATCACATCTGTATCATGAACACTAGCTATTTTTTATGATTTACCTTTGTAGAGGGCCATTGAAATTCATTTGTAGCAATTTTTTCAATTAATGCATACCCTTCATTAAATGATTTTGACATTAATGAACCACTAGCAGTAACATCAAATATAGACCTAAGGGATCCTACTAACCCATTATAAAAAGTTTGAATGATTAACCAATCGGGCAGAGCATGATGTGGACACTTTCTTAAGAGTTCCTTAAATCTTTCTCAGGCTTCGTATATTGTTTCTCATTCATATTGAAAAAATGAGATAATATAGTTTCTAAGTTTAGTAGTCCTTGAAGGTGGAAAATACTTAGCTAGGAATTTTTGAGTTAACTCCTCCCAGTTTTTAATAGAGCCATGTGCTAATGAGCATAACCATATTCTAGCCTTATCCCTTAGTGAGAAAGGAAAAAAGCCTTAGCCTAACAGCATCGTCTGACATACCGTTATAACGAAATGTAGCACAAAGTTCTAGAAAACTAGATAAGTGTAAATAAGGATCCTCCAAACGAGTTCCCCCAAACTGATTGTTCTGCACCAGTTGGATAAACTCAGAATTTATTTCAAATGAGTCAGATTCTATGACAGGGTTTTGTATACTTAAGTGAATTTCATCTGGTGTAGGATTTACGTAATCCCTCAATGAAGTATGATGATTTTCCACGTTATTATCTTGAAAGTTTTCCATTTCCATTTCTATTTTTTGGAGTCTTTTCTGTATTTTTATTTTTTTATTTTCTTCAAATTCGGGATCATAAGGCAGAAGTCTTGCAGATCCTTTGTTTCGCATACATAACACAACAAACAATACATTAACAATTAAACAAATAATAGATGAAATATATTCAACATAACAAAATATTTTTACGAACACCTTATTTTTCACACAAAAAATATTTTTTTTCAAAACACTTTTTCATATAACAAAACACTTTTCACTCAAAAATAGTTTTTACGACACTACAGTTTTCCAAGTCTAAAACTAATTATTTAAACTAAAATTATCCTAAAAATTCTTACCGTTACTTCCCCGGCAACGTCACCAAAAACTTGACCTAACCCGCAATAACGCAGTAATTTTTGCTTCTAAAAGATGGCAAAAAATTTGACCCAATTTATAAATAGCGGCTAGTGTATAAAATTAAAATATTGTAAAATTTTTGAAAATATTTTACACACTAGGGGTACTACGCAAGTATACGTATCATTTCAAGTAATATAGGGTTTTCTTTTATAACCCCAGTATCAATCCCACAGAGAAGCGAGGTAAGCAATCCTTTAGGCTAATTCCGACCTATTTCTATAAGGCCTAAATTTGGAATTTCGATTAAAATGGTTTTTTTTAATAACTAATCCTAAATAAAGTTCTTAAATAAAAAGATAACATATGGATAAATTGGTTTGGAGAATTTTGAAATGTTAAAGACTACCTTTCTCTTGCAATTACATAGATAATGTGTAGGAAAGAAATGCTTAGAATTTTATGTTGTAGTGCCAAATAGAACCAATCCTATACTTTACTCTTTGGTCCAGGCATAAAAAACATTGGCTAATCTATAGATCGGTTCAGGATGTTTTATTAGTAGAATGGGTTAATCTAGGCTCACACTACTAGATGTCCAAGGGTGGATATGGTCGGCCCTACCAAAGGACCCGTTCCCTTTCTATAAACAAAATTATTAGAATTTAGTCTGTCACTTTAAAAACTAATTAATTCTACGCCCATTGAATAATATTTTCCTATTTATTTTCACTTCACCTTGAATAACCAGCACAAGGCCTTCGACTACCCAAGGATTCATGTGATATCTACTGGTTAAGAATTTATCTCCTTCTAGGTCTCAAAATTCTTCAACATATTTTAACAATACAAGTGATCAATTTGTAAAGTAAATGAAGATCCGGTATGAATATCATCACCATAATTTAATAAGAGAATATCTAAGTAAATCTTAATTCCTAAACATGCATCTATTTTATTACAAAACAAAAGTAAATGAAAATATTGGCATAAGAAGTAAAAGGGTTGATAGAATTATGTAATTATTTAAGTGCCAACAATGAACTTATTTTATTTGTATTCAATTATATTTATGCAACGATCTGTCACCTAGAAGCATCTAATAGATAATTCTATCATAAAAATGATTTTCCTACACATGCCACTACTTCATACTAAAAGAAAGAGTAAAGAAAATCACATACGAATCATGGATAAATCATGATAGAAAACTCAATTTAAAACAAAGAAAATCCACTAGAAAGTTTTTACAGCAATTACAAGAGAATGAAGAACACAATACTTAGCTTTTTCCCTCTAAAGGAAAGAAGAAGATCTCTCCACCAAAGTCTCCCACCGATCCATGCGCCCCTCGTACATCCCTTACATAAATATCTCAAAATCCCTCACCAATCTCTCCATAAGATGTAGAAATCTACATCTTCATGACTCTAAGATGACTAAAATGATTAAGGGGGAAGAAAGAGAGGGAGAGATTGAGAGAGAGAGAGAGAGACAAGAGAGAGGTGAGAGAGAGAGTCAAAAAGAAGAGACACCCCCTTGCTGTAGAATTGGTCCCTCTTTATAGAGCTTTGAAAATGACCAAGGGTTGCTTTAGGCACCTCTTCAAAATTCGGTCTAGATACATTGAATTTTCTAGAAACAATTCTGGTGCCTAGGCGCCAAGTTCTGGCGCCTAGGTGCCAGACTCCATGCCCAAAATAGTCGCACCCCTTCACTTTGGTTTGCACCTCTTCGTGATTTAAACCGCTCCAACATGTCTAGATTCATTGTATCACATGTCCTATATATTAGGAATAACTTTCAGTCTTCTAGAAGGTCTAGAAACTACTTAACACCGTCAAAATAATTCCCAAAGTTGTCCAAAATTTGTCCAATAACCATTTCTAGATGATTCTGGCACCTAGACCTTGATTCTGGCACCTAAGCATCATTTTCTCGTCGTCACGGGCGCTTGGGCGTCGGGTTTGGCGCCTTGGCGCCACCCTGTGCGCAGCTCCACTGTTTTGCTTCGTTTGGCTCCGTTTCAACTCCGTTTCGCGCTATTTCAGTTGCGTTGCATTCCTAACATCTTCACCTACAAGATAGACATAAAAACAACCTTTCTCAAAAGTATAATTTCATTCAAAAATATGTGAGAAATATAAAAGATATTAAGCATAGAAAGACATATTGATATGTGCCAAGTCAGAATTTTCTTTTTTTGCTCATTTTGGCTCAAAATTGCTTAGTTTTTGCTTAATTTTCTCTAAAATCATATTTTTATACTTGAAGACAAAAATATGCAAAATTTCTTCCTTTAAAGTCTAATATCTTTAAAAATGTGCATAAAGTTAGCATGAAATACACACTAAAAATAGGTACTTTTTAAAGTGGATCAAAATTTCACATGAATATTTTCGTGAGGCAAAATGTCATTTTATTTCATTTTAGATTTATTACAAAATTTGGACCTAGTCACAGTAACTGGCTACGTGACTTTATCGGAATAAGTTTCTCGTTTAACATATTCACATCGTGTAGTACTTCTTGAGATATCATCCATTTATAGGCAACCTAGGCCTCTCCCCATACGAATCTATGAGCTGGTAAGCTCCTCCAGAGTAAAGTTTCTTCACTACAAATGGTCTCTCCCTAGTTGGTTCAAATTATCCACCTATCTTGTGATGTGCAAGAATAGGCCTTCTGAGTACAGGAATGAGGTCGCCGACTTTGAACAATCTCGGGCGGACCAATTCATCCCGAGCTCGAATCATCATTTCTTGATAAATTTCCAAATTCTATTGTGTGAGAAATCTACTTCCTTTGATGCTCTCCAATTCTGAAATTCGTAGCTTTGCATTTTCTTCTATTGTAATTTGATTTCTACAGCAACTCTGAGTGACGGTAGCTAAACTTCTAGCGGGAGAACTGCCTCGGACCCATACACAAGGGTGTAGACTGCGTCGATGTTCTGACTACCGTCCTGTAAGCCCATAAGGCTTTTAATAATTTCTTGTGCCATCCCTTATTATTGTCATCGTGAGTCTTCTTAAAAATATGTACCAATGTTTTGTTGAAAGCTTCAGCCAATCCATTGGCTTTAGGGTAGTAGATCATAGAGTATCTCCAATCTATCCCATGTCGTCTAACGAAGTTGTTAATTTTGGTGCTTTTGAAAGCGGACCCATTGTCTGAAATAATTCTGTACGTGACACCAAAACGTTAGACAATCTGAATCTTGAAGAACTACAGAACCTGCTGAGCTATAACCTCTCATAGCGGAACTGCCTCTACTCATTTAGAAATGTAGTTGCGAGTATGAATCTATGTCCTCTGGAAGAAGGAGGGTCTATCGGGTCTACTATATCTGTGCCTCAACACTAGAATGGCTATGATGCGATCGTGGGGTGTAAAACATTCAGAGGCTGTTGCAGGACCACTCCTTGTACTTAGCACTGATGACACTTCTTAGCGACATCCATGCAATCTGTCATCATTGCTAGCCAATAATATCTAAGTATTTTGATTTTCATTTTTATTTTTGGTCCTGACTGGTGAACTCCACACAATCCGGCGTGTACCTCTCTAACAATCTGTTGTGCTTCTGCTCTACTAAGACATCTGAGCCACATCTGATCAAAAGAACTTCTGTATAGTATATTTTTTATTATCATATAAGACATTTGTTGGCATCAATTTTTTTTATTATTTTATATAACACATGTGTGGGAGGTCCGCTCGAGCGCATCAGGATCGTACTTTATGCAAATAAGTCACCCGTAGCTCCAGACATCCATTTGTGACCTTTCAGTGTGTGTTGAGGGGCACACAACCGGGTCATTTTGTTAGACTTTGGCTTTCACTTAGGCGAAGGCCGGTCGACATTTTGTACATCATATGGTTTTGGTCGGGCCGACAAGTGTTACTTGACGCGTCGCAGGTAAAATTAACTTAAATTGGCCCATCCACGGGCGAGCTTGTTCAGATGACCTCGAACGATGAAACGGACTACGCGAGTGTGTCCGGGACATCGATATTACCTAGAAAGGACGTCTACTTTGCCACAGCTTCGAGGGCGGGATAAAAATTGTGCAAATTATCATTTTTAGCCCGATCGTCAAAAAGTCACCCGAACGACTCTGAATGACGAAACGGATCACACGATTGTGTCTGGAACGTCGATTTTACCTACGGAGGATGTTCATTTTGCTACGACACCGTGGGTGGGCTTAAAATATGAGGATTATTCTTTTTGGACTAATTACTCAAAAAGTGGCCCGAGCGGCCCCGAATGACCCCAGATGATGAAACGGGCTGCGCCATTGCGTCCAAAACATCAATTTTAGCTAAGAGGGACATCCGTTTTGTTGTGAGGACGTGTACATGCCAAAAATTTGCGAATGATAATTATAATAATAATATTATTATAATATAATACATATATATAATATATATTATATATTATCCTATAATATACGGCCTGCTCCCTCTCTCTCCCCGAGATTCCATCGCGACTCTGCCGCCAGCCCATCCTGTTCGCGAACCCTAGCTTCGGGTCGACCTCTACCAGCCGCCGGCCTTCTCCTCCTCGCCGGCGAAGACCGCCACCTCCTCCTGCCGGTGGCCGAAGACCCCTGATCTCCTCCTTCATGGCGTGCTCAAGCCTGAGTGCAGCACGACGAGCGAACGAAGTTGTACCGACCTTGATTACCTCTCAGCCGGCGATGAAATCGGCAAGCTCGTCGGCGTTCTTTCCCCTCCAGCCTCCGGTAAATCCTATCTTCCGCCAATCTTACCTCCTAGTCTTAGTCTTGTGGCGTGCCCCTTTTTTTACGAAACAGCCACCTTCTCCCTCGCGTCCGATCGGCCGCACTCCTCGACGGCAATCCGCCTCACCAGTAACCACCGCCTCGCCGGAATCATATCTATGCCGGAGAAAATCAGCGAGGTGAAACTCCAGATTTTGGGTTCTCCTTTGCATTTCCTCTGTTCACGGTGCTCGCCGCCGACGAGCTAGTCTCTACGCGTCACCATCGTACCTTCCTGGCGACCAGATACTTCACAGGAGCACCTCGACGTCGCGGGACAGCGGACATCGTCGTTGTTCGAGGAGGTGCGAGCGTCTTTCACCTCGTGGTTTCCCCTCTGTCGCCGTCGTCGGGAGACCCCTCCCGCTAAGGTATATGTTTTGATGCATTTTTATTATGCTCGAATTATTTAATTTGATACATCGCATACTTCACGTGTTGCCCCTTTATTTGCATAATTCACTGCGAGGTTCGTTGGCACGTGGACCGAACACCGGCGGTTCGCCGGAAGCGTGGGCTCTTCTTCAGCATAAAGAGAGCGTGTCTTCAACCTTCGCGGCGGTGAGATATCCTTATCCCTTAGCTGGCCCTAGGTTTAGTCTGGTCTAGGCACGTGGGTTCGGTCGCCCACGTGGGGTGGAGGTGCCGGACGACATGTGTCAACCGGTCGAGCCGCCTATGTGATGGATTGTTGATTTACCTAGAGTGAGCTATAGGTTAGGAATCTTGTGCGTTGGCCAATTCCTATTCGTAGCCTAGCGATTCCCTGTTATGAGCTTTAGATCTTAATCCTGCTGGGTTGGAATCCCAATTTCCCACGGTTTTGGCACTCCTAATCTCTCTTGGAGGGATTAATTGAGTTCGATCTTAGAGGACGAGAAAAGCTTTGTAGCTAGTCTGCCCTATAAGATTGGGACTTTCGTAGAGCGGAAAAAGTTTTGTAGCTAGTCCGCCCTACAAACGGTGGCGAGTTTCCCCTTGAGAAATCGAAGGGGGAAGCCCCCCCCACGTAGCCACGCCAAAACTGGAGGTGGCGATGCCACACATCCAAGAGCGTCAACCCTAGGTACCTATGTGAGGTCGTTAGGACGAGTTCGACATGCCGTCGTGAGTTGGGGTTGTGTTGCATGTGCATGCTCCATCTTGTTGCATTTTGCATGTGACCACTTATTGCATTACATTGCATGTTTGTATGTTTGTGCATGTTGGTCTGGTTGCATGTTGCACCATATTCTGTGTTTGCATTTCCATTTGCACCGCACTTTTATGATTCTCCCTGGTGAGATTTATTCCACCTTCGGGTCACTGCCTCCCCGGCATACCCATCCTTTTGGGCCGCTGCCACTACGACATGCCGCTCTTTCTGAGTCATTGCCTTCACGGTATACTCCACCTTCACCACTTTGGTGCATTCTCTTTGCTTGTAGCATCCTTGTATTTTGCATAATGTGTGTGCTTGCCCTTTTAAACGCCCGTTGTGATTGTTCCGTACTTCAGTCGAGCAATCACAATGTGGGCTTCTTGCATGACTGTTTGCTTACCCATTCTTCGATGACTTGTCTTACTCGTTAGGAGAGTGACCATGTGTCGGTCGCGATGCCTTAACGAGCATTGCTTGCTTGGTTGATCCCAATGAGCAATGCGAGTTAAGTCATCAGGATCGGCACAAGTATGATTGCGCTAAGGATCCATTGGATCTAACTTGTGTCACCCCTCTTCGTGACGTCCTTTAGATACTTCGGATCTTTAGGATGGGGCCGGTATGGCGACCCCGTCAAAGTCATACTATACTCAGACTTACCCTGCACTTAGGCACTAGGTTTGTGCACTTTCGTTAGATGGTGTGCTAGGTAGGACTTAGGTTGCTAGGTAGTTTTTTTTATTCTCGGCTATTGTTCTTTGATGGATTGGTTGCCCTGAGCGGTATCTTTCTTCGCACTTTGCTCGTGATGTGATTGCATGCTTCATATGTATGGTAGTGTGTTAGGGCGCTTTTACGCAGGGAGCCATGCTTATTTATACACACACACGAGTACCGCTATGGGGAAGCAAGTGATGATTTCGACATTTTTGTTTGCTGGTGCTATTAGCTCCCCCATTTATAAAGCATGGCTCATTATACGTCATTTGCATGTGAGCTTTCCCGCTAACACTTGTTTTTATGCAGGATTGAGTCTTTTTATTTTCTTTTGTACTTTTAGAGTCTAGGAGATTCCTATAGCAGAAATAAGATACGGGCACGGGTTTCGAGGCGTTTTGCGCGGGAACCACGTGGATGGGACTAGGAGCTGATGCTCGTGCCCCGTATCTTAATTCTGCATTTTCATATTAATGTATAGAATTAGGACCGGGCATGTGTATGCGGAGTCCGCCGCATTTTCTTTTTTTGGATTATGTTGCCGGTCCGGCGGCATTTTGGCTCTATTTTATTTTATTATGGAGTGCTTTCTTTCTTGCTTTTATTGCATATTTGCATGCACACGTGTGTTTTCCTTGTTTCTTTACGTGATGCGGGATTTCACGATATCATTTAGGCTCTTTAAGGACCCTAAAATTGTAAATTTTAGACGTTAAAAAAAATCCTAATAAAATATTCAAGATAAATGAATTTTAGGATTAAAAATATTTAAGATTTTAAAATATGCACTTTTACTTTCTTGCATGGCCTTCGGGCCGGATTTTAAATGGGTTGCATTGGATGGCTATCACCCAAGTCATACTAATAGGGCCTCCACATTACTTAAGGACCGCTTTAGATAACTCCATTCATATTAGCATGTCCCGAGGAGGAGTCCCTGTGCTTCTCCAACCTGACTGGCCCTGCATACCTTTATAGGTGGTTGTCTAGTGCGCCTAGGGTGTTAGAAGGCTCCCCGACCCATACGGGGTGTAAGTTCTTTTGTTTCGAGCGTTTGCAGCTTTGTAGCTGAACCTCCATCTCTCTTCCTTTCCTGAGGCATCTTGTCACTTTGGCAGGTGTAAGACCCACCTCTTGGAGCTCCAGCTTATAGTCATAGGATAGAGTTTCCTTCCTTTGACCTTAGGGCTACCGAGGTCCCCGTGGATAATGCAATTCTTGGATTGTTGACCGGAGATCTCAGGACGTGTTGGGTCGACTACCTTCACATTTGGGTAGACTTAGGGTCCTACTGCTTGGGATGACGGGCCCGTGTACCCCGACTTGGCTACCTCTACCCCTTTAGGATTACTCCTTCCTTCCTTTAACTACCCATATTGATCCCTTTCGCTCCTTGACTTCGTTGATATCATTTTGACGGCCCGATGCCAATGATCTGCTGCCCGTTTGGGATACAACGATTTTTCCTCTGCCCTTATGGCGCGGACGTGCTTTGACGTGTTGGGATACCCCCGTCAAGATGATTTAGGTTATCCCGTGGGTTCCGTATGCCGATGAGCCGCGACCCCATTTGGGATATGAGAGACTCATTCTCTGCCCAATGGCTTAGCGAGAGCTTTGAAGCATTGGGACTTTCCCACACGGAATAATCTCCCTTTGATTGCCTATAGCCCAGGTCTATGATAATATAAAGCGAAACTCCTTTTATCGAGAGTATTCTTGGGTATCCCCCTAGATGTAATTAACCAGTAGGAATATTTTCCTCTAGGAGTGCTCTTGACCCCAGAACAGGTACATACACTTGACTCTCTGGTTATGGGTGGTCTACGTAGATACTTCTTTCGCGGATATTGGTTCAAGGTGCCTCTGCCCGATCTTGTTTGGGTGGACATGCTTGACTTATCTTTGCGAGGTTTATCGCACGTAGACTCTCCATGTTTTTCTTTTCTCTTGTTTGTCACTTTGCCGTATGTCCCTTCTTAATCAGTTCCTCTCCTCTTCGAATCACTTATTTGATTCGGGAAGGAGATTTATTCGAATAGGGGAAGTATACGACGACTGACAAGCTGGCGACTCCTTTTAAAATAAAAAAAGAGAAAAAGAATGGCGAAAACAAAACTGGCGACTCCACTGGGGAGGAGTTTCTCTCTCCATACTTGGAGCTTCGCTTTTTCTGGGGTTATGGCCTCTCTCCATACTTGGAGTTTCGCTCATATTATCGTGACCTGGTTCTCTTCCTTCGAGTCACAGTTGAGCCTTTTGTGAGACCTTGGTTTTCAGTCCATGTGTCGGTTGCTAGGGGTAGCAACTCGATGCATTCTGTCCCTTCTCTCACCCTCGACATTTCAGTTGCAGCATTATCGCATGCATCAATGTCGTTGTAGTTTCGTGATCGGTTTCTTGACTTTTCCTTATTTTTGATCATTGTCCCTTTTTGCCCCGCTACGCGGAAGAGCAGAAAGATGGATATGATCGTTGCCGCCAGGGAGAGCTCTTTCCCCTCTCCCCAAGCGTTTTTGTGCTCCTGAGGGTGTCATAACCTTCAGTTCCTTCGAGCACCCATGTGGGGTTACCTTACGTAATCCTACTCACTTTGAGGCATTATCTCTGTGCCCTCCCCCTTAAAAGGAGAGACTTGCACATTGAGTCTTTCATACGCCATTTGAGGCATTTTCTCTATGCCCTCCCCCTTAAAAGGGGAGACATGCATATTGAGTTATTCTTACGCCCTCTGAGGCATTTTCCTCTGTGTCCTTCTCATTAAAAGGGGAGTCATACACATTTAGCTGTTTTTGCTGTGGTGGCTCGCGTCGCGTTCGCTTCTTTTGCAAAAAGAGGACGACGCTCGATAGCGATGCGCCGCCGCACCTGACGGTCTTTTCTAGACTTGTCCCTCCGTGTTCTCACGCGTCTCCTTGCCATAGGTAGGTGAGTTTTCTTTTAGCAGTAGGTTTGTCACTACTTTCGTCGTTGTGACATTTGTCCTGACTATCTTTCTGTTCCAGTTTTCCCTGAGGATCCACCTGTCCCTCGATTAGGCAGGAAGGCCATGAGGACCAGGAATAGATTGCTGCAAATTTAGCAGCATTGCTTGTATTATGTTTCTATACCCATTTTAACTCCCGTTTAGGAGGTACCTTCGGCCCCCGTTTTGAGTCATGTTTGCTACTGTCCCCGTTGAGCGGACCACGTCCTCATTGGACATTTGCTACGTGCCCCCCTTTGAAAAGGAGTTATGCATGTAGTACTACTTTCGTTGTAGCAACTTGTATCGGTTTTACTTTTCCCTCGAGGAAAGGACTAGTGCCAGATGGAGATGCGCTACAACGCTCTTTCCTGTTTACTAGCCTCTATTTTAATTCATCCATATGTTGAGGATTTCCATCCTCGCAGATGTTGCACTATCTAAGAGTGTTAGAGTTACTTGTTATGGTGCCGTCATCTGGCGGTGTGGACCGGGTCCCCGCCATGATATGTCTTGGTTCCGGCCCGAGATTTATACTTAAATCTTGAAGGTTGAGAATCACCTTTTCTCCTCCTCCGACATTGTGGACCATGTCAAAGTCACGACACGTTTTGGTTCTGGCTCGGGACGGTGCTAAATCCCGTCTGCTGAGAATTGCTATTTCCGTCCCCTGGCGGTGTGGTATGTCCCCATCATGACTTATTTCGGTTATAGCACGGGATGACGGTAATATCTTGTCAGCTGAGAATCACTTCTCTCTCATGTATGATTGTGTGGACTACACTCCAGTCAGGTTTGCTTAGGATTCTTCCCTCCTTTGGATGCAAGTCATTCTCACCTTGCAGTCCGTATTGTTGTTGCTACCACGAGTTCTCTGACTTAGAAGATCTAGGAGCATCTTCCTCTTTAAGGGGAAATGTTTTTGCTGGTTTGATGATTGTCCCAGCCCCAGTTGTTCTGGTTTCTCTGAGGTCTCGCCAGTCCCTACATTAAGCAAGGGCGTCCAGAAGGATAGAAACATATTGCTACAATTATAGCAGCTGACTCAGCCACATGTCTCTTTACCTATTGAGACTCTAGTTTCCTCTTTGAGAGGACATGGTCCTATTTCTAGAGATGAGTTATTTGCTTAGATCTCTGAAATATCTAAGCATGTTATATGAGAACTCCTCTACTTACCTTACCCTCATGATTCTCATAGTAAGAGATCGAGATATACCTCTCAGTCCATTATGAGATTTGGATGTTTCCCCATCTGTTGTGCAGGCCATGAGACCCGCCGAGGTGTTGCATGGAACCCTTGGTGCGGTATTTGGTGCCACTTACCAGATGTTTTACCAGGTACCATTAATGATCCTGTTGGAGTGGCTTTTGCCCATATTTGATGTGCTAACTCTTTCCTGAAATCATGAGGAAAATTTTGTGGCTTCCTCTTCATCGAGCTAGATGAATTTGTCCTATGTCGATAAAGAGAGATCCGGGGCATACCCCGTCGATTCTCACCTTTTTTTTGGGACAAAAGTTGATCATCGTCCTTCGGCGAATATCCATTAGGTTAGGCAAATTCTTGCCACCATGTCTCTTGATATTCCGACGCTGCATGTTGAATAACTTTGTACATTTGACGGCGAGGGGTTTACTCACCTTTGCTTTGAAGAGTGCTTTATCCTACCTCTTTCCACCTATTAAGCAAGGCTATAATGGATGTTGTATACTTCGATTGGGGGACACCCCCAAAAATCTCATGTTTATAACATGTTGTATTGACTAGACCATTTTGCTAGTCTTAGTCAATCCATGTTTAGCTGTGATGCACATCTCTCAGGCTATTTGAGAGTGCCTCATTCAGTTTGAGCTATGTTTGCCTTTTGGCTAAGCTCTTGATGAGAGCATTTCTTTGCTACGACCACTTATGTCTAAGCATTTGATTTAGTCAGTCTACTTTGAACCTGCTAGGATTTAGTGCCTCACATATCTAGGACCTTTTTGACTTTTTAGTCTGTTCTTTGTGAGAAAGCATCACTGTGAGATGGATTCATCTCCTATATCTAACCTCATGGATATTTTGTTTGACTTGGTTGATTCTTATCACCATGTTAATATTCATGTTGAGCCGATTAAAACACTTTGTCATGATAAATCGAGTCCATGACTCATCGGGATACCTTGATATCTGACACTACCGGTTAGACCTCGCTGCTTATCTAACCAAGATATACCTTGACCAAGAGGCAGTGGCTTCTTATCCCTGTACCTCTTGATATTTCGGCTCCATTTATAGAGGCTGTTGAAACGCTTCTGAAAGGAACTGTGCTCCTTAGTTGATCTTATCTTGGATTTTCCTTCGATGTTTCTTGAGGTTGAATCTATGATAGATCTTGAGGATGGGTTTAAGCCAGACCATCTATGCACCTTCTTAGGATTTGCTGATCGTCATGGTTCGGGGGATTTGAATTATGTCTTGATGACTGAATCCCTTACTTTAATGAACTTTCACCTAAGTTTTGTGAACACCTCAGAGTGACTAGATGGGTGTCATTGAGATGTGAGTAGTTTCAGAGACTATTTAGATCTCTTACTTTTCCATTCAGCTAGACCGATGGAAGCTTGACAAGTATTGTACCATAAAATTCTAAGAATCTTTCTTCAGGAGATTTTTGAGTCAGAGTAAATTACTTTATAATAAAAAGAAGCTCACCAGATATTGTAATTCTCAGGAGAGATAAAAAAGTGTGAAAGGCTTCAAAATAAAAAAAAAGAAAAAAAGATTGAAAAAAAATGATCAACACTCCTGAGAAGAAGATTGAGGTGAGTGGGAAATCAAAAATTTTGATATAAAGAACCTTTTGATTTCAAAATTCTCCTGGTAAGATCCTTAGAATATTAAGGTTCAGATAATTGCTTAAGTGACATTGGGATGACTGATAAATTAGTAATGGATTTAAAGACATCTCCAAAATAAAAACATTTTCTCTTAACACACAGATACGATTGATGAGGCCTATCTAGGCTAAGGGTGAAAATAATTAAAGGACAGGGACTAGGGAAGAGTACTTAAGGAAAATCCCACCTGGACCTGAATTTTGCAAATCTCATATTTTGCATGGTATATCTGGTCATGAGTCTAGGATGCTTACTTGAGAGCTCCACTTACCGAGTTGAGTTAGCATGTCACGCCAAATCGTTCCCCATAACGACTTATGTTGGGAATAAAAAAAAAATATTTAATGCCAATGAAAAAATATAAATGGCATGGAAGGCTCTCAATAGCTTTGTGGGTATGTTGTACGACATACCGTACACCCACATTATATCACGCTTGATGCGTTGACCCTCTGGATCCGACAGTCCTTCCTTGGAAGTTGATTCTCTTTTTGTGTGTGGACTTTTCACCCACCACCCTTATGCACTATGTGTCAACCCTCTGGGTCCGGTGACCCTTCCTTTGGAAGAAAGGTTTGCCATCTTGTGGGCTCTCTACCCACCATCTTTATGCTTTATGCACCGACCCTCTGGGTCCGGCAGCCCTTGCTTTGGATGAAAGGCTTGTCATCTTGTGGGCTCTTCACCCACCATCCTTACGCTTTATGCGTCTACCCTCTGGGTCCGGCAGTCCTTCCTTGGAAGTTGACTCTCCCTCTTGTGTGTGGGCTCTTTACCCACCATCTTTATGCTTCATGTGTCTACCCTCTGGGTCTGGTGGCCTTTCCATCGGAAGAAAGGCTTGCCATCTTGTGGGCTTTTTACCCACCTTCTTGTACACTTTATGTGTTGACCTTCGGGTTCCTGGCAGTCCTTCCTTCGAAAGTTGACTAGCCTTCTTTGTGGGTATGTTGTACGACACTGTACACCCACCCATTCCTTTGCTTCATTGCAAGTAAGAGAGGTCTTGTGCATCTCTTAAAGGCGGTCTTCGAATTGCTAAACAGATAAAGTGGAAGTCTTACGAGCGGCTTATAACTGGCGCAACCAGTAATCGGTGTAAGAGAAGTCAAGTACTTCTCTTATCTTTTCTCTTCGGTTCCTCGCTTCGAGCGGACCCGAGCAAGGGTGTCCCACCTATCATAAATGAGTGTGGTAGATACATTCGTCCCTCTCGTCACAGTGAGAGTGGAAGATACCCTCTTTTTGGAGGATTTGAGCATAGCTTTATGGTTATCATGTCTTGCAATTATGGTTATCATATCTTGCTTAGCTAACCTTCGCAATATCTCGATTGACAGGAGTCAATTTCGATTGACATTTTCCTTATGCAGGAAAGCCATGACCTTTCCTAGCATTCTTGTTCGGTTACCCATTCTACATAGGGTCCGAACTGAGCACCTTTTTACGGATATGCTTGGGTCCACTCACTTCAGATGAGTGTGGTGTATTCCCTCTTAAGGGATATGTTTTAGTCTTCCGGCTAAATATCATTTGGTTGGTTCGCTCTATTTTGCCCAAACTTTCTAAGGTGTCTCGACTGACTGAGGTCAAGTTCGATTGATGCCTCTTTTGTGCGGGAAAGCCATACTTCTTTCCTCGACTCCTCTATTCGGTCGAGCACCCTGTGTGGGTCCGAATTAGAGTCTCCCGCTCATTTCAAATGAGTGCGGCATTTTCCCTCTTAGGAGGATGTTTTTGGGTTGGTCTGAGATCCTTGCACCCATACGGTTGGAATGCTATATTTTTTTTACCAACCACTCTTGGATACTGTGGTAATTCCCCATTGGAATTCATTCTACCAAATTTCCAGTAGTAGTATTGTATAGGGTTGGTAAGTTTTGACCATCCACCCTCTTTGATATTCATGACTCGGTCAATTTTCATTGCCTTGTTGGAGCGACATGTTGTATCAATTTTAGACTTTGTCTATTCTCTATTCGATCCATGTCGCTAGTCAGTTGCACTTCTGAGGCATGACGTTCGCCTCGGTATTGTCCCCGACAGGAATTGCCTTATCCAGTTCTTGCAGGAAATATCCATTGAGCTCTCCTCAGCGACAACTACTTCGCTAGTTTTGAGAGCCACTTTAGCGAGACTTATTTCGCTAGTGCTTGCTTAAATCACTCTACATTTGGACTTGTGAGTCCACCTCGATGATATTTCGATTGGCTTGGTTAGTTTGGTCCGCCTCATTGAATGACATGTTGTATCAGTCGCTCAGTTGATCCATGTCTACACAGGGATATTTGATGCCTCCCAGCATAATTATTTGCTAAATGGGAAAATCCCCTGCGAGATTTGTCTCGCCAGTGCTTACATAAAAGCACTTTTGTGGTTAGATCATTTCGGCTACCTAACCTCATTAATTTTTTTTTTCGATTATTTGGTTAGTTTTGTCTGCCACATCGAGTAACATGTTGCATCGGTTTTATCGCCGATCTATGTTTAGCCGGATCGCTCCATGCATCCAGCATATTCTTTGATCATGATACCTCAGGCTATTTTAGCCATATGGTCGCTCATTGTATGCATAGGCAGGATACCCCTGTCCTATTTGATTTTTTTGACTACTTTGGTTGGTTCTATCCACCATGTCGAGTGACATGTTGCATCGGTCTTACCACCGATCCATGTTCTTTCGGAGTGCTTTGACATCCGACTATACTTTGAGCATCTTGCCTCAGGCTGTTGCGCCATATGACTGCTCGTTTGATATGTAGGTAAGATGCATAACTCTTATCCTTTCTGATGCTTGGCCAGAATACATACCTTCTGTGCCATTTGATATGAGAAGTAGGATATGTACCTCATACTCTACTTGATGTGTAGTCAGGATACATATCTCCTAGACTACCTCGATCGGGATATATACCTTTTTGATCATTTGATGTTCCGATCAATGGCACTATTGCCTTCACTTGGCTGACCCTTGATGATAAGACCTTATTATGAGGCACGTCGGGTTTCACAGCCATTTGGCTTTTAGGTCTCTCGAACCGCATGCCCATTCTGGCTGGTTCTCTTATGAGAGCTTTCTTCGGCTTTACATAGCCATATACTTTGATGTTTCTTGAGCCACGTGACACTTTAGTCGGCTCTGTTACGAGGACACCCCGTCTTTTGAAATTTTGGTCCCGTAGTCATTTGATACGACACTTCTCGAGTCATATGACGCTCTAGTCAGCTCTTACGAGAATATATTATCGTATCCGGCTCATTAGCCTTTCGATACTTCTTGGACCACATGTCCCTTTTGGGCCGGTTCATTTACGAGAGTATCCCGTCTCCGGACGCTTTTGGTTTTCTAGCCATGTTCCTTTAGCCATATGACAGTTTAGTCTGCTCTGTTACGAGGACATCCTGTCTTTTGACATTTTTTTTTGCTATGTAGTCGTTTGATATGACACCTCTCGAGCTATATGGCGCTCTAGTCAGCTCTTATGAGGACATATTGTCGTATCAGGCTCATTAGCCTTTCGATACTTCTCAGACCATATGTTCCTTTTGGGCCGGTTCATTTATGAGAGTATCTCTTCTTTAGATTTTACTTGGGTCATGCCTCTATGGCCTCTGCACCCACCCCTAGGTTATGTCTTTAAGGCCTCTGAACCTATTTTTGTGGTTATGCCTTTATGGCCACTGAACCACTGTGTTTGGTTATGCCTTCACGGCCTCTGAACCACCTCTCTCCTTTTCCTTTTAGGTCAACCATACTTTATACTCACTGGTTTGATCGCCACCTCTGATCAGGATAGGTTGTGATTTATAGCCACCTGATTAAAGTGATGGGTGTTTCATCTCAAGGAGATCAGTAGATTCGCAATTGCGGTCTCTTTCAGAGGAAACATAACAGGATATTTGGTCACAAGAGATGACTGAGTTTTCTCCCCTACTGTTTCGAATGTGGTCAGGTAAGGGGTTTTCATCGATTCTGTTGTTCCGAATGAGGTCAAACAGATCGACATTGCCGTTTTGAATGAGGTCAGGCAAACCCCCAGCCAAACAAGTCCAGTTTATCTGGCCTGGCTGGGTCCTTTCTCTCCTACCATTTTGAATGTGGTCAGGTATGAGATTTTCATCGACTCTGTTATTTCGAATGAGGTCAGATAGATCAATTTTGACGTTTCGAATGAGGTCAGGCAAATCTTTTCTCGGTCATACCATGTCCGGTTTATCGGCTCTGGTCGAGCTCTTCGGTGGACGATTAGCTTCGACTCTGCGACCACCACCCCCAACCATACCCTGCCCGGTTTTCCGGCTCGGTTGGGATTCTTTGTGGTTATGCCTCTACGGCCTCTGAACCACCCCCTAGGTTATGCCTCTACGGCCTCTGAACCTATTTTTGTGGTTATGCCTTTACGGCTTCTGAACCACCCCTTTTAGGTTATGCCTTTACGTCCTCTGAACCTATTTTTGGTGATTGACCGGTCACGCAAGGTTAGCCACACTCTTGACCATACCATGTCCAGTCTATCTGGCCTGGTCGAGTTTTCTTGTACTCTTTTCTTGGGATGTCACATCGACTACCAAGAGATGCTCTCTTTTAAGGATGCTTCCAACAAGTGCACTGTGCCTCAGCGGTACACCACACTTGTTGGGGGTCCTTTGTTGGCATCATTTTTTTTTATTATTTTATATATCACATGTGTGGGAGGTCCGCTCGAGCGCATCGGGATCGTACTTTATGAAAATAAGTCACCCGTAGCTCCAGACATCCATTTGTGACCTTTCAGTGTGTGTTGTGGGGCACACAACCGGATCATTCTGTTAGACTTTGGCTTTCGCTTAGGCGAAGGCCGGTCGACATTTTGTACATCAGATGGTTTTAGTCGGGCCGACAAGTGTTACTTGACGCGTCGCAGGCAAAATTAACTTAAATTGGCCCATCCACCGGCGAGCTTGTTCAGATGACCTCGAACGATGAAACGGACTACGCGAGTGTGTCCGGGACATCGATATTACCTAGAAAGGACGTCTATTTTGCCACAGCTTCGAGGGCGGGATAAAAATTGTGCAAATTATCGTTTTTAGCCCGATCGTCAAAAAGTCACCCGAACGACTCCGAATGACGAAACGGATCACACAATTGTGTCCGGAACGTCGATTTTACCTATGGAGGATGTTCATCTTGCTACGACACCGTGGGTGGGCTTAAAATATGTGGATTATTCTTTTTGGCCAAATTACTCAAAAAGTGGCCCGTGTGGCCCCGAATGATCCCGGATGACGAAACGGGCTGCGCCATTGCGTCCAGAACATCAATTTTAGCTAAGAGGGATATTTATTTCGCTGCGAGGACGTGTACATGCCAAAAATTCGCGAAGGATAATTATAATAATAATATTATTATAATATAATACATATATATAATATATATTATATATTATCCTATAATATACCGCCTGCTCCCTCTCTCTCCCCAGGATTCCATCGCGACTCAGCCGCCAGCCCATCCTGTTCGCGAACCCTAGCTTCGGGTTGACCTCCACCAGCCGCCCGCCTTCTCCTCCTCGCTGGCGAAGACCACCACCTCCTCCTGCCGGTGGCCAAAGACCCTCGATCTCCTTCTTCGTGGCGTGCTCAAGCCTGAGCGCAGCACGTCGAGCGAACGAAGTTGTGCCGACCTCGATTGCCTCTCGGCCGGCGACGAAATCGGTGAGCTCGCCGGCGTTCCTTCCCCTCCAGCCTCCGGTAAAGCCTATCTTCCGCCGATCTTACCTCCTAGTCTTAGTCTTGTGGCGTGCCCTTTTTTTTACGAAACAGCCACCTTCTCTCTCGCGTCCGATCGGCCGCACTCCTCGACGGCAATCCGCCTCACCATTAACCACCGCCTCGCCGGAATCACATCTACGCCGGAGAAAATCAGCGAGGTGAAACTCCAGATTTTGGGTTCACCTTTGCATTTCCTTCCTTCGCGGTGCTCGCCGCCGACGAGCTAGTCTCTACGCGTCACCGTCGTACCTTCCCGGCGACCAGATACTTCGCCGGAGCACCTCGACGTCGCGGGGACAGCGGACGTCGTCACTATTCGAGGAGGTGCGAGCGTCTTTCACCTCGTGGTTTCCCCTCTGTCACCGTCGTCGGGAGACCCCTCCCTCTAAGGTATATGTTTTGATGCATTTTTATTATGCTCGAATTATTTATTTTGATACATCGCATACCTCACGTGTTGCCCCTTTATTTGCATCATTCACTGCGAGGTTTGTTGGCACGTGGACCGAACACCGGCGGTTCACCGGAAGCGTGGGCTCTTCTTCAGCATAAAGAGAACGCGTCTTCAACCTTCGCGACGGTGAGATATCCTTATCCCTTAGCTGGCCCTAGGTTTAGTCTGGTCTAGGCACGTGGGTTCGGTCGCCCACGCG
The DNA here is from genome assembly GCA_022702705.1 of Papilionanthe hookeriana x Papilionanthe teres. Lineage (NCBI taxonomy): Eukaryota > Viridiplantae > Streptophyta > Magnoliopsida > Asparagales > Orchidaceae > Papilionanthe > Papilionanthe hookeriana x Papilionanthe teres. The sequence continues at coordinate 59,851,761 of CM040439.1, read as the reverse complement.
AAGTGGAGGTGTCGGACGACATGTGTCAACCGGTCGAGCCGCCTATGTGATGGATCGTTAATTTACCTAGAGTGAGCTATAGGTTAGGAATCTTGTGCGTTGACCAATTCCTATTCGTAGCCTAGCGATTCCCTGTTCTGAGCTTTAGATCTTAATCCTGCTGGGTTGGAATCCCAATTTCCCACGGTTTTGGCGCTCCTAATCTCTCTTGGAGGGATTAGTTGAGTTCGATCTTAGAGGACGGGAAAATCTTTGTAGCTAGTCCGCCCTATAAGATTTGGGCGTTCGTAGAGCGGAAAAAGCTTTGTAGCTAGTCCGCCCTACGAAAGGTGGCGAGTTTCCCCCCTGAGAAATCGGAGGGGGAAGCCCCCCCACGTAGCCACGCCAAAGCTGGAGGCGGCGATGCCGCACATCCAAGAGCTTCAACCCTAGGTACCTATGTGAGGTCGTTAGGAAAAGTTCGACATGCCGTCGAGTGTTGAGGTTGTGTTGCATGTGCATGCTCCATCTTGTTGCATTTTGCATGTGACCAGTTATTGCATTATATTGCATTTTTGTATGTTTGTGCATGTTGGTCTGGTTGCATGTTGCACCATATTCTGTGTTTGCATTTTCATTTGCACCGCACTTTTATGATTCTTCCTGGTGAGATTTATTCCACCTTCGGGTCACTGCCTCCCCGGCATACCCATCCTTTTGGGCCGCTGCCACTACGACATGCCCGCTCTTTCTGAGTCATTGCCTTCACGGTATACTCCAGCTTCACCACTTTGGTGCATTCTCTCTGCATGTAGCATCCTTGCATTTTGCACGATGTGTGTGCTTGCCCTTTTAGGCGCCCGTTGTGATTGTTCCGTACTTCAATCGAGCAATCACAATGTGGGCTTCTTGCATGACTGTTTGCTTACCCATTCTTCGATGACTTGTCCTACTCGTTAGGAGAGTGACCATGTGTCGGTCGTGATGCCTTAACGAGCATTGCTTGCTGGGTTGATCCCAATGAGCAATGTGAGTCAAGTCATCGGGATCGACACAAGTATGATTGCGCTAAGGATCCATTGGATGTAACTTGTGTCACCCCTCTTCATGACGCCCTTTAGATCCTTCGGATCTTTAGGATGGGGCCGGTATGGCGACCCCGTCAAAGTCATACTATACCCAGACTTACCCTGCACTTAGGCACTAGGTTTGTGCACTTTCGTTAGATGGTGTGCTAGGCTAGGACTTAGGTTGCTAGGTAGTCTTTTTGATGCTGGCTATTGTTCTTTGATGGATTGGTTGCCTAGCAAGGTATCTTTCTTCGCACTTTTACTGTGATGTGATTGCATGCTTCATATGTATGGTAGTGTGTTAGGGCGCTTTTACGCAGGGAGCCATGCTTATTTATACACACACACGGAGTACCGCTATGGGGAAGCAAGTGATGATTTACGACATTTTTGTTTCTTGGTGCTATTAGCTCCCCCATTTATAAAGCATGGCTCATTATACGTCATTTGCATGTGAGCTTTCCCGCTAACACTTGTTTTCATGCAGGATTGAGTCTTTTTATTTTCCTTTGTACTTTTAGAGTCTAAGAGATTCCTGTAGCAGAAATAAGATACGGGCACGGGTTCCGAGGCGTTTTGCGCGGGAATCACGTGGATGGGACTAGGAGCTGATGCTCGTGCCCCGTATCTTAATTCTGCATTTTCATATTAATGTATAGAATTAGGACCGGGCATGTGTATGCGGAGTCCGGCCGCATTTTTCTTTTTTTGGATTATGTTGCCGGTCCAGCGGCATTTTGGCCTATTTTATTTTATTATGGAGTGTTTTCTTTCTTGCTTTTATTGCATATTTGCATGCCTGCATGTGTTTTCCTTGTTTCTTTACGTGATGCGGGATTTCACGATATCATTTAGGCTCTTTAAGGACCCTAAAATTGTAAATTTTATACGTTAAAAAAAATCCTAATAAAATATTCAAGATAAATGAATTTTAGGATTAAAAATATTTAAGATTTTAAAATATGCACTTTTACTTTCTTGCATGGCCTTCGGGTAGGATTTTAAATGGGTTGCATTGCATGGCTATCACCCAAGTCATACTAATAGGGCCTCCACATTACTTAAGGACCGCTTTAGATAACTCCATTCATATTAGCATGTCCCGAGGAGGAGTCTCCAACCTGACTGGCCCAGCATACCTTTATAGGTGGTTGTCTAGTGCGCCTAGAGTGTTAGAAGGCTCCCCGACCCAGATGGTGTGTAAGTTCTTTTGTTTGGAGCGTTTGCAGCTTTGTAGCTGAACCTCCATCTCTCTTCTTTTCCTGAGGCATCTTGTCACTTTGGCAGGTGTAAGACCCACCTCTTGGAGCTCCAGCTTATAGTCATAAGATAGAATTTCCTTCCTTTGACCTTAGGGCTACCGAGGTCCCCATGGATAATGCAATTCATGGATTACTGACCGGAGATCTCAGGACGTGTTGGGTCGACTACCTTCATGTTCAGGTAGACTTAGGGTCCTACTGCTTGGGATGACGGGCCCGTGTACCTCGACTTGGCTACCTCTACCCCTTTAGGATTACTCTGTCCTTCCTTTAACTACCCCTGTTGAGCCCTTTCGCTCCTTGACTTCGTTGATATCATTTTGACAGCCCGATGCCAATGAGCTGCCGCCCGTATGGGATATGACGATTTGTCCTCTGCCCTTGTGGCACAGACGTGCTTTGACGTGTTGGGATAACCCCGTCAAGATGATTTAGGTTATCCCATGGGTTCCGTATGCCGATGAGCCGCGACCCCATTTGGGATATGAGAGACTCATTCTCTGCCCGATGGCTTAGCGAGAGCTTTGAAGCATCGGGTCTTTCCCACACGGAATAATCTCCCTTTGATTGCCTATACCCTAGGTCTATGAGAATATAAAGCGAAACTCCTTTTATCGAGAGTATTCTTGGGTATCCCCAAGATGTAATTAACCGGTATGAATACGTTCCTGCGGAGTGCTCTTGACCCCGAACGGTACACACACTCGACTCTCTGGTTATGGGTAGTCTACGTAGATACTTCTTTCGCGGATATTGGTTCAAGGTGCCTCTGCCAGATCTTGTTTGGGCGGCAATGCTTGACTTATCATTGCGAGGTTTATCGCACGTAGACTCTCCATGTTTTTCTTTTCTCTTGTTTGTCACTTTGTTGTATGTCCCTTCTTAATCGGTTCCTCTCCTCTTCGAATCACTTATTTGATTCGAGAGGGAGATTTATTCGAATAGGGGAAGTATACGAGGACTGACAAGCTGGCGACTCCTTTTAAAATAAAAAAAGAGAAATAGAATGGCGAAAACAACATTACCCGTTTCTGAATATGATGCGCTACAGACTTGTCTTCTCGTAACTTTCCAGTTTGCAAATATTCCATTATTGGCTGTCGCCAATCTTTCGTATCTTCTGTGACTGCAGCTGCTAATTTTCATTTCCCAACACGTGGAGGGTAATGAGGTCGATCTATAACAAAATCTAACATCCTTGTATAGTGATATCTATGGAATGCTCTAGTGAATAAGCAAACTCCTTGGCTAATTTAGCTAAATCGTCCGCGTATGTATTATCTACACGGGAATCCTATAGAATGTCACACTGGGGATTCACTCCAAGAGTTTCATGTGTACTGGTGATAATCTGCTTATCTTGGTTTTAGAATTTTGTATGCCTGACCACCTGCTGGATGACAAGCTCTGAGTTGCCATAAATGGCAATGCAGTTATATCCATTAAACTTTCCAATTCCAATCCTGTGATTAGAGCTTCATGTTCTGCTTCATTATTGGTGCATGGCTATCTCAGGTGGTAGGAAAACCTTAACATTGCTCGATCTAGTGCACGAAGATCAGACCAATCCCTACTTTTCCTGGAATCACTGTATATTGTACCTTTTCTTTTCTGGCTGAGGAAGCTCCATCGAAGTACATCTCCCAATGTTGAGCATTGGGGTCTTCTATTTGTAATATCTACTCGTCTAGCAATTCATCATCGAGCGGGGACACAGGTAGTAGTGGGTGTGCCGCGAGGAAGTCTGCTAAAATTTGACCTTTGATAGCGTGAAGGGATACAAAAGTTATGTCAAATTGCAATAGAATCATCGACCATCTTGTAGGACGTCCGGAGAGCATAGGTCAGGTCATCAAATATTGTAATGTATTAACTTTTGAAATCAGGTTGACCTTGTGAGACAACATGTAATGTCTAAGCTTTTGAGCGGTGAAGATTAAAGCTAGACAATGTTTCTCAATAGGAGGATACTTTATTTACGGGGAATTTAATGATGACTCAAGTAGTAGAGTGCATTTTCATTTCCCTTACCATTGACTTGTGCTAGAAGAGCTCCAAGGGAGTCGTCTAATGTTGTGGTATAAAGTATCAATGGTCTTTCCGGGATAGGGGCTGCAAAAATGGGTGGTGTCATAAGATATTGCTTAATATCTTCAAAATCCTGTTGGCATTTCTCTTCCCAAATGAATTTGTTGTCCTTTTTAATTAATGCTGAGAAAGGCCGACACCTCCCCGACAGATTAGATATGAAGCATCTTATATATGCCAATTTTCCTTGAAAGGAACGTAACTGCTTCAAAGTTTTGGGAGGAGGCATCTCTAAGATAGCTTTAATCTTGTTTGGGTCGATTTCGATTCCCCGATGATGGACAACGAATCCTAGAAATTTCTTGAAGGTAACACCGAAAGCGCACTTTAAGGGATTCATCTTCAGATTGTATTGCCGTAATCATTCAAACAGGATCCTCAAATCATAAAGGTGATCCTCTCTCAATTTGCTCTTGATGATCAAGTCATCCACATAACATTCCACTTGGTTATGGATGAGGTCATCAAAGATCCTTGTCATTGCTTGTTGGTATGTTGCACCAGCGTTCTTTAATCTGAATGACATTACTGTGTAGTAATAGATCCCAATCGGCATTCTGAAGGTGTCGGCATATTTTAAGGTTATGTGTTGTATTTTGAAAAAGGATCGCCTATAGAAATTGTCGGCAAATTTTAGATTTTAAATTTATTTTAAATATATATATTTTAGAAAGTAGCATTTAATTTTGAAAATAATTTTAAATTTGAAAAGTTTTAAGATATGAAATTAAACTGATCTCACATCCAAATAGTTTATATAAACGAGCACCGCACCACAAACCATTTATCTATCCCGAAGAATAGACACAATGCTTGATGATGGGGCTCGATTAAATAAACTAGAAGATTTGTGACGTCGGTATGGTCTGCGAACAAATTTTATAAGCCGACAAGTTCCCCTGCTTAATATAAATGAATTAAATAGGGTTTATATCACTTGGGTTCTTAAAGTTCCCTATAAGGGCAAGCCCCTATAGTTAATTACATCTTAAATGACGGGAATCACTTAAGAATACTCTTGATAATGATCAGTGGTTTTGCTCTCAAGAATTTCAAATTTTAAAGTTTTCAAAGGATTGAATTTTGGAATTTCAAAAGGGATTAGCTCAAATTTAGAACAGTTAATTTCAGGAGTCCAAAGGAAGAGAAGTAGGAGAAGCTGAGGATCCAAGAAGAATCTTGCCAACTTCCCAAACTATCCTAATGTTGGGCTATGAATTTTAAAAATGAATTTATTTAACTTTCAATCCTGCCAATTTTAGTTAATTAGGACTTGTGCATGTATGATATAATCACACAAATAGCCTCGAAGGTGTGAGGGTTTATGCCGTACCAAACGACTACCTCAGAGTCCTAAGACCGGTTAGGGCTTAATTTGCATTACACAAATGCCTAACAGAAAGTTGGGAATTTATGTTGCACTAGGCAAACTATCTTGAAATCCTATGGCTTGGTTATTAATTCTAAGAAAGGTTTAGCTGATGTAGATTCTAGTTTTACTGATGACGATGGCCGTGCTGACCACTATGCTCCAAGCTCCTTGTCTTTGCAGAGGTTTAGTTTTAGAAAATGAAAATCAGGAGATGATAGAAGTGTTTTGGTTAAGTGGTGTCTTAAGGTCCAAATATCTTAATGGTTTAATTAAAACAAATCTTAAAGTTGATTATAATAACACCGGTTAAGATCTCACGGTTCCATCATTCAAGCACCATTATTTTTATCGGATTCACTTAGTCCAAATGAATTTGCTAAGCCGAAGCTGAATGAGTTCCACACTTTCATTTAGACGAGTGGGAAATCCGTTAGCAACATGTAGGTTACATCATCCGAGGTTATCCCGATCATCCAACGAGACGTTTTAATTTAGTTGTAGTTGTAGTTTTTGTTATTCTGTTTGTGATTAAATTTTAAGTTGTTTTATCTTTTGAAATAATGTGGCGGTGAATTTTATCTTGCAGTGACTTTCAATTTAGTTTTGGGTTTTAGTTTTGTAGCTATCTTGAAGGTTTCAGTTTTCATGCAGGGTGACATTCTTGTTTAACATGCAAGAAAAGTAAAGTGCAGTACATGTAAGTAAATTGCAATAAAGTAAAAGCGTACCTGGAGAGTCTTTTCATCATTTCGAGCTGCACTTAAGACACATGTCAGAGCATTTTATATATTTGCAAGATAATACCTAGGTAAAGCTAAAGGAAGGTTCTGGTTGTCTACCAAAATCCTATTCCTATTGCTAGTCATTTCCTATGACGTCTAGGTCCTTGGTTTTGTGAATGTTTTTCTTCACCAAAGAACAATTAAGTTCGATTATTCTTCTAAATTATCCCATCTTATTGAGAAAGTGCTTAGAACGAATCCTGAACATCTTTTCTATACTTCTGAGATTATTTTGGGTCCAACTGAATTTCATTGTACAAGTGAATTAATCATTCAAGAGATTTAGTTAAGTTTTGCTTCTTGCTCAGTGAACTAGGACATTTGATTATCCTATGAGTAAAGTAACATTTCACTTGATGCTTTGTCTAAGACTTATAATAATAAAAGTCTTTAGGGGCAAATTTATTCGTTTAAGGTTTTAACAATTTAAAATTGGAATTGATTATTCAAAGTGATTTGGTTTAGTTAAAAAATTTTAATTAATAATTTTCAGTTTGGAATAGTGTTCAAGTTGTTTTAATTCAATTAAATCTTTATATTTTAAATGATCTTAATATTTCAGATTAATTTTAATGTTTTAAATTTACTTAGGTTGAAAGAGGTATATAAATTATTTATTTTTGTTAAATTTTGAAGACTTGATTTGAATTAAATAAAATACTTTAGGTTGATTTTAATTAATTTGATTTTTATAGTTTTTTTTATGATGAATTGTTTTAAAATTACTTGAGGTTTCAAATTTGTTTTAAGTTTGTTCTTAAGTGATTTCAAATTGATTTTAAATGTTTAAAATTTATTTGTTTTTTTTAATTTGATTGTTAAATCATTTAATGTTTTAAATTTTAATTTAATTTTTCTTTTTATGAATTATTAATTTCAGTCATTATTTTAGAATTAATGAAGTATTGATTACCACTTAAAGAATTTGTATCTTCTTAAGTCACATCCCTAATAATCCAAAATTGTTATTATTCTCCCAAAATTTAAATGTTTTAATTAATTAAATTTCCATTTTGATATTTACAAAGTAACTAATGGGTTTCTACCCCATTACTCCCTAAGTTTCAATCATCAAAGAGAAGAATAAGATCAAATATTTTTACCTTCCCTTTTGATTAAACATAAATATTAATTAGGGCTAAAATCCATTAATTACCTTTATGCCCCTTTAGGCTTATTTATTTCATAACTCATCAAATTAAGCTCAAATGTACTTAAAATTTTTATGTCACTTCACTCATATGTCAATTAAGACAATAGAGGAGAAAATGTGGTTTTTGTGAATTTAATTTAATTTATATATTTATTTTGTAAGAAAATGAGGGTTTCAATGAAAATTCAACAACATGACCAAGATAAGGTTTTTGTCCGTGGGAAAATTATGTGATGTCCTTATTGACCAGAGGACCACTTGGACCAATTTTGGTGATTTTTTTAATTATATTTTATTTATTGTAATTATTTTAAGTTTTAGTGTATTAAATAGTTATAAAATAAAATAAAAGTTTAAAAATGGATTTTATATTTTTCTTAAGTCTCTCTAACCTCAAGGAGTCCAGAAAAACAAATTTTATTTTTTTCTGATTTTTCTTTGATTTATTGGAATTAATTTGGTGAAAGGGTTGGAAAATTCATTTTTTAATATTAAAAATTGTCTTAAGCCTTTAAAATTCAATATCTTAACCTAGAGACTTAGGAAAAATATTTGGTTGATTCCTAAGTGATTAAGAAGCAAAATATGACATTTTTATGATCTTTAATGGTTTTGTTATTTTTATTATTTTTTAATTATTAAAATATTGAAAATATGATTAAAAATGAATATTTTTAGAAAATTCTAATTTTAATTTTCTTTGACTCCTCTAACATCAGAGAGCCCACAAAACCAATTTGGTGAATTTTTAAAATATAATTTGGGTTTTATGAATTTTTTAATTTTCAAAATAGCTGTGTCACTTAATTAATTCGTTTAATGGGTTAAATCATTTCCAATTGACTTTAAATTTTTATATGAGGTTCTCTACATCCTAAGTGACAATGGAGAATTATTTTCAAGTAATTTTGATGTGTGGTTAATTCTAATTAATTAAGATTCAATTTTGAGTGTTTGGACTAATTAGGGTTATTTTTGAGGAATTAAATCAAACCATAATTTTCCTAGGGTTTTCTACTCATAAGCTACCTCCCCTAATTTTCTTAGAAATTTCTAAGCAACATGCAAATTATTGGAATTAAAATTCCAAAATAGAGACATAAAATTAGAAAATCAATAACTTACCATAGAGATGGCCTCTGGCCTTGGAAAATTCACGGAATGTTCCTAAAGATAGAGGCTACAAAAGCCTTATGGTCTCATTCCATAGTGAATTATATGCATGAATGGAGAATAAAAATACTGAAATCAGTAAATAATTAATTAAAAATAAAATACTTAACAAAACAACTTAATTCTTTTTCCACAATATTCTCCTCTATTCACTGAGCAAGAGAATATTTTTATTTTATTTTTGTGATTTTTCTACACAAAGATATGGATTTTTAAAGTTTCTGGTATTTAATTAATTCCAAAATACCCTATTAATCTACTTATCCAGCGCGGCGCTGACTCAACCTCGGCAGCTCCGAAAGGCCACGCGTTGCTCCGCCATTTGATGCCGCCATCCGACGGGGATGCCACGTGGCCCGCAGTCTCGCTCCATCTTCTCGTCCGGCTCGATCTGGATCGTACATTCGATACACGCGCGAATGGACGACATCCGTTCATCATCCCCAGATGTTCTAACCCGAGTGTCGTCCACCTTCTAGGTTTAATATCTCGCTCGATACTTAACCAAATTACACGTTCTTATGCTATATGAACTCCTCTGAATGAGAAGAACACATCCATATGGCTATCATGCATTGAAATTGACTCAAACAAAATGGATAATCGAAAGAAGCTCTCGGGAAGGAGGAGTTTCTATACCTTATTTTAGGAGGTGAAGCCTCAACTGAATGTGCTCGGCAAGTTCGTTGGAGCTGGAAGAGCCTAGGGATGAAGCCTCTAGCCCTGGTGAATTGTCTAGACCCAATATCCACCAAGCCCGATTTCAAAGCTTGGCCGATAGAGAGAATGGTTGGCCTGGTGAGGGGGCTTTTGTTGGGAGACTTCTTCTCTTGGTATAGTGAAGGTGTACAGTAAATCAATTTGGGGATTGACTCACTGTGGTGAAGTGTCCTGATTTTGGGCTTGAAATTGAACTTAGAAATTGAGCTCACAGAGGGGAAATTAGGGCTGGATCAAGTGCTCTATGCTAGGAGAAGAGTGTGGAGTGATTTTGGCAGAGTTTTGGTAAGGTTTGGTTCAGCACCTTCTTTGGCTTAGAGGTGGTGGTGTTTAAATAGGCATGGCTGGAGGGCCTCTCAAGGGGAGTTAGAGCTTGGGATCAGCTGCTCATGGCAAGGGAAGAACAACTGTGGAGTCTAATTGGGTTGAGGCAACTCAGCAAGGAAGAATTTAAAAGTTTGGCTCACATGGCGCTCTCGGCCATGGCATTTTCCTGTGGGGGCTGGCCGGCCAGCCATGGGTCACCATGTTGATCAGTGAGGTCAGTGCTGGGGTTTGGTGATCTCAATTGGCTTTGGCCACGTGTAAAGTGGTTTGATTAAAGTGGAATGGGGTAGGGCTCATTTTGGGTTTGGTTTGGTCAAAACATGCTTTTGGGCTAGGTGCACCCCCAAGACCTGATTTTGGGCTGAAAGGAATCATTTCGGTCAGCCAAGAGAATGTGGTGAGGTCTCTATCCATGGTGAGGTGGCTAAACTTGGTTTAGAGTGTAGCATAAATGGGGTTAAAAAGGTTTAGTGGAGGGTTAAGAAAGAACCCCCTCTTCTTGCCATTAATGGCTTGGTGAGGTGTCAAACCTCTCATGGCTTCATATGGCTTGTAAATGGCTTCATTTGGCTTGCCCATGGCTTGGGAAAAGGTTGGCATATTTTCATAAAATGGGTTTTGACATTTTTAATAAATTTAGGGGAAATTGGCATGTGTCTTGATTTAGAATAATTTTATGATCAATTGGAACTTAGGGATGGTTTTAATTGAATGCATGGTGAAGAAGAGTGTCATATGGACTTTAGAATGGATTTTTGGGCTTTTTTTTAAATTTGGTGAAGATGAGCTTTTAAAATGCTTTAGGAAAGTGGGCTTTTAGGTTTTTAAAAAAAATTGATGGGTGAAAATTTGGTGAAATGGTTATGTTAAATAAATGTTGCAATTGGTTTAGGAATATGCCATGAGTGATTTGGAACAAGTTTGGGGTGATTTTGAGTTGAATTGGGTTTAATTTGGGCTTCTCTAACAACAAAGTCAAAGTGGGTCAAATTGGGCTAACTTGGGCCAAGGTTGGGTTAATGTTGGGTTTGATGTAAAATTAATGTTGCAAAAGGTTTATGGGGTGTAACAAAGAGTTTCCAATTTTTGGTTGGGTCTTAATTTTAGGATTTGGGCTTGTTTGGGTTTATGATTGGTTTAGGCCAATTTGGGAAATTTTAGTTTGGATTAGGCTTGGGTGGCATTTAGGTCTAAATTTGGGGCAAATTAAGTTAATGTTTTGTTTGTGGGAATGTTAGGAAGGTATTAGAAAAGATTTGGGGCTAATTGGAGTTGAGTTGGATTGGTTTGGGCTATGTTTAAGTCATGGGCCAAAATTGGGCTTTTAGGCTTCAAATTGAAATTGGACTCATATGTTGATAAAATTGGGTTTGGATTTGATTCAAATTGATATTTGGGATATTAAATTGAAGTTTAGAACTGAATTGGATCAAAATTGGGATCAATTGGGTTGATTTAGTTTGACATTGGGTTCATTTTAGGTTAAAAAAGGGTCAAATTGGGGATTTTAGTAAAAATGGGCTAAATATACAAAATTGGCCTATGGTGTAGTCGAGCAAAATGAAATTGGAAACATTTTGAATTTTCTGGAATTTCCTGGGAATTTTGCCAAATTTTAGAATTTTTAGGTTAAAAGGGTATTTTGGGTATTTGGAAGGTATTGGGGGGGTATTTTTGATAATTTTTGGTATATTTGGCCATGGATGATCAGTTTGAGTGGTGGAGAATATTTAGGATTTATTTTGAGAAATTTTGGGTAATTTTGGCAATTTTGCAAATTTTGGACAATTTCAAGAGCATTTGGTAGGTTTGGTGGGTTTAGGGCCCCGGGGGTCAAAAATTGAAATTTGGAAAAAAAAAGAGTAATTAGGTGTGAGTGAAATGAAACTACTTTTGTTGAGCCATGAAGCCATATTAAGCTCACAAGAGCCATGAGAGGACTCACTTAGGCACTCAATATGTTATTCCTAACCCTCTTAGCCAGGGGCTTAGGGGTTAAGGTCCATTCATATGAGTTACCTACATGAGTCAGGGAGTCAAATCAGGTATAGGTGTGGTTTTAGGGTTTTGGAATGTGTGTGAGAGTGTGGTGTGTGCAAGCTTACCCTCACTAGGGCCAGACCACCCAGATTAATCCTAAGCCCAAAGAGTCATATAGGGAACTCATCCTTTAAACCTCCACATTTAATCTTAACCCTCCAAGTGGCTTGGGGGTTTACAAAACTTGTGGGGTTTGAAGGGAGCCAAGAAGTGTTTGAATTTCTAGGTGGTGGGTTCCATTTCTAGTCCTCTAAGATAGTCAAAGGGAAAACCTATGGCTAGATCCTAACCACTAAGGAGAGAGATCATACCTCACCAAAAATGAGGCCAACAAATGGACTCCCAATAGGTGTGGCATGCTAACCAAGCACACCGCGCGCATTGGAGTTGACTGAAGAGGTCAACAGAGCCAACACAAATGTTTGAGTGATAAACTTAGAACAAAGCGTAGGAAATTTCTGTTGGGGTGTATCAGGTAAATCTCCAACACTGGAGAATCCAGAACTCTCGCTGGGGAAGAAGGAGGTGAATTCCAAATCACAAGACTTGGAGAGAAAATAGATTTTAGATTCATTTTATTTTTATTTCAAGTTTCAATTTTGAGTTTGAATTTTTAATTCTAGCTTTAATTTCGGTTGCAATTTAACTTAATCGGAATAGTGTTTTAAAATTAATTTGAGATTTAGATTTCAGGGTGAATTTCACAGAGATTTTGGATTTAAAATGAGAATTGGAAATTAGATTCCAACCTTAGGATTGCAAAGAGAATTGGAATTTAGGTACCAGCCTCGAGGAGAAGATTAAAATTTAGGATGAGAACCAGAATTTTGGTACTGATCTCGAAAAGGATGAGAATCAGAATTTAGGTACTGATCTCAGAAAGAGAGTTAGAATTTGGTACCGACCTCGAAAGGAGAGAACTGAAATTTTTTACTAGTCTCGAAAGAGAAAATTGAAATTTAGTATCAATCTCGAAAAGAGAGTTGGAATTTGGTACCGACCTCAAAGGAGAGAACTGGAATTTGGTACCAGTCTCGAAAGAGAGAATTGAAATTCGGTATCAATCTCGAAAAGAGTGCTGGAATTTGGTACCAAACACGAAGGAGAGAGTTGAAATTTGGTACCAGTCTCGAAAGAGAAAATTGAAATTTAGTATTAATCTCGGAAAGAGAGTCGGAATTTGGTACCGACCTCGGAGGGAGAGAACAAGAATTTGGTACCAGTCTCGAAAGAGAGAATTGAAATTTGGTATCAATCTCGAAAAGAGAGTCGAAATTTGGTAGCGACCTCGAATGGAGAGAACTGGAATTTAGTACCAGTCTCGAAAGAGAGAATTGAAAGTTATTATCAATCTCGGAAAGAGAGTCGGAATTTGGTACCGACCTCGAAAGGAGAGAACTGGAATTTGGTACCAGTCTCCAAAGAGAGAATTGAAATTTGATATCAATCTCAGAAAGAGAGTCAGAATTTGGTACCGACCTCGAAGGCAGAGAACTGGAATTTGGTACCAGTCTTGAAAGAGAGAATTTAAATTTAGTATTAATCTCAGAAAGAGAGTTGGAATTTGGTACCGACCTCTAAATGAGAGAACTGGAATTTGGTACCAGTCTCGAAAAAGAGAATTGAAATTTGGTATCAATCTCAAAAAGAGAGTCGGAAGTTGGTACCGACCTTGAAAGGAGAGAACTGAAATTTGGTACTAGTCTAGAATGAGTGGGAATTGGAATTTAGGTACCAATCCCAAAAGTTTGTATTAAATTTGGTTTTGAAGATTTTGTGGAAATTTTAGTTTAGTGGAAGATTGGAATGAGACATGAAAGTGTTTCACATCCCAAGAGAGTCGATTAAAGTTTGATTGTTTGGCGAAGGATACGAATCCATGCCATCAGAACCAAATCAAAAATTTTGTAGTTCTGTGTCAGTAGACTCAGTCGACCTTCTCAAAAGAGGAAAGAGATCGCGGAGAGTTGAAAAGGCTTGAGAATAACCTGTGGCTGGGAATTTCATATTCAGGAATTTATTTTCGTTGTTTTTTATGATTTGATTTTAACTTGATTTTCAATTTAGAGTTCACGTTTATTTGGAATTTGTTTTGACATTCAGATTTTTTAAGAGAGTTCTCATTTATTTTTATTTTTTTTCGTTCTTTGTTCGAAGTTCATTTAACGTAATGGAGTTTTCCAGTCAATTTGCAAAAAAAGAGGTGAAGTTAAAACATGACATGGTCATTTTCATTCCAATCTTATCGAAAATACATCATACATCTTGATCCAAAATATGATGATATTTTCCTTGAGAATTTCGTATCTCATACAATCCATATAAATCCAAAACGGATTGTGCAAGATTCTTGCAAGTTTCTTTTAAAAACTTCTGTCGAAATCCATGTCTGAATAGTGAGACACATGAATAATAACATCACCTTCCAAGTCATCCTTGGCAGGAAATGCCGTTTTGATGTGCATTGGAGGTGTGATATTTTCCATAGGCTCAAAGCTCATAGGGCCGAAGGCTCTCTAACTCTGGATCTGACTGAAAGTGGAAAGGCATTTTTTTGTCGTCCTTTCTTCTGAAAGTGATGGAGATCCGTTCAACAGGCACTCCTGGAATACAATGTTTTGCTATGTCGGCTCCATTCCCTTTTAACACCAGGACGGAACCTACCGGTAGTGGTATCTCCACCGGCCCTCGGAATTCTCTGGGGCCTGCTATCCGGAGGTCAGATCCGAACATGATGTTGCACTGGTTGACGAAAGACACTGTGCAGAAAGTTCTGACAAAGTCATGATGATCTATATGTGTCGGTATGCAGTCGCCCTCCCTGTATATGTTAATGATGCAGCTGTTGGGTATGCAGTCTGCAGGCAATACCCTCCATTCCACCATCCTTCTTACCATTCTCTTGATAATTCTTGGCATTGGATCCACCTCACTACGAAGGAGTTTCCCTGGTGGATTTCCCTTTCTGTCTTCAGCGAAGTTGTAGCAACACCCACACTGGATTGTAACTCTTCATTTTCCTTTCATCCATCTTCGAGGTTCTGAGTAGGTCTTCTCTCTTAAACGACCGGCTCGACCCCTTTTCTGAAGTTCAACGACGCAGTCCAAAATTTGTTGTTTCTCGTAGTCTGAGAATACATCTGTATGCAGCTCAAGGCCCTGCAAGATGTTGATCCTCTTGCCTCGTTGATCCACTGCCAGCTTGGTCAACATCTTGCATATGCGGAGATTCTTTTTTCTTCACTGAGTAGGAGTGAGAGTAGCTCTCCTTACTTCTTGAATTTCTGTGGGCATGGCGCTGACAAGCCTGCCCTCTGCTGTAGCAACCACGGACTTAACTTTCTGTAGCAACCACGGACTTAACTTTCTTGTCTTCTCCTGTTGCATGAGCAACGTTTTCTTTTATTTTCTTGCTGGTGGATGGTTGACTTGGGCCACCCAATTTCATTACTGTCTGGCTATGGTACTCTTCCTGGTCAATCGGGGTCCAATCATTTTCTTTGTATTGTGGCCCGGTCGATGTGAAATCAGCATCAATCTCAATTAGGTCCCATCCTTCATCCTCTTTTCATCAAGTGCTAGACTCACGCCATTCTTAAATTTCAGAAACAACCGCTCGTTCGACATTTCCCTGCGAAAAAATAAGGAAAGGATCAGGGGCTGTACGAAGAACAAGAACAATAAGAAAAATCATTTATCAATGGAAAATTTTTTATTTTTTTTATTTCAAATTTTAACAAGAGTATGAAAACATGAGGAAAGATCAGGAGTGAGATGATTTAAAAGGAGGGATTAAAGTTTTATCATTTTGATTTCACATATTTTCTTTTTAACACATTTTTTTTGTAAATGATTTCTTTATCATCCATTTTTATATTTTGGTTTTGAACCCAGTTAAAAATGATTATTGCACCCGTGCTTCTAGGAATGAGACTTCATTTTCTAAAATTCATCCTTTTGAAACATTAGGTTGTGTAATACTTCTTCAAATATTGTCTAGTGATTGGAAGCATAGGTCGTTCTCCATGACAATTCACAAGCTGGTAGGAACCTCCTGAGTAGACTGTCTCAGCCACGAACGACCCTTCCCAAGTTGGTTCAAATTTACCTCCTATCTTGCGGTGTGCAAGAATAGGTCTCTTTAGAACTAGAACCAATTCACCAACTTGTCTTTGGGCAAACCAGTTTATTGTGGGCCTGGATCATCTTGGCTTCATATAGTTCCAAATTCTGCTGCGCTGAAAGTTGTCTTCCTTCCAAGCTTTCCAATTCTTCTAGTCGTAATTTTGTGTTCTCTTCTGTAGTGATTTTGTTTGTAACTACAATTTTGAGTGACGGAAGCTGCACTTCTAAGGGTAAAACGGCTTCGGACCCGTACACTAGAGCGTAAGGTGTAGACTGAGTAGGAGTTCTAAAAGTTATTCTGTAGGGCCATAATGCTTCTAACAACTTCTCGTACCACTTTCTTTTGTTGTCGTTCAAGGTTTTCTTTAGAATTTGAACAAGAGTTTTTTTAAAATCTTCGGCCAAGTCGTTCACTCTTGGGTAGTAGATCGTCAAATAGTGTCAGTCGATCTCATGTCTTCTGACAAAATTGTTGATCTTTGTACTTCTGAAAGCGGACCCGTTATCTGAGATAATTCTGCATGGTACCTCGAAACAGTAGACGACTTAATTCTTGAAGAACTGTAGCACATGATGTGCTTTCACTTCTCTGAGCGGTACTGCTTCTGCCCATTTGGAAAAGTAATCTGTGGCTGCAAGAATGAAATGATGTCCTCTTGAGGAAGGCGGTTCTATCGGACCCACGATATCTATGCCCCAACACTCAAATGGCCATGATGCGATTGTCGGATGCAGCACATTTGGAGGTTGATGTAGAACCACTCCATGCACTTGGCACTGGAGACAACTCTTTATAACTTTCATGCAGTTGGTCATCATCGAGGGCCAGTAGTACCCTAGTCTTTTAATCTTCATTTTCATCTTCGGACCTGATTGATGAGCGCCACAAAGTCCTGAGTGTACTTCTTTAACAATTTCACGAGCCTCAGACTCGTTCAGGCACCTTAACCACGTTTGGTCGAAAGATCTTCTGTATAATGTATTATTTATTAATGCGTATGACAGATTTCTTTTCTTGATTTGATGGGCTAATGACTTATCGTCTGGTAGGTTTCCTGTTTGAAGGTAGACTATTAATGGTTGCTGCCAATCCTCTGTATTTTCTGTTACTGCTGCAACTGATTCTTCTTCTTTTTCTGACTTGTATATTGCATCCATGTCGAGCTGTGAGAGGACCTATCGTCCCTGAACTGACATTTCAACTGACTCATCCTGTAAGCAGGCAAATTCTTTTGCGAGGCGGGCTAACGCATCTGCGAGTGCATTTTTTCTTCTGGGAATCTTATAGATCTTTACATTCGAAATCTGCTCCAATAATTTCATGGCATACTGAAAGTACTGTTCGAGTCTCGGCTTCAAAATTCTTTCCTGCGACTTGTTGAATGATCAACTGTGAATCTCCATAGATGTTGATGTCGGTTATTCCCATTTGAATGGTCAATACTAGTCCGGTTATGAGGGCTTCAGTACTGCTTTGTTATTCGTACACGGTTCCGTTAGATGGTAGGAGTATCTTAACATCCCCCGCTCTGGTGTTATAAATATCAATCTGATTCCTACCTTATTGGCACTATCGTTTGCAATTCTTTGTCTCTCTGTGCTGAGGATGCTCCGTCGAAGTATAGTTCCCAACGCTGATCATCGGGGTCTTCTAGGCTCATTATCTGCTCGTCGGACAAGTCGTCGTTAAGAGGCGATTCTGTCGGTAAAGGGTGTGCTGCAAGGAAGTCTACTAGGACTTGTCCCTTTATAGCACAAAAAGGCACAAAAGTTATATCAAATTGCAATAGTATCATCGACCATCTGGCAAGTCTGCCAGAAAGCGTTGGTCGGGTCATCAAATATTGCAATGGATTAAACTTTGAAATAAGGTTGACCTTTTAAGAAAGCATGTAATGAGCGGTGAAGATCAGGGCCAAACAATGCTTCTCAATTAGAGGATACTTTAATTCCGTCGGAATTTGACGACGACTTAAGTAGTAAAGAGCATTTTATTTTCCCTCGTCATTGACCTGGGCTAGCAGGGCTCCAAGGGAGTCGTCTAAAGCCACGGTATAAAGTATTAACGGTCTACCCGAGACTGGGGCTGCTAAGACAGGTGGTGTCATTAAATACTGCTTAATGTCCTCGAAGGCCTGCTGGCATCTCTCTTCCCAAACAAATTTGGCGTCCTTTTTAACCAATGTTGAGAAGGGCTGACACCTACCTGACAAATTCGAAATAAATCATCGAAGATATGCCAACTTCTCTTGAAAGGATCGTAATTGTTTCAAAGTTTTGGGGGGCGGCATTTCTAAGATAGCTTTAATCTTTTCCGAATCGATTTCAATTCCACGATGTCAGACAAAAAATCCTAAGAATTTCCCAGAGGTAATGTCGAAGGCACATTTCAAGGGATTCATCTTAAGGTTGAACTGCCTTAATCGCTCGAAAACAATTCTCAAATCATACAAGTGATCTTCCTTCAGTTTGCTCTTGATGACCACATCATCCACGTAGCACTCGACTTGGTTGTGAATGAGATCATCAAAAATCCTCGTCATTGCTCTTTGGTATGTTGTTCCTGCGTTCTTCAATCCGAAAGGCATTACTGCGTAGAAGTACATTCTGATTGGCGTTTGGAAGGCTGTGAGCTTTTCATCTTCTGGTGCCATCTTTATCTGGTTTTATCCTGATGATCCATCCATAAAAGAGAAGATTTCATGTGTCGAAGCAATGTCGATCATCAGTTCTGGAATTGGTAGTGGGAATTCATCCTTTGGACATGCTTTATTCAAATCTCTGAAATCCACGCAGATTCTGATCTAGCCATTCTTCTTTCTAACTGGTACCACTTTGGCTAACTAAGTCGGATATTGTTCTTCATAGACAAATTTAGCATCTATTAACTTCTTAACTTCAGCTATTACTTATTTTTCAATCTCTAGACGCATTCTTCTGGGAGCTTGCCTGACTGGAACGGCAGTGTAATCCACTCCTAGTTTGTGAACTGCAACTTCTGGAGCTAATCCTGGCATTTCATCATAACTCCAAGCAAAACAGTCCTTGAATTCCATTAATTGCTCAATCATTTTTTCGAGGTATTCTTTATTTAGTAAGGAGCTAACAAAGGTCGGCCTAGGCTCTTCGCTAGTACCTAAGTTAACTTCCATTAACTCGTCTATTGTAGATTTAATTTCTTCTTCGAATTCTGGCGGAGCCTCTCCAATTGGCAGATCTTCAAGATCATCTGAAGCTTCCAAGTAGTCTTCATTAGGCTTACAAGTAACAACCAAGGAAAATCCCGTATCATCAACTGATCCTACTGTGCCGAATCCGAGACCGTGTTTTGAATTGTGCTGTCAACTGGCATTATTCCATAAATTTTCAAAGCTCTGTGATTGGCCTTTTTTCCATTATCTAAGTAAGACACCACGTTGAATTAAATTTTGAACATAGGGAGAGTACCACTCAAAAGGCAATTCCATTAATTCAGATGAAGTAACATCTTCGAATTGTACATCATTTTCAGTTTTGGAAGAAGAAGCACCACGGTAGAATTTGATTAGCTTATTACCGCCACCATGCACTTCCTTGACCACCATACCCTCGACCTTATTAGAATGGATCATGGTCAGGGTCATAGTATGCACATAGTGGTTAATCTTCTCGTACATTGATTTGTATTCATAACTTCTTCGAGAGAGATCTTGAATTGGGGTTTCTTCTGACTTATTGTCACAGCTTCTTTCTTGATTTCTTCTTCTACAGAACTATTCTCCCAATCAACATCGATGACCAGTTTCTTCTGTTCAACCGGTCCACCGTTTCTTCCTCGACCTCATCCCCGGCCTCGACATCGGGTGCGAGTTCTGGAGAAACCTTCACCATCTCACCGTAAGGGAGTGATGAGCAACTGTCGAACTAGAATTTCGGGTTCTTCATCGTCTCGAACTTCTTTTGCTTCATTTGGTACGGTATTTCTGGAGAAGATTGTTTTCTTCGGAAGCATGTAGTAAGCCGCATCTTCGTGAATTCTGATTTCGTGTACGGAGAACGGTTGTAGGCCACCTTTGATACATTGCTCTCCTCCTTCATAATATTTTAAGCACTGGTCCAGAGACGACGGTACCATCCAGTTCTCATGGATCCAAAACCGACCCAATAGAGCGTTGACGATGTCTCAGAATCAATTATGTGGAATTTTGCGGTTGTCATTGTTAAATAACCGGCCTTCATCAATAATGTTATCGATCCTAGAGCTCTTTCTCCTTTCTGGTTGAAGCCTCTTAAAAACATCTTGTCTGCTTCGAGTTCTCGAGCATCAATTTCTAAATATGCTAGCGTCCGAAGATTCATTATGTTGATTGATGCTCCTGGATCAACCAACACTCTAGAGAGCGTAAAATTTCCAATAGTAACTGAAATGTACAACGGTCGATTGTGATCAGCTGTTCCAAGTAGTAGATCATTGTGCGTGAAGGTAACACCTCGCTGTTCTTTTAACGAGCAAACCTCGTCTGAGGAATTACCAACCATTTAAGCTAAACAAATTTCTGGATCAAGTAAGGCCTTGATCAGAGTTTCTCTCATCTCCTTTGACAAGATCAGAGCGTCGTAGATGCTCAGTTTGGCTCGTAGCTTCCTAAGATGGGCTAGCACGTTGTAATCCACTGTATTACCAGGCTCTTCAGTCTCTTCCCGAATGGGCAATTCCTCTGCTAGGGTTGGCTCTTCTTGAGCAACCACCTACTTTCCTTTATCCTTTGGACCCATTCTTGAGGGTATAACTTTTCTGCTTCTTAGATTGACTTCAATTATTTCTTCTGAATCTGGTGCTAGATCTACCGGTGTCTCCTCTTGAATTGGAACGACTGGCTCTTCTGGAGTTGCTTCAAAATCTGATAACTCCAATTCTATCGTGATTGGAGTTCCTCGAAATTCATAAATGGACTCGTTGCTTGTTGAACTTTCATAGCCATCCTTGAGAATGTCTTCTCCTTCGTCACAGTTGTCAAGGTTTAGTATGATTTGAGAATCATTATTTATATCGGAATTGAGATCCGGATTAGGTTGGTTGTCGTTACTTATGTAATCGTTAGAAACAGTCAAAACTTAGCCAACGACATAACTCTTGTCATTATAAGATCCAGCCGGGGCAAGCAAATAATCGTACAGAGTCAGAGGTCCGAGGGATTTCTCCCCTGAATCAGAAATAACCATCCTAGAATAAGCAGCCCCTAGTCTACCCTTCAGAGCCTCGGTCTTCTCTTCTTCTACTTTCTTCTCCTTCTTCTAGAGCAGTTCTTCAAATGAAAGAGATAGTGCCAGCTCGACAGGTTTTGAACATTGAGTTGAAGCGCGCACCAAAGCGGTCTGGATGTGATCCAAAATTTTCTTTGAAGACTTTGTCCAGACGGTACTCCATCCATCGTCAGTCGTGTACGGGTCTATCGGAACAATAGGATCCGTTGAGATAACATTGACGGAACCTCCTTTTTGTGTCTCCTTCATGTATTCCTTCAGGATCGTTATGTTCCCTTTCCGGAGATTGTCGTCAAGCCAACTTTTGAAAGTGATGCAATCTTCTATTTTGTGTCAGAGCATCCGGTGGTCAGGACAGTAGTTCGGATGATCTTTCCTGTTGACTTCTTATGGCCTCTTGGGCAATGGTAGCTGAAAATCTGGTGTCTTCATTAAACTGCGGAACATCTTCGCTACTGCTACAGTGTTGAATGGATATTCCCTATTTAGAAGTTCTTTCAGGGTACGCGATGGACGAGGTGGTACCTTTCATGTCTTGAGGTGATCGATAGCTTGGTCGAGGTTGTTGGTAGTTTTGTTGAGGTTGTTGGTATGTCCGTTGCGGTGGTTGGTAGCTAGGTTGTGGTTGCTCTGGCTGTATCTGCACTGGCTGCTTACCTTTATCCACTACCGCGACGATCATGATTTCTTTTCGAATGCCTTTATGGGCTTCTTCTTATAGGTCTTTTTCACAAAACTTAGCTGCTTTGCCTCCTCTTGGCCTTGCTAAGCAACTTCTCGAAAGTCTTGATTGTAAATCTTTTAAGGAGAAGTGCTATCGGGTCGTGGATACTTTTCAGTAGGATACCGACTGCATGCTGTTCCTCAAGCTGAGGTTCACACTTCATGCTTAAGTTCCTCCATCGAAGAATGTAGTCCACCAAAGTTTAGTTCGTTTTCTGTTGCTCCACCACGAGGTCACCGATAGTGATGTGGTGCTGAGCCCCAGCAAACTACTTAACGAAGAGGTTTTCTAACTCTGAAAAGGTCTTAACTGAGCCATTTGGCAATTTTGTATACCAGTCGAAGGCAATCCCTGAGAAGCTGCTGACAAACTGTCGAAAGAGTAAAGCATCGCTCCCACCGGCATTGCAGCAACTAGCATGAAAATGTGTGGCATGCTGCCGGGGGTTTCCCGTTCCGTCGAAAGTCTTGAACAGAGGTGGTACGAAGCCTTTCGGGTATTGGACTGCATCAAATTCTTCAGGGTAAGGTCTACCTGTCTGAATAGATGCTCCACTCTTAGACTGAGCTAAGGCTTCTCACACCTTCTGTTCTAGCATGTTCTTAATATCTTTCTAGGGAATCATGCTCTGTGGCTGTTCATCTCCATTGACGGACGTAATCTCTTTCCCTCCATCTGCGATGTGAATGATCTCTGGGGGTGTTTCTTTCTGGGGTTGAAGCTGACTCTGGAGAGTGGCTAAGGCGGCCGCCATCTTTAGAATTAATTAAGGATTGATTACCACTTAAAGAATTGATATCTTTTTAAGTCACATCCCTAATAATCCAAAATTTTCATTATTCTCCCAAAATTTAAATGATTTAATTAATTAAATTTCCATTTTGATATTTTGAAAGTGACTTTTGGGTTTCTACCCCTTTATTCCTTAAGTTTCAATCATCCAAGAGAAAATTAAGATCAAATATTTTTACCTTCCCTTTTGATTAAACCTAAATATTAATTAGGGTTAAAATTCTTTAATTACCTTTATGCCCCTTTAGGCTTTTTTATTTCATAAGTCATCAAATTAAGCTTAAAGGTACTTAAAATTTTTATGTCACTTCACCAATATGTCAATTAAGACACTAGAGGAGAAAATGTGGTTTTTTGGAATTTAAATTAATTTATATATTTATTTTTGTGAGAAAATGAGGGTCTCAATGAAAATTCAACAACATGACCAAGGTAAGTTTTCTGTCATTGGGAAAATTATGGGATGTCTCTATTAACCAGAGGACCACTTGGAACAATTTTGGTGACTTTTTGAATTATATTTTATTTATTGTAATTATTTTAAGTTTTAGGGTATTAATTAGTTATAAAATAAAATAAAAGTTTAAAAAATGAATTTTTATATTTTTCATAAGTCTCTCAGACCTCAAGGAGTCCAGAAAAATAAATTTTATATTTTTCTGATTTTTCTTTGATTGATTGGAATTAATTTGGTGAAAAGGTTGGTCAATTCATTTTTTAATATTAAAAATTATCTTAGGCCTTTAAAATTCTATATCTTAACCTAGAGACTTAGGAAAAATATTTGGTTGATTTCTAAGTGATTAGGAAGCAAAATATGACATTTTTATGATCTTTAATATTTTTGTGATTTTTTTTATTTTTTAATTATTAAAATATTGAAAATATGATTAAAAATGAAAATTTTTAGAAAATTCTAATTTTAATTTTCTTAGACTCCTCTGACATCAGAGAGCCTACAAAACCAATTTGGTGAATTTTTAAAATATATTCTGGGTTTTATGAATTTTTTAATTTTCAAAATAGCTATCTCACTTAATTAATTCATTTAATGGGTTAAATCATTTCCAATTGACTTGAAATTTTTATATTAGATTCTCTACATCCTAAGTGACAGTAGAGAATTATTTTCAAGTAATTTTGAGTGTGGTTAATTCTAATTTAATAAGATTCAATTTTGAGTGTTTTGACTAATTAGGGTTATTTTTAAGGAATTAAATCAAACCATAATTTTCCTAGTGTTCTCTGGTCATAAGCTACCTGCTCTAATTTTCTTAGAATTTTCTAAGGAACATGCAAATTATTGGAATTAAAATTCCAAAACAGAGACATAAAATTGGAAAATCAATAACTTACCATAGAGATGGCCTGTGGCCTTGGAAAATTTAGAGAATGTTCTGAAAGACAGAGGCTAGAAAAGCCCTATGGTCTCATTCCATAGTGAATTATATACATGAATGGAGAATTAAAATATTGAAATCAGTAAATAATTAATTAAAAATAAAATACTTAACAAAACAACTTAATTCTTTTTTCACATTATTCTCCTCTGTTCACTGAGCAAGAAAATATTTTTATTTTATTTTTGTGATTTTTCTACACAAAGATATGGATTTTTAAATTTTTTGGTATTTAGTTAATTCCAAATACCCTATTTATCTACTTATCTAGCAAGGCGCTAACTCAACCTCGGTAGCTCCGAAAGGCCACGCGTCGCTCTGCCATTTGACACTGCCATCCGACTGGGATGCCACATGGCCGGCGGTCTCACTCGATCTTCTCGTCCGGCTCTATCTGGACCGTCCATTCGATACACGCGTGAATGGACGGCATCCGTTCATCGTCCCCATGCGTTCTAACCCGAGAGTCGTCCACCTTCTAGGTTTAATATCTCGCTTGATACTTAACTAAATTACACGTTCTTATACTCTATGAACTCATATGAATGAGACGAACACATCCATACAGCTATCATGCATTGAAATTGACTCAAAATAATGGAGAATCGAAAGAAGCTCTCGGGAAGGAGGAGTTTCCATACCTTGGTTCAGGAGGTGAAGCCTCGACTGAATGTGCTCGACACGTTCGTTGGAGCTGGAGGAGCCTAGGGATGAAGCCTCTAGCCCTAGTGAATTGTCTAGACCCAATATCCACCAAGCCTGATTTCAAAGCTTAGCCGATAGAGAGAATGGCTGGCCTAGTGAGGGGACTTTTGCTGGGGGACTTCTTCTCTTAGTATGGTGAAGGTGTAGAGTCAATCAATTTGGGGATTGACTCACTGTGGTGAAGTGTCCTGGTTTTGGGCTTGAAATTGAACTCAGAAATTGAGCTCATAGAGGGGAAATTAGGGTTGGATTTCAGTGGGGATCAAGTGCTCTATGCTAGGAGATAAGTGTGGAGTGATTTTGGCAAAGTTTTGGTATGTTTTGGTTCAGCACCTTCTTTGGCCGAGAGGTGGTGGTGTTTAAGTTGGCATGGCTGGAGAGCCTCCCAGGGAGGTTAGGGCTTGGGATCAGTTACTCAGGGCAAGGGAAGAGTAGCTCTGGAGTCCAATTGGGTTGAAGTAACTCAGCAAGCAAGAATTTGAAAGTTTGGCTCACATGAAGCTCTCGGCCAAGGCGTTTTCCTCGGTTGTGGTGGCTGGCCAGCCAGGCATGGGTCACCATCTTGACCAGTAAGGTCAGGGCTGGGGTTTGGTGAACTCAATAGGCTTTGGCCATGTGTAAAGTGGTTTGATTAAAGTGGAATAGGGTAGGGCTCATTTTGGGTTTGGTTTGGTCAAACCATGCTTTTGGTCTAGGTGCACCCCCCAAGGCCTGATTTTGGGCTGAAAGGAATCATTTGGGTAAGCCAAGAGAAGGTGGTGAGGTCTCTATCCATGGTGAGGCGGCTAAGCTTGGTTTAGAGTGTAGCATAAATGGGGTTAAAAAGGTTTAGTGAAGGGTTAAGGAAGAACCCCCTCTTCTTGCCATTAATGGCTTGGTGAGGTGTCAAAGCTCTCATGGCTTCATATGGCTTGTAAATGGCTTCATTTGGCTTGCCCATGGCTTGGGAAAAGGTTGGCTTATTTTCATAAAAATGTTTTTTTGGCATTTTTGATGAATTTAGGGGAAATTGGCATGTGTCTTGATTTAGAATAATTTTATGATCAATTGGAACTTGAGGATGGTTTTAATTGAATGCATGATGAAGAAGAGTGTCATATGGACTTTAGAATGGATTTTTGGGCTTTTTTTTAAAAAAATTTAGTGAAGATGGGCTTTTAAAATGCTTTAGGAAAATGGGCTTTTAGGTTTTTAAAACAAATTGATGGGTGAAAATTTGGTGAAGGGTTGTGTCAAATAAATGTTGAAATTGGTTTAGGAATGTGCCATGAGTGATTTGGAACAAGTTTGGGGTGATTTTGAGTTGAATTGGGTTTAATTTGGGCTTCTCTAACAATAGGGTCAAAGTGGGTCAAATTGGGCCAACATGGGGCAAGGTTGGGTTAATGTTTGGTTTGATGTAAAATTAATGTTGCAAAAGGTTTATGGGGTGTAACAAAGTGTTTCCAATTTTTGGTTGGGTCTTAATTTTAGGATTTGGGCTTCTTTGGGTTTATTATTGGTTTAGGCCAATTTGGGAAATTTTAGTTTGGGTTAGGCTTGGGTAGCATTTAGGTCTAAATTTGGGGCAAATTAAGTTAGTGTTTTGTTTGTGGGATGTTAGGAATATTTTAGAAAAGATTTGGGGCTAATTGGAGTTGAGTTGCGTTGGTTTGGGCTAAGTTTAGGTCATGGGCCAAAATTGGGCTTTTAGGCTTCAAATTGAAATTGGAATCATATGTTGATAAAATTGGGTTTGGATTTGGTTCAAATTGATATTAGGGATATTAAATTGAAATTTAGAAATGAATTGAATCAAAATTGGGATCAATTGGGGTTATTTGGTTTGACATTGGGTTCATTTTAGGTTAAAAAAGGCTCAAATTGGAGATTTTAGTAAACGTGGGCTAAATTGACAAAATTGGCCTATGGTGTAGTTGAACAAAATGAAATTGGGAATATTTTGGATTTTTTTGGAAATTTATGGGAATTTTTGGATTTTTTGGGTTAAAAGGGTATTTTGGGTATTTGGAGGGTATTGGGGGGTATTTTGGAAATTTTGGTATATTTGACCATGGATGATCAATTTTAAAGGTAGAGAATATTTAGGATTTATTTTGAGGAATTTTGGGTAATTTAGGTAATTTTGCAAATTTTGTGCAATTTCAAGGGCATTTGGTAGTTTTGGTGGGTTTAGGGCCCCGGGGGTCAAAAATTGAAATTTGGAAAAAAAGAAGAATAATTAGGTGTGAGTGAATGAAACTATTTTTTTTGAGCCATGAAGTCATATTAAGCTCACAAGAGCCATGAGAGGACTCACTTAGGCACTCAATATGTTGTTCCTAACCCTCTTAGCCTGTGGCTTAGGGGTTAAGGTCCATTCATATGAGTTACCTACATGAGTCAGGAAGTCAAATCAGGTATAGGTGTGGTTTTTGGGTTTTGGAATGTGTGTGAGAGTGTGGTGTGTGCAAGCTTACCCTCACCAGGGCCAGACCACCCAGGGTAATCCTAAGGCCAAAGAGTCCTATAGGGAACTCATCCTTTAAACCTCTACATTTGATCTTAACCCTCCAAGTGGATTGGGGGTTGACCTGACCGCAAGTAACGCAGTAATATATGCTTCCAAAAGATGGCCAAAGCTTGACCTAATTTATAATAAGCGGCTAGTGTATAAATCAAAATATTGTAAATTTTAGAAATTACTTTACACACTAGAGGGTACTACGCAAGTATACGTATCGTTTCAAGTAATATAGGGTTTTCTATTATAACCCAAGTATCGATCCCACGAGGAAAAATTATAGAAATAAATTTTCTTAATATTATATTTTAAAAATATCTTTTTATCCTTTAAATTAACTATAAATTACTATTATTTTACTAGATGCAATTAAAGAAAACAATACTAAGAGAATGATTTATGAAAACTATATAAAATAACAACTTTCTTTCCTTCAATTAATCCAAGATTTTTAAGATAATTTAATATTCGTTGGAGAATCTGAATTATGGTATTGTGCCAAATAGAAGCATTCTTATTCTCTACCCTTTGATCCAGGCGCAAAGAATATTGGCTAACTTACAGATCAGGTCCGGATGTATTGTTAGTAGTAATGGGTTAATCTAGACTCTCACTTCTAGATGTCCAAGGGTGGCTATGGTCGGCCCTACTAGTGACCCATTCCTGATCTATAAATCAAATTATAAAAATTTAGCCTGTCACTCTAAAAACTTATCAATTCTACGCCCTTTAAATCTTATCTTCCTATTTATTTGCACTTCACCTTGAATAGCCCGCACATGGCCTTCGACTACCCAAGGATTCATGTGACATTTACAAGTTAAGAGTTCTTCTCCTTTAAGATTTCAAAACTCTTCAACAGGTTTTTACAATTTAAATGGCCATTTTAAAAAGTAAAGTAAGATCAGGTATTAATGTTATCACAATGTTTTTGAAAATATTTTGAATTTTATTTCTCCATCGAATCTTTATATTATCTTATCTATCTCTTCATGATTGAAGGAAGAAAGTAAACTAACTACTCAGAACACATTGAAAATAAACTGCAAAACATAATAAATAAACTTTGAATCAAATAAAAATACTTATCTCAAATATTCCTTCTACGGATCTTCGACTCCCGACTCCACAGTGTAATGAACTCCAGATGCTACAACTTGAAAGTAAACTCACTAAACTAAACAAAAGTGGCCCTAAATTTCTCTCTCTAATTCTCTAGACTCTCTCTCTTTAATGAGATTCCTCTCTCTAAGGAGGCTAGAGGGGGTGGGGCGAATGGGGGCGATTTTCTATGAAGGAGTGGACTCCTATTTATAGGCTCCAAGGGTTTCCTTGAGGCACCTCTTCAAAACATGTCCAAATTCAATGAATCTTTTAGAAGGTCGGTCTGGCGCCTAGGCGCCGGACACCGCGTCCAGTTCTTCGTACCTCTTCGCTTTGGCTCGCACCTCTTTGCGTTTAAAACCGTTTTGGAGCGTCCAAATGCAATGTATCACATGTCCTATTATCAAGGAACAACTGCCAGTCTTCTAGAATGTCCAATAACTGCTCACTCTGTCAAAATAACCGTCTAAAAGTCGTCAAAAACTTGACAGTTTCTGTATCGAGTCCGGCGCCTAGGCGCTAGATATTTTTTTCTTCTTTTTGTAGTTTGCTCCATTTTTGCTCCCTTTTTTCTCCTTTTCCTTTTCAAGACCTTTTTACATCACCTACATCCAAAAACACAAAAATACCTTTCATTAAAGCATAATATCCTTAGAAATTGATAAAAATCAAGGCATAAAAATATGTATTTTTCTTCATGGATCAAAATCTCCCAAACTTAAATGTTACTTGTCCTCAAGTAACTCTTTTTACTATATAAATTATAACCTTTGGAATAAAGGATAAATATTTAAGATTCCTTATAATTTTTTATTTTATAAAGTCTTTAGTAAATTATTAACCTAATTTCACTAACTAGGTTTAATTTTAAGAATTTAAAGAATATTTTACTACTAAATCATAAGATTTCAAACTTTTCATTCATTTTAAAAATAATAGAAGCTTATTATGTAAGATCTCATAGATTATTTACAAGAAAAAGATTTTCTTGAAAAATCGTTTTTAAATGAATATTCATGTATAAAAATTAAGTAAGATATGTAACTAGTTTTCTTCCTATAAGATAATTCAAGTGAAGCCAATTTTTGATTAGGCATTTCCTCAAGCTTCTCCTCTCTCTCTCTCTCTCTCTTTTATTTTTATATAGAGAGAGGATTACTATATCTGGATAGCCTGTTAATGGTTTTGAACTTCACTATCCTTAACTTATATTTTTAAAACTTATACATTTTCACTTAATTATTATAACATAAATAAGAATTCAAAAATATTTCCAATCTTTTCTTTTTCAAGTGATAATTTTTTATTACTTAATATTTCTAAATTCTATCATTTCTATCATGAATAGAAAAATTCATTAATCTTATTCTTACTTAAGTTAAATAATTCTATTCTTAAAATCAATCAAAGTTAGTAAAACTTTAGTTAATTTCACTAAATTGTTTATAATTTCAAAAATAAAAGTGGTCTCAAATAAATTCTTAATTCCTTAAGTTATGTTAAAAAGTTTTTATTTTTAAGAAAATATTAGCTCTTTAAGGACAATTAAAATTTAAATTTGAATGTATTTCCCTTCCCCCAAACTTAAGTTTTGGTACACTATGAAAATTTTGAAAGTATGAGAGAAAAAAAATCATAAAAATTTTTGTAAGTATGTAAAAACAATGTTAAAAAGAAAAAATAACTTTCTAAACATGCTTTTATGAATAATTAAGATAAAATTGAAGCATGTATAAAAAAGTAAGCAGGCTAATTTTTTATTATACTAAATTTGAAACAAAAATTAAAGCAGAGCAAAATTACTAAGTACTAAACAGAGTACTAAAACAAACATATAAATTAACTCTAACATCAATCTCAACAAAATATACTAAAAATGTTTTAACCACAGAATCCATCCACACAAGTACATAAACTAAACAACACACATCAAACATAAAACTAACAAACAATCCAGACAAAACAAACTAACAACAGAGTAACACTACATAAAGATCTCTCTAATACTAATCACTAGCTGTCGCCTCATCGTCATCACCATCACCAAAGGAAAACTCAACGTCCTTAGGATCAATAAATGGTGTAAAGCTAGGAAGAGTAAGGAAACTCACATCATGTTCACCCTTCAGAAGTCTGACTAGGGCTTCATCGTAATCTGCATCGTAACTACTCTTCCTCTGGGTATAGTCAGAAAGATGATCCAGTTTCTTGTCAATAGTATCTATCCTGCAGTGAGTCTGAAACAACTCCTGCTGCTGCTCTAAAAACTGATCATGCATGGACTCCCAAAAACTAGATGGTGGCTCAGCTGAAGTAGAGGGGCGAGAAGTAGAACGTCTATCTGGGGTATATGCAGAAGTAGAAGGAGCGGTCGATCTCTTCCCTTGAAGACGATCATAGATACTAACATTCTCCTGCCCAATTGGCTTGGTAGTCTTTAACTTCTCTTCAGAAATATCAGCACTGACTCCATCATTAACACATAACGAATAAATCAAAGAAGGAAATCCCAATCCAACAGAAGTGCTGGATCTCACAATAGAATCCACAGATTCATAAATAATATTGCCAATGTCTATAGGCTTCCTCTCCTGAATGCAGTAATTCAAGATCGCTCGACCTTTAGTTACTTCACTCAGATGATTGGAAGGTAACAATCTCACAGAAATGAAATAGTGTCATGCTTTTGAAATACCATTCAGCTTGGAAGATTTTAAATTTACCCTTTTGTCGTTCCTGATCTTCCAAGATCCAGTACCGTCAGTCAAATTGGCAATAATCATATCCAAATCACCCTCAGATGGTGATAATCCAGAATAATAGCACTCAATCGTCGGTGGCAGGCCATAGAATATGTTGATTCTTTCTGGAGTAAATCCTACTCCGATTCCTCTAACAAAGACTTCAGATTCTTCAGCATCCAGAAAATTTGCATAAAATTCTCGAACAACCAGGATAACAGCAATAGCAGTGAAGTAACAAAATCGTTGCCAGTTGTGCGCAACGATAGTGTTTTCGATCATCTCCCCAGGAGAAACTTCGTTCCGAGATGAACTTTCTCGACGACGCAAGTTCGTGGAAGCGAAAATGCGCAGCCGCAGTTGAAAATTTGTTGCTATCAAAATTTTCTCGTCCCTTCTCGCGCTTAGATTTTGGTGCCATCTAAACGTGAAAGAAAACAAGAACAAATTTAGGAATCAAAGATTTAAACTCTTTTTAAGTTTATAAAACTTAAAATAAGTTTAAAAATCCAATGAAATCACTAAAAATCAAAAAAAATTTTCAAAATTTCGGTTCTTAGCAAAAACTAGGAAAATCTATGGTGATAATCGAAAATAAATGGTTTAAAGTGTAGATCTGACCTTGAGACGATGAAATCGAGTGGTTTCGCGCTCAAATCCTTAATGTATTGACCTCAAAATGGATCCACAGGGTGTATTTTCGTGAAAATGGGGAAGAAGATGAAGCTTAGGCGTCAAAAATGGCTTTTGGGGGTTTAAATGGTAATTTTCGGGTAGCAGGCCGAACTGGCGCTTAGGCGCCGAATTCTGGCGCCTAGGCGCCAGACTCGCCTTTCACAAAAAATTATTTTAATTTTAATTTTCCACCAAAAATTCTTAAATTCAACTTCCAATTACTCATATTAGAGTAGGGCATCAATTTCTAACTTCCAAAACATTTTCCAAAAATTTTAAAAATTAAATATTAAATCCATCAATCAAACACTATGTTTACATCAAACTCACTAAATTCCATTCATAATCTTTAATGTTGACTCAATACATTCCATATAAGTATTATACTTGATTCAAGTTCCTAATACACACTCAAACATAATAATTTCTAAGCAAAAATAACACACATTGAACATGAAAGCAAATACACAAACAAACACAATCAATTCTCTAAATCAATACAACGACTCAACAAACCATATAATAACTAACCCATTACCAGAATATTCAATCTTCACAAGGGAAATTGTGAATTCTACTTGGAAAGAACACTAACGCTCTCGGGAAATCCGTAGCCGTTTTTTCGTTAATCCACTTGTTCTTTGCATACATTTCAACTTGAGCATCTTGATAAGCCGCAAAATGATCAAATTGAAGTTTCATCTGCCATTCTAGATGTTCAATCTGATGAAACATCTCATGAAGGCGATCTCCAATTCTTGTAAAATCCACTTCAAACTAATCCAAACATCTAGAGATTTTTTCTAAACTTACAGCGATGAAACCATTGAAGTAGGGTTGAGGATCCTTAGAAACCTTGTCTCTAACTTCTTCTCCATGATTTCTTCCTTCCATTTCTTCAAAATTCTCTCAAATCTCTCAAGAATGAAGTGCAAGGGACATAATTCTGATTGCTTGATGGTTAGGGAAGAGAATAGGTTTATTTATAAGGGAAAATCGTGTAAAAAACTGAAAATTTCGGTTTTTGCACGTCCCAGTAACCGTGGCGCTTAGGAGCTGAATTTGGCGCCTAGGCACCGGACCTATTTATACATAGTTAATTCTAGCGCTTAGGCACCGAATTCTGGCGCCTAGGCGCAGGAACTATGTTCAACTCCGTTTCACCTAATCGTCAAATTTCAAAATTTCGTTCTCCAAGATAGGTATACTATACTAGTAAGAGTAATTTAGACTCAACAACTCACATCGTAAGCAATCATAATGAAGGTTAACTTGATCTCCTTTTTACTCATATTCAAAATAGAGTGATCCATTTTTTAAATTTACATACTTTAAAATAATTTTTAGCCTAAGTCAATAAAGACTTATAAGCATCAAATTTTTCTAAAGTAATATAAAATTAATCAAGATCGAGGCATAACCTTACATTAAAACACAAAAACACTCAAAACAAAAGAAAAATATGGGTTGCCTCCCACAAAGCACTTGGTTTAACGTCGTCAGCCCGACTTAACTAAATCTTTAATCAGGTTGACTCAATTTATAAGCCTCTTTATAAATCTTTTTAATGTCTCCCAAATAAGGCTTCAATCTTAATCCATTTACTTTTAAATTTTTTCTTATTTTGGGATCTTTAATATCCACAGCTCCATAATGGTATACTTCCTCAACTATATAGGGTCCAATCCATTTAGATCTTAATTTTCCAGGAAAAAGTTTTAAACGAGAATTAAACAGTAATACTTCTTGTCCAGGTTCAAAAACTTTTCCTGAAATTTTCTTGTCATGTAACATCTTCATTTTCTCTTTATAAATCGTCGCATTTTCATATGCTTCATTTCTTATTTCTTCCATCTCATTTAATTGCAACAATCTCTTTTCTCCTGCTTTATTCAAATTAAAATTAAACTCCTTTATCACCCAATAAGCTTTATGCTCAAGTTCTACTGGTAAGTGACAATGTTTACCATAAATTAACTGGTAAGGTGACATCCTGATAGGTGTCTTATTAGTTGTTCTATAAGCCCATAATGCAGAATCAAGTCTATCAACCCAATCAGTTCTTTTAAGATTAACAGTCTTCTCTAGAATTCCTTTAATTTCTCTGTTTGATACTTCAGCCATTCCACTTGTTTGTGGGTGATAAGCAGTTGCTATTCTATGCTTGATTCCAAATTTTTGTAGTAATGATTGAATTCTTATATTCCTAAAATGACTTCCACCATCCGTGATAATTACCTTAGCATTCCAAATCTTGAAAATATCATTTTCTTTAAAAATTTAGAAACACTTTTGGAATCACAGTTTGGTAAAGCAACAGCTTCAATCCACTTTGAAACATAATCAACTGCTAATAAAATGTAAATTTTTCGAAATGATGGAACAAATGGTCCCATAAAGTCTAAACCTCATATAACAAAAATTTCAACTTCCAATATATAGTTTAAAGGCATTTCTTTCTTCCTAGATATATTTCCCATCCTTTGACATCGATCACATGTTTTCACATAATGTCTCACATCATTAAATAAGGTAGGCCAATAAAATCCAGAATTTAAAATTTTAAATGCAGTTTTATTCATGCCAAAGTGTCCTCCATAATCGGAATCATGACATTTTTGAATAATAGCAAAAGATTCTTCATACGGTACACATCTTCGAATCATAGAATCTTTTCCAATTTTAAATAAAAGAGGTTCTTCCCAGATATAAGATTTAGCATCATATTTAAATTTCATAATAAATTTGTTATCCAAGTCATAAGGCAAAATATTGCTAACTAAATAATTAACAATATCAGCATACCAAGGTGTTTTATATTCTTGAATAACATATAAAGATTCATCAGGAAATTTCTCATTTATATTTTCTTCCGAAATAATATCATTTTTAATTCTAGACAAACGATCAGCAATTTGGTTTTTCAACTCCTTTTCTATCTACTATTTGAAAATCAAATTCTTGTAGAAGTAAAACCCATCTTATCAGTCTAGGTTTAGAATCCTTCTTAAATAATAGATATTTAATAGCAGAATGATCAGTATGAACTATGCATTTAGTACCAAGAAGATAAGGTCTAAATTTATCAAAGGCATATACTATAGCTAGAAGCTTTTTCTCAGTGGTAGTGTAATTTCATTGTGTTTCAGTGAGAGTTTTACTAGCATAATAAAAACTTTGAAAATTTTCTCATATTTTTGTCCTAATACAGCTCCAATTGCAAAATCACTTGCGTCACTCATTAATTCAAAAGATTTCTCCCAATTAGGTGCAACAATGATAGGTGCAGATATTAATTTTTCTTTAAAAATATTAAAAACATTAATACATTCTTTATTAAATTCAAATTTTGCATCTTTTTCTAATAAATGACAAAGAGGTTTAGCAATTTTAGAAAAATCCTTTATGTATCTTCTATAAAATTCAGCATGACCTAGAAAACTTCTCACATCAGTAACATTACTAGATGGTTGCAATTCAGCAATAATTTTTACTTTTGCTTGATCAACTTTCATCCCTTTTTGTGATACTTTGTGACCAAGTACAATGCCTTCTGTGACCATGAATTGACATTTTTCCTAGTTAAGAACTAAATTTGTTTATTCACATCTTTTTAGAACTTTGGAAATGTTTTCCAAACAAGATTCAAAAGAAGTTCCAAAGACTGAAAAATCGTCCATGAATATTTCAATTCCTTTGTCAATCAAATCACAAAATATTGACATCATACATCTTTGAAAAGTTGCAGGTGCATTACATAAACCAAAAGGCATTCTTCTAAAAGCAAATGTTCCATAAGGACTTGTAAATGTTGTCTTTTCTTGGTCCTTAGGAGCAATAAGTAATTGATGATAACCATAATATCCATCCAGGAAACAGAAATATGAGTGTCCAGCTAGTTTAAGCATTTGATCCAAGAAAGGTAAAGGAAAATGATCCTTTCTAGTGGCTTTATTTAATTTCCTATAGCTACTACAGATTTGCCATCCAGTAATTTATCTTGTAGGGATAAGTTCATTTTTATCATTAACAATGACAATTACTCCTCCTTTCTTCAGAACACAATGAATAGGACTTACCCATTGACTATCCGAAATAGGATAAATAATACCAGCATCTAACCATTTAATAATTTCTTTTTTAACAAGCTCTTTCATGATAGGATTTAATCGTCTTTGTGATTCTATAGTCGGTTTAAAATTTTCTTCCATTAAAATTCTATGCATGCAAATGGAAGGGCTTATTCCTCTTATATCAGCAATAGTCCAACCAAAAGCTTTCTTAACACACCTATTAGTTTTTCTTCTTGATCTGTACTAAGTTCAGAAGAAATAATAACAGGTAAAGTTAACGAATTTCTAAGAAACACATAATTTAAATGGGAAGGTAACATTTTTAATTCCAGATCAGGGGCTTTTTCTATTGATGGTAAAAGTATATCATTTTGAGTTATGTCTAAAGTTTCCCAATTATCTTTTATAAAATAAGTCTCTTCTTCTTCCACAACTTCATCTTCATCGCTTAAAAATTCAAATTTTTCTTCGAAATGACTTTACATTTTTCTTGATAATGTTTTTCAATTAAATAATCAATTATATCCATTCGATAACATTTCTCTCTATCAGGGTACTTCATTGATTTAAGAACATTGAATTTGATTTCTTGATCATTAAGTCTCATGGTTAGTTCTCTTTTTGCACATCAATCATAGCTCGTCCAGTAGCTAGAAAAGGTCTCCCTAAAATAATAGGCATCTCTTTATCTTCTTCCATATCAAGTATTATGAAATCTACAGGGAAGATAAATTTATCCACTTTAATAAGTACATCCTCTATAACTCCTTTAGGATATGTGATAGATCTATCAGCTAACTGAAGGGTTACAGTGGTGGGAGTAATATCTCCTAAATCTAATCTTCGAAAGATAGAAAATGGCATGAGATTAATACTTGCTCCTAAATCACATAAAGCTTTTCCATAAAAATTTTCTCCAATAGCACAGGGTATAGTGAAACTTCCAGGATCCTTAAGCTTTTCAGGTAATTTCTTTTGAATTATTGCACTGCATTCTTCACTTAGTGCAACAGTTTCAAAAGCTTCAAATTTTCATTTTTTGCTTAAAATATCCTTCATAAATTTTGCATAAGTTGGCATTTGTTCTAAAGCTTCAGCAAAAGGTATATTAATAGTAAGTTTCTTAAAAATTTCAAAGAACTTAGAAAATTGATGATTAAGTTTCTGTTGTTTAAGTCTTTGAGGAAAAGGTGGTGGTGGTTTTTCAACTTCCACATTAACAGGTATAACGATCCGATCTTGACTAGGAGAGAGAGTTTCTTTAGGTTTTTCAATCTCTTCAACCTCAATCTCTTTTTCAATTTAATTCTGCATTCTTTCTTTTAATTCTTTTCCACTTCTAAGTTGCACAGCTTTAGCTTGTTCATGTTCTTTTCCAGTTTCCTTTGGATTAATTTCAACATTACTAGGAAGTGTTCCTACATGTCTGTTATTAATTAAAGTAGCAATTTGTCCCATTTGATTTTCAATATTACGAATAGCAGTATTTTGATTTTGTAATTGATTATTCATTTGTAATATTAATTCCTCTATTGATAACTTTTTTCGGTTGATTATTAAATCCAGAAGGTTTAAAATTTGGATTAACTTGATTATTCCAATTTCCAGTGGGATGAGATTGATTATTACCCCATTGTTGTTGTGAATTATTCCAGTTAAAATTAGGATGATTTTTCCACCCAGGATTATAATAATTTGAATAAGGATTATTTTTACTTGCAATAGCTTGTAAAGTTTCAATAGTTTGAGAATCTTCAATATTAGCATATTTATTTTGCTAATTGCAAAACTATCTAATTTCTTAGACATTGTTGCTACTTGTGAAGCTAAAATAGAAAAGGCTTCATTATCGTGAATACTTGCCATCTTTTTAGGATTAATCCTTTCAGAAGGCCATTGAAAATTGTTATTAGCCATTTCTTCATTTAAAGTGTAAGCTTCTTCAAATAATTTAGACATTAAAGAACCTCCAGCAAGACAGCATCAATAATTGATTTTAAAGATCCAATTAATCCATTATAAAATGTTTGAATAATTAACCAATCAGGTAAAGCATGATGAGGACATTTTCTTAATAGTTCTTTAAATCTTTCTCAAGTTTCATATATTGTCTCCCCGTCAAATTGACTAAATGAAGTAATATTGTTTCTTAATTTAGCAGTTTTAGAAGGAGGAAAATATTTAGCAAAGAATTTTTGTGCCATTTCAGCCCATATTTTAATAGAACCAGTCGCTAATGAGTTTAACCTCATCTTTGCTTTATCTCTTAAAGAAAAATGGAAGAGTCTAAGTCTAATAGCATCATCAGAAACATTGTTATATTTAAAGGTAGCACAAAGTTCTAAAAAACTAACAAGATGTAAATTTAGATCCTCATTTAGTGTTCCACCAAATTGATTGTTTTGCACCATTTGAATAATAGACAGTTTAAGTTCAAAATAATTAGCATCTACAGTTGGTATTTGAATACTACTATGAAGTTCATCAACCGTAGGGTTAGCATAATCCCTTAATGGTTTATAAACATTTTGATCATTAAGTTCAATTGGATTTTGTAAAGTAGCCATTTCTTGAAATTTTTGAATTTGTTTTCCCTTTTTAACTTTTCTAATTGTTCTTTCTAATTCAGAATCTAAAGGTATTAATCCTTCAGAACCAAATATTTGCATAAAACAAGGAATAAAATACAATTTTTTTTATATTTTTTATATATATATTTTTATATTTTTATAAATATAATATTTTTTTACAGAAATTTATAACTGTTTTATTTCGATTCCCCTCAACGGCGCAAGTAACGCAAAGAATATATGCTTCCAAAAGATGGCCAAAGCTTGACCCAATTTATAATAAGCGGCTAGTGTATAAATCAAAATATTGTAAATTTTAGAAATTACTTTACACACGAGGGGTACTACGCAAGTATACGTATCGTTTCAAGTAATATAGGGTTTTCTATTATAACCCAAGTATCGATCCCACGGAAAAAAATTATAGAAATAAATTTTCTAAATATTATATTATAAAAATATCTTTTTATCCTTTAAATTAACTATAAATTACTATTAATTTACAAGATGCAATTAAAGAAAAAAATACTAAGAGAATTATTTATGAAAACTATATAAAACAACAACTTTTTTTCCTTCAATTAATCCAAGATTTTTAAGATAATTTAATATTCGTTGGAGAATCTGATTTATTGTATTGTGCCAAATAGAAGCATTCCTATTCTTTACCCTTTCGATCCGGGCGCAAAGAACATTGGCTAACTTACGGATCGAGTCCGGATGTATTGTTAGTAGTAATGGGTTAATCTAGACTCTCACTTCTAGATGTCCAAGGGTGGCTATGGTCGGCCCTACTAGTGACCCATTCCTGATCTATAAATCAAATTATAAGAATTTAGCCTGTCACTCTAAAAACTTATCAATTCTACACCCTTTAAATCTTATCTTCCTATTTATTTGCACTTCATCTTGAATAGCCCGCACATGGCCTTCGACTACCCAAGTATTCATGTGACATTTACAAGTTAAGAGTTCTTCTCCTTCAAGGTTTCAAAACTCTTCAACAGGTTTTAACAATTTAAATGGCCATTTTAAAAAGTAAAGTAAGATCAGGTATTAATGTCATCACAATGTTTTTGAAAATATTTTGAATTTTAATTCTCCATCAAATATTTATATTATCTTATCTATCTCTTTATGATTGAAGGAAGAAAGTAAACTAACTACTCAGA
Source organism: Papilionanthe hookeriana x Papilionanthe teres (assembly GCA_022702705.1). Classification (NCBI taxonomy): domain Eukaryota; kingdom Viridiplantae; phylum Streptophyta; class Magnoliopsida; order Asparagales; family Orchidaceae; genus Papilionanthe; species Papilionanthe hookeriana x Papilionanthe teres. The sequence continues at coordinate 59,811,967 of CM040439.1, read as the reverse complement.
ACACATTGAAAATAAACTGCAAAACATAATAAATAAACTTTGAATCAAATAAAAATACTTATCTCAAATATTCCTTTTACAGATCTTATGACTCCTGACTTCACAGTGTAACGAACTCCAGATGCTACAACTTGAAAGTAAACTCACTAAACTAAACAAAAGTGGCCCTAAATTTCTCTCTCTAATTCTCTATACTCTCTCTCTAATGAGATTCCTCTCTTTAAGGAGGCTAGAGGGGGTGGGGCTAATGGGGGCGATTTTCTCTGAAGGAGTGGACTCCTATTTATAGGCTCCAAGAGTTGCCTTGAGGCATCTCTTCAAAACATGTCCAAATTCAATGAATCTTCTAGAAGATCGGTCAGGCGCCTAGGCGCTGGAATCTGGCGCCTAGGCACCGGACACCGCGTCCAGTTCTTCGCACCTCTTCGCTTTGGCTCGCACCTCTTCGCATTTAAACCCGTTTTGGAGCGTCCAAATGCAATGTATCACATGTCCTATTATCAAGGAACAACTGTCAGTCTTCTAGAATGTCCAATAACTGCTCACTCCGTGAAAATAATCATCCAAAAGTCGTCAAAAACTTGACAGTTTCTGTATCGAGTCTGGCGCTTAGGCTCCAGTTTCTGGCGCCTAGGCGCCAGGCCATATTTTTTTCTTCTTTTTGTATTTTGCTCCATTTTTGCTCCCTTTTTGCTCATTTTCCTTTTGTAGGCCTTTTTACATCACCTACATCCAAAAACACAAAAATATCTTTCATTAAAGCATAATATCCTTAGAAATTGATAAAAATCAAAGCATAAAAATATGTATTTTTCTTCATGGATCAGGGGTTTACAATAAAACTTGTGGGGTTTGAAGGGAGTCAAGAAGTGTTTGAATTTCTAAGTGGTGGGTTCCATTTCTAGTCCTCTAGGATAGTTAAGGGGAAAACATATGGCTAGATCCTAAGTACTAAGGATAGAGATCAAACCTCACCAAAAATGAGGTCAACAGAAGGGTGTAACTGCCGCATCCTCTGGAGCCATCTTGGTCTGATTATATCCTGACGATCCTTCCATGAAAGAGAAAATTTCGTGCAACGAGGCGATATCCACCATTAGGTCAGGTATCGGTAGAGGGAATTCGTCCTTTGGACATGCCTTGTTTAGATCCTTGAAGTCGACGCATACCCGAATCTGTCCATTTTTCTTCCTTACTGGTACAACGTTGGCCAACCATGTAGGATATTGCTCTTCCCGGACAAAGTTAGCGTCTATTAATTTCTTTATCTCTGCTGTGACTTGTTGTTCTATATCGAGACGCATTCTTCGAGGAGCTTGTTTTACTGGAGTTATATTTTGATCCACCCCGAGGCAGTGAACTGCGATCTTTGGGAATAAATCTAGCATTTGTTTGTAGCTCCAAGAAAAAAAATCTTTAAATTATGATAGAATTTTAATCAAATCTTTAGACTCTTCTTTGCTGAGCAGGGAGCTTATAAAGGTAGGTCGAGGCTGTTCTTCAGTCCAAAGGTTGATTTCTTTCAACTCATCGACTGTTGACTTGATTTCTTCTTCAAATTCTGGTGAAGCATCGTTGATCTTTGGATCTTGGAAATCATCTTAAATTTCTAGTCAATATTTTTTTGAAAATCTAGTAACAACCATGCAAAATTCTGAGTCATCGACCGGTCCAACTGTTCCAAACCAGAGGCCTTCCTTTTAATTTCTGGCTTTTGACGTTCCATAATTTTTCAAACAATTGTAACATAATTTTTGGCATTTCCTTTGGCACGTGACCCAATTGAATCAAATTTTGCACGTAAGGTGAAAGGTAACCAAAAGGTAATTCCATTAATTCATTATCATCTTCTTCAAAGTTTACAACAGGTGCAGGAGTAGAAGGAGAAGCACGGTGGAACCTGATCGGCTTAACACCACCATTATAGACTTCCTTGACCTCCATACCCTTGATCTTTTGGGAACTAATCGGTGTTAAGGTCATGGTTTGCACATAATGGTTGATCCGATCATACATTGACTCGTATTCGTTCTTCATATTTGTATCTTCTAGAGTGATTTCGAATTGTGACTTCTTCCAATTAATTATCATCATTTCTTTTTCTCTTTCGAAGCTTTCTTCTGTATCAATGTTGATCACCGGATTTGTATGCTCAACAGTCTGGTAAGTTCTTCCTCGCCTACATACCCGGCCTTGACCTCGGATGCATGAGCTAAAAGAACCTCCACCGCCTCGTTGTAAAGGAGTGGTAGGAGACTGTCGAAGCGGAGATGCATGGCCCCGTCCTTGCAACCTTTCTGGATCTTCTTCTTCGGTTGTTATGCTAACTCTGGAGAACACTGTCTTCTTTGCTGGAGCATAGTAGGCAACGTCTTCGTGAATGCTCACTTTGTGAATTGAGAACGCTTGCAAGTCTCCCTTAAGGCAATGCTCTTGTCTGTCCTTGTAATATTTTATGCATTGATGTAGGGATGATGGGACCATCTGGTTGTCGTGAAGCCACGACTGACCAAGTAGGATATTGAATGATGTCTCTGCTTCGATGATATGAAACTTTGCAGTTGTTACTAAGTCTCCAACTTTCATTTGTAGTGTAATTGATCCTAAGGCTCTTTCTCCTTTCTAATTAAAGCCTCTTAACATCATCCTATCCATAGAAAGCTCTCGAGCGTAAATATCCAAATAGGCTAATGTCCGTAGACTCATTATGTTGAGTGATGTTCCAGGATCTACTAGCACTCTGGAGAGCATGTATTTTCCAATATTGAAGGAGATGTAGAGCAGACGGTTGTGTCGGTGGTAACAAGTAGTAAGTCGTTATCGGTGAAAGTCACACCAGGCTACTCTTCCGATGTACAAACGCCATCCTAGGATGAGCTAGCCAATTGAGCTAAGAAATTTTCTGGATCGAGCAAGGCCCTTACCAGATTTTCTCTCATCTTCTCTAACAGGATTAGAGCATCGTAAAGGCTTAGTTTGTCTGGCAACTTCCTAAGATATGCTAGTATGTTGTAGTCCACATGACTAGAGCTTCCAACTTCTTCTCGAATATGGATTCCTTCAATTGTTTGGGGCTATATTACGAACATATCACATCACCTCACATGCTAAGTTATCTCACTTCCGTACATTACATCACCTCGTATACTACATTACCCTACATCACATCATATATTACATTAGCTGACATCCCTACACCACATCACCCTACATGCCACATTGCCTCAAGTCTCACACTATCTCACATCCTACATTACTTTACACATCATATCCTTACACCACTTCGCTCACCACATCACCTTACTTGTGACATTGTCTTTGTTATTATCTTATACACGTGAAAGGATTTAAGACTTTTGCATACTCATTCTTAGCCATTTGCGGGCTCAGTCTTGTTGCCTTCCACGGCCGATTCCCGCTCGCACCATGTGGAGGAGTAAGTTGTTTTCTCACCACACATACTACATGATAACCTCTTGCACCATCTTAGAGAGGTTTGACTCTTTTTTCATATACACTGTACTGTGACCCCTTGCACCATGATGGAGGGGCTTAGCCTACCTGTTTCACATGTCTCACTGTTACCTCTCTGAACCATGTTGGGAAAGATTTAGCTGCTTTGACACATGTTTTGGTTTTTCTTTGATTTTGAGAAACAAACCACCTCTTTTTTGACATTGTGTTAGGTAGAATGTTTTTTCCCCTTTTCTTCTCCTTGATCCCCCTGTCCTTTGTTTCTTCTTGTTTCTTGGCTAAATTCACGTGCTTATGCAGGACGCATAAGTATGCATGTATAGCCTTCCGTTATATGTGGAGCCATCAAACAAGGCTGTAAGTAGGATGATTGGGGAGGACAATGATGACATTGCATCAGAGAAGGATACGAGAGAATTCTTAGATTAGTGCCTCCTGACTTAGAGACCCTGGAGAGGGTAGAGGAAGGAATTCACGATACTATTCACCCACCCTCGGGGTATCTACCACTGTCACCCTTAGGTTGCTAGTAGTCCTAACTCGATTAGGGTAGTCAACCTATGGATCACACTGTTTTACAAAATATACAAATACATTTTAAAACACAAATCTACCCCACTAAAAAATAGACTTTCACCGATACATTTTTACTTGCATGATATCCATATTAAAATGAACGAAAACTTTACAAAGGTCCACGGTTGACTGTCTGGATCAAGTTAGGACCACCCTCTATAGGAAGACAGTCTGGTAGTTAGCACCTAAGGTTGGGATATATAGCACGGGTCTGAGTTCTACGCGCCATCATGCCTACGGTCCTTCTAGACTTTTACTCCGTTCTTTGTACTTACTTGCGGATTTTCTACCATACATACATGTTTAGTTTGGGATATATAGCACGGGTCTGAGTTCTACGCGCCATCATGCCTACGGTCCTTCTAGACTTTTACTCCGTTCATTGTACTTGCAGATTTCCTACCATACATACATGTTTAGTTTAGTTTGCCCTCTTTACCTTTCAACACGTACATACCTGTTTAGTTTAGTTTGCTTGCTTTACTTTAGGCACATACACCTGTTTAGTTTAGTTTACTTGCTTTACTTTTTAGAGCATATATACCTGCTTAGTTTAGCTTGCTTGTTACTGCTGCTTTATCTTTCACTGTAGCATGTACCTCTTTTTTAGTTAAGCTCACATGTTAAATAACTATGCCACTCTGCATGATAACCAAAACCTTTAGGATTTTCGCAAAACTAAAACCAAAACTAAAGCTAAAATCACAACAACAAAATAAAAATTCATTGCCACAACATTGAGAAGTAAAACAACTCAAAATTTAATCACCAACAAAATAAGGATCACAAGTGAAACTAAATTAAAATGTCTCATTGGATGACCGGGAGTCCCTCGAAGGAGGTAACCTACGTGTTGCTAACGAGATCTCCCACAGTCTGGATGAATGTATGGAATCCATTAAGTTGGATCTAGTAAATTCATCCAGACTAACTGAATCTGATGAAAATGGTGATACCAGAACGAGGAAACCATGGGATCCTAATTGGTGTCACCATAATCAACTTAAACATTTGTTTTAAATAAGACACTAAGTCACCTCAATTTTAAAATTTCTATAACATGATACTTCTCTCATCCCCTCATTTGTCACCTCTTTAAACTAAACCTGCTACAACGAGGAGCTCGAGCAAGCACAGTGGGCAGCATGGCCATGTTCAACAACAAAATAAATCTTCGTCGCCATAACTTTCCTTAGAAATAAACAACAAATCATAGGACTTCGAGGTAGCTTGCTTAGTGCAGCATAAACCCTCACCTCACCTTTTAGGCATTCACACCTAGTGCAATATAAGCCCTAACTCATTTAGGTTTTCAAGGTTGTCATGTGATATGACATAAAACCCTCCTAATTTCCTAGTTATTCACTTAACCGGTGTCAAAGTGAGTGTAAGTCTAATTAATTAAAATTGACAGGATGAAAAATAAAGAACTCTCTTAAATTGAAGACAAACAATAGGATAGATCAAGAAATCACCAAGATTTCCTCTTAGATCCATGATTTATACTAGTTCCTCTGTCTTTGGATTCCTCAAAATCAAATGTTCCTGAATTTGAGCCTTTCACACCTATTGGATTCTGATTATCACAATTTCATTGAAAATCCTTAAGTCTTTTGAAGTTGCAAAAAATAATTTTCTTGATTCTTATCGAAAGTTTTCTTAGGTGACTTTGGTTATCTAAGATGTAATTAGCTATAGGGGCTTACCCTTTTAGGAAACTTAAATGAACCCAGCTTTAATTCAAACCCCATTTGATTCCTTTTTGTATTAAGTGGGGGGAACCTGTCAGTCAACATAACAGGTTTCGTAGACCAAACGGATGTCATATTTGATTAGTTTATTTAACTGAGTCTCTATGTTAAGCGATGTGTCTGTTCCTCGGGGTAGATGCATAACTTGATATGAGTGCTCATTTACTTAAACTATTCAAGGTATGAAATCCGTTTGATTTTATGTTTTAAAATTAAAATCATCTTTTCAAATTAATATTATATATATATATATATATATATATATATATATATATATATATATATATATATATATATATATTGTTGACCTCATTTTTGATGAGGTCTTCTCTTCTTCTTTTAGTACTTAGGATCTAGCCTTAGGCTTTTCCTTCGACTATCTTAGAGGATTAGAATTGGGACCCACCACTTAGAAATTCAAACCACTTCTTAACTCCCCGCAAACTCCACGAACTTGATTGTAGATCCCTAATCACCTGAGGGTTGAAATCAAATGTGGAAGTTTAAAGGATGAATTCCTATAGGACTCTTTGGCCTTAGGACCGCCACCGGTGGCCCGGTCCAGTGAGGGTTGACTTACACACACACTACACTTATACACTACACTTTCACACACCTCCTAAAACTACACCCATACCCAACTTGACTTCCTGACTCATAAAGGTGATTCACATGGATGGTCCTAAACCCCTAAGCCCTTGGCTAAGAGGGTTAGGAACAACATAATGAATGCCTCAAATGAGTCCCTTCATGGCTCATGTGGGCTTGATATGGCTTCATGGCTCAACCAAAATGATTTCATTCCACTTACATTTACCCAGTCTTAAATTTTCTAAATTTTCAATTTTTGACCCCCGGGACCCTACACCCGCCTAGCCTACCCAAAACCCTTGAAATTACCCAAATTTTTCAAAAAAATCTGCAAATACCCAAAATACCTCAAAACCAATCCCAAAAATTCCCATATTACTCAAATTGATCATTCATAGCCAAAAATACCAAAAATTCCAAAAATACCTGCAAATACCCTCCAAATACCCAAAATGCCCCTCTTAGCCAAAAAATCCAAAAATTCAGAAAATTCCCAAAAAATTCTAGAAAATCCCAAATATTCCTAATTTCATTTTATTCAACTAAACCATGGGCCAATTTTGTTAATTTACCCCACTTTTGTCAAAATCTCCAATTTGACCCATTTTAACCCAAAATGAACCCAATGTCAAACCAAACCTACCCAATTGACCCAAATTCTAGTCCAATTCAATTCTAAACTTCAATCAAACATCCCCAACACCAATCTAGTCCAAAGCAAAGTCCAATTTGATTGGCATTTGAATCCAATTTCACTTTTGACCTTAAAGCCCAATTTGGACCCATGACCCAAACTTATCCCAAACTAACCCAATTCAACTCCAATTAACCCCAAAACTTTTCTAAACCTTCCTTAACATCCCCAAAAACAAAACACTAACATGATTTACCCAAAATTTAGACCCAAACCCCACTCAAACTCAACCCAAAGCGAAAAGGCCCAATTTTGACCTAAACCCAAACCTAACCCAAATAAGCCCAAACCCCAAAATCAAAACCCAACTAAAGTCAAAACCTCTTTGAAACACTCCCATAAACATTTCCTAACATTAATTTTACATCAATTTCAACCCTAGCCCAACATTGACCCAAGTTAGCCCAATTTGACCTACATTGGCCCATTTACCAAAGAGGCCCAAATCCAACCCCATTCAAACCCAAATCACTCCAAACTCATTTCAAATCACTCATGACATATCCCTAAACCAAACCCAACAATTATTTGGCCCAAACTTCTACAAAATTCCCATCCATGGATTCATTCTTAAACCTAAAGGGGTCATCCCCTTAAGCCCTCCTAAGAGCCCATCTCCACCAAATTCAAAAGCCCAAATCACTCTAAAGCCCACATGACACTTTCCCTCATCACACATTCAATTTAAAATCATTCCTAAAGTCATAATTTATCAATTAAACAATTCCAAATCAAGCCTCATAACAATTCCCATCAAAATGCCAAACCCTTTTTCATGAAGTTGACTTAACTTTTCCCAAGCCAAAGATGAGCCATGAAGCCATGCATGAGCCACATGGAAGCCATGAGAGCCTCTTTACATGTCACCATGCCATTTTGGGCAAAATAAGGAGTCCTTTCCTTAATCTCCTAAAGTCATTAGCCTTAACCATGATTCCCCTTAACCCAAATTTAATCCAAATATATTTGGATAAGGACTTCTCCATGCCAAACCAGTTGATCCCTTTAACTCCCCACAACACCCAAAGCCTCCTTGAAGGCTGAACCAAGTCCAAAAGGTGGACTTGACCAAATCAAGCCAATATTGGCCTTCCCCCATGCCATTTTAATCCAAGCTTTTAACACATGGAAAAACCCAATTGCCTACACTAAACCCCAGCCCTGACCCACCTGAACAAGATGGTGATCCATGCCTGCCGGCCAGCCGCCTGGATCGCCAGAAAACACCATGGCCGAGACCTTGGGAGGAGCCAAAGTTTGGAATTCCCACCTGCTGAGCTGCCCCATGCCCAATGGCCACCATGGCTGTTCTTTCCTTGACCTAAGCAGCTGATCCCAAGCCTTAAACCCCCTTGGGAGGCCCTCCACCCTCTCCTATTTAAACCTCACCTCCTCTAGGCCATGGGGGGTGCTGAACCAGACCTTACTGAAACCCTACCAAAATTCCTCCAGACCACTCTCCAAACTTAGAGCAATTGATCCCCAGTGACAATTTGCCCTAATCCCCACCGACAGAGCTCAATTTCTCAGCCAAAATTCCACCCAAAAACAGGACATCTCCCAACTCTCCACCAAATTCAAATTAAACTCACCCACACCTGCACAAGGTCAAGAGAAGGAGTTCCCCAGTGAAAGCCCCCTCTCCAGGCCACCCATCTGTTCCAGACTCCAAGCTTTGTAATCGGATGTGGTCGAAATCATACATGGACAATTCACCAGTCCCGGGGACTTCATCTGGAGCTTGCTTGGACCCAATCGAAGGTGACACAACTCTCAGATCGAAGCTTCACTTCTCTGAGCAAAGGTATGGACTCACTCTTCTTCCCAAGCTTACAGAGATTCTCTATTTAATTTGAGTTAATTTCAATACATGTTTACCGTATGGATGTGTTCGTCTCCTCAAGTCGAATCCATAGAGCATAAGAACACAAAAATCCGTTGAGAATCGAGTGAGAATTTAGGGTTAGAAGGTTGACGGTCACGGGTGCACACCAGTCGTAGACGATGACTGGGAGCCGTTGGATCGAGCGTGTATCGAGCGGACGGTCTGGATCGAGCCGGACAGCGCGATGGTGCATGAACCGCGGGCCCCTGGAGCGCTGAGTCGGATGGCGGCGCCGAATCAGGAGACGACGCGTGTGCGTTCGGAGCTGCCGAGGTTGAGCTGGCGCCGCGTCACTTAAGTAGAAAAATAGAGATTTTCTTATTTATTTAATTACCAGAACTTGGAAAATGCATAACTCTGTGTAGGAAAATCAGAAAAATAAAATAAAAATACCCTCTTGCTCAGTGAACAGAGGAGAATAATGTGGAAAAGAAATCATTTAATTTCATCAAGTATTTTAATTTTAATTATTTATTTACTCTCTGTACTATTTCAATTCTCCACGCATGTATACAATTCACCATGGCATGAGACCATAGGGCTTTTGAAGCCTCTGAATTTGGGAACATTCCCTGAATTTTCCAAAGTCAGAGGCCACCCCTATGAAGAGTTATTGATTTTTCAATTCTAGGTCACTATTCTGAGTATTTTAATTCTAATAATTAGCATGTTGTGAAATAAATTCTATGAAAATTTGGTTATGTTTCTTATGACCAGAGGACCCTAGGGAAAATGGTTTTTGAGTTAACTCACTTGTAATAACCCTAATTGGCTTAAACACCCAAAATGGAACCTTAATTAATTAGAGCTAATCATACATCAAATTGAATTGAAATCAATTCTCTACTGACCTTTAGGATCAGAGGAACCCACCATAAAAGTTTGAAGTCAATTGGACTTGGTTAGCCCTATCAAATGGGTTGATTAAGCCATTTAGCCAAACTCAAACTTCAAAAATTCATAATTTTCAAAATACTTTTCAAAAATTCACCAAATTGGTTTTGGAGCCTCTCTGATATCAGGGAAATTTAAGAAAAATAAAATTGCAATTTTCCAAAAAATTTGATTTTTTACATTATTTTAATATTTTTAATAAATTAAAAAATAATAAAAATCACAAAAAAAATAAAATTCACCAAAATGTCACATTTTAAAGTTTAATTATTTAGGAACAAACCCCATATTTTTCTTAAGTCTCTATGATGAGATATTAAATTTTAAAACCCTAAGGTAATTTTAAAATATAAAAAACATGTATTTTCTAGCATTTCCACTAAAATAATTCTAATAAATCAAAGAAAAATCAGAAAATTATGAAAATTGGTTCTCTAGTTTCCTTGATATCAGACAGATTTTTGAAAAATATAAAATTCATTTTTCAACCTTTATTTTATTTTTAAATTAATCAATACTCCAAAACTCAAAATAATTATAATAAAAATAATATAATTCAAAAATCACCAAAACTGGTCCAAGTGGTCCTCTGGTCATTAGGAATGTCCCATAATTTTCTTAAGGACAGAAACTTTCCCTTGGTAATATTCTTAAATTTTCCTTGAAAATCCCTATTCTCCACTAAAAATAATTACATAAATAAATTAAATACAGAAAAATCACATTTTATCCTCTAATGTCTTGATTGACATATGAGTGAAGTCACATAAAAATTTCAAGTTCACTTAAGCTCAATTTAGTGAGTTATGAAATTAGTAAGTTTAAAGGGCAAAATAGTAATTAAAATTTTAACCTATAATGAAAAAATTTTAGGTTTAATTAAAAGTGTGGGTAAAATATTTGATACTAAGTTGATTTTGGATGTTTGAAACTTAGGTAATTAAAGGGTAGAAATCTACCAAATAATTTAAAAATAATTAAAATAAACTTTAATTAAGTGATTAATTAAACTTGGAAGAATAATAAAAAATTGGAATTATTAAAATAGGGATATTATTAGGAAGAGATTTATTCTTTAATCTAAAAAATCCCTAAATTAATCACCTCAATAACATTTAATTCATAATTAAAATGATAATCCAAATTCAAGATTTAAAATATTAAAAGACTTAATCATTAAATTAAATTAAAGATTAAAACATTTAAATTAAATCCTTCCAAAATTTCAATTAAATTAATACTTTAATAATTAAATTAAACCATCTTTAAAAATATATAAAAAAAAGAGATATAAAATATTAAATTAAAATTAAAAATTTAAATTAAATTTAAATTAAATTAAAACATATTAAATTAAATAAAATAAAATTAAATTAAAACATATTAAATTAAATTAAATTAAATTAAAATGTATTAAACTAAATTAAATTAAATTAAATTAAATTGAAAGTAAAACTAAACCAAATTAAATTAAAATAAAATAAAATTAAATTGAATTAAATATAACATCACCAAAGACATAAAGAATTCAAAATAAATCTAAAACAACTTGAACACTATTCCAAACTTAAACCCATTAATTGAAATTAAATTAAATCACAAATCACTTGAACATTAATTTGCCCTCAAAAGCTCATGTTGTCATAACTCCTAAATGGAGTGTTAAGTGAAGTGTTACTTCACTCATAGGATATTCAAATGTCCTAGTTCACTGAGTAAGATAACAAAACTTGAACTCCTGGATGATTAATTCATTTTGTATAATTAAATTCTCTTGGACTTAAAACAATCCTAGAGGTATTGAAAAGATGTTAAGATTCGTCTTAAGCACTTCCTCAATATGATAGGATGTTTATAAGAACAATTGAACTTAATTGTTCTTTGATGAAGAAAATCGTCCTCAAACCAAAACGCAAGAACCTAGATGTCATAGGAGATAACTAGCTATAGGAGTAGGACCTTGGTAGAAAACCATAACCCTTCCCTTAGCTTTACCTAGGAACTTGGTTTAACTGATTAAATATCCTAAATTGTGTTTAAGTGTAGCTTGGGATGATGGGAAGACCCTCCAGGTACGCTTTTATTTTATTTCAATTTACCTTATTGCAAATGCATTTTACTTTTCCTGCATGATAAACAACTGTTGCATGAAAACCCACACCTTTAGGATAGCCCCTAAAACCAAAACCAAAACTAAATTAAAAGTCATTGCAAGATAAAATTCACCGCCACAACATTTCAAAATATAAAACAACTCAAAATTTAATCACAAACAAAACAACAAAACTACAACTACAACTAAATTAAAACGTCTTGTTGGATGATTGGGAATACCTCGGATGATGTAACCTACGTGTTGCTAACGGGATTTCCCACGGTCTAAATGAAAGTGTGGAACTCATTTAGTTGAGTTTAGTAAATTCATCTGGACTAAGTGAATCCGATAAAAATAATGATGTCGGAAGGATGGAACCGTGGGATCTTAACCGGTGTTGTTATAATCAACTTTAAGATTTCTTTTAATTAAAACATAAAAAAAAACACTTGGAATTTAAGATTTCTAAAACCAAACTCTTCTCTTCTCTTTTGATTACAATCTTCTAAAACTAAACCTCTGCAACAACAAAGAGCTCGGAGCATGGTGGGCAGCACGGCCATCGTCATCGACAAAACCCGAGTCTACTTCGATAAAACTCTATTAGAATTAAATAACCAAACCATAGGATTTTGAGGTAGTTTGCCTAGTGCAACATAAATCCTCAACCTTTTGTTAGGCATTTCCATTGCAAATTAAGCCCTAACCGGTCTTAGGACTCTGAGGAAGTCGTTCGACACGACATAAACCCTCACATCTTCGAGGCTGTTTATATGATTGTGTCATACGAATATTAGTCCTAATTAACTAAAATTGGCAAGATCAAAACGTTAAATAAACATTAGGGCTTTCCTAAATTCGAGCCAAACAATAGGATAGTCGGGAAATTACCGAAGTTCGCTTCGAATCCGTGATTTCTCCTACCTTTCTTCCTCCGAATTCCCAAAATAAAATGTTCCAAATTTGATCCATTCCACTATCGAAATTCCAAAATTCAATCCCTTGAAAACTTAAACTTTGAAATTCTTGAGAGCGGAACTACCGATTATTATCGAGAGTTTTCTTAAGTGATTCCTGTCACTTAAGATGTAATTAACTATAGGGGCTTGCCCTTATAGGGAATTTTAAGAACCCAGGTAATATAAACCCTGTTTAATTCATTTATATTAAACAGGGGAACTTGTCGGCTTATAAAATTGGTTCGCAGATCATACGGATGTCACAAATCTTCTAGTTTATTTAATCGAGCCCCATCATCAAGCAGTGTGTCTATTCTTCGGGATAGATACACGGTTTATGGTGCGGTGCTCGTTTATATAAACTATTTGGGATGTGAGATCGGTTTGATTTCATATCTTAAAACTTTTAAACTTAAAAAATTACTTTCAAAAATCAAATGTTATCTTTTAAACTATATATATATTTTTAAATTAAATTTAAAATATGAAAATTCGCAGACAATTTCTGTAGGTGACACCCTTTACAAAACACCACACACATAACCTAAAAATATGCCGACAACTTCTGGCGACTCCGCTGGGGACAATTCCTCTCTCCATTTTAATCAGATAGTTTTGCTTTCAAAAATCGGTAGCGTATCCATGTCCCTAGTGGATCAAACTACCCCTCTTTCAGTTGGAATACTATGTTCATTTCTACCTTGAGCGAGTATAGCCAACATTCTCTCGGATTTAGGAGCCACTGTTTAGACACCCCTACACGAGAGAGGTTCCGAGATCCTTTTACCTCATTTACGAGGTGGGGTGGACCCCGATAGGTATTAGTTTAGGAGCGGTACTGGCGGTTCGAGACTTTCTCTTCCTTTTCCAGTTCCTAATCAATTCCTTTTACCCTTCCTACAACTCTCCTTCTTTTAATAATTCTCTGTCCTAACGAACAAATCTTTTCGAAAAAAAATTATCTAAATAAATTTTCTTTTAATACCACAAATACACTAAGATAAATGGAAATGTGTTCGGACTCTTTCTTTTTCGTCATAAGTCTTACGACAAGAAGAAGCACGATTCAGGGACTAACACTTGGAATCGCCCGCGAGAAATGGAAGCCCCAAAGCTGATCTTCTCCTTCATCAACGGATCTGGACACAGGCGTGTTCGAGGACGAGCCGCCGATAATGGAATCATCCAATTCGGACAAGGATTCGGAGACACCGACATCAAAATCCCCGACGTCACTCTCTTTTCACTCACAAGCAAAGTACTGGAAACTGAGAAGCCTTTGATTGAGTTTAACCTCAAGTCAACTCATGAATTCCCTCCTATGCAAAAGATTCAACGAGAGGAGTACTCGTTGTTCGCGGAAGAACTGTTGTTGCTACTCCCACTGGTCTAGTTGTCTCGCGTACCTACCCCGGCTTACGTCGAACTAAAGGGGAAGGAAATTCGAAGCTGTGATGAACTCGTGCGGGGTACGGATCTTCTCGTGAGACCTTCCGTTTTCGAGATCGGGTCCGGCTCGGGAATTACACCACCGACACGGACTCGGAGGAGGAGCGAAGTAGAAGGATTGCTAGAGAAGCCAGAGCTGCTGAAGTTGCTTTCTTGGAGGAAATCCCAGAACTGCCCGAATATACACCGCTGCCTGAATACATACCACTTTTGGGAGGAAGTAGGTTCCATCCCCACTCCGCCGCAGAGGATGAGGAAAATGTCTGCAAGATTGCTGCTGCATTGCTTCAGTCTGCATATTACAATGATGGCCGTAAGAAAAGGGCTAGAATTACGCCATTTGCTCGATCGCAAGACCACGATAGAAAAGTTAGCAAAGAAAGAAAAACGCCCGTGTTAGAGATTTTAAGAAGGATAGGGCGGGTGCCGGCCAAATCTCGTCTTGGGCCGCGAGTAGAGCTCGCTTATCGCCGCGGAAAAGCCAAGTAAGAGAATGAAAGCTAGTCCACCTGTCGTTGTTTCAGGACTACAAATTAGGGAGGATACCACCTTCCAGCATTTGGCTGACGGACCATCCGGTCCTAGACCTTCTGCTGCTAGAAGGATGGTATGGCGTCCCACTACCGGACAATTAAGATTAAAACAACGGCCTGAGAAGGAAAGTCTCATCAGGAGACTTGAGTCTGAAGAAAGTGCTATCGCGATGAAGGGGACTCATGAGAAGGAAACCCGACAGTTATCGCATGACAGCCGCAAGGATGTGCGAAGAGACCATTAGAAGATGCTATGGAAAAGCTAAGAGCCGATATTCGGCGATTAGCAAGAGAAAGAGAAGAAAAATTCGGAGATGAAGTCGACTCGTCGGAGTTCATGGATGATGAATATGCGAGAAATTAACATGGTTGAAACACGAGCTTCGTCGGCTTCACAAGGTGCTCCCTGCGGCCGCAGAAGAGAGGAGCCGGAAGTAATGAGGATGCGGCTTCAAGAGAAAGATGATACGATCGCCCAAATGGCAAAAGGATGGAAGAGATGGGCTGCGGCCCTAGCCACTCTCCAGAGTCAGGTTCAACCCCAAAGAGAAACACCCCCGAAGTTATTCACATTGTAGACGGAGGAAAGGAGATTACATCCATCAACGGGGATGATCAGTTAAAAAAGGATGCAATACAAAGCATGATTCCGGAAAAGGATATCAAGAGCATGGTGGAACGACGAGTGCGAGAAGCCTTGGCACAATCAAAGAGTGGGACATCCATTCGGACGGGTAGGCCTTACCCCGAAGAATTCGACACTGTCCAATATCCGAAAGGCTTCGTACCACCTCTGTTCAAGACCTTTGATGGAACCGGAAATCCCCGGCAGCGTGTTGCACATTTTCGTGCCAGTTGTAGTAATGCGGCGGAAGTGATGCTTTACTCTTCCGACAATTTGTCGACAACTCGTCGGGAATCGCCTTTGATTGGTATGCGGAATTACCGAACGGTTCGGTGAAGACATTTTCGGAATTAGAGAACCTCTTCATCGAGCGATTTGCCGGAGCTTAGCACCACATCACTATAGGTGATTTAGTGGTAGAGAAGCAGAAGCCGAACGAAACTTTGGTAGACTACATACTTCGATGGAGGAATCTAAGTATGAAGTGTGAGCCACAGCTACAAGAACAGCATGGAGTTGGCATTTTACTTAAGAGCATCCATGGCCCGATAGCACTTCTCCTCAAGGGATTTACTATTAAGACTTTCGAGAAGTTGTTAAGCAAGGTCGGAAGCTTGCAAGAGGAGGCAAAACAATTACGTTTCACCGACAAAACAGACAAACAGAAGCCCGTGAAAACTTTTGAAAAGAAGTCCGGGATCGTCGCAGCAGTTGATAAAGGCAAGCAACCAATACAAATACCGTCAGAACGGCCGCAGCAATTTCAACAGAATCACCAGCAACCCCGACCCAGCTATCAGTCATCTCAACAGTATGAACAACCGCCTCGTCCAAAACGTACGTTAAGGGTGCTTCTGAGCAGGGAGTATCCATTCAAGAATGAGGTAGTGCCGAAAATGTTCCGCACTCTGATGAAGACTCCAGATTTCTAACTGTCATAACCTAAGAGACCAGAAGAAGTCGACAAGAAAGGTGATCCCAACTTTCGCCCTTACCACCGGATGCTTGGGCACAAGATAGAAGATTGCATTACCTTCAAAAGTTGGCTCAACAACAATCTTCGAAAAGGGAATATAACGATCCCGAAGGAATACATGAAGGAACCCCAGAAAGGAGGTTCCGTCAATGTTATCTCGACGGATCTCATTGTTCCGATAGATCCCTATGCGACTGATGATGGATGGACTACCGCCTGGAAAAAGTATTCGAAGAAGATTTTGGATCGCATCCAAACCACTTCGGTGCGAGCCTCAATTCAGAATTCGAAACCTGTCAAGTCGGCATTATCACTTGCGATAGAAGAACCACCTCAACAAGAGACGATTGAAGAAAAGAAGAAAATTGATGAAGAAGAAAAGACCGAGGCTCTTAAGGCTAGATTAGGGGCTGCTTATCCTAGGATAGTTGTTTCCGATTCGGGGGAGAAATCCCTCGAACCTCTGACTCTGTATGATTATTTGCTCACTTCGGTGGGATCTTATAATGATAAGGGTTATGGCATTGGCTACGTTTTGACTATTTCTAACGATTACGTAACTAGCGACAACCAACCTAATCCGGACATCAATTCCGATACAAGTAACAATTCTCAAATCATACACAATCTCGACGATCACAATGACAAAGAAGACATCCACCAAGGAGGCTACGAGAGTTCAACAAGTAATGAATCTATTTGCGAGTTTCAAGAAGCTCCAGTCACAATAGAGTTAAAGCCTTCAGATTCTGAAGCTAATCCAGAAGAACCTGTCATTCCGATACAGGAGGAAACACCAGCAAACTCAATACTGGATTCAGAATAAATTACAGAAGTCAACTTAAGAAGTGGAAGAGTTCTACCTCCGAGAATGGGTCCAAAGGACAAAGGAAAGCAGGTGGTTGTTCAGGAAGAACCAACCCGCGAGAAGAAATACCCATTCGGGAAGAAATCGAGACACATGGAATCAAAGTGGACTACAACATGCTAGCCCATCTTAGGAAACTACCGGCCAAACTAAGCATCTACGACGCTCTCATCTTATCAAAGGAGATGAGAGAAGCTCTGATCAAGGCCTTACTTGATCCAGAAATTTGCTTAGCTCAAATGACCGGAGATTCCTTAGATGAGGTTGTTGACCTCATTTTTGATGAGGTCTTCTCTTCTTCTCTTTAGTACTTAGGATCTAGCCTTAGGCTTTTCCTTTGACTATCTTAGAGGACTAGAATTGGGATCCACCACCTAGAATTTCAAACCACTTCTTAACTCCCCGCAAACTCCACAAACTTGATCGTAGACCCCTAATCACCTAGAGGGTTGAAATCGAGTGTGGAAGTTTAAAGGATGAGTTCTCATAGGACTCTTTGGCCTTAGGATTGCCACAGGTGGCCTAGTCTGGTGAGGGGGCTGACTTACACACACACTACACTTACACACACACTACACTCATACACTACACTTCCATACACCTCCTAAAACCACACCTATACTTAACTTGACCTCCTGACTCATGTAAGTGATTCACATGGATGGTCCATAACCCCTAAGCCCTTAGGCTAAGAGGGTTAGGAACAACATAGTGAATGCCTCAAATGAGTCCCTTCATGGCTCATGTGGGCTTGATATGGCTTCATGGCTCAACAAAAATGATTTCATTCCACTTACATCCACCCAATCTTCAATTTTCCAAATTTTCAATTTTTGACCCCCGGGACCCTACACCCGCTAACCTACCCAAAATTTCCAAAATCACCTAAATTACCCAAAATTCCCCAAAATCATTCCCAAACATTTCCACATCACTCAAACTGATCATCCATAACCAAAAATACCAAAAATTCCAAAAATACCCCCCAATACCCTCCAAATACCCAAAATACCCCTCTTAGCCAAAAAATCCAAAAATTCCGAAAATTCCCATAAAATTCCAGAAAATCCCAAATATTCCCAATTTTATTTTGTTCAACTACACCATGGGCCAATTTTGTCAATTTACCCCACTTTTATCAAAATCCCCAATTTGACCCATTTTAACCCAAAGTGAACCCAATGTCAAACCTAACCTACCCAATTGACCCAAATTCTGGTCCAATTCAATTCTAAACTTCAATTTAACATCCCCAACACCAATTTAGACCAAATCCAAGCCCAATTTGATTGAAATTTGGATCCAATTTCACTTTTGGCCTTAAAGCCCAATTTGGACCTATGACCCAAACCTAACCCAAACTCACCCAATTCAACTCCAATTAACCCCAAATCTTTTCTAAACCCTCCTTGACATCCCCATAAACAAAACACTAACATGATTTGCCCAAGATTTTGATCCAAACCCCACTCAAATTCAACCCAAAGCTAAAAGGCCCATTTTTGACCTAAACCCAAACCTAGCCCAAATGAGCCCAAATCCCAAAATCAAAACCTAACCAAAGCCAAAACCTCTTTGAAACACTCCCATAAATATTTCTCAACATTAATTTTACATCAATTTCAACTCTAGCCCAACATTTGCCCAAGTTAGCCCAATTTGACCTACATAGGCCCATTTACCAATTAAACCCAAATTCAAACCAATTCAAGTCCAAATCACACCAAATTGACTCCAAACCACTCATGACACATCCCTAAACCAAACTCAACAATTATTTGGCCCAAGCCTTTACTAAAATTCCATCCTAAAATTCATTTTAAAATTCAAAGGCCCACTTTCTTAAAAGGCCCATCCAAGACAAATTCAAAAGCCCAAAGTCCATAACAAAGCCCACATGAAATTCCTCTCATCATCCCTTTGATTTAAAACACTTCCTAAGTTCTAAAATCTATCATCAAATAAATCCAAATCAAGCCTTATGACAATTCTCCTTAAATCCATCAAAAATTTCAACATCCTTCCTCATGAAAGTTGACTAAACTTTTCCCAAGCCAAAGATGAGCCATGAAGCCATGCATGAGCCACATGAGAGCCATGGGATCTACTTTCCACCTCACCATACCCAAGATGGCAAGAGGAGGAGGTCCTTTCAATATTCCCTTAAAGGGATTAGCCACTTCCATGACTCCACTAAACCTTGCTTAAACTTAATTGTACTTGGATGGTGACCCTTCCCCACTAATTATGCTGACCTAAACCACTTTATCTTCAGCCCAAACTAGCCATGGGAAGGTGCACCTAGCCCAATCCATGCATTTGACCAATTTGAGCCAAAATACACCCTTACCCCATTCCACTTTGATTCAAACCCTTTACACATGGCAGCCACCGATTGTCTTCACAAACATCGAAGCCACGACCCACTCGAACCCGAGGGTGACCCATGCTGGCCGGCCGGCCACCAGTGCCGCCGGAAAACACCATGGCCGAAAGCTCACATGTGAGCCAACATTGAAATTCTCCATTGTCGACTTGTCTCAACCCAAATGGATAGCATGGCGTCGTTCTTCCCTTGACCTAAGCAGGCTGATCCAAAGCCCTAACTCTCCACGGGAGGCCCTCCACCCTCTCCTGATTTAAACACCACCCCCTCGCGGCCATGAAGAAGAGTTGCACAAACCTTGCCGAAACTCGCCAAAATTGTTCCAAACCCTTCTCCACCCTTAGAGCGAGTTGATCCCGAGTGTCAATTTGCCCTAATCCCCACCGACAAAATCCAATTTCTCAGCCGAAATTCCACCTAAAACCAGGACACTTCTCCACGGTGGATCAATCCTCAAATTGATTGGTCCTACACCTTCACCGGACCAAGAGAAGGTGTCCACCAAGAAAAGCCCCATCTCCGAGGCCACCCGGTTGCTCCGGCCTCCAAGCTTTGTGATCGGTGCGTGGTCGAAGTCCAACCTAGACAATTCACTGGACCAGGAGACTTCATCCGGAGCTTGATAGGATCCAATCGAAGGTGCAACAACTCTCGGATCGAAGCCACACTTCTGCGAGCAAAGGTATGAGCTAATTCTTCATCCCGAGCTTCGGAGATTCTCCATTTCAAATGCTTTAATTTCAATGCATGATAACCGTATAGATGTGTTCGTCTCTTCAAGACGAATCCATAGAGCATAAGAACATGAAAATCCATTGAGTATCGAGTGAGATATTAGGGATTTAGTGTGGACGGCTCTCGGGTGAGGACACTTGGGGACGATGAACGGATGCCGTCCATTTAATACACGCGCGGACGGACGGCCGGGATCGCGTCGGATCGAAGACGGAGCGATACGGCGGGTCCCGGAGCGCCGACGCGGATGGCGGCGTCGAATGGGATCGCGACGCGTGTGCCTTCGGAGATGTTAAGGATGACGCGGCGCCGCGTGGATAAGTAGAAAATTAGGGGTATTTTCTATTTATTTAATTCCCTGAACTTCAAAAATTCATAACTTTGTGTAGGAAAATCATAAAAATAAAATAAAAATACCCTCTTGCTCAGTGAACAGAGGAGAATAATGTTAAAAAGAAATCATTTAATTTCATCAAGTATCTTATTTTTTATAATTTATTTACTCTTTGCATACATTTAATTCTCCATGCATGTATACAATTCACCATGGCATGAGACCATAGGGCTTTTGAAGCCTCTGAATTTGGGAACATTCCCTGAATTTTCCAAAGTCAGAGGCTATCCTATGAAGAGTTATTGATTTTTCAAATTCATGTCACTGTTTTGAGTATTTTAATTCCAATAAATAGCATGTTGTGAAATAAATTCTAGGAAAATTTGGTGATGTTCCTTATGACCGAGAGAACCTAGGAAAAATAGGTTTTGAGTTAGTTCATTTTAGACAACCCTAGTTGGCTTAAACACTCAAAATAGATCTCTAATTAATTAGAGTTAACCATAGATCAAATTGACTTGAAATCAATTCTCCACTGACCTTTAGGATTAGAGGAACCCACCATAAAAATTTGAAGTCAATTGGACTTGGTTAGCTCTATTAATTGGGTTGATTAAGCCATTTAGTCATTTTAAACTTTAAAAATTCATAACTTTCAAAATACCTTTCAAAAATTCACCAAATTGGTTTTAGAGCCTCTCTGATATCAGGGAATTTAAGAAAATTAAAATTTCAATTTTCTAAAAAAGTTGATTTTTAATATTATTTTAATATTTTTAATAATTAAAAAATAATAAAAATCACAAAAATAATAAAATTCACCAAAATGTCATATTTTGAATTTTAATCACTTAGGAACAAACCCCATATTTTTCTTAGGCCTATTTGGTGAGATATTAATTTTTAAAGCTCTAGGGTAATTTTAAAATTAAAAAAATGTATTTTCTAGCATTTTCACTAAAATAATTATAATAAATCATAGAAAAATCAAAAAACTACATAATTTGCTTCTCTGGTTTCCTTGATATTAGAGAGATTTTTGAAAAACATAAAATTCATTTTTCAACATTTATTTTATTTTTAAATTAATTAATACTCCAGAACTTAAAATAATTCTAATAAATAAAATATAATTCAAAAAATCACAAAATTTGGTCCAAGTGGTCCTCTGGTCATTAGGAATGTCCCATAATTTTCTTAAGGACAGAAACTTTTCCTTGGTCATGTTATTAAATTTTCCTTGGAAATCCTTATTTTCCACCAAAAATAATTATATAAATAAATTAAATATAGAAAAATCACATTTTCTCCTCTCATGTCTTTATTGACACATAAGTGAAGTCACATAAAAATTTCAAGTTCATTTGAGTTCAATTTAGTGAGTTATGAAATTATTAAGCTTAAAGGGCAAAATGGTAATTAAAATCTTAACCCTTTAATTAAAACTTTAGGCTTAATAAAATTAATAAGTAAAATATTTGATCCTAATCTGATTTGGATGATTGAAATTTAATAACTAAAGTGTAGAAACCCATTAAGCAATTTAAAATGATTAAACTTTAATTAAATAATTGATTAAATTTGGAAGAATAATAAAATTGGAATTATTAAAATAGGGATATTATTAGGAAGAGATTTATTCTTTAATTTAAAAATCCCTAAATTAATCATTTCATTAATGTTTAATTCTTAATTAAAATGATAATTCAAATTTAAAACATTAAAAGACTTAATCATTAAACTAAAATTAAATAATTGAACTCTTTAATTAAAATTAAAATGAATAAAATTAAATTAAATTAAATTAAAATTAAATAAAAATTAAATTAAAAAATTAAATTAAATCAAATTAAATCAAATTAAAAATTAAATTAAATTAAAAATTAAATTAAATTAAATTAAATTATATTATATTATATTAAAGTAAATTAAATTAAATTAAATTAAATTAAATTAAATTAAACTAAATCATATTACATTAAATTAACTTAAGTTAAATTAAATTAAATTAAACCACATTACATTAAATTAAGTTAAATTAAATTAAATTAAATATAAAGACATGAAGAATTCAAAATAAATCTATGATAACTTGAACACTATTCCAAACTTAAATCATTAATTTGAACTTAAATTTGAATCACAAATCATTAAATATCATTTTGCCCTCAAAAGCTTTTAGTTATCATAACTTCTAAACAGAATATTAAATGAAATGTTACTTCACTTATAGGACATTCAAATGTCCTAAGTTCACTGAGCAAGACAACAAAACTTAAACTCTCGGACGATTAATTCATTTGTGTAATTAAATTCATTTGGACTTAAAACAATCCTAGAAATATTGAAAAGATGTTTAGGATTCTTCCTAAGCACTTCCTCAATATGATAGGATATTTATAAGAACAATTGAACTTAGTTATTCTTTGATGAAGAAAATCATCCTCAAACTAAAAACACAAGAACCTAGACGTCATAGGAAATGACTAGCTATAGGATTAGGAACTTGGTAGAAAACCATAACCCTTCCCTTAGCTTTACCTAGAAACTCGCTATAAATGCTTAAATGCTCTAAATTGTATTTTAAGTGCAGCTTGGGATGACGGGAAGACCCTCCGGGTACGCTTTTATTTTATTGTAATTTATTTTACTGCGATTTATTTAATCGCATCGCACTTACTTTTCTTGCATGATAAACAAGCTGTTGCATGAAAACCTACACCTTTAGGACGAAACCAAAACCGAAACCCAAGACTAAATTAAAAGACACTACAAGATAAAATTCACCGCCACAACACTCAAAATATAAGACAACTCAAAATTTAATCACAAACAGAACAACAAAGCTACAACTACAACTAAATTAAAACGTCTCATTGAATGATCCGGAATACCTCGGATGATGTAACCCACGTGTTGCTAACGGGATTTCCCACGGTCCAAATGAAAGTGCGGAACTCATTTAGTTGAGTTTAGCAAATTCATCCGGACTAAGTGAATTCGATGAAAATAACGGTGCGGGATGACGGAACCGTGGGATCTTAATCGGTTCGTTTAATCAACTTTAAGATCTGTTTTAATTAAAATGTTAAAAACACATGGAAATTAAGACTTTCTTTAAACCAAACACTTCTCTCATCTCCTGATTTATGACTTCTAAAACTAAACCTCTGCAACAACAAGGAGCTCGGAGCATGGTGGGCAGCACGGCCATCGTCGTCAACAAAACTTGAACCCACTTCAGCAAAACTTTCCTAGAATTAAACAACAAAGCCATAGGACTTCGAGGTAGTTTGCCTAGTGCAACATAAATCCTCAACTCTTTGTTAGGCATTTGCATTGCAAATTAAGCCCTAACCGGTCTTAGGATTCCGAGGTAGTCGTCCGATACGACATAAACCCTCATGTCTTCCAGGCTATTTGTATGATTCTATCATATAAATATAAGCCCTAATTAACTAAAATTGGCAAGATTAAAACATTAAATGAACATTAGGACTTTCCTAAATCCAAGCCAAACAATAGGATAGTCGGGAGATTACCGAAGTTCGCTTCGAATCCGTAATTTCTCCTACTTTTCTTCCTTTGAATTCACAAAATAAAATGTTCCAAACTTGATCCATTCACTATTGAGATTCAAAAAATTCAATTCTTTGAAAACTTAAACTTTGAAATTCTTGAGAGCGAGAATTATTGATTATTATAGAGAGTTTTCTTAGGTGATTCCCGTCACTTAAGATGTAATTAACTATAGGGGCTTGCCCTTATAGGGAATTTTAAAGAACCCGAGTAATATAAACCCCGTTTAATGTTTTCATATTAAGCAGGGAAATTTGTCGGCTTATAAAATTGGTTCGCAGACCAAATGGATGTCACAAACCTTTCTAGTTTATTTAATCGAGCCCCATCATCAAGCAATGTGTCTATTCTTCGGGATAGATACACGGTTTGTGATGCGATGCTCGTTTATATAAACTATTTGGGATGTGAGATCGGTTTGATTTCATATCTTAAAATTTTCAAATTTAAAATTATTTTCAAAATCAAATACTACTTTCTAAATTATATATATATTTAAATTAAATTTAAAATTCGCCGACAACTTCTGTAGGCGACCCCTTTTAAAAAAATACAACACTCAACCTAAAAATATGCCGACAACTTCTGGCGACTCCGCTGGGGAAATTTCCTCTCTCCATTCTAATCAGATAATTCTGCTTTCAAAAATCGGTAGTGCATCCATGTCCCTTATGGATCAAACTACCCTTCTTTCCGTTGGGATACTATGTTCATTTCTACCTTGAACAAGTATAACCAACATTCTCTCGGATTTAGGAGCCACTGTTTAGACACCCCTAAACGGAGAGGTTCCGAGATCCTTTTATCTCATTTCCGAGGTGGGGTGGACCCCCGATAGGTGTTAGTTTAGGAGTGATCCTTCGAGTCGAGAAGTCTTGCTTAAGACTCTCTTTTCCTTTCCAACTCCGATTCAGATTCCTTACCTTCTCTACACCTTTGAACACTCCGTTCTAAATAAACAAACCCTCTAATAAGTGATTCTTTTAATAAGTGATTCCTTCTTATAAATGCATGAACAAGAATGAGTTCGGACTCTTTTCAATTCCTTTCTTTTCGTCCTAAAGAAAAGAAGCATAACTTGGGACTGACAACCGGAATCTACCTCCGCGAAATGGAAGCCCCGAAACGGATTTTCTCTTTTACCAATGGATTGGACCTTCGTCGTCTATAAGGATGAGCTGCCCGACAATGGAATCATCCGATTTGGACAAGGATTTGAAAACACGAACGTCAAGATCACCGACGTCTCCCTCTTTGCACCGATGAACAAGGTATCCGAAGTCGAAGAGCCGCTGCTGAGTTCAACCTTAGGTCGACCCAAGAATTTCCCCTCTGCAAAGGGTTCCAGTGAGAGGAGTACCGCTGTCCATAGAAGGACCGTTATCTCTACCCCCACTCGGTCTAGTTGTTTACGCACCTACCCCGACTTTTGTCGAATCAAAGGGGAAAGAAATCCGGACTATGATGGACCCGTTACCGTGGAGGGTACGGATCTTCTGTAAGACCTTCGTTTTTGAAATCGGGTCCAGTTCAAAATTCCGTCAGCGACAAGGACCCAAAGAAGAAACGAAATAGAAGGATCGCTAGAGAAGCCGGAGCTGCCGAAATTGCTTTCCTAGAGGAAATTCCAGTAACCGCCGAATATACACCGCTGCTCGAATACATACCACTCTTGGGAGGAAGCGGGTTTCATCCCCTCTCCGCCGCAGAAGATGAAGAAAATATTCGCAAGATTCGTCGCCACATTACCACGGCCCGCATATTACAACGATAGCCGCAAGAAAAGAACTAGAACTACGCCGTTTGCTCGATCGCAAACTTTGGTAGAAAAGTTAGCAAAGAAGGAAAAGCGCCCCGTATCGAAATTCTACGAAGGATAGGGCGGGTGCCGATCAAATCCCGTCTTGGGCCCCGAGTAGAACCCGCCATCATGACGGAAAAGCCAAGTAAAAGAATGAAGGCTAGTCCACCTGTTGTCGTCTCGGGATTACGGATTAGGGAGGATACCACCTTCCGAGCATTTGGCCAGACGGACCATCCGGTCCTAGACCTTCTGCCGCCGAAGGATGGTATGGCGTCCCACTACGGGCGAGTTGAGATTGAAACGACGGCTCGAGAAAGAAAGTCTTGCCAGGAGACTTGAATCTGAAGAAAGTGCTACCGCGATGAAGGGGACTCGTGAGAAAGGGACCCGGCAGCTATCGCACGACAACCATGAAGACACACAGAAAGCCCCGCTAGAAGATGCCATGGAAAAGTTGAGAACCGATATCCGACGATTGGCAAAAGAAAGAGAAGAAACGTTCGGAGACGAGATTGATTCATCGGAATTCATGGACGACGAATACGCAGAAATCAACATGGTCGAGACACGAGCTTCATCGGCTTCGCAAGGTGCTCCTGCGGCCGCGAGAGAGAGGAGCGGAACTAATGAGAAGGCGGCTTCGGGAGAAAGACGACACGATCGCTCAAATGGCGAAAAGGATGGAAGAGATGGCCGTAGCTACGGCCACTCTCCGCAGTCAAGTACAACCACAAAGGGAAACACCCCGAGAGGTCATTCACATTGTAGACGGAGGAAAGGAGATTACGTCCGTCAATGGGGATGATCAGTCGAAAAAGGATACAACACAAAGTATGATTCTCGAAAAGGATATCAAGAACTTGGTGGAACGACGAAGTGCGAGAAGCCTTAGCACAATCGAAGAGCGGGACATCCATTCGGACGGGTAGACCTTATCCGGAAGAATTCGACGCCGTTCAATACCCGAAAGGCTTCGTACCACCTCCGTTCAAGACCTTCGACGGAACCGGGAACCCCGACAGGCATGTGGCACACTTTCGTGCCGGTTGTTGCAATGCCGGCGGGAGCGATGCATTACTCTTCCGACAGTTCGTCGGCAGTCCGTCGGGAATCGCCTTCGGCGGTATGCGGAATTACCAAATGGTTCGGTGAAGACGTTCTCGGAGCTAGAGAACCTCTTCATCAAGCGATTTGTCGGAGCTCGGCACCACATCACTATAGGTGATTTAGTGGTAGAGAAACAAAAGCCGAATGAAACTTTGGTGGATTACATACTTCGATGGAGGAACTTAAGCATGAAGTGTGAACCACAACTGCAAGAACAACACGCAATCGGCATTTTACTAAAAAGCATCCATGGCCCGATAGCACTTCTCCTCAAGGGATTCACTATTAAGACTTTTGAGAAGTTGTTAAGCAAGGCCGGAAGCTTGCAAGAGGAGGCGAAGCAATTAAGTTTCACCGATAAAACAGATAAACAAAAGCCTGTAAAGACTTTTGAAAAGAAATCCGGGATCGTTGCGACGAGTTGACAAAGGCAAGCAACCGATGCAAATACCACCGAACGGCCGCAGCAACCACAACGAGACTACCAGCAACCCCGGCCCAGCTATCGGTCATCTCCGCAGTATGAACAACCACCTCGTCCGCAACGTACATTAAGAGAGCTTTTGAGCAGAGAATATCCGTTCAAGAATGAAGCAGTGCCGAAAATGTTCCGTAGTTTGATGAAGACTCCATATTTCCAGCTGCCAGAGCCTAAAAGACCAGAGGAAGTCAACAAGAAAGGTGATCCCAACTTTTGCCCTTACCACCGGATGCTTGGACACAAAATAGAAGATTGCATTACCTTCAAAAGTTGGCTCAATGACAACTTCGCGGAAAGGGAATATAACGATCCCGAAGGAGTACATGAAGGAACCCCAGAAAGGAGGTTCCGTAAATGTTGTCTCGATTGATCCCATCATTCCGATAGATCCCTATACGACTGACGATGGATGGACTACCGCTTGGACGAGGTCTTCGAAAAAGATTTTAGATAGCATCCAAACCGCTTCGGTGCGAGCTTCAATTCAGAGTTTGAAACCTGTTAAGCCGGTACTATCACTTGCGATAGAAGAACCACCTCAACAGGAGACGATTGAAGAAAAGAAGAAAATTGACGAAGAAGAGAAGACCGAGACACCTAAGGCTAGACTAGGGGCTGCTTATCCTAGGATAGTTGTTTCGATTCGGGGAGAAATCCCTCGAACCCACGACTACTGTATGATTATCTGCTCACTTCGGTGGGATCATATAATGATAAGGGTGATGGCGTTGGCTACGTTTTGATTGTTTCTAACAATTACGTAACTAACGGTAATCCGGATATCGATTTCGATACCAACGACAATTCTCAAATCATACACGATCTCGACGAGCGTGAATAACGAAGAAGACATCCATCAAGGAGGCTACGAGAGTTCAACAAGCAACGAATCTATTTGCGAGTTTCGAGGAGCTCCAGTCACGATAGAGTTAGAGCCTTCAGACTCTGAAGCTAATCCGGAAGAGCCTGCCATTCCGATTCAAGAAGAGACACCGGCGAGCTCAACAATAGATTCAGAGGAAATTACAGAAGTCAACTTAAGGAGTGGCAAAATTCTACCTCCGAGAATGGGTCCAAAGGACAAAGGAAAGCAGGTGGTTGTTCAGGAAGAACCAACCCCGGCAGAAGAAATACCCATTCGAGAAGAAGCAGAGACACATGAAAACAAAGTGGACTACAACGTGCTAGCCCATCTTAGGAAACTACCGACCAAGCCGAGCATCTACGATGCTCTCATCTTATCAAAGGAGATGAGAGAAGCTCTGATCAAGGCCTTACTTGATCCAGAAATTTGCTTAGCTCAAATGGCCGGAGATTCCGTAGATGAGGTTTGCTCGTTAAAGGAACAACAAGGTGTTACCTTCACGGACGATGACCTACTACTTGGAACAGCAGACCACAACCGACCATTGTACATTTCGATTACTAATCGGAAAATTTACACTCTCCGAGTATTGGTGGATCCGGGAGCATCAATCAATATAATGAATCTTCGAACGCTAGCATACTTGGAAATTGATGCTCGCGAGCTCGAGGCGGACAAAATGTTATTAAGAGGATTCAACCAGAAAGGAGAAAGAGCCCTCGGCTCAATAACGCTACTAATGAAGACCGGTGACTTTGCAAAGACAACCGCGAAATTTCACATAATTGATTCAGAAACGTCATTCAACGCTCTACTGGGCCGACCATGGATACATGAAAACAGGATGGTACCATCATCTCTACATCAGTGCATCAAATACTACGATGGAGGGGAACGAGTGCATCAAAGGTGACTTACAACCATTCTCCGTACATGAAATTGGAATCCACGAGGATGCGGCTTATTATGCACCACCGAAGGAAACGATCTTCTCCGGAGATACCATAACAAATGAAGCAAAGAAAGTTCGGGACAACGAAGAACCCGAAGTTCTAGTCCAACAGTCACTCACCACTCCCTTACGGCGAGATGGTGAAGGTTTCTCCACAACTCGCATCCGAGGTCGAGGCCGGGGACGAGGTCGTGGTAGAGACATTAGGACGATTGGACAGAGGAAACCGACCATCAACATCGATTGGGAAGATACTTCTGAAGAAGAAAAAGAAATCAAACAAGAAGCAGCGACAATAAGTCGGAAGAAGCCGCAATTCAAAATCCCTATTGAAGATGAAAGAAACGAAGAATATAAATCAATGTACGAGAAGATTAACCACTATGTACATGCTATGACCACGACCCGATCCATTCTAATAAGATCGAGGGTATGGAGGTCAAAGAGGTATGTAGCGGTGGTGCAAAGCCCATCAAATTCTACCGTGGTGCTTCTTCCTCCAAAGCGAAAATAATATACAACTTGAAGATGCTACTTCATCGAATTAATGGAATTGCCTTTTGAGTGGTACTCTCCTCGTGTTCAAAATTTAATTCAACGTGGTTTCTTACCTCGACAGTGGACAAAAGGTCAATCTCAACATTTTGAAAAATTATGGAATAACTCCGGTCGTCCACCCAATTCAAAACATGGTCTCGGATTCGGCACAGTAGGATCAGTTGATGATACTGAATTTTGCTTGGTTGTCACCTGCGAATCTAATGAAAACTGCATGGAAACTACGGACGAACTCGAAGATTTACAAATTGGAGACGCTCCACCAGAATTCGAAGAAGAAATCAAATCTACAATAGATGAGTTAACGGAAGTTAACTTAGGTACTAGCGAAGAGCCTAGACCTACCTTTGTTAGCTCTTTACTCAATAAAGAAGACTCGGAAGAAATAATCAAGTTATTAATGGAATTTAAAGACTCGTTTTGCTTGGAGCTACGATGAGATGCCAGGATTAGCTCCAGAGGTCGCAGTCCATAAGCTAGGAGTGGATCCTACTTCCGTCCCAGTCAGACAAGGTCCCAGAAGAATGCGTCTAGAAATTGAACAACAAGTCATAGCCGAGGTTAAAAAGTTAATAGACGCTAAATTTGTCCGTGAAGAACAATACCCGACTTGGTTAGCCAACGTGGTACCAGTCGGGAAGAAGAATGGTCGGATCGGAATTTGTGTGGATTTCGGAGATTTAAACAAGGCATGTCCAAAGGATGAATTCCCTCTACCGATCCCGGAATTAATGATCGACATCGCTTCAACACATGAAATATTCTCGTTCATGGATGGATCTTCGGGATACAATCGGATAAAAATGGCTCCAGAAGATGAAAAGCTTACGACATTCGAACGCCGATCGGAGTATTTTGCTACACCGTGATGCCATTCGGATTGAAGAACGCAGGAGCAACCTACCAGAGAGCAATGACAAGAATTTTTGATGATCTCATCCATAATCAAGTCGAATGCTACGTGGACGATGTGGTCATCAAAAGCAAAGTAAAGGACAACCACTTGTATAATTTGAGAATTTTTTTGAACGATTAAGACAATTTAACCTTAAGATGAATCCCTTAAAATGCGCCTTCGGCGTCACCTCCGGAAATTCTTAGGATTCGTTGTCCGACATCGTGGAATTGAAATTGACCCGGAGAAGATTAAAGCCATCTTAGAAATGCCGCCTCCCAAAACCTTAAAACAACTACGATCTTTTCAAGGGAAGCCGGCATATCTTCGACGCTTTATCTCAAACTCGTCGGGTAGGTGTCGGCCTTTCTCGGTACTAGTTAAAAAGGATGCCAAATTTATTTAGGAAGAGAAATGCCGGAAGGCCTTCGAGGACATTAAACAATATTTAATGACACCTCCCGTCCTAGCGACCCCGAGTCTCGGGTAGACCGGCGATACTTTACACCGCGGCTTTAGACGACTCTCTCGGAGCCCTGTTAGCTTGGGTCAATGATGAGGGTAAAGAAAATGCTCTTTATTACCTAAGCCGTCGTTTCATCGCCGACGGAAATAAGGTATCCCGCAATTGAAAAGCATTGTTTGGCCCCGATCTTCGCCGCTCAAAAGCTCGGGCATTACATGCTTTCTCATAAGGTCAACTCCGATCTCGAAGTTTAATCCATTGCAATACTTGATGACTCGTCCAACGCTTTCCGGCAGACTTGCCAGATGGTCGATGATATTATTGCAATTCGATATAACTTTCGTGCCTCTTCGTGCCGTAAAGGGACAAGTCTTAGCAGACTTCCTTGCAGCACACCCTTTGCCGCAGAATCTCCTCTCAATGACGATGCGCGGATGAACAAATAATGAACCTAGAAGACCTTGATGATCGACGTTGGGAATTATATTTCGACGGAGCATCTTCGGCAGCACAAAGACGAAGAATCGCAAGTGATAGTGCCCGTAAGGCAGGAATCGGGCTAATCTTTATAACACCGGAGCGGGGGATGTTAAGATACTCCTACCACTTGACAGAGCCGTGTACAAACAACGAAGCGGAATACGAAGCCCTCATAACGGGACTGGAATTAACCATTCAAATGGGGATAACAAACATCAACATCTACGGGGATTCACAGTTAATCATTCAACAGATCGCCGGACAGTACAGAATTTTAAAGCCAAGACTCGAACAATACTTCCAGTATGCCATACAGCTGTTGGAACAGATTCCAAATGTGACAATCTACAAAATTCCCAGAAAAGAAAACGCTTTAGCGGATGCGCTAGCCCGTCTCGCAAAAGAATTTGCCTGTTTGCAAGATGAATCAGTGGAAGTGTCAGTTCACGGACGTCAGGTCCTATCACAGCTCGACATAGACACGATACACAAATCGAAAAAGAAAAAGGATCAATTGCGAGCGAGTGACGTAAAACACGGAAGATTGGCGACGGCCATTGATGAACTACCCGCAAACGGAAAGCTACCGGACGATAGGTCGCTAGCCCATCGGATCAAGAAAAGAACTGCGTCCTACGCATTAGTAAACAATACGTTATACGGAAGGTCTTTTGATCGAATGTGGCTAAGGTGCCTAAGCGGGTCCGAGGCCCGTGAAATTGTTAAGGAGGTGCATTCGGGACTCGTGGCGCTCATCGGTCGGGCCGAAAATGAAAATGAAAATTAAAAGACTAGGGTACTACCGGCCCTCGATGATGACCGACCGCATGAGAATCGCCAAGAGCCGTCACCAATGCCAAGTGCACGGAGTGGTTCTACACCAACCTCCAAATGTGCTACATCCGACAATTGCATCGTGGCCATTTGAATGTTGGGGCACAGATATAGTGGGTCCAATAGAACCACCATCTTCAAAAGGACATCGCTTCATTCTTGCGGCTACGGATTACTTTTCCAAGTGGGCAGAGGCAGTTCCACTTAGAGAAGTGAAAGCACATCACGTACTACAATTTTTCAAGAACCAAGTTGTCTACCGTTTCGGAGTGCCGCGCAGGATCATCTCGGATAATGGGGCAGCATTCAGAAGCACGCAAATCAACAATTTTGTCAGGAGACACGGAATCGACTGGCGATATTCAACAATTTACTACCCAAGAGCAAACGGCCTTGCTGAAGCTTTTAATAAAACTCTCGTTCAAATTTTAAAGAAAACCTTGGACGATAATAAGAGAAATTGGCACGAGAAGTTGTTAGAAGCCTTATGGGCCTACCGGACAACCTTCAGAACTCCTACGCAAGCTACACCTTACGCTCTGGTGTATGGGTCCGAGGCAGTGTTACCTTTAGAGGTTCAGCTTCCTTCACTCAGAATTGCAGTTGCAAATAAAATCACAACAGAAGAAAATGCCAAATTACGACTCGAAGAATTAGAGAGCCTGGAAGGGAAAAGACTTGCAGCGCAACAGAATTTAGAACTATACCAAGCTAAGATGGTTCAAGCCCATGACGGAGCTGGTCCGCCCAAGAACCTTCAAAGTTGGTGATTTAGTTCTCGTTCTCAAAGACCTATCCTTGCACACCGCAAGATAGGAGGAAAATTTGAACGCACTTGGGAAGGACCGTTTGTGGTTGAAGCGAGTATACTCGGGAGGTTCCTACCGGCTAGTGAATTGCCGGGGAGAACGACATATGCTTCCGATCAATGGACGATACTTGAAAAAGTATTACGCTACCTGATGTTTCGAAGGAATGAACTTTCCATCCCTAGAAGCACGGGTAAAGTGATTACTTATGATTGGGTCCGAACCCAAAAAATAATAAAATGTGCTAAAATAAACAAAATCCTGATAATAAATTTTTCCTTGTTTTCTTTTCCAAATCAAAATCTTTTACCTGATCTTATCCCACCTCATTCCTATTAAGTTTAAAAATATAAGAATAATAAAAAAAATGTCTTTAATAAACATTTTCTTAATGTTCTTGTTCTTAGTACAGCCCCTGATCCTTTTCCTTGTCTTTTCGCAGGGAAATGTCGAACGGGCGGTTGGTCCTGAACTTTAAGAATGGCGTAAGCCTTGCACTCGATGAAAAGAGGGTGAAGGATGGAGCGATAATCGAGATTGACTCGGATTTCGCACCGACAGGCCTACAGTACGAGGAAAGTGACTGGGTCCCGGTTGACCGAGAAGAACTGCCCGGACAGACAGTGATGAAAGTGGGTGGCCCAAGCCACCAATCCAGCAACAAGAAAAGAAAGACAAACATTGAAGAAGATAAGAAAATGAAGTCTGTAGTCGCTACAGCAGAAGGCAGGCTTGTCAGCGCCGCGCCCACAGAGATTCAAGAAGTTCGAAGAGCTACTCTCACAGCAACGCAACGAAGAAATAAGAATCGCCGTATCCGTAAGATGTTAACAAAACTAGCCGCGGACCAGCGCGACGAGACAGTTGCTAATGTCAGTGCATACACTTGAGGACACCGGTTCACCGGGAACCCGAAGAAAGGAGGCCGGCTCCTAGGATGACGAAAGAACCGGGGAAATCTTCAGAAGATCAGAAGAAAGAAGGCTACCACGCCACCGGATAGAACCACCAGTAACGCATGACCTCGTTGCAGAAGCAACCCCGGGGGATGTCCCGACAGGCATCATCCCTGAGGAGCCGAGGTATGCAGGAGAACGTGAAGGGATTGAACCGTATATTCCACAATATGTCACCAGGCCTCGCCATCTGCAGATCATTCCGGAATACGAGCTGGAGAGAATGCAGAATGTTGAAAAGAAAACCTTTGAATACTTCGAGAGAATTAAAGGCGGACGAATCAATATACCGGAAGGCCTCGAGCTACATACGGGCGTATTCTCGGAGTATGAACGACGACAGAATCGTGGATTGCATCCGGGATTTGAAAAGAATGGGCCGAGCAGGCCGCCTAAGGGAAAACACATACTCAGAACCCCGGAGATGGATGCCAGGGAAGGGAAGAATCACAATACAATGTGGATGCTGTTACAACTTTGCGGAGGACGGAAGGGAAACCCACCGGAATACTCCGTCATGGGCGAGTGGATCCGATGCCATTAGTCATCAAGAGAATGGTAAAGAGATTGATAACATGGAGGGTATTGCCGGCAGATTGCATACCCAATAGCTGCATCATCAACATCTACAAACGGGGTGATCGCATACCCCCACACATAGATCACCACGACTTTGTCGGACCTTCTGCACGGTCTCTTTCCTGAGCGAGTGTAACATCATGTTCGGATCCGACCTCCGGATAGCGAGGTCCGAGTGAGTTCCGAAGCGCCGGTAAAGATACCTTTACCGGTAGGTTCCGTCATGATACCGAAGGGCAACGGAGCGGATATCGCTAAGCATTGCATACCGGGAGTACCGATGAAGCGGATCTCGGTTACTTTCGGAAGGATGGACGACAGGAAGACACCTTACCATTTCCAGCCGGACCCGGAGCTAGAGAGCCTCCGGCCTACAAGCTCGTGAGTTACATGGAAAATATCACACCTCCAATGTACATCCATACGGCATCCTTGCCAAGGATGGCTTGGAAGGTGATGTTATTGACCATGTACCCCACTATTCGGACATGGATTTTTGACGGATGCTTCTTTGGATGGATCAACAAAGATCATACACGATCCGTTTTGAGTTTACATGGATTGTATGAAATATATTCCGCATCAAGATGTATGTTGTATCTTCTACATGATTGGAATGAGAGTGACCATGTCACATTTTTGGCCTTCACCTCTTTTGTGCAAATTGATTGGGAAACGCCGTTAAAGTTAAATGAACTTCGAACAAAGAACGAAAAGAAATAAAAAAAAGAATAAAAGAAAACTTTCCTTTAAAAAAAAAAAAAAAATCTAAAAAAAATGACAAACACCAAATTCACATGAACATTAAATAAACGATAAAATAAAATTTGAATCATTAAAAGATAAACAAAATCAACATAAATGTTAAATCAAATTCTCAATCAAATTTCAAATGTGATCTTCCAAATTTCAAATCAAATCTTAAATCAAATTTCAACCGAGTTCAAACTCATCCTTCCAAATTTCAAATTCAATCTTTCCGGATTCCAAATCTCTATCAAATCTCAAATTCGATCTTCCGGATCTTAAATCAAATCTCGATCAAATTTCAAATCTCAAATTCGATCTTTCCGGATCTCACATCAAACCTCGATCAAAATCAAACTTTTGGGTCGAGGATTTTACATCCAAGACTGCACTGCTTTAGGATTATTTCCCTATTGCACTGAAATACATCAAATTCAAACTTTTGGGTCGAAGATTTTGACATCCAAGACTGCACTGCTTTAGGATTCTCTTCCTATTGCACTGAAATACATCAAATTCAAACTCTTGGGTCGAGGATTTTACATCCAAGACTGCACTGCTTTAGGATTCTTTCCCTATTGCATTGAAATACATCAAATTCAAACTTTTGGGTCGAGGATTTTACATCCAAGATCGCATCGCTTTAGGATTCTTTCCCTATTGCACTGAAATACATCAAATTCAAACTCTTGGGTCGAGGATTTTACATCCAAGACTGCCATCGCTTTAGGATTCTTTCCCTATTGCACTGAAATACATCAAATCAAATTCCCGGGGTTAAGGATTTTACATCCGAGACTGCACTGCTTTAGGATTCTTTCCCTATTGCACTGAAATACATCAAAATCAAACTCTTGAGGTTAAGGATTTTACATCCAATACCGCATTACTCTGAGATCTTTCCTCATTGTAATGATTCAATCCAATCGATTCGATCTTCTTTTGGGGTTGAAGATGTTACATCTAAAACTTCAAAATTCCAATTTTCATTTCAAATCAAATCCCTTCAAATTAATCTTGACAAACTTCAATCTAAATTAAAACTCCAAATTGAAATCTAAACTCACACATCATGACTTGAACATGAAACAAAATAAAATCTAAATCGAAATTCTCCCAAATCATGTGATTTGGGATTCACCTCCTTTTCCTTTCCCCAGCGAGAGTTCGAGAATCTCCAGGTTCCGGAGATATACTTGACACTCCCCAGCAGAAGCTCTTCTACTTCGTCCTAAGTTTATTACTTAGACATCTGTGTTGGTTTTGTTGATCGCTTCGGTCAACACCAATACGCGCGGTGTGCTCCGTTAGCTCACCACACCTATTGGGGGTCCATTTGTTGACCTCATTTTTGATGAGGTCTTCTCTTCTTCTCTTTAGTACTTAGGATCTAGCCTTAGGCTTTTCCTTTGACTATCTTAGAGGACTAGAATTGGGATCCACCACCTAGAATTTCAAACCACTTCTTAACTCCCTGCAAACTCCACAAACTTGACTGTAGACCCCTAATCACCTAGAGGGTTGAAATCAAGTGTGGAAGTTTAAAGGATGAGTTCCTATAGGACTCTTTGGCCTTAGGATCGCCACAGGTGGCCTGGTCTGGTGAGGGGCTGACTTACACACACACTACACTTACACACACACTACACTCATACACTACACTTCCATACACCTCCTAAAACCACACCTATACTTAACTTGACCTCCTGACTCATGTAAGTGATTCACATGGATGGTCCATAACCCCTAAGCCCTTGGCTAAGAGGGTTAGGAACAACATAGTGAATGCCTCAAATGAGTCCCTTCATGGCTCATGTGGGCTTGATATGGCTTCATGGCTCAACAAAAATGATTTCATTCCACTTACATCCACCCAATCTTCAATTTTCCAAATTTTCAATTTTTGACCCCTGGGACCCTACACCCGCTAACCTACCCAAAATTTCCAAAATCACCTAAATTACCCAAAATTCCCCAAAATAATTCCCAAACATTTCCACATCACTCAAACTGATCATCCATAACCAAAAATACCAAAAATTCCAAAAATACCCCCCAATACCCTCCAAATACCCAAAATACCCCTCTTAGCCAAAAAATCCAAAAATTCAGAAAATTCCCAGAAAATTCCAGAAAATCCCAAATATTCCCAATTTCATTTTGTTCAACTACACCATGGGCCAATTTTGTCAATTTACCCCACTTTTATCAAAATCCCCAATTTGACCCATTTTAACCCAAAGTGAACCCAATGTCAAACCTAACCTACCCAATTGACCCAAATTCTGGTCCAATTCAATTCTAAACTTCAATTTAACATCCTCAACACCAATTTAGACCAAATCCAAGCCCAATTTGATTGAAATTTGGATCCAATTTCACTTTTGGCCTTAAAGCCCAATTTGGACCTATGACCCAAACCTAACCCAAACTCACCCAATTCAACTCCAATTAACCCCAAATCTTTTCTAAACCCTCCTTGACATCCCCATAAACAAAACACTAACATGATTTGCCCAAGATTTTGATCCAAACCCCACTCAAATTCAACCCAAAGCTAAAAGGCCCATTTTTGACCTAAACCCAAACCTAGCCCAAATGAGCCCAAATCCCAAAATCAAAACCTAACCAAAGCCAAAACCTCTTTGAAACACTCCCATAAATATTTCCCAACATTAATTTTACATCAATTTCAACTCTAGCCCAACATTGGCCCAAGTTAGCCCAATTTGACCTACATAGGCCCATTTACCAATTAAACCCAAATTCAAACCAATTCAAGTCCAAATCACACCAAATTGACTCCAAACCACTCATGACACATCCCTAAACCAAACTCAACAATTATTTGGCCCAAGCCTTTACTAAAATTCCATCCTAAAATTCATTTTAAAATTCAAAGGCCCACTTTCTTAAAAGGCCCATCCAAGACAAATTCAAAAGCCCAAAGTCCATAACAAAGCCCACATGAAATTCCTCTCATCATCCCTTTGATTTAAAACACTTCCTAAGTTCTAAAATCTATCATCAAATAAATCCAAATCAAGCCTTATGACAATTCTCCTTAAATCCATCAAAAATTTCAACATCCTTCCTCATGAAAGTCGACTAAACTTTTCCCAAGCCAAAGATGAGCCATGAAGCCATGCATGAGCCACATGAGAGCCATGGGATCTACTTTCCACCTCACCATACCCAAGATGGCAAGAGGAGGAGGTCCTTTCCATATTCCCTTAAAGGGATTAGCCACTTCCATGATGTTGACCTCATTTTTGATGAGGTCTTCTCTTCTTCTCTTTAGTACTTAGGATCTAGCCTCAGGCTTTTCCTTTGACTATCTTAGAGGACTAGAATTGGGACCCACCTTTTAGAAATTCAAACCACTTCTTAACTCCCTGCAAACTCCACAAACTTGACTATAGACCCCTAATCACCTAGAGGGTTGAAATCAAATGTGGAAGTTTAAAGGATGAGTTCCTATGGGACTCTTTGGCCCTAGAGCGCCTCCAGGTGGCTCGGTCCGGTGAAAGGCTGACTTACACATACACTACACCTATGCACTACACTTTCACACACCTCCTAAAGCACACCCATACCTGACTTGACTTCCTGACTCATGTAGGTGATTCACATGGATGGTCCTTAACCCCTAAGCCCTTGCTAAGAGGTTAGGAACAACATGGTGAATGCCTCAAAATGAGTCCCTTCATGGCTCATGTGGGCTTGATATGGCTTCATGGCTCAACAAAAATGATTTCATTTCACTTACATCCACTAAATCTTCAATTTTCCAAATTTTCAATTTTTGACCCCCGGGACCCTACACCCACCAACCCTACCAAATGCCCTTGAAACTACCCAAATTCCTCAAAAATTTCCAAATTACCCAAAATTCCTCAAAATCAATCCCAAACATTTCCACATCACTCAAATTGACCATTCCTAGCCAAAAATACCAAAAATTCCAAGAATACCCCCCAATACCTTCCAAATACCCAAAATACCCCTTTTGACCCAAAAATCCAAAAATTCAGAAAATTCCCAGAAAATTCCAGAAAATCCCAAATATTCCCAATTTCATTTTGTTCAACTACACCATGGGCTAATTTTGTCAATTTACCCCACTTTTGTCAAAACCCCCAATTTGACCCATTTTAACCCAAAGTAAACCCAATGTCAAACCAAATCTACCCAATTGACCCCAATTCTGGTCCAATTCAATTCTAAACTTCAATTCAACATCCCCAACACCAATCTAGACCAAATACAAGCCCAATTTGATTGACATTTGAATCCAATTTCACTTTTGGCCTTAAAGCCCAATTTGGACCTATGACCCAAACCTAACCCAAACTCACTCATTTCAACTCCAATTAACCCCAAATCTTTTCTAAACCTTCCTTGACATCCCCATGAACAAAACACTAACATGATTTGCCCAAAACTTTGATCCAAACCCCACTCAAATTCAACCCAAAATCAAAAAGCCCAATTTCGACCTAAACCCAAACCTAGCCCAAATGAGCCCAAATCCCAAAATCAAAACCCAACCAAAGCCAAAACCTCTTTGAAACACTCCCATAAACATTTCCCAACATTAATTTTACATCAACTTCAACTCTAGCCCAAATTTGGCCCATGGTAGCCCATTTTGGCCCACTTTAGCCTCTTTACCAAAAAAGCCCATATCCAACCCAATTCAAACCCAAATCACACCAAATTGACTCCAAACCACTCATGACACATCCTTAAACTAAACCCAACATTTATTTGGCATGGCCCTTTGCAAAATTTTCAT
The DNA here is from genome assembly GCA_022702705.1 of Papilionanthe hookeriana x Papilionanthe teres. Taxonomy (NCBI): domain Eukaryota; kingdom Viridiplantae; phylum Streptophyta; class Magnoliopsida; order Asparagales; family Orchidaceae; genus Papilionanthe; species Papilionanthe hookeriana x Papilionanthe teres. Next base: position 59,771,232 of record CM040439.1, on the reverse strand, counting down.
CTAAAAGCCCACTTCTAAAGGACATTCAAAAGCCCATTCCAAACCAAACTCAAAAGCCCAAGCCCATCCTAAAGCCCACATTACAATCTCATCTCATCCTCACTTAATTAAAATCATTCCTAAGTCCTAAATCAGCAATCAAATCTTTCTAAACAAAGCCATATGACAAACCATCCAAATTTTACACCAAATGTCCAAAATTCTTAAAACCCATTTTCATGAAATTGACTAAACTTTTCCCCAAGCCAAAAGTGAGCCATGAAGCCATGCATGAGCCACATGTGAGCCATGAGAGCCTTGGACACTCCACCATGCCATATTGGGTAGGAAGGAGGGCCCCTTTCCTTAATCCCTAAAGCTCATTAGCCTTAATCATGATTCACCTAAACCTAAATTTAATCCAAATATATTTGGATGGAGACTTCTCCATGCCAAACCAGTCGATCCATTTGATCCCCCACAGCACCCAAGGCCACCTCGAAGGGTGCACCAAGCCCAAATGGGTGAGTTGACCCATTTAGACCCAAAACTAGCCATGCCCCATTCTACTTTGGATCAAAGCCTTTACACTTGGCCATTGCCAATTGCTTGCACAAACACCCAACCCTGACCCACCTGACCTGAGGGTGACCCATGCCTGCCGGCCAGCCACCCCAGTCGCCGGAAAACACCATGGCCGAAAGCTCACATATGAGCCAACATTGGAATTCTCCATTGCTGACTTGTCCCAACCCAAATGGATAGCATGGCTGTTCTTCCCTTGACCTAAGCAGCTGATCCCAACCATTAAACCCCCCTGGGAGAGCCTCCAGCCATGCCTATTTAAACACCACCCCCTCACGGCCATGAAGAGAGAGTTGCACAAACCTTGCCAAAACTCTGCCAAAATTGTTCCAGACCCCTCCTCATACACAGAGCACTTGATCCCCAGTGAGATCCCCCTGCCATTTCCTCTCGCGAGCTCGATTTCGGAGTTGAAATCCAAGCCCAAAACCAGGACACTTCCCCACGGTGAACCAATCCCCAAATTGATTGGTCCTACACCTTCACCGGACCGAGGGAAGGTGTCCACCAGCAAAAGCCCCATCTCCGGGCCACCCGGTTGCTCCGGACTCCAAGCTTTGTGATCGAGCTGTGGTCGAAGTTCAACCTAGACAATTCACCGGACCGGGAGACTTCATCCGGAGCTTGCCGAGGATCCAATCGAAGGTGCAACAACTCTCGGATCGAAGCTTCACTTCTCGCGAGCAAAGGTATGAGCTAGTTCTTCATCCCGAGCTTCGGAGATTCTCCATTTCAAATGCCTTAATTTCAATGCATGTTTACCGTATGGATGTGTTCGTCTCTTCAAGACGAATCCATAGAGCATAAGAACACGAAAATCCATTGAGAATCGAGTGAGTTCTTAGGGTTAGAGTGTGGACGGTCACGGGATCACACCAGTCATGGACGATGAACGGATGCCGTCCATTTAATACACGCGCGGACGGACGGCTCAGATGGCGTCGGACCAGGAGACGGTACGAGAACCGCGGGGCCCGGATTGCTGACTCAGATGGCGGCGTCGAATGGGAGCGCGCCACGCGGCGTTTCGGAGCCGCCGAGGTTGACGCGGCGCCGCGTGGATAAGTAGATAAATAGTGGTATTTTCCTATTTATTTAATTCCCTAAACTTGGAAAATTCATATCTCGTGTAGAAAAATCACAAAAATAAAATAAAAATACCCTCTCGCTCGAGTGAACGGAGGAGAATAATGTGGAAAAGAAATTAATTAATTTTGTCCAAGTATTTTATTTTTAATTAATTATTTACTCCCTGCATTGTTTTAATTCTCCATGCATGTATACAATTCACCATGGCATGAGACCATAGGAGCTTTTAAGCCTCTGAACTTGGGAACATTCCCCGAATTTTCCAAGGTCAGAGGCCATCTCTCGTGAAAAGTTATTGATTTTTCAAATGCATGTTGCTGATTTAAGTATTTTAATTTCAAAAATTAGCATGTTGTGAAATAAATTCTAGGAAAATTTGGTGATGTTCCTTATGACCGAGAACCCTAGGAAAAATAGGATTTGAGTTAATTCACTTAAATTAACCCTAATTGGCTTAAACACCCAAAATAGGTCTCTAATTAATTAAAGTTAACCATAGATCAAATTGGCTTGAAATCAATTCTCCACTGACCTTTAGGGTCAGAGGAACCCATCATAAAAATTTGAGGTCAATTGGACTTGGTTAGCCCCACTAATTGGGTTGATTAAGCCACTTAGCCATTTTAAACTTTAAAAATTCATAACTTTCAAAATATCTTTCAAAAATTCACCAAATTGGTTTTGGAGTCTCTCTGATATCAGGGGAGTTCAGGAAAATTAAAATTTCAATTTTCTAAAAAAGTTGATTTTTAATATTATTTTAATATTTTTAATAATTAAAAAATAATAAAAATCACAAAAATAATAAAATTCACCAAAATGTTATATTTTAAATTTTAATCACTTAGGAATAAACCCCATATTTTTCCTAGGTCTATTTAGTGAGATATTAAATTTTAAAGCTCTAAGGTAATTTTAAAATTAAAAAATGTATTTTCTAGCATTTTCACCAAAATAATTCTAATAAATCAAAGAAAAATCAGAAAATTGTAAAGTTTGGTTCTCTGGAATCCTTGATATCAGAGAGAATTTTAAAAATTATAAAATCTATTTTTCAACATTTATTTTATTTTTAAATTAATTAATACTCCAGAACTTAAAATAATTCTAATAAATAAAATATAATTCAAAAAATTACAAAATTTGGTCCAAGTGGTCCTCTGGTCATTAGGAATGTCCCCTAATTTTCTTAAGGACAGAAACTTTCCCTTGGTCATGTCATTGAATTTTCCTTGGAAATTCCTATTTTCTACTAAAAATAATTATATAAATAAATTAAATGCAGAAAAATCACATTTTCTCCTCTCATGTCTTTATTGACATATGAGTGAAGTCTCATAAAAATTTCAAGTTCATTTGAGTTCAATTTAGTGAGTTATGAAATTATTAGAGCTTAAAGGGCAAAATGGTAATTAAAATTTTAACCCTTAATTAAAACTTTAGGTTTAATAAAAATTAACAAGTAAAATATTTTGATCCTAATCTGATTTGGATGATTGAAATTTAAATAATTGAAGGGTAGAAACCCATTAAGTAATTTAAAATGATTAAACTTTAAGTAAATAATTAATTGAATTTGGAAGAATAATAAATTTGGAATTATTAAAATAGGGATATTATTAGGAAGAGATTTATTCTTTAATTTAAAAATCCCTAAATTAATCATCTCATTAATACTCAACTCTTAATTAAAATGATAACTCAAACTTAAAATATTAAAAGACTTAATCATTAAATTAAATTAAATCATTAAACTCTTTCAAAAATTTTCAATTAAATTAAATTAAATTAAGATTAAAAGTTGAATTAAATTAAATTAAAATTAAATTAAATTAAATAAACAAATTAAATTAAATTAAATGAATTAAATACATTAAATTAAATAAATAAATAAAAATTAAATTAAATTAAATTAAATTAAATTAAAAATTAAATTAAATTAAATTAAAATTAAATTAAATTAAATTAAGAAATTAAATCAAATAAATTAAACTGAATTAAATTAAATCAAATCAAATTAAATTAAATAAATTAAATTAAAATAAATTAAAATAAATTAAATTAAGTTAAATTAAATAACCTTACTTAAGACATGAAGAAATAAATCTAAAATAACTTGAACACTATTCCAAACTTAAATCATTAATTTGAACTTAAATTTGAATCACAAATCATTAAATATCATTTTGCCCTTAGGAGCCTTAGTTATCATAACTCCTAAATAGAACATTAAAATGAAATGTTACTTCACTTATAGGACATTCAAATGTCCTAGTTCATCGAGCGAGTTAACAAAACTTGAAAACCTCGGACGATTGATTCATTTACACAATTAAATTCATTTGGACTTGAAACAATCCTAGAAATATTGAAAAGATGTTTAAGATTCTTCTTAAGCACTTCCTCAATATGATAGGATATTTATAAGAACAATTGAACTTAATTGTTCTTTGATGAATAAAATCGTCTTCAAACCAAAAACACAAAGAACCTAGACGTCATAGGAGATGACTAGCTATAGGATTAGGAACTTGGTAGAAAACCATAAACCTTTCCCTTAGCTTTACCTAGGAATCTGCTTAAATATTCTAACTGTGTTTTAAGTGCAGCTTGGGATGACGGGAAGACCCTCCAGGTACGCTTTTATTTTATTGCAGTTTATTTTATTGCAAATGCACTTTATTTTTCCTGCATGATAAACAACGATTGCATGAAAACCGACACCTTTAGGACGAAACCAAAACTGAAACCCAAAATTAAAATAAAAGACACTACAAGATAAAATTCACCTCCACAACATTTCAAAATATAAGACAACTCAAAATTTAATCACAAACGTAACAACAAAACTACAACTACAACTAAATTAAAACGTCTCATTGAATGATCGGGAATACCTCGGATGATGTAACCCACGTGTTGCTAACGGGATTTCCCACGGTCTAAATGAAAGTGCGGAACTCATTTAGTTGAGTTTAGCAAATTCATCCGGACTAAGTGAATTCGATGAAAATAACGGTGCGGGATGACGGAACCGTGGGATCTTAATCGGTCTCGTTTAATCAACTTTAAGATCTGTTTTAATTAAAACACAAAAACACTTGGAAATTAAGACATCTTTAAACCAAAACACTTTTCTCATCCCCTGATTTATGATTTCTAAAACTAAACCCTTGCAACAACAAGGAGCTCGGAGCATGGTGGGCAGCACGGCCATCGTCGTCAGCAAAATTTGAACCTACTTCAGCAAAACTTTCTTAGAATTAAATAACAAAGCCATAGGACTTCGAGGTAGTTTGCCTAGTGTAACATAAATCCTCAACTCTTCGTTAGGCATTTGCATTGCAAATTAAGCCCTAACCGGTCTTAGGATTCCGAGGTAGTCGTCCGTATGACATAAACCCTCATATCTTCTAGCAATTTGTATGATTCTATCATATAAATATAAGCCCTAATTAACTAAATTGGCAAGATTAAAACATTAGATAAACATTAGGACTTTCCTAAATCCAAGCCAAACAATAGGATAGTCGGGAGATTACCGAAGTTCGCTTCGAATCCGTGATCTCTCCTACTTTTCTCCCTTTGAATTCCCAAAATAAAAATGTTCCAAATTTGATCTATTCCCTATTGAAATTCCAAAATTCAACCCCTTGAAAACTTAAGCTTTGAAATTCTTGAGAGCAGAATTATTGCTTATTATCGAGAGTTTTCTTAAGTGATTCCCGTCACTTAAGATGTAATTAACTATAGGGGCTTGCCCTTATAGGAACTTTAAGAACCTGGGTAATATAAACCCCGTTTAATAGTTTCATATTAAGCGAGGGAATTTGTCGGCTTATAAAATTGATTCGCGTGACCAAACGGATGTCACAAACCTTTCTAGTTTATTTAATCGAGCCCCATTATCAAGCGATGTGTCTATTCTTCGGGATAGATACACGGTTTGTGGTGCGGCGCTCGTTTATATAAACTATTCGGGATGTGAGATCGGTTTGATTTCATATCTTAAAATTTTCAAATTTAAAATTATTTTCAAAATCAAATACTACTTTTCAAATTATTTATTTAAATTAAATTAAAATTCGCCGACAATTTTTGTAGGCGACTCCTTTTTTCAAAATAAAACACACAACCTAAAAAATACGCCGACACATGACTCCACTAAACCTTGCTTAAACTTAATTGTACTTGGATGGTGACCCTTCCCCACTAATTATGCTGACCTAAACCACTTTATCTTCAGCCCAAACTAGCCATGGGAAGGTGCACCTAGCCCAATCCATGCATTTGACCAATTTGAGCCAAAATACACCCTTACCCCATTCCACTTTGATTCAAACCCTTTACACATGGCGACCACCAATTGCCTTCACAAACATCAAGCCCCGACCCACCCGAACCCGAGGGTGACCCATGCCCGGCCGGCCAGCCACCAGGCCGCCGGAAAACACCATGGCCGAAAGCTCACATGTGAGCCAACATCGAAATTCTCCATTGCCGACTTGTCTCAACCCAAATGGATAGCATGGCTGTTCTTCCTCGACCTAAGCGAACTCGATCCAAAGCCCTAACTCTCCCCAGGAGGCCCTCCACCCTCTCCTATTTAAACACCACCCCTCACGGCCATGAAGAAGAGTTGCACAAACCTTGCCGAAACTCGCCAAAATTGTTCCAAACCCTTCTCCACCCTGTAGAGCAGCTGATCCCGGTGTCAATTTGCTCTAATCCCCACCGACAAAATCCAATTTCTCAACCGAAATTCCACCTAAAACCAGGACACTTCTCCACAGTGGATCAATCCTCAAATTGATTGGTCCTACACCTTCACAGCACCAAGAGAAGGTGTCCACCAACAAAAGCCCCATCTCTAGGCCACCCGGTTGCTCCGACCTCCAAGCTTTGTGATCGAGTCGTGGTCGAAGTCCAACCTGGACAATTCACCAGACCAGGAGACTTCATCTGGAGCTTGATAGGATCCAATCGAAGGTGCAACAACTCTCAGATCGAAGCCACACTTCTCTGAGCAAAGGTATGAGCTAATTCTTCATCCCGAGCTTCGGAGATTCTCCATTTCAAATGCTTTAATTTCAATGCATGATAACCGTATAGATGTGTTCGTCTCTTCAAGACGAATCCATAGAGCATAAGAACATGAAAATCCATTGATTATCGAGTGAGATATTAGGGATTTAGTGTGGACGGCTCTCGGGTGAGGACACTTGGGGACGATGAACGGATGCCGTCCATTTAATACACGCGCGGACGGACGGCCAGGATCGCGTCGGATCGAAGACGGAGCGATACGGCCGGGTCCCGGAGCGCCGACGCGGATGGCGGCGTCGAATGGGATCGCGACGCGTGTGCCTTCGGAGATGTTAAGGATGACGCAGCCGCCGCGTGGATAAGTAGAAAATTAGGGGTATTTTCTATTTATTTAATTCCCCGAACTTCAAAAATTCATAACTTTGTGTAGGAAAATCATAAAAATAAAATAAAAATACCCTCTTGCTCGAGTGAACGTGAGGAGAATAATGTTAAAAAGAAATCATTTAATTTCATCAAGTATCTTATTTTTTATAATTTATTTACTCTTTCGCATACATTTAATTCTCCATGCATGTATACAATTCACCATGGCATGAGACCATAGGGCTTTTGAAGCCTCCGAATTTGGGAACATTCCCTGAATTTTCCAAAGTCGAGGCTATCCCTATGAAGAGTTATTGATTTTTCAAATTCATGTCACCGTTTTGAGTATTTTAATTCCAATAAATAGCATGTTGTGAAATAAATTCTAGGAAAATTTGGTGATGTTCCTTATGACCAGAGAACCCTAGGAAAAATAGGTTTTGAGTTAGTTCATTTTAGACAACCCTAATTGGCTTAAACACTCAAAATAGATCTCTAATTAATTAGAGTTAACCATAGATCAAATTGACTTGAAATCAATTCTCCACTAACCTTTAGGATTAGAGGAACCCACCATAAAAATTTGAAGTCAATTGGACTTGGTTAGCCCTATTAATTGGGTTGATTAAGCCATTTAGTCATTTTAAACTTTAAAAATTCATAACTTTCAAAATACCTTTCAAAAATTCACCAAATTGGTTTTAGAGCCTCTCTGATATCAGGGGAATTTAAGAAAATTAAAATTTCAATTTTCTAAAAAAGTTGATTTTTAATATTATTTTAATATTTTTAATAATTAAAAAATAATAAAAATCACAAAAATAATAAAATTCACCAAAATGTCATATTTTGAATTTTAATCACTTAGGAACAAACCCCATATTTTTCTTAGGCCTATTTGGTGAGATATTAATTTTTAAAGCTCTAGGGTAATTTTAAAATTAAAAAAATGTATTTTCTAGCATTTTCACTAAAATAATTATAATAAATCATAGAAAAATCAGAAAATTGCAAAATTTGCTTCTCTGGTTTCCTTGATATCAGAGAGATTTTTGAAAAACATAAAATTCATTTTTCAACATTTATTTTATTTTTAAATTAATTAATACTCCAGAACTTAAAATAATTCTAATAAATAAAATATAATTCAAAAAATCACAAAATTTGGTCCAAGTGGTCCTCTGGTCATTAGGAATGTCCCATAATTTTCTTAAAGACAGAAACTTTTCCTTGGTCATGTTATTAAATTTTCCTTGGAAATCCTTATTTTCCACAAAAAATAATTATATAAATAAATTAAATACAGAAAAATCACATTTTCTCCTCTCATGTCTTTATTGACACATAAGTGAAGTCACATAAAAATTTCAAGTTCATTTGAGTTCAATTTAGTGAGTTATGAAATTATTAAGCTTAAAGGGCAAAATGGTAATTAAAATCTTAACCCTTTAATTAAAACTTTAGGCTTAATAAAATTAATAAGTAAAATATTTGATCCTAATCTGATTTGGATGATTGAAATTTAATAACTAAAGGGTAGAAACCCATTAAGCAATTTAAAATGATTAAACTTTAATTAAATAATTGATTAAATTTGGAAGAATAATAAAATTGGAATTATTAAAATAGGGATATTATTAGGAAGAGATTTATTCTTTAATTTAAAAATCCCTAAATTAATCATTTCATTAATGTTTAATTCTTAATTAAAATGATAATTCAAATTTAAAACATTAAAAGACTTAATCATTAAACTAAAATTAAATAATTGAACTCTTTAATTAAAATTAAAATGAATAAAATTAAATTAAATTAAATTAAAATTAAATAAAAATTAAATTAAAAAATTAAATTAAATCAAATTAAATCAAATTAAAAATTAAATTAAATTAAATTAAATTAAATTAAAAATTAAATTAAATTAAATTAAATTATATTATATTATATTAAAGTAAATTAAATTAAATTAAATTAAATTAAATTAAATTAAACTAAATCATATTACATTAAATTAACTTAAGTTAAATTAAATTAAGATAAACCACATTACATTAAATTAAGTTAAATTAAATTAAATTAAATATAAAGACATGAAGAGTTCAAAATAAATCTAAGATAACTTGAACACTATTCCAAACTTAAATCATTAATTTGAACTTAAATTTGAATCACAAATCATTAAATATCATTTTGCCTCTAAAAAGCTTTTAGTTATCATAACTTCTAAACGAATATTAAATGAAATATTACTTCACTTATAGGACATTCAAATGTCCTAAGTTCATCGAGCAAGACAACAAAACTTAAACTCTCGGACGATTAATTCATTTGTGTAATTAAATTCATTTGGACTTAAAACAATCCTAGAAATATTGAAAAGATGTTTAGGATTCTTCCTAAGCACTTCCTCAATATGATAGGATATTTATAAGAACAATTGAACTTAGTTATTCTTTGATGAAGAAAATCGTCCTCAAACTAAAAACACAAGAACCTAGACGTCATAGGAAATGACTAGACTTATAGGATTAGGAACTTGGTAGAAAACCATAACCCTTCCCTTAGCTTTACCTAGGAAACTCGCTATAAATGCTTAAATGCTCTAAATTGTATTTTAAGTGCAGCTTGGGATGACGGGAAGACCCTCCAGGTACGCTTTTATTTTATTGTAATTTATTTTACTGCAATTTATTTAATCGCATCGCACTTACTTTTCTTGCATGATAAACAACTGTTGCATGAAAACCTACACCTTTAGGACAGAAACCAAAACTGAAACCCAAGACTAAATTAAAAGACACTACAAGATAAAATTCACCGCCACAACACTCAAAATATAAGACAACTCAAAATTTAATCACAAACAGAACAACAAAGCTACAACTACAACTAAATTAAAACGTCTCATTGAATGATCCGGAATACCTCGGATGATGTAACCCACGTGTTGCTAACGGGATTTCCCACGGTCCAAATGAAAGTGCGGAACTCATTTAGTTGAGTTTAGCAAATTCATCTGGACTAAGTGAATTCGATGAAAATAACGGTGCCGGGATGACTGGAACCGCGGGATCTTAATCGGTTCCGTTTAATCAACTTTAAGATCTCGTTTTAATTAAAATGTTAAAAACACATGGAAATTAAGACTTTCTTTAAACCAAACACTTCTCTCATCTCCCGATTTATGACTTCTAAAACTAAACCTCTGCAACAACAAGGAGCTCGGAGCATGGTGGGCAGCATGGCCATCGTCGTCGACAGAAACTCGAACCCACTTCAACAAAACTTTCCTAGAATTAAACAACAAAGCCATAGGACTTCGAGGTAGTTTGCCTAGTGCAACATAAATCCTCAACTCTTTGTTAGGCATTTGCATTGCAAATTAAGCCCTAACCTGGTCTTAGGATTCCGAGGTAGTCGTCCGATACGACATAAACCCTCATGTCTTCCAGGGCTATTTGTATGATTCTATCATATAAATATAAGCCCTAATTAACTAAAATTGGCAAGATTAAAACATTAAATGAACATTAGGACTTTCCTAAATCCAAGCCAAACAATAGGATAGTCGGGAGATTACCGAAGTTCGCTTCGAATCTGTAATTTCTCCTACTTTTCTTCCTTTGAATTCCCAAAATAAAATGTTCCAAACTTGATCCATTCCCTATTGAGATTCAAAAAATTCAATTCTTTGAAAACTTAAACTTTGAAATTCTTGAGAGCAGAATTATTGATTATTATCGAGAGTTTTCTTAGGTGATTCCCGTCACTTAAGATGTAATTAACTATAGGGGCTTGCCCTTATAGAGAATTTTAAAGAACCTGAGTAATATAAACCCCGTTTAATGTTTTCATATTAAGCAGGGGAATTTGTCGGCTTATAAAATTGGTTCGCAGACCAAACAGATGTCACAAACCTTTCTAGCTTATTTAATTGAGCCCCATCATCAAGCAATGTGTCTATTCTTCGGGATAGATACACGGTTTGTGATGCGATGCTCGTTTATATAAACTATTTGGGATGTGAGATAGGTTTGATTTCATATCTTAAAATTTTCAAATTTAAAATTATTTTCAAAATCAAATACTACTTTCTAAATTATATATATATTTAAATTAAATTTAAAATTCGCCGACAACTTCGTAGGCGACCCCTTTTAAAAAAATACAACACTCAACCTAAAAATATGCCGACGGAGGTTTGCTCGTTAAAGGAACAACGAGGTGTTACCTTCACGGACAATGACCTACTACTGGGGACGACGGACCACAACCGACCGTTGTACATTTCGGTTACAATTGGGAAGTATACACTCTCGAGAGTATTGGTGGATCCAGGAGCATCAATCAATATAATGAATCTTCGAACGCTAGCATACTTGGAAATTGATGCTCGCGAGCTCGAAGCAGACAAAATGTTATTAAGAGGATTCAACCAGAAAGGAGAAAGAGCCATCGGATCAATAACACTGCTAATGAAGACCGGTGACTTAGCAAAGACAACCGCGAAATTTCACATAATTGATTCAGAAACGTCATTCAACGCTCTACTGGGCCGACCATGGATACATGAGAACCGGATGGTACCATCATCCCTACATCAGTGCATCAAATACTACGATGGATGGGAACAGTGCATCAAAGGTGACTTACAACCATTCTCCGTACATGAAATTGGAATCCATGAAGATGCAGCTTATTACGCACCCCCAAAGAAAACAATCTTCTCCAGAGATACCATAACGAATGAAGCAAAGGAAGTTTGGGATGACGAAGAACCTGAAGTTCTAGTCCAACAGTCACTCACCACTCCCTTACGGCGAGATGGTGAAGGTTTCTCCACAACTCGCATCCGAGGTCGAGGCCGGGGACGAGGTCGTGGCAGAGACGTTAGGACAGTTGGACGTGAGGAAACCAGCCATCAATGTTGATTGGGAAGACAATTCTGAAGAAGAAAAAGAAATCAAGCAAGAAGCAGCGACAATAAGTAGGAAGAAGCCGCAATTCAGGATCTCTCTCGAAGATGAAAAGAACGAGGAATATAAATCGATGTACGAGAAGATTAACCACTATGTACATACTATGACCCTGACCCCGATCCATTCTAATAAGATCGAGGGTATGGTGGTCAAAGAGGTACGTAGCGGCGGTGCAAAGCCCATCAAATTCTACCGTGGTGCTCCTTCCTCCAAAACCGAAAAGAATGTACAATTTGAAGATGCTACTTCATCGAATTAATGGAATTGCCTTTTGAGTGGTACTCTCCCTGTGTTCAAAATTTAATTCAGCCGTGGTTTCTTACCTCGACAATGGACAAAAGGTCGACCACAACATTTTGAAAATTTATGGAATAACTCCGGTCGTCCACCCAATTCAAAGCATGGTCTCGGATTCGGCACGGTAGGATCAGCTGACGATACCGAATTTTGCTTGGTTGTCACTTGCGAGTCTAATGAAAACCGCATGGAAACTACGGAAGAGTCTCAAGATTAACAAATTGGAAACGCTCTACTAGAGTTCGAAGAAGAGATCAAATCTACAATAGATGAATTAACGGAAGTTAACTTAGGTACTAACGAAGAGCCTAGACCTACCTTTGTTAGCTCCTTACTCAATAAAGAAGACTCCGAAGAAATAATCAAGTTATTAATGGAATTTAAAGACTGTTTTGCTTGGAGCTACGATGAGATGCCAGGATTAGCTCCAGAGGTCGCAGTCCATAAGCTAGGAGTGGATCCTACTTCGTTCCGATCGGACAAGGTCCCAGAAGAATGCGTCTAGAAATTGAACAACAAGTCATAGCTGAAGTTAAAAAGCTAATAGACGCCAAATTTGTCCGTGAAGAACAATACCCGACTTGGTTAGCCAATGTGGTACCAGTCAAGAAGAAAAATGGGCAGATCAGAATTTGTGTTGATTTCAGAGACTTAAACAAGGCATGTCCAAAAGATGAATTCCTCTACCAATCCCGAATTAATGATCGACATTGCTTCAACACATGAAATATTCTCATTTATGGATGGATCTTCGGGATACAACCGGATAAAAATGGCTCCGTAAGATGAAAAACTTACAGACATTCAGAACGCCGATCGGAGTATATTGCTACACAGTGATGTCATTCGGACTGCAGAATGCAGGAGCAACCTACCATAGAGCGATGACAAGAATTTTTGATGATCTCATCCACAATCAAGTCGAGTGCTACGTGGATGATGTGGTCATCAAAAGCAAAGTAAAGGAAAACCACCTGTATGATTTGAGAATTGTTTTTGAACGATTAAGACAATTTAACCTTAAGATGAATCCCTTAAAATGCGCCTTCGGTGTCACCTCCGGGAAATTCTTAGGATTCGTTGTCCGACATCGTGGAATTGAAATCGACCCGGAAAAGATTAAAGCTATCTTAGAAATGCCGCCTCCCAAAACCTTAAAACAACTACGATTTTTTCAAGGGAAGCTGGCATATCTTCGACGCTTTATCTCAAACTTGTCAGGTAGGTGTCAGCCTTTCTCGGCATTAGTTAAAAAGGACGCCAAATTTATTTGGGAAGAGAAATGCTAGAAGGCCTTCGAGGACATTAAACAATATTTAATGACACCTCCTGTCTTAGCAACCCCGAGCCTCGTGTAGACCGTTGATACTTTATACCGCGGCTTTAGACGATTCTCTCGGAGCCCTGTTAGCCCAGGTCAATGATGGGGGTAAAGAAAATGCTCTTTACTACCTAAGCCGTCGTTTGCTTTCGACGGAAGTAAAGTATCCCACAATTGAAAAGCACTGTTTGGCCCTGATCTTCGCCGCTCAAAAGCTCAGGCACTACATGCTTTCTCATAAGGTTAACCTGATCTCGAAATATAATCCATTGCAATACTTGATGACCCGTCCAACGCTTTCGGCGGACTTGCCAGGTGGTCGATGATATTATTGCAATTCGATATAACTTTCGTGCCTCTTCGTGCCGTAAAGGGACAAGTCCTAGCAGACTTCCTCGCAGCACACCCTCTGCCGGCAGAATCTCCTCTCAATGACGACTTGCCAAATGAACAAATAATGAGCTTAGAAGACCCTGATGATCGACGTTGGGAGTTATATTTCGACGGAGCATCTTCAACACACAAAGACGAAGAATCGCAAGTGATATCGCCCGTAAGGCGGAATCGGACTAATCTTTATAACACCGGAGTGGGGGATGTTAAGATACTCCTACCACTTACCGAGCCATGTACAAACAACGAGCGGAATATGAAGCTCTCATAACGGGATCGGAATTAACTATTCAAATGGGGATAACAAACATCAACATCTATGGGGATTCACAGTTAATCATTCAACGGATCGCCGGACAAGATACGAATTTTAAAGCCAAGACTCGAGCAATACTTCCAGTATGCCATACAGTTGTTGGAACAGATTCCGAACGTAACGATCTACAAAATTCACAGAAAAGAAAACGCTTTAGCAGATGCATTAGCCCACCTCGCAAAAGAATTTGCCTGCTTGCAAGATGAATCGAGTAGAAGTGTCGGCTCACGGACGTCGAGTCCTATCACGGACTCGACATAGACACAATACACAAATCAGGAAAAGAAAAAGAATCGATATGCAGCGAGTGACGGAAAACACGAAGATTGGCGACGACCATTAATCGTACTACCCGCAAACAGGAAAACTACCGGACGATAGGTCGTTAGTCCATCGTATCAAGAAAAGAACTCCGTCCTACGCATTAATAAACAACACGTTATACGTAAGGTCTTTCGATCAAATGTGGCTAAGGTGCCTAAGCGGGTCCGAGGCCCATGAAATTGTTAAAGAGGTGCATTCGGGACTCCGTGGCGCTCACCGATCGGGTCCGAAGATGAAAATGAAAATTAAAAGACTAGGGTATTATCGGCCCTCGATGATGACCGATCGCATGAAAATTGCCAAGAGCCGTCACCAATGCCAAGTGCACGGAGTGGTTTTACACCAACCTCCAAATGTGCTACATCCGACAATTGCGTCATGGCCATTCGAATGTTGGGGCACGGATATAGTGGGTCCAATAGAACCACCATCTTCAAAAGGACATCGCTTCATTCTTGCGGCTACGGATTACTTTTCCAAGTGGGCGAGGCGGTTCCACTCGGAGAAGTGAAAGCACACCACGTGCTACGGCTTTTCAAGAACCAGGTTGTCTACCATTTCGGAGTGCCGCGCAGGTTCATCTCAGATAATGGGTCAGCATTCAGAAGCACGCAAATCAACAATTTTGTCAGGAGACACAGAATCGACTGGCGGTATTCAACAATTTACTATCCAAGAGAAAACGGCCTGGCTGAGGCTTTTAATAAAACTCTCGTTCAAATTTTAAAGAAAACTTTGGACGATAATAAGAGAAATTGGCACGAGAAGTTATTAGAAGCCTTATGAGCCTACCGGACAACCTTCGTAACTCCTACTCAAACTACACCTTACGCTCCGGTGTATGGGTCCGAGGCAAGTGTTACCCTTAGAGGTCCAGACCTTCCTTCACTCGAATTGCAGCTTGCAAACAAAATCACGACGAAGAGAATGCCAAATTACGACTAGAGGAATTGGAAAGCCTGGAAGGGAAAAGACTTGCAGCGGAGCAGAATTTAGAACTATACCAAGCTAAGATGGTTCAAGCCCATGACAGACTGGTCCGCCCAAGAACTTTCAAAGTTGGTGACTTAGTTCTCGTTCTCAAAAGACCTATCCTTGCACACTGCAAGATAGGAGGAAAATTTGAACCCACTTGGGAAGGGCCGTTTGTGGTTGAGGCATTCTACTCAGGAGGCTCCTACCAGCTAGTGAATTGCCAAGGAGAACGACATATGCTTCTGATCAACGGACGATACTTGAAGAAGTATTACGCTACCTGATATTTTGAAGGAATGATTTTTTCATCCCTAGAAGCACGGGTGAAGTAATTGCTTATGACTGGGTCCGAACCCAAAAATAATAAAAAAATGTGTTAAAATAAATAAAATCGTGATAATAAAGTTTTCCTTGTCCTCTCTTCCAAATCAAAATCTTTTTTTCCGATCTTTTCCCACTTCATTCCTGTTGAATTTAAAAATACAAAAGGAATAAAAAAAAGAAAGAAAGAAAATTTTGTCTCTAATAAATTTTTTCTTAATGTTCTTGTTCTTAGTACAGCCCTTGATCCTTTTCCTTGTCTTTTCACAGGGAAATATCGAACGGGCGGTTGGTCCTGAACTTTAGAAATGGCGTAAGCCTTGCACTCGATTAAAAGAGGGTGAAAGATGGAGCGATAATAGAGATTGACTCAGACTTCGCACCAGCAGGCCTGCAATACGAGGAAGGTGACTGGGTCCCAGTTAACCAAGAGGAACTGCCCAATCGGACAAGGTGATGAAAGTGGGTGGCCCAAGCCACCAACCCAGAGAAGAAGAAAAGGAAAACAAACACCGAGGAGGACAAGAGAATCAAGTCCGTAGTCGCTGCTGCAGAGGGCGAGCTTGTCGCCGCCGCGCCCACGTAGATTCGAGAAGTATGAAGAGCTACTCTCACAACGAACTCGCCGAAGAAATAAAAATCGCCGTATCCGCAAGATGTTAACTAAACTAGCAACGGACCGATGCGGCGAGGCGATCGCTACTACTAGTGCATATACTTCAAGGATACCGGTTCGCCAGAACTCCGAAGAAAGGAGGCCAGCTCCGAAGATAACGAAGAGACTAGGGAAATCTCAAGAAGATCGAAGAAGGAAGGCTACCACGCCACCGAGATAAAGCCACCGCAATGCATAACCTTGTTGCGAAGCAACCCCGGAGGATGTCCCGACGGAGACCATCCCCGAGGAGCCGAGGTATGCGGTGAGAATGAGAAGGGATTGAGCCATATATCCCACAAGTACGTCACTGTGCCTCGCCATTTGCGGATTCTTCCGTAATACGAGCTAGAAAGAATGCAGAATGTCGAGAAGCAAACTTTTGAATACTTCGAGAGAATTAGAGGCAGGAGGATCAATATACTAGAAGGCCTCGAGCTACATACAAACGTGTTCTCAGAATACGAACAACAACAAATCGTGGACTGCATCCGAGATTTGAAAAGAATGGGTCGAGCAGGCTGCCTAAGAGAAAACACCTACTCGGAACCCCGGAGATGGATGCCAGGGAAAGGGAGAATTACAATACAATGTGGATGCTGCTACAACTTCGCAGAAGACAGGAAGGGAAACCCACCGGGGATTCTCCGTCATGGAAAGGTAGATCCAATGCCATTAGTCATCAAAAGGATGGTAAAGAGAATGATAACATGGAGGGTACTGCCAGCAGATTGCATACCCAACAGTTGCATCATTAACATTTACAAGAAGGGTGATCGCATACCCCCACACATCGATCATCACGACTTTGTAAGACCTTTCGCACAGTTTCTTTTCGAACGAGTGTAATATCATGTTCGGATCCGACCTCCGGATAGCGGAGCTCAGTGTGAGTTCCAAAGGCCGGTAAAGATACCATTACCGGTAGGTTCCGTCATGATACTAAAGGGCAACGGAGCGGATGTCGCTAAACATTGCATACCGAGAGTACCAATGAAGCGGATCTCGCTACTTTCGTGAAGGATGGATGACAGAAAGCACCTTACCACTTCCGACCGCACCCGTAGCTTGAGAGCCTCCGGCCTTACGAGCCGTAAGTTACATGGAAAATATCACACCTCCAACGTACATCCATATGACATCCTTGCCAAGGATGGCTTGGAAGGTGATGTTATCGACCATGTACTTCACTATTCGTACATGGATTTCCGACGGATGCCTTTTTGGATGGATCGACAAAGATCATACATAGTCCGTTTTGAGTCTACATGGATTGTATGAGATGTATTCCGGATCGAGTTGTATGATGTATCTTCAACATGATTGGAATGAAAGTGACCATGTCACATTTTTGGCCTTCACCTCTTTTGTGCAAGTTGACTGGGAAACGCCATTAAAGTTAAATGAACTTCGAACGAAGAACAGAAAAGAAACAAAAAGAATAAAAGAAAACTTTCCTTAAAAAATCTAAAAAAAAAAATGATGAACGCCAAATTCACATGAACATTAAATGAACCATAAAATAAATTTGAATTGTTAAAGGACAAACAAAATGAACACAAATTTTAAATCAAATCTCAATCAAATTCAAATTCAACCTTCCAGATCTCAAATCAAATCTCAATCAGATTCAAACTCAACATTCCAAATCTGAAATCCAATCCGTTCTACTCTCTCCCTTGTCTGGGATGGAAGCGGTTGATTCCATTGACACGGGGCCATGAGGTTTTTGATTCGAATCTGATGGCGAGGAATTGTATCCAATCCAAACCAGCAACTTTCGATCAACTCTTTTGAATGGGATATGTAACATCTACATATTCCCTCCTAATCTGTTTCTTTCCACAAAAATATTTTACAACTCTCATGAAATTCTCGAAACACCAAAATTCCACACTTTTCAAATCAACATTACAAATCTTTGCAAAATCAATTACCATTCAAAATCAAACTTTTGGGGTTGAGGATTTTACATCTGAGACTGCATTGCTTTGGGTTCTTTCCCTATCGCAATGAAATACATCAAAATCAAATTCTTGGGGTGGAGGATTTTACATCCGAGACTGCATTGCTTTGGGTTCTTTCCCTATCGCAATGAAATACATCAAAATAAAATTCTTGGGGTTGAGGATTTTACATCCGAGACTGCATTGCTTTGGGTTCTTTCCCTATCGCAATGAAATTCATCAAAATCAAATTCTTGGGGTTAAGGATTTTATATCCGAGACTGCATTGCTTTAGGATTCTTTCCCTATCGCAATGAAATACATCAAAATCAAACTTTTGGGGTTGAGGATTTTACATCCGAGACTGCATTGCTTTGGGTTCTTTCCCTATCGCAATGAAATACATCAAAATCAAACTTTTGGGGTTGAGGATTTTACATCCGAGACTGCATTGCTTTGGGTTCTTTCCCTATCGCAATGAAATACATCAAAATCAAACTTTTGGGGTTGAGGATTTTACATCCGAGACTGCATTGCTTTGGGTTCTTTCCCTATCGCAATGAAATACATCAAAATCAAATTCTTGGGGTTGAGGATTTTACATCCAAGACTGCATTGCTTTAGGATTCTTTCCCTATCGCAATGAAACACATCAAAATCAAACTCTTGGGGTTGAGGATTTTACATCCGAGACTGCATTTCTTTAGGATTCTTTCCCTATCGCAATGAAACACATCAAAATCAAACTTTTGGGGTTGAGGATTTTACATCCGAGACTGCATTGATTTAGGATTCTTTCCCTATCGCAATGAAATACACCAAAATCAAACTTTTGGGGTTCAGGATTTTACATCTGAGACTGCATTGCTTTAGGATTCTTTCCCTATCGCAATGAAATACATCAAAATCAAACTCTTGGGGTTGAGGATTTTACATCCGAGACTGCATTGCTTTAGGATTCTTTCCCTATCGCAATGAAATACATCAAAATCAAACTCTTAGTGGTCGAGGATTTTACATCCGAGACCGCATTGCTTTAGGATTCTTTCCCTATCACAATGAAATAGATCAAAATCAAATTCTTGGGGTTGAGGATTTTACATCCGAGACTGCATTGCTTTAGGATTCTTTCCCTATCGCAATGAAATACATCAAAATCAAACTCTTGAGGTTAAGGATTTTACATCCAACACCGCATTGCTCTGAGATCTCTCCTCATTGTGATGATTTAATCCAATCAATTCAATTTTCTTTTGAGATTGAAGATGTTATATCTAAAACCACAAAATTCCAATTTTTGTTTCAAGTTCAAATCCCTTTAAATTAATTTTGACAAACTTCAATCTAAATTGAAACTCAAACTAAAATCTGAGCTCGCACATCAAAACTTAAACTGAAACAAAATGAAATCTAAATCGAAATTCCCCCAGATCATGTGATTTGGGATTCACCTCCTTTTCCTTTCCCCAGCGAGAGTTCAGGAATCTCCAGTCTCAGAGATATACTTGACACTCCCCAGCGGAAACTCTTCTATTTCGTCCTAAGTTTGTCACTTGGACTTTTGTGTTGGTTTTGTTGATCTTTTCGGTCAACGCCAATACGCGCGGTGTGCTCCGTCAGCTCACCGCACCTATTGGGGGTCCATTTGTTGACCTCATTTTTGATGAGGTCTTCTCTTCTTCTTTTTAGTACTTAGGATCTAGCCTTAGGCTTTTCCTTTGACTATCTTAGAGGATTAGAATTAGGACCCACCACTTAGAAATTCAAACCATTTCTTAACTCCCTGCAAACTCCACAAACTTGATTGTAGATCCCTAATCACCTAGAGGGTTGAAATCAAATGTGGAAGTTTAAAGGATTAATTCCTATAGGACTCTTTGGCCTTAGGACTGCCCTAGGTGGCCTGGTCTGGTGAGGGTTGACTTACATACACACTACACTTATACACTACACTTTCACACACCTCCTAAAACCACACCCATACCCAACTTGACCTCCTGACTCATAAAGGTGATTCATATGGATGGTCCTTAACCCCTAAGCCCTTGGCTAAGAGGGTTAGGAACAACATAATGAATGCCTCAAATGAGTCCCTTCATGGCTCATGTGGGCTTGATATGGCTTCATGGCTCAACCAAAATGATTTCATTCCACTTACATTTACCCAATCTTCAATTTTCTAAATTCATGGCTCATGTGGGCTTGACCCGCCTAGCCTACCCAAAACCCTTGAAATTACCCAAATTTTTCAAAAAAATCTCCAATTACCCAAAATACCTCAAAACCAATCCCAAAAATTCCCACATTACTCAAATTGATCATTCATAGCCAAAAATACCAAAAATTCCAAAAATACCTCCCAATACCCTCCAAATACCCAAAATGCCACTCTTAGCCAAAAAATCCAAAAATTCAGAAAATTCCCAAAAAAATTCAAGAAAATCCCAAATATTCCTAATTTCATTTTATTCAACTACACCATGGGCCAATTTTGTCAATTTACCCCACCATTGTCAAAATCCCCAATTTGACCCATTTTAACCCAAAATGAACCCAATGTCAAACCAAACCTACCCAATTGACCCAAAT
This sequence comes from Papilionanthe hookeriana x Papilionanthe teres, assembly GCA_022702705.1. Taxonomy (NCBI): domain Eukaryota; kingdom Viridiplantae; phylum Streptophyta; class Magnoliopsida; order Asparagales; family Orchidaceae; genus Papilionanthe; species Papilionanthe hookeriana x Papilionanthe teres. The sequence goes on along the minus strand of CM040439.1, from coordinate 59,750,051 downwards.
TCTGGTCCAATTCAATTCTAAACTTCAATTCAACATCCCCAATACCAATCTAGACCAAAGCAAAGTCCAATTTGATTGGCATTTGAATCCAATTTCACTTTTGACCTTAAAGCCCAATTTGGACCCATGACCCAAACTTAGCCCAAACTAACCCAATTCAACTCCAATTAACCCCAAACCTTTTCTAAACCTTCCTTAACATCCCCACAAACAAAACACTAACATGATTTACCCAAACTTTAGACCCAAACCCCACTTAAATTCAACCCAAAGCTAAAAGGCCCAATTTTGACCTAAACCCAAACCTAACCCAAATAATCCCAAACCCCAAAATCAAAACCCAACTAAAGTCAAAACCTCTTTGAAACACTCCCATAAACATTTCACAACATTAATTTTACATCAATTTCAACCCTAGCCCTCCTAAGAGCCCACCTCCACCAAATTCAAAAGCCCAAATCAATCTAAAGCCCACATGACACTTTCCCTCATCACACATTCAATTTAAAATCATTCCTAAAGTCATAATTTATCAATTAAACAATTCCAAATCAAGCCTCAAAAACAATTCCCATCAAAATGCCAAAATTCACAAAACCCTTTTTCATGAAGTTGACTTAACTTTTCCTAAGCCAAAGATGTGCCATGAAGCCATGCATGAGCCACATGGAAGCCATGAGAGCCTCTTTACATGTCACCATGCCATTTTAGGCAAAATAAGGAGACTCTTTCCTTAATCTCCTAAAGTCATTAGCCTTAACCATGATTCCCCTTAACCCAAATTTAACCCAAATATATTTGGATAAGGACTTCTCCATGCCAAACCAGCTGATCCATTTGACTCCCCACAACACCCAGAGCCTCCTTGAAGGGTGAACCAAGCCCAAAAGGTGGACTTGACCAAATCAAGCCAAAATTGGCCTTCCCCCATGCCATTTTAATCTAAGCTTTTGACACATGGCAAAACCCAATTGCCTATACTAAACCCCAGCCCTGACCCACCTGAACAAGATGGTGACCCATGCCTGCCGGCCAGCCGCATGGATCGCCGGAAAACACCATGGCCGAGACCTTGGGAGGAGCCAAAGTTTGGAATTCCCACCTGCCGAGTCGCCCCATGCCCAATGGCCACCATGGTCGTTCTTCCCTTGACCTAAGCAGCTCGATCCCAAGCCTTAAACCCCCCAGGAGGCCCTCCACCCTCTCCTATTTAAACCTCACCTCTTCTCAGCCATGGGGGGTGTTGAACCATACCTTACTGAAACCCTGCCAAAATTCCTCCAGACCACTCTCCAAACTTAGAGCAGTTTATCCCTAGTGACAATTTGCCCTAATCCCCACCGACAGAGCTCAATTTCTCAGCCAAAATTCCACCCAAAAAAAGGACATCTCCCAACTCTCCACCAAATTCAAATTAAACTCACCCACACTTGCACAAGGTCAAGAGAAGGAGTTCCCCAGTGAAAGCCCCCTCTCCAGGCCACCCCTGCGTTCCGGCACTCCAAGCTTTGTAATCGGTACGTGGTCGAAATCATACTGGACAATTCACCGGCCCAAGGGACTTCATCCGGAGCTTGCTTGGACCCAATCGAAGGTGACACAACTCTCGGATCGAAGCTTCACTTCTCCGAGCAAAGGTATGGACTCACTCTTCTTCCCGAGCTTACGAGAGATTCTCTATTTAATTTGAGTTAATTTCAATACATGTTTACCATATGGATGTGTTCGTCTCCTCGAGACGAATCCATAGAGCATAAGAACATGAAAATCCGTTGAGAATCGAGTGAGAAATTAGGGTTAGAAGGTTGACGGTCACGGGTGCACACCAGTCGTAGACGATGACTGGGAGCCGTCGGATCGAGCGTGTATCGAGCGGACGGTCTGGATCTAGCCGGACAGCGCGATGGTGCATGAACCTCGGGCCCCTGGAGCGCTGAGTCGGATGGCGGCGCCGAATCAGGAGACGACGCGTGTGCGTTCGGAGCTGCCGAGGTTGAGCTGACGCCGCGTCACTTAAGTAGAAAAATAGGGATTTTCTTATTTATTTAATTACCAGAACTTGGAAAATGCATAACTCTGTGTAGGAAAATCAGAAAAAATAAAATAAAAATACCCTCTTGCTCAGTGAACAGAGGAGAATAATGTGGAAAAGAAATCATTTAATTTCATCAAGTATTTTATTTTTAATTATTTATTTACTCTCTGTACTATTTCAATTCTCCATGCATGTATACAATTCACCATGGCATGAGACCATAGGCTTTTGAAGCCTCTAAATTTAGGAACATTCCCTGAATTTTCCAAAGTCAGAGGCCACCCCTATGAAGAGTTATTGATTTTTCAATTCTAGGTCACTATTCTGAGTATTTTAATTCTAATAATTAAAATGTTGTGAAATAAATTCTAGGAAAATTTGGTGATGTTTCTTATGACCAGAGGACCCTAGAGAAAATGGTTTTTGAGTTAACTCACTTAAAATAACCCTAATTGGCTTAAACACCCAAAATGGAACCTTAATTAATTAGAGCTAATCATACATCAAATTGACTTGAAATCAATTCTCCACTGACCTTTAGGATCAGAGGAACCCACCATAAAAGTTTGAAGTCAATTGGACTTGGTTAACTTCTATCAAATGGGTTAATTAAGCTATTTAGCCAAACTCAAACTTCAAAAATTCATAATTTTCAAAATACTTTTCAAAAATTCACCAAATTGGTTTTGGAGCCTCTCTGATATCAGGAGAATTTAAGAAAAATAAAATTGCAATTTTCCAAAAAAGTTAATTTTTTTACATTATTTTAATATTTTTAATAAATTATAAAATAATAAAAATCACAAAAATAATAAAATTCACCAAAATGTCACATTTTGAATTTTAATTATTTAGGAACAAACCCCATATTTTTCTTAAGTCTCTATGATGAGATATTAAATTTTAAAACCCTAAGGTAATTTTAAAATATAAAAAAAATGTATTTTCTAGCATTTCCACTAAACTAGTAAATCAAAGAAAAATCAGAAAATTATGAAAATTAGTTCTCTGGTTTCCTTGATATCAGAGAGATTTTTGAAAAGTTTAAAATTCATTTTCAACCTTTATTTTATTTTTAAATTAATGAATACTCCAAAAATCAAAATAATTATAATAAAAATAATATAATTCAAAAAATCACCAAAATTGGTCCAAGTGGTCCTCTGGTCATTAGGAATGTCCCATAATTTTCTTAAGGATAGAAACTTTCCCTTGGTCATATTTTTAAATTTTCCTTAAAAATCCCTATTCTCCACTAAAAATAATTACATAAATAAATTAAATACAGAAAAATCACATTTTCTTCTCTAATGTCTTGATAGACATATGAGTGAAGTCACATAAAAATTTCAAGTTCACTTAAGCTCAATTTAGTGAGTTATGAAATTAGTAAGTTTAAAGGGCAAAATAGTAATTAAAATTTTAACCTATAATTAAAAAATTTTAGGTTTAATTAAAAGTGTGGGTAAAATATTTGATACTAAGTTGATTTTGGATGTTTGAAACTTAGGTAATTAAAGGGTAGAAATCTACCAAATAATTTAAAAATAATTAAAATAAACTTTAATTAAATGATTAATTAAACTTGGAAGAATAATAAAAAAATTGGAATTATTAAAATAGGGATATTATTAGGAAGAGATTTATTCTTTAATCTAAAAAATCCTTAAATGATCACCTCAATAACAATTAATTCCTAATTAAAATGATAATCCAAATTCAAGATTTAAATATTAAAAGACTTAATCATTAAATTAAATTAAAGATTAAATCATTTAAATTAAATCCTTCTAAAATTTCAATTAAATTAATACTTTAATAATTAAATTAAACCATCTTTAAAAATATATAAAAAAAAGAGATATAAAATATTAAATTAAAATTAAAAATTTAAATTAAATTTAAATTAAATTAAAACATATTAAATAAAATAAAATTTAATTAAATTAAAACATATTAAATTAAATTAAATTAAATTAAAATGTATTAAACTAAATTAAAATAAATAAAATTAAATTGAAAGTAAAACTAAACCAAATTAAATTAAACTAAAATTAAATTAAATTGAATTAAATATAACATCACCAAAGACATAAAGAATTCAAAATAAATCTAAAACAACTTGAACCACTATTCCAAACTTAAACCCATTAATTGAAATTAAATTAAATCACAAATCACTTGAACATTAATTTGCCCTCAAAAGCTCATGTTGTCATAACTCCTAAATGGAATGTTAAGTGAAGTGTTACTTCACTCATAGGATATTCAAATGTCCTAGTTCACTGAGCAAAATAACAAAACTTGAACTCCTCGATGATTAATTCATTTTGTATAATTAAATTCTCTTGGACTTAAAACAATCCTAGAGGTATTGAAAAGATGTTTAAGATTCGTCTTAAGCACTTCCTTAATATGATAGGATGTTTATAAGAACAATTGAACTTAATTATTCTTTGATGAAGAAAATCGTCCTCAAACCAAAACACAAGAACCTAGATGTCATAGGAGATAACTAGTTATAGGAGTAGGACCTTGGTAGAAAACCATAACCCTTCCCTTAGCTTTACCTAGGAACTTGCTTTAAATGATTAAATATCCTAAATTGTGTTTAAGTGTAGCTTGGGATCACGGGAAGACCCTCCAGGTACGCTTTTATTTTATTGCAATTTACCTTATTGCAAATGCATTTTACTTTTCTTGCATGATAAACAACTGTTGCATGAAAACCCACACCTTTAGGATAGCCCCTAAAACCAAAACCAAAACTAAATTAAAAGTCATTGCAAGATAAAATTCACCGCCCCAACTTTTCAAAATATAAAACAACTCAAAATTTAATCGCAAACAAAACAACAAAACTACAACTACAACTAAATTAAAACGTCTTGTTGGATGATCAGGAATACCTCGGATGATGTTACCTACGTGTTGCTAACAGGATTTCCCACGGTCTAAATGAAAGTGTGGAACTCATTTAGTTGAGTTTAGCAAATTCATCTAGACTAAGTGAATCCGATAAAAATAACGATGCTGGAAGGATGGAACCGTGGGATCTTAACCGGTGTTGTTATAATCAACTTTAAGATTTGTTTTAATTAAAACATAAAAAAAACACTTGAACTTTAAGATTTCTAAAACCAAACTCTTCTCTTCTCTTTTGATTACAATCTTCTAAAACTAAACCTCTGCAACAACAAAGAGCTCAGAGCATGGTGGGCAGCACGGCCATCGTCATCAGCAAAACCTGAGTCTACTTCAGTAAAACTCTCTTAGAATTAAATAACCAAACCATCGGATTTCGAGGTAGTTTGCCTAGTGCAACATAAATCCTCAACATTTTGTTAGGCATTTTCATTGCAAATTAAGCCCTAACCGGTCTTAGGACTCCGAGGAAGTCGTTCGACACGACATAAACCCTCACATCTTCGAGGCTGTTTGTATGATTGTGTCATACGAATATAAGTCCTAATTAACTAAAATTGGCAAGATCAAAACGTTAAATAAACATTAGGGCTTTCCTAAATTCGAGCCAAACAATAGGATAGTCGGGAAATTACCGAAGTTCGCTTCGAATCTGTGATTTCTCCTACCTTTCTTCCTCTGAATTCCCAAAATAAAATGTTCCAAATTTGATTCATTCCCTATTGAAATCCCAAAATTCAATCCCTTGAAAACTTAAAATTTGAAATTCTTGAGAGCAGAACTACTGATTATTATGGAGAGTTTTCTTAGGTGATTCCTGTCACTTAAGATGTAATTAACTATAGGGGCTTGCCCTTATAGGGAATTTTAAGAACCCAGGTAATATAAACCCTGTTTAATTCATTTATATTAAACAGGGGAACTTGTCGGCTTATAAAATTGGTTCGCAAATCAAACGGATGTCACAAATCTTCTAGTTTATTTAATCGAGCCCCATCATCAAGCAGTGTGTCTATTCTTCGGGATAGATACACGGTTTGTGGTGCGGTGCTCGTTTATATAAACTATTTGGGATGTGAGATCGGTTTGATTACATATCTTAAAACTTTTAAACTTAAAAATTACTTTCAAAAATCAAATGTTATCTTTTAAACTATATATATATTTAAATTAAATTTAAAATATGAAAATTCGTCGACAATTTCTGTAGGCGACCCCCTTTACAAAACACCACACACATAACCTAAAAAAAAATATATATATATATTTTGGAAGTCCTTCCGAAGCGGGAGACGAGATTTCGATTCCGGTGACCCATAGCTTCTACTAGATGATCTATTTTCAAAAATACAAACCATTTATGTACTGACATCTTCAGGCTACTCAGCTAGGGAGTAGTTTCTCTTTTCATAAAAATTAGCAAAATTACTTTTGTATATCCGTAATGTGTCTATGCCCCTCTTAGACCAGATTACCTTTCTTCCGTCAACATATTCCACCCATTTCTTTCTTGGGGGAATACAACTGGTTCTTTTTTACTTCAGGACCATTTGTTTAAGCACTCCTATAAACAAAATGGTCCAGGAGTCCCTTTGGATTTTCTCTTTGATCTTATGGGGTTGGACCCCCAATAGGTGTGTCAGTGTGCAAATCCCACCATGTTAAAGTACATTTTGAATAGGATCCCGGACCTGGTCTCCACTTCACATTTCTTTCTTGGGTTTGGTTCTGCTATAACACAGAATTAAGCCAACTCCATTCACAATTCCAAAAAAAAAACTTTCTAAAATCCTACTCCTTAAATATTAATAAAATAAGGATTTACAAAAATAAAAAGATATAATAAAATAAAATGAAAAGAATACTTGCCCAGGTCACAGATCAGCCTTCGTTGATTTGTAGTTTTTGCACTATAATTACAAAATTTTGGCCCCACACTAATACTCAAAATTTGTTTTCTTTGATCAATAGAAGCAATGTCGATCCCTACACATGTTCTCTTGCAACCTGCCTACCTCCTGAGAGGCTTGTCTTACTGCCCCTACAATCCAGTTCGGGGCCGGCTTAGAGCAACTTGAGGTCAGCTCCTTTTGTCATAGTCAAAACTCTTGCACCCGAGGTTTAGGAGGCATCTATAAAATTCAATCTGAACTCCCACCAAGATTTCTCTGTTGTGAAGAAGGTGAAGACTACTTCCGCCCCCATCAAGTCGACTGTGTCTGTACCAGAAAGACAATCGCTCCTACTGTCGCTGGATTTTTTATAGCTCCACCCACTTTCCCATCTGCAAAGGGAAAAAAAGTCCTGTCCGAAGATACTAATGAAGATTATCTCATGTCGTCGATCTTTGAAATTGGTTCTTCCTCTATTACTCGAAAGAGAAACCACCACCGCAGGGGTACACGGGTCGCTAGGGCCAAAGTTACCAGTCTACCCACCGTTGATGAGATTCCTCGCTAGGAGGGACCCGAATTACCAGAAGCCACTCCTCTTCTTCAAGGGATTAGATTTCACCCCTTAGCTGATACCACTGGAGATGAGACCCTCAGCTAGATTGCTGCTACAGTCCCGTCACCTGCATACATACATGATGAGGTGAGGGAGGAACCCTCACTTGTCACACAAGTTCATTCTGTGTTCCATAAGCTTGCTGAAAAAGAGGGATGGTCTGTTGCCAAACTTCTCAGAAGGATGGGATGTGTCTTATCCCCAAGGATGAAGAGAGAAATTCTAAGGAAAGTGTTGACCTCATTTTTGGTGAGGTCTGATCTCTCTCCTTAGTACTTAGGATCTAGCCATAGGTTTTCCCTTCGACTATCCTAGAGGACTAGAAATGGGACCCACCACTTAGAAATTCAAACACTTCTTGACTCCCTTCAAACCCCACAATTTTGGCTGTAAACCCCTAGGCCACTTGGAGGGTTAAAATCAATATGTGGAGGTTTAGAAAATGAGGTTCCTATAGGACTCTTTGGCCTTAAGATCACCCTGGGTGGCCTGGTCTTGGTGAGGGAAAGCATGCACACACCACACTCTCACACACATTCCAAATCCTAAAACCACTTTCGCCCAACTCAACTCCCTGACTCATGTAGGTAACTCATATGGATGGACCTTAACCCCTCAGCCTCTGGCTAAGAGTGTTAGGAACAACATATTGAGTGCTTAAAATGAGTCTTGTGAGCTTAATATGGCTTCATGGCTCTTGTGAGCTTAATATGGCTTCATGGCTCAACCAAAATGGTCCCATTTTACTCACACCTAATTAATCTTCATTTTCCCCAAATTTCAATTTTTGACCCCCGGGGCCCTAAAACCACCAAACTACCAAATGCCCTTAAAATTGCCCAAAATTCGCAAAATTACCTAAATTACCCAAAATTCCTCAAAATCAATCCTAAATATTCTCCACCACTCAAATTGATCATCCATGGACAAATATACCAAAATTTCCAAAAATACCCCCTAATACCCTCCAAATACCCAAAATACCCCTTTTAACCTAAAAATCCAAAAATTCTAAAAATTCTCAAAAAATTCTAGAAAATCCCAAATATTCCTAATTTTATTTTGTTTAACAGCCACACACCCCAATATTATCAATTTAATCCAATTTGATCAAAAGTTCCAAATGTGCCCTTGAGGCCCAAAATGACCAACAAACTCAATCCACCCAAAATTCAACCCAAATGTTACCCATTTTTCCCCAAATTTGTTTTTAAATCTTTATAACATCCCCAAAAACAAAACTCTAACTTAATTTACCCAATATTTGGACCTAAATTCCACCTAAGCCTAACCAAAACCAAAATTTCCTAAATTGGCCTAAACCAAACATAAACCCAAAGAAGCCTAAATCCCAAAATCAAGACCCAACCAAAATGGAAAACTCTTTTGTACACTCCCATAAACATTTTGAAACATCAATTTTACATCGAAACCAACATTAGCACAACCTTAGCCCAAGTTAGCCCAATTGGACCCACTTTTACCATATTATTAAAGAAGCCCAAATTAAACCTAATTAAACTTTTACCATATTATTAAAGAAGCCCAAATTAAACCTAATTAAACCCCAAATGACACCAAATCTTTTCTAAAATTCTCATGAAACATTCCTAAGCCAAATACAATATTTATTTGACACAACCTTTTACCAGATTTTTATCAAAAGGTCCATTTTTAAAACATAAAAGCCCATTTTCTTAAAGCATTTAGAAGCCCATCTTTAATCAATTTTAAAAGCGCAAAACCTATTTCAAAGCCCACATGACATTTTCATTTATCATCTCTTTAATCAAAATCATTTACAAAGTTCCAATTTCATCATCAAATAAATTTAAATCAAACCTCATGCCAAAATACACCTAAATTTCAAAAATCCCAAAATCCCTTTCTCATGCAAGTGAGCCAAGCCATTCCCAAGCTAAATGAAGCTATGAACAAGCCATGGACAAGCCACTTGAAGCCATGAGAGCTTTGACTTGTCATAACTCCATAAATGGAAAAAGGAGAAGGTTCTTTATTGATTCCCTTAAGGTCATTAACCTTACCCATGCTTTACCTTAACCCGTGATTAATCTAAATATTCATGGATGGAGACCTCACCACCTTCTCTTGGCTGAACCCATTGATTTCTCTCAGCCTAAAATCAGACCTTGGTGGGTGCACCAAGCCCATTTCCTGGGTTGACCAAACCAAGCTCAAAATATCCCTTCCCCCTTTATCGCTTAAATCAAACCCTTTACACATGTCAAACCCCAATTGAATTCACAAACCTCAAGCCCTGACCTCACTGGTCAAGATGGTGACCTGACCCTGGCCGGACCACCACCCGAGCCGTCGGAAAACACCACACCTGTGAGCACCTATTTGATTCAAAATCCAAATTTTACTTTGTTGAGTTGTCCCAACCCAAATGGTCACTGCAGCTGTTCTTCTCCTCCCCTAGGCAGCTGATCCCAACCTCCAATTTCGCCTGGGAAGCCCTCTAACCATGGTTATTTAAACCAACCATCCTCACGGCCATGGAAAGGTGCTGAAAAAAACCTTACCAAAACTCTGCCAAAATTGCTCCAAACTCTTCTCCTAACATAGAGGAGTTGATCTCCACTGAAATCCAGCCCTAATCCCCACTGGTTGAGCTCAACTTCAGAGTTCAATCTCAAGCCTAAAACCAGGACACTTCACCAAAGTGAGGCAATCCTTAAATTGATTGACTTTATACCTTCACCAGACCAAGAAAAGAAGTTCCCCAGCAAAAGCCCCCTCACCAGGCCGGCCATTCCTTCTATCATCCAAGCTTTGAAATTGGGCTTGGTGGAAATCGAGTCTAGACATTTCACCTGGACCAGGTCTTAATCCCTAGGCTCCTCCAACTCTAATGAACGTACCGAGCCTCTCTAATTGAAGCTTCACCTCTTAGATCAAGGTATGGAACTCCTTCCCGAGAGCTTCTTTTGATTCTCCATTTTTTAAGTCTATTTCATAGCATCAAAATCGTGTGGATGTGTTTGCCTTGTTGAGATGAGTTTGTAGAGCCCAAAAACATGTAATTTGGTTGAGTATCGAGTGAGATATTAGGGTTAGAAGGTGGACGGCTCACAGGACGCACCAGTCGTAGACGATGACCAGGAGCCATCGGATGGCTTATGTATCGGGTGAACGGTCGGGATCGCGCCGGATGAAGCAACGAAACATGAACCGCAGGCTGCGTGGCATCCCAGTTAGATGGCGGCGTAGAATGGGGGTGCGCTGCGTGGAGCTTCAAATCTGCCGAGGATGACATGATGCCGACGCAGTTAAGTAGGAAATTAGGGTATTTTTGAATTATTTAAATGCCCTGAACTTCAAAAATCCATAACTTTGCATAGAAAAATTACAAAAATAAAAGAAAAATACCCTCTTGCTCAGTGAACAGAGGAGAATAATGTGGAAAAAGAATTAAGTTGTTTTGTTAAGTATTTTATTTTAAATTAATTTGATACTTTTTTAAGTATTTCAATTCTCCATTCATGCAGATAATTCACCATGGCATGAGACCATAGGGCTTTTGTAGCCTCTGTTCTTGGGAACATTCCTTGAATTTTTCAAGACCAGAGGCCATCTCTGTGGCAAGTTATTGATTTTCCAAGTTTATGTGTTTGCTTTGATGTTTTAATTCCAGTAATTAGCATATTGCTTAGAAAATTCTAGGAAAATTAGGGGAAGTATCATAGGACCAGGGGACCCTAGGAAAATTATGGTTTGACTTAATTCTTTAAAAATAACCTTAATTAGACTAAACACTCAAAACTAAACTTTATTTTATTAGGAGTAACCACACATCAAAATCACTTGAAAATAATTCCCCACTATCATTAGGATGTAGAGAACCTCACATAAAAATTTCAAGTCAATTGGAAATAATTTAAGCCATTAAATAAATTAATTAAGTGACATAGCCATTTTAAAAATTAAAAAATTCATAAAACCTAAAATACACTTTAAAAATTCAATAAATTGGTTTTGTGGGCTCTCTGATATCAGAGGAGTCAAACAAAATTAAAATTGGAATTTTCTAAAAATTTTCATTTTTAACCATATTTTTAATATTTTAATAATTAAAAAAGCAAAAAATCACAAAAATATTAAAATTCATAAAAATGTCATATTTTGTCCCCTAATCACTTAGGGACCAGCCAAATATTTTTCATAAGTTCCGAAGTTAAGATATTGAATTTTAAGGGCATAAGACAATTTTTAATATTAAAAAATGAATTTTCCAACCTTTTCACCAAATTAATTCAAATAAATCAAAGAAAAATTAGAAAAAATATAAAGTTTGTTTCTCTGGACTCCTTGAGGTCAAAGGAACTTAAAAAAATATAAAATCCATTTTTAAACTTTAATTTTATTTTATAATTAATTAATACCCCAAAACTCAAAATAATAATAATAAATAAAATATAATTCAAAAATCACCAAAATTGGTCCAAGTGGTCCTCTTGTCAGTAGGTATATCCCATAATTTTTTTAAGGACATAGACCTTAACTTGGTCATATTATTGAATTTTCATTGAAAACCCTTATTTTCCACAAAAATAATTATTAAAATTAAATTAAAAATAGAAAAATCACATTTTCTCCTCTGATATTTTAATTGACCCATGAGTATGGTGCAATAAAAATTCCAAAGTCATTTGAGTTATATTTAATGAATTCTGAGGTGAACAAGCTTAAGGGGCAAAATGGTAATTATTAAAATTTAGCCTTAATCAATATTTTGCATTAATTATGGGTAATGGGTAATGAATGATCCTAATTAATCTCCTTAGATGATTGAAACATGATGAATTAAAAGGGTAGGAACCCATTTATCACTTTTCCAACAAAAACAAAATGATTAAAATTTATTAAATTATTAAAAATTTGAAGTTAACTAAAGGAGAATGTAATAAGTGGAGGGGTTTAATCTTGGAAGATATTAATTTATTAATCTTAACCCCTAATTAATGATAAAAATCAAATACCACTTAATATTAATTTAATAACTCATTAATGAAAACTAAGATAAATTAAATAACCAAATTAAAATAAATTCTAAGATAATTGAATAAAAAAAATAATTTTAAAATTATATAATTAATTAAATTAAAAATAATTTTAAAACGACATAATTAATAAAAAATAATTTACATTAAATATAATTAAATTAAAACAATTATAAAATAATTTAATTAACTTTAAATCAAAATTAAATTAATGCAACTAAATTAAAATCAACTTCAAATCAACACAATTAAATTAAATATAACTAAAATTAAAGTTAAGACATTTTTCAAATAGCTAAGTCAACTTTTGAAATTACACAATCAAACTGAAATAACATAAGACAGTTATAATTAAACTAAAATATTATAATTAATTTGAATCTATTTTAAAAAACCAACTTAAATCTAATTAAGATGGTCAAGTTTCGTAATAACCTAACCTACCCTAAAGGCTTCCACCCACATAATTCTTAAATGGAATATCAAGTGAAATGTCACTTCACTCATCGGATAATCAAATGTCTAAGTTCACTGAGCAAGAAACAAAACTTAACTAAATTATTAGATGATTTCACCTGTACAATGAAATTCATTTGGACTCAAAATAATCTCAGAAGTATTGAAAAGATGTATAGGACTCGTCCTAAGAACTTTTTGAATATGATGGGATGTTTTAGAAGAACAATTGAACGTAATTGTTCTTTGGTGAAGAATCATCCATAAAGCACAAGAACCTAGACGTCATAGGAATTGATTAGGAGTAGGATTAGGATTTTGGTAGACAACCAAAACCTTCCCTTAGCCTTACCTAGGAGCTTTTCATGAAATATTTAAATGCTCTAACATGTGTTTTAAGTGCAGCTTGGAATGACGGGAAGACCCTCCAAGTACGCTTTTACTTTATTGAAATTTAATTACCTGTACTGCACTTTAATTTTCTTGCATGTTAAACAAGAATGTCACCCCGCATGAAAACTGAAACTTTTAGGATAGCCACAAAACCGAAAACCATAACTAAATTAAAAATCACAACAAGATAAAATTCACCGCCACAACCTTTAAAATATAAAACAACTCAAAATTTAATCACAAACAGAACAACAAAACCACAACTACAACTAAATTAAAACATCTTGTTGGATGATCGGGAATACCTCGGATGATGTAACCTACGTGTTGCTAACTGGATTTACCACGGTCTAAATGAAAGTGTGGAACTCATTTAGTTGAGTTTAGCAAATTCATTTGGACTAAGTGAATCCGATGAAAATAACGGTGCCAGATTGATGGAACCGTAGGATCTTAACCGGTGTTGTTATAACCAACTTTAAGATTCCCCTAACAAAATGTTAAAACACCTGAACCTTAAGACTTTTCTAAACCAGAACACTTCTCTCATCTCTTGATTGTCACCTTCTAAAACTAAACCTCTGCAACAATAAGGAGCTTGGAGCATAGTGGGCAGCACGGCCATCGTCGTCAGCAAAACTTAAATCTACATCAGCAAAACCTTTCTCAGCATTAAATAACAAAGCCATTGGATTTCACGGTAGTTTGCCTAGTGCAACATAAATCCTCAAATTTTTGTTAGGCATTTGTATAATTATGTTTTGCAAATTAAGGTCTAACCGATCTTAGGATTCCGAGGTAGTTGTTTGGTACGACGTAAACCCTCACATCTTCGAAGCTATTTATATGATTATGTCATATAAATATAAGTCCTAATTAATTAAAATTGGCAGGATTGAAACATTAAATGATATTCTTAAATTGAAGCCAAACCATAGGATAGTTGGGAAGTCACCGAAGTTCACTTTGGGTCCGTGACATCCCCTACTTCTCTTCCTTTGGACTCTTAAAATAAATTGTTCCAAGTTTGAGCTATTCCCTATTGAAATCTCCAAATTCCAATTTGTTTGAAACCTTAAACTTTGAAATTCTTGAGAGCAAAACCACTGATCATTATCGAGAGTTTTCTTAATTGATTCCCGTTATTTAAGATGTAATTAACTATAGGGGCTTGCCCTTATAGGGAACTTTAAGAACACAGGTAATATAAACCCTGCTTAATTTCTTTGTATTAACCAGGGAAACTTATTTGCTTATAAAATTGGTTTGCAGACCAAATAGATGTCACAAATCTTCTAGTTTATTTAATCGAGTCCCATCATCAAGTAGTTTGTCTATTCTTCGGGATAGATACACAGTTTGTGATGTGGTGCTCGTTTATATAAACTATTTGGGATGTGAGATTGGTTTGATTTCATATCTTAAAATTTTCAAACTTAAAATTATTTTCAAAATCAAATGCTACTTTCTAAATTATATATATTTTTTAAATTAAATTTAAAATCTAAAAATTAGCCGACAACTTCTGTAGGCGACCCCGTTTCAAAACACATAACCTAAAAATAAGCCGTACAATTTCTGGTGACTACCATGGGGAGTAGTTCCTCTCTCCATTTTGATCAGATGGTTTTGCTTTCATAAATCGGTAGCAAGTCCATGTCCCTAGTAGACCAAGGTACCATCCTTCCGTTGAAATACCACATTCATTTCTATCTTGAACGGGTATAATCAACTCTCTCTCGGATTTTGGAGCCACTATTTGGACACCCCTAAACAGAGAGGTTCCAAAATCCTTTTACCTCTTTGAGGTGGGGTGGACCCCAATAGGTGTTAGCTTAAGAGCGGTTCCTCGGATCGAGAAGTCTTGTGAGACTCTCCCTTCCTTTCCAATTTCTGGCTTGGGTCCCGTACCTTACCTTTAACCTCTCCCTTTTTAATTTGTTTTGTTCCTAATGAACAAACCTTCTAGAAAACAAACTCTTTAATAAATGAACTTTCTGTTAAACCACGAATACACAGATAAAACAAAATCCAAAAATATCTTGTAAATAAAATTAAGAAAATGAAAAGATAAATGGAGATGTGTTCGGACTCTTTTATGGAATTTCTCTCTTTCTTTGTCCCGACAAAAGGAAGCATAAATCAAAACTGACGCTTAGAATCTACCCTGCAGAAAATATCTGCACCGAAGCTGATTTTCTCCTTCACCAATGGGATAGACGTGGCTGTCTACAAGGATGAGCTGCCTAATGACGCAGTCATTCATTTTGGACAAGGGTTCGACAATACAGACATTAAATTCACTGACGTTACTCTTTTCGCACTAATGAACAAAGTACCGGAAACTGAGGAGCCCATAATTGAGTTCAACCTGAAATTGACTCAAGAGTTCCCTCACCTGCAAAGGGTCCCAATTGAAAGAAACACTGATGT
The DNA here is from genome assembly GCA_022702705.1 of Papilionanthe hookeriana x Papilionanthe teres. Classification (NCBI taxonomy): domain Eukaryota; kingdom Viridiplantae; phylum Streptophyta; class Magnoliopsida; order Asparagales; family Orchidaceae; genus Papilionanthe; species Papilionanthe hookeriana x Papilionanthe teres. The sequence continues at coordinate 59,734,277 of CM040439.1, read as the reverse complement.
TCGTAGGAGGACTATTATCTCTACCCCCACCGGTCTGGTCATCTTTGCACCGACCTCAACTCCTGTCAAACTGAAAGGAAAAGAAGTCCATGTCAGTGATGAGCCTGTTACCGTGGAGGGTTTAGATTTTGCTACAATACCGTCTATCTTCGAAATAGGGTCCAGTTCAAGAGTTTCACCCTTAACTCATACTCAAAGAATAAATAAAAGAAGAAAGATTGCCAGGATCGAGAAGGCCAAGGCTGCTGAAGTTGCTTTTCTGGAAGAGATTCCTGAGGAAGAAGAAGAACTGCCTGAGAATTCACCATCGTTGGGAGGAAGTAGATTCTACCCTTTCTCTGCTGCTTCGGATGAGAAAGATGTCCGAAGGATCGCCGCTGCATTACCCCGACCTGCATACTTTAGTGACTGTAAAAGAAAGAGGGCCAAGAATACACTGCTTACCCGACTGCGAGCCGTAGTAGAGTAACTAGATAAGAAAGAAGGGTGGCCCGTATCAGAGATCCTAAGAAGGATGGGACAAGTGCAGTCAAATCCCGCCTTGGACCGTGAGTAGACCCCGTCACTGCTCTAGAGAGGCCATGGAAGAAAGTGCGAGCTAGTGAAAGAAGTTCGCATGTTGTCGTATCAGGTCACCATATTAGGGAGGACACCACCTACCAGCGTACAGCCGACAGACCATCTGGTCCTAGGCCTTCTACTGCAAAAAGGATGGTGTGGCAACCGATTATTACTGAACCAATACCGACACAATGTTCTGGAAAGAAGAGTCTCGTCAAAAAACCTGAATGTGAAGAAAGTGCTACTGCATTAAAGGAAACTCATGAAAAAGAAGTTCAACAGTCATCACATGACAACCGTGAAATAGTTTGGAAGAAACCACTTGAGGATGCTATAGGAAAGCTAAGAATGGACATCCGATGGTTGGCAAGGGAAAGAGGAGAAGAATTGAGAAATGAAGTGGATTCATCAGAATTCATGGATGAAGAATGTGCTGAGATCAATATGGTCAAGACCCGAGCGTCGTCAGCTTGCAGGGAGCTCCGTTAGCCTCAGAAAGAGATGAACCAGAAGTAATGAGAGCGCGTCTTAAAAAAAAAAGATGATATAATTTCTCAGATGGCAAAGAGGATGGAAGAGATGGCAGCGGCCTTAGCCACTCTCCAGAGTCAGCTTCAACCTCAAAAGGAAACACCCCCAGAGATCATTCACATCGCAGATGGAGGGAAAGAGATTACGTCCATCAATTGAGATGAACAGCCAAAGAAGGATTCTGCACAGAGCATGATTCTTGAGAAGGATATCAAGAACATGGTAGAAGAGCAGCTGCGAGAAGCCTTAGCCCAGTCTAAGAGTGGAGCATCTATTCAGACGGGTAGACCTTACCCTGAAGAATTTGATGCCATTCAATACCCGAAGGGCTTCGTACCACCTCTATTCAAGACTTTTGACGGTGCGGGAAACCTCCGGCAGCATGTAGCACACTTTCGTGCCAGTTGTTACATTGCCGGTGGTAGCGACGCCTTGCTCTTTCGTCAGTTCGTCAGCACTTTGTCAGGGATTGCCTTCTGCTGGTATGCAAAATTGTTGAACGGTTCGGTTAAGACCTTTTCATAATTGGAAAACCTTTTCGTTAAGCGGTTTGCCGGGGCTCGGCACCACATCACTATCAGTGATCTAGTGGTGGAGCAACAAAAACAGAACAAAACTTTAGTGGATTACATACTTCGATGGAGGACTTAAGCATGAAGTGTGAACCTCAGCTTCAGGAACAGCATGCAGTCGGTATCCTACTAAAGTGTATCCATGGCCTGATAGCACTTCTCCTCAAAGGATTCACAATTAAGACTTTCGAGAAGTTGCTTAGCATGGCCGGGAGCTTGCAGGAGGAGGCAAAACAGCTGAGTTTTGTTGACAAGACTGATAAGCAGAAGCCTGTAAAGGCATTTAAAAAGAAATCCGGGATCGTCACGGCAGAAAATAAAAGTAAGCAGCCAATGCAAATATAGCAAGAGCGGCCACATCCTAGTTATCAACCACCGCAATGGATTTATCAGCAACCTCAAAAGAACTATCAATAGCCTCGACTGAGCTATCAATCATGGCAGCATGATCAGCTGCCGCCTCTTCCATAGCGTGCCCTGAAAGAACTCATGAATAAAGAATATCCCTTCGAGAGCGAAGCGATTGGCAAAGATGTTTCGTAGTTTGATGAAAACACCCGACTTTAAACTACCAGAGCCCAAGAGGCCAGAAGAAGTCAACAAGAAGGATCATCAGAACTACTGTCCCTACCACAGAATGCTCGGACATAAGATAGAAGACTGCTTCACCTTTAAGAATTGGCTCGATGATAATCTCTGGAAAGGAAACATAACGATCCCGAAGGAATACATGAAGGAGCCCCAAAAAGGAGGTTCCGTCAATGTTACTTCAACAGATCCTATTGTTCTGATAGACCCTTACACGACCAATGATGGATGGAGTACCGTCTGGACAAAGTCTTCGAAAATATTTTTGATCACATCCAGATCGCTTCGGTGTACACTTCAACACAGAGTTTGAAACCAGTCGAGCTGGCACTATCACTTGTGATTGAAGAACCGCCCTAGAAGGAGGAGAACATCGTGGAAGAGAAGAAGACTGAGGCTCCCAAGGGGCTGCTTATGCTAAGATGGTTGTTTCCGATTCGGGGGAGAAATCCCTCAGACCTCTGACTCTGTATGATTATTTGCTCGCCCCGGTGGTATCTTATAATGATAAGACTTTTGGTGTTGGCTACATTTTGATTGTTTCTAACGATTACATAACTAACGACAACCAACCTAATCTGGATCTCGATTTCAATACGAATAATGATTCTAAAATCATACTAAGGAGAAGACATTCACAAGGGTAGCTACGAAAGCTCGAGAAGCGACGAGTCCATCTGTGAATTCCGAGGAGCTCCAATCACGATAGAATTAGAGTTATCAGATTCTGAAGCAACTCCAGAAGAGCCAGTCATTCCAATTCAAGGGAAACACCGTCAGATCCAGCACCAGATGCAAAAGAGGAAACAGAAGTCAATCTAAGAAGCAGAAAAGTGCTACCCCTGAGAATGGGTCTAAAGGATAGAGGAAAGCAGGTGGTTGCTCAGGAAGAGCCAACCCTAGCAGAAGAATTACCCATTCGGGAAGAGACTAAAGAGCCTGGTAATAAAGTGGAGTATAACGTGCTAGCCCATCTTAGGAAGCTACTAACCAAACTGAGCATCTACGACTCTCTGATCCTGTCAAAGGAGATGAGGGATACTCTGATCAAGGCCTTACTTGATCAAGAAATTTGCTTAGCTCAAATGGCCGGTAATTCCTTAGACGAGGTTTGCTCGTTAAAAGAACACCGAGGTGTTACCTTCACGGACAATGATCTGCTACTTGGAACAGCTGATCATAATCGACCGTTGTACATCTCAGTCACTATCGGAAAGTTTACCCTCTCCAGGGTGTTGGTTGATCCGGGAGCCTCAATCAACATAATGAACCTTCGAACATTAGCATATTTGGAAATTGATGCTCGTGACCTCGAAGCAAACAAGACATTATTAAGAGGCTTCAATCAGACAGGAGAAAGAGCTCTTGGATCGATAACACTATTAATGAAGACCGGTGATTTAGCAAAGACAACCACAAAATTCCATATAATTGATTCTGAGAAATCGTTCCATGCTCTACTGGGTCGGCCGTGGATCCATGAAAGCTGGATGGTACCGTCATCTCTGCACCAGTGCATAAAGTATTATGAAGGAGGAGAACAGTGTATCAAAGGTGATTTGCAACCATTCTCCGTGCATGAAATCAGAATTCACGAAGTGCATCCTACTACACGCCTCCAAAGAAAACAATCTTCTCCAGAAATACCGTACCAATTGAAGTAAAAGAAGTTCGAGATGATGAAGAACCTGAAATTCTAGTCCAATAGTTACTCACCACTCCCTTACAGCGAGATGGTGAAGGTTTTTCCAGAACTCGCACCCGAGGTTGATGCCGGGGACGATGTTTTGGAAGAAACGGTGGAACAGTTGGATAGAAGAAACCGGTCATCGACGTTGATTGGGAGAACAGTTCCGAAGAAGAAGAAATCAAGAAAGAAGCAGCGATAATAAGTCAGAAGAAACCCCAATTCGAGATCTCTCTCGAAGAAGAAAAGAATGAAGAATACAAATCAATGTACGAGAAGATTAATCACTATGTGCATACTATGACCCTGACCCCGATCCATTCTAATAAGGTCGAGGGTATGGTGGTCAAGGAAGTGCATGGCGGCGGTATTAAACTGATCAAATTCTACCGTGGTGCTTCTTCTTCCAAAACTGAAAATAATGTACAATTTGAAGATGTTGCTCATCTGAATTAATGGAATTACCTTTTGACTGGTATTCTCCCTGTGTTCAGAATTTAATCCAACGTGGTGTCTTACCTAAACAATGGACAAAAGGTCAATCACAACACTTTGGAAAATTATGGAATAATGCCAGTCGGCCTCCCAATTCAAAGCACGGTCTCAGATTCGACACAGTAGGATCAGTTGATGATACGGGATTTTGCTTGGTTGTCACTTGCGAGCCTAATGAAGACTTCTTGGAAACTTCAGATAAAATTGAAGATCTACCAATTGGAGATGCTCCAGCAGAATTCGAAGAAGAAATTAAATCTACAATAGACGAGTTAATGGAATTTAACTTAGGTACTAGCGAAAAGCCTAGGCCGACCTTTGTTAGCTCCTTACTCAATAAAGAAAACTCTAAAAACATGATCAAACTACTGATGGAATTTAAAGACTGTTTTGCTTGGAGTTACGATGAAATGCCAGGATTAGCTCCAGAAGTTGCAGTTCACAAACTATGAGTGGATCACACTGCCGTTCCAGTCAGACAAGCTCCCAGAAGAATGCGTCTAGAGATTGAGCAACAAGTTATAGATGAAGTTAAGAAGCTAATACATGTTAAATTTGTCCGTGAAGAACAATATCCAACTTGGTTAGCCAATGTGGTACCAGTCAGAAAGAAGAATGAACAGATCAGAATCTGCGTGGATTTCAGAGATTTGAATAAAGCATGTCTAAAAGACGAGTTTCCACTACCAATTCTAGAATTGATGATCGACTTCGCTTCAACACATGAAATCTTCTCTTTAATGGATGGATCGTTAGGATACAACCAGATAAAGATGGCACCAGAAGATGAGAAACACATAGCCTTCAGAACGCCGATCGAAATATATTGCTACACAGTGATGCCTTTCGGGTTGAAGAACGCAGGAGCAACTTACCAAAGAGCAATGACGAGGATTTTTTATGATCTTATTCACAACCAAGTCGAGTGCTACGTGGATGTTGTAGTCATCAATAGCAAACTGAAGGAAGATCACCTGTATGATTTAAGAATTGTTTTCGAGCGACTAAGGCAATTTAACCTTAAGATGAATCACTTGAAATGCGCATTCGGCGTTACCTCTAAGAAATTCTTAGGGTTTGTTGTCCGAAATCGTGAAATTGAAATAGATCCGGAGAAGATTAAAGCTATCTTAGAAATGTCGCCTCCCAAAACTTTGAAACAACTACAATCCTTTCAAGGGAAGTTGGCGTATCTTCGACGCTTTATCTCGAATTTGTCAGGTAGGTGTCAGCCCATCTCGGCATTAATTAAAAAGGACGCCAAATTCATTTGGGAAGAGAAGTGCCAGCGGGCCTTCGAGGACATTAAGCAGTATTTAATGACACCTCCTGTCTTAGCAGCCCCAGTCTCGGGTCGACTGTTGATACTTTATACAGCGGCTTTAGACGACTCGCTTGGAGCCCTGCTAGCCCAGATGAATGACGAGGGGAAAGAAAATTCTCTTTACTACTTAAGTCGTCGTCTAATTCTGACGGATGTAAAGTATCCCCCGATTGAGAAGCATTATTTGGCCCTGATCTTCGCCGCTCAAAAGCTCAGGCATTACATGCTCTCTCATAAGGTCAACCTTATCTCAAAAGTTAATCCATTGCAATATTTGATGACCCGACCGACGCTTTCTGGCAGACTTGCCAGGTGGTCGATGATACTATTGTAATTCGACATAACTTTCATTCCTCTTCATGTCGTAAAGGGGCAAGTCCTTGCAGACTTCCTCGCAGCACACCCTTTACCGGCAGAATCACCGCTCAACGATGACTTGTCCGACGAGTAGATAGTGAGCCTAGAAGACCTTGATGATCAGCATTAGGAATTTTACTTCGAAGGAGCATCCTCAACACAGAAAGATAAAGAATTGCAAATGATAGTGCCCGGTAAAGCAGGAATCAGACTAATCTTTATAACACTGGAGCGGGGGATGTTAAGATATTCCTACCATCTAATAGAACCGTGTACGAACAACGAAGCAGAATATGAAGCTCTAATAACTGGACTAGAATTGACCATTCATATGGGTATAATAGATATCAATATCTACGGAGATTCAAAGTTGATCATTCAGCAAGTCACAGGACAGTACAAAATTTTAAAGCCAAGACTGGAGCAGTACTTCTAGTATGCCATGAAGTTGTTAGAACAGATTCTGAATGTAACGATCTACAAGATTCCCAGAAGAGAAAAAGCTCTTGCAGATGCGCTAGCCCACCTCGTGAAATTGTTTGCGTGCTTACAGGATGAGTCAGTTGAAATGTCAGTTCAGGGACGACAGGTCCTCTCACAACTCGACATGGATGCAATACACAAGTCAGGAAAGAAAGAAGAAACAGTTGCAGCAGTAGCAGAAAATACAGAAGATTAGCGGCAACCATTAGAAGACAACCTGAAAAACAGGAAACCTACCGGACAATAAGTCTTTAGCCTATCAGATTAAGAAAAGAACTCTGTCTTACGTATTAATAAACAATAAGTTTTACAGAAGGTCTTTCAATCAGATGTGGCTAATGTGCCTGAGCGAGTCTGAGGCTGGTGAAATTGTTAAAGAGGTGCACTCAGGACTTTGTGGCGCTCATCAGTCAGGTCTGAAGATGAAAATGAAGATTAAGAGACTAGGGTACTACTAGCCCTCGATGATGACCGACTGCATGAAAGTTGCGAAGAGTTGTCACCAGTGTCAAGTGCATTGAGTGGTTCTACATCAACCTCTAAATGTGCTGCATCCGACAATCGTCTCGTGGCTGATTGAGAGTTGGGGCACAGATATCGTGGGTCCGATAGAACCGCCTTCCTCAAGGGGACATCGTTCCATCCTTGCAACTACAGACTACTTTTCCAAGTGGGCAGAAGCTATACCGCTCAGAGAAGTGAAAGCACACCATGTGCTACAGTTCTTTAAAAATCAAGTCCTCTACAATTTCAGGGAACCGCATAGAATTATTTTAGATAATGGGTCCGCGTTCAGAACTACAAGGATCAACAGTTTTGTCAGAAGACAGGAGATTGATTGGCGCTATTCGACATTCTACTACCCAAGAGAAAAGGCTTGGCCGAGGCTTTTAATAAAACTCTCGTCCAAATTCTAAAGAAAACTTTGGATGACAATAAAAGAAATTGGCACGAGAAGTTGTTAGAAGCCTTATGGGCCTACAGAATGACTTTCAGAACTCCTACTCAATCTACGCCCTACGCTCTAGTGTATGTGTCCGAAGCTGACTTACCCTTGGAGGTTCAGCTTCCGCTACTTAGAATCGCAGTTGCAAACAAAATTACTATAGAAGAGAATGCCAAATTATGACTAGAAGAATTGGAAAGCTTGGAATGGAAACGACTTTCAGCGCAGCAAAATTTGGAACTGTATTTAAGCCAAGATGATCCATGCCCACGATAAATTGGTCCGCCCAAGGACATTCAATGTCGGTGACTTGGTTCTAGTTCTCAAGAGACATATTCTTTCACACTGCAAGATAAGAGGTAAATTTGAACCGACTTAGGAGCGGTCGTTCGTGGTCGAGATAGTCTACTCTGGAGGTTCCTACCAACTTTTGAATTGTCGTGGAGAACGAGCTATGCTTCTAATTAATGGACGATATTTAAAGAAGTATTACGCAACCTGATGTTTCGAAGGATGAACTTTAAAAAATGGAGTCTCATTCCTAGAAGCACGGGTGAAGTAATCTGGGTCTGAACCCAAAACGTAAAAAATGGATGATAAAAACTCATTAAAAAAAATGTGTTAAAAAGAAAATATGTGAAATCATAAAAAATTTGATCCTTTCTTTTAAATCAGCTCACTCATGATCTTTCCTCATCTTTTGCTACTCTTATTAAAAACTTTAAAAAAAAGAAATGAATTAAAGCTTTCCATTAATAAGTAAATTTTCTTATTGTTCTTGTTCTTAGTACAGCCCCTGATCCTTTCCTTGTTTTTCGCAGGGAAATGTCAAACGGGCAGTTTGTTATGAACTTTAAGAATGGCATGAGTCTAGCACTCGAAGAAAAGAGGATGAAGGATGGGGCCATGATTGAGATCAACTCTGATTTCACAGCGGCCGAGCTACAGCACGAAGAAACTGATTGGACTCCGATTGACCGGGAAAAGTACCCCAGCCAGACGGTGATGAAATTGGGTGGCTCAAGTCAGCAGTCCACCAGCAAGAAAAGAAAAGCAAACTCCGCTCATGCAACAGGGGAAGACAAGAAAGTTAAGTCTGTGGTTGCTACAGCAGACGGCAGGCTTGTCAGCGCCATGCCCACAGAAGTTCAAGAGGTAAGAAAAGCTACTCTCACTCTGACCCAATGAAGAAACAAGAACCGTCGCATTCGCAAGATGCTGACCAAGATAGCAGCAGGTCAACATGAAGAGACAGTTGCTACCGTCAGTGCAAGTACTTCGAAGAAATCTGTTCAACCGAAGCCAGAAAAGAGGAGATCAACTCCAAGAACAGCAGAAAGGATGAAAGAAATTCCAAGAAGAGCAGAAAAAGAATCGGTGCCACGACGCCAGACAAATGCACCAGTTTTGAAGAGTCTTGTTGCAAAGCAACCCCGGAGGATGTCTTGACAGAGAATATCCCCGAGGAGCTAAGACATGCAGGAGAACGTGCTGGGGTTGAACCATACATCCCACAGTACGTTACCAGGCCTCGCCAATTACAAATAATTTCAGAATACGAGCTGGAAAGAATGTAGAAGGTTGAAAAGAAAACTTTTGAGTATTTTGAAAGAATTCGAGGTAAGAGGATCAACATCCTAGAGGGCCTTGAGCTGCATACAGATGTGTTCTCAGACTACAAGCAGTAGCAAATTGTGGACTGTGTCATTGAGCTTCAGAAAATGGGTCGAGCTGGCCGTTTGAGAGAAAAGACCTACTTAGAACCTCGAAGGTGGATGAAAGGAAAAGGAAGAGTTACAATCCAGTGCGGGTGTTGCTACAACTTTGCTGAAGACAAAAAGGGAAATCCATCAGGGATACTCTGTCGTAGTGAGGTGGATCCGATGCTAAGAATTATCAAGAGAATGGTAAAAAGGATGGTGATATGGAGGGTATTGCCTGCAAATTGCATACCCAACAGCTGCATCATTAATATATACAAAGAGGGCGACTGCATACTGCCACACATAGATCATCATGACTTCGTCAGACCTTTCTGCAGTGTATTTTGTCAACCAATGTAACATCATGTTCGGATCTGACCTCCAGATAGCAGGCCCCGGAGAATTCCGAGGGCCGGTGGAGATACCTCTATTGGTAGGTTCTGTCTTGGTGTTAAAAGGAAATAGAGCAGACATAGCAAAACACGGCATTCCAGGTGTACCTGTAGAGCAGATCTCCGTCACTTTCAGAAGCATGGATGATAGCAAAATGCCTTTCCACTTTCATCCAGATCTTGAGTTAGAGAGCCTTCGGCCCTACGAGCTGTGAGCTGCATAGAAAATAACAGACCTCCAATGCACATCTGAACGGCATTTCCTGCCAAGGATGGCTTGGAAGGTGATGTTATTGTCCATGTATCTCACTATTCAGACATGGATTTCGACAGATACTTTTGGAAGAAACTTGCAAGAATCTTACACAATCCGTTTTGGATTTATGTGGATTGTATGAGATGCTGAATTTTCAAGGAAAATATCATCATGTTTTGGATCGAGCTATATGATGTATTTTCAACAAATTGGAATGGAAACGACCATGTCGTGTTTTTCCTTCACCTCTTTTGTGCAAATTGACTAGGAAACACCATTAAGTTAAATGAACTTCAAACAAGAAACTAAAAGAAAAGAAAATAAATAAAGAACTCTTTTTAAAAATTCGAATGTCAAAACAAATTTTGAATTAACACGAACTCTAAATAAACAAAAATGAAATTGAATCACCAAAAAAATTAAACGAACCTAAATCTCGAATTGAATTCTAATCTGTATCCGTCGATTTGAATCTTTTGACTAAAATCCATTTGAAGCTCTTTTGAATCCTCTTTTGAGTTGATTCTTCCCCATAGAAGGCTTCAACTTCAGTTTCAAACTTTGAAACTCTGAATCTGAAATTTCCAGCCTCAGGCTGATTTCAAATCTCTTCCGATTCTCCACGATCTCTTCCCTCTTTTGAGAAGGTCGACTCAGTCTACTGACACAGAACCACAAATTTTTTGATTTGGTTCTGATGGCATGGATTCATATCCTTCGCTAAACAATCAAAATTCGATCAACTCTCCTAGGATGTGAAACACTTTCATGTCTCATTCCAATCTTCCATTAAACTAAAATTTCCATAGAATCTTCAAAACTAAATCAAAAACAAACTTCTGTGATTGTTACCTAACTTCCAATTCCCATCCTTCTGAGGCTGGTACCTAAGATCCAGTACTCATTTCGAGATCGACACTTAAATTTCGATTCTCCTAAATGAATGTCTGCCAAGTTCGTATTCCTTCCGAGAAATTTTTCCACATTCTAATCCTCCGACTCGAGGTATGAGACCAACAAGGCATCCTGATCTCAGTGTCCGCCAAGTTCGCGTTCCTTCCGAGAAATGTTTCGTATTCTAATCCTCCGACTCGGGTATGAGACCAACAAGGCATCCTGATCTCGATGTCCGCCAAGTTCACATTCCTTCCAAGAAATTTTTCCACATTCTAATCCTCTGACTCGGGTAAGAGACCAACAAGGCATCCTGATCTCGGTGTCCGCCAAGTTCACAATCCTTCCGAGAAATTTTTCCGCATTATAATCCTCCTACTCGGGTATGAGACCAACAAGGCATCCTGATCTCTGTGTCCGCCAAGTTCGCATTCCTTCCGAGAAATTTTTCTGCACTCTCATCCTCCAACTCAATTATGAGACCAACAAGGCATCCTGATCTCGGTGTCTGTTAAAACTGCATTATAACAGAAAAAATCTCCCGCACTCTTGAAATTTTGAGGTTGGTACTTAACTTCCGACTCTCTTCTGAGACTGGTACCTAACTTTCAGTTCTCACCTTTTTCTTGATCGGTATTTGATTGTTATATATATATATATATATATATATATATATATATATATATATATATATATATATATATATATTGGAAAATTTTAATTTTTTAATTTTGAAAATATGAAATCAAGCTGATCTCACATCCTCAACAGTTTAAGTAAACGAACACTACACCATAAGCCATGCATCTATCTCGAATAATAGACACATTACTTAATAGTCAACTCGATTAAATAAACTAATAACTTTGTGACATTCATTTTGTTCTATAAATCTTTTATGTTGACAAACCCAAGAATAATCTTGGTGACTTCCCAAGCTATCCTATGATCTGGCTTCAATTTGAGGAAATTATTTAATGTTTCATCTAGCCAATCTTATTTAGTTAGGGCTTATATTCACATGATACCGATCATGTGAGTAGCATGGAAGATAAGAGGATTTATGTCATATCGGATGACAACCTCAAAATCCTAAGACGAGTTTAGAGTTTATATTGCACTATGTGCAATGACCTAAAAGGATAAGGTGATGGTTTATATTTACCCTAGGTAAACTACCTCGAAATTCTATGTTTTGTTAATTATTTCTAAGGAGTTTTGCTTATGAAGATGGCTGTGCTGCCCACAATATTTGCTCCAAGCTCCTTATCATAAAAGGTTTAGTTTTGGAAGTGTCAAATGTAGGGGGTTGGAAGAAGTAGCATGTTTTAGGAATATTAAAATTGAGGTGTCTTAATGTCTTTTTAGGGGCTTATTTAAGTTGATTATAGTGCCACTGATTAGGATCCCACAGTTCTCTCATTCTGACACCTCTATTTTCTTTGGATTCACTTAGGCCAGTTGAATTTACAAAATTCAAAAAAATGAATTAAGTGCATTCATTCAGAACGTGAGAAATCTTGTTAGCAGCCGTAGGATGCCTCATCCGAGGTATTCCCGATCATCCAAAGATACATTTTAATTTTGTTATGATTCTTATTTTGTTATTTTATTATTTTGTTATTTTTTCTGTGATTAAGTTTTGGGTTGTCTTATATTTTGATTGTTGTGACGGTGAATTTTGTTTTGTTTAGAATTTTAACTTTGTTTTTGGTTTTGGTTTTGAGGCTATCCTAAACGTTTTGGTTTTAACATGAAAGGAGACCTTGTTGTTTAGCATGCAATTGGACAAGCACGAAAATGTATGAGAAAGTAAATGAAAATAAATTGCAGTGCAATAAAATAAAAGTGTACTTGACATTTCTTCTTGTATTCCAGCTGAAAGTTTAGCCTTTTGAAACAAAACATATGTATATTACAAGGAATTAAATTTGCATGCCAGAGAGCAGAAAAAGCAAGTTTGAAGCATACCCATCAACTTATATGTCATAACTTGGTGGGTTCTATTTTAAATGTACAGTTGACTTCTCAAACAAGGTATGATAAGTTTGATCATCCTCCAAGGTATCCAAAAAAGTATGAGAAAGGTCCAGGGGCCGGGCCCCAGACATCCCACAATCCTTTGAATTTCTCGAGTTCATTCAAACTTATTATGTTGCCAAATGATTCATCCATATCATACCCTTATGCTTAATGAACTAATGTTTTATTCATCCCTGAGAATGTGATAAGTATCACTTAATATTTCATTTATGAGTTATAAAAGTGCAATTCTTTATGAGAAAATTGACTTAATTAAGAAGCTTAACTAATTTGATTTTAAAGTTAGGCTTGTAGTGTTTGAAATATGTTCACAATTAATTTCACCCTCTTTTCTAATCCATATTAGTCAAGTCTGATTAAGCTTAGCTCACTAGTGAGCCCTTAAGTCCTATTGGGTATATTAGCAATTTTGGAAAAATTGACTTATGTGATTAGGATTCTTAATCCTAATCTAAGTATTGAATTTATCTTTTAAACACCAACTAGGGGTATTAGACGGATGAATTATTAGGTTCTAAAGTCAAACCCCTAACCCTAGGATCATTTTAATTTTTGATTATCTTCCGAACTAAAATAATTAATGAAATTTAAAATTTATCTTTTTTATATTTAAGGTGAGGTTAGTTTCTACCATTTAAATCCTTATACTTCAATCATCTAAATATTTCAATTATGGTTATTCATTACCCATTTACCTTTGATTATTCCTAAATTTTTAATTAAGGCTTAATTCCTAAAAATAGCATTTTTTACCCCTGAGGCCTTATCACGTCATAATTCATTAAATTTAACTCAAGTAACTTTGAAATTTTTATGTTACCCCACTTATGGGTCAATTAAAACATCAAAGGAGAAAAATGTCATTATTTTAATTTAATTTATATAATTATTTACATGCAATAATAGGGATTTTCAAAGATAATTCAATAACTTATTTAAAATACAATATTTATTCTTAAGAAAATTACTAGAGGTTTGATACACCTAAAATATATAGTATTTTTATGCACATTTTTATACCTATTTTTAATGATATTGCAATTTAATAGAAGGTATTTTGTGTTTTTCTTGCAGGTATGATGAAAATAGATGGTCATGATGAAAGGAGCAAAATTGGATCAAATTTGGAGCAAAAAAATGAAAAAAAAAAAATTTGGCACTAGCGGCTAAGGGTCGCTGGGCCGGCGCTTAGCTGTCATAGTTAAAAATCGAGATTCAAATGGATTTGGTGCCAATTTCAAAGGAGATGGGATGCAACTCTTGGTGTTAACGTCCATAACTTCCTTTGGGCGGCAAGTTTGAATGAAGGGGTGCGTTTTTGGTAGATACATCGAATCTGGACACATTTTGAAGAGACACCAAGGCACCTTTTTGTTTACTATTTAAAGAGAGTCTTAGGAAAGATTTAGAGGAGGCAATTTGAGGAGAATCTTCCACTGCATTTTGAAGAGTACTTCCATTGTCTTCCACTGCATTTTAAAAAGTTTTTATTTAGACTAGGAGTAGAGAGTAGAAAGGAGAAAAGGGTCTGAGTGAAGTATTCTTCTTCCCACTTCTTTTCTTTCTTTTAGTTTAGTTTTTATTGAAGTCCGAAGTCTGTATTTTGAGTCAACAGAGTTGGGAGACTTGCTTTGAGAAGTAGTTTAGCGAAGAGTCAAAGTTTCAGAGGAACTTCCTTAGTCTTGTGGAGAGGATTTTCAGATAAGTGTTTACTTTTATTTAGTTTATTAATACTTATTTTTGTTTATTATTTTTCTTATCGTTGTTTTTAATTTCAAATCAATGTGTTTTTATATTTTCTCAATTCATTCTAAGTAGTTTACTTTATCCTTTTCTTTTTTAAATGGAGAAGTAATTAATTTAAAGAGAATTGTTGTGGAAAGTATAAGTGTTTAAAAGTTGGAAGAAGTTGTGAAGATTGATTCTAAAAACTTTGTTTACTTCTTAATTTGGCCTGTTAAGTTGTAAAATTTCTTGACATTATGTAAGATCCAATGCGGTATTGTCTCATAAAATTTAGTAAGAATCAGATGAAATTATATGGGTGAGAACTGTAGTCCATATAATTGAATGTAATATTAGAGGATATTTTTATAAAAGGGAGTAAAACTAGAGGATTTTAGAGTGACAAGCTTAAACCCCCTAAATTAGTTTGAAGTCATGTGTTTTGTTATGAGAAGTTAGCCCCCAGGTTGTGGGAATTGAGGAAACTCTAGAGTGAGAGACTGGTATCTTCCCTGCCTAACCATGTTCAAAATAATATAAATTTCAAATTAACCTATGTTCTTTATAGAACCAAGTAAGGGTAAAGAACACATTTGTTTCTATCTGTAACAACAAAAATTTGAATACTTCCACAACAATACTTTAAGAATTATTACTACTTCATGAAAGAAAAGAAAAATATATTCTAGTTAATAGTATTTTACATCCAGTGTTATTACTTATTGTAATTTTAATTTCTTGCTTTGCATTTTTACTAAGAAAATTTCAAAAGACATATCAACCTTCAAAACTTTTCAAAATCAAGACATACTTTTTTGAAAACAATCAAAGAAAGTAAGAAGATAATTTCTCTAATTCCTTTAAAGATTTCACATTTTCTCTATGGGTTCGATATCTTGGGGCTTAATCAGAAAGTCCTATATTACTTGATAAACGATACATATACTTGCGTAGTATCCCATATTATAAAATCATAATTTTCATATCTAAAATCATCAGCACATTTATCTAGTGGAACCAACTTTCTGGCATCCGTTGCACTTATATCTATCGAGGATCAAGGTTCACCAAGACCAGTGGACCATTTGGACCAATTTTCAAGATTTTTTGAATTTTAATTTGTTTATTATAATTATTTTAAGTTCTTTTTTATTAATTAAAAATAAAATATTATTTAGGTTAAAAATGAAGTTTGATGTCTTTCATAAGTATTTTTGAGGTCAGGGAACTCAGAAAAATAAATTTTATATTTTTGTGATTTATATTTTAATTATTAGATTTATTTTAATGAGAAATTATTAAAAATCCATTTTAAGCTTAAAATTTATTTTTAGCCCCTTAAAATTTTATATCTTCCCTTAGAAAATTAAGAGAATTACTTCAATTTTTTCCAAAATGATTAGGAGACCAAATGTGACAATTTAGTGCAATTTTATTTTTTAGTGACTTTAATTTTTTTATTAATTTTAATAGTTTTTAATAATTTTTAAAGTTCAAAATAAGTCTAAAAATGAAATGTTCATTTTAATTACCATTTTATTTTTATTAAATTCTCTTGGTTACAAAAAAAATTTTATTATTATAATTATTTTAAAAAATTATCTTGGTTAAATTCTCTTGGTTACAAAACCAATTTTATAATTTTTCAATGTGTATATTAATTATTATAATTATTTTAATGCAAAAATGTTATTTAACTTAGAAAATCAAGTTAAGTGGCTAAATTAACTCCATATGATTTGAAATTTATGGGAGCTCCTCTAACCCTAATTCATAGTGAAGAATCATTATTATGTCATTTATATTTATATTTGACAAATTTTAATTTTCTTTCATTTTAGCGAACTAATTACAATTAGCGAGATATTTAATGATTTAAACAAAATTTATTTTTTTCCTCTGGTCCTCTATTATGATTACTATTATAATTATAATAATTTTTATAAATTAAGGATCTCTGGCTAGAGATGACCCCTGGCCTTGGAAAAATCAGGGAAGATTCCTAACCATGAAGCCTTTAAGCTCTCCAAACCTCATGTCATGGTGAAATGCCTAGAGCTTTCTAAGCTTTAAATATGATTTATTGTATTTAATTAATAAAAAATAAAATCCACATCAAACAAACATTATACCATTCGACATTATTCTTCTTTATTTACTGAGCAAGGAGGTATTTTTCTTTTATTTTTATGATTTTTCTACTCCAAGTTATGCATTTTATTAAGTTAATTAATTTAAATAAATCCTAAAATCCCTAATTTTCTATTTAACCACGCGACGCCACTTAATCCTCGGCAACTCCGAAGCTCCACGTCTCCTCTACCATTCGACGCTGCCTTTAACTCAGTCTCCACGCGTCCGTACTTTATGTTTAGATCATCTGTCTAGCACGATCCTTGCAGTACAACCATTACACACGCAACCTAATGGCTCCTGTTCATCATCCCTAACTAACATAACTCATAAATCATCCACCTTCTAACCCTAAGACCTTGGCCTAGACTCAACAAAATCACCTCATGTTCGCTCCTATAAACTCATCTGACCTAGATGGACATATCCATACAGCTTATTTGATATAAAATACAGTGTACATGATGGAGAATCAAAATAAGCTAGGGCTAAGGTGAGAGATCAATACCTTTGTCTAAGAGGTGAGGCTAAATTAGATGACTTCATCACCTTTGTAAGGACCTCACAAAGCTCCTCCAATCACTAATTTTAGCTCTCCTTGGGTCAAGATATTAACTCGGTCAGAGGGAAATTTCAGGTCCGAGAGATGTATGGGATGGAGAGGCTCTGTGATGGGGATTCTATAGGGAATCTTCTTTGTTTGGTGATGGGATGGTGAGGAGCAAACCAATTTGGAGCCTGGTGCACTGTGGTTGAGTGACAGATAATTTCCTAGTTTTGGCTAATTTTGAGCACAAAAATTGAGCTCAAGTAGTGGAGGGGATGGCTGGGAATTGGTTGGTTTCAGCTTAGGAAGGCTGGGAGAGGCTCTAGAAATAGTTAGATAGAGTTTCTTCTAGGTTTTGTATCTCCTCTCTTCTAGGTCGTGAAAGGTGGTGGTTTAAATAGAGGAGCTTAGAGTGGTTGTCATGGCTTGAATTTGGGTGTGTTCAAGTGCTTAGGTGGATGAAATTAAGGACCAATCGACTAATTTGGGTTGGACATTTCAGGAAAGTGCAATTAATATTTGTTTATGGGAGGTGGCTCTCAGTTTTAGCTCCTCTGGAGACTAGGCCTACGAGCTAAGCCAAGGGGAGGTGACAACAGTCAAGTGAGCCAGTAGTTAGGTGAGCCAGGTAATTAATTTAAGTGGTCTTGGGTTTCGGCAAAGATCACTTTGGTTTAAGAATTTTAGGAAAGAAATCCCCTATTTTAGATGACCCTTGGTCCATGGATCAACTACGTCGGGCTAGGTGGACCTAGACTAGTCCCTAGCGTTCATTTGGTGGTTGTGGAGGACTTGGGATGATCACATTTGGCTAGATTTGGTCACATTGTGTCATAGGTTCAATTTGGGTTTAAATTGGGCTAGGTTGAGATTGGATTAGGCTAGAGTGGGGTTAAGACTCAATTGAATGTTCAAAATGGTCTAAGGGGATGTTATGAAGATTCCTTGACATTAATTGGGCAGAGATTTTAGGGTTAGAGTATTCAATTTGCTGTAATATGGATATGTGGACAATTTTGAGAATATTTAGGGATTTTGACCTGGGTTGGACTTGGGTGAGGGTTGAGTTCAAATTTGGGTCAATTGGTGGTTCAATTTTGTTTGTAGGAATGCTAGGAAGAGTTTGGAAATTAATTTTAGGAATTGGTTTGGTCATGGAGTTCAATTTGGGAGAATTTGGTCATATGGTCAAAATTGGCCTGCTTTGGATTAATTTGAAATTGGGCCTGAAATTAGGTTAAATTGGACTTGGATTTGGTTTGAATTGGGTTTATGCATGACGAAGTTGAGCTTGGAATTTAAATTGGGGAAGATTGAGGTCAATTTGGTGGACATTGGAGGTGATTTGGGCATTTTAGGCTTAAGGGGGAAATTTAGGGATTTTCTTCAAGTTAATTTGGTCAAATTGGGTCCAATGAAGTGGTTCAAATTGATTTTGGAGAGATTTGGGATTATTTTGAAGTTTTTGGGAATTTTTGGATTTTTGGGGCTATGGAGGGGCATTTTGGTAATTTTGGCCATTTTGGGAATTTTGGGAAATTTGGAATGTTTTGAATATTCTGGGTGGTGGGGAACATTTCGGAATGACTTTTGGAGGAAATTGGGTAATTTGGGTAACTTTTGGATTTTTTTTCAAAATTAAGATTTAAGGGAAATTTGGTAATTTTGCGGAGTATAGGGGTAAGGGGGTCAAAAGTTGGAATTTTGGTAAGGTTGGGCGTCAATTGAGAATTTTAATCCATTTAAGCCATGGACTACAGAAATCTCATTTTAGATCCTCCATATGTTGGTTCTAGATAAACCTTAGCCTAGGGCTAAGAGCTTAGGGAACCACCCACATGAGTTTCCAAAACAGTAGGGGCATAGGCATGTCTGACTTAGAGTTGTGAGTAGTGTGTGATAGTGTAATGTGCAAGTGTGTGTGTGCAAGCTCTAGACCAACCAGGGGAAGTCCTAATGCCTGTCCACCTATAAGGAACTCCCTTTGAGTTTTCTTATGCTTAGTCTCATCCTCCTAATTATTTAAAGGTCAGACATTAAACATTTAAACCTCAAAGTGATGCAAAAGAGCATTTTGAATTTGTAAGAAGTAGGGTTCCAACACTAGTCTTCTAATGAAGTAGAGTCTTATGGCTAGACCCTATGCTATCTAAAGAATGACTTGACCTCAACAAAAGTGAGGTCAACACCACCCCTGATCTGTCACTCTATTTCTCTTATCTTGAATCTATTAATATATAGATATGAAATCCTATGTTAATGAAAGTTCTTGTGTCACATGAGGAATGAACCTGACTATCTTAACTCACACGTGTTATAAACTACTTAGGAAAGTTAATCTTGATATCCCTACTCATGTCACAGTCTTCAATTAAATTTAACGAATCCATGAATAAATTGTTCATACATTGAAATTCATTAAAATAGTTAATCACGACATCTTTTTAGATAAATGAATGAAATGTTATAATGATAAATGTCTTACTCAATAAAGAGTAATACATAATCAAAATTGAGAACAACATAAAGTATCACTTCTTAAATTTTATGATCATTAAGGCAACGTGATGTGCATTTTCTCGATGTTAAACATAACTACTGAAAAATAGAAATGGTCGATGGTGACACCAAACCCAACTACTCTTTTATAGATTCTTCTTCCTTGTGAAATTTAGGAGTAGAAAATCATTGTCTCCTACAGTAAATATGCTTCATATATTATTTATTCTAGTTAGGCCTTATTCTTCATAGTTCTTAACAACTTATCAAAAAATCTAAAAAACAAATGTTGCTTAGCACATTTCGGCAATCTTCTTTATAAATTAGTCATTAATTGCCTAGTCTCAATGTAACTACCTCTCAAAAGGATATATGCAGCGATATTGTATTGTACCTCTATACAATGACTGGTATGGTGAATCTACGAGTAAATGCTCCATCGAGTCAAAGAAATTAGGAGAAAATATTCTCTCGAGCTTGCAAAGTGTTACAAAATATTTGCTTTCAACTGACATATGTCGTTAAGTTTCAAACAGCTGCATATAATTCTCTGAAGGAATCTCTGATTTCAATTAATAGATTAAGAACAGACTAACATTCCATTCCTTGAGTCAAATCCAAGTGGAGGATCATAACTCATTGAAGGATCGAAGTTAAATGTTGTAGGATTAAACCAGCCATGGGATGTCCATATTTAGAAATTTGGTTGAATTACTCGATGGTATAGATCATCTCACTTTATCAAGTGCTAGATATGCTTGATTTTTGTCCTTCATAAGATGTAGGAGTTTTCATTTTTTTTCCTTTAATGGAAAATCAAATTTCTATTACCAAGATAGAAATTTACTTTGAATACTATGTTCATGGCATTACATAAGAAAATATTGAAAGTGAATTCTTATTTTGATAATAGAAATTAGATTTTCCTTTGGAAGAAGAAATGGAAACTCTTACATCATAAAAGTAATCCAACTTAAATAATATTTAGAGGTGTGTAAGTAATCAAGTTAACATTTACTGAGATGAGAATGCTTAGGTTAATGATTAGCTTTTCACTTGGAGATAAAATATGAAACAAATATTTCTATGAGAGGGTTGATGTAGCTCGAGTAAAGAAGCTTATGGGGTTGTGCTATACAAGCTAGGAGTAATATTTATGGTGCATTTGGCTTTGATCTGAAGTTTTCCTCTGCCACACAGGAAACGATAGAGAAAATGTCTTTATTGTCTTTTGTGATGTTTCCATTTTTTCTTCTTACTCCTCTTTAATTTGGGATGTAATGCTCAACTCCTTTAGCAAAGATGCAAACAACCTACTTCTTGGTAGTACTATTTCTTTTCATTCAATGGTATTATTTGATCATGAACAAAAGTCTGTTACCCTTTTCTTTCCTGGCTTAAACAAATCTGAGATCATGTTGTAACAGTATATAGGGGGTGCAGAGCTACTGTTAGAAGCAGCGGATCATAAAGTCATCATCCACTTGTCTTCTAGTACCAAGGAAAGGTTGAAGGTACTAAGTTCATTAAAAGAAGCCTTGTGGTTCCCTTGCGGTAACATCCTTCACAATGCTTTGTCAACTATTCAATTGCAATTCAACGAATTACCATCCTGTTTTCTTTTTTCATCCTATAATTTAATAAGTTTCCTATTGTTTGTCTCCATTCGAAAGAGAAAATCTAGCATCCTATCAGTTGGTATATTTATATAATTCCAAAAAAGTAAAACTAGTCCACGTTCAAAGTTTGGTAACTAGTCCACGTTCAAAGTTTGGTTACTATGTGTTTTCTAACTGTTTTTCTTTTTTTTTATTTGAACTCAGTGTAATGTATGCTAAATGCAGAAAATTTAGGAAATATTATTATGCTTTGTTTATCTATATATATATATATATATATATATATATGTATGTATATATATATATATATATATATATATGTATGTATATATATATATATATATATATATATATATATATGTATGTATATATATATATATATATCTATATGTATATGTATATATGTATGTATATATATATATCTATATCTATATATATATATATATATATATATATATATATATATATATATATATGTATGTATGTATATATATATATATATATATCTTTTGATGTTGTAGCTACCCTCTGCATCTCTTGATGTTTCTCTTCATACTTCTGTTGTTTTCTAGCCATCCAAACTAACCAGGCAACCACACAAGGAATGCTATCAAGTTTGAGTTTATTCCAGTCCTTCCAGCAGTTGATCAAATCCATGCAGGAGATATTAATAGTTAGTACATGAAGTTGAGCCAAAACTGTGCTCCAAACTTTCTACATAAACTAGCAACTAAAGAACAGGTGGTGAATAGATTCTTCCTAATGTTTGCATACTACACAGCAAGATGGTCCTCTTAAACCTTGTAGCTTCAAAATGTCATATGTGGGAATGAGACGGTGAAATAATCTCTAGCAGAAGAAGGACATTGAGGGTGACAAATACTTCCCCCATATATGTGTTCCCTAATCAGTTTTCAGCCCATGATCTTATTAAGAATAGACATAAGCTGCGATTGTTTGTGAAGTAGCTTTCTTGACAATGCGTGTATCTCTCCTGGATGTGTCAATAGAGATGCTTAAAATGTTTTGGACTTGTTAATTATGAAATAGGTTGTTTAGTAGCTGAACATTCCACTGGTACCCATTCCAGCAGTCCAATACTTTGAGGTGCAACTTGTTTGGTGAAGAGCGTCAATTAGTTTTCCATTACCCTTTAATTGTCCAACCACAAGTTAATGTTTCCATCCCCCATTTCTCATATAAAGAGATCTTCTGCCTTATCATTAACCTTGAGCATACTTGACCAAATTCTGGAGTCCCCAATCTTCCCAACAACTAAATTTGAATGCTTATCTTTAGACGAATTTAGCCCAAATGGAGGTTTGAGTTCTAAAGTAAAACCAAAATTTACAGAAAGTAATATGTTTCAATTGATTGAAACTTTTGAAACCTAAACCCCCATTCTCTTGTGGTTTACAAATCTTGTTTCAGCTGGACCAATGCATCTGTTTCCTATAATCTGACCAAATGAACCTGTTGATGGTTCATTCCAGTAAAAGCTGGGTTCTTTTCTTCATTATTAACATTTATAAAGTTTAAGAGGGGAAAGTTGATATCACACTTTTAAGTAGAGTGATCCGACCACCATTAGAGAGGAAAGATGTTATCCAGCAATTGAGCTGTTTGTGGATATTAGTAATCACCTCATCCGATTAAATCTGCTTGGTTCTCCCTTTTATGAGACAAACACCTAAGTACTTAAGAGGGGCAGTGTTGATGTTGAATCCAGTGTGGCTGATATTACATTTTGTGACTGGGGTCTTCACCCATTTACTGAGCATGATGAGGAATTTCTACAAATTGAGTTGCATCCTAGAGCAATCCATAAAATCTTGGAGACATTTAGTCAGTAGTTTAACATCAAGTTTAGCAGCTTTGAGGAAAATGATCATGTCATATGCATAAGCTAAGTGGCTGATGATAATATTGGATATGTGATTGAATTGTGTGTGTGGGGAGTTTGTGATATATTATTCGGCATTTTTGATAAATAATACAAAACTAGAATGAAATTGGTGGGGGAGAGGGGCCCACATAGTTTGATACCTTTGGTGGAGTGGAAGTAATTATATTAATTCCCATTAATGAGTAAAAAATTGGAGGTATGTGAAAGCCATCTCAGAGATTGGAGATTTCATTAACTAGATTTCATTCAGTCATTTTAGAGATGGTTTTCTAGCAAATGGATGTCATTAACTGGTTTGTGATATATTATTCGGCATTTTTTTAGCATTGTCATTAACTGGTTTTCTAGCAAACGGATGTTGAGTCAATCTAGTTTGGAAATGATTCACTGCAGTAGGTGTAATCTCTTTAAAAGTTCTCAACCAAAGTCCCTCCAAGTCCTTGATCCAGTGTATAGCATTACATTTCCTTCTATAGTTAATACAAACTTGGTAATATTTTAAATTCCTGTCTCCCTCATAGAATTTGATCTCACCTGCTTTTTGAAGTAACATTTGTTTTTGAAGATAAATAGCAGTTAATAGTTCCTCATTACCAGTAAATAAATCAGCTTCCAAAATTGTTACCATTATGGATTTGAAGTTCTAACTCAGTAACCATAAATTTAGCAGTTTTAACTCTTGCATCTAAATTGCCAAAGACATTCCAATTCCATTGTTTAATATAGGATCCCAACCTCTTCTGAAGTATCCAATTTAATCTTAGGGTTATCAGTATGATAAATATGTCATATAAACTCCACTTAAGCTAAGAAGTCAGGATGTGAAACCCTAACATTCAAATATCTAAATAATGTTATGGGTTTATTTGGACAACCTTTACTTGAAATGATAAGTGGTCTGTGATCAGATATTGACGTTGGAAGATGCATTATAGTTGCATGTATAAAATCTGTTAGCCAATAGTTATCAACAAGAACTCTGTCTAATCTTTCCCATAATATACCTCTTCTCCAGGTGAACTTAGGACCAGGAAAACCTAGATCATGGAGTCCAGCTTGCTGTTTATTGTAATTGAACAAATGCATTTTGTGTAGATCAGGACTTCTTCTTCCAGATTTTCCCAGGGCTCAGCCAAGCAACTAAAATCCCTATATATATATATATATATATATATATATATATATATATATATATATATATATATATATATATTTTTTTGCAAGAAAAGGAAATTTATTTGACCATAGAGTTTGAACATCTAACATGAGGGATCATAATTAAATCCCCATGTAAAAGAGATTTTAAAAAAGGAAAAGAAGAAACAGAAGAGGTGCAAAATAATTCAAGAGTAGATGATGCCCTTGTAGCAAGCCAATTAGCTGGCTTATTTCCTTCTCTATAAATATGAGACCAAATAATATTCCTGGAAGCAGAAATAGTATTAATCTTCTTTATCCAAATGTGAAGAAACCAAGGGGTGGTAGCCTTATTTGTCAATATTTGAATTAGAAGAAAGGAATCCAACTCAAAATGAAGAAAATCCAGCTGTTGCTTCACAGCAATATACAGTCCCCAAAAGACTGCGATAGCTTCAGCCTCAAGAGCAGAAGTAGCTATAATAGGTGCTGAATAAAACCATAAGCAATGTCCTCTGAAGTTCCGACAAAGTCCTCCAATTCCAGAAGATAAATGTTTAAAACTACCATCAGTGTTGATTTTCAGCCAAGGGTTTTTTGGTGTCCTCCAAATAATCAAATATATTTTGTTGTGCTTGTGATTAGAAGGAAATACATAACTCTGTGACTTATTAAGAAATGTGAGACAATTCTTAATACAATTTTGATAAGAAGGAATCTTGTTATGGAATATAATGTCATTTCGAGCCATCCATGTAAACCAGTATATAATCAAAGGCAAATAAAAGATAGTAGTGTCTTTCCAGTCCTGCCAACAAGCATCCACAGAAGTCCACAGAAAGAATTTATCAAGATGTCCTGTTGAAGACAAAATTCCTTTCCAAACTTGCTGAGTCCAAGTGCAATTAAGGAAGATATGATGTAAGGATTCTTCATCCCTATGACAGAAAGGACAAATAGATGGACCCCTGAGACCTTTGAGCTTCAATATGTCATCAGTAGGCATAAGTCTCTTAAATAATTTCCAGAAAAAAAAAGACATAGATGGAGTTATATATTTGTTCCATAACTTAGCACCCCACTCATTCTTCTGCCAACTGAAGCAAGAAGAATAAATGAATTTGGATAAGCTCTGATTGACAGAATTCTTGGTAATAATATGGTCCCTGCTATTATTCTGAATAGGAATGGCCAAAATTTTGTTAAGACATTCAGAATTTACATAAGGCTTTATCTTTTCAGAATCCCACTTGTTATTATTCCAACTATCAGCAACAATTTTGATAGGAGAAGATGGGGTATAAAAATTTGCTAAGGATTCATCAAACATCCATTTATCAAACCAGAAATGTAGTTGCCCATTGCCAATTTCCCAGGTGAAAAACTCTTCAGCCTTCATTCTTACTTTGAGTAACTCCTTCCAGGTCCTAGAGTCCCCCATTTTATAAACAGCTTGAGTAGGATGCATACTATGACAATATTTACCATGCATGAATTTAGCCCAAATAGAATTTTTGGCCCTAAATTTAATCCACTGTTTACAGTAGAAGGAAAAAGTGATGCTGAAAGCTTTTAAAACCAAGTCCTCCACAATCAACAGGCTTGCACACTTTATCCCAATTAGTCCAGTGCATCTACTTATGTTGACCTTCCCATAAGAATTTATTAAACATGATGGAAAGTAGCTTTTGGGTACTTTTCTTCATTTTAATCATTTGTAGAATATAAAGAGGGAAGGATGTTAAAACACTCTTAAGTAGAGTGATTCTTCCACCATTTGAAAGAAAAGTATTGGACCAACAATTACTCTGAGATGATATTTTAGTGATAATATCATCAAAGTGAGATAGTTTCCTTCTTCCTTTAAGTAGTGGAAAACCCAAATACAAGAGAGGATATTGAGTTTCTTTAATCCCAGAGAAATCAGTAATCCAATTTTTGATCTTAGCACAGATTTTAGAGCTTGCCAAATAATTACATTTGGCTTTATTGAAAGTCATGCCGGAAATATCTTCAAAGACATTCAAAATTTTCATCAAAGATTTGATAGCTTGTTTGCTGCCATTAGAAAAAATAATCACATCATCTGCATAAGCCAGATGAGAAACCAAATGAGTAGATCTATGTTGATACTGAGTATAAGGTTGAGAGATTTGAGCTTGATTAAGCATCATGGATAGATAATCAAAGGCAAGAATGAAGATATATGGTGACAATGGATCACCTTGTTTAATGCCACGGCCAGCAGAAAAAAAACCATGACTTTCACCATTAATCAGCACACTATAGTAATTGTTGCTAAGCCATCTATAAACAAGGTTACAGAAAGCTTCATTAAACCCCCTTGCAGTTAGAACATTCAGAATAAAAGTCCAACTAATTGTATCAAAGGCTTTAGATAAATCCAATTTAAAGATGATATTAAAGCCTCTACATTTTTTGTCAATGTCTAACAAGAGTTCTTGAGCCAAAAGGACATTATCAGTAATGCATCTTCCTTTTATGAATGCTGTTTGATTTTCAGATATTAAATCTGGAAGAAGTGGCTGAAGTCTATCCACAATAATTTTGCTAATAATCTTGGAAAAGGTAGAGGTTAGGCTAATAGGCCTAAAATCTTGCCAAGAAGCTTTAATTTGATTTTTAGGAATCAGTATAATTGTAGAAGAAGCAAAATATTTAGGTAAGGGAATACCTTGGAAGAAACTTTTAACTACTGCAACAACATCAGTATTTATAACCTGCCAGAATTCTTTAAAGAAATCTGATGTAAACCCATCAGATCCAGCTGCTTTGTTACTATCCATAGATTGTAGTGCAGTGTATATTTCCTGATCATCAGGAACAATTACTAGAGCTTCTGATTGATCAATATTCAGGGTAGAAGGCATCAATGAAGATGAAAATAGAGTAGAATCTGTAGGTTGGAAAGCAAACAAATTCTGGAAATATTCAATAGCATTTTCAGCAATGTCCTTGGAATTATATATACATCTATTATCAGATGTTTTAATTTGTAGAATGGCATTGATAGATCTTTTATATTTAAGAATAGCATGAAAAAATTTGGAATTTCTATCACCATGAAGAAACCAGTTGGATGCAGCTTTTTGTTGAAGGAATAATTCTTCCTGTGAAATGGCAGTTTGCAGTTTTTCCTGGGCATTAATAAGACATTGTTCAGGTACTTTCCCCTCATCTACATCTTTTTCAATATCAGAAACTAAAGCTTCAGCAGTAATAACATTGTGATGTACATTTCCAAATGTATTCCAGTTCCAAATTTTAAGTTCCTTGGCTAGCCTTTTTTGTAATTGCCATAATCTGACAATTGGATTAAGAGCACCCTCCATAGAAGCACACCAATTATTTTCAACCACCTTTTTAAACTCTGGATGAGTAGACCATACATTAAGATATCTAAAGGAAGAATTATGAGCTGGTGAAAACAGGTTAAATTTAATAAGTAAAGGAGTATGGTCCAACCCCATTCTAGCCAAATGTAAAACTCTAGTGATAGGAAACATGTTAATCCAAGACTGATTAACTAAAATTCTGTCAAGTCTTTCAAATATATTGCCCCTCTTCCAAGTATAAGGAGAACCATCAAAGCCAATATCAAATAATTTGGCAGATTGAATATTATTAGAGACGTTCAGCATAGATTGAAGATTAGGATTTCTACCTCCCTTCTTCTCACTTGGATGTGCAATACAATTAAAATCTCCACCAACAATCCAGCTTTCAGACATTGATAAACTAATCTGATGTAAATTTTCCCAAAGATCAACTCTATCTTCAGGATTGGAAGCAGCATAAATAAAAGAAGCAAAGCCATGAAAATTTTCCAACTGAAAATGAAAATGTAATAATTGAGAGTGGTCAAGTAGAATCTTCCCCTTCAATTCCCTTCTATAGAAAAACCATATTTTATTAGAACAGTTTACTGAAAAATGAAAACCAGAAAACCTTTTAATGAATCTCTCAAAATTAGATTTCACTAAAGGTTCTAACAGCACAATGATCCAGAATTTATGAATCCTATTTAAGCTCAAAACTCTATTAAGGGAGCCAGGATTTGCCACCCCCCTAATATTCCAGCATAAAAATTTAAGCATTAATAATTGAACTTCCTCCTCTAGAAGCCTAGAAGAAGATGAAGAAGGAATAATATTTGCTTCAGATAAATTCTTCAATTCTACTGTTTTCTTTTTCTTTTTAGCTTGATGAACAAGCCAATCATTCTGAAGATCATTTGCAGCAACTTCCAGATTGTCTGAGCTAATATTGTTATCACCATGAGTCATACTTTGGAAGATAGGATATTCAACAGGTTTAGGAAGAGTTACAATAGAATGTGCAATAGTGTCTGGATCATTATCACCCTGATTAATATCTTTTCCAACAGATTCAACATCCTTAGGCAGCTCTTCCAAAGATTGAGAAACTGGTAATAAATCATTAAACATAGTACCCTTACTGGTTTTCTCCTGTGCTGCTAGAGAAGTAGAAGGAATTTCAGACATTACCACATCATGATTTTTGAGAATATCAGTAACAACAGTCTCAATAACTTCAGGTTCAGAATCTGCTACAGTAGGGGCAATTGCAGTTGGAGTAATAGCATCTTCTAGAAGAGGAATATGAGGAGCAAAACTCTGATTATTTAAAATGTTGGTTCCAGTAGCATTCAGTTGTAAAGAACTATTGTTAGCAGCAACTTTAGAATACTTGGCAGAAGCTAATTTAAGTTCAGGATGATGCCTAAAACAAGACTCCTTAGAATGTCCAAACATTTTGCAATTATGACAATAAGCTGGTTTTTGCTCCATTATGACAGGCTGCCAATAACCATTATGTGGGGAGCCTAACCAAATTTCATCCACATCCGGAAAGGTAATGTCTCTTTCAATTAAAATTCTAGCCAATGAAGGCCTTGTTAAGTTAAAAGTGGACATATCCAACTTAAGAGGTCTCCCCAAAGCTGTCCCAATAGCATAAATAACTTGATGATTAAAGAACTGAAGTTTTAAATTAGGAAGCCTGTACCAAATGGGAATAATAGGCGCTTCTTGAGTAGGGTCAAAATCTGGGGACCATTTTAAAATCTTCATGTATTTGCCTTCAATTAGAATAACCTTTCTAGAGAAAAGATTTGCATAATCTTCTTCTTTAGATAATTGGATCATGATATGCCTTCCATCAAACAAACCTACCTTCCATTTTCCAACCAGTTTAAGATCTTCAAAACATTTTCTTATCGTTTCCATCTTAGGATGCCCGAATTGGAATTTTCCAATTAAGGTGAATTTATGAACTTCTACAAGAGAATTAATTTCAGAATCAGAGAATATTAAGGCTGGTTTGCCACCTTTCCTTTCCACCTTCTTGATAAAATGATAGTCTCCCTTACCTGCTGCAGCATCATGATAAAATTGTGGGAATACCAATTTATCAGATTGATCTTGTCCAACAATATCAGCAAACGATTTCATGGAAGAAGATTGAAAATTAGAAGCAGCCATAGAACAAGAACAGAATCCAGAATTCAAAAAATATGAACCCGGGAAATCAAGAAATCCAAAAACAAGTATTCTCAGAGGAATAATTGATGAGAAACTAAAAGGATTAGTCTCTAAATCAAAGAAAACATCAATAAAATCTTAGAAGCAAACAGAAAAAGTAGAAGAATTCAAAGAAATTTCAAGAACTCTTCACAAAACCTGGAGCTTCTCTCTCATCCGCCATTATATATATATATATATATATATATATATATATATATATATCATTATGGTGGCGGCTGAGGTGAGAGAGTCTCTGCTAGGGTTTCCAGAATGAACCAAATGGCGGCTTCTGGTCTGGTTGCTCACGTGGGTTGGTCTAGAGGTGGTGCTCCTCTCTAGGGTGGTCTTGTGTGCTGGTGGTGATTTTGGGTTCTCTTCTTAGGTGGAAGCCTCTTCCCGGGTTCCTTATTTTCAAATTTGTTACTGTTACATTGGACTTTTTCCTACTGGATGTGGTGATTTTCTGTTGGGTTTCTTTTGCTGCTGCTCTTTGAGGTCTCTTTCTTTTAGAGGTGTGGCTCTGAGACTTTTGGTTTGTGGTTTGATTTGATTGGATTTCTGGCCATTGCTCTGTCTTAATTTATTGTAACACTGCCATGGCTACTCCTATTGATTTGAGCACCAACATTGAGTGGGCTAAAGCCACTTATGCTGGGGTGGTTGGAAGAGGCCCTTCTTTTAATGATCCTGCTTCACTGGTGTTTCCTCAGAGCATGCATGATGCTGCTGCTGGTAAGGGCTCCTGCCCCTTTATCAAACCTATAGGTGTCAAGCATGGTTGCCCTACAGTCTTCTTTACTGAGCAAGAGCTGGAGAGTTTAAATTAAAATTAACACTGATTAGAAAGCTTGCATTGGGTCACCTAAAGACGAAACTAGTAAAGAACTATTTTGATTCCCTAAACTTCATAAGCAACTGGAAAATTGGCCTTCTAGATGGAAGGTGTCTACTAACTAATCTTACATCAGAGGAAGAATATGCAAGACTTTTTGCTAAACAAATGGTAAGTATAGCAGGCATGGAGATGAAACTGATCAAGTGGACTACAGATTTTGATCCAAGTAAGGACCCCCCCATAGTCTCCATTTGGTTTAAACTCCCCAGCCTACCTTACAGATTTAACAATCAAACTGCATTATTTCAAATTGAGAGAGCCATTGGCACTCCTCTAAAGTTAGATTCTACCACCCTACACAAGACCAAACCTGAATATGCCAGAATTCAGATTGAAAGGGATATTACCTCCCTAAAGTCAATAATATCTGGATTGGTTCAGAGGGAGAAGGGAAATGGCAAGAAGTTATCATGCAGCAAAGGCCTTATTATTGCTCTCACTGTAAGATGTTTGGACACACAATAGATAGATGTTACAGACTCCATCCACCCTCCAGGAGAGCCCCAGTCCAAGCAAGAGATGCACTAAATGCTATTTTATCCAACCTTCAGGTTACTGCCAATGGGATGAGCACATCTGAGCAGTTAGAGTCTTCTCCTAGGCAGATTCATCTCCCCACTGAAAAGCCCCCTCAACCAACCCTCCCCCCCTCTAATTCCTCTTTACCTTATCCTAAACCCACCGAACCTGTCACAATGTCCAAATCAATCTTTCCCCCTCAAATTTTTCTTCCTCCTTCTCCCACTAGACTGAAAGCTGCTTCTGATTCTATGGAAGAGGAATGGGAAATTTATTCTTCGAAGAAGAAGGAGAAGAAAAGAACTGAACTCCAAAAACCTGCATATTTTTTAACTATCATGTCTAGAGAGGTTTCATCCCTACCCCCCCCCCCCACAAGAGGAAGAACCAGATCCAGCTCCCACAAATCACTCTCCCCAACACCAATTCCAAATGATAAACCTCCTGTGCTGGAACATTAGAGGGGTGGCATGTCCATACTCTCTAAGAAGGCTGAGAAACCTTAATAAAAACACACCCCTTGGTGTATTGTTCTTTTGGAACCCCTTGTTCACATAAATTCTATTAACATTCTCAAAAACTTTCCAGGCTATTCTCACCATGCTAACATCAGCAATAAGATTCAGATTCTCTGTAGAATTAAAATTAGCTGGTCCATCCTCGTTGACCATCATCAATTTGTTCACCTCTCTTTACAATTTGCTGGCCACAGTGTTTCTGCCACTTTTATTTATGTTGGTTGCAGAAAACAAGACAGACTCAATCATTGTGAGCAACTACAGCAAATCAATCACTTCATGGATATCCCTTAGCTGGTTGGGGGAGATTTCAATTCTATAGCCAACTCTGCTGAAAAATTGGGTGGTAGGACCCCTACCATCAACAACATGAACTTTTTCAGTGATAACATTCAAACTACAGGCCTTTTTGATCTAGGTTTTAGGGGTCCCCCTTTTACCTGGAGAAGAAGCAAGATTTGGGAGAGGTTTGACAGATTTTTGGTTAATGAGGCTTGGCACTCCCAGTTTCTACATTCCTCAATCACCCACCTTCCCCTCCTTTTTTCTGACCACAAACCCCTTCTTCTTTCTATTTCATCTCCTCCTCAAAAAATTTCCTGTCCCCCCCTTCAGATACCAAAATTTCTGGTCTACCCACCCAAAATTTGTTTCTCTCATCCAATCCCTGTGGCAAGGGGTAACTTATATTGACCCCTAGATTAAGTTGGTTATTCTCCATCTTAAAACCTTTAAAGATCTTAAAAAATGGGGTTGGAGGGAGTTTGGTAATGTTTTTTCTGCTGTTACTGAAGCTGAAGAGGAGGTGAATAGCTTAGAATAGTTGTCCTTGAGGGGGGAGGCCACTAATCTTAATCTTTTAGCTGCTCAAACAAAACTTTCTAATTCCATTGACATCCAAGATATGTTCCTGAAACAAAAGGCTTCACTCAAGAGTTTTTTTGAAGGGTACAGAAACACAAAATTTGTCCATGCTTATATCAAGTATAGAAGAAGCTGTAACACCATCCATAATTTTAAGGCTAAGGATGGATCTTGGCTGAAGAACAATCAGGAGATTGGCAGAAGTGCTGTTAAGTATTTTCAAACTCTGGTATCCCATCCCCTTGTAGAAAGGGCACAGGTTAACCCCACATGGTTACAAGACCACTGTCAATATACCAATTCTTTGTCCCTTACTGAACCTCCATCTGAAGAAGAGATTTGGCAGGCTCTCAGGAGCATCGATAGCACTAAATCAGCTGGTCCTGATGAATTTACAGCTGACTTCTATAAAAAACTTGGACTGTTATCAAGACTAATGTTATTGATGCTATTATCAGTTTCTTCCAAGGTAAGGAGATGTCACATTTCTTCAGCTCTTCCAACATTATCCTTATCCCTAAAAACTCTGAACTTATTAATAGGGATCAATTCAGACCAATTAGCCTCACTTCATGTATCAGTAAGATCATCGGTAAGATCATTGTCACAAGGCTACAACCTCATCTGAACAGAATCATTAACATGAATCAATCATCCTTTATCAAGGAAGGTCCATCTCTGAAAATGTGCTGTTAGCACAAGAATTGCTTTTGGACCTGAACAACCATTGTAGAGGGGGAAATTTAATTTATAAATTGGACATTAGAAAAGCTTATGACACCATCTTCTGGGATTTCATCTTAGAGGTTCTGTCTGCCAGGGTTTTCAATAACAGCTTTTGCACTTTAATTCAAAGATGGCTCAGGAACAATTCACATTCCATTCTAATAAATGGTTCTTGTTGGGGACCCTTTTCTGCCTTTAGGGGTCTCAAGCAAGGGGATCCCCTTTGCCCCACACTTTTAATTCTTGCTATGGATTATTTCTCTTCTATGCTTAACAATCTACACAATACTCATCAGCAAGTTAGGTACCACCACAGATCAAATATTCCCATTTCCCATCTCATCTATGTTGATGATGTAATGATTTTCTCTAATGCTTCTAAGAGGGCAGTGAAATACATTTATCAGTGCATTCAACTGTTTTAGAATCAGTCTGGTTTAAGCTTCAACACTGCCAAATGCTAAAACTTATTTCCTAAGAAGGCTTCTCAGGCTAGCAATCTCTGGGTTCTAAACCACACAGGATTTTCCTGCACCCACTTGCCAATCAAATATTTGGGGGTCCAGCTCAACATTAGTAGAACTAAACAGAATCATTTTGATGAGATTCATAACAAGATCAGCACTTACCTTTCCAACTGGACCCACATCTACTTATCTTCTGGAGGGAGACTAACCATACTTAAAAGCATTCTTACAACCCTCCCCACTTATCTAATGCAGATGAATACCATGAAAAAAAGCACCTAAGTGCAATTTGAAAGGGCTCTAGGATGGTAAAAGAAAGCAGATTCACTGAGCTTCTTGGCAAAAAATGGCTAAACCAGTGTGGGCTGGTGGACCGGGTTTCAAAGGTTTACACCAAATGATTCAGGTGAACCTCTACAAGCTATGGATTAAATTCAGAGCTCAAGACTCCTATTGGACAAAGTTTCTGTTGGGGAAATACTGTAAATATACCCACCCCTCCTTGGTGATCCTAAAATTAGGGGACTCCAAACTATGGAGAGTTATGATCAAAAACAGGCAATTAGCTGAACAGCTATATATCTGGCATATGGGTAAAGGTAGTCTTAATTTCTGGCTTGATCACTGGTGTCCCCAAGATTGGCTACAACCTTGCACCCCTAATATCAACTTGAATCTTCTGGTAGCTGATTATTGGGAGGGTGAAAATTGGTCTTTATCTCTGCTGCCAACCATTCTGTAAGCCCATTCTGTCCAGAAGATTATTACGGTGCCTTTTAATAGGTCCAGACCTGATGTTCCTGTGTGGCAGGCACTTAAGAACCAAAGTTTCTCCAAGGCAATTTATACTAGACTTTATCAATGGGAAACTGTTCCTTAGGGAGATATTTTCTGGGGTAAATTTCTCTCCCCTTCTATGGCTTTTTTCTGTTGGAGGATTTTCAATCAGTTCCTTCCTACTGATGACATTCTTAAGTTAAAAGGGATCAAAGGGCCTTCTTGCTGCAGGTTATGCCATAAGGAGAAAGAGTCTATTTCTCACAATTTCTTTGCTTGCAGTTTCTCCCAACAGGTCTGGTCAGACCTACTTCATCAGACTAATCTCAACACCATACACCTAAAATGGAACAACCTCTTCACCTGCTGGACTGATTGGAACAACTTAGGTATTGCTGCTCTTCCTCCTCTCACTGCTTGGTTGATTTGGATGGCCAGAAACACGACTTTATTTGAGGATGTGGTTGTTGAGGAGAAAACTGTGGCTAGACACTGTATTTCTTACTTGCATAAGCTCATTAAATTCAAAAACTTCCCTAACATTTGCTCCATTGCCCCTCCCTAACAAACCAGCCCCCTAAAATTACCAAGTTGTTTTGGCTCCCCCCCAATCACAGTTATGTCAAAGTGAACACTGATGGTAGCTATAAAGATGGAACTGTTGGAAGGGGAGGTATCTTCAGAAACATGCAGGAGGAGTGTCTGCTATTTTTCAATGCCTCCATTGTGGCTACTGGTGCTTTAGAATCTGAATTACTTGTTGTGTTTTGGGGTATGATGCTGGCTGTGAAGTTCCATTGGACTTCCCTGATTGTGGAGAGGGACTCCCAAGAGATGTTACACATGATTGATAATAACAACACTACCAATTGGCATTATTACTATTGGATTCATAGGATTCAGCAACTTAATACTCAACTCAAGGCCAGGTTTCAATACATCTTCAGAGAAGGTAACAAACCTGCAGATTGGCTTGCTAAAGCTGGTGCTCTCTCCTCAAGGGTGACTCTCTCCACCTCTCCCTCCACTCAATTTATATTACTGATTGCTAGTGACCTCTTTGCTGCTCCCTACCTCAGATTAGATTAATTGTGGTTGCGGTTAGGATTTGGTTTGGGGCTGTGTTATTGCATGCTGTAGTTTTATTTTGTTTTTTGCTTATATTGTCACTTCTCACTACATATATACATAATTATATATTTCTTGGTTTTGGTTTTGGGATAAGAAATTATTGGTTTCGGCCCCTAGGTTTTTTTGGTTGGGCCGTTCTCCATGGTCATGTACTTCATATTTTACTCCAACATGTAGGGAGCCATGATCTGCTTCTTCTCTTAATATATATATATATATATATATATATATATATATATATAAGAAGTTATATATAAGCAATGGAGGTGGCGGCCGTATGTGCTCGCTAGGGTTTCAATGGAGTCGTTAGGCATTGGTGGCGGTGGTGCATTCCCTGGGCTGAAGAAGGTGGTTAGGAGGAGAAGAAATCCACTTTTCTCTTCAGCGTTCTCAGGTTTGGGTGAGGGAATGGTTTTTACCCTTCCCGGGCATCTCTTTTTTGAATTTACTTGGAGTGGTACTGTTCCATTGAGATATGGCAACAGAACTTACTAGGGCTGACCCTCATTTTGTTGGGAGGGGCACGTTTGCAGAAGTTATTGTAAGAAAGGAAGGAGGCACCACTCTTAGAGATAAACTAGTTTTCCCCCAGCTATTTCATGATGCCATGGAGGGTAAGGCCGAATGTGAATTCATTAGAAAATGTACAAGGAATGCTGGGAAACTAGCTCTCATTTTTACTGAAGAGGAACTCACTAAGCTATCAGAGCCTTACAGATTTACATTAGTAGGGAAATTTCAGTTTGGACACCCCAAATTTGATATACTAAGAAAGGTTGTGGATGATTTCAAACTTGTTGGGTAGTTGGAAAATTGGGGTTTTGATAGTAGACATATCATGTTTCAGTTGTCATTGGAGGAGGATTATGCTCAGATTTTTTCTAAAAAGGTCATAATGATTGATGGAAAACCTATGAAGTTGCTGAAATGGACATTGGACTTTGATCCAACTAAGGAGCCACCAATTGTTCCTGTTTGGTTCAGCCTTCCTAACCTAAAGCTTCCCTTTAATAATCAAAGGATTATTTATGATAATGCTGACTCAATGGTGAGACCACTCAAGCTGGACATACCTTCTGCTAATGCTACAAGGATTTCCAATGCAAGATTTCCGGTGGAAAGGGATATTACTCAGCCTTACATTGATGGTGTGTGGCTGGGTACTGCCAATAATGGGTACTGGCAACCCATTGTGATGGAATATCAGCCCTTATATTGTAAGCACTGCCACCTATTTGGTCATACTATGGAGCAATGTTTCAAACTTCATCCTGAACTTAGACCTTACAATGTGGTTAATAAAGGCACAAAGAACACTGAGCAAACTTCTACACCTCAGTTCATTCCATTAAGCCCTGTCCAATTGGGTCCAGATGTTGCTCAGGATTCACCTGGCTTGAATCTGGTTTCTGGAACTGATGGGGATGTGGCTGGATTTACAGATAAGAATAGAGTAGGCCCTTCAGGTTTTACTACAACTGGGCAGTATGCTGATCAGATCATCCTTCTGATGAAGGTGTACAAATTCAACACAATTCATTAGAGCTCCAATCTACTGAAGAGGAAGTTATACCTGCTAGTTCAGAAGCAGGTGACACTTTTATAACTCCTACGTAACCCATTATCGGTGACTCACCCTACCTTATCCTCGATGATTTAACTATAGCAGTGGTAAGGAGCATGGTCTAACAAAAAGCAGGAGAAGGAGAAAAGATATCATGGAACTACAAAATTTATCTAAGTCTAACATAATTGGTATGGACAATTCTTCATCCACTCCCCGAATAACTAGCGCTGGTAAGGCCATTCATCATGATTAATCTTCTTTGCTGGAATGTTAGGGGTGTTGCAGGTCCTGGCACCCTTAATAGACTCCTTCATTTAAATAGGACTCACAAACTGTGGATTTTTGCTTTGTTGGAACTTTTGGTGCATACTAATATCTCTAAAATTACAAAAAAAATTCCATGGCTTCCATTTTCAGTCTAATTGTAATAATAATATTTGGGTCTTTACTAGGAAGGAACTGAATTGCAATATTGTACTTGATAATTATCAATTTTTGCATCTTCATTTTGGTTTGGACCAATTCAATGGCTGTGCTACATTTGTTTATGCTGGCTGTACTCCTACAAATAGGTCTTCTCTTTGGGCTGAGTTGTGTAATATTAGTGCTAACAATCCTTCCAACTGGATTGTGGGAGGTGATTTTAATTGTATTAGAGATCCTAGTGAGAAAAAAGATGGCAGAACTCCTGATCTTCCCTCAATGTTGCAATTCTCACAGAATATAACTACAGCTGGATTGTTTGATATGGGCTTCATTGGGTCTCCCTTTACCTGGCAGAGGGGTAAACTATTAGAGAGAATTGATAGAATTTTGGCTAATGATTCCTGGCTGAACATGTTTCCCATTACTCAAGTGTTTCATCTGCACAGATCCACTTCTGATCATTCACCACTTTTGATTCAGATTTTCTTTAGCCCTTATAAGGGATGCTCCCCATTCAGATTTTTCAATGTTTGGAGTGATCATTCTAACTTCTTAGAGGATGTGAAAAGAGC
Organism: Papilionanthe hookeriana x Papilionanthe teres; assembly: GCA_022702705.1. Taxonomy (NCBI): domain Eukaryota; kingdom Viridiplantae; phylum Streptophyta; class Magnoliopsida; order Asparagales; family Orchidaceae; genus Papilionanthe; species Papilionanthe hookeriana x Papilionanthe teres. The sequence continues at coordinate 59,695,850 of CM040439.1, read as the reverse complement.
TTGGAGAGTTCCAGATTAACCCATCTGTAATCCACTTAATAAACTTTGGAGGCTACATAAAAATGTGGCTTATCATTTAAGGAATTGGAATAAACACAGCTTTAGGAATGTGTTTCAACAAGTAAGGGATGTTGATACTAAAGTGCAGTTGCTGGAAGCTAACCAAGACTGTGGTGTGAATCAGGATCAAGATCCGATTTCTGCTCATACTCAATTATTACAAGCATTGGAAAGGGAAGAGAATTTTTTAAAACAAAAAGCTGTTGTTAACAGATATATGTTTGGGGACAGGAACACTAAGTATTTCCATGACATGATTAAACACAGGAGGAAGATTAATGCTATTCATAGAATCAAGGATTCAGTTGGTAATTGGGTTACTGATCAACAGGCTATTTCACAAAGTGCTGTACAGTACTTTCAATCTCGATTGTCGCTTAAATTCTACATCATCAAATTCTTTATTTGCTGAGGTTTTTTCAGGAAACTATGCCTATGTACAGCAGTTTAACTTGACTTTACTCCCTGATGAAAAGGAAATTTTGCATGCTTTAAAAAGTATTGATGGAAATAGGACTGCTGGTCCTGATGGCTTCACCTCAACTTTTAACCAAAAAGCTTGGGACATTGTGAGCACTGATCTCATTAAGGCTGTTCAATCATTCTTCTCAGGAACTGATCTACCAAAGTATTTTGCTGCATCTAGCATTGCTCTCATTCCTAAGGATACTCAAAATCAAGTCAGGCATTTCGTACCTATTAGTCTTACCTCTACCTTTTCTAAAATCATTAGCAAGATTATAGTGGGGAGATTGCAACCTCATCTTAATCATTTGATTAGCTCTAACCAATCTGCTTTTGTGTGGGAGAAACATCACCGACAATTGCTTCGCTTGCTCGTGAGTTGTTACCTGGATATTGATAAGGGCCGTAGGGACGTAATATCATTTTTAAGTTGGATCTTAAAAAAGCTTATGACACTATCAGCTGGCATTTTATAGATCCGGTGCTTAAAGCTCAAGGTTTCCATCCCTCCTTCGTAATTTAATTCGTAGATGGCTCTCAAGTGCTTATTATAGTTGTCCTTGTTAATGGTAGCAGCCTTTGATTTTTTTAAAGCGTGTAGGGGGTTAAAGCAAGGTGATCCCCTTTCCCCAACTCGTTTTCATTTTGCCCTTTCGACTATTTTTCCAAGATTATTAATGCCGCTCATAATCACTAACCCTACCTAAATTATAACCATGGCTCCTCCCAAATTATCACTATCCGGCCTATGCAGATGATGTAATTATTTTCACTAATGCGAGTAAGCAAGCTATCGAAAAACTATCCAAATGACGTAACATTTATCCAAGGTTGCTGGTCTTGAACTCAATAGAAGGAAGTGTCGGCTTTGGTCGGAAAAAGGTATAAACATCGGCGATGGGTGAAAGAGTTCTCTCGGTTTTTCACTCGTTGAACTTCCTTTAAAGTACCTAGGGGTGCAACATCGATCAAGGCAGGAGAAAATGGCCCCAATATGATGAGGTGGTACACATGATCACATCAACTTTAAACCGTTGGACCAATACTTTCTTGTCGAATGGAGGTAGATTAACTTTGCTAAAAAGTATTTTATCAACCTTCCCTCTTTATACCATGCGTATGGTTAAAATAAAAAAGTACCTGCAAGATGATTGAAACTATCTTCAATAAATTTCTTTGGGAGGGTCACCCAAGCAACACCATTGGATCGTGTGGAATAAATTTTGTAAACCTATAAAGGTTGGGGGCTTGGGCATCAAGAGCTTCCCACAGATGAGCCACCTTATTTACTATAAACAATGGATCAAATTCAGAAGGCAAGATACTATGTGGGCTAAATTCTTAAAAGAGAATTATTGCAGGAAAGCACATCCAAGTGCTATTTTGCCAAAGATGGGGGATTCAAAACACTGGAAAATTTTGCTGAAAGTGAGGGAAATAGCTAAACAGTTCTTCTGCTGGGAGGTTGGAGCCGGGGATGTTAATTTTTATTATGATAACTGGATTCCAGATGGTCATTTAACTTTCACTAATGAGATAAATCATCATCTTACAGCTTCAGATTTCGGCATAGGACCGATGGAATGTTTGTCTTCCGAGAGAGGTGTTGGATGAGGAAAGTGTGCAAGCAGATCCTTGTCATCCCTATTGAACCAAATAAACCCGATAAAATTTTGTTGAAGCAATCTAACAAACAATCCTTTAACAAGATGATACACAATTCTTTCACTTCATGGTCTCGGCACCAATCGGGGGAGAAGATCCGGACCTGTGCTATTTTCTCCATCTATGTCCTTTTTCTCGTTGGAGATTATTTCAAAAGTATCTTCCATTGGATGATATCTTGAAGTTAAAAGGGCCGAGAACCGCCTCAAGATGCTCGAGTTATGCCATTCTCATGAAGAAACTGTCTCTCATCTTTTCCTAAATTGCTCATTACTAACCAAATATGGAATGATGTGTTACATCAACTAAATTTAACTCAACTTAAATATAACCTGGATATCCTTGGAGGCTTCGTCGGAGGATCGGAAAGATGAGCAGTGGTACCAAGTTCCTTTAGTCCTCTGCTGGTTTGTATGGATGGCCAGAAATCAAGCTAAGTATGAAAACAAACCTTGGTTGATTAATAGTTGTGGCTAATTGTTGTAGCTTCATAAACAAACACTCATTGTTGGAATGCTCCACCAAAAGAAAAATTGTTTTGCTGAGATGGTCCCTGCCTTCCATGCCATGGATTAAAATCAATATTGATGGCAGTTTTACCCCTTCATCTTCTGGTATAGGTGCTGTGTGCAGAAACTCTCTGGGTCAGTTATTGTAGTTTTTTTATGCACCCATTGTCTCTTCATCAGCTTTGGATTTTGAGCTTGAAGCTGCTTACTAGGCACTTGTTACTGCTAAAGCACTCAATTATCATTATGTTTGGATAGAATCTGACTCACAACAATTGATTAATATTATGCAGGGGTTCTCTCCTCCTCCCTAGAATGTGGTCTATTTTCTCGTAACCATTCTCTCTACTTTTGTTTTTTTTACACTTAAATGATCTCATATATTTAGAGAGGGTAACCAACTCGCTAATTGGTTGGCCAAAAATGCCGCATCCACTAGTAATACGAGCTTTTTCGTTACACCTTTTGAGCCTCTAAGGCTTTTACTATTAGGGGATCTGACTAATATTCCCTTTCTCGCATGTATGTAACCTTTGTTATTAAATGAATTTTCCCTTTCTCTCGAAATATATATATATATGTATATATATATATATATATATATATATATATATATATATATATATATATATATATATATATATATATATAAGAAGTTCTATTATGGTGAATGAGGAGGGAAGAGATCTCGCTAGGGTTTTGGCAAGGTCAGTGATCGTGACGGCTCGGTGGGGATGGAGGGAAGGTTTCTGCTAGTGTTTTTGATAATCTTGGCCCCTTGCTTTCAGTGTTTTTGTGTTGGTTCTTGGAGTCTCGAGGGGTTTGCCCCTTTCTGGGCACTTTCCTTTTTTAATTTTACTGTTTCATTGGGTCTGTGGGCACTAGTTTGCGGTTTAGCATTTATGGCAGCTCCCGTTGACCTGAGAACTAATATTTCATGGACTATGGCCACCTATGCTAGGGTGGTTGTTAAAGGATAGTATAATCTTAATAACCCTGACTTACTAGTATTTCCCCAAGCTCTACATTACGCAGCTTCTAGTAAAGGGACTTGTCCCTTTATTAACCCCCTTGGAGTTAAGGATGGCCTCCCTACCATTTTCTTCTCTGAACAAGAATTGGAAGAGCTAAATGAGGAAGTGAAGCTTACTTTAATTGTCAAATTTGTCTTAGGACTCCCTAAGATGGAGTTGGTAAGAAATTTTTTTTACTCCTTCAATTCCTCTGGTGCATGGAGGATGGGACTTCTTCATGGCAAACACCTATTAATTCATCTTACTAATGAGGAGAATTATGCAAGGTTGTTTTCCAAACAATCCATTATTATTGCTGGCACTGAAATGAAATTACAAATATAGACTCATGACTTTAAATCAAGTAAGGACCCCTCTGTGGTTCCTATTGGTTCAAATTCCCTAGACTACCTTATAGATATTTCAATGAAAATCTCTTATTCCAAATTAGAAGAGCTATTGACACACTTTTGAAGTTGGATTCACATACTTTCAATAAAGCAATACCCTATACTGCCAGGGTTCTTATTGAAAGAGACATCACTGTACCTGAAACTAAAAAAATTTGGGTTGGCTCAATCCTTGATGGAGCATGGCAAGAAGTAGTGATGGAGCAGAGGCCTTATTACTGTTACCATTGCAAGATGTTTGGACACACTTGGGAGAGGTATTTCAAGCTACTTCCCCCCAATAGAACTTCCATTTCTAGAGGACCTGCTAGTGTTTCTGAAGAAAGACCCTGTACCCCTCCTAGGACTATTGGAGTGGATTTTGTTGCCCCTCTACAAACAAGGGACAGAAAAACACTTCCCATTTGGCCTCTCTGCTAAAACTATTGAGAGGGTAGGTATCACTACTAATATTGGACCTGCTATGATAGACTTGCATCAATCTACTGTTCCTGAGGAAGCTGAAGTCTCTGTGGAACAGTCCCCCTTGAAGACAATTTCTATTGTAGATGATGATCTAACTAATTTGAACACACCTGTGGGTTATGATGATCCTAAATTGGCTTGGGAAGGTGTTGGTCTCAGCTCTGACAGGACTGATCATCAGGGAATGAAGATGAAAAAAATGTGTTTGGAACCCAAAATGTTTGAAGATGACTGTTGTGTGACCTCTGAAGGCACATCCTCCAATCAGATAAAAAAACATGGAGCAGTTGTTTCCACTCCTTTAACCCTCCAACTAGCTGGCAATGTCAATGTAACATGTGTTTCAACTATAAATGACATCAACTTAGAGATTTTAGTACCTCAAGCATAGCAGCAAATAGAAGATGAAGCTTTAGTACAGATGAATAGAAAGTTAGACGAAGAATAGCAAGTTCAAAAATCCAAGAAGAAGAAGAAGGAGCTAATGGAGCTAAAAAATTTACAAGATGATTATTCAAAAAGTGGGAGCTTAGTAAATACCATGCTTGATTCCCTCTCCAGAACTTGGAGAAGGGGAAAAACAAATAATAATTAACCTATTTTGTTGGAATGTTAGGGGACTGGCTCATCCTAGGTCTCTTAATAGAATTTTGCAACTAAATAGGGTGAATACGTTTTGGTGCATAGCTATTTTGAAACCCATGGTCTCTAAACATCCTGATTAAATTTTGAGGAAGTTCTTTGGCTTTCAGTTCTACTCAAATATAAATAACAAAATTTAGCTTCTTTGTACAAGGGAGATTACATGGAAATTATTGGTTGACCACCCTCAATTCTTGCATTTTTTATTTGATTTTGCTGCTCACTTGGGGCATGCCACTTTCGTATATCTTGGCTGCTCTAAAACTGATAGACAAGAGCTTTGGCAGGACCTTATTACAATTAGTCATTTTATGACTACCAAGTGGCTTATTCTGGAATACTTTAATTGTCTAGCTGCCCCTTGAGAGAAATGGGGGGTAGAAACCCAACTCTTAACATGATGAAGAATTTTAATGATAATATACAGCTTGCTTTACATGGAGAAGGGGGAAATTATGGGAGAGGCTGAACAAAATACTTGTCAATAGATAATGGTTAACTGAATTTCTTTAGACCACTATACTTCACTTACCTATGTTTGGTTCATATCACATACCCCTAATGATTTCTATAAGGGGTTCTCATTCCAAGCTAAGTACTCCTTTCAGATATCTAAATGTGCAGGCATCCCATCTAGATTTTCTTGACCAAGTGCAACAAATTTGGCAATCATACAGCTCCACTAACCCTTGGATCAAACTACGGATCATTAAACAGAAACTGGGCCCTCATCTTAATGCTTGGAATTAGACTGCTTTTGGAAACCTAAAAACTAGATTTATGACTGTTGAGGCTAAAGTTTCTGAACTTGAAAACCAATTTCATAATGGTGGGATTTTTTATAATGATTTTTTTAGTGCTAATGAGGAACTTCTCACTGCTATCAAATTACACAAACAGATGCTTTTTTAAAAGGCTGGGGAAACTAAATATTGTGAGGGAGATAGGAAAACAAAGTATTACCATGCATGTATCAATTCTAGAAGAAGTTGTAATAATATACATCAAGTTAAAGATGATGAAGGAAATTGGTTGAGAAATTATCAGAATATTGTTGACAGTGCAGTGCAACATTTCCAAAAAAAGGTTAACCTAACCCCACTTTGCGAGAAAATCTGTTAATAATAACCTCTTCCTTTACATTAAAAATTACACCAACAATCTAAATCTTAGTGACATTCCTTCAAAAGGGGAGATCAAAGTAGCATTGGATTCCATAGATACTAACAAAGTAGCAGGCCCTAATGGTTTCTCAGCTGAGTTCTATAAGAAGGCCTGGAATATCATCAAATTTGATGTTATCACAGTGGTACAAGATTTCTATAGAGGTGGCAAGCCTCCAAACTATTTCATATCTTCTTTTATGATGCTTATTCCTAAAGATAGTAATTGCACCTCCTGGGATCAGTTTAAACCAGTCAGTTCTACTAATTTGGTATCCAAGATCATCACTAAGATCATGGTTCTCAGAATTCAGCCCCACCTTGACCATCTCATTAACTTAAATCAAACGGCATTCATCAAGGGTAGAAGTATTGTGGATAATATTCTTCTCACACAAGAATTTCTTCTAGACATAGACAGGAAGTGTAGAAGGGGGAATGTTATCTTTAAGCTGGATATACAAAAAGCATATGACACTATTCACTGGGGTTTCATTAAAGAAGTGCTAACTGCTAGAGGTTTTAATGCTTCTTTCACTTTGTTTGTGTTGAGATGACTTAAATACAATAATAATTATGTTCTTGTCAATGGGGAAACTCATGGGTTCTTTCAATCCTCCAGAGGTATTAAATAAGGTGATCCACTATCCCTAACCATTTTTATCTCAATTTTTGATTACCTGCCTTGAATGTCGAATGATTTGTCTCAAGCTGCCCCACACACTCATTTCAACCATAAATCAGATATTACTATTAGCCATTTAGCTTATGCAGATGGTATGATTATTTTCCTCAATGCTACCAAACCAGCTATCAAACTTGTCTTCAACAGCCTTCAAAACTTCATGAATTGCTCAGGGATGAATCTCAACTTGCAGAATTATGTCATAATGCTAAGTAAATGGGTTATACCTCATATTACAAATTAGATTGTTCAACATACTGGTTTCAAAAATCATAGGGGCCCATTGAAGTATCTTGGAGTTCATTTAATCAAAGGAAGATCAAAACAACTTCAATTTGATGAGGTTGTCACCAAAATCCATAAACAACTCAATTGTTGGACCAGTTCCTTTCTATCTAATGGTGGAAGGCTTACCCTACTCAAAAGTGGCTAGCAACATTCCCCTCCTACATATTACAAATGGTCACAATGAAAAAAAAAGCACTCAACTTTTGCTAGAGAGGACCTTTAACGGATTCTTATGGTATGGATCTAGACATCAACTGCACTGGACTAGTTGGAATAAAGTGTGTAAACCCTATGAAAATGGTGGCATGGGCTTTAAAAGCTTCTGTCAGTTAAACATATCAATTTTTGCAAGCTATGGATTAACTTCAGAGCTTAAGCCTCATTGTGGGCTCTTTTCTTAAAGGTAAATACTGCAGAAACTTCCACCCCACCCTGGCTGTTGGGAAGCTTGGAAATTCTAGAATCTGGTCTAATATGCTCAAAGTTAAAGATAAAGCAGAAGAGCTATTAATTTGGGAACTATTGAAGGTCATCTTTATTTATGGGTTGACAACTAGAGAGGGAATGGCGAGCTGTTACCTCACCTTCAACTTAACAGTAAACTACATCTCAAGGTACAGAATTGCTGGCATGAGGGACAGTGGAGAACACAGTTTAAAAACACTCTTTTTGATAATCAACAAGTCCAACACATTCTGAAGATCCCAATTGTTCCTAATAAGAAAGACACTCTCATTATAAAGAAAACAGCTACCCATACAACTACATCATATATTTACTCATTATTTGATCAGGGCTATATCATTCATTTGTTGGAGGCTCTTTCACAATATCCTTCCTACTGATGACATGCTGAAACTTAAAGGACTTAGGGGGCCCTTCTGCTATATGCTTTGCAAAAGTGAAGAAGAGACACTGTCTCATCTGTTCTTCAGCTGTCTCTTTGTTCAGTATGTATGGAAGACTGTTTTATCCCAACTCAAACATCAGATCTTCACCCTCTCCTGGATGTCTTTGTCCAACTGCTGGCAAGTTTGGTACAAGCAACAATTAGACAGTATTCCCTGTGTTGTAGCTTGGTTTGTTTGGATGGCTAGGAACAGCCTAAAATTTTAAGAGAAACCTCAACCAATACATTTGGATGCCACCAATTGCCTCTCTTTTATCAAAAAGCTGATTATGTGGAAAAAATTTCCCAACTTGCTCCCCCATGTTCTGAATCCCTCCTCACCTATCTTCACACAATTAGTTTATTGGCAAAAAACTAAAAATGGTTGGATCAAAATTAATACAGATGGCAGTCTTTAGAGATTGGAATGGCAATTGCTTTCTATGTCTTCAATCTCCTGTTTTTGTTAGGAATGCCTTGGAAGCTGAAGCTTTAGCTATCCTGTGGGCCCAGATAATTTCTCAAAGAGGACAGCTCAATAGAATCATGGTGGAATCAGACTCCCAACTGTTGTTCAATATTTTGACACATAGAACTCCTTGTCCATGGTTCTTACTAACCTGATTTCAGAGAATTGCATAGCTTTCAACTCTACTTACAGTTAACTTTCTTTTTAATTACAGGGAAGGAAACAGGCCAACAAATGGCTTGCTAAGATTGCTATGCATTCTAAAATTCCTCTAATCACTAATCTCTTATCTCCCAATCTTTTGTTTTTGCTAGAGGGAGATCTCTTAGGCCTCCCCTACCTCAGAATCTTACCCACCCCCTCTTCATGAGAGGTGATCTGTTGGAGGTGCCATACCTGAGAATTTTGAAGACCCCTGAAGGCTACAGTAAACACCATAACTAAGGGAGTGTTATGGGCCTCAGCTTTCTGTGTTGACTGTTTTGTTGCTGGGAGCTGTTTTCTTACATCCTGGATCTACTTCATCTAGCATGTTTCAACTTGGATCTGTTCAGAGCTTTGGGACTGTTGTGAGGGCCATTCCTTCGAGTAGTGAATTTTGAGATTCCTTCATACAAGATTCTCTATCAGTTAGACCCTTTTATGCTGAACTTTGTATCTAGATGTTGGCTGGAGGCTTTGTGCTTGTTTGGTATATAAGTCATTTATGGATATACAAACTCATAGTGGTACACTGGTATACTTTTAATTTTGGGTTTTTTTTAATTGTGGTTCTAATTTTACTTTTGGGTGCAGTTGTAATAAGGAGAGAGGAACCCCTAGGAGTTATCATGTATTTTTTTATTTTTGATGGGGATCCCCACTCCCTCACCCCCCCTCCCCCCTCTCCTTTTTTTTGTACTTCTTTTTTAGAGTAACATTTAGGAAGCCATGAGCTGTTCCATCCCAAAAAAATAAAAAATAAAAAATAAAATAAAATAAAGTTCTATTAACAAACCAAAAAGTATGGATTAATAAGGATTGATTTCAACAGATGATATTAAATTAATTTTTTATTTATATTAATTAAATACTAATAGTTTCAAAGAGAGCCTTAGATTAATCAAGGAGAGAATTGAGGTTGATCTATGTTGAATATTGGAAAGCATTGAGTGGGCTAAATATTGAGACAAAATAGAAACAAAAAACATTTTGCTATAGTGGCCAAGAAATCTCCTTCAAAACATATAGCTGTGTTCAATACACTAGGTATATAAGAAAAAAAGATTATATATATATATATATATATATATATATATATATATATATATATATATATATATATATATATATAATTCGTGCCCCTACACACAGTTTGAGGGTTATACTGCTTCACGTGCTGATTAAGACCACTATATTGGAGCTATACAAGCACTTTCATGGAAGGAGAAGATTGGTCATTACCTTTATAATAATACATCATAAATAGAACATTAGTTTTTTTAGTCTTATGTAAATCTTTATTACAATGTCAAATTTTAAAATTCAACCAAGCAAAGTTGAATCTTAAATGAACATAACGATGACAAAGGACCCACATTATCCATATATTGCTAGCATAAGAAATCATTTATGTTCGACACAATTTCCAAAGAACAAATTTCTTATAACTACTTCATCTTAACCGGACTATTAAAATCTTGTAACGGCGACACAGACCAAAGGATTCTTCATCTCGAGAGACATCTTTAGGCATTCAGACAAATCTACACCATTTCTGGAAGGAATCAATTTGAAGCTTTTCAGCAGCTGAGCCAACCAAAGATGAATTTTCAATTGAGTCAAGAGTAGCCTTAATTTCTGGTTCGGACAGAATTTTAGTGAGAATCAGGGTGTTGGTGTATTCCTTGACTGGGAGAAATAAGTTGTCATTAACTAGTTTTCTAACAAATGGATGTTTAGTCAATCTAGTCTGGAAATGATTCACTGCACTAGCTGTAATCTCTTCAGAAGTTCTCAACCAAAGGCCCTCCAAGTCCTTGATCTTGTGTATAACATTACATTTCCTTCTATCGTTAATACAAGCATAGTAATACTTTGAATTTCTATCTCCCTCACAGAATTTTGTCTCTCCTGCTTTTTGAAGTAACATTTGTTCCTGAAGATGAATAGCAGTTAATAGTTCCTCATTAGCAGTAAGTAAATCAGCTTCCAAAATTGTTACCATTTTGGATTCGAAGTTCTAGCTCAATAACCTTAGCTTTGACATTTTTAACTCTTGTATCAAAATTTCCAAAGACATTCAAGTGCCATTGTTTAAGATTGGATCACAGTCCGTTCTGAAGTATCCAAAGTTTAATCCATGGGTTATCGGTATGATAACTATGCCATATATGCTCCACTTGAGCTAAGAAGTCAGGATGTGAAGCCCAAACATTCAAATATCTAAATGATTCTTTGGGTTTATCTGGAGAACCTATGATTGAAATGATAAGTGATTTGTGATTAGACTCAGACGTTCGAAGATGCAGTATAGTTGTATGTATAAAATCTGATAGCCATTTGTTATCAACAAGCACTCTGTCTAATCTTTCCCATAATATACCTATTCTCCAAGTGAACTTAGGACCAGAAAAAACTAGATCATGGAGACTAGCTTGCTGTATATTATCATTGAACAAATGCATTTTGTGGAGATCAGGACTTCTTCTTCTAGATTTTTCCCTGGGGCCAGCCAAGCATATATAAATAAATATATATATATATATATATATATATATATATATATATATATATATATATATATATATATATATATATATATATATATATATATATATATATATATATATATATATGAAAAGAAGCAACTCAGGCATTCTACATGTTGATGCTAAGATAATGTTTACAAACATGCCCTTGGGTAAGCAAACCACCCAAAGGACCAAAAAGAAAAACAGAACTAACGATATTCAAGATACCTATACAGTGGACTAAGCATTAAAATATAACACCAAAGGAAATGGACCACCATACAAAACAGAAAACCCAAGAGAGCCTTCCAGAATCTGCTCAGAAGAGGGAAGTTGTGGCAGCAGGAGGAACACTGATTTCAGGTAATGTGTTGTGCTCAATTCTAAAATGGGGGGAGCTTAAATTGTCCCCATTGATTAAGTAGGTAAGTTCCCATGAGGGGTGATTTGAAACAAGAACAGTAGGTGATTCTGCACCTTTTCTGGCCAACCAGTGAGCTGGTTTATTTGCCTCCCTATAGTTAAAGGAAAATTTGGTCTGTGGATACTTCAGGGTTTGGATAAGTTGTAGCCAGTAGTTATGATGCCAGGTAGTGTGGAAACCACTATTAAGACTAAGGATCAGTTCATTAGAGTCCACCTCTAACCAGATATTTGACCAGCCAGCTTTCCTGGCTAACTGAATTGCCCACAGCACAGCAATAAGCTCAGCCTCAAAGGCATCCTGGGCAGCAACAGGACCATGAAAAAATAATAGACAATTGCCTTTAGTGTTTCGAAAGATACCCCCACACCAGCACAACCCTTGGAGTAACTACCATCAGTATTGACTTTTATGGTGTTGCTAGGAGGAGGAAGCCATCTGACAATTCTAATGAAAGGTTGGGATGTAGTGGGTGATAAGGTCATCTTTAGAATATTTTGGAACTTCTTATGTGTAATAATTTTGCTAATGTAAGATCTGCAATTTCTCACCACATTAGTTACAGCAGCTGGAGTGTTATCAAATTTAGATTGGTTTCTGGCCATCCAAATAAACCACGTGACTAGGGATTAAAACAAGTTACAAGGTTCTCACAAAAGGGATGCCAAGTGCATCACCATGTAACAAAAAATCTAGAGCCAAAGGAAAAGTATTGGAAACCAAAATACATTCAGAAGTCCTACCTAACCTAGCTAACCAATTAGCTGGTTTATTGCCTTCCCTGGGAATATAAGAGAAAATGATTTGAATGGAATGAGAGAGCTCATGGATTTTGTGCAGCCAATCCAGCTGGTCCCAGGAAGGATATTGAGGATGTCACAAAGTCTGCACCACCTGAAGTGAATCTGATTCAATGATGACCTTATTATGGTGCAAACTAGTTGTTGCCTTTAAAGCCTAGAAAATGGCCACAATTTTTGCTTCCAGGGAATGAGAAACATAGGTAGGAGAAGAAAAGAACAGGAGACATTGCCCCAAATGATTATTGATAACACCACCAAAGCCAGCATCATGGTTAGTAAAAATGCCATCTGTGTTAATCTTAATCCATCTAAGAGGAGGTGGACTCCAATAAACCAAAGATACAGGAGGTTTACTGGTAGTAGAGCTAGGAATAATTGGGGGGAGCCAATTCTTGCAAACATTAGGGAACCTCTGATATATGATGATTTTCTGAAGGTAAGCCAAGCAATTAGCAGAAATCTGGGCAGTTGATGGGGGAATACCTTCAAATCTTACAGCATTTATGTGCATCCAAATAAACCATGCAACACAATAGGGAATGGGGTGAAGCCCAATAATATGCCAATCCTCCCAGGATGCCTTAAAGTAGAGCCAGTTGACAAGAACAATATCTATGTTGAGGAGTTTGATAAATTATGACCAAGATTTTTGTACCCAAACATAAGTGAAAAAAAGGTGATCTGCAGTCTCCTCCTCATGACAGCATAATGAGCATTTGGATGGACCTCTTAACCCTTTTAGCTTAAGTAGATCATCAATAGGAATAATATTGTGCCATATTTTCCAGCAGAAAAATGACATGGAAGGGGAGAAAAATCTGCACCAAATGGCATTTCCCCATTTTAGTTCCTGAAACTGGTAAATGGAGTTAAATATAAAGGAAGATAGATTTTGAGAAGATTTTTTCATGGTGATCACTCTATCCTTAGTGGTTGTGTTCTTACTGGTCTTTAAAACCAAATCAACTTGATGATTAGTAAGCATTGTATTAAGGAGTTGAACATTCCATTTGGAATCTACCCAGAAACCTTTAACCTTTAAATGAATATTGTAGTTCTCTGATAAAGGTTTCAATCTCTCCCCATTATGGGCCCAACAATCCAACCAAAACTTAATCTACCCTTCCCCTAGCTCCCAAATGAACAATTGTTCAGCATGGTCTCTACAATTTAGCAAGCTGGTCCAGATTCTAGAATCTCCCAACTTCTTAGTCACAAGGAGGGGGTGAATATCTTTGTAATATTTTCCCATGATGAATTTGGCCCATAAAGAATCCTGTGCCCTGAATCTAATCCATAATATTCATAGATTGATTTGTCTGAGTTGTTGAAAGGATTTAACACCCAGCCCACCAGCACAACTGGGTTTGCACAACTTCCACCAACTCATCCAATGAATTTGAGTTCTCTGTCCAGCCCAATGGAATTTATTAAAACATCTGCTGATTCTAAGTTGGGTAGCCTATTTCATATTAGACATCTGCAACATGTAAGCTGGGAAGGCAGTGAGATTTCTTCTTAGAAAAATAATTCTACCACCATTTGATAGAAAAGAAGAGGTCCAACAGTTAATCTGGGAAGTAATTTTGTCCACCACATCATTGAATTGGGTTTGTTTCACCCTTCCTTTGAGCAGCTGAACCCCCAGATAATTAAAGGGAAGGAAACCAATACTGAAACCTGTGTACTCTTTGATCTAGTGCTTAATGTTGGTTGGGTTGTGGGAACTGAAAAGGATTTGACATTTCTTTTTGTTCAACTGCATACCAGAGAAGACCTGAAATTCTTGTAGACATTTGTAAACTGCTTTGATAGCTGGTTTGGTGGCTTTGGTGAAAATGACTACATCATCAGCATAAGCTATATAAAAAAAATATTTAAAATAAAACTTATAAATAATAGGAGATATTAATATTGAACGTATGAGTGTAAGCCATATGTGGATGGTGCTAAAACATGTGGTTTAAACTCCTAGACAAGTAGTCAAGAGCCATAGAGTTGGGAAGAGGATGAGACCTTGTAAATACTGATCTTCTTTCTGTTGTGTATTTTTCTCAGCCATATTAACTTGGTTGATCACATTACCAAAGCTCTCCTAGTTCCAAAGTTTATGATGAGATCCCAGCTTCTTTTAAAGGCCCCAAAGGTTGATCCAAGGGTCAAGAGAGGGACAACTTTGCCATGTCTTAGAGACCTGATTACAGAAGTCAGGGTGTAGGAACCACATGTTCTGAATTCTGAATGAGGAAACCTTTGGTGAATGGGAATTAGAAATTGTGATCAATAAGGGCTTATGATCAGAGCCAGAGAAGGATTGATGAGTGACAGTGGTATTTAGATAGATTTGTAACTAGGAAGTGTTGGCGAGAAACTTGTCAAGCCTTTCCTGCGAGGGAACCCCTCCTCCAAGTGAAAAGAGGTCCAATGAAACCCAAATCAAATATACCTGCTTCCTGGATAGTATCAGCAAAATTAGTCATAGAGTTGGCAAGAGGAGGTCTCCCACCCCTTTTTTATGTAGGAGACAGAAGACAGTTGAAATCTCCACCCACAATCTAAGGGGAAGGAGTTTACTGGCCCAATGCAATGAGATTCCTCCAAAGCTTGTTTTGTTTCTGAATTAAGCTACTGACATAAATGAAAGTTGCAAAACCTGACTTATCTTCTATAGAGAAATGTAAACGAATAAATTGGGGATCATCCACTATCACATTGTAAATCAATTCTTTTCTAATCAATAAAAAAATTTTATTGTTGACATTAGAAAAGAATTGAAATTGAGGGAATTTTTTTGAGATTTAACTTCAAAGACTCTAAAAGAGCTGTTGACCTCATTTTTTGTGAGATCTGATCTCTCTCCTTAGTACTTAGGATCTAACCATAGGTCTTCCCTTCGACTATCATAGAGGACTAGAAATGGGACCCACCACATAGAAATTCAAAACACTTCTTAACTCCCTTCAAACCCAACAAGTTTGATTGTAAACCCCCAGGCCACTTGGAGGGTTGAGATCAAATGTGAAGGTTTAAAGGATGAGGTTCCTATAGGACTCTTTGGCCTTAGGATTACCCTGAGTGGTCCGGTCTTGATATTTAACCTAAGTGGACCCAATGTCCATCCAAATCACTCCAATTGACCTCAATGTTGATCCAATTCAAATCTAAACCTCAATTAAATATCACCAATATCAATTTTAATTTGAAGCTTATAACCCAATGTTGGCCCATGACCCAAACTTAGCCCAAACCAACCCAACTCAACTCCAATTAGCCCCAAACCTTTTCTAGAACCTTCCTAACATCCCCATAAACAAAACACTAACTTGATTTGCACTAAATTTGAACCCAAACTTTACTCAAGCTTAACTTAAGCCAACATCCCCATAAATTGGCTTAAACTAAACATGAACCTAAGCAAGCCCAAATCCCAAAATTAAGACCCAACTAAAACTGAAAACTCTTTGTTACTCTTTGTTACTCTTTGTTACTCCTCCATAAACATTTTACAACATTAATTTTACATCAAAACCAACATTAGCCCAACCATAGCCCAAGTTAGCCCAATTTGACCCACTTTGACCCTATTATTAAAAGACCCAAATTAAACCTAATTCAACTCCAAATTACCCCAATTTTGTTCCAAACCATTCATGACACATTCCTAAACTAAATGCAACATTTATTTGGCCCAATCCTTTACCAAATTTTCGTCCAAAATTCTATTTTGAAACCTAAAAGCCCACCTCTTTAAAATTTTTTTTTTTAAAAGAAGCCCATTTTCACCAAATTTAAAAAGCCCAAAATTCATTCTAAAGCCCATATGACACTCTTCTTCATTATGCATTCAATTAAAACCATCCCTAAGTTCCAATTAATCATCAAATTATTCTAAATCAAACCACATGACAATTTCCCCTAAATTCATCAAAAATCCCAAAATCCATTTCCATGTAAGTGAGCCAAACTATGGCCGAGCCATGAAGCCATTCTTAAGCCACATGCAAGCCATGGGGGCCACTTTACACTTCACGATGCCATTAAATGAAAATAAGGATCCTCTTTTAAACACCCTTAAAAAAGTTTTAACCCTTTTAATGCTTCACACCCATGATTAATCAAAATATTCATGGATGGAGACTTCACCATCCTTTCCTTGCTGACTCACCAGACCCCCACAGTACCCAAAGCCCCTTGGTGGGTGCACCAAACCCAAATCCATGCATTTGACCCATTTGAACCCAAAATACACCCTTCCCCATTCCATTTTAAATCAAGCTCTTTACACATGGCCAAAGCCCATTGCTTGCACCAAACTCAATCCCTGGACTCACTGAGTCAAATGGTGACTTGACCCTGGCCGGACCACCACCTGGGTCGCCGGAAAACACCAGGCCGAGAGCACCCATTTGATTCAAAAATTCAAAACTCACCTGTTGAGCTGTCCCATGGCCAATGGCCATTGTGGTTGTTCTTCTCCTCCACTGGGCAGCTGATCCCAACCCTTAGCTTGCCCTGGGAATCCCTCTAGCCATGCCTATTTAAACTCACCCCCTCACGGCCATGAGAAGGTGCTGAAACAAACCTTACCAGAACTCTGCCAAAATCACTACACACCCTTCTCCTAACATAGAGCTTTTGATCCCCACTGAAATCCGTCCTAAAACCCCCTCTGTGAGCTCAATTTCTGAGCGCAATTTTAAGCCCAAAACCAGGACACTTCACCACAGTGAGTCAATCTTCAAATTGATTTACTCTACACCTTCACTAGACCAAGAGGAGAAGTTCCCCAGCAAAGCCCCCTCACCAGGCCAGCCATTCTCTCTATCGGCCAAGCTTTAAAATTGGGCTTGGTGGAAATCAGGTCTAGACATTTCATCAGGACCAGAGGCTTCATCCCTAGGCTCCTCCAGCTCCAACGAATGTGCCAAGCACATTCAGTCGAGGCTTTACCTCCTGAACCAAGGTATGAGAACTTTCCTTCAACCCGAGCTTCCAGTGATTCTCCATTTAATTTGAGTCAATTTCAATGCATGTTAGCCGTATGGATAGACTCCTCTAGGCTAGACGAGCATGTAGGAAGAAACCACACTCGATTTAGTTGAGTATCGAGTGAGATATTAGGTCTAGAAGGTGTACGGTTCTCGGGTAGGGGCACTCGAGGATGATGAACGGATGCTGTCCGTTCACGCGTGTACTGAATGGACGGTCCAGATCACGCCGTATCAGGATACGGGACAAGATCATGGGGCCAAGTGGCGCTGAGGTAGAAGGCGGCGTTGAATGGAAGCGCGCCGCGAGGAGTTTCGGATCTGCCGAGGATGACGGGGCGCCGCGCTGAATAAGTAGATAAATAGGGTATTTTTGATTTATTTAATTGCCCTAAACTTCAAAAATCCATATCTTTGTGTAAAAAAATCACAAAAATAAAATAAAATACCCTCTTGCTCAGTGAACAGAGGAGAACAATTTGGAAAAAGAATTAACTTATTTTGATGAGTATTTTATTTTTAATTAATTAGCTACTGTTTTAAGTATTTCAATTCTCTATTATTGTATACAATTCATCATGGCATAAGACCATAGGGCTTTTGTAGCCTCTGTTCTTGGGAACATTCCCTTAATTTTTTAAGACTAGAGGCTACCTCTATGGTAAGTTACTGATTTTTCAAATTTATGTGTCTGTTTTGATATTTTAATTCCAGTAATTAGCATGTTGCTCAATAATTTCTAAGAAAAATAGGGGAGGTAGCTTATGACTAGAAGACCCTAGGAAAATTATGGTTTGACTTAATTCTTTAAAAATAACCCTAATTAGCTTAAACACTCAAAATTGAATTTTAATTAATTAGGAGTAACCACACACCAAAATCACTTGAAAACAATTCTCCACTGTCACTTAGGATGTAGAGAACCTCACATAAAAATTTGAAGTCAATTGGAAATAATTTAGGCCATTAAATGAATTATTTAAGTTATATGGTCATTTTTAAAATTAAAAAATTTATAAAAACCCAAAATACACTTTAAAAATTCACAAAATTGGTTTTGTGGGCTCTCTGGTATCAGAGGAGTCTAATAAATTAAAATTGGAATTTTCTATAAATTTTCATTTTTAACCATATTTTAAATATTTTAATAATTAAAAAATTAAAAAATAAAAAAAATATTAAAATTCATAAAAATGTCATATTTGATACCCTAATTACTTAGGAACCAACCAAATATTTTTCCTAAGTCTCTAGGTTAAGATATTAAATTTTAAAGGCGTAAGATAATTTTTAATATTAAAAAATGAATTTTCAAACCTTCCCACTAAAATAATTCCAATAAATCAAAGAAAGTTTAAAAAATTATAAAATTTGTTTCTCTGACTTCCCTGAGGTTAGAGGGACTTAAGAAAAATATAAAATCCATCTTTCAACTTTAATTTTATTTTATAATTAATTAATACCCCAAAACTCAAAATAATTAAAATAAATCAAATATAATTAAAAAAATCACCAAAATTGGTCCAATTGATCCTCTAGTTAGTAGAGACATCCCATAATTTTCTTAAGGATAGAAACCTCACTTTGGTCATGTTGTTCAATTTTCATTGAAAAACCTCATTTTGCATTAAAATAAATATATAAATTAAACTAAAAACAGAAAAATCACATTTTCTTATCTAATGTCTTAATTGACATATGAGTAAAGTGACATAAAAATTCCAAGTTCATTTGAGCTCAATTTAGTGAGTTATGAAATAAACAAGCCTAAAGGGGACATAATGGTAATTAAGGAATGTTAACCATAACTAAAATTTAGGCTAAACCAAAGGAAGGGATAAAATATTTGACTTTAAATTCTTATTAGATGATTGATACTAAGGAAGCCAAGGGGTAGAAATCCATTAATCCCTTTCAACAAATCGAAATGAAACTTTAATTAATTAAATAATTTAAATTTTGGGAGAATAATTGAAATTTGGATTATTAAAATGGGGATATAATTTAGGAAGATTATAATCATTTAATCTAAAATCCCTAAATGAGCCATTCCAATATTACTTAACTCTTAATCAATTTTAAAGACATGATGATCAAAATTAATAGTTAAAAGGGAAATAACTTGTTAAATAAATTGAAACTTAAAATATTAAAAGATTTAACAATTAAACTAAATAAACATAAAGATATTTAAAACAAATTTGAGATTAATTAAAAATAAAATTGGAAAAAACTCAAGATGTTAAAATTGATCTAAAAATTTTTTAAGACTTAAATCAAAACAAAATTTAAAACATCGAAGATCAACCTAGAACAATGCATGATTAAAACATTATAAATTAAATCATTTTAAAGCATTAAAATTAGCCTAATTTAATATGACCAATTCAATCAAAATTTAAATTATCAAAATTTAATTAAATTAAATAATTTAAATAGCTCTTTCAACTTAAGGAAACTCAAAACACTTAAAAGATAATCAACTTGAATTTTGGAATTAAATTAAAATTACCTTAAAATCATCAATCTATTCAAAACGGTTAAATTCCTCAACAAACTAATTCCCCCCTAAAGACTTTATTATTATAACCCTCAAACAAAGCATCAAGTGAAATGTCACTTCACTCATCGGATAATCAAATGTTCGAGTTCACTGAGCAAGAAGCAAAACTTAACTAAATATCTTGAATGATTGATTTACTTGTACAATAAAATTCAGTTTGACTCGAAATAATCTCAGAAGTATTGAAAAGATGTTTATTACTCGTCCTAAGCACTTTCTCAATACGATGAGATGTTTTAGAAGAACAATTGAACTTAATTGTTCTTTGGTGAAAAAATCATCCATAAAATACAAAGGTCTAGATGTCATAGGAAGTGACTAGCAATAGGATTAGGATTTTGGTAGACAACCAGAACCTTCCCTTAGCTTTACCTAGGTGTTTGTTGCAAATATTTAAATGTTCTGACATGTGTTTTAAGTGTAGGTGAAAGTGCCGAAATGATGGAACCGTGGGATCTTAACCGGTGTTGTTATAATCAACTTTAAGATTCCCCTAATAAAACATTAAGGCATTTGAACCCTAAAACTTTTCTAAACCAGAACACTTCTCTCATCTCTTGATTTTCACTTTCTAAAACTAAACCTCTCCAACAACAAGGAGCTTGGAGCATGGTGGGCAGCACGGCCATCTTCGTCAGTAAAACTTGTGTCTACTTCAGCAAAACCTTTCTTAGAATTAAATAACAAAGCCATAGGATTTCAAGGTAGTCTGCCTAATGCAACATAAATCCTCAACTTTTCGTTAGGAATTTGCATAATCATATTATGCAAATTAAGCCCTAACCGGTCTTAGGACTCCAAGGTAGTCGTTCAGTATGACATAAACCCTCACATCTTCGAGGCTATTTGTATAATTATATCATACAAATATAAGTCCTAATTAATTAAAATTGACAAGATTACAACATTAAATAAACTCTCAAATTGAAGCCAAGCCATATGATAGTTGGGAAGTCACCGAAGTCCACTTCGAGTCTGTGACATCCCTTACTTCTCTTTCTTTGGATTCCTGAAATGAACTGTTCCAAATTTGAGCTAATCCCTTTTGAAATTCTAAAATTCAATCATTTGAAACCTTAAAGTTTGAAATTCTTGAGAGCAAAACCACTGATCTTTATCGAGTGTTTTTTTGAGTGTCTTCAGACATTTAAGATGTAATTAACTATAGGGGCTTGCCCTTATAGGGAACTTTAAGAACCCAGGTAATATAAACCCTGTTTAATTCCTTTATGTTAAATAGAGGAACTTGTCGGCTTATAAAATTGGTTCGCAGACCAAACGGATGTCACAAATCTTCTAGTTTATTTAATCGAGCCCCATCATCAAGCAGTGTGTCTATTCTTTGGGATAGATACACGGTTTGTGGTGTGGTGCTCGTTTATATAAACTATTTGGGATGTGAGATCTATTTGCTTTCATATCTTAAAATTTTTATACATAAAGTTATTTTCAAAATCAAATGCTTCTTTCTAAAACTATATATATATTCTAATTAAATTTAAAATTTAAAATTCGCCGACAACATCTGTAGGCGACCCCTTTTTCAAAACACAAACCCAAAAATATGCCGACAATTTCGGCGACTCCACCGGGACTAGTTCCTCTCTCCATTTCGATCGTATGGTTTTCGTTGTCATAAATCGCAGAGCAAATCCATGTCCCTAGTGGAGCAAGCTAGCATTCTTCCGTTGAAATACCACGTTCATTTCTATCTTGAACGGGTATAGTCAACTCTCCCTCAAATTTTGTAGCCACTGTTTAGACACCCCTAAATAGAGAGGTTCTGAAATCCTTTTACCTCTTTGAGGTGGGGTGGACCCCCTATAGGTGTTAGCTTAGGAGCGGTTCTTAAAGGTTGAGGAGTCTTGTGAGACTCTCTCTTCCTTTCCAATTTCTGGATTGGTGCCCTTACCTTTCCTTTAACCTTTCCCCTGTTAATTGTTTCGTTCCTAATGAACAAACCTTCTAGTAAACAAACCCTTTAAGTAAGTGAACTTTCTGTTATACCACAAACACACAAATAAAACAAAATCAAAAAATATCTTGTAAATAAAATTAAGAAAACGAAAAGTTAAATGGAGATTTTTTCGGACTCTTTTAGAGAATTTCCTCTCTTTTTCGTCCCGACGTAAGGAAGCATAAATCGGAACTGACGCTTAGAATCTACCCTACAGAAAATGTCTGCACCGAAGCTGATTTTATCCTTCACCAACGGGATAGACTTAGCTGTCTACAAGGATGAGCTGCCTAATAATGCTGTCATTCGCTTTGGACAAGGGTTCGACAATACAGACATTAAGTTCACCGATGTTACTCTTTTCGCACTGATGAACAAAGTACCAAAAACTGAGGAGCCCATAATTGAGTTCAATCTGAAATCGACTCAAGTGTTCCCTCCCCTACAAAGGGTCCCAACTGAAAGAAACACTGATGTTCGTAGGAGGACTGTTATCTCTACCCCCACCGGTCTGGTCATC
Source organism: Papilionanthe hookeriana x Papilionanthe teres (assembly GCA_022702705.1). Classification (NCBI taxonomy): domain Eukaryota; kingdom Viridiplantae; phylum Streptophyta; class Magnoliopsida; order Asparagales; family Orchidaceae; genus Papilionanthe; species Papilionanthe hookeriana x Papilionanthe teres. The sequence continues at coordinate 59,673,140 of CM040439.1, read as the reverse complement.
TCTGCACCGACCTCAGCTCCCGCCAAACTAAAAGGAAAAGAAGTCCAAGTCAGTGATGGGCCTGTTACCGTGGAGGGTGCAGATTTTGCTGCATTGCCGTTTGTTTTCGAGATAGGTCCAGTTCAAGAGTTACACCCTTAACTCGGACTCAAAGAAGAAATAGGAGCAGAAGGATTGCTAGGATCGAGAAGGCCAAGGCTGCTGAAGTTGCCTTTTTGGAAGAGATTCCTGAGGAAGTAGGAGAACTGCCTGAAATTTCACCGCTGTTAAGTGGGAGTAGATTCCACCCTCTCTCTACTGCATCGGATGAAGAAGATGTCCAGAGGATCGCCGCTGCATTACCTCGACCTGCATACTAGAGTGACTGTAATAGGAAGAGGGCCAAGATTACGCCGCTTGCCCGACTGCAAGCCATAATGGAGAAACTAGCAAAGAAAGAAGGGTGCCCCGTATCAGAGATCATAAGAAGGATGGGACGAGTGCCTGTCGGCATTATTTTTAGGTTATGAGTTTTATTTTGAAAAGAGGTCGCCTACAGAAATTGCCGGCATATTTTTTAATTTAAATAAATAATTTGAAAAGTAATATTTGATTTTGAAAATAATTTTAAGTTTAAAAGTTTTAAGATATGAAATCAAACCGATCTCACATCCCAAATAGTTTATATAAACGAGCACCGCACCACAAACCGTGTATCTATCCCGAAGAATGGACACACTCGTTTGATGATGGGGCTCAATTAAATAAACTAGGAGATTTGTGACATCCGTTTGGTCCGCGAACCAATTTTATAAGCCGACAAATTCCCCGCTTAATATGAAAACATTAAACGAGGTTTATATTACTCGGGTTCTTAAAGTTCCCTATAAGGGCAAGCCCCTATAGTTAATTACATCTTAAGTGATGGGAATCACCTAAGAAAACTCTCGATAATAATCAATAATTTCGCTCTCTAGAATTTCAAAGTTTAAATTTTTAAGGGATTGAATTTTGAAATTTCAATAGTGGAATGGATCAAATTTGGAACATTTTATTTTAGGAATTCAAAGGAAGAAAAGTAGGAGAAATTACGGATTCGAAGTGAACTTCGATAATCTCCCGACTATCCTATTGTTCGGCTTGGATTTAGGAAAGTCCTAATGTTTATTTAATGTTTTAATCTTGCCAATTTTAATTAATTAGGGCTTATATTTATATGATAGAATCATACAAACAGACTCGGAAGATATGAGGGTTTATGTCGTATCGGACGACTACCTCGGAAATCCTAAGACCGGTTAGGGCTTAATTTGCAATGCAAATGCCTAACGAAGAGTTGAGGATTTATGTTGCACTAGGCAAACTACCTCGAAGTCCTACGGCTTTGTTGTTTAATTCTAGGAAAGTTTTGCTGACGACGATGGCCGTGCTGCCCACCATGCTCCGAGCTCCTTGTTGTTGCAGAGGTTTAATTGTAGAAGTCATAAATCAGGAGATGAGAGAAGTGTTTGGTTTAGAGGAATCTTAATTTCCAAGTGTTCTTTATGTTTTAATTAAAACAGTCTTAAAATCGATTAAACGAACCGATTAAGATCCCACGGTTCCGTCATCCCAGCACCGTTATTTTCATCGAATCCACTTAGTCCAGATGAATTTGCTAAACTCAACTAAATGAGTTCCGCACTTTCATTTAGACCGTGGGAAATCCCGTTAGCAACACGTGGGTTACATCATCCAAGGTATTCCCGATCATTCAATGAGACGTTTTAATTTAGTTGTAATTACAGTTTTGTGTTCTGTTTGTGATTAAATTTTGAGTTGTCTTATATTTTGAAATGTTGTGGAGGTGAATTTTATCTTGTAGTGTCTTTTAATTTAGTTATGGTTTCGGCTTTGGTTTCGTCCTAAAGGTGTAGGTTTTCATGCAACTCGTTATTTAACATGCAAGAAAAGTAAAGTGCATTTGCAATAAAATAAATTGCAGGAAAGTGAATTATGATAAAATAAAAGCGTACCCGGAGGGTCTTCCCGTCATCCCAAGCCGCACTTAAAACACAGCTAGAATATTTAAGCAAGTTCCTAGGTAAAACTAAGGTAAGGGTTATGGTTTTCTACCATGTTCCTAATCCTATGCCTAGTCATTTCCTATGACGTCTAGGTTCTTTGTGTTTTTGGTTTGAAGACGATTTTCTTCATCAAAGAACAACTAAGTTCAACTGTTCTTATAAATATCCTATCATATCGAGGAAGTGCTTAAGAAGAATCTTAAACATCTTTTCAATATTTCTAGGATTGTTTTAAGTCCAAATGAATTTAATTATGTAAATGAATCGATCATCCGAGGTTTTCAAGTTTTGTTAACTCAGCTCAGATGAACTAGGATGTTTGAATATCCTTATAAGTGAAGTGTCACTTCATTTTGATATTCCATTTAGGAGTTATGATAATAAAAGCTCCTAAGGGCAAAATAGTATTTAATAGTTTGTGATTCAAATTTAAGTTCAAATTAATGATTTAAGTTTGGAATAAGTGTTCAAATTATTTTAGGTTTATGTCTTAAGTGATGTTATTTAATTTAACTTAATTTAATTTAATTTATTTTGATTTAATTTAATTCAATTTAATTCAATTTGATTTGATTTAATTTAATTCAATTTAGTTTCGATTTGATTTAATTTTTAATTTAATTTAATTTAATTTAATTTAATTTAATTTAATTTAGTTTATTTAATTTAATTTAATTTATTTATTTAATTTAATTTAATTTAATTTAATTTAATTTATTTAATTTAATTTAATTTAATTTAATTTAATTCAACTTTTAATCTTAATTTAATTTAATATAATTTTAATTTAATTTACTTAATTTAATTTGATTTTTAATTTAATTTAATTTAATTTTAATTGAAATTTTTGAAAGAGTTTAATGATTTAATTTTAGTTTAATGATTAAGTCTTTTAATATTTTAAGTTTGAGTTATCATTTTAATTAAGAGTTGAATATTAATGAGATGATTAATTTAGGGATTTTTAAATTAAAGAATAAATCTCTTCATAATAATATCCCTATTTTAATAATTCCAATTTTGTTATTCTTCCAAATTTAATCAATTATTTAATTAAAGTTTAATCATTTTAAATTGCTTAATGGGTTTCTACCCTCAATTATTAAATTTCAATCATCCAAATCAGGTTAGGATCAAATATTTTACTTGTTAATTTTTTATTAAACCTAAAGTTTTAATTAAGGGTTAAAATTTTAATTACCATTTTGCCCTTTAAGCTTAATAATTTTATAACTCACTAAATTGAACTCAAATGAACTTGAAATTTTTATGTGACTTCACTCATATGTCAATAAAGACATGAGAGGAGAAAATGTGATTTTTCTGTATTTAATTTATTTATATAATTATTTTTAGTAGAAAATAGAGATTTTCAAGGAAAATTTGATAACATGACCAAGGGAAAGTTTCTGTCCTTAAGAAAATTAGGGGACATTCCTAATGACCAGAGGACCACTTGGACTAATTTTGGTGATTTTTTGAATTATATTATTTTTATTATAATTATTTTAAGTTTTAGAGTGTTAATTAATTTAAAAATAAAATAAATGTTGAAAAATGAATTTTATATTTTTCAAAAATCTCTCTGATATCAAAGAAATCAGAGAATCAAATTTTGCAATTTTTTGATTTTTCTATGATTTATTACAATTATTTTAGTGAAAATGCTAGAAAATACATTTCTTAATTTTAAAATTACCCTAGAGCTTTAAAAATTAATATCTCACCAAATAGACCTGAGAAAAATATGGGGTTTTTTCCTAAGTGATTAAAATTCAAAATGTGACATTTTGGTGAATTTTATTATTTTTGTGATTTTTATTATTTTTTAATTATTAAAAATATTAAAATAATATTAAAAATCAACTTTTTTAGATAATTGAAATTTTAATTTTCTTAAACTCCCCTGATATCAGAGAGAATCCAAAACCAATTTGGTGAATTTTTGAAAGATATTTTGAAAGTTATGAATTTTTAAAGTTTAAAATGACTAAGTGGCTTAATCAACCCAATTAGTGGGGCTAACCAAGTCCAATTGACCACAAATTTTTATGGTGGGTTCCTCTGATCCTAAAGTTCAGTGGAGAATTGATTTCAAGTCAATTTGATCTATGGTTAACTCTAATTAATTAGAGACCTATTTTGGGTGTTTAAGCTAATTAGGGTTAATTTGAGTGAATTAACTCAAATCCTATTTTTCCTAGGGTTCTCTCGGTCATAAGGAACATCACCAAATTTTCCTAGAATTTATTACACAACATGCTATTTATTGGAATTAAAATACTCAAAACAAGTGACATGAATTTGAAAAATCAATAACTCTTCATAGGGATGGCTCTCGACTTTGGAAAATTCGGGGAATGTTCCCAAATTCAGAGGCTTCAAAAGCCCTATGGTCTCATGCCATGGTGAATTGTATGAATGCATGGAGAATTAAATGTATGCAGAGAGTAAATAAATTACTAAAAATAAAATACTTGATGAAATTAAATGATTTCTTTTCCACATTATTCTCCTCTGTTCACTGAGCAAGAGGGTATTTTTCTTTTATTTTTCTGATTTTTCTACACAAAGTTATGAATTTTCCATGTTTAGGGAATTAAATAAATAGAAAATACCCCTAATTTTCTACTTATCCACGCGGCGCCGCCGCATCCTTAGCCTCTCCGAAGCGGTACGTGTCGCGCCGCGATTGGGCGCCGCCATCCGAGTCGGCCGTCCCGGACCCGCAGCTCACGTAACGTTCTCCGGTCCGGCGCAATCCGATCCGTCCGCTCGATACACGCGCGATCCAACGGCTCCCGGTCATCGTCTACGACCGGTGTGCACCGTGACCGTCAACCTTCTAACCCTAATTTCTCACTCGATTCTCGATGGATTTTCGTGTTCTTATGCTTCTATGGATTCGTCTCGAAGAGACGAACACATCCATACGGTAAACATGCATTGAAATTTACTCAAATGAAATGGAGAATCTCTGTAAGCTCGGGAAGAAGAATGAGTTCATACCTTTGCTCAGAGAAGTGAAGCTTCGATCTGAGAGTTGTTGCACCTTCGATTGGATCCTAGCAAGCTCCAGATGAAGTCTCCTGGTCTGGTGAATTGTCTCAGGTTGGACTTCGACCACAAGCTGATCACAAAGCTTGGAGTCCGGAGCAACCGGGTGGCTCTGGAGATGGGGCTTTTGCTGGTGGACACCTTCCTCGGTCCGGTGAAGGTGTAGAACCAATCAATTTGGGGATTGGTCCACTGTGGAGAAGTGTCCTGGTTTTGGGTGGAATTTCAACTCTGAAATTGAGCTCACAGAGAAGAAATGGCAGGGGGATCTCACTGGGGATGAAGTGCTTTGTGTATGGGGAGGGGTCTGGAACAATTTTGGCAGAGTTTTGGCAAGGTTTGTGCAACTCTCCTCTCATGGCCGTGAGGGGTGGTGTTTAAATAGGCATGGTCGGAGGCTCTCCTGTGGGGTTTAATGGTCGGGATCACTGCTTAGGTCAAGGGAAGAACGAGCCATGCTATCCATTTGGGTTGGGACAAGTCAGCAATGGAGAATTTCAATGTTGGCTCACATGTGAGCTTTCGGCCATGGTGTTTTCCGGCGACTGGGGTGGCTGGCCGGCAGGCATGGGTCACTCTCAGGTCCAGGTGGGTCAGGGCTGGAGGCTTGTGCAGTCAATTGGGCCTTGCCATGTGTAAAGTGGTTGAATCAAAATGGAATGGGGAAGGGGTCATTTTGGCTTCAAATTGGTCAACCTATTGGTTTGGGTTGGGTGCACCTCCCCATGGCCTGATTTTGGGCTGAGAGGATCGATTGGGTCACCAAGAGAGGATGGTGTGGTCTCTATCCATGATGAGGCGGCTAAACATGGTTTAGTGTGTGTCATGGATAAGGTTAAAAAGGCTTAATGAAAGGTTAGGAAAGGAGCCCCTCCTTTTACCATTAGTGGCATGGTCACATGACAAACTTTCATGGCTTCCTATGGCTTGTGAATGGCTCATGCATGGCTCCATGTGGCTTAGTGGAAAAGTTTAGTCAATTTCATGAAAATGGGTTTTGTGACTTTTGGCATTTTGGTGAGGGTTGCCATGAGGTTTGATTTGGAATTATTTGATGATGGATTTAGGACTTAGGTATTGAGTTTAATTGAAAGTATGATGAGGGGAAATGTCATATGGGCTTTGGGACCAATTTTGGGCCTTTGGATGTGAGTAAAGGATGGGCTTTTAAAATGGTTTAGGAAAGTGGGCTTTTGAATTTTAAAATGGATTTTGGGATGAAATTTTGGTAAAGGCTTGGGCCAAATAATTGTTGAGTTTGGTTTAGGGATGCTTCATGAGTGGTTTGAAACAAGTTTGAGGTGATTTGGGTTTGAATTGGGTCGGATATGGGCCTTTTTGGTATAAGGTGGGCCAAAATGGGTTACCATGGGCCAAAGTTGGGCTAGAGTTGAAATTGATGTAAAATTAATGTTGGGAAATGTTTATGGGAGTGTTTCAAAGAGGTTTTGGCTTTGGTTAGGTTTTGATTTTGGGATTTGGGCTCATTTGGGCTAGGTTTAAGTTTAGGTCAAAATTGGGCTTTTTGATTTTGGGTTGAATTTGAGTGGGGTTTGGGTCTAAATTTTGGGCAAATCATGTTAGTGTTTTGTTTATGGGGATGTCAAGGAGGGTTTAGAAAAGATTTGGGGTTAATTGGAGTTGAATTGGGTGAGTTTGGGCTAGGTTTGGGTCATGGGTCCAAATTGGGCTTTAAGGCCAAAAGTGAAATTGGATCCCAATGCCAATCAAATTGGGCTTGGATTGGGTCTAGATTGGTGTTGGGGATGTTGAATTGAAGTTTAGAATTGAATTGGACCAAAATTGGGGTCAATTGGGTAGATTTGGTTTGACATTGGGTTTACTTTGGGTTAAAATGGGTCAAATTGGGGGTTTTGATAAAAGTGGGGTAAATTGACAAAATTGGCCCATGGTGTAGTTGAACAAAATGAAATTGGGAATATTTGGGATTTTCTGGAATTTTCTGGGAATTTTCTGAATTTTTTGGATTTTTGGGTCAAGAGGGGTATTTTGGGTATTTGGAGGGTATTGGGGGGTATTTTGGAATTTTTGGCATTTTTGGTTATGGATGATCAATTTAAGTGATGTGGAAATGTTTGGGATTGATTTTGGAGAATTTTGGGTAATTTGGAAATTTTTGAGAAATTTGGGTAGTTTCAAAGCATTTGGTAGGTTAGGCGGGGTGTAGGGTCCCGGGGGTCAAAAATTGAAAATTTGGAAAATTGAAGATTGGGTGGATCTAAGTGGAATAAAACCATTTTGGTTGAGCCATGAAACCATATCAAGCCCACATGAGCCATGAAGGGACTCATTTGAGGCATTCACTATGTTGTTCCTAACCCTCTTAACTGAGGGCTTAGGGGTTAAGAACCATCCATGTGAATCACCTACATGAGTCGTGAAGTCAAGTTGGGTATGGGTGTGGTTTAGGAGGTGTGTGAAAGTGTAGTGCATAGGTGTAGTGTATGTGTAAGTCAGCCCTTTCACCGCACCGTGCCACCTGTGTCGATCCTAAGGCCAAAGAGTCCCATAGGAACTCATCCTTTAAACTTCCACACTCGATTTCAACCCTCTAGGTGATTAGGGGTCTATAGTCAAGTTTGTGGAGTTTGCGGGGAGTTTAGAAGTGGTTTGAAATTCTAGGTGGTGGGTCTCAATTCTAGTCCTCTAAGATAGTCAAAGGAAAAGCCTAAGGCTAGATCCTAAGTACTAAAGAGAAGAAGAGAAGACCTCATCAAAAATGAGGTCAACAGTGCCAGTTAAATCTCACCTCGGATCACGAGTGGTCCCCGTCACTGCCACAAAAAGGCCAAGGAAGAAAGTGCGAGCTATTGAGAGAAGTTCGCCTGTTGTCATATCAGGTCACCATATTAGGGAGGACACCACCTATCGACGTAAAGCCGAAAGAACATCTGGTCCTTGGTCTTCTACTGCAAGAAGGATGGTGTGGCAACCTATTATTGCTGAACCGATACCATCACAATGTTCTAGAAAGAAGAGTCTCGTCAGTGACCTTAATCTAAAGAAAAGTGCTACTGCATTAAAGGAAACTCCTGAAAAGGAAGTTCAACAGTCGTCGCATGACAACCGCGAGACCGTTTGGAAGAGACCATTAGAAGATGCCATAGGAAAGCTGAGGACAGACATCCGACGGTTGGTGAAGGAAAGAGGAGAAAAATTAGGAACTGAAAGTTGATTCATCCAAATTTATGGATGAAGAGTATGCCGAGATCAATATGGTCAAGACTTGAGCATCGTCAGCTTCGCAAGGAGCTCCGTTAGCTTCAGAAAGGGATGAACCAGAAGTAATGAGAGCGCATCTTCCAGAAAAGGATGATAAGATCTCCCAGGTGGCAAAAAGGATGGAAGAGATGGCGGCCGCCTTAGCCACTCTCCAGAGTCAGCTTCAACCCCAGAAGGAAACACCCCCAGAGATCATTCACATCACAGATGGAGGGAAAGAGATTACGTCCGTCAATGGAGATGAATAGCCGAAGAAGGATTCTGCACATAGCATGATTCCCGAAAAGGATATTAAGAACATGGTAGAACAGTAGGTGCAAGAAGCCTTAGCTCAGTCTAAGAGTGGAGCACCTATTCAAATAGGTAGACCTTACCCCGAAGAGTTTGATGCAGTTCAATACCCGAAGGCCACCTCTGTTCTAGACTTTCGATGGTACAGGAAAACCCCGACAGTGTGTCACACATTTCCGTGCTAGTTGCTGCAATGCCGGTGGGAGCGATGCTTTACTCTTTCGTCAGTTCGTCAGCAGCCTGTCGGGAATTGCCTTCGACTGGTATGCAGAATTGTCGAACGGTTCAGTTAAGACCTTTTCAGAATTGGAAAACCTCTTTGTTAAGCGGTTTGCCGGGGCTCGGCACCACATCACTATTGGTGATCTAGTGGTGGAGCAACAGAAATTGAACGAAACTTTAGTGGATTACATACTTTGATGGAGAAACTTAAGCATGAAGTGTGAACCCCAGCTTCAGGAGCAGCATGCAGTCGGTATCCTACTACGGAGTATCCATGGCCCGATAGCACTTCTTTTTAAAGGATTCACAATTAAGACTTTTGAAAAGTTGCTTAGCAAGGCCGGGAGCTTGCAGAAGGAGGCAAAACAGCTGAGTTTCGTCGACAAGACCGATAAGGAGAAGCACATAAAAGCATTTGAGAAGAAATCAAGAATCGTTGCGGCAGCCGATAAGGGAAAGTAGCCAGTGCAGATACAGCCAGAGCGACCACAGCCAAGTTATCAACCACCGCAACAGATTTATCAGCAACCTCAACAGAACTATTAACAGCCTCGACTGAGCTATCAATCATGGCAGCATGACCAGCCGCCGCCTCATCCACAACGTGCCCTGAAAGTGCTTATGAATAAATAATATCCCTTCAAGACTGAAGCAGTGGCAAAGATGTTTCACAGTTTGATGAAGACGTCAGACATTCAACTACCAGAGCCCAAGAGGCCAGAAGAAGTCGACAAGAAGAATCATCCAAACTACTGTCCCTACCACCGGATGCTCGGACACAAAATAGAAGATTGCATCACTTTCTAGAGTTGGCTTGATGATGATCTCCAGAAAGGGAACAAAACAATCCTGAAGGAATACATGAAGAAGCCCCAAAAAGGAGGTTCCGTCAATGTTATTTCAACAAATTCTATTGTTCTGATAGACCCGTACACGACTAACGATGGATGGAGTACCGTCTGGACAAAGTCTTCGAAGAAAATTTTGGATCACATCCAGACCGTTTCGATGTGCGCTTCAACTCAAAGTTTGAAACCTGTCGAGCCGGCACTATCACTTGCGATTGAAGAACCGCTCCAGAAGGAGGAGAAGATCATTGAAGAAATGAAGACCGAGGCTCCAAAGGGTAGACTAGGGGCTGCTTATCCTAGGATGGTTATTTCCGATTCGGGGGAGAAATCCCTCAGACCTATGACTCTGTATGATTATTTGCTCGCCCCGGCGGGATCTTATAATGATAAGATTTTTGGTGTTGGCTACGTTTTGACTGTTTCTAACGATTACGTAATTAACGACAATCAACATAATCTGGATCTTAATTTCGATACAAATAACGATTCTCAAATCATATTGAACCTCGACGACCACCACGAAGGAGAAGACATTCACAAGAGTGGCTACGAAAGTTCAACGAGCGACGAGTCTGTTTGTGAATTCTGAGGAACTCCAATCACGATAGAATTGGAGTTATCAGATTCCGAAGCAACTCCAGAAGAGCCAGTTGTTTCGATTCAAGAGGAGACACCGACAGATTCAGCACGAGATGCAACCAAAGTCAATCTAAGAAGCAGAAAAGTTCTACCCCCGAGAATGGGTCCAAAGGATAAAGGAAAGCAGTTGGTTGCTCAAGAAGAGCCAACCCCAGCGGAAGAATTGGCCATTCGGGAAGAGACTGAAGAGCCTAGTAATAAAGTGGATTACAATGTGCTAGCCCATCTTAGAAAGCTACCAACCAAACTAAGCATCTACGACGCTCTGATCCTGTCAAAGGAGATGAGGGAAACTCTGATCAAGGCTTTACTTGATGCAAAAATCTGCTTAGCTCAAATGGCCGGTAATTCCTTAGACGAGGTTTACTCATTGAAAGAACAACGAGGTGTTACCTTCATGGATAATGATCTACTACTTGGAACAGTTGATCACAACCGACCGTTGTACATTTCAGTCACTATTGGAAAGTTTATGCAATCCAGGGTGTTAGTCGATCTGGGAGCATCAATCAACATAATGAATCTTCGGACGTTAGCATATTTGGAAATTGATGCTCACGACCTCGAAGCAGAAAAGATGTTATTAAGAGGCTTCAATCAGAATGGAAAAAGAGCTCTTGGATCGATAACACTATTAATGAAGACCAGAGATTTAGCAAAGAAAACCGCAAAATTCCATATAATTGATTTTGAGACATCGTTCAACGCTCTACTAGGTCGTCCATGGATCCATGAGAACCGGATGGTACCGTCATCTCTACACCAGTGCATAAAGTATTACGAAGGAGGAGAATAGTGTATCAAAGGTGACCTGCAACCATTCTCCATACATGAAATCAGAATTCACGAAGATGCAGCCTACTACGCGCCTTTGAAGAAAACTATCTTCTCCAAAAATACCGTACCGAATGAAGCAAAAGAAGTTTGAGATGACGAAGAACCTGAAATTCTAGTTCAACAGTTACTCACCACTCCCTTAGGGCGAGATGGTGAATGTTTCTCTAGAACTCGCACCCAAGGTCGAGGCCGGGGATGAGGTCGAGGAAGAAACGGTGGAACAGTTGAACAAAAGTAACTGGTCATCAAAGTTGATTGGGAGAGTAGTTCCGAAGAAGAAGAAATCAAGAAATAAGCAGCAAAAATAAATCAAAAGAAACCCCAGAATGAAGAATACAAATCAATGTACGAGAAGATTAACCATTATGTGCATACTATGACCTGATCCTGATCTATCTTAATAAAGTTGAGGGTATGGTGGTCAAGGAAGTTCATGGTGGCAGTGCTAAGCCAATCAAATTCTACCGTGGTGCTTCTTCTTCCAAAATTGAAAATGATGTACAATTTGAAGATGTTGCTTCATCTGAATTAATGGAATTGCCTTTTGAGTGGTACTCTCACTGTGTTCAGAATTTAATTCAACGTGGTGTCTTACCTAGATAATGGACAAAAGGTCAATCACAACACTTTGAAAAATTATGGAATAATGTCAGTCGGCCTCCCAATTCAAAACATAGTCTCGGATTCGGCACAGTAGGAATAGTTGATGACACGGGATTTTGCTTGATTGTCACTTGCGAGCTCAATGAAGACTGCTTGGAAGTTTCAGAAGATCTCGAAGATCTACTAATTGGAGATGCTCGCCAGAATTCAAAGAAGAAATTAAATCTACAATAGACGAGTTAATGGAAGTTAACTTAGGTACTAGCGAAGAGCCTAGACCGACCTTTGTTAGCTCCTTACTCAATAAAGAAGACTCTGAAAACATGATCAAGCTACTGATGGAAGTTAAAGACTATTTTGCTTGAAGTTATGATGAAATGCCAGGATTAGCTCCAGAGGTTGCAGTTCACAAACTAGGAGTGGATCACGTTGTCGTTCAGTTAGAGAAGCTCCCAGAAGAATGCATCTAGAGATTGAACAACAAGTTATAGCTGAAGTTAAGAAGCTAATAGATGCTAAATTTGTCCGTGAAGAGCAATATCCAACTTGGTTAGCCAATGTGGTACCAGTCAGAAAGAAGAATGGACAGATCAGAATCTGCGTAGATTTCAGAAATTTGAATAAAGCATGCCCAAAGGATGAATTTCCACTACCAATTCTAGAATTGATGATCGACATCGATTCGACACATGAGATCTTCTCTTTCATGGATGGATCGTCAGGATACAACCAGATAAAGATGGCACCGGAAGATGAGAAACTCACAGCCTTCAGAACGCCTATCAGAATATACTACTACACAGTGATGCCTTTCGGTTTGAAGAACACAGGAGCAACTTACCAAAGAGCAATGACAAGTATTTTTGACGATCTCATTCACAACCAAGTTGAGTGCTACGTGTATGATGTGGTCATCAAGAGCAAACTGAAGGAAGATCACCTGAATGATTTGAGAATTGTTTTCGAGCGATTAAGATAATTTAACCTTAAGATTAATCCCCAGAAATGCGCCTTCGGCGTCGCCTCTGGAAAATTCTTAGGATTTGTTGTTCGACACCTCCTGTCTTAGCAGCCTCAGTTTTGGGTAGACCGTTAATACTTTATATCGCGGCTTTAGACGTCTCCCTTGGAGCCCTGCTAGCTCAGGTCAATGACAAGGGAAAAGAAAATGCTCTTTACTACTTAAGTTGTCGTCTAATTCCGACAGATGTAAAGTATCCTCCAATTGAGAAGCATTGTTTGGCTCTGATCTTCGCCACTCAAAAGCTCAGGCATTACATGCTTTCTCATAAGGTCAACCTTACTTCGAAGTTTAATCCATTGCAATATTTGATGACCCGACCGACGTTTTCTGGTAGACTTGCCAGGTGGTCAATGATACTATTGCAATTCGACATAACTTTCATTCCTCTACGTGTCGTGAAGGGACAAGTCCTGGCAGACTTCCTCGCAAAGACACCCTTTACCGGCAGAATCGCCTCTAAACGACAACTTGCCCGACGAGCAGATAATGAGCCTAGAAGACCCCGATGATAAGTGTTGGGAATTGTGCTTTGACGGAGCATCCTCAGCACAGAAAGACAAATAATTGCAAATGATAGTACCCGGTAAGGCAGGAATCGGGCTAATCTTTATAACACCGGAGTGGGGGATGTTAAGATATTTCTACCATTTAACAGAACCGTGTACGAACAATTAAGCAGAATACGAAGCCCTCATAACCGGACTGGAATTGACCATTTAGATGGGTATAACATATATCAACATCTACGGAGATTCTCAGTTGATCATTCAACAAGTCGCAGGACAGTACAGAATTCTAAAGCCAAGACTCGAGCAGTACTTTCAGTATGCAATGAAGTTGTTGGAACAGATTCCGAATATAACGATCTACAAGATCCCCAGAAGAGAAAATGCTCTCGCAGATGCGTTAGCCCGCCTCACGAAAGAGTTTGCCTGCTTACAGGATGAGTCGGTTGAAATGTCAGTTCAGGGACAACACCTCTCACAGCTCGACTTGAATGCAATTCACAAATCAGAAGGAAAAGAAGAAGAATGAGTTGCAACAGTGGCTGAAAATACAGAAGATTGGCGGCAGTCATTAATAGACTACCTGCAAACAAGAAACCTACCGAACGATAAGTCATTAGCTCATCAGATCAAGAGAAGAACTCTGTCTTACGCATTAATAAACAGTACATTATACAGAAGGTCTTTCGATCAGATGTGGCTAAGGTGCCTGAACGGGTCCGAGGCTCGTGAAATTGTTAAAGAAGTGCACTCAAGACTTTGTGGTGCTCATCAGTCAGGTCTGAAGATGAAAATGAAGAATAAAAGACTAGGGTACTACTGGCCCTCGATAATGACCGACTGCATGAAAGTTACAAAGAGTTGTCACCAATGCCAAGTGCATGGAGTGGTTCTACATCAACCTCCAAATGTGCTACATCTGAAAATCACGTCACGGCCATTTGAGTGTTGGGGCACAGATATCGTGGGTCCGATAGAACCGCCTTCTTCAAGAGGACATCGCTTATTCTTGCAGCCACAGGTTACTTTTTCGAATGGGCAGAAGCTATACCGCTCAGAGAAGTGAAAGCACACCATATGCTACATTTCTTCAAAAATAAAATCGTCTACCATTTTGGGGTACCGCGCAGAATTATCTTAGATAATGGGTCCGCGTTCAAAAGTACAAGAATCAACAGCTTTTTCAGAGGACACGAGATCGACTGGCACTATTCAACGATCTACTACCCAAGAGCGAACGGCTTGGCCGAGGCTTTTAATAAAACTCTCATCCAAATTTTAAAGAAAACCTTGGAAGACAACAAAAGAAATTGGCACGAGAAGTTGTTAGAAGCCTTATGGGCCTACAGAACAACTTTCAGAACTCCAACTCAGTCCACGCCCTACCTCTAGTATACGGGTATGAGGCCATCTTACCCTTGGAAGTTCAGCTTCTGTCTCTCAGAATTACAATTGCCAACAAGATTACTATAGAAGAGAATGCCAAATTACGACTAAAAGAATTGGAAAGCTTGGAAGGAAAACGACTTTCGGCGCAGCAGAATTTGGAACTGTATTAAGCCAAGATGATCCAGGCCCATGATAAACTGGTCCGCCCAAGGACATTCAAAGTCGGTGACTTGGTTATAGTTCTCAAGAGACCTATTCTTGCACACCGCAAGATAGGAGGTAAATTTGAACCAACCTGGGAGGTACCGTTTGTGGTCGAGACAGTCTACTCAAGAGGTTCCTATCAACTAGTGAACATTCGTGCAGAACGACCTATGCTTCCAATCAATGGACGATATTTGAAGAAGTATTACACAACCGGATGTTCTGAAGGATGAACTTTAAGAAATGAATTTTCATTCCAAGAAACACGGGTGAAGTAATCATTTGTAACTGGGTCCGAACCCAAAATATAAAAATGGATGATAAAAATCATTAAAAAATGTGTTGAAAAAAAATATGTGAAATCATAATAATAAAATTTTGATCCCTCCTTTTAAATCAGCTCACTCCTAATCTTTCCTCATCTTTTCCTACTCTTATTAAAATTTAAAAGAAATGAATAAGAATTTTCCATGGATATTTTTTTTCTTATTGTTCTTGTTCTTAGTACAGCCCCTGATCCTTTCCTTATTTTTTTGCAGGGAAATGTCGAACGGGCGGTTGGTTCTGAACTTTAAGAATGGCGTGAGTCTAGCACTCGATGCAAAGAGGATGAAAGATGGGGCCGTAATTGAGATCAACTCTGATTTCACACCGGCCAGGCTACAGTACGAAGAAACTGATTGGACCCCGATTGACAGGGAAGAGTTCCGCAGCAACACAATGATGAAATTGGGTGGCCCAAGTCAGTAGTCCACCAGTAAGAAAAGAAAAGCAAACGCCGCTCATGCAACAGGAGAGGACATGAAAGTTAAGTCCGTGGTTGCTACAGCAGAAGACAGGCTTGTCGGCGCCATGCCCATAGAAATTCAAGAGGTAAGGAGAGCTACTCTAACTCCTACCCGATGAAGAAACAAGAACCGTCGCATTCGCAAGATGCTGACCAAGCTAGCAGCGGATCAACATGAAGAGACAGTTTCTACCTTCAATGCAAGTACTTCAAAGAAATCGATTCATCAGGGACCAGAAAAGATGAAATCAACTCCAAGAACAACAAAAAGGATGAAAGAAGTTCCAAGAAGAGCAGGAACAGAATCGGTGCCACGACGCCAAACATATGCACCAGTTTTGAAGAGTCTTGTTGCGAAAGCAACCCCGGAGGATGTCCTGACAGAGACTATCCCCGAGGAGCCGAGACATGCAGGAGAGGGTGCTGGGGTTGAACCATACATCCCACAGTACGTTACCAGACCTCGCCAGTTGCAAATAATTCTAGAATACAAACTGGAAAGGATGCAGAATGTTGAAAAGAAAACTTTTGAATATTTTGAGAGAATCCGAGGCAAGAGAATCAACATGCTGGAGGGCCTTGAGCTGCATACAGATGTGTTCTCAAACTATGAGCAGCAGCAAATTGTGGACTGCGTCGTTGAACTTCAGAAAATGGGTCGAGCTGGTCGTTTAAGAGAGAAGACCTACTCAGAACCTCGAAGGTGGATGAAAGGAAAAGGAAGAGTCAAAATCCAGTGCGGGTGTTGCTACAACTTCGCTGAAGACAGAAAGGGAAATCCACTAGGGATACTCCGTCGTAGTGAGGTGGATCTGATGCCAAGAATTATCAAAAGAATGGTAAGAAGGATGGTGGCATGGAAGGTATTGCCTGCAGATTGCATACCCAATAGCTGCATCATTAACATATACAGGGAGGGCGACTGCATACCGCCACACATAGATCATCATGACTTCGTCAGACCTTTCTGCACAGTGTCTTTTGTCAACCAATGTAACATCATGTTCGAATCTGATCTCCGGATAGCAGGCCCCGGAGAATTCTGAGGGCCGGTGGAGATACCACTACCGGTAGGTTCCGTCTTGGTATTAAAAGGAAATGCAGGGGATATAGAAAAACCAGGAGTGCCTGTTAAGCGGATCTCCATCACTTTCAGAAGGATGGACGACAGAAAAATGCCTTTCCACTTTCAGCCAGAACCAGAGTTAGAGAGCCTCCGGCCCTACGAGCTGTGAGCTACATGGGAAATAACACACCTCCAAGGCACATCCGAACGGCATTTCTTGCCTATGATGGCTTGGAAGGGGATGTTATTGTCCATGTATCTTACTATTCAGACATGGATTCCGACAGACGCTTTTGGAAGAAACTTGCAAGAATCTTACACAATCCGTTTTGGATTTATGTGGATTGTACGAGATACTGAATTTTCAAGGAAAATATCATCATGTTTTGGATCAAGCTATATGATATATTTTCAACAAATTGGAATGGAAACAACCATGTCATGTTTTGCCTTCACCTCTTTTGTGCAAATTGATTGGGAAACGCCATTAAGTTAAATGAACTTCGAACAAAGAACGAAAAGAAAAGAAAATAAATGAAGAACTCTTTTTAAGAATCTGAATGTCAAAACAAACATCAAATTAACACGAACTCTAAATAAACAAAAATGAAATTGAATCAACAAGAAAAACGAAACGAATCTAAATCTTGAATTGAATTCGGATCCGAATCCATTCTTTCTACTGAAATCCATTTGAAACTCCATTGAACCCTCTTGCGAGTTGATTCTTCCCCACATAAGACTTCAACTTTCGTTTCAAGCTTCTAAACTTCTTCGTCGTCTTAAAATCCTTTCAAATCTCCGCGATCTCTTTCCTCTTTTAAGAAGGTCGACTGAGTCTACTGACACAGAACAACGAAAATTCTCGATTTGGTTCTGATGGTATGGATTCGTATCCTTTGCCAAACAATCAAACTTTAATCAACTCTCTTGGGATGTGAAACACTTTCATGTCTCATTCCAATCTTCCACTAAACTAAATTTTTCACAAAATATTCAAAACCAAATCAAATACAAACTTTTGGGATTGGTACCTAACTTCCAATTCCCATCCTTTCGAGACTGGTACCAAATTCCAGTTCTCTTCTTTTGAGGTCGGTACCAAATTTTGACTCTCTTTCCGCGATTGTTACCAAATTTCAATTCTCTCTTTCGAGACTGGTACCAAATTCCAGTTCTCTCCTTTTGAGATCGGTACCAAATTCCGACTCTCTTTCAGAGATTGATACCAAATTTCAATTCTCTCTTTCGAGACGGGTACCAAATTTCAGTTCTCTCCTTTCGAGGTCGGTATCTAATTCCGACTTTCTTTCAGAGATTGATACCAAATTTAAATTCTCTCTTTCGAGACTGGTACAAAATTCCAGTTCTCTCCTTTAAAGGTCAGTACCAAATTTTGACTCTCTTTCCGAGATTAATACAAAATTTCAATTCTCTCTTTCGAGACTGGTACCAAATTCCAGTTCTCTCCTTTCGAGGTCGGTACTAAATTCTAACTCTCTTTCTGAGATTGATACCAAATTTCAATTCTCTCTTTCGAGACTGGTACCAATATCAAGTTCTGTCCGTTTGAGGTCGGTACCAAATTCCGACTCTCTTTCTGAGATCAGTACCTAAATTTTGATTCTCATCCTTTTCAATCAGTACCTAAATTCCAGTTCTCTTTGCAATCTCGAGGTTGGAACCTAGGTTCCAATTCTCATTTCAAATCCGAAATCTCTGCGAAATTCACCTTGAAATCTAAATCTAAAATTAAATTTAAAACAAAATTTTAATTAAGTCAAATTGCAACCGAAATTAAAACTTGAATCAAAAATTCAAACTCAAAATTGAAACTTGAAATAAAAATGAAACGGATCTAAAATCCATTCCATCCCTCTTCAGATCTTAGGATTTGGAATTCACCTCTTCTTCCCCAGCGAGAGTTCTGGAAACTTCATTCTTGGAAGTTTATCTGATACTCCCCAGTGGAAATTTCTTACACTTTGTTCTGAGTTTGTCACTCGAACATTTGTGTTGGCTTTGTTGATTTCTTCGGTCAACGCCAATACGCACGGTGTGCTTGGTTGACACACCACACCTATTGGCGGTCCATTTGTTGACCTCATTTTTGGTGAGGTCTGATCTCTCTCCTTAGTACTTAGGATCTAGCCATAGGTCTTCCCTTCGACAATCCTAAAGGACTAGAAATGGGACCCACCACTTATAAATTCAAAACACTTCTTAACTCCCTTCAAACCCCACAAGTTTGATTGTAAATCCCCAGGCCACTTGGAGGGTTAAGATCAAATGTGGAGGTTTAAAGGATGAGGTTCCTATAGGACTCTTTGGCCTTAGGATTACCCTGGGTGGTCTGGTCTTGGTGAGGGCAAGCTTGCACACACCACACTCTCACACACATTCCAAATCTTAAAACCACTTTTACTCAATTTGACTCCCTGACTCATGTAGGTAACTCTTATTGATGGACCTTAACTCCTAAGCCCCTGGTTAAGAGGGTTAGGAACAACATATTGAGTGCCTAAAATGAGTCCTCTCATGGATCTTGTGAGCTTAATATGGCTTCATGGCTCAGTCAAATGATTTTATTTCACTCACACTTAATCAATCTTCATTTTTCCCAAATTTCAATTTTTAACCCCGGGGACCCTAAACCAACCAAACCTACCAAATGCCCTTGAAATTGCCCAAAATTTGTAAAATTGCCTAAATTACCCAAAATCCTTCAAAATCAATCCTAAATATTCTCCATCACTCAGATTGATCATCCATGGCCAAATATACCAAAATTTCCAAAATACCCCCAATAACCTCCAAATACCCAAAATACCCTTTTAGCCCAAAAATCCAAAAATTCCAAAAATTTGCAGAAAATTTGAGAAAATCCAAAATATTCCTAATTTCATTTTGGTCAACTACACCATAGGCCAATTTTATCAATTTAGCCAACTTTTACCAAAATCCCCATTTTGACCCTTTTTTAACTTAAGTGGACCTAATGTCCATCCAAATCACTCCAATTGACCTCAATGTTGATCCAATTCAATTATAAACCTCAATTAAATATCCCCAATATCAATTTAAAGCAAATCCAAACCCAATTTGATCAACATGTGGATCCAATTTCAATTTAAAGCTTAAAACCCAATTTTGGCCCATGACCCAAACTTATCCCAAACCAACCCAACTCAACTTCAGTTAGCCCCAAACATTTTCTAAAACCTTACTAACATCCCTAAAAACAAAACACTAACTTGATTTGCCTTAAATTTGAACCAAAACTTCACCCAAGCTTAACTTAAACCAAAATACCCCTAAATTGGCTTAAACTAACCATGAACCCAAACAAGCCCAAATCCCAAAATTAAGACCCAACCAAAACTGAAAACTCTTTGTTACGGGATGAAACTATGCTTGTAGGAAGAAAAAACACTTGATTTGGTTGAGTATCGAGTGAGAGAATAGGTCTAGAAGGTGGACGGCTCTCGGGTAGGGGCACACGGGGACGATGAACGGATGTCGTCCGTTCGTGCGTGTATTGAATGGAGGGTCCAGATCACGCCGGATCAGGATACGGGATGAAACAGCGGGGCCGTGTGGCGCTGAGGTTGAAGGCGGTATCGAATGGAAGCTCGCCGCGTGGAGTTTCAGATCTGCCGAGGATGACGGGGCGCCTCGCTGGATAAGTAGATAAATAGGATATTTTTTATTTATTTAATTGCCCTAAAGTTCAAAAATCTATATCTTTGTGTAGAAAAATTACAAAAATAAATTAAAAATACCCTCTTGCTTAGTGATTAGAGGAGAATAATGTGGAAAAAGAATTAACTTATTTTGATGAGTATTTTATTTTTAATTAATTATCTACTATTTTAAGTATTTCAATTCTCCATGCATGCATACAATTCACCATGGCATGAGACCATAGGGCTTTTGTAGCCTCTGTTCTTGGGAAGATTCCCTAAATTTTTCAAGACTAGAGGCTACCTCTATGGTAAGTTATTAATTTTCCAAATTTATGTGTCTGTTTTGATATTTTAATTCCAGTAATTAGCATGTTGCTCAATTAATTCTAAGAAAATTAGGGGAGGTAGCTTATGACCAGCAGACCCTAGAAAATTATGGTTTGACTTAATTCTTTAAAAATAACCCTAATTAGCTTAAACACTCAAAATTGAATTTTAATTAATCAGGAGTAACCACACACCAAAATCACTTGAAAATAATTCTCTACTGTCACTTAAGATGTAGAGAACCTCACATAATAATTTCAAGTCAATTGGAAATAATTTAAGCCATTAAATAAATTATTTAAGTCGTATGGTCATTTTTAAAATTAAAAAATTTATAAAACCCAAAATACATTTTAAAAATTCACCAAATTAGTTTTGTGGGCTCTTTGATATCAGAGGAGTCTAAAAAAATTTAAATTGGAATTTTCTAAAAATTTTCATTTTTAACAATATTTTAAATATTTTAATAATTAAAAAATTAAAAAATCACAAAAATATTAAAATTCATAAAAATGTCATATTTGATCCCCTAATTACTTAGGAACCAACCAAATATTTTTCCTAAGTCTCTAGGTTAAGATATTGAATTTTAAAGGCTTAAGACAATTTTTAATATTAAAAAAAATGAATTTTCAAACATTCCCACTAAAATAATTCTAATAAATCAAAGAAAAATAAAAAAAAATTTAAAATTTATTTCTCTGACTTCCCTAAGGTCAGAGGGACTTAAGAAAAATATAAAATCTATTTTTCAACTTTAATTTTATTTTATAATTAATTAATACCCCAAAACTAAAAATAATTAAAATAAATCAAATATAATTCAAAAAGTCACCAAAATTGGTCCAAGTGATCCTCTGGTCAGTAGAAACATTCCATAATATTCTTAAGGATAGAAACCTTACTTTGGTCATATTGTTGAATTTTCATTGAAAAATCTCATTTTGCATTAAAATAAATATATAAATTAAATTAAAAACAGAAAAATCACATTTTTCTTCTCTAATGTCTTAATTGACATATGAGTAATGTGACATAAAAATTTCAAGTTCATTTGAGCTTAATTTAGTGAGTTATAAAATAAACAAGCCTAAAGGGGACATAATGGTAATTAAGGAATGTTAACCATAACTAAAATTTAGGCTAAACCAAAGGGAGGGATCAAAATTATTGAAACTTAAAATATTAAAAGATTTAACAATTAAACTAAATAAACTTAAAGATATTTAAAACTAATTTGATATTAATTAAAAATAAAATTGGAACAAACTCAAGATGTTAAAATTGATCTAAAAATTGTTTAAGACTTAAATCAAAAAAAAATTTAAAACATCAAAGATCAACCTAGAACAATGCATGATTAAAACATTATAAATTAAATCATTTTAAAGCATTAAAATTAACCTAAATTAATATGATCAATTCAAATAAAATTTAAATTATCAAAATTTAATTAAAAATAATAATTTAAATAGCTCTTTCAACTTAAGTGAACTCAAAACACTTAAAAGAAAATCAACTTGAATTTTGGAATTAAATTAAAATTACCTTAAAATCATTAATCTAATCAAAACGGTTAAATTCCTCAACAAACTACTTCGCCCCCTAAAGACTTTTATTATTATAACCCTCAAATAAAGCATCAAGTGAAATATCACTTCACTCATAGGATAATCAAATGTCCGGTTTCACTGAGCAAGAAGCAAAACTTAACTAAATCTCTTGAATGATTGATTCACTTGTACAATAAAATTCAGTTAGACTCGAAATAATCTCATAAGTATTGAAAAGATGTTTAGTACTCGTCCTAAGCACTTTCTCAATACGATGGGATGTTTTAGAAGAACAATTGAACTTAATTGTTCTTTGGTGAAGAAAATCATCCATAAAATACAAAGGCCTAGACGTCATAGGAAGTAACTAGCAATAGGATTAGGATTATGGTAGACAACCAGAACCTTCCCTTAGCTTTACCTAGGTGTTTGTTGCAAATATTTAAATGCTCTGACATGTGTTTTAAGTGTAGATGAATGTGACGGGTATGCTTACCAGTTACGCTTTTATGTTTATTGCAATTTATTTACCTGCGTCATATTTTCCTTCTTGCAAAACTTGCATGTTAACAAGAATGTCACCCTACATGAAAACTGAAACTTTTTAGGATAGCCACAAAACTGAAACCCAAAACTAAATTAAAAGTCACAACAAGGTAAAATTCAACGCTACAACATTCAAAAGATAAAACAACTCAAAATTTAATTACAAACAGAACAATAAAACTACAACTACAATTAAATTAAAACGTCTTGTTGGATGATCGGGAATACCTCGGATGATATAATCTACGTGTTGCTAACGGGATTTCCCACGGTCTAAATGAAAGTGTGGAACTCATTCAGTTGAGTTTAGAAAATTCCATTGGACTAAGTGAATCCGATAAAAATAACGGTGCCAGAATGTTGGAACCGTGGGATCTTAACCGGTGTTGTTATAATCAACTTTTAGATTCCCCTAATAAAACATTAAGGCATTGAACACTCCTCTCATCTCTTGATTTTCACTTTGTAAAACTAAACCTCTGCAACAACAAGGAGCTTGGAGCATGGTGGGCAGCATGACCATCTTCGTCAGTAAAACTTGTGTCTACTTCAGCAAAACCTTTCTTAGAATTAAATAACAAAGCCATAGGATTTCGAGGTGGTCAGCCTAGTGTAACATAAATCCTCAACTTTTCGTTAGGCATTTACATAATCATATTATGCAAATTATGCCCTAACTAGTCTTAGGACTCCAAGGCAGTCGTTCGGTATGACATAAACCCTCACATCTTTGAGGCTATTTGTATGATTATGTCATACAAATATTAGTCCTAATTAACTAAAATTGGCAGGATTACAAAATTAAACAATCTCTCAAATTGAAGCCAAACTATAGAATAGTTGGGAATTCACAGAAGTCCACTTCGGGTCTGTGACATCCCCTACTTCTCTTTCTTTGGATTCCTGAAATGAACTGTTCCAAATTTGAGCTAAACCCTTTTGAAATTCTAAAATTCAATCATTTGAAACCTTAAACTTTGAAATTCTTGAGAGCAAAACCACTAATCATTATCGAGAGTTTTCTTGAGTGTCTTCGGACATTTAAGATGTAATTAACTATAGGGGCTTACCCTTATATGGAACTTTAAGAACCCATGTAATATAAACCCTGTTTAATTCCTTTATACTAAACAGGGGAACTTGTCGGCTTATAAAATTGGTTCGCGTACCAAACAGATGTCACAAATTTTCTAGTTTATTTAATCGAGCCCCATCATCAAGCAAGCGTGTCTATTCTTCGGGATAGATACATGGTTTGTGGTGTGATGCTCGTTTATATAAACTATTTGGGATGTGAGATCTATTTAATTTCATATCTTAAATTTTTAAACATAAAGTAATTTTCAAAATCAAATGCTTCTTTCTAAAACTATATATATATATATTTAAATTAAATTTGCCGACAACTTCTGTAGGCGACCCCTTTTTCAAAACACAAACCTAAAAATATGCCGACAAGAGCCACACACCGAATTTTATGAGTTCTCACCAAAAATTTTATTCTGTGAAGAGAGGCAGGATGAGCTACCCCTCTAACATTTCAACATAGAAAATTAATCATGTGAAGAAGCCAACCCTTTCACCCTAGTCTTGGGGAGTGGAAATTGACTTAAAGTATCATAAAAAGGTACCATGAGAAGCTGTTGGTTATCCATGAGATTCTTCAACTCTGAAAATCCCTTCTTTTTCTTTTTAGATTTCTGAGTAAGCCAACTTTCTTCCATATCATTCTTCAGTGGTGGTTCCTGAGAACCAACTTCTCTAGGAGACATCACCAATTTGGCAAATGAAGGAGATCTGTCATCTTCAATAATCTCCACTGGGGTAGTAGGAGCATAAACAACATCAATATTGGTGGCAACCGAAAGATGGGGGTTGAGGACATTCAAACTGGGGAAGTGAAGGGAGGAAGAAGGGGAGGTTTGAACAGGAGGGGACTGGGGAGGAGTGATGACAGGGGCTGAGGCCAAAAAGGCAAGGGGTGGGGGGAGATAGGAGAGGGAGGTGGAACAGTGGAGGCCAAAGGCTGGTTCAAGGAGGAATGGGCAAGTGGCTCAGAGCTAGCTACCCCAAGAGAGAGTGCACTCTATAGCACCTGCTATGAGTGTAACCAAACATCCTACAATGAGTGCAATAGTAGGGTGTCTGCTCCATGATCACTTTCTGCCAGAAAGCCTCATTTTCAGAACCAATCCAGAGCCTGTGTATGGGGGGGAGAGTGACATCTCTTTCAACCTGTACTATTGCAGCAGCAGGTCTTGCTTTGTTCTTTGTAGGAGCATCTAACTTGAGAGGGGTTCCTAAGGCTTTGGATATGTTAAAGATAGCATTTTGGTTGAAAAATCTAATGGGAAGTTCAGAGAATTTGAACTAGATTGGGATAAGAGGAGGCTCTTTCCTGGGGTTAAAATCTGGGGTCCATTTCAAGAGCTTCATTTTAGATCCAGCAATGGTAATAGATTGTTTAGCAAAGAGCCTTACATAATCTTCTTCAGTGGTTAATTGAATCAATAAATTTCTGCCATTAAGCAGTCCAAGTTGCCAGAACCAAGAAATTGAAATGAATCAAAGTATGTTCTAACTGATTCCATCTTTGAATGACCCAATGCAAATTTTCCAAAAAGTGTGAATTTAACTTCATCAGTAAGTTGGGAGAGCTCATTATCAGTAAAAAAACACAGCTGATTCACTATCCTTGAGTCCAATGGGGTGGACAAAAGGGCAGGTAGCCCGGCCGGCTGCAACATCATGGAGGAACTGGGGGAACACAAGAGAGTCCGAAGAGGAGATCACTGATTTGCTGCTACCAACAACACCAGCATAAGTGGCCTTTGACCATTGGATGTCGGTGTCCAAATCAATGGGATGAGCCATTAGCTCAAAGGAACCACCAGAAACCCAAAGTAAACCAGAAAAGAAGCAGGTAGAGCCAAAACCACACCAAGCACCAAACCAATGGAACAGTAATATTTGAAAAACCAAGAGCCCGAGAAGAGCCAAACACACAGAAGAGTAGAAAAGAAGCATCACCACCTGAAAACTGATCCCCAAAGGGAACTCCTCCTACCTGAGAAGCTGTCGGAGCAAGGGCCACCGCCAGGAGTCATCCTGGGAACCCTAGCAGAGCAAGGCCATCATCAGCCGCCATATGAACTCCATATATATATATCTATATATATATATATATAATTTGTGCCCCTACACACAGTTTGAGGGCACTACACCGCTTCACGTGCTGATTGAGACCACTATATTGGAGCTATACAAGCACTTTCATGGATGGAGAAAATTGGTCAATATTTTTTAATAATACATCATAAATAGAGCATTAGTTTTTTAGTCCTATGAAAATCTTATTAATATTAATTTCTTGTCAGATTAGTACATGTGTCTACAAATCATACGAGGTAAAAGCTAAAAAAAAGAGGAGCTTCCAAGTGGATCGTCTCAACATTTATGATTTACATCATAATGGGAAAATGAAAAAATAAATAATTTAAGGATTAGACTATGAAAATAAAACTTATGATGCTAAATCTTTTAAAACCTTGAATCTTTGTCACTATACAGTTGATGAGTAGCAGGAAAATATAACACGTCATGAAGAGTTGTTTTAATATACGAGCCAAAAATGTTGTGAAGAGGAAAAAAAATATTTATTTATTAGAATCTCATATTTTTTTATGGCTAGAGAGAGAGAGGAGATAGTAGAGGTAGTAAAAAAATAATGAAGTTCTAGTAAATAAATAATGAGTAAAGATAAATAAAAATTTGGTTAATGTTCAATGGAACTTGCTTTATTATTGTTGCCTTATTTTTTGAGTTGTTTCATTGAAATATGTTAATTTGATTTAGATATTACGATATGATCTAAATGATTGATACACTAAAAAAGCTAGGAGGACTTTTTCTCAAGCATGTTATTGGAATGAAAATATGTAAAAAGAGATCTTTTCAAGTAGTCCTGACAGCCTTCATGTAAATTTTCCAAAATACAAATACTAATAAATGTTATGCCAAAATTTATTAAATAGTTTTTTTCCAAAAAAAGAGATTAATGTGTTTTTTTTTATAATAAATCCAAACTAGGTGTGAGATTATTTGAATATCATTTCAAAACAAAAGTATAAAATATATATTTTTTAGCAAATTGATCTTTTTTTTTTTGGGAAAATTGCTCTATATTTTTAGAAAATTTTTTCGAAGAAAAATCATGATTTTTGTTGGGTATGTAATATAAAAGTTGTATTTAATTTGAGTAGAGCAATTCAAACACGAGTTAGCTCATGAATTACATCAACTTAATTCAAACCAAACAAATCACAATCCATCAAAGCCCATCCCTAAATTCAAATTCAAACATAAATTAGCAACAAATTCATTCATTTCTTATATTATAAGATGAAATACAGTATTTACATAGGACTAGCAAATCTTTGTTACAATGTCAAATTTTAAAATTCAACCAAGCAAAGTTGACTCTTTAAATGAACATAATGATGACAAAGGACCCACATTATCCATATATTGCTAGCATAAGAAATCATTTATGTTCGACAATATTTCCAAAGAACAAATTTCTTATAACTACGTCATCTTAACAAGACTATTAAAATCTTGGAACAGCCACACAGACCAAAGGATTTTTCATTTCGAGAGACATCTTTAGGCATTCAGACAAATCTACACCATTTCTGGAAGGAAGCAATTTGAAGCTTTTCAGTAGCTGAGCCAACCAAAGATGAACTGCAGCCAACGCCATGGTTTTCCCGGGGCAAACTCTTTTACCTGAGCCAAAGGGTGCCAACCTTAAATCGGAACCAAGAATATTGACATCTTCATCGATGAATCGATCTGGATTGAATTTGTTAGGCTCAGACCAGTTGCATTCATCATGTGTTATTGCCCACATGTTTACCATTGCAGTCGTCCCAGCAGGAATCATGTGACCTCCAACTTGAACGTCATGGATAGCTAGGCGAGCCCATGACAAAAGAGGTCCAGGAGGATGCATTCGAAGGGTTTCTTTTATTATAGCTTGGAGATAAGGGAGACGTTGGACATCAGAATCCAATACTGGTCTTGAAGAGTCAACGACAGAATCAATCTCAGCTTGTGCCTTCGCTTGAATATCAGGATGAAGAACCATTCTGGCCAATGTCCATTCCAATAGGATGGCAACAGTATCAGTTCCTCTGAAGATCATTTCCTGAGACATGGCCATGCAAAGATAGTTTTTTACCTCTTAAACAATAACACAAGAACATATCTTTATATACATAAAAATAAATAAATAAATAAATAAATAAAAATCAAAAGCAACAGAACAATCTCATGCAGCTGAAATATGCAAACTAAATTAGAAATCAAGAGGATTGACATAGCCCACCCAGAGAACTGCAACCATATCAGAATCTGAGAGTCTATCTTTCTCCTCCAAACCTAGGAGCACATCAACAAAATCTTCACCTTCACTCTCATCAATCCCTACACAATTGGCTTTCCCCTTATGCTCCTCTATGATCTTCCTCACAAATACATTGACCTTAGCCACAAGTGCTCTGCATCTTCTCCTCACACCTTGCAAATCTAACCATCCCAAAAGAGGCAAATGATCACCCCAGTTGAAGACCCCAAGCAACTCATATCCTTCCTTAACCATTAACTCAAGCTCCAACCCCTCATCCTTTGCAAAATCATACTTTTTCCCAAAAACACTCAACATGACATTATTCAAAGACCCAAAGTGCAACATTCTCCTCACTTCCACAACCCCGTTTCTCGCCATCATTCTCTTCATATCCCGCACCATTCCTTCGCCAATCTCACTCCGCTGCTTCTCGAACGATGAAACTCGCCGTGGACTAAAAAGATATGTGGACGAAATCCTTCTCAGGTTTCTCCAGTAATCCCCAAAGGGGGCAAAGCCCATAGCGCGATTAAACAGAAGTTCGTATGCTGATTCTTTAATGGGCCGGTCAGCGAAGGCTGGGCTCGAAAGAATCTCTTTTGCGATTTCTGGGTGGCTTGAGACAATGAAGCGAGTGAGGCCGACAGAGAAAGCCATGAGGCGGAGGGCGTCGAAGGAGCGAGCTAGTGTGGCAAGTGACTTATGAGCAGCGGAGCTGGCAAGAGCAAAAACTATTCCGGAGGGCCCGGAGAAAGTTGGGCGGGTGCGGGAGAGTGCCCACGCCAGACCGCCGGGAAAGAGGAAAAGAGCGGAGATGATGATGATAGAAGCGGCGATAGCTGGAGAAAGTGTTGGGGAGAGATAATTGAAGATAATGGAAGATGAATCCATGGATGACACGGTCATTTTTATCCAATTGTTAGAGGAACCGAGAGGAGTGAGTCGGAGGAATTTGAGAAGCAGAAGAGTGGAAGAGTTGTGTTATATAGGAGGTATGGGTGATGTTTGAATCCAAGTTTGGATCATTGGCACTGAAGAAAATAACTGATAATCGCTATTGAGGATCTAATCTGGCGACTACTTCACCTTTTTATAAGAATTAGTTGGTGTAAACTTGTTCAAATGAAAGTAATTTTTTTGAATATTGTTTTGAATACTAAAAATAATTTTGAAAGAAACGGAAGAGTAATTTCTTTACAATTGCCACATTAATTGATGGATTCTCAATATTATCTTTCCACCGTAAATGTTTCTAAGAAAACTATCCCAATGCAGCCTAAATCTAAATTTGCTTATATGTCAATGAACCACATTAAGATAATATTATAATTATTTCAATCATATTTTGTGCACCAATTAAAACATATGCGAGTCTACTTCTATAAATGAAAATTTCATTTATAAATTTAACCTCGTTTTTTGATATAGTATTTCCTCTTTTTTTTTCATTTTTAACAATGTACTGTGTTATTAAAATGGATAATTGATGTGGTGAAATAATTTATTTTTCAAAAATACGATCATTTTAAAAATATAACTATTTCATGCTAGGAAATGAATCTTTCCATCGAGGGAATTTGATAGCTCTAACTACGAAGGATACACCAAACGAAGTCATGGAAATAAATAAAGTGAGAATGATGCATATATATATCTTAATGTAAGTAATTACATAGGAGAAAGGACGCAAGACTCATCCCAGTTGATATTTGATATCATTCACTAGTAGTATTTATTAATTACAAAGGGAAACCCCTTCGTAACTCTCGAGAAAACTTCAAGATAAATAAAGTTAATATAGTCCATTTCCTTTATTCTCTCGATGTAGTGATTCAATATATTCAAAGTTTGGGAGCAATATTGGAAGCTTATGGAGGCCATTATAATGTTGAGACAATCCTTCTTCAGAAGTAAAGGCAATTTATGATCTAAAAGCGGTAGATGAGCTGAAGTTGAAAGGTTATGGAGGCCATTAATCATAACAACTTGGAATGGAATGTAGTGTTTTGAAAATGGCCACGAACAATTTGATAATAGTGGAATGTAGAAAAAATGTGCGGCATATTGATGTGCGTGCGATATGACGCGACCTTAAATTAAATTCCGGTGCACTCACGCTTTGGGAAATAAGGCAAGTATATGTCGCTTTCGTAAGTAGGAACTTTTGAGTCTAGGTTGTCGAACCCATAAGGAGTGCAGTGTTTAAATTTTAGGAAAAGTTCTAGCTAACTATATTTGTTCCTAGTTTCGAAGTTATGTTTATTTTAAGTTGTTCTAACTATTCCTACTGAATTACAAACTACTCTTAAAGGTTTACTCCTACAGAAAATTTACTTGATATATTTGAATTTGTGGTAATCAAGTTATAAAGCTAGATTTCCTTGCAATGATATAAGTGGAGGGTAAGTGTGGCTAGTGACAAATAGAAACAACTCTCTTCATTACCCTATTCCATGTGCATAATGAAGTTTGGTTAAAATGGCCTTAATTCCGTAATTCCCACTTTGAACCCCTCTACGAATATTTCCCAAACATTTGCATCTCCATATAGCGTACTTTTGCTTCTTACCATATAGTTCAACGTGATTAATCTAATTTTTCTACCATAACTTTCCCAAGTCATTTTGGATCACAACACATTTTAACTAATCACCTAAAATGAAAGCTTAAATATTACTCACACATTAAAGATTATAAACCAAATTTTAAAGCATTTTAATAGTCCTACAAAAACTACTTATTCATCACAAGGAAACGATAAAGAGACTACTCATAAAGGATTGAGAAAACACCACAAAGCATCTTTAAAAACAAATAAATCTACTATAAAATTATGTTTATTGAAGTACAATAACAAAATGACACAATATTTAGCTTTTATACTATTTACAAAGTGCTAAGAATGCTTGCCCAAGGATCTCCTAGGCCCTTATTTCTTTTCTCAGGAATCTCCTTACAATATCACTTAAAATCCTCACCAAAGTATCAATGAAGCTTTTCTATTCCAAAAGAGGGAAGGAATTCACTACCAAACCTCAAAATAATGCCAAAATCTCTCCCCTCTTTCTCTAAAGAACCCCATTATCGTGCTAAGCAACTCCCCAATTTCATCTAGAGGAATTACTGAAAACTGCTCAGATAGTTTCTAGCACCTCGATGCTACAGAGCTGGCTCCTAGGCATCGGTCTCTCTATTTGCTATATTGGGTAGGGGCACCTAGGTTTCCAGAAAAGTGGCACCAAGGCATCGGTAGTGGCACTTAGGCGCACATTGGATGGCGCATAGGCGCCAGCCTCTCGAGTTCCCAAGTATGATTAGCGCCTAGGCACCATTCACTTGGGTCGTCCTTAGCTCCAAGTCACTTCCACTTTGCTCCATTTCTTGTCCATTTTTCTCCACTTCTACTACCTCTTGTACTTGTAGAAAAACACAAAAATACCATTTTTAAAGTCAATTTCATCTATAGAAATATGCAAAATATAAAGGAAATTAAGCATACTTTTCTCCACATCACATATGGAAGTAATGAACTTGGTTAAAGTCTTATAAAGACGTTTAAAATTAATGATAATAATTGATTAAAGTTTTTATGTTAATATGGAATAATATTTTAGAGAATCATTCTCATATTTAATTTTCTTAGGATTTTTTTGTTTTTTTTTTTTTGTTGGAGAGGGTGGATATTGAGATAAAAAGAAAAGACTAAAGTTGATAAGACAATGGAAGATAAAGTGTGGCAATGGTGATATTCAAGTTATCATCTTAATGGAAGCACTAAATCATTCGTAAGTAGCAATTCACCACAATGGTGGAAAGCAATACCATTCACCATTTAAAGGATAGACTGGATTTAAATAGATAAATTGAACAAAATTTATTTTAATATTTGCATCATTCAATAAGACCTCATTTGTATCCCACTCAATCTTATGGTGGATTGGTGAGCACCACACAATTTAAAATGTATCCCAGTAAAATATTATGAGCTTCATGCATATCTATAAGTTGTAACCAAGTTTATTCAAATGCTAGCTGTATATAGTGCCATCATTCAGTATATGTTTACATATCTTGAACTACTAGAACATTAAGTCAAGGGATTTAGACCAAGGATTGCCTAGAAATATTATCATAAGTCTAAGGAGAACTTAGCTAGAATGGTAAAAAAGAAAAATTAAATAGAATCCGTCTAATAAAGTTAAAGGATTAGCAAGTAAAAGGTTTGACATTATGCATTTAAAAAGTTAAGTTGGAAAGACTGATCCATTCTTATTTGAAGGTTTTGATTTTTTTTTATCTTGATGAATTAGAGCTTAATGTTGATTAGATCTTATCTTTGATTATGATGATTTGAAAATTGATTTTATTTTTGTTTCAAATTTTCTTTATCTAAGGACAATTATAAAACAACAGCGCATTCATCCACCAGAGATGAGATACTATTCTTTGATGATCCTAGAGATAAAATTAGTGCTTTGAGTCAATAATCTTAAAAAAAAGTATTAAAATTCAACTTCAAAACTCATGAGGTGAACAAAAAACATCCAATCATAGTGTTTTGATGTGTCCTAAAGCATGCTAGAATTCCTTACATTTTGCTCTTATTTATGGATGAAACTGCACTTTGAAAAAATGTATTCTTGTATTTTTCTTACAGGTATAACAAGTATGACACGTGAATCAAAGAAAAGCTGAAGCGAAGCAAAAAGAAGCTGAATTGGAGCACATTTGGGTTCAGTAGACTGGCGCTTAGGCACCAGCCATTGGGTGCCAAGGCGCTCAACCCAAGCACTTTGGCGTCAACTTACTAAGCATTTAGGCAGCAGAACTTACCCACCCAAATTGAGGGTTAGCACCTAGCAGGCAGCCTTATGGCGCTAAGGCACTGGTCAGTTTCTGGGAAGTTACGACAGTTAATTCAACATGACCCTGAGTGTTAAAGGGGGGTCAAAGGCGGTTTGAGTAGAGACGTTGGTTCATTGTGAAGCCTTGAGATGTGGAAGAAGGAAGAGGGGTCATAGGAAAAGGTTAGCCTTTTTATATTTTCCAATTTTCTTGAAAGATTGGAGAGGGTCTTAGAGAGAAATCTTTAAGGGGATCATTTCAGCACTGTATAGAAAACTTAGAGACATTGTCTCAGGGAATATTCATCTCTTATTAGGAGATAAAAGCTAAGTATTGTGTTATCATTTGTCTTGCACTTGTTGAAAAAACATATTTAGTGGATTTGATTTGTTAAATGATGATTATTTCTATGGTGTTATTCAAGCATTGTGAGTAGATTTCCTTTACCTCTCTCTTGTTATAAGTAAGTAGGTTTAGGATTTATGGATGTATATAGAATTGGTTTTAAATATCAATTTGATGAGTATTCTTCTATGCTTCTCTAAATTTGGTACTGGCCATAGGAATTGTTAAAATTTGTTGTGACCCATTAAAACTCTGTAGTGCGGTGGGAGAATAGCTAGAGTATTCAGATTGCGCTATAGGTTAAAAGGAAACTAGCCTATAGATAATGAAAATAGATAGGGAAATACACTTAGATGGCCTCAATCTAGGGTTTAAGGAATTAAAATTAGGTTTAACCAAACTTCTATATGCACTCAGAAGAGGGTAAGCAATATAATCACTTATATTTATCACTAACCACAATAGCAATTCAAATTATTTGATCCTATAATCTAATCACGGATATTTATGCTTACATTTTTTATACTTTATATTTCCTTTCAATTATATCTCTTTCTTTACAACAAAACCAAAAACTTGATGCCGATGCAAATGAGAGTTTAATTGATATCTTTAAAGGGATTCTATGCAAGTATATGTATCGTTCTCAAGTAATATAGAGCTTTCTGATTAAGCCCCGAATATCGATCCCATGGAGATCACGGTTAATCACAACGGCTTTCAAGAGAAGTTCTAATCTACGATAACACGCCCTAGCTTGGAAGTTCGATAAAAGTTTAGTTTTGATTATATACTACAATTATCAATACAATACTACTTCTAATGCTAAAATACTTAATGAAAATTAGACAGTGGGGTTTAAATATATTAAAAGTACTCTTCCTCAAGCAATGAAATTAGTGACATGTGTAAAAGTAAAACAAGTAGCGAGAGAAATTGTGACAAATATGAGCAATTATATTCTTTGCCCTTACTTGGTTCTATAAAGAACATAGGTTAATTTGATGACTTGAAATCTTGTAGATGGGTTAGGTAGGGAAGATACTAACTCTCACTCTATAGTTTCCTCTTCTCCCTCCACCTATGGGCTAACATCTCATAACAAAACTTTTCACATCAAAACAAAATAGGGGCTTTAGTCTGTCACCCTAAGTCCTCTAATTCTACACCTCTTAAACATGCATATCTCCATCTTTATTTCCACTTAATTATATGGACTACATTCTCACCCATATAATATCATGTGATTCTTACTAATTGTTGGCCGAGACAATATCGTGGTGGTTCTTACATGTTCTCACAACAGATTTTAACATGTAAGTTGATCAAGTTTACATGTAAATGAAGAACAAAGTAAAATCATCACAATATATTCTCACTCAACTCAATTTTATATCCTACGCATGCATACTAATTCATTGTAAGAGGAAAGATTAATGAAAACTACTCACTAAACATGGAGAAATAACAAGAACTTTTTATTGAACAAGTCTTTAAAACCATACAAACAAACTACTAAATTCAAATCAAAATACAATAAAAATATTTATCTCTGATGAAAATCAAACTCTACTTGTATAGGAAAAGCAATCTCCTTACAATCCTCTCCAAGAATAAAGTGAAAAGAAAAGAAGAAATTCTCACACTCTCTTTTTCTCTCTCTCTCCTTGTCGCCCCACTTGGGGCTCACGCCCAAGCTATCTTCTTTTACTCCAAGTCTTCTTCTCTTCTAATCCATCTAAATTTTCTACCTCTCAAGAGTCAAGAGATTTCAAGAGAGTTCTTAATATATCACAAATCCATATTTATAATATCCCAATAGATACTTAAGTGCCTCTTCAAAATAGTCCAGGTTCAATGAATCTTCCAAAGGGTGCCTCAAGTGCCTCTTCAATCTAAAAGACACATATATTCAATAATAACTCGTCATAACTGCCCCTAAATCTTCTAGAAAGTCCATTTTATCATTAACAATGAATGCCCTCGAAATAAGCTTCGCAACACATAAAAATCGTCAAAATCCGAGTTTTATTGAAGAAATTACCCCCAAAACTGTCACTGGCGCCTAAGCGCAGTCGGGTTGGCGCTTAAGCGCCAGTGTCTAGCGGCTAAGCGCCAAATTTGGTGCTTAAGCACCAGACACGGGTACATAAGTGTCCAATTCGACCTTTTTTAGCCTGGTATGCTCCGTTTGACCTATTTTGCTCCATTATGCTCCATTTTGGTCCCTTTTTGTTCCTTTTGCTCAAATTACTCTAAATTCTTTAATTTTATACACCTACAACTAAAAACAAAAGAAAACATACCTTTAAAGTGCAATATCATTATAAAACATGACATAAAAAGTAGTACATTATTAGGTGTATCAAAATCCCCCAAACTTAAATATTACTTGTCCTTAAGTAATACTACACTTTTAAAATAATTTTTGTAGATTAGAGTTAATGGGTCACCCTTTTAGAATTGTTAAAATTTTGTTCTAAAAACATGATAGTTCAACTTAGAAGACCTTCTAGTGAGTTTGACTAGCCCAGGGTCTAAAATATTTATCATCAAACTTGTGAATTTGTTTTCCTATCTAATTCAGAAAAAAATGCAGATTTTTCAAACTTGGGATCCTCTGAACTTTACTTTCTCGATTTAAGAACTCTCTTAAAAATAATTTAACTAATACATGTATAAAAATCAAGCTTATGATTGTTATAAGTTCTTTATTATAGAAAGACTAAAGTGAAACCAATTTTTGATTAGGACCTCTCCTCAAGCTTCAACTCACATTTTTTTTTCTTTATTTTTTCAAGATATTTTTTATCCATGTTTTTCTACTCTTTTCTTTTTTTTATGTTAGGATTACTATATCTGGAGAAATCCTTAAATGGTTTTAAATTCCACTATCCTCCTCTAAAGTTAAAACTTATTACTTTCCTTTACTTAAAAAATATACATATATTTTTTTAAGTACTTTCTAAAAGAGCCTTAAATGTTTAAAAATAAAAATTCTAAGAATCCTTAATTTTCCAAAAATACATTTCTTCCTACTAAAGATACTTATTCATTTTCCCATGTTCTCCACTAAATATCCTTAACTCTAGGTTCACCCTTTTCACTAAAAATATCAACTAAGTTTTTCTACTCCAATTCTATACTTAAAATTCTAACATTCTTAACATGACTCCACATAGCAATAATCATTAGAAATAAAATACAAATTTATTTGTAGTATTTTTGAAAACAAGTAAGGTTTAAATATGAAACATTTTTCTTTCCCCCCAAACTTAAGCTCAAACATGTTTAACAAAAAAGTACAAAAATATGCGGCAGAGAAAGATCACTTTTACACTTTACTACATATCCTACAAAAATATCAACAAATAACACATGGTAGAATATTGTAGTAGAAAGAAAATCTAGCCTAAACATGCTTGACATAAAACTATAAAAGAATTTTAAATAGTAGAATGGGTACAAACTGAAGATTAAACAGGAACAATTTTAAACTTTTTAAAGGAATTTCTGGATGCTAACAAGTTTAAAATATTAAGTTAAGTTTTGTTGTCTCCAATGTTTCATTCAACTTGACTCACAAACATAGACACACAAACTCCAATACATAGACTCACATATTTCATAAACAAACAATAACTGAGGTTAATTTGATCTCCTTTCTACTCACATTTTCCCTCCTTACTTTCAATTTCTAACGGAAGAAACTACACTAATAACATGGGTGTATTATAAAATTTTTATATGATTATCTCCCTTGGACCAGAATTCCCCTATTATAAAAACTCATGTGTTTCCAATTTTAGGTTTACTCTAAGTATAAGGTATACACAATCTGGTAAATAAAAGTAGTGCAGTTCATCCAGATGTTGTTCACTAAGTAAGTTCATGACCTTGCTCAGTAAAGACAAAGTCAGATAAAGGAAGTAATAGAGTTGACGTGGAGTGGTCCAAGTCCAAACTCTACATGCTTCAAGATAATGCTCAGCTCCAGTTGAGAACTAAGTCGTAACAGACTCGTCAGCCTGCTACTATTAGAAATCAAATACAAATTTAGTTAAGACCAAGGCATAACCTCACAACATTAACCCAAACTACTAACAATCCAAACATCCATCAAACATCAATCAATCTGATCAATCCATATTAAAGTAAACACAATACAACACTAACAATCATAACTCTCAAGCACACTAAATCAAACCACACTGATAACTATGGGTTGCCTCACATAAAGCACTAGGTTTAACGTCGCCAGCCCGTCAAATGATTCCTCCTGGATCAAAATTCCATTTAAGTAATCCTTGATCAATCACCCAATCTTTTTTAGATCCAGGGATTCCTACAACATCCTCAAATTGTAATTTTTCTTTCAGCGCTTCCTTTTCGGATTGATTCATATATTTGTTCTACATATTTCTTTTATATTCAATATTCTTCTCATGATTTTATCATTTTGCATATTAATATCTTCCTTGAAACATATAAGAAATGGATCTTTATGAGATACTTCAAGATCTCCCAAATTCTGGATCGGATTCTCTCTAAATAGTTCATATTTTGGATCAAATTCTTCTAAGATATTCTTTTGTTTCATGTTATCTTCTAATTCTTCCCCTTGGTACTGAATAAATGGTAGGGGTGCTCTTTCTATAATTAACTTAGTCGAGGAAATAGATTTTTCAGATTCATTATGAATTTCTTCTATTGGTCTTTCAATATCCTTATCCTCTTTTCTCAAATCAAAGTTCTTTTGAAATATATCCTCCAAGTTTCATCCAAGTCCTAATTCTATAACTTTATCATGTTCATCATTCAATTCAAGTTCTTCTTGTGATTGAGTCAAATCCAAAGATATAAATACTGGTGGTATAGATGAATTCCCTAAATAGGTAGATTTTGAAATTATATGGGGTACATTCATCTTAAGTTCATGAGATTTTTCAATAGATTGAATTAAAAGTTTATTATTTTCGGTAACATCCATCATTTTACATCTCTCCGGAACATACATGCAGTCTTCTTTAAATAAATTTTTCAACTCATCATGAAATTCCATTTCAATCTCATCTGTTAACTTACTCTCAAAACTTTCTTGGAAATGGCCTTTACTTAGATAATCAATTTCATTCATCCAAAAATAATCATCGTCTTTTCTCTCAGTTAGATATTTGATAGTCTTTAATACAACGAAAGTTACTTCCTGGTCATTAATATTCATAGTCAACTCTCCTTTTTGCACATCAATCATAGCTTGTCCAGTAACAAGGAAAGGTCTCCCCAAAATAATTGGATTATCTTTATCTTCCTCCATATGTAATACAATAAAGTCTAAAGGAAAGATAAATTTATCCACTTTAACAAGCACATCTTCTGTAACCCCTTTTGGATAAATGATAGATCAATCAGCTAACTGAAAGGTTACAGTAGTGGGAGAAATATTGGCTAAACCTAACCTTCTAAATATAGATAGAGGCATCATATTAATGCTCACTCCTAAATCACATAAAGTATTTCCACATAATTTTTCTCCAATTGTACAAGGAATTGTAAAGCTACAAGGATCTTTAAGTTTCTGAAGTATAGTGCTACACTCCTCACTTAGTGCAATTGTCTCGTAATCCCCAAGTTTCTTTTTCTTTTTTAATATCTCCTTCATAAACTTTGCATAACTTGGCATCTGTTCCAAAGCTTCTGTGAAAGGAATATTTATCGTTAACTTCTTAAGTACTTCAGGAATTTTGAAAAATTTTTATCCAACTCATGCTGCCTAAGCCTTTGAGGAAATGGAGGTGGTGGTCTTTCTAAATTGATTTTAGTTGGAGAGATAAATTTTTTCCAGATCTTTAGAATCATGTTTTTCAGGTCTTTTAGTTTCCTTTATTTCTCTCACAGCTTCTTTCTCTTTTGTAACAACATCCTCTACCTCTCTTCCACTTCTTAATTGGACAGCTTCTACTTGTTCATTATTGTTCTCTTTAAGTTTGATCTCAATGTTGCTTGGGGTCTATTGTTAAGTGAATTAGCAATTTGTCCTAGTTTATTCTCTATGTTTCTAATTACAGCATCTTGACTTTGCAACTGGTTTCCCATTTGTAATAAGACTTCTTATATAGACATCTTCTTAACCTCAAATTATTGATCATTGTTAGATTCCAGTGGATATGAAGGTCTATAGTTTGGATTCCTCTTATTATTCCAACTTCCATTAGGATTTGCATTATTATTTTCCCATTGTTGGTTTCCACCACCAATAGTATTATTCCAGTTAAAATTATGATTGTTCTTCCAACCTGGGTTGTAAAAGATAGAATATGGGTTGTTTATGTTATTTAAAGTGTCATATGATAAGTTAGAATCAATCATAAGCCCTAATGAACTTTCCTCACTTACTGGAGTAAGTTGAGGCTGGTTCATTCTGAATTGGTCCAACTTTTTTGATATTGCAGCAACCTGAGATGCAAGAATTGCAATTGCATTTCTATCATAAACACTGGCTACCTTTTTAGGATTTACCCTTGTAGAGGGCCATTGAAATTCATTTGTAGCAATTTCTTCAACTAATGCATATGCTTCATCAAATGATTTTGACATTAATGAACCACAAACAGCAGCATCATTTATATTCCTAAGGGATCCTGCTAACCCATTGTAAAAAGTTTGAATGATTAACTAATCGGGCAGAGAATGGTGTGGACACTTTCTTAAGAGTTCCTTAAATCTTTCCCAGACTTTGTATAATGATTCCCTTCATACTCACAAAATAAGATAATATCATTTCTAAGATTAGTAGTCTTGAAGGTGGAAAATACTTAGCTAGGATATTCTGAGTTAACTCCTCCCAAATTCTAATAGAGCCAGGTGATAATGAGTATAAGCATATTTTAGCTTTATCCCTTAGTGAAAAAGGAAAAAGCCTTAGTCTAACAACATCGTTTGGCATGCCGTTATAACGAAATATAACAAAAATTTCTACAAAAATTGATAAGTGTAAATAGGGATACTCCAAAGGAGTTCCCCCAAACTGATTGTTCAGCACCAGTTGGATAATATCTGGATTTTGTTCAAACGAGTCAGCTTCTACGAGAGGGTTTTGTATACTTGAGTGAATTTCACCTATCGAAGGATTTACATAATCCCTCAATGATTTATGATGATTTTCCATGTTATTATTTTGAATGTTTTCCATTTCCATTTCTAGTTTTTCAAATCCTTTTTGTTTTTTTTTTATTTTTTTCTTTTTTTCTAACCCAGGCTCATAAGGCACATGTCCTACAGATCTTTTAATTCGCATACATAACACAACAAATAATATATTAAAAATTAAACAAAAGATGATTTCAACACAAAAAAACATTTTCACAAACACTTTTTTTTTCGTACAAACAGTTTTTTTTCACAAAATTTTTTCATACAAAAAACACATTTCACACAAAAATAGTTTTGATGACACTACAGTTTTCCAAGTCTAAGACTAAATCTTTCAACCAAAATCCTCCTAAAAGTCAAGATCAACTGTTGTGATTCCCAGCAACAGTACCAAAAACATGATCCTAAATATTTATGCTTACGTTTTTTATACTTTATATTTTCTTTCAATTATATCTCTTTCTTTACAATGACGCCAAAAACTTGATGCCGATGCAAATGAGAGTTTAATTGATATCTTTAAAGGGATTCTACGAAAGTATATATATCGTTATCAAGTAATATAGGGCTTTCTGATTAAGCCCCGAATATCGATCCAACGGAGATCGCGGTTAATCACAACGGCTTTCAAGAGAAGTTCTAGTCTATGATAACACGCTCTAGCTTGGAAACTCGATAAAAATTTGGTTTTGATTATATACTGCAATTATCACTACAAAACTAATTCTAATGCTAAACTACTTAATGAAAATCAGAAAGTGAGGTTTAAATATATTAAAAGTACTCTTCCTCATGCAATGAAATAAGTGACATGTGTAAAAGTAAAACAAGTAGTGACAGAGATTGTGACAAATATGAGCAATTATATTATTTACCCTTACTTGGTTCTATAAAGAACATATGTTAATTTGATGATTTAAAATCTTGTGTATGGGTTAGGTAGGGAAGATACTAGCTCTCACTCTAGTGTTCCCTCTTCTCCCTCCACTTGGGGACTAACATCTCATAAAAAAACTTTTCACATCAAATCAAATTAGGGGCTTTAGTCTGTCACCCTTAGTCCTCTAATTCTACACCTCTCAAACATGCATATCTCCATATTTATTTACACTAAATTATATGGAATACATTTTCACCCATATAATATCATGTGATTCTTACTAATTGTTGACTGAGACAATACCGCGGTGGTTCTTACATGTTCTCACAACAGATTTTAACATGCAAGTTGATCAATTTTACATGTCAATGAAGAACAAAGTAAAATCATCACAATATATTCTCACTCTACTCAATTCTATATCTACACATGCATACTAATTCATTGTAAATAGAAAGAGTAAATAAAACTACTCACTACACATGTAGAAATAACAAGAACTTTTCATTGAACAAGTCTTTGAAACCATACAAAATAAACTACTAAATTCAAATCAAAATACAATGAAAATACTTATCTCTGATGAAAATCAAACTCTCTTTGTATTGTAAAAGAAATCTCCTTACAATCCTCTCCAAGAATATAGTGAAAATAAAATAAGAAATTTTCACTCTCTCTCTCTTTCTCTCTCTATCCTTGTCGCCCCACTTGGGGCCCACGCCCAAGTGATCTTCTTTTCCTCCAAGTGTTCTTCTCTTCTAATCCTTCTAATTCTTCTTCCTCTTAAGATTCAAGAGAGTTCAAGAGAGTTCTTAAATATCTCAAATCCATATTTATAATATCCCTAAAGATGCTTAAATGCCTCTTCAAAATAGTTCAGGTTCAATGAATCTTCCAAAGGGTGCCTCAAGTGTCTCTTCAATCCAAAAGACACATATCTTCAATAATAACTTCTCCTAACCGCCACCAAATCTTCAAGAAAGTTCATTTTATCATTTTCAATGAATTCCCCTTGAAATAAGCTTCGTAACGCATTGAAAATCGTCAAAATTTGAGTTATATTGAAGAAATTATGCCCAAAACCGTCACTGGCGCCTAAGTGTCGTTGGGTTGGCGCTTGAGCGCCAGTGTCTGGTTGGCGCTTAACCGCCAGACATAGGTACATAAGTGTCAAATTCAACCTGTTTTAGCCCGGAATGCTCCGGTTTGACCTGTTTTGCTCCGATATGCTCCATTTTGGTCCCTTTTTGTTCCTTTTGCTCAAATTACTCCAAATTCTTCAATTTTATGCACCTACAACCAAAAACATAAGAAAACATACCTTTAAAGTGAAAAATCATTATAAAATATGGTATAAAAAGTAGTACATTTTTAGGTGTATTACAATCCACTATGAAATCACAAGAGAAAGGTAGCTTTTTCCATCTAGATATTTACTAACCCAATTAATCTAGTAGGTTTTAGTTTAGACATAGTGTCATAATTTAGGAGTTGTTCATAGAAAAACTTCCTTAATCGACATTCCAAACTAATACCTGATCTTAGTTGACTATAAATTCATCTAAAAGATTCATTACCTCATTCCTCATTGGATTTTTAATCCGGACTCATCAGAGCTCTATGTTATGAAAGCGATACGTGCATTTGTCTTAAGTGACTCTAATGTTTAAGAAGAAAAACTAACTTTAAGAATCTGATTAAGTAGCTTGGGAAACATGGTTTTCTGGTGCATTTGCCAGAGAATTGAATTATTGTGTATATAACTGGGTTATGTCAAGCTTTCTGGCGTCGTTGCCAGAGAAGTAACGATAAAGAACTTTAGGAGAATTTTAGTTGAATCAATTAGACTTAGATTTGGAAAAGCGTATTATAGTTTTAATTTGTAATTTTTTAATTTGAAAAATAAAATAAAATGGAAAAATTAATTATTATTTTTATCTTTGTTTATTGTGTGTGTTAAAATTACTATTTGAATCTTTAATTATGTATGTGTAGTGCAGGATTTACAGGACTAGTACCTTATGATTTAGAACTAGAGAGGACTATTAAGAAAATTAGAAAACATAAAAGATTTCATGAACTTGTAGAAGAAATGACAAATATTCAACAAACAAATTTAGATAACCGAATACCAAATAATGAACATCATACCATGCATAGACCATTAGGGATTATGCTAATCCTATGATAAAGGAAATACACTTTAAGTATTCAAACATTTGCTATAGAAGCTAACACATTAGAATTGAAATTTGTTTTTGTCCAAATGGTGCAGAAGAACCAGTTTGAGGTGAAACCTGTCTAAGCATACAAATTTACACTTAGCAAGATTTCTAGAATTTTATGTCACATTTTGTTATAACGATGTATCAAGCGACACTG
Source organism: Papilionanthe hookeriana x Papilionanthe teres (assembly GCA_022702705.1). NCBI lineage: Eukaryota > Viridiplantae > Streptophyta > Magnoliopsida > Asparagales > Orchidaceae > Papilionanthe > Papilionanthe hookeriana x Papilionanthe teres. The sequence goes on along the minus strand of CM040439.1, from coordinate 59,629,250 downwards.
TTAGACATGGTGCTTTAACTTTTCCTTAAGGGATAAGTAAAAAACGTGGTTCAACTTATTAGATCCTAGATCAATTAAGACTTGGGGTGACTTAGCCCAAAAATTTCTAGCTAAGTAATTCCCACCTTCAAAAACTATTAAACATAGGAGTTATATTAGTTCATTTTGTCGGTACTATGGTGACTGAATATATGATGTGTGGAAGTGATAAAGGAACTCCTTTGGAAGTGCCTACATCACACACTGCTCGATTGGTTAATTATTTAGACTTCTTACAATGGTTTAGTACAATCTCTTAGATATATTATTGATGCTGCTACTATTAGTTCACTCATGTCAAAGCCATTTGATAAGGTTACTCTTTGATTGAAAAGATGGCTCTAAATGATTTTCAATAGACTTCTGGAACAGTAAATTTTGGAAAGGTAGCTAGTGTGAATGATAGGATGTTCTTTCAACTCTTACTTCTTAGGTAGAAACAATATCAAGAAGCTCGATCAATTTAGAATGGACCAACCACAAGTAACTCCAGTAAATGAAAAAAAAATTGATTAGACAATGGGTGATTCTAACACCCATAATTTGATAACTTAAATGCAATTAACAACAAGCTTAACAACCCTTATTCCAAATTCTATAACTCAGGTTGGACGAACCATCCTAAATTTAACAAATAACAATTCTAGTGGAGGAAACCAACAGTGGGGAAATAATCAAATAAATCCTATTAAGGAATTGGAATAATTAGGGTAGTACCAACTATAGACCTTATTATCTACCAAGTTCTAATAATAATCCATAATTTAAGGAGAGGAAGTTGTTTTTAAAACAAGTTTCTTTTGCAAATGTGGAATCAACTATAAAGTCAAGGTGCAAAAATAAGGAATATAGGGAACCAAATGGGATAAATTACTAACTCACTTAGAAATTGACCCCAAGAAACTATTCTTAGCAACACTGAGATGAACCCTAAGGAGAAGAATTGAGAACATGTTAAAGCTGTACAATTACAAAGTGGAAGTGGGTTGGTGGATGTAGTTCAAAATAAAATCGAAGTTAAAAAGGAGCTGTGGAAATTGAAAAACTTGAGGATAATGTTACAAGGAATTAGAAAAACTAGTCTCTCAAACTAGATTAACATAGAAAACCCACCACCTCCATTTTCTCCAAGACTTCGACAGTACTAGCTTAATTAATAATTTTCAAAATTTTTAGAAGTATTTAAGAAGTTAACTCTTAATATTCTTTTTGCCGAACCTTTGGAGAAAATGTCTAGTTATTTAAAGTTCATAAAGGAGATTCCCAATAAGAAACAGAAGTTTAGAGATTACGAGACCATTGCACTTAGTGAAGAGTTCAGTGCTATAATTCTAGAAGAAGCTTCCTAAAAAACTTCAAGAACCATAGAGCTTTACTATTACTTATGCAATAAGGTAAAGTTTTTTTGGGGAAAGCTTTCAGAAAGCTTTGTGTAATCTCAAAGCAAGTATAAACCTTATGCCATCATCTAATTTCAAAATGTTAGGATTAGGAGAAGAGTCTCCAACTACTGCAACCCTAAGCTAGCTGATCGGTTGATCACTTATCCTAAGCGGTTTATATAAGATTTTTTAGTTAAAGTGGATAAATTCATCTTCCCTGTTGATTTCATTATGTTAGATATGTAAAAAGATAAAGAAATTTCAATTATTTTAGGTAGACCTTTTTTTATCTTTGGATGAACCAAGAAAGATGTGCTTAAAGAAGAATTAACTATGAGAGTAAATGATCAGAAAGCTAGATTTAATGTTTTAAAATATAAGAAATAACCTTATAGAGTAAATGAAGATGCATGTTATGATGGATTTAAAGTGATTATTTGGTTTGTATCCATTTCCGATAAAGTTATGAAGTTAAATTAGTAGAGCCAGTGTTAGATATTGAAAATGATGCAAACTGTCAGGATGAATTGGATATATTAATTTTTAAAGATTCAAAGTTTGTTAATGAGAGGATTGAAAATTTAGATACAATAGAAAAAATTTAAACTCTTATTCTTTCAGTTGAGGAACTCCTTAAACTTGAGATGAAAGTGCTTCATACACACTTAAAATATGCTTACTTAGGGATGTCATTCATATTAATAATTATCATATTGTCCAATTTGACTCATTTAACAGAGAAAAAATTAATTGAAATTATGAGGAACTGTAAGAATGCTTTTAGATGAACCTTAGAAGATATTAAGGAAATTTGTCTGTCTATTTTTATGCATAGAATCTTGATGGAAGATAACCATAACCTCGTGCAGATCCTCAAACAAGATTAAATCCAATTATAAAAGAAGCTCTTAAAAAAGAAATACTAAAGTGACTAGATGCAGTTGTTATCTGTCATATATGAGAAAATTCTTAGGTTAAACCTATTCAATGTGTTCTTAAGAAAGTGGGAGTGACAATATCTGCAAATGAACAAATGCATTTTTATGTTTTAAGAGTTGCCGAGTAGAAGCTGTTGACCGCGGGAATCAAAATCCCGTCACCTACTTTTGAAGGACTTTTAATTTAAGTTCAAATTTAGTTTAGGCAAAACATGTGAAGTCAAACTGATATTATATCCCTAATAGTTTAAACAATCGATCACTACACATCAAGCTATGCATTTATCATGAAAGTTAGGAACGTTACTCAATAGTGCGGCGCAATTAAATCAACTAGAAAATTAATGACATCTATTTGGTCGGAGAAACCTGTATTTTTACCGACAGATTCCCCTAATTAATACAAAAAGGAACTAAATAGAGTTTATATTAACACTGGGTTCATTTAAGTTTCCTATAAGGGAAAGCCCTTATAGTTAATTACACCTTAGATAGCCGAAGTTACCTAAGAAAACTTTCGATAATAATCAGGAAATATATTTTTACGACTTCAAGAGGGTAATGATTTTTCAAAAAAATTATGGTGATCGGAATCCAATGGGTGAAAGTTTCAAATTTTGGAACAATTTATTGTAGAAATCCAAAGGAGGAAGAACTATGGGATGTCATGGATCCAAGAGGAAATTTTGGTAACTTCCCAATCTATCCTATTGTTTGTCTTCAATTCAAGAAAATTTATTGTATGTTTCATCCTGCCAATTTTATCTTTTTAGGGTTTACATTTAGTTGATATCGATCATGTGAATAACTTAGAAGTTGGAAGGATTTATGTCATATCAGATGACAACCTTGGAAACCTAAGGAGAGTTGGGGCTTATATTGCACTAAGTGCAAAGGCCCAAAAGATATGATGAGGGTTTATACAGCACTAGGCAGGCTACCTCGACATCCTATAGCTCGTTTATTTATTTCTAAGGAAGAGAGTTGTCATTGTATATCCATTATTTTGCTCTCTTAAACATGTTCTTCCACGTCATTGATCATGCTGCCCATGGTGCTTGCCCCGAGCTCCTTGTTGTTGCAGAATGTTTAGTTTAAGAAGTGACAATCAGTGGGATGAGAGAAGTGTCATGTTCTAGAATTGGTTGAAAATTGAGGTTTCATAATGTCTTATTAAGGGAGGGGGGTTTAAGTTGATTATAGCGACACCGATTAGGATCCTACGGTTCCCTCATTCCGACACCACTATTTTCATCGGATTCACTTAGTCCAAATGAATTTACTAAATCTAACTAAATGGATTCCATAAATTCATTCAGACCATAGGAAATCTCATCAGTAACACGTAGGTTACCTCCTCTGAGGTATTCCCGGTCATTCAATGAGACATTTCAATTTAGTTGTAATTGTAAGTTTTTTTGTTGTTTGTGATTAAATTTTGTAGATTTATAATTAGAATGTTGTGGGGGTGAATTTAGTTTTGTGTTTTGTCTTCCGGGGCTAGTCTAACAGTTCTAGTTTTGACATGCAATTTTTTTTATTATTATTATTTTTTTTTATACATGCAAGTCCAACAACTAAAGAATAGTGAGTCAAACCATCAAGCCCAAGCAAGCCCTTTACTCCCTTTCTCTTTTCGCTTGAAAGCAACACAAATGATGCCCACCAATGCAGATTTTAAGTAAGGGCAGCAAAGATATTAGTTAAATTAATGTAAAAGGTGCCCAACAATATAGATTTTAAGTAAGGGCAGCAAAGACATCACTTAAGCTAATGTAAGAGGTGCTAAATATGCATAACCCTTCAAGTGTAGTGCATACTCTTATAGGGATAATAGAGAAAATGTGAAGCATGCCATATAAAACCATTCACCTTAATTTTCCAAATTGAAGCCACATGGACTTAATACCACTTTCGTGAAGTAAGTAACAATAAAGCATGCAATAAGAGTGGGGGAAGGTAGTAAGCATGTAAAAATTGAAGTTTAGGTGTTAAACATGTGAGTGTTTAAAGAGATGAATGATGTGTATGTGGATAGTGAATTTTCTGTGTGAAGCATGTAAATACTTCAAAATTTGAGTGATGTGTATTTTTAAAGTGAAGTTTATGTGTGAAGCATGTAAATACTTCAAAATTTGAGTGACATGTATGTAAAAGGTGAAATGTATGTTTTAAGCATGTAAATACTTAACCATAAAGTGACATGTTTGTAAAATCCCTAAGGCTAAGACCATTCTCATTCTTCTCATTAAGACTTATTTAGTTCTTGTCGTGACATTAATTCCCCAATTCCATGTACACTATGAAATGCATCTTAGGGGGAAATTCTAAGTGACATAAATTTAAAAGATTACTCACACCAATAGGCAAGAAAAATAAATGCAAAACTCCCCTTTATGCAAAGTATAAAGTGGAACATGTACAAAATCGAAGTTTGGGTGTTGTACATGTAAGTACTTGATGAAATAAATGAAAAAAATGCACACATGTCTTCATTTTTTGGGTGTTATACATATGAATATTTTGAAATTTTAAAATTGCAAAAGTTTTAGTAAATCATTTACATGTAGGCCTACAAATGCCCAACATCAAATCTTCAAAGTTTCATGCAACAAAGGTAGTGGTAAAGTTATAAATTTCAAAGTAGGAAAAGACATTAACCAAGTGATCCAATAATTCCATTATAAAATGTTTGAATAAATAACCAATCTGGCAAAGCATGATGAGAACATTTTCTTAACAGTTCTTTAAATCTTTCCTAAGCTTCATAAATTGTTTCTCCATCAAATTCTGTAAATGAAGTTATATCATTTCTTAATTTAGTAGTTTTAGAAGGAGGAAAATATTTAGCGAGGAATTTTTGTGCCATATCTGCCCAAGTTTTAATAGAACAAGTTGCTAATGAATTAAGCCACATCTTTGCTTTATCTTTAAAGGAAAAAGAAAAGAGTCTAAGCCTAATAGCATCATCAGAAACATTATTATATTTAAAGGTAGCACAAAGTTCTAAGAAACTAACAAGGTGTAAATTTGGATCCTCATTAGGTGTTCCTCCAAATTGATTATTTTGAACCTTTTGAATAATAGAAGGTTTAAGCTCAAAAGAATTAGCACCTATAGCTGGCATTTGAATACTAATATGAAGTTCATTAGCTGTAGGGTTTGCATAATCCCTTAAAGCTTTATAAACATTTTGTTCATTAATTTCTATTGGATTTTGATTATTGTTATGTAAGTTAGCCGTTTCCTGATATTTTTGAATTTGTTTACCTTTTTTTCCTTTTTTAATTTTTTTAAATGTTCTTTCTAATTCAGAATCAAAAGGTAATAATCCTTCAGATCCAGAACTAAGCATAAAATTAAAATCTTTTTGGTATTTTTATTTTTATATATTTTTTATGTTTAAAATTTTAAAAGAAATAAAATTGTATAAATTATATTTAATTTGAAAAATGTCTTTTTAACTTTCTTACTTATTTTCCTTATCTTCCCCAGCGACGGCGCTAATAACTTGATGCGTGACTCAGCCTAACGGGGCTTTATATATACTTTCAATTGCAAGAATTTGATACCACTGCTAGAAGATTTAATCACTAACAGTGGCGCCAAAAACGTGATGTGATTTTACTTATGAAAGAAATTATGAATTTATATTTAAATTTTTATAATTTGTAAATGTCACAATTTCAAACGCAAGTATACATATCGTATCAAGAAATACAAGGCTCTAGTGGAGTCCTGGTTATCGATCCCACAGGGAAGAATTTTAGAATATTAAGTATATTTTTAGATTTTTCAAATTAAAAGTAATTATTATTTTTATTTCTTTTTAAAGTTTAGATTTTAGATTTAATGAAATTTATACTAAATGTAAGTAAACAACACTAAAATAAATATTAGTGTAGGTATAAATAAAACAACTTTCTCCTTTTCAACTAATCCAAGATTTTTAGAATAATTATCATTTATGAAGAATTTAGATTATGGTATCGTGTCAAATAGAAGCATTCTTATTATTTACCCTTTGGTCCAGGCATAAAAAACATTGACTCATCTATATATTGGTTCAGGATGTTTTATTAGTAGAGAGGGTTAATCTAGGCTCACACTACTAGATGTCCAAGGGTGGATATGGTCAGCCCTACCAGTGACCCGTTCCCTTTCTATAAATCAAATTATTAGAATTTATTCTGTCCCTCTAAAAACTAATTAATTATGTGCCCAATAAGCCATATCTTCCTATTTATTTTCACTTTACCTTGAATAACCCGCATAAAGCCTTCAACTACCTAAGGATTCATGTGATATCTACTAGTTAAGAACTCATCTTTGGATAGGTCTCAAAATTCTTCAATAGGTTTTAACAATTTAAATGGCCAGTTTAAAAAGTAAACTAAGATCATGTATTAATATCATCACAATTTTTATAAATATTTTAAGTTAAATTCTCCAACAAAGTTTAATTATCTTATTATCTTTTTATAGTTGAATGGAGAAAGAAAACTAACTACTCATAACACATTGAATTCACACAACAAAACATATTTATAAAACTTTGAACCAAGTTACAAATACTTATCTGGAATGTTCCTTCCAATGATCCGCTGACTCCTACTGACTTCAATGCAATGATGAAAGACTTCAACAACAACAACACTAATAATCTCACACTTAACACTAAAAATAAACTAAAAATAAACTCACTAAATAATGAAGAAGGTGGCTCCCTAAAATGATTGGATGGCTATATAGTGCTTGGGGACTAAAGGATGCTAGAAGGGGTGAAAGTGGCTATTTTCTCTGTAGAATGGGCTCCTATTTATAGAGCTCTAAATTTCACCAGGGGTTGTTTAAGGCACCTCTTTAAAATTCGTCCAAATACAATGTATCTTCTAGAGGGTGACTGTCACGCCTAGGCGCCGGGATCTGGCGCCTAGGCGCCAGACTCCGTGACCAGTTCTTCGCACCTCTTCACTTTGGGTCGCACCTCTTCGCAATTAAAACCATTTCCCTGCGTTTAGATGCATTGTATCACATGTCCTAAATATTAAGAGTAACTTTCAGTCTTCTAGAAGCTATAATAACCGCTTAACACCGTCAAAATAACTGCCCAAAGTCGTCAAAAATCTTGTCGCGTCTGTATCAAACTGGTGCTTAGGCGCCAGGCCTACAATTTCGACAACTTTTCTTTTTTAGCTCCATTTTTGCTCCTTATTGCTCCTTTTTCCTTCTTGAACTCTTTTTTTATCACCTACATCCAAAAACATAAAAATACCATTCATTAAAGCATAATATCCTTAAGAATTGAATCATAAATAAGGCATAAAAATGTGTATTTTTAAAGTGGATCATGCAGCAAAGAATTCACACTTCCACATTCTAAATGGGACCTGATTTGATTTGATTTGAGAACTTTAGTTTGAGTTTTTGGGAAGTGTTTTGGAGTAATTTTCATAATTTTGATTTTGATGTTTTTATTTTGAATTTAAATTTGAGATTTAAATTTAATTCAAATGGGATTATCATCTTTCTGAACTAGGAATTTGTATTCTGAGTGTTAAAGGTAATTGAATGACCTTGCATCGCTCATCGGATATATGACATGTTGGAAATGTATGAAAGCTGTATGGAAAATCTAGGGAAATGTAAAGTAAGTGCAAGGAATATGACAACCCTGCACCGATCCTAGAATGTAGGACATGTAGGGTATGTATGAAATGTATGAAATGTATGAAAAATGTAGGCAAATTTAAGGTAAGTGTAAGGAATTAGATGAACCTGCACCGATCCTAGAATGTATGACATGTAAAGAATGTATGAAACTGTATGGAATATGTAGGGAAATTTAAGGTAAGTGTAAGGAATTGGATGACCCTGCACCGATCCTAGAATGTATGACATGTAGGGAATGTATGGAAACTGTATGGAAAATGTAGGGAAATGTAAGGTAAGTGTAAGGAATCAGACGACCCTGCACCGATCCTAGAATGTATGACATGTAGGGAATGTATGTAAACTATATGGAAAATGTAGGGAAATGTAAAGTAAGTGTAAGGAATTGGAAAACCCTGCACCGATCCAAGAATGTATGACATGTAGGAATGTATGGAAACTGTATGGAAAATGTAGGGAAATGTAAAGTAAGTGTAAGGAATCGGACGACCTTGCACCGATCCTAGAATGTATGACATGTAGGGAATGTATGGAAATTGTATGGAAAATGTAGGGAAATGTAAAGTAAGTGTAAGGAATCAGACGACCCTGCACCGATCCTAGAATGTATGACATGTAGGAAATGTATGGAAATTGTATGGAAAAAGTAAGGTAAGCATAAGGAATCAGACGACCCTGCACTGATTCTAAAATGTACGACATGTAAGCAATGTATGAAACTGTATGGAAAATTTAGGGAAATGTAAAGTAATTGTATTGAATCAGACGACTCTGCACCGATCATATAATGTATGAGATTTAGGAAATGTATGGAAACTATATGGAAAATTTAGGGAATTGTAAAGTAAGTGTAAGGAATCTGACGACCCTGCATCGATCATAGAATGTATGACATGTAGGGAATGTATGGAAACTATATGGAAAATTTAGGGAAATGTAAAGTAAATGTAAGGAATTGGACAACCCTGCACCAATCCAAGAATGTACAACATGTAGGAATGTATGGAAACTGTATGGAAAATGTACGGAAATATAAAGTGTAAGGAATCGAATGACCTTGCACCGATCCTAGAATGTATGACACATATGAATTGTCTGTAAGATTGTTCAATTTGTGCAAGATCTACTAACATTTGTAGGATTCCTCATATTTGAGTAGACTTGAAATCTGTGAAAAGTGATGATGTGTGAAATATAAGAATATGTGAAATACTCTATTTGGAATGCAGAACTTCCAGAACGAGTGAGAGGCGTAGAATTTAGAAGAGAGAATTTAGTAATCAAATTTGTTTAAGTTCTCTTGATTTATATTTTCCTTATCACATTATTGGATTTTTCTTATCACGTTATTTTCCTTTTATTCATGTGTTTCACTTTGATTTGTCCGTGGATGTCTTAATTTCAAATTTGTTTGTTTAGTTCATTCACGATTTTTCTTTTGACTTTGATTTATTTTGTCATAATTTTATGTACATGTCCATTTATTATCATTTGTATCGTTCTTTGTTTGCTTTAATTTGGGACCCAAGTATGGCTCTACAGCTTATCAACCATTGCGTAAAGGGGAACACTCTGCATACTGAGCTAGTTGAAACAGAAATCTTCATTGATTTTACGGAAAACATTGGTACAACTGATTAAGCGCCGATGGGCATCTCAAAACTGATCAAGTACACATGTCTGGATGCAGTGGAATTGAAATATCCATCAAACTGATGTTGGAGTAGTAGTAACTGTTTTAAGCTAATGCAGCAACTGGTAGAAATCTGCTAATGTCTGGTACGTTGCTCCATGGACAAGTCAACCTCCCAAAGGCTACACTTCGGAACAAAAGTCCCCTCGCGATCACCCAGAGGTACTGTTGTCACAGCGGTAATGGGCGGTAGCACTCTAGCTCTAGATCTGGCTTGTAGAAAAATGGCGTCTTATCTTCATACATCTTTCTGAACGTGATTATTGAGACCCATTTTCCTCGGAACCCTGGGATACAGTGCTTTGTCAGAGATGTTCCATTTCCCTGGAGCACCAAAACTGATCCCACCGGTTGTCGACGTATTTTTTAGGTTTTTAATTTAATTTAAATATACATAATTTGGAAAGTAGTATTTTATTTTGAAAATAATCTTATGTTTTAAAATTTTAAGATATGAAATTAAACCGATCTCACATCCGAGATAGTTTATGTAAACGAGCACCACATCACAAACCGTGTATCTATCCCGAGGAATAGTACACATCGCTCGATGATGGGGCTCGATTAAATAAACTAGAAGATTTGTGACATCTGTTTGGTCTGCAAACCAATTTTATAAGCCGACAAGTTCCCCTGCTTAATATAAAGGAATTAGGCAAGGTTTATATTACATGGGTTCTTAAAGTTCCCTATAAGGGCAAGCCCCTATAGTTAATTACATCTTAAATGTCCGAAGACACTCAAGAATACTCTCGATAATGATCAGGGGTTTTGCTCTCAGGAATTTCAAATTTTAAGCTTTCAACAGATTGGATTTCGTAAATTTCAAATAGGGAATAGCTCAAATTTGGAACAGTTTATTTTTAAGAGTCCAAAGGAAGAGAAGTAGGGGATGTCACGGACCCGAAGTGAACTTCGGTGACTTCCCAACTATCCTATTGTTTGGCTTCAATTTGAGAGTTTATTTAATGTTCAATCCTGCCAATTTTAATTCATTAGGACTTATATTTATATGACATAATCATACAAATATCCTCGAAGATGTGAGGATTTATGTCGTACCAAATGACTACCTCGGAGTCCTAAGACCGGTTAAAGCTTAATTTGCATAACTTCATTATGCAAATCGCTAACAAAAAGTTGAGGATTTATATTGCACTAGGTAGACTACCACAAAATCCTATGGCTTGGTTATTTAATTCTAAGAAAGGTTTTACTGAAGTAGACACAAGTTTTGCCGATGAAGATGGCCGTGCTGCCCACTGTGCTCCAAGCTCCTTATTGTTGCAGAGGTTTGGTTTTAGAAAGTGGTAATCAAGAGATGAGAGAAGTGTTTTGGTTTAGAAAAGTTAAAAATTGAGATTTCTTAATGTTTTAATTAAAACAAATCTTAAAGTTGATTAAGCAAAACTGATTAAGATCCCACGGTTCCGTCATCCCGACACCGCTATTTTCATCGGATTCACTTAGTCCAAATGAATTTACTAAACTCAACTGAATGAGTTCCACACTTTCATTTAGATTGTGGGAAATCTCATTAGCAACACATGGGTTACAACATCTGAGGGATTCCCGATCATCCAACGAGACGTTTTAATTTTAGTTATAATTGCAGTTTCATTTTTGTTGGTGATTTAATTTTGAATTGTTTAAACATGCTGGGTTTGATCATTTTCATGCATTCATACGTACAGGAATGTAAGACATTTAATAAATTTCTAAATGTAAAATGCAATAAACTTAAATGCATACCTGGTGGACACTCCCGTCATTTTCACTGAACTTAAAACACATGTTAAGGCATTTATATATTTGCAGCAAATACCTAGGTAAAGCTAAGGGAAGGTTCTGGTTGTCTACCAAAATCCTAATCCTATTGCTAGTCAGTTCCTATGACGTCTAGGTTCTTATGTTTTGTTAAGGATGATTTTCTTCACCAAAGAACAATGAAGTCTCACTGTTCTTTTAAAACATCCCATCAAGTTAAAGAAGTGCTCGGAATTGGATTCTAAACATCTTCTTAAACATTTTAGTGGTTATTTTAAGTTCAGTTAGTTTCATTGTGGTGATGAATCAATCATCCAGGTTACTCTTGCTCAGTGAGTTAGGATGTTTGATTATCCTTGTGAGTAAGGTGACATTTCATTTAATGCTTCATTTAAGAGTTATGATAATGAAAGCCTTCCGGGGCATGTTAATTCATTAAAGGATTTAACCATTTTTAATTGAAGTTTGAATTAATGGGTAAAAGTGATTCAATTTAGTTATAAGATTTTAGTTGATATTTTTAAGTGTTTTAAATCATTTTATGTTGGAATAGTATTCAAGTTGTTTAATTCAGTTAAACTTTTAATATTTCAAATGGTCTTAACTTTTTCTTTAGGTTAATTTAAAATATTTTAAAACTATTTTAATTTTTAATTTGTGATATTTTAGTTATGAACTATTCCAGGTTAATTTTTGATGTTTTAAATTTGTTTTAATTTAAGTCTTAAATAATTTTAGGTTAATTTTAACATCTTGAGTTTGTTTCAATTTGATTTTCAAATAGTTTCAAATTAATACAAATATCTTTTAATTTAATTATAAAATTTCAAAAATCATTCTCTTTTTTAAATTATTAGTTCCAATCATCATTTTTGGAGTCCCATTAATTGATGTTTAAAAAATATTTGATCAAATTATTGATTAGGGATTCAATTTAAAGAATTAAAACTCTCCTATATTACATCCCTAATCTTTAATAATTCAAGCCTTAATCAGTCTTTCAAGGTTTAGGTGATTTAATTAATGTTTCTCCTTTAATGTTCAATATGATTTTAATGAGTCTCTACCATTTAAAATTCATATGTTTCAATCATCCAAAGTGAAGCTATGATTAAATATTTTATCCCTCCCTTTAATTAAACCTAAATTTTAATTAAGGTTAAAACCTTTTAATTACCTTAATGCCCTCTTAAACATATTCATCTCATAATTCGTCAAATTAAGCTCAAATGAACTTGAGATTTTTATCTCACCTTACCAATATGACAATTAAGACATTAGAGGAGAAAATATGATTTTTCTATTTTTTAATTTAATTTATATAATTGTCTTAATGAAAATAGGGGATTTTCAATGAAAATTCAACAACATAACCAAGGTAAAGTTTCTGTCCTTGGAAAAATTATGGGAGGTTCCTACTGACCAGAGGACCACTTGGACCAATTTTGGTGATTTTTTTAATTATATTTTATTTATTATAATTATTTTAAGTTTTAGGGTATTAAATAATTATAAAATAAAAATTAAAGTTGAAAATTAAGTTTTATATATATCTTAAATCTCTCCGACTTCAAGGAACTCAGAGAAACAAATTTTATAATTTTCTAATTTTTCTTTGAATTTTTAGAATTATTTTAGTGGGAGAGGTTGAAAAATCCATTTTTAATTTTAAAAATTACATTAAGCTTTTAAAATTTAATATTTTTTCCTAGGGACTTAGGAAAAATATTAGGTTGGTTACTAAGTTATTAGGAAGAAAAATATGACATTTTTGTGAATTTTATTATTTTTGTGATTTTTATTATTTTTAATTATTAAAATATTCAAAAATAGGTTAAAAATGAAATTTTTACAAAAATTCCAATTTTAATTTTCTTAGGCTTCTCCGATACCAGAGAGGTCTCAAAATGAATTTGGTGAATTTTTCAAATGTATTTTAGTTTTTATGAATTTTTAAAGTTTAAAAGTGGTCATTGGTTTAAATAATTCATTTAGTGGGTTAAATCATTTTCAATTGATTTCAATTTTTATGTGAGACTCCTCTGACCCTAAAGATTAGTGGAGAATTGATTTTGTGTTATTTTAATGAGTGTTTGTTTCAAATTAATTTAATCTTAATTTTAGGGGTTTTGCCAAATTAGGGTTCATTTGAATGAGTTAAACCAAGCAATAACTTTCCTATGGTCCTCTGGTCCAGAGATACTTCCCCTAATTTTTCTAAATTTTATTAACCAACATGCTAATTATTGGAATTAAAATACTAAAACAGGCACATAAACTTGGAAAATAGTTAACTTCCCACAGAGATAGAAAATTAAGGGAATGTTCCTAAGATCAGAGGCTACAAAAGCCCTATGGTCTCATGTCATGGTGAATTGTATGCATGAACGGAGAATTAGAATATTCAAAACAGTATTAAATTAATTAAAAATAAAATACTTAACAAAATAATTTAATTCTTTTTCCACATTAATCTCCTCTGTTCACTGAGCAAGAGGGTATTTTTAGTTTATTTTTAGGATTTTTCTACACAAAGATATGCATTTTTAAAGTTCTGGGCATTTAATTAAATCAGAAAATAGGTAATTTCCTACTTAAAAATGTTGGTGCCACCTCAACCTACGGCGGGTCAAAGCTCCATGCGATGAGCTTTTGTTCGACGCCGCCATCTGACTCGGCAGTTGCGCGGCCCGCGGTTCGGTTCCAAGCTCCTATCCGGTGCAATCCTAGCAGTCTATCTGATACACGCTCATTCGAACGACGTCTGGTCATCGTCTACGATTGGTACATCCCGAGAGCTGTCCACCTTCTAACCCTAAGATCTCACTCGATACTCAACCAAATCGAGTGCAGTTTCTTTCTACATGCTCGTCTAAGCAAGGGATACACATCTATATGGTTAAAGCGCATTGAAATCAAGTGAAACAAAATGGAGAATCGCTGGAAGCACGGGATCAAGAGGAGTTTCCATACCTTGGTTCAAGAGGTTAAGCCTCGATTGAATGTACCCGGTAAGTTTGTTGGAGCTGGAGGAGCCTACGGATGAAGCCTCTGGTCCTGGTGAATTGCCTAGGTATGACTTCGTCCAAGCCCAATTTCAAGCTCTGGCCGATAGAAGGAATGGTTAGCCTGGTGAGGGGGCTTTCTCTGGGAAACTTCTTCTCTACCTCTGGTGAAGGTGTGGGAGATGTTAATTTGGTTTCTATGGAGATTTGGTTGAGTGTCCTGTTTTTTTGGTCTGAGATTCAACGCAAAAATTGGGCTCAGCCAGTAGCGATGAGGGCTGGAAAGCAGTGGAGCTAAGCTTCTCTTGGCTGGGAGGAGTTCTAGGAGCAATTGGGAGGGGTTTTGATGAAAAAAGTTTCAACACCTCTCTCATGGCCGAGAGGGGTGAGTTATATGGCCAGGGCCATGGGGCTGAGCCAGGGTTCAATTGGGGGGTGAATTCAAATGCTTAGGTGGAGGGTAGTGGAGCTCCAAGTTCAATTTTAGCTGAGGTGGATAGTTGGGGAGATTTTGGTGAGTTTAGCCTAGTGGTCGCTCTCGGTTTCAGTCCCCTCCGACGACTAGGCCGGCCGGCAAGGACAGGGGAGCTGGCCATGGTTCAGGTCAACCAGTGATCAGGTCAGCCAGGCCATCAAGTGGAGTAATTAAAGCTTAGGGAGCAAATATGGTAAGGATCCAAGGTGTTTAAGGCACTTAAGGAAGTAAATCCCTTAATTTGGGGATCCTTTTATCCATGGCTCATTAGCTTGGGCTAGGTGGATCTAGGGTGGTTCCTAGGGTTCACTTAGTGGCTGTGGAAGGGTTAGTTTAGCCACATTTGGTTCAAATTCGTTTGGTTAGGCCATGGGTTCAAATTGGCTCACTTGGGTTTAGGTTGGGCTAACTTAAGTTTGGTTTTGATTTAGGCCCAAGTGTCTTGAGCAACATTGTAGAAATGATTTCCATGAAGAAGTTTCATGAAGACATGAGGTGGATTAGAATTCATTCGGAGCTTCAATTTGGGGGATTTTGGAGTTTTGTTTAATTTAGGCAAGGTTGAATCAACTTGGGTCCAGGTTGGGTTAAGGTGGGGTCTAGACCCAATTGAAAGTTTCAAATGGTCTAGGGGGATGTATTGAAGAGTTTTCAACATCAATTGGGAAGAAATTTTGGGATTAAGCTAATCAATTTGGTAGGTTTAGGGCATGGATCCAAGTTAGGTTAAAATGGGGTATTTTGGATTTCAAATGGATTTATGTTAGGTTTGAGTTCAAATGGGATAATTGAATGTTGCATGGTTTTCATGGGAGTGCCATGGAAGGTTTAGGATTGAAATTAGGGAAAATTGAGTTGGATTGGGTTAGTTTGGGGCAAGTTTGGGTCATAGGCTAAAATTGGGGCTTTATGATTCAAGTTAAAATTAAATTTAAATGTGAATCAAATTGGGATTGGATTTGGTCTAAATTTGTAGTTTAGATGTTTAATTAAAGTTTAGAATTGAATTTGGGCAATATTGGGATCAATTGGATTGATTTGGTTTGACATTGGGTCCACTTAGGTTAAAATAGGTCAAATTGGGGTTTTTGATAAAATTGGGTTAAATTGGCAAAATTAGGCTATGGTGTAGTTGAACAAAATGAAATTGGGAATATTTAGGATTTTTTGAAATTTTCTGGGAATATTTGGAATTTTGGGCTAAAAGGGGTATTTAGGGTATTTGGAGGTTATTTAGAGGGTATTGGGGTATTTTGGTGGATTTAAGAGGTGGGAATTGTTTTAAAATGATTCTTAGTAATTTATGGAATTTTAGGTAATTTTTGGGAATTTTTGGATGATTTGGTGGTTGTAGAGGCAATTAGGTAATTTTGGGTAAGTTTAAGGACCCAATGTCAAAACCAGGGATTTTGGCAAAAATGAAGTTTGGTTAAGGTTGAGGGGAATGAAAAAGCTTAGAGTGAGCCATGGACCAAGAAGTGTCCATTTTGAACATCTCATAGGTTGTTCCTAACCCTCTTAGCCAAGGGTTAGGGGTTTGGACTTAGCCACATGAGTGCTCCAATGAACCAGGAGTCAAGATTGGGTAAGGATGGTTCAGGGTTTAGGATGGGTGTACGAGTGTAGTGTGTGCAAGC
This sequence comes from Papilionanthe hookeriana x Papilionanthe teres, assembly GCA_022702705.1. Classification (NCBI taxonomy): domain Eukaryota; kingdom Viridiplantae; phylum Streptophyta; class Magnoliopsida; order Asparagales; family Orchidaceae; genus Papilionanthe; species Papilionanthe hookeriana x Papilionanthe teres. Next base: position 59,612,641 of record CM040439.1, on the reverse strand, counting down.
TAGACCTCACCAGGACAAGGCCACCCAGGGTATTCCTAAGGCTTGGACATCGTATAGGAGTTCATCTTTGTCTTCTCACACATTGGTACCAACCTTCCTTCCAAGTGGTTTGGAGGTTAATGACTATCTATGTAAGATTCCAACGAGAAACAAGATTTGGTTTGAATTTCTAAAAGGTGAGTTCCATCTCTAGTCTTCTAGGATAGTCAAGGAAAAGCCCTATGGCTAGATCCTAAGTACTAAAATGAATGAAAAGACTCACCAAAAATGTGGTCAACAAATGGACCCCCAATAGGTGTGGTGTGCTAATAAAGCACATCGCACGTATTGGCGTTGACCGAAGAGATCAAAAAAACCAACACAGACGTCTAAGTGACACACTCAAAATAAAGCGTAGAAAATTTTCTGCTGGGGAGTATCAAGTAAATCTTCAAAACTGAAGATTCCAGAACTCTCACTGGGGAAAAAGGAGGTTAATTTCAAATCACAAGATTTCAAGAGATTGGATTTTAGATTCGTTTCATTTTTTTATTTCAAGTTTTAAATCGAGTTTGAATTTTGATTTGATCGGAGTTTCAATTTAAATTAAATTTTGATTTAAGATTGATTTCAAGATTGATTCCATGGAAATTCTGGATTTTGAAATGAGAATTGGAACCTAGGTTCCAACCTCGGGATTGCAAAGAGAACTGGAATTTAGGTACCAGCCTCGAAGAGAGAATCAGAAATGATAAGAATCAGAATTTAGGTACTGATGAGAATCAGAATTTAGGTACTGGTCTCGAAAGAGAGAGTTGAAATTTAGATATCAATCTTAGAAAGAGAGTCAGAATTTAGGTACCGACCTCGAAATGAGAGAACTGGAATTTAGGTACCAGACTCGAAAGAGATGGGAATCAGGTTTTAAGTACTGATCCCGAGATTTTGGGAGTACAGAAAAGGTTCTCAGAAAGAGTGTGAGATTGGCGGTCACCGAGGTTAGGTTGCCTTATCGGTCTTATACCCAAGTCGGAGGATTAGAATGCGGAAAAGTTTCTTGGAAGGATGCGAGATTGGCGGTCACCGAGGTTAGGATGCCTTGTCCGTCTTTTACCCAAGTAGGAGGGTTATAATGCAAAAAAGTTTCTCAAAAGGATGCAGGATTGGCGGTCACCGAGGTTAGGATGCCTTGTCGGTCTTATACCCAAGTCGGAGGATTAGAATGCGAAAAAGTTTCTCGGAAGGATGCGGGATTGGCAGAAATTCAAAGAAGAGAATCAAAATTTGAGTATCGATCTAGAAATGAGAACTGGAATTTGGGTACCAGTCTCAGAAGGATGGGAACTGGAATTTAGGTACCAATCCCAAAAGTTGGTATTTGATTTTTGAAGATTCTGCAGAGAATTTTGGTGTAGTAGAAGATTGGAATGAGACATGAAAGTGTTTCACATCCCGAGAGAGTTGATCAAAGTTTGATTGTTTGGTGAAGGATATGAATCCATGCTATCAGAACCAAATCAAAAATTTCGTGGTTCTGTGTCAGTAGACTCAGTCGACCTTCTCAAAAAAGGGAAGGAATCGTGGGGAGTCAAAAACATTTGAGAACAGTCTGAGGCTAGGGATTTCAGATTCGGAGTTTTGTTTTCACTGTTTGTTTTTAGTGATTTGATTTTTTTTTTGATTTTTTTTAAGTTTGTTTGAAATTTTATTTCGATTCGGGCTTTCATTCATTTATTTTGGTTTATAGTTTGAGATTTTAAGTGGGTTTGCGTTGAGTTTTGGTTTTGTGTTTTATTTGGATTTTAAATATGATTTTTATTATTTTTTATTGTTATTATTTCATTCAAATCGTTCTTCATTCAACTTTTCTTTAAATCGAGTCAAACTTTGATTTAGTGGCACTTGCAGTCAATTGCACAAAACTGAAGGCAAAATACGACATAGTCATTTCCATTAAAAATGTCGGAAGTACATCAGGTGATTCCATCAAAACATTTATTGATGACATCTTTCTGAAAACAGTCTTTTACAAAATCCATGTATGTCTGAACACAGACTGTACTTATATCTTCATGTATTCCGACAATACTGTCTGTTTGATTCATCCATGTCTGAAAGTAAACTGCATAGGTAATAACATCACCTTCTAAGCCACTTTCTGGAGGAGAATCCCACGTAAGTGTGCTTTAGTGGTGTGCTACTACTATGTAGCTTACAGCTTGTAGGGCTGTAAATTTTCTAATTTTGGATCTGGTTGGAAGTAGACCAGAATCTTGCTCTCATTCATCCTTCTGAAGGTGATGGAGATCCGCTCGTAGGGAACTCCTGGTATGCAGTGCTTCGCTACATCTGCACCATTTCCTTGTAGTACGAGGACAGAGCCTACCGGTAGGGGTATCTCTACTGCCCCTCGGAATTCTCTAGGGCCGAGTATCCGAAGTTCTATCTCGAACAAGATGTTGCATTGGTTGATGAAGGAAACAGTGCAAAAAGGTCTCACAAAATCGTGGTGGTCCACGTGAGGTGGAATGCACTCTCCTTCAGCATAAATGTTGATTATGCAGCTGTTTGGTATGCAGTCGGCGGGTAAGACTCGCCAAGCCACCATCCTCTTTATCATTTTCTTAATGAGAACTGGCATTGGATCCACTTCATTGTAGCAGAGTATCCTTGGCGGATTTCCTTTCTTGTCATCAGCAAAGTTGTAGCAGCATTCTAATTGGATTGTAATCCTCCCCTTGCGTCGTTTCCACTTCTTCGACTCGGAGTAGGTCTTGCTTCGTAGTCATTCTGCACGATCCTGCTTCTTTAGCTCGAAGACGTAGCCCACGATCTCACTCTGCTCGTAGTGAGAGAAGACATCCGTATGCAACTCCAGTCCTTCCAGGATGTTGACATATCTGCCTCGGATTCTTTGAAAGTATTCAAAATTCTATTTCCGCACCCTCTGGATCATCTCCAACTCGTGCTCTGAAATTATCTGAAACTGTCGGGGTCTAGTGATGTACTTTGGGATGTACGGCTCCACGCCAGCACGTTCTCCCAGAATCATCACTATCTCAGGTGCAGGCTCTGTAGTAACCTCCTCTGAAACAACCTCTGCTATGGTGCTCCTGAGGACTGGCCTCCTTGGGACAACTGCTGCGGTCGTTGGAATTTCTTCTTTGTTCTGTTCTTCCATCAATTTCCTCAGCATTTTGTGGATACGACGTTTCTTGTTTCTTCTTTGAGTTGGGGTCAAAGTAGCTCTTCTCTCCCCCTGGATTTCGGTAGGGACAACACTGACAAGCTTCCCTCCTGCGGCAGTTATCACTGATTTCATTTTGTGGTCATCGATCACGTTGATCTTCCTTTTCTAGTTTGCAATATGTTGAACTTTCTCACCGAGTTTCATCGCTATCTTTCCATGGAACTGCCTGAGGTCCACAGTAGTCCAAGCAAATTCTTCATATTCTAGCTTCAACTACGCAAAGTCTGAGTCAACCTCGATCACGGCACCAGCTTTCAGCTCTTCTTCGCTAAGTGCAAGACTTACGCCATCTTTAAAGTTCAGAACCAACCGCCCGTTCGACATTTCCCTACAAAAAAGCAAGGAAAGGATCAGGGGCTGTACTTAGAACGAGAATAATAAGAAAATTTACTTATTAATGGAAAATTCTTATTCATTCCTTTTCAAATTTTAATGGAAAGGGAAAAGATGAGGAAAGATCAGGAGTGAGATTGGCTTGAAAGGAAGGATCAAAATTTATTATTATAATGATTTCTTCTTCACTCTTTTTCTTTTAATACATATACTTTTTCTTTAATCATTTTTTTTTCAATTTTTGGTTCAGACCCAGTTACAAGTGATTACTGTGCCCGTGCTTCTAGGGGTGAGACTTCGCTTCTTTTTTTTTAGTCTATCCTTCGAAACATTAGGTTGCGTACTACTTCTTTAGATATCGTCCATCGATTGGAAGCATTGGTCGCTCTCTACGGCAATCCATGAGCTGGTAAGAACCTTCTGAGTAGACTATCTCGACCACGAACTGCCCCTCCCACGTTGGTTCAAATTTACCTCCTCTCTTGTGGTGTGCATGAATAGGTCTTCTGAGGACTAGAACCAAGTCACCGACTTTGAACGTCCTTGGGCGGACTAGTTTGTCGTGGGCCTGGATCATCTTGGCTTGATACAATTCGAGATTCTGCTGCACTGAAAATCGTTTCCCTTCCAAGCTTTCCAATTCTTCCAGTCTTAACCTGGTGTTCTCTTCTGTAGTGATCCTATTTGTGACTGCAATTCTGAGTAACGGAAGCTACACCTCCAAGGGTAAGACAGCTTCGGACCCGTACACTAGAGCATAGGGCGTAGACTGAATAGGAGTTCTAAAAGTTGTTCTGTAGGCCCATAGAGCTTCTAATAACTTCTCGTGCCAATTTCTCTTGTTTTTGTCCAAAGTTTTCTTTAGGATTTGGACGAGAGTTTTATTAAAATCCTCAGCTAAGCTGTTTGCTCTTGGGTAGTAGATGTCGAATAGCGCCAGTCGATCCCATGCCTTCTGACAAAATTGTTGATCTTTGTACTCTTGAAAGCAGACCCGTTGTCTGAGATAATTTTGCGTTGTACCCCGAAACGGTAGACGACTTGATTCATGAAAAGCTGTAACACGTGATGTGCTTTCACTTCTCTGAGCGGCACTGCTTCTGCCCATTTGGAAAAATAATCCATCGTTGCAAGGATGAAGCGATGTCCTCTTGAAGAAGGTGGTTCTATCGGACCCACAATATTTGTTCCCCAACATTCAAATGGCCACGATGCAATTGTCGGATGTAGCACATTCGAAGGTTGATGTAGAACTACTCCATGCACTTGGCACTTGTGACAACTTTTGGCAACTTTCATGCAGTCGGTCATCATGGAGGGCTAGTAGTACCCTAGTCTCTTAATTTTCATTTTCATCTTCGGACCAGACTGGTGAGTGCCACAAAGTCCTGAGTGCACTTGTTTAACAATTTCACGAGCATCAGACCCATTCAGGCACCTTAGCCACATCTGATCGAAAGACCTTCTGTATAACGTATTGTTTTTTAATGCGTATGACAAAGTTCTTTTCTTGATCTGATGGGAAAATGACTTATCGTCTCGCAGGTTTTCTGTTTGCAGGTAGTCTATTAATGGCTGCCGCCAATCTTCTATAGTTTCAACCACTGTTGCAACCGATTCTTCTTCTTTTTCTGATTTGTGTATTGCATCCATTTCGAGCTGTGAGAGGACTTGTCGTCCCTGAACTGACATTTCAACTGACTCATCCTGTAATCAGGAAAACTCTTGCAAGGCAGGCTAACGCATATGTTAGAGTATCTTCTCTTCTGTGAATCTTGTAGATCATTACATTCGGAATCTAATCCAAAAACTTCATGGCATACTGAAAGTATTGCTCGAGCCTTGGTTTCAAAATTCTGTACTGTCCTACGACCTATTGTATGATTAACTATGAATCACTGTAGATGTTGATGTCTGTTATCCTCATCTAAATGGTTAGATCCAGTCCAGTTATGAGAGCTTCGTATTCTGCTTCGTTGTTTGTACATGGTTCTGTTAACATCCCTCGCTCTGGTGTTATAAAGATTAGTCTGATTCCTACCTTACCGGGCACTATGTTTGCAATTCTTTGTCTCTCTGTGATGAGGATGCTCCGTCGAGGTACAGTTCCCAACGTCGATCATCGAGGTCTTCTAAGCTCATTATCTGCTCATCTGGAAAGTCGTCGTTGAGAGGCGATTCTGCCAGTAAAGGGTGTGCTGCGAGAAAGTCTGCTAGGACTTGTCCCTTTACGGCTCGAAGAGGAAAGAAAGTTATATCGAATTGCAATAATATCATCGACCACCTGGCAAGTATGTTGGAAAGTGTCGTTCGGGTCATCAAATATTGGAACGGATTAAACTTTGAAATAAGGTTGACCTTATGAGAAAGCATGTAATGCCTGAGCTTTTAAGAGGCAAAGATCAGGGCCAAACAATGCTTCTCAACCAGAGGATACTTTACTTCCGTCAGAATTAGACGATGACTTAAGTAGTAGAGAGCGTTTTCTTTACCCTCGTCATTGACCTGGGCTTGCAGGGTTCCAAGGGAGTCGTCTAAAGCTGCAGTATAAAGTTTCAACGGTCTTCCTGAGACCGGGGCTGCTAAGACAGGAGGTGCCATTAAATATTTTTTAATGTCATCGAAGGCATGTTGACATTTGGAGTCCCAAGTAAACTTGGCATCCTTCTTAACCAAAGTAGAAAAAGGCTGACACCTTCCTAACAAATTCAAAATAAAGCATCGAAGATATGCCAACTTCCCTTGAAAGGATCGTAATTGTTTCAAGGTTTTGAGAGGCGGCATTTTTAAGATAGCTTTAATCTTCTCCAGATCGATTTCAACTCCGCGATGTCGGACAACAAATCCTAAGAATTTCCCTGAGGCGACGCCGAAGGTGCATTTTATGGGATTTATCTTAAGGCTAAATTGTATTAATCGCTCGAAAATACTTCTCAAATCATACAGGTGATCTTCCTTCAGTTTGCTTTTGATGACAACATCATCCACGTAGCACTCGACTTGGTTGTGAATGAGATCATCAAAGATCCTCATCATTGCTCATTGGTAGGTTACTCTTGCGTTCTTCAATCCGAAAGGCATTACTGTGTAGCAGTACACTCCGATTGGCATTCTGAAGGCTGTAAGCTTTTCATCCTCCGGTGTCATCTTTATCTGGTAGTATCCTGACGATCCATCCATGAAAGAGAAGACTTCATGTGTCGAATCGATGTCGATCATTAATTCTGGATTTGGTAGCGGTAATTCGTTCTTTAGGCACTCTTTGTTCAAATCTCTGAAATCCACGCAGATCCTGATCTAACCATTCTTCTTTTTGAATGTTACTACGTTGGCTAACCAAGTCGGGTATTGTTCTTCATGGACAAATTTAGCGTCTATTAGCTCCTTAACTTCAGCTATTACTTGTTGTTCAATCTCTAGAAGAATTATTCTGGGAGCTTTTCTGACTGGAATGGCCACGTGATCCACTCCTATCTTGTGAACCGCAACCTCTGGAGCTAATCCTGACATTTTATCATAAGTCTAAGCAAAACAGTCCATAAATTCCATTAGTAGCTTAATCATCTTTTCAGAGTCTTCTCTATTAAGTAAGGAGCTAACAAAGGTCGGCCTAGGCTCTTCGCTAGTACCTAAGTTAACTTCCATTAACTCGTCTATTGTAGATTTAATTTCTTCTTCAAATTCTGGCAGAGCATCTCTGACTGGTAGATCCTCAAGATCATCTGAAGCTTCCAGGCAGTCTTCACTAGGCTCACAAGCAACAACCAAGCAGAATTCCGAATCATCAACTGGCGCTAGTGTGCTGAATCCAAGACCATGCTTTGTATTTGGCAGTCAACTGACATTATTCCATAATTTTTCAAAGCATTGAGATTGACCTTTCGTCCATTGTTTAGGTAAGACACCATGTTACATCAAATTTTTAACACAGGGAGAATACCACTCAAAAGGCAATTCCATTAATTCAGATGAAGCAACATCTTGAAACTTTACATCATGCTTAATTTTGGAAGAAGAAGCACCACGGTAGAACTTGATCAGTTTAGCACCACCACCATGCACTTCCTTGACCACCATACCCTCGATCTTATTAGGATATCGGGGTCAGGGTCATAATATGTACACAGCGGTTTATCTTCTCGTACATCGATTTTTATTCTTCATTCTTTTCATCTTCGAGCGGGATCTTGAACTGGGGTTTCTTTTGATTTATTTTCATTACTTCTTTCTTGACTTCTTCTTCTTCAAAATTGTTCTCCCAATTAACATTGATGACTGGTTTCTTCTGTTCAACTATTCCACCATTTCTTCTTCGACCTCGTCCCCGGTCTCGACCTCGGGTGCGAGTTCTGGAGAAACCTTCACCATCTCACCGCAAGGGAGTGGTGAGTAACTGTTGAACAAGAATTTCAGGCTCTTCATCATCTAGAACCCTCTTTTCTTCATTCGGTATGACATTTCTGGAAAAGATTGTTTTCTTCAGAGGCGCGGTACTAGGCTGCATCTTCGTGGATTCTGATTTCATGCACGGAGAACGGTTGCAAGTCACCTTTGATGCACTGTTCTCCCCCTCCTTCATAATACTTTATGCACTGGTGCAGAGATGACGGTACCATCCGGTTTTCATGGATCCACGGCCGACCCAGTAGAGCGTTGAACGATGTCTCAGAATCAATTATGTGGAATTTTACGGTTGTTCTTGCCAAATCACCGATCTTCATTAATAGTGTTATCGACCCAAGGGCTCTTTCTCCTTTCTGATTGAAACCTCTCAGTAACATCCTATCTAGTTCGAGATCACGGGCATCAATCTCCAAGTATGCTAACGTCCGAAGGCTCATTATGTTGATTGATGCTTCTGGATCAACTAACACCCTGGAGAGCGTGAACTTTCTGATGGAGACTGAAATGTACAACGGTCGATTGTGTTCAGCTGTTCCAAGTAGCAGATCAATTTCCATGAAGGTAACACCATGCTGTTCTTTCAACGAGCAAACCTCGTCTAAGGAACTACCGGTCATTTGAGCTAAATAAATTTCTGGATCAAGTAAGGCCCTGACCAGAGTTTCCCTCATCTCCTTTGACAGGATCAGAGCATCGTAGATGCTCAGTTTGGCTGGTAGCTTTCTAAGATGGGCTAGCACGTTATAATCCACTTTATTATTAGGTTCTTTAATTTGTTCCTGAATGGACAATTCCTCCGCTGAGGTTGATTCTTTCTGAGCAACCACCTGCTTTTGTTTATCCTTTGGACCCATTATTGGGGGTAGAACTTTTCCACTTCTTAAATTGACTTCTGTTATTTCTTCTGAATTTGGTGCTGAATCTGCCAGTGTCTCCTCTTGAATTGGAACGACTGGATCTTCTGGAGTTACTTCGGAATCTGACAACTCTAATCCTATCGCGATCGGAGCTCCTCAGAATCACAAACAGACTCGTCACTTCTTGAGCTTTCATAGCCATTCTTGTGAACGTCTTCTCCTCCGTCGTGGCCGTCGAGGTTTGTATGATTTGAGAATCTTTAATCGTTTCGAAATGGATATTCGGATTAGGTTGGTTGTCATTAGTTACATAATGTTTATAAAAAGTCAAAATGTAGCCAATACTAAAATCTTATCATTATAAGATCCTGCTGGGGCGAGCAAATAATCATACAGAGTCAGAGGTCCGAGGGATTTCTCCCCCGAATTAGAAACAACCATCCTAGGAAAAGCATCCCCTACTCTACCATTCGGAGCCTCGGTCTTCTCTTCTTCCATGATCTTCTCCTCCTTCTGGGGTGGTTCTTCAATGTCGGCATATTTTTAGGTTAAGTTGTTGTATTTTGAAAAGGGGTCGCCTAACAGAAATTGTCGGCAAATTTTAGGTTTTAAATTTAATTTAAATATATATATAATTTAGAAAGTAGTATTTGATTTTGAAAATAATTTTAAGTTTCAAAATTTTAAGATATGAAAAATCAAACCGATCTCACATCCCAAATAGTTTATATAAACGAGCACCGCACCACAAACCGTGTATTTATCCCGAGGAATAGACACACTGCTTGATGATGGGGCTCGATTAAATAAACTAAAAGATTTGTGACATCCGTTTGGTCTGCAAACCAATTTTATAAGCCGACAAGTTCCCCTGCTTAATATAAATGAATTAAGCGAGGTTTATATTACACAGGTTCTTAAAGATCCCTATAAGTGCAAGCCCCTATAGTTAATTACATCTTAAATGACGGGAATCATTTAAGAAAACTCTCGATAATGATCAGTGGTTTTGCTCTCAAGAATTGCGAAGTTTAAGATTTTCAAATGATTGGATTTTGGAAATTTCAATAGGGATTAGCTCAAATTCGGAACAGTTTATTTTAAGAATCCAAAGAAAGAGAAGTAGGAGAAGCTGAGGATCCAAGAAGAATCTTGGCAACTTCCCGACTATCCTATTGTTTGGCTTCAATTTAGGAAAATCTTAATATTATTTGATATTTCAATCTTGCTAATTTTAGTTAATTAGGACTTATATTTGTATGACATAATCATACAATCAGCCTAGAAGATGTGAGGGTTTATATCGTACCAAACGACTACCTCGGAGTCCTAAGACCAGTTAGGGCTTAATTTGCATAGAATGATTATGCAAATGTCTAACGAAAAGTTGAGGACTTATGTTGCGCTAGGCAAATCACCTCGAAGTCCTATGGCTTTGTTGTTTAAATTCTAGGAATGTTTTGTTGAAGTAGATCCGAGTTTTGCTGCTGACGATGGCCGAGCTGCCCACCATGCTCCGAGCTCCTTGTTGTTGCAGAGGTTTGGTTTTAGAAGTCATAAATTAGGAGATGAGAGAAGTGTTTTGGTTTAGAGAGAATCTTAAAATCCAAGTGTTTTCAATATTTTAATTAAAATAAATCTTAAAGTTGTTTAAACAGAACCGATTAAGATCCCACGGTTCCGTCATCCCGGCACCGTTATTTTCATCGAATTCACTTAGTCCAGATGAATTTGCTAAACTCAACTGAATGAGTTCCACACTTTCATTTAGACCGTGAGAAATCCCGTTAGCAACACGTGGGTTACATCATCCGAGGTATTCCCGATCATTCAACGAGACGTTTTAATTTAGTTGCAATTGTAGTTTTGTTGTTTCGTTTGTGATTAAATTTTGAGTTGTTTTATATTTTGAAATGTTGTGGCGGTAATTTTTATCTTGTAATGACTTTTAATTTAGTTTTGGTTTCAGTTCGTGGACTATCCTAAAGGTTCGGTTTTCATGCAACAGATTGTTTATCATGCAAGAAAAGTAAAGTGCATTTGCAATAAAGTAAATTGCAATAAAATAAAAGCGTACTCGGAGGGTCTTCCCGTCATCCCAAGCCGCACTTAAAACACATGTTAAGGCATTTAAATATTTCAACAAGTACCTAGGTAAAGCTAAGGGAAAGGTTTTGGTTGTCTACCAAAGTCCTAATCCTATAGCTAGTCATCTCCTATGACGTCTAGGTTCTTGTATTTTGGTTTAAGGACGATTTTCTTCATCAAAGAATAATTAAATTCAATTGTTCTTATAAACATCCTATCATATTGAAGAAGTGCTTAAGACGAGTCTTAAACATCTTTTCAATACCTCTAGGATTGTTTTTAAGTCCAAGAGAATTTAATTATACAAGTGAATTAATCATCCGGGAGTTTAAGTTTTGTTCTTTTGCTTAGTGAACTGGGACATTTGAATATCCTATAAGTGAGGTAACACTTCACTTGATACCTCATTTAAGAGTTATAATAACAAGAGCTTTAAAGGGCAAATCAACTCATTAAGTATTTTAATAATTTAAACTTAATGATTTAATTTTAATTTTGACTTAATTATAGGAAATTAGTTTAAGTTTGGAATAGTGTTCAAGTTATTTTAGATTTAATTCTTAATGATTTCATTTAGGTTTGTTATTAAATGATTTTAATTTAATTTAATTCAATTTAATCTAATTTTGATTTAGTTTAATTTAATTTAATTTAATTTTAATTTAATTTAATTTCAATTTAATTTTAATTTAATTTAATTTCAATTTAATTTAATTTCAATTTAATTTTAATTTTAATTTAGTTTAATTTTAATTTAATTTTAATTTAATTTTAATTTAATTTAGTTTAATTTAACTTAATTTGATCTTAAGTTATTTCTCTTTTAATTTAATTTAATTTTAATTTAATTTCAATTTTAATTTAATTGAGATTATTCTTTTAATAATTTTTTTTTAATTAAGACTTAAGTATTATTGAAGTGATTTATTTAGGGATTTTTAAATTAAAGAATAAATATCCTCTTAAATAATATCCCTACTTTAATAATTCCAATTTCTATTATTCTCCAAAAATTTCAATTAATTAATTAATTAAAGTTTTATTTTAATTATATTTGAAATGGTTAATAGGTTTCTACCCTTAATCATTTAAGTTTCAATCATCCAAAAAATCAGTTTAAAATCAAATATTTTACCCTCCCCTTTTTGATTAATCCTAAAATTTTAATTAAAGGTTGAAATTTTTAATTACCACTTTGCCCTTCAAGCTTAATAATTCTACAACTGGCTAAATTAAGCTCAAATGAACTTGAAATTTTTATGTGACCTCACTTACATGTCAATTAAGGCTTTAGAGGAGAAAATGTGATTTTTTTGTATTTAATTTATTTATGTAATTATTTTATTGGAAAATAGGAGTTTTCAAGGAAAATTCAATAACATGACCAAGGAAATGCATCTGTCCTTGAGAAAATTATGGAATGTTCCTAATGACCAGAGGACCATGTGAACTAATTTTGGTGATGTTTTGAATTATAATTTATTTAATAGAATTATTTTAAGTTTTGGAGTATTAATTAATTTTAAAATAAAATTAAAGTTGAAAAATGGATTTTATATTTTTCTTAAATTTCTTTGACCTAAAGGAGTCCAGAGAAACCAATTTTATATTTTTTTGATTTTCCTTTGATTTATTAGAATTATTTTAGTGAAAAGGTTAGAAAATACATTTATTAATATTAAAAATTACATTAAGCCTTTGAAATTCAATATCTCACCTTAGGGACTTAAGAAAAATATTTGGTTTGTTCCTAAATAATTAAAATTCAAAATGTGACATTTTGGTGATTTTTAATATTTTTATGATTTTTATTATTTTTTAATTATTAAAAATATTAAAATAATGATAAAAATCAACTTTTTTAGAAAATTATAATTTTAATTTTCCTAAGTTCCTCCGATATCGGAGAAGCTCCAAAACCATTTTTGTGAATTTTTGAAAAGTATTTTGTGAGTTATGAATTTTTAGAGTTTAATTTTACCCATTTTTGCTTAAGAGGCTTAATCAACCCATTTGGTGGGGTTAATCGAGTCCAATTGGTTTCAAATTTTTATGTGGTGTTCTCCTATCCCTAGAGGATAGTGAAGAATTGCTTTTAAGTTAATTTAATCTGTGGTTAACCCTAATTAATTAAAGTTATATTTTTGGTATTTAGGCCAATTAGGGTTGTTCCAAGTGATTTAACTCAAAACTTATTTTTCCTAGGTTCCTCTGGTCATAAGAAACATCACCAAATTTTCCTAGAATTTATTTCTCAACATGCTAATTAATGGAATTAAAATACTCAAAACAGTAACATGAACTTGGAAAATCAATAACTTCTCATAGGGATGGCCTCTGACCTTGGAAAATTCAGGGAATGTTTCCAAGTTCAGAGGCTTCAAAAGCCCTATGGTCTCATGCCATGGTGGATTGCCTATGCAAATGGAGAATTAAAATAATGCAGGGAGTAAATAAATCATTAAAAATAAAATACTCAATGAAATTATTTGATTTCTTTTCCACATTATTCTCCTCTATTCACTGAGCAAGAGGATATTTTTTGTTTTATTTTTAGGATTTTTCTACACAAAGTTATGGATTTTCTAAGTTCTGGTAATTAAATAAATAAGAAAAATCTCTATTTTTCTATTTATCCGAATCGGCGCCGCGTCAACCTTAGCATCTCCGAACAGCCACGCGGCGCTTTCTGGTTCGACGCCGCCATCCGACTCAGCGCTCCAGGGGCCCGCGGTTCATGTACCATCGCGTTGTCCGGCTCGATCCCGATCGTCCGCTCAATACATGCGCGATCCAACGACTCCCAGTCATTGTCTACGACTGGTGTGAACCCGTGATCGTCGACCTTCTAACCTTAATTTCTCACTCGATTCTCAACGGATTTTTGTGTTCTTATGCTCTATGGATTCGTCTTGAAGAGACGAACACATCCATATGGTAAACATCATTGAAATTGACTCAAACTAAATGAAGAATCTCTGGAAGCTCGGGAGGAAGAGTGAGTCCATACCTTTTCTTAGAGAAGTGAAGCTTCGATCTGAGAGTTGTGTCACATTCGATTGGGTCCAAGCAAGCTCTAGATGAAGTCCCTTGGCCTGGTGAATTTCCTAGGTACAAAAGTGACCACAGCACGATCACAAAGCTTGGAGGCTGGAAGCAATGGCCGGCCCGGTGAGGGGCTTTTGCTGGGAAACTTCTCCTCTTGGTCTGGTGAAGGTGTAGAGTCAATCAATTTGAGGATTGACTCACTGTGGTAAAGTGTCCTGGTTTTGGGCTTGGATTTCAACTCTGAAATTGAGCTCATAAAGAGGAAATGGCAGGGGGATTTCAGTGGGGATCAAGTTCTCTATGTGTAGAGAGTGGTCTGGGATGATTTTGGCAGGGTTTCAGTAAGGTTTGGTTCAGCACCTCTCTTGGCCGAGAGGAAGGGGTGTTTAAATAGGAGAGGCTGGAGGACCTCCTGTGGGGGTTTAAGGGTTGGGATCAGCTGCTTTGGTGAGGAGAAGAACAGCTGCAATGGCCATTTGGAGTGAGGCGGCTCGACGAAGGTGGAATTCCAAAATTTGGCTCCTCCCAAGGTCTCGGCCATGGTGTTTTCCGGCGATCCAGGCGGCTGGCCGGCAGGCATGGGTCACCCTCAGGGTCAGGAGGTCCAGGGCTGGAGGTTTGTGCAAGCAATTGGCCAATGCCATGTGTAAAGAGCTTGGATTAAAATGGCATGGGGGAGAGGCCATTTTGGCTTGATTTGGTCTAAGCCATGGTTTTGGGTTAGGTTCACCTCCCCATGACCTGGTTTTGGGCTAAAAAAATCAGTTGGGTCAGCTAGAAAGGGGTGGTGAAGTCCCCATCCAAGGTGATGTGGTTAAACATGTTTTAGTGTGTAGCATGGAAGGGGTTAAAAATGCTTAATGAAGGATTAAGAAAGGGGGCCCTCCTTTTGCTACTTTGGGTATGGTCACATGTCAAACATCCCATGGCTTCATATGGCTTCTACATGGCTTGTCTTTGGCTCACATATGGCTTGGCAAGAGTTTGGTCAACTTTCATGGAAAAGGGCTTTAGGAATTTTTAGAAATTTTGGGGTTATTTGATGGGATTTGGCATAATACCATTTTGGTTTGATTTTCATGATGGGTTTAGCACTTAGGGAATTATATCAATTAAGTGAGGATGAGATGTGATTGAAATGTGGGCTTTATGATGGATTTGGGCTTATGAATTTGGTAGCAGTGGGCTTTTAGGAAGGTTTAAGGGAGTGGGCCTTTATGTTTAGCAATGGGCTTTTAGATGAAAAATTTTGCAAAGGGCCATGCCAAATAAATGTTGAGTTTAGTTTAAGAATGTGTCTTGAATGATTTGAAGTAAATTTGAGGTAGTTTGGAATTGAATTGGGTTGAATTTGGGTTCATTTGGTAAATGGGCCAATGTAGGTCAAATTGGGCTAATTTGGGCCAATGTTGGGCTAGGGTTAAAATTTATGTAAAATTAATGTTGGGAAATGTTTATGGGAGTGTTTCAAAGATGTTTCAACTTTGGTTGGATTTTGGTTTTGGGACTTGGGCGTATTTGGGTTAGGTTTGGGTTTAGGTCAAAATTGGGCTTTTTGGTTTTGGGTTGAATTTGAGTGGGGTTTGGGTCCAAATTTTGGGCAAATTATGTTAGTGTTTTGTTTGTGGGGATGTTAGGGAAGGTTTAGAAAATTTTTGGGGTCAATTGGAGTTGAATTGGTTTGGTTTGGGTTCACTTGGGTTAAGAATGGGCTAAATTGGGGGGTCTTGGTTAAAGTGGGGTAAATTGACAAAATTGGCCTATGGTGTAGTTGGACAAAATGAAATTGGTAATATTTGGGATTTTTTGGAATTTTCTGGGAATTTTTTGAATTTTTGTATTTTTGGGTCAAGAGGGGCATTTTGGTAATTTGGAGGGTATTGGGGGATACTTTTGGAATTTTTGGTATTTTTGGCTATGGATGATCAATTTGATTGGTGAGGAAATGTTCAAGTTTAATTTTGGGGAATTTTGGGTGATTTGGAAATTTTGGAGGATTTGGGCAATTTTAAGGGCTTTTGGTAGGTTTGATAGGTGTAGGGTCCCCGGGGCCAAAAATTAAAATTTTGGAAGAATGAAGATTGATCAAATATGAGTGAAATGGAATCATTTTAATTGAGCTATGAAGCCATATTAAGCCCATATGAGCCATGAGAGGACTCATTGGAGGCATTCACTATGTTGTTCCTAACCCTCTTAGCCAGGGGCTTAGGGGTTAAGGTCCATCCATATGAATTACCTACATGAGTCAAGGAGTCAAGTTGGGTATGGGTGTGGTTTTAGGATTTGGATTTTGTGTGTGAGAGTGTAGAGTATGAGTGTAGTGAGTGTGTAAGTCAACCCTCACTGCGACCAAGCCACCTGGGGTGGTCCTAAGGCCAAAGAGTCCCATGAGGAACTCATCCTTTAAACCTTCACTTTTGATCTCAACCCTCTAGGTGATTAGGGGTCTACAATCAAGCTTGTGGGGTTTGCAGGGAGACAAGAAGTGGTTCAAATTTCTAAGGGATGGGTCCCAATTATAATCCTCTAAGATAGTCAAAGGAAAAGCCTAAGGCTAGATCCTAAGCACTAAAGAGGGAAGAGAAGACCTCATCAAAAATGAGGTCAACATTCAATCACAAGCAAAAGTGCCGGCTCGGTAGGTTTCAAACTCTGAATTGAAGTGGGCACCAAAGTGGTTTGGATGTGATCCAAAATTTTTTTCGAAGACTTCGTCCAGACAGTACTCCATCCATCGTCAATCGTGTACGAGTCTATCAGAACAATAGGATCCATTGAAATAACATTGACGGAACCTCCTTTTTGGGGCTCCTTCATGTATTCCCTCGGGATCGTTATGTTCCCTTTCTGGAGGTTATCCTCAAGCAAATTCTTGAAGGTTAAGCAGTCCTCAATCTTGTGTCCAAGCATTCTATGGTTGGGACAATAGTTCGGATGATCCTTCTTGTCAACTTCTTCTGGCCTCCTGGGCTCTAGCAGCTGGAAGTCAGGTGTCTTAATCAAACTGTGAAACATCTTGGCCACTGCTTCAGTCTTGAAGGGGTATTCCTTATTCAAAAGCTCCTTCAGGGCACATGGTTGATGAGGCGGTGGTTGATCATGCTGCCATAAATGATAGCTCGGTTGAGGCTATTGATAACTCTGCTGAGGTTGTTGATAGCTATGTTGAGGTTGTTGACAGTTTGGCTGTGGCCGCTCTGGCTGTATCTGCACTAGCTGTTTACCTTTATCCACTGTCGAGACAACTCCTGATATCTTCTCGAACACTTTCATTGGCTTCTGTTTATCAGTTTTGTCGATGAAACTTAGCTGTTTTGCCTCCTCCTGCAAGTTCACGGCCTTGCTAAGCAACTTCTCGAAAGTCTTAATTGTGAATCTTTTAAGGAGAAGTGCTATCAGACCATGAATGCTCTTCAACAGGATACCAACTGCATGTTGTTCCTGAAGCTGTGGTTCACACTTCATACTTAAATTCCTCCATCGAAGTATGTAATCCACCAGGGTTTCATTCGGTTTCTGTTGCTCCACCACTAGATCACGGATAGTGATGTGGTGTCGAGCCTCAGCAAACTGCTTAACGAAAAGGTTCTCCAATTCTAAAATGGTCTTGACCGAACCATTCGAAAGCTCTGTATACCAATCGAAGGCGATCCCTGACAAGCTGCTGACAAACTGAAGAAATAGCAAAGCGTCGCTCCCACCGGCATTGCAGCAACTAGCAAGAAATGTGTGACATGCTGCCGGGGGTTTCCCGTACCGTCGAAAGTCTTAAACAGAAGTGGTAAGAAGCCTTTTGGGTATTGGTTGGCATCAAATTCCTCGGGGTAAGGTCTACCAGTCTGAATAGATGCTCCATTATTAGACTGGGCTAAGGCTTCTCGTACCTGCTGTTCCACCATATTCTTAATATCCTTTTTGGGGATCATGCTCTGCGCAGAATCTTTCTTTGGCTGTTCATCTCCGTTAACGAACGTAATCTCTTTCCCTCCATCTGCAATGTGGATGATCTCTGGGGGTGTTTCCTTCTGAGGTTGAGGCTGACTCTGGAGTGTGGCTAAGGTGACCGCCATCTTCTCCATCTTGTTTTCCATCCGAGAGATCTTGTCGTCCTTTTCCCGCAGACGTAGTTTCAGTGCTTCTGGATCGTCTCCTTCCGAAGTTGACGGAGCTCCTTGCAAAGCTGATGCCACTCGGGTCTCGACCATGTTGATCTCAGCAAATTCTTCATCCATGAACTCTGATGAATCCACTTCATTTCCCAATTCTTCTCTTCTTTCTCTTACCAACCGTTGGATGTTAGTTATTAGCTTCCCTATGGCAGCCTCCAGTGGTCTTTTCCAAACGGTCTCGTGGTTGTCAGGCGATGACTATTGAACCTCATCTTCAGGAGTTTCTTTCAGGGCTGCAGAACTTTCCTCGGATTCGAGTTCTCTGACGAGACTTCTCTTCCCAAAGTGTTCTGTCAGTATCGGTTCAGCGATAATAGTTTGCCACACAATCCTTCTTACAGTAGAAGGCCTAGGACCAGATGGTCTGCCGACTGTACGTCAGTAGGTGGTGTGTTCCCTAATATGGTGACCTGATACAACAACAGGTGAACTCCTTTCACTAGCTCGTACCTTCTTCCGTGGCCTTTCTATGGCAGTGACGGGGTCTACTTGTGGTCCGAGGCAGGATCTAGCTGACACCCGTCCCATCCTTCTCAGGATTTCTGACACAGAGCAACCTTCCTTTCTGGCTAACTTCTCCACCACGGTTTGTAATCGAGTAAGCGACATAGTCTTGATCTTCTTCTTCTTAAAATTACTGTAGTATGTAGGTAAGGGTAACGCAGCGGTAATCCTTCGAGCATCTTCCTCATCAGATGCAGTAGAGAGAGGGTGGAATCTACTCCCTTCTAACAGTGGTGAGATCTCAGGCAGCTCTTCTTCCTCTTCAGGAATCTCTTCAAGAAAAGCAGCTTCAGCAGCTCTGGTCTTTCTGATCCTAGCGATCTTTCTGTTCTTATTCCTTCTTTGTGTCCGGGTTAAGGGTGCAAACCTCGAACTGGACCCTATTTCGAAAACAGACGGTATTGCAGCAAAGTCTGAACCCTCCACGATAACAGGCTCATCATTGACTTGGACTTCTTTCACTTTCAATTTGGCGGGAGCTGGGGTAGGTGCAGTGATGACCAGACTGGTGGGGGTAGGGATGACCGTCCTAGGGGTAGTGACCCTCGATCTGCAGCAATGCACCAAAATCTTGGTTTGCAATCGCCAAACAATGCAGTAATTTATGCTATCAAAAATATGTTATAGTCAATACTTTGACTCAAATAATAATAGCGGCTAGTGTATATAAATATAATTTTATGGAAAATATTTTACACACTAGAGGTACTACGCAAGTATACGTATCGCTTCAAGTAATATAGAGCTTTAAATAAAGACTCCAGTATCGATCCCACGAGGAGGATTATAGATTTTTTTAAATATTTTGATTTTATTTTTATGTATTTCTTTTAAAGTTAACAAGTTGATATTTAATTTACTAGATGCAGAAATAAAGCAGCAATAAAGTAATGATAGATGTAAATAAAAATAAGCAAACAATTTTCTTTCTTTTAATTAATCTAAGACTTTTTAGATAATGTAATATTCGTGGAGAATATAAATTTATGGTGGTGCCAAATAGAAGCATTCCTATTCTTTACCTTCGCTCGATAGTATAAAGAACATTGGCTAATCTATAGATCAGGTCTGGATGTATAGTTAGTAGAATGGGTTAATCTAGGCTCACAGTATTAGATGTCTAAGGGTGGCTATGGTCGGCCCTACAAGTGACCCTTTCCTTCTCTATAAACCAAATTACAAGAATTTAGCATGTCACTCTAAAAGCTTGTCAATTCTACGCCCACTAAATAATATCTTCCTATTTATTTGCACTTCATTTTGAATAACCCGCGCAAGGCCTTCGACTACCCAAGGATTCATGTGATATCTACTAGTTAAGAGTTCATCTCCTTCTAGGTCTCAAAACTCCTCAACAAATTTTAACAATTTAAATGGCCAATTTAAATAGTAAATTAAGATCCGGTATTAATATCATCACAATGTTTAAAATATATATATTATTTTTAATTCTTCATTGAATTTTATATTATCTCATTTTTCTTTTCGTAATTGAATGGAGAAAGTAAAGTAACTACTCAGAACACATTGAATTTAAACAACAAAACATATAAATAAAACTTTGATTCAAAATACAAATACTTATCTCAAGTATTTCTCTGACTGAACCTCTGAATCCTTCTGACTCCAAAGTAAATAGACTTCAAAAGCACCGACTCTTCAAATAATCTCAATACAAACTCTAAAATAAATTCACTAAATAATAAAAGAAACTATAAATATGGCCCTTAAAATATTTCTCTAATTTATGTCTCTAAATGGAACTATGGTGCTAGGGCGTTTTTGGTTGGGTTGTGGATTTTTGGGCATTTTTCTTTGAAAGAGTAGCATCCTATTTATAGGCTTCAAGAGTTGCCTTGTGGTACCTCTTCAAAATGTGTCCATGTTCAATGAATCTTCTAGAAGGTGTGTCTGGCGCCTAGGCGCCGGACTCTGCGTTCAGTTCTTCGCACCTCTTCACTTTGGGTCGCACCTCTTCGCGATCCTAACCGTTTCCAAGCGTCCAAATACAATGTATCACATGTCCTATAGTCCAGGAATAACTGTCAATCTTCTAGATGGTCCAATAACCGCTAACACCGTCAAAATAACCGTCCAAAATTCATCAAAAATCTTACAAAATTTCGTATCGAACTGGCTCTTAGGCGCCGGATTCTGGCGCCTAGCGCCAGGCCAATTATTTTGACAATTTTGCATTTTGGCTCCATTTTTACTCCTTTTTGCTTCCTTTTCATCTTTTTTTCCTTCTTGGACATTTTTGCATCACCTACATCCAAAATACAAAAATACCTTTCATTAAAGCATAATATCCTTAAAATTTTGATAAAAATCAAGGCATAAAAATAGGTATTTTTTTCATGGATCAAAATCCCCCAAACTTAAACGTTACTTGTCCTCAGATAACCCTTTTTACTATATAAAATGTATAACAATTGGAATAAAAGATAAATATTTAAGATTTCTTATAATCTTTTATTTTATAAAGGCTTTAGTAAATCATTAACCAAATTTAACTAACTAAGTTTAATTTTAAGAATTTAAAGAATATTTAACTACCAAATCATAAGATTTCAAAAAAATTTCATTCACTTCGAAAATAATTGTAGTTTATTATATTAAGATCACATAAATTATTTACAAGAAAAAGATCTTCATAAAAAGCTTTTCTAATAAAGATACATGCATAAAAATTAAGTAAAATATGTAATCAGTTTTTTTTCTTATAAGCTAATTCAAGTGAAGCCAATTTTTTATTAGGCATCTCCTTAAGCTTCTCCTCACTTTTTTTTTTTTTTTTACAGAGAGGATTACCATATCTGGATAGCCTGTTAATGGTTTTGAACTTCGTTATCCTTAACTTATATTTTCAAACTTATACATTTTCACTTAATTACTATAACATGAATAGATTTCAAAAAGAATTTCAATCTTTTCTTTTTCAAGTTATAATATTAGATTTCTTAATACTTCTAAAATTCAATTATTTCTACTATGAATAGAAAAATTTCTTAATCTTACTCTTCTTTAAGTTGAAAAATTCTATTCTTAAAATCAATCAAAGTTATTAAAATTTTGGCTAAGTCTACTAAATTATTTATAATTTCTAAAATTTAAATGATCTTAAATAGATTCTTCATTCCTTATGTTATGTTAATATTTTTTTAGAAAATATTAGTTCATTAAGGAAAAATAAATTTTAAATTTGCATGTATTTTCTCTTCCCCCAAACTTAAGTTTTGGTATATCATGAAAAAAAATCTAAAGTATGAGAGAAAGAAAGGTATAATTTAAAAAGGAATTTTTATAAGTATATAAAAACAGTCTAAAAAGAAAAATTTACTTCTACACATGCTTTTTATGAATATTACTGAAATAACGAAACATATAAAAAAGTAAACAGGCTCATCATTTTTTTTTTATATATCAGTAGCTTAATTAAATGACTATACTACTAATAGTAACAGAAATAGAACAACATTACTAACTATTTAAGAATACTAAACGATAGAAGTCAAACGTAAATAAATATTAATTCATTCAAATTTCAGTCTTCAACATAATACACTAAATATTTAAAACAATCTCAACATCAAACAATCCACACAAAGTTTCATAAACAAATCTACACTAACAAACAACAAACATCAAACAGCACTAGCAAACAAGAAATAAACTAACAACAGAATCAGCACATCTCAGAGGTAAATCAAGCTACTAATCACTATCTGTAGCCTCATCATCGTCATCACCAAAAGAAAACTCCATATCCTTTGGATCAACATACGGTGAAAATTTAGGACAGGTAGGAAACTGAACATCATGCTCACGCTTCAACAATCTCACTAAAGACTCTGAATACTCAGCATCATACTCACTTTTCCTTTGGGTAAATTCAAATAAATGATCAATCTTCTTGTCTATAGTATCCAGTCTGCAGTAAGTTAGAAATAACTCATTATGCTGCTCCAGAAATTGATCATGCATCGATTCCCAGAAACTAGATGGTGGCTCAGCAGTAGAAGTAGAAGGTCTAGAAGTAGAAGCTCTACCTGGAGTAGGTACAAAAGTAGGACCAGCAGATCTCTTCCCTCGAAGACGATCATAAATGCTAACACTCTCCTGCCTAATTGGCTTTGTAGACTTCAACTTCTCCTCTGATATATCAGCAGAAACTCCATTGCTCATGCATAAAGAATAAATCAAGGATGGGAATCCTAATCCCACATAAGTGCTGGATCTAGGAATCGATTCCACTGAATCATAAATAATACTGCTAACATCTATCAGCTTCCTCTCTTGAATGTAGTAGTTTAGGATAGCTCGATCTCTGGTAACTTCACTTAGGTGGTTGGAAGGTAGAAGTCTAGCAGAAATAAAATAATGTCATGCCTTTGAAATACCATTTAGCTTAGAAGATTTGAAGTTTACCCGTTTGTCGTTCCAGATCTTCCAAGTCCCAGTGCCATCAGTCAAATATGCAATAATCATCTCAAGATCTCCCTCAGATGGAGATAAACCAGAATAGTAGCACTCGATAGTAGGTGGGAGGCCGTAGAAAATATTGATCCGTTCTGGAGTAAATCCTACTCTGACACCTCTAACGAAGACTTCGTAGTCTTCCGCATCCAAAAAGTTGGCGTAAAACTCACGTACAATAGGAATAACGGCAACAGCAATGAAATAACAGAATCGTTGCCAGTTCTGTGCAACGATCGTGTCCTCGATCATTTCACCAGGATTGTAAAAACTGCGCTCCAAGATAAACTTTTTTGACGTCGCAAATTCGTGATAACGAAAATGCGCTGCAGCAGTCAAAAACTTGCGGCTGTCAAAATTTTCTCGTGCCTTTCCTCGCTTATATTTTGGCGCCATCTAAGCGTGAAAGAAAACACAAATAAGTTTAGGAATCAAATATTTAAACTCTTTTTATACTTAAGAAACTTAGAATGAGTTTAAAAATCCATGGAGAAACTTTAAAAATCAAAATTTTTCTCAAAATTTCGGTTTTTAGCAAAAAAAATAGGAAAAACTATGGTAAGAATAAAAAATAAATGGATTAGAAGGTAGATCTGACCTCGAGATGAAGAAATCAAGTGATTTTGGGCTCAAAAACTTGATGTATTAACCTCGAGATGGATCTAGGGGGTGTATTTTCATGAAATAGAGGAAGGGGATGAAGCTTAGGCGTCAACCATGGCTAATGGGGTTTAAATGCTAATTTTCGGTAAGCAGGCTGAAACGGCGCCTAGGCGCCAGACTCGCCTTTCACAAAAATCACTTTAAAAATTTTATTTCCACCAAAACTCATAAATTCAACTTCCAATTACTCATATTAGAGTAGTGCTTCAGTTTCCAACATCCAAAATATTTCCCAAAAATTTTAAAAATTAAAAATTTAAATCCACCAATTAAACACAAGGTTTAAATCAAACTCTTCTAATTCCATTCATAATCTTCAATTTTTCTTAATACAATACAGATAAGTATAGTAATATGATTCAAGTCCTAACAAACAATCAAACTACATAATTTCAAAGCAAATACAACACACATTGAATAATAAATCAAACACACAAACAACACAATCGATTTACTAAATCGATACAACGACACACTAATAAAATTCTAGATCACACCACAATAACTATCTAATCTTCAAATTAGAAATTTTCATTCTCTTCACAAGGAAGATTACTAGGCCTACTTGGGAAGAATACTAACACCCTCGAAAAATCCGTAGCCGTTTTCTCGTCGATCCATTTGTTCTTCGCATACATCTCCACTTGAGCATCTTGATAAGCCGCTAGATGATCAAATTGAAGCTTCGCCTGTCATTCCAGATGTTCAATTTAATGATACATCTCATGGAGGCGATCTCCAATACTTTTGAATTCTGCTTCAAATTTATCTAGATGAATTGAAATTTTCTCCAAACTTACAGCGATAAAACTAATGAAGTAGGGTTGAGGATCCTTTGAACATTTGACTCTAGCCTCTTCTCCAAGATTTATTCTCTCTATTTCTTCAAAAATCCTCTCTAATCTCTCAATAATGAAGTGTCTAGGTCGTAATTTTGATTGCTTAGGGATTGGGGACAAAGATGGGGTAATTTAAAGAAGAAAATCGTGTGAAAAACTGAAATTTTTTTGTTTTTACACGATCCAGTAACTATGGCGCTTAGACGCCAAATATGGCGCCTAGGTGCCGGACCCATCAATACACAATTTTACTCTGGCACTTAGGCGCCAAATTTCGATGCCTAGGTGCCGAAACCACGTTCGACTCCATTTCGCCTACCGTCAAATTTCAGAGTTTCGTTCTCCAAAAAAGGTAAATTAGAATGGTAAGATCAATATAGACTTAGTAACACAAATCATAAACAATCATAATGAAGGTTAACTTGATCTCCTCTTTACTCACATATGAAATGAAGTGATCCAAAATCCAAACTTTATATACTTCGAGATAATTTTTAGCTTAAGTCAATGAAGACTTGTTAGCGTCCAATTTTCTAAAGTTAATAAAATTAGTCAAAACAGAGGTATAACCATACATTAAAAATGTAAAAACACACAAAAATAAATATGGGTTGTCTCCCACAAAGCGCTTGGTTTAACGTCGTCAGCCCGACCTAATTAAGTCTTTAATCAGGTTGACTCAACTCGTAAGCCTCTTTATAAATCATTTTAATGTCTCCAAAATAAGGCTTCAGTCTTAATCCGTTAACTTTAAATATTTTTCCTTTTTTGGGGTCTTTAATATCCACAGCTCCATAATGGTATACTTTCTCAATTATATATGGTCCTATCCATTTAGATCTTAATTTTCCAAAAAAAAGTCTTAAACGTGTATTAAATAATAATACTTCTTGTCCAGGCTCGAATATTTTTCCTGAAATCTTTTTATCATGTAACATCTTCATTTTCTCTTTATAAATTTTTGCATTTTCATATGATTCATTTCCTATTTCATCCATCTCATTTAATTGTATTAATCGTTTTTCTCCTGCAATATTCAAATCAAAATTAAACTTCTTTATCGCCCAATAAGCTTTATGTTCAAGTTCCACAGGTAAGTGACAATGTTTACCATAAATTAACCGGTAAGGTGACATTCCGATTGGTGTCTTATAAGCTGTTCTATAAGCCCATAATGCAGAATCAAGTCTATCAACCCAATCAGTTCTTTTTGCATTAACTGTCTTCTCTAAAATTCTTTTAATTTCTCTTTTTGATACTTCAGCCATTCCACTTGTTTGATGGTGATACGCAGTTGCAATTCTGTGTTTGATTCCAAATTTGTCTAGTAATAATTGAATTCTTATATTTCTAAAATGACTTCCACCATCTATGATAATTACCTTAGGCATTCCAAATCTTCAAAAAATCATTTTCTTTAAAAATTTTGAAACACTTTTGGAATCACAATTAGGTAAAGCTACAACTTCAATCCACTTTGAAATATAATCAACTGCTAATAAAATATAAATTTTTCCAGATGATGGTACAAATGGTCCCATAAAGTCTAAACCCCATATATCAAAAATTTCAACTTCCAATATATATTTTAAAGGCATTTCATCTTTTCTAGATATATTTCCCATCATTTGACATTGATCACATGTTTTCACATAATGTCTCACATCTTCGAACAAGGTAGGCCAATAAAATCCTGAATTTAAAATTTTAAATGCAGTTTTATCTACTCCAAAGTGTCCTCCAAAATCTGAATCATGACATTTTTGAATAATAGCAAAAGTTTCTTCATAAGGTACACATCTTCGAATTACAAAATCTCTTCCTAATTTAAATAAATGAGGATCTTCCCAAATATAAGATTTAGCATCATTTTTAAATTTCTTAATATATTTGTTATTCAATCCATAAGGTAGAATATTGCTAACTAAATAGTTAACTATTTCCGCATACCAAGGTGTTTGGCATCCTTGAATAACATATAAATGTTCATCAGAAATTTCTCATTTATATTTTCCTCAGTAATAACATCATTCTTAATTCTAGATAAATGATCAACAATTTGGTTATCAGTTCCTTTTTTATCTACTATTTGAAAATCAAATTCTTATAGAAGTAAAACCCATCTTATCAGTCTAGGCTTAGTATCTTTTTTGTCATTAAATATTTAATAGCGGAATGATCAGTATGAACTATTCATTTGGTACCAAGAAGATAAGGTCTAAATTTATCAAAGGCATAGACTATAGATAAAAGCTCTTTCTCAGTAGTAGTGTAATTTTTTTGAGTTTCAGAAAGAGTTTTACTAGCATAATATATAACTTTGAAAATTTTCTCATATTTTGTCCTAATAGAGCTCCAATTGCAAAATCGCTTGCATCACACATTAATTCAAAGGGTTTATTCTAATTAGGTGCAATAATTATAGGTGTAGTTATTAATTTTTCTTTTAAAATATTGAAAGCATTAATATAGTCTTCATTAAATTCAAATTTAGCTTCTTTTTCCAATAAATGACTAAGAGGTTTAGCAATTTTAGAAAAATCCTTTATATATCTTCTATAAAATCCAGCATGAACCAGTAAAACTTCTCACATCGATAATAGTAGTAGGTGGTTGCAGTTCAAAGAATAATTTTCACTTTTCTTGATCAACTTTCATCCCTTTTTGTGAAATTTTATGACCAAGTACAATGCCTTCGTGACCATAAATCGACATTTTTCCCGCTTCGTAACTAAATTTGTTTCTTCACATCTTTTCAAAACTTTGGAAATATTTTCCAAACAAGATTCAAAAGAAGTTCCAAAGACTATAAATCGTCCATTAATATTTCAATTCCTTTGTCAATCAAATCACAAAATATTGACATCATACATCTTTGAAAAGTTGCAGGTGCATTACATAAACCGAAAGGCATTCTTCTAAACGCAAATGTTCCATAAGGACTTGTAAATTTTGTTTTCTCTTGGTCCTCAGGAGCGACAGTGTAATCGATGATAACCGAATATCCATCCGTGAAAACGAAATATGAGCGTCCAGACTAATTTATCAAGCATTTGATCCAAGAAAGGTAAAGGAAAATGATCTTTTCTAGTGGCGTCATTTAATTTCCGATAATCAATACAAATTCACCATCCAGTAACTTGTCTTGTAGGAATTAGTTCATTTTTATCATTGACAATGACAGTTACTCCTCCTTTCTTCGAAATACAATGAATAGGACTTACCCATTGGCTATCCGAAATATGATAAATAATTCCAGCATCTAACCATTTTAAAATTTCTTTTTTAACAACCTCTTTCATGATAGGATTTAATCTTCTTAGAGGTTCAATAGTAGGTTTAAAATCTTCTTCCATTAAAATTCTATGCATACAGATGGAAGGGCTTATTCCTCTTATATTAGCAATAGTCCAACCAAAAGCTTTCTTATAATTCTTTAACACTCCTATCAGTTTTTCTTCTTGATCTAAACATAGTTTAGAAGAAATAATAATAGGTAAAGTTAATGAATTTCCAAGAAAAGCATACTTTAAATGTGCAGGTAACATTTTTAATTCTAGTTCAGGGGCTTTTTTAATTAAGGTTAAAGTATATCATTTTTTATTACGTCCAAAATTTCTCAGTTATCTTTAATATAATGAGTTTCTTTAGATAATTCTTCTTCTTTTAGTTCTTCATTTTCATCAGTTAATAATTCAATTTTTTCTTCAGAAATGACTTTACATATTTCTTGATAATGCTTTTCAATTATATAATCAATAATATCCATTCGATAGCATTTTTCTTTATCAGGGTACTTCATTGATTTAAGAACATTGAATTTAATCTCTTGATCATTAACTCTCATGGTTAATTCTCCTTTTTGCACATCATTCATAGCTCGTCCAGTAGCTAGAAAAGGTCTCTCTAAAATAATAGGTATTTCTTTATCTTCTTCCGTATCAAGTACAGTGAAATCCATAGGGAAAATAAATTTATCCTCTTTAACAAGAACATCCTCTATAACTCCTTTACGGTAGGTGATAGATCTATCAGCTAACTGAAGGGTTACAGTGGTGGGAGTAATCTCTCCTAAATTCAACCTTCGAAAAATAAAAAATGGCATGAGATTAATACTTGCTCCTAAATCACATAAAGCTTTTCCACAAAATTTTTCTCCAATAGCACATGGTATAGTAAAACTTCCAAGATCTTTAAGTTTCTAAGGTAATTTCCTTTGAATTATTGCACTACATTCTTCACTTAATGCAACAGTTTAAAAAGCTTCAAATTTTCGTTTCTTACTTAAAATATCCTTCATAAATTTTGCATAAGTTGGCATTTGTTCCAAAGCTTCAACAAAAGGTATGTTAATGGTAAGTTTCTTAAAAATTTCAAAGAACTTAGAAAATTGATGATCAAGCTTCTGTTGTTTTAGTCTTTGAGGAAAAGAGGGTGGTGGTTTTTCAACTTCCACATTAATAGGAATAACAGTCTGATCTTTAATAGGAGAAGGAGTTTCTTTAGGTTTTTCAATCTCTTCAACCTCAATCTTTTTTTCAATTTCATTCTGCATTCTTTCTTTTAATTCCTTTCCACTTCTAAGTTGCACAGCTTTAACATGTTCATGTTCTTTTCCAGTTTCTTTTGGATTGATTTCAACATTACTAGGAAGTGTTCCCGAGGTCCGTAATTAATTAAATTAGCAATTTGTCCCATTTGATTCTCAATATTACGAATAGCAGTGTTTTGATTTTGCAATTAATTACTTAGTTGTAAAATTAATTCTTCTATAGATAACTTTTTCTGTTGATTATTAAATCCAGGTGGTTTATAGTTTGAATTTACTTGATTGTTCCAATTTCCAGTTGGATGAGATTGATTATTACCCCATTGTTGTTGTGAATTATTCCAGTTAAAATTAGGGTGATTTTTCCATCCAGGATTATAATAATTAAAATAAGGGTTATTTTTATTAGCAATAGCTTTTAAAGTTTTAATAGTTTGAGAATCTTCAATATTAGCAGAGTTGTTATGTGATATATTGATAGCAAAATTATCTAATTTCTTAGATATAGCAGCTACTTGTGAAGCTAAGATAGAAAAGGCTTCGTTATCATGAATACTTGCCATTCTTTTAGGATTAATCCTTTCGAAGGCCATTGAAAATTATTGTTAGCCATTTCTTCAATTAAAGTATAAGCTTCTTCAAATGATTTAGCCATTAAAGAACCTCCAAGCAGCAGCATTAATAATTGATTTAAGTGATCCAATTAGTCCGTTATAAAATGTTTGAATAATTAACCAATCGGGTAAAGCATGATGAGGACATTTTCTTAATAGTTCTTTAAATCTTTCCCAAGTTTCATAAATTGTTTACCCGTTAAATTGACTAAATGAAGTAATATCAATTCTCAATTTAGCAGTTTTAGAAGGAGTAAATATTTAACAAGGAATTTTTATGTCATTTCAGTCCATGTTTTAATAGAACCTATTGCTAATGAGTTCAACCACATCTTTGCTTTATCTCTTAAAGAAAAAGGAAAGAGTCTAAGTCTAATAGCATCACAGAAACATTGTTATATTTAAAGGTAGCAAAAAGCTCTAAAAAACTAGCAAGGTGTAAATTTGGATCCTCATTTGGTGTTCCCCCAAATTGATTATTTTGAACCATTAGAATAATAGACGGTTTAAGCTTAAAAGAATTAGCATCTACAGGAGGTATTTGAATACTACTATGAAGTTCATCAACTGTAGGGTTAGCATAATCCCTTAATGGTTTGTAAACATTTTGTTCAATAATTTCAATTGGATTTTGTAAATTATTATGTAAATTAGCCATCTATTGATATTTTTGAATTTGTTTTCCTTTTTTAATTCTTCTAACAGTTCTTTCTGATTCAGAATCTAAAGGTAATAAACCTTCATATCCAGAACTACTCATAAAAAGTAAGTAAAATAGCAAGAAATAAAATTATTATTATTTTTGTTTTTGTTTTTTTTGTTTTTTTTTGTATTTTTGACAATAAAAGAAATAAATAAAATAAAAATATTTAAAATCTATAAATTTTGTCTCCTCGGCAACGGCGCCAAAAACTTAACCCTCGATCTGCAGCAATGCACCAAAATATTGGTTTGTAATCGCCAAACAATGCAGTAATTTATGCTCTCAAAAATATGTTATAGTCAATACTTTGACTCAAATAATAATAGAGACTAATGTATATAAATATAATTTTATGGAAAATATTTTACACACTAGGGGTACTACGCAAGTATAAGTATCATTTCAAGTAATATAGAGCTTTAAATAAAGACTCCAGTATCAATCCCACGAGGAGGATTACAGATTTTTTTAAATATTTTGATTTTATTTTATGTATTTCTTTTAAAGTTAACAAGTTGATATTTAATTTACTAGATGCGTAAATAAAGCAAGTAATAAAGTAATGATTGATGTAAATAAAAATAAGCAAACAACTTTCTTCCTTTCAATTAATCCAAGACTTTTTAGATAATGTAATATTCGTGGAGAATATAAATTTATGGTATTGTGCCAAATAGAAGCATTTCTATTCTTTACCTTCGCTCAATAAGTATAAAGAACATTGGCTAATCTATAGATCAGGTTTGGATGTATTGTTAGTAGAATGGGTTAATCTAGGCTCACACTACTAGATGTCCAAGGGTGGCTATGGTCGGCCCTACTAGTGACCCTTTCCTTCTCTATAAATCAAACTACAAGAATTTAGCCTCTCACTCTAAAAACTTATCAATTCTACGCCCATTAAATAATATCTTCCTATTTATTTGCACTTCACCTTGAATAACCCGCGCAAGGCCTTCGACTACCCAAGGATTCATGTGATATCTACTAGTTAAGAGTTCATCTCCTTCTAGTGTCTCAAAACTCTTCAATCGATTTTAACAATTTAAATGGCCAATTTAAATAGTAAATTAAGATCCGGTATTAATATCATCACAATTTTTAAAATATATATATAGTTTTTAATTCTCCATCGAATTTTATATTATCTCATTTATCTTTTCATAATTGAAAGGAGAAAGTAAAGTAACTACTCATAACACATTGAATTTAAACAACAAAACATATAAATAAAACTTTGAATCAAAATACAAATACTTATCTCAAGTGTTTCTCTGACTGAACCTCTGAATCCTTCTGACTCCAAAGTAAATAGACTTCAAAAGCACCAACTCTTCAAATACTCTCAATACAAACTCTAAAATAAACTCACTAAATAATAAAAGAAACTATAAATATGGCCCTTAAAATATTTCTCTAATTTCTCTCTCTAAATGAAACTTTGGGGCTAGGTGGTTTTTGGTTGGGTTGTGGATTTTTGGGCATTTTTCTCTGAAAGAGTAGCCTCCTATTTATAGGCTTCAAGAGTTGCCTTGAGGTACCTCTTCAAAATGTGTCCATGTTTAATGAATCTTCTAGAAGGTGTGTCTGGTGCCTAGACGCCGAAATCTGGCACCTAGGCGCCGGACTATGCGTTTAATTCTTCGCACCTCTTCACTTTGGGTCGCACCTTTTCGCGATTCTAACTGTTTCCAAGCGTCCAAATACAATGTATCACATGTCTTATAATCCATGAATAACTGCCAATCTTCTAGATGGTCCAATAACCGCTAACACCGTCAAAATAACCATCCAAAAGTCGTCAAAAATCTTACAGAATTCCGTATCGAACTGGCGCTTAGGTCCCGGATTCTGGCGCCATGTCAATTATTTTAACAATTTTGCATTTTGGCTCCATTTTTGCTCCATTTTGCTCCTTTGTCATCTTTTTTTCCTTCATGGACATTTTTGCATCACCTACATCCAAAACACAAAAATACCTTTCATTAAAGCATAATATCCTTAAAAATTTGATAAAAATCAAGGCATAAAAATAGGTTTTTTTTTCATGGATCAGGTAGAAGCTAACCTCCTGTGAACAGCGGTGCTTCTTTCAACTGGGACCCTCTGCAGGGGAGGAAACTCTTGATTTAACTTCAGATTGAACTCAATTTCGGGTTCCATGATCTCCGGTACTTTGTCCATCAGTGGAAAAAGAGTAACATTGGCGAACTTAATGTCTGTGTTGTTGAATCCTTATCCAAAACGAATGATTGCATCATCGGGCAACTCATCTTTGTAGACAGCTAAGTCCATCCCGTTGGTGAAGGAGAAAATCAGCTTCGGCGCAGACATCTTCTACATGGTAGATTTTGAACGTCAGTTCCAAATTACGCTTCCTTTCGTCACAAAACATTCCAAGATGAGAAAGAGTCCGAACACATTTCCATTTATCTTTTCGTTTGCTTTATTTATAAGATATTTTCAGATTCTGTTTTATTCGTGTACTTAC
Organism: Papilionanthe hookeriana x Papilionanthe teres; assembly: GCA_022702705.1. Taxonomy (NCBI): domain Eukaryota; kingdom Viridiplantae; phylum Streptophyta; class Magnoliopsida; order Asparagales; family Orchidaceae; genus Papilionanthe; species Papilionanthe hookeriana x Papilionanthe teres. Next base: position 59,579,671 of record CM040439.1, on the reverse strand, counting down.
GATTTTAAAAAGGTTTGTTTATTAAAAGGTTGTTTGTTAGAAGGTTTGCTCGTTAGGAACGAAACAATTAAAGGAGGAAGGTTATAGAGAAGGTAAGGGATCCAATCCAGAATTGTAAAGGAAGAGAAAGTCTCGTAAGACTTCTCAACTTGAAGGACCGCTCCTAAGCTAACACCTATTGGGGTTCCACCCCACCCCTAAGAGGTAGAATGATTTCGGAACCTCTCTGTTTAGGGGTGTCTAAATAGTGGCTCCAAAATCCAAGAGAGTTGACTATACCCATTCAAGACAGAAATGGACGTGGTATGTCAATGGAAAGAATGATAGTTTGATCCATAAGGGGGTATGGATTCACTACCGATTTATGAAAGCAAAACCATCTGATCAAAATGGAGAGAGGAACTTGTCCCCAGCGGAGTCGCCAGAAGTTTGTCACCATATTTTTTAGGTTTTAAGTTTAATTTAAATATATATAATTTAGAAAGTAGCATTTTATTTTAAAAATAATCGTAAGTTTGAAAATTTAAAGATATGAAATTAAACCGATCTCACATCCCAGATAGTTTATGTAAACGAGCACCACATCACAAACTGTGTATCTATCCCGAGCAATAGACACAATGCTTGATGATGGGGCTCGATTAAATAAACTAGATGATTTGTAACTTTCGTTTGGTCTGCGAACCAATTTTATAAGCTGATAAGTTCCCCTGCTTAATATAAAGGAATTAGGCAGGTTTTATATTTCCTGGGTTCTTAAAGTTCCCTATAAGGGCAAGCCCCTATAGTTAATTACATCTTAAATGTCCGAAGACACTCAAGAAAACTCTCGATAATGATCAATGAATTTTCTCTCAGGAATTTCAAAGTTTAAGCTTTCAAACAGATTGGATTTTGGAAATTTCAAATAGGGAATAGCTCAAGTTTGGAACAGTTTATTTTTAAGAGTCCAAAGGAAGAGAAGTACGGGATGTCACGGAGCCGAAGTGAACTTCGGTGACTTCTCGACTATCCTATTGTTTGGCTTCAATTTGAGAGTTTATTTAATGTTCAATCCTGCCATATTTAATTAATTAGGACTTATATTTATATGACATTATCATACAAATAGCCACGAAGATGTGAGGGTTTATGTCGTACCAAACGACTACCTCGGAGTCCTAAGACCGGTTATGGCTTAATTTACATAACCTGATTATGCAAATGCCTAACTAAAAGTTGAGGATTTATGTTGCACTAGGCAGACTACCTCAAAATCCTATGGCTTGGTTATTTAATTCTAAGAAAGGTTTTGCTGAAGTAGACACAAGTTTTGCTGATGAAGATGGCCGTGCTGCCCACTGTGCTCCAAGCTCCTTGTTGTTGCAGATGTTTGGTTTTAGAAAGTGGTAATCAAGAGATGAGAGAAGTGTTTTGGTTTATAAAAGTTGAAAATTGAGACGGCTTGATGTTTTAATTAAAATAAATCTTAAAGTTGATTAAGCAGAACCGATTAAGATCTCACGGTTCTGTCATCCCGGCACCACTATTTTCATCGGATTCACTTAGTCCAAATGAATTTGCTAAGCTCAACTGAATGAGTTCCACACTTTCATTTAGACCGTGGGAAATCTCGTTAGCAACACGTGGGTAACATCATCAGAGGGATTCCCGATCATCCAAGGAGACGTTATAATTTTAGTTCTAATTACAATTTCATTATTGTTAGTGATTAAATTTTGAGTTGTTTAGACTTGCTGGGTTCGATCAATTTCATGCATTCATAAGTACAGGAAAGTAAGACATTTAATAAATTGCTAAATGTAAATTACAATAAACTTAAATGCGTACCTGGTGGGCACTCCCGTCATTTTTACCTGCACTTAAAACACATGTTAAGGCATTTATATATTTGCAGCAAATACCTAAGTAAAGCTAAGGGAAGGTTCTGATTGTCTACCAAAATCTTAATCCTATTGCTAGTCAGTTCCTATGACGTCTAGGTTCTTATGTTTTGTTAAGGATGATTTTCTTCACCAAAGAACAATGAAGTCTCACTGTTCTTTTAAAACATCCCATCAAGTTAGAAAAGTGCTCGAAATTAGATTCTGAACATCTTCTTAAACATTTTAGGGGTTATTTTAAGTTCAGTTAGTTTCATTGTGGTGATGAATCAATTATTCGGGTTACTCTTGCTCAGTGAATTAGGATGTTTGATTATCCTTGTGAATAAGGTGACATTTCATTTAATGCTTCATTTAAGAGTTATGATAATGAAAGCCTTTAGGGGCAGGTTAGTTCATTAAAGGATTTAACCATTCTTAATTGAAGTTTGAATTAATGGTTTAAAGAGATTCAATTTTGTTATAAGGTTTTAGTTGATCTTTTTAGGTGTTTTAAATCATTTTCAGTTGGAATAGTATTCAAGTTGTTTAATTCAGTTAAATTTTTAATATTTCAAATGGCCATAACTTTTTTTTTAGGTTAATTTAAAATATTTTAAAACTATTTTAATTTTCAATTTGTGATATTTTAGTCATGAATTATTCCAGGTTAATCTTTGATGTTTTAAAATTGTTTTAATTTAAGTCTTAAATAATTTCAGTTTAATTTTAACATCTTGAGTTTGTTTCAATTTGATTTTCAAATAGTTTCAAATTAATCCAAATATCTTTTAATTTAATTATAAAATTTCAAAAATCATTCTCTTTTTTAATTTATTAGTTCCAATCATCATTTTTGGAGTCCCATTAATTGATGTTTAAATAATATTTGATCAAATTATTGATTAGGGAGTCAATTTAAAGAATTAAAACTCGCCTATATTACATCCCTAATCTTTAATAATTCAAGCCTTAATCAGTCTTTCGAGGTTTAGGTGATTTAATTAATGTTTCTCCTTTAATGTTCAATATGATTTTAATGAGTTTCTACCATTTAAAATTCCCTATGTTTCAATCATCAAAAGTGAAGCTATGATCAAATTTTTTATCCATCCATTTGATTAAACCTAAATTTTAAATAAGGTTAATACCTTTTAATTACCTTAATGCCCTCTTAAACATATTCATCTCGTAATTCTTCAAATTAAACTCAAATGAACTTGAGATTTTTTTGTCACATTACCCATATGTCAATTAAGACATTAGAGGAGAAAATATGATTTTTCTATTTTTTAATTTAATTTATATAATTGTCTTAATGAAAATAGAGGATTTTCAATGAAAATTCAACAACATGACCAAGGTAAAGTTTCTGTCCTTGGGAAAATTAGGGGAGATTCCTACTGACTAGAGGACCACTTGGACCAAATTTGGTGATTTTTTGAATTATATTTTATTTATTATAATTATTTTAAGTTTTAGGGTATTAAATAATTATAAAATAAAATTTAAAGTTGAAAATTAAGTTTTATATTTATCTTAAATCTCTCTGACTTCAAGGAACTCAAAAAAACAAATTTTATAATTTTTTGATTTTTCTTTGAATTTTTAGAATTATTTTAATGGGAAAGGTTGAAAAATCCATTTTTAATATTAAAAATTACATTAAGCTTTTAAAATTCAATATCTTTTCCTAGGGACTTAGGAAAAATATTTGGTTGGTTCATAAGTGATTAGGAAGCAAAATATGACATTTTTGTGAATTTTATTATTTTTGCGATTTTTATTATTTTTAATTATTAAAATATTCAAAAATAGGTTAAAATGAAAATTTTAGAAAAATTACAATTTTAATTTTTTTAGGCTTCTCTAAAACCAAAGAGGTCTCAATATGAGTTTGGTGAATTTTTCAAATGTATGAATTTCTAAAGTTTAAAAGTGGCCATTGGTTTAAATAATTCATTTAGTAGGTTAAATCATTTTCAATTGATTTCAATTTTTATGTGAGACTCCTCTGACCCTAAAGATCAGTGGAGAATTGATTTTGTGTTATTTTAATGAGTGGATGTTTCAAATTAATTTAATCTTAATTTTAGGGTTTTGGCCAAATTAGGGTTCATTTGAATGAGTTAAACCAAACCATAATTTTCCTAGGGTCCTCTGGTCCAGAGATACTTCCCCTAAGTTTTCTAGATTTTATTAGCCAACATGCTAATTATTGTAATTAAAATACATAAACAGACACATAAACTTGGAAAATAGATAACTTGCCACACAGATAGCCTCTGGCCCAGGAAAATTCATGGAATGTTCCCAAGATCAGAGGCTACAAAAGCCCTATGGTCTCATGACATGGTGAATTATATGCATGAATGGAGAATTAGAATATTCAAAATAGTATTAAATTAATTAAAAATAAAATACTTAACAAAATAATTTAATTCTTTTTCCACATTAATCTACTCTGTTCACTGAGCAAGAGGATATTTTTAGTTTATTTTTAGGATTTTTCTACACAAAGATATGCATTTTTAAAGTTCTGGGCATTTAATTAAATCAGAAAATAGGTAATTTCCTACTTAATCACGTCGGCGCCACCTCAACCTACGACGAATAGAAGCTTCACGAGGTGCGCTCCTGTTTGACGCCGCCATCTGACTTGGCAGCCACCTAGCCAGCGGTTCCGTTCCAAGCTCCTATCTGGCACGATCCTGGCCATCCATCTGATACACGCACGATCGAACGGTGGCTGGTCATCGTCGACGACTGGTGCGTCCCGAGAGCCGTCCACCTTCTAACCCTAAGATCTCACTCGATATTCAACCAAATTGAGTGTGGTTTCTTCCTACATGCTCGTCTAAGTAAGCGTTACACATTTATATGGCTAAAGCGCATTAAAATCAAGTGAAACAAAATGGAGAATCGCTGGAAGCTCGGGAGAAAGAGGAGTTTCCATACCTTGGTTCAAGAGGTGAAGCCTCGATTGAATGTACTCGGCACGTTCATTGGAGCTGGAGGATCCTACGGATGAAACCTCTGGTCCTGGTGAATTGCCTAGGTATGACTTCGTCCAAGCCCGATTTCAAGCTCTGGCCGATAGAAGGAATGGCTGGCCTGGTGAGGGGGCTTTCTCTGGGAAACTTCTTCTCTACCTCTGGTGAAGGTGTGGGAGAAGTTAATTTGATTTCTATGGAGATTTGGTGAGTGTCCTATTTTTTTGGTCTGAGATTCAACTCAAAAATTAGGCTCAGCCAGTAGGGTTGAGGGCTGGAAAGCAGTGGAGCTAAGCTTCTCTTAGCTGGGAGGAGTTTTGGGAGAAATTTGGAGGGGATTTGATGAAAAAAGTTTCAACACCTCTCTCATGGTCGAGAAGGGTGAGTTATATGGCCAGGGCCATGGGGCTGAGCCTGGGTTCAATTAAGGGTGAATTCAAATTCTTAGGTGGAGGGTAGTGGAGCTCAAAGTTCAATTTTGGCTGAGGTGAATAGTTGGGGAGGGATAGGGGATTTGGCCATGGATCTGGTCAACCAGTGGTCAGGTCAGCCAGGCCATCAAGTGGAGTAATTAAAGCTTAGGGAGCAAATATGGTAAGGATCCAAGGTGTTTAAGGCACTTAAGGAAGTAAATCCATTAATTTGGGGATCCTTTGGTCCATGGCTCATTAGCTTGGGCTAGGTGGATCTAGGGTTGTTCCTAGGGTTCACATAGTGGCTGTGGAAGGGTTGGTTTAGCCACATTTGGTTTAAATTGGTTTGGTTAGGCCATGGGTTCAAATTGGCTCACTTGGGTTTAGGTTGGGCTAACTTGAGTTTGGTTTTGAGTTAGGTCCAAGTGTCTTGAGCAACATCGTAAAAATGATTTCCTTGAAGAAGTTTCATGAAGACATGAGGTGGATTGGAATTCATTTGGAGCTTCAATTTGGAAGATTTTGGAGTTTTGGTTAATGTAGGAAAGGTTGAATCAACTTGGGTCCAAGATGGGCTAAGGTGGGGTCTAGACACAATTAAAAGTTTCAAATGGTCTAGGGGGATGTATTTCAGAGTTTCCAACATCAAATGGGATGAAATTTTGGGATTAAGCCAATCAATTTGGTAGGTTTAGGGCATGGATCTAAGTTAGGTTAAAATGGGGTATTTTGTCTTTCAAATGCATTTAGGTTCGGTTTGAGTTCAAATTGGGATAATTGAATGTTGCATGGGTTTCATGTTAGTGCCATGGAAGGTTTAGGATTGAAATTGGGGAAAATTGAGTTGGAGTGGGCTGGTTTGGGGCAAGTTTGCGTCATAGGCCAAAATTGGGGCTTTAGGTTTCAAGTTAAAATTGAATTCAAATGTGAAACAAATTGGGATTGGATTTAGTTTAAATTGGTAGTGGGGATGTTGAATTAAAATTTAGAATTGAATTTGGGCAAGATTCGGGTCAATTGGATTGATTTGGTTTGACATTGGGCCCACTTAGGTTAAAATAGGTCAAATTGGGGATTTTGATAAAATTGGGTTAAATTGGCAAAATTGGGCTATGGTGTAGTTAAACAAAATGAAATTGGGAATATTTGGGATTTTTGAGAATTTTTTGGAAATTTTTGAAATTTTTGGAATTTTGGGCTAATAGGGGTATTTGGGGTATTTGGAGGTTATTTGGAGGGTATTGGGGTATTTTGGTGGATTTAAGAGGTTGGAATTTTTTTAAAATGATTCTTAGGAATTTATGAAATTTTGGGTAATTTTTGGGAATTTTTGGATGATTTGGTGGTTGTAGGGGCAATTAGGTAATTTTGGGTAAGTTTAAGGACCCAATGTCACAATCAGGGATTTTGGAAAAAATGAAGTTTGGTTAAGGTTGAGGGGAATGGGAAAGCTTAGAGTGAGCCATGGACTAAGAAGTGTCCATTTTTAACATCTTATAGGTTGTTCCTAACCCTCTTAGCCAAGGGTTAGGGGTTTGGACTTAGCCACATGAGTGCTCCAATGAACCAGGAGTCAAGATTGGGTAAGGATGGTTCAGGGTTTATGATGGGTGAAGAAGTGTAGTGTGTACAACCCAAACCTCACTAGGACCAGGCCACCCAGGGTAGTCCTAAGGCTTGGACATCCTATAAGAGTTCATCTTTGTCTTCTCACACATTGGTCCCAACCTTCTAAGTGATTTGGAGGTTGATGACCATCTATGTAAGATTCCAAAGAGAACTAAGATTTGGTTTGAATTTCTAAAAGGTGGGTTCCATCTCTAGTCTTCTAGGATAGTCAAGGAGAAGTCCTATGGCTAGATCCTAAGCACTAAAAGGAAAGAAAAGACCTCACCAAAAATGAGGTCAACACTGATAGAGCGATCTTTGGTGTGCCTTTGAATTCTCCTGCCCCAATTATTTGAATCTCTAATCCAAACAGGATGTCACTTTTGCTCATAAATGAGACTGTACAGAATGGTCTCAAGAAATCACGACTGTCGATATGAGGGAGAATGCAGTCCCCATCCTCATAGATGATGATAATGCAACTGTTCGGAATACAGTCAGCAGGGAGGATGTGCCATTCAATCATCATTTTTGTCATCCATTTAATTTCTAGTGGCATCTCATCCACCTCACCATGTGGTAAAATCCCTGGGGGATTACCTTGTCTATCCTTTGCAAAGTTGTAGTAGCAGCCACATGGTATCGTGACTCTGCCCTTGCCTCTTTTCCATCTCTTGGGTGATGAATAAGTTCTTTCCTTGAATAGTATCGTAGCGCTTGAACACAAGCCAGAATCTTCTTCTCGTCTTCCCTCGAGAAGACATTGGTGCAAAGCTCGAGGTCTTCAAAATGTTAATCGCCTTTCCTTGAATAGTGTTGTAGTGCTCGAACCTGTCCTTCTGGACTTTTCAGTTCTTTATCATGATGTAATCTGGTATTAGTGGTAGCAACGGTAATAGGACGAACTGCGGCACGTACGACTCGATGTTAGGTTGCTCCCCAAGCTTCCTCCGTAGTGCGGCAGTGGCATACGCCTCATAGGTCCTATATTCTTCCAATTATAGCACATTGCAGTCTGGACACATGCCCCTGAAGCTGTCAACTGTCTAGGGAAGTCTGAGCTGCACATCAGGCATCCCGTGAAAATCTCCTCAATCAAGTCCTGTACTGGATCGGGCTTCTCAGTGAGCTCCGGCTCTGTATCGGTCCATGGTGAACTGTGATCTGTTTCTTTCATCTCAGGCTCAAAGAAAACTTCTTGTGTCACTGTTGCAAGTTTAGCAGCCAACTTTCAGGCCTGCCTCCTGTCTATTTTGTCTAGGTGACGGTGCATACAACAATTCATGTTCCTTCTTTTAGTGCGCCCCAATAGAACATCTGGCTATCTTTCTATAGTAGCTGCAAATAGATCACCTCCCGGCGTGGTGATCATCGATTGAAGCTATATGTGTCTGCTGGCAAGCAAGTGTGAACAGAAAAAACTTTTAGTACCACTGTTTCATGAGGTTTGTCCTTCATCCAGAAGCGCAAGGTTTAAGCAACTTTTAGAAGAAAATATTGACTTACGTTCTGACATTTCATGCAAAAGAAAGACAGGGGGAGATGTCAGTGGTTGGTATTTTGCACGAACAAGAACAATATGAAAATTTATTTTAATGAGTTTTAAGTTATGTAACTAATTATTAGATATCATATGGATAATTGCAGATTTAAGTTCAAATGAATTAGCAGCTACAGCAAGGTGTTGAATGCTACAATGAATTTCATCCATTGTAGGGTTAGCATAATCTCTTAAAGGTCTGAATTCTTGATGGACTTCAACATTTTGATGATCTTGATTTGCCATTTCTTGAATATTTTTATCTTTTTTGATTTTTCTAAAATTATTTTGATTTTTTGATAGTTCTCTCTAATTCAGAATCGTAAGGCACAAGTCCCTCAGAACTTGAATTACGCATATAAAATTAACAAAATAAAATAAAACACACTAACAAAAATAATGAAAAGTAAAAACTTACTTTTTTTTCTTAAATTTTCTTTAAATGAAATTTTAATTAATCTCCCCGGCAACATAGCCAAAAACTTGATCTCTGAATATTTACCCTTACATTTTAGATATGAAATTGTACTTTAATTATTTATAATATGGGATACTACGCAAGTTTACATATCATTTATCAAGTAATATAGGACTTTTTGATTAAGCCTCGAGATATCGAACCCACAGGGAAATGTCTAAAATTTTAAATAAATAAGAAAAATAACTTTTTACTTTTTAAAATGATTTTGTAAAGTATATTTTAAGATATAAAGTTTTTCAATTTTTTTTGTATTTTCTGAATAAAAATTAAAGCAAACAATTAAAGTTAACACAACTATAAAATAGTATGAAAGCAAATGAGAATAAAATATCTTTTTCCACTTTCAATGAATCAGTAATAACTATAAATTTTGTTGTGGAAGTATCTAAAATGTGTTGTGCCAAATAGAAGCAATTATATTCTTTACCCTTACTTGGTTCTATAAAGAACATTAGTTAATTTGATGATTTGAAATCTTGTAGATAGTTTAGGTATGGAAGATACTAGCTCTCACTCTAGAGGTCCCTCGATTCCCTTCACCTGGGGGCTAACATCTCATAACAAAATTTTTCACATCAAACCAAATTAAGGGGCTTTAGCCTGTCAATCTAAAGTCCGCTAATTTTACTCACCATTTTAAGCATATCTTCCTATTTATTTGCACCCAACCATATGAATTCTCATCCATACAATTACATGGGATTCTTTCTAATTGTTGATTGAGACAATACCGCAATGGATCTTACATAATCTCCAAACAAATTTTAACATCTTAATTGGCCAAATCAAGAAGTAAATAAAGTGGAAGGTAGTGAATCATCACATCTTCTTCCAATATTTAAATCCTATAATTCACACAACTTCCATCCATAATTTGATTATGTCATCATTTAAAAGAAAAAGATAAAGAAAACTACTCAGAATCTATGGAGAAAACACAATCACAACTTGACTTGAAAGCAGAAATCATAGTGAAAACACAACAAGTTTTACTTTAAAACCAAATGGAAAACAAAGTTAAACACTTATATGAAAATCCTCTCCTCCTTTAAAACTTTACTTTCCCTTTACAAGACACAATAGAGGTTGGCGCCCAACTCTGTAGACTCCGAATCTGTATTCTACTCTTAATAAAAACTAGATACAATTGATAATAAATGTGGTGAAGTGGAAAGGTGTGCTCTTAATAAATCTCTAACATAAACTTGAATCTTAACACTAATCACACCCCCCAACAACAATTATTTTTCTGATCTTCAAGTTTTCTTTTTAAAATTTTCCAAAAGGTGTCTTGGTATCTCTTCAAAATATGTCCAGATTCAATTTATCATCAAGAATGCATCCAGCCGTTCAAATTTTAAATGAATTTTAGCGCTGATGGAAAGTTATTGAACTTTAAACCAAATGATGCTTCAAATAACCTTTCAAATTAGCGCCAAAATCAAATAAAATTCATCATTTTAAATGTGGCGTCTATGCGCCAAGGGTCCGGCGCTTAGCCGCCAAAGGCCAATTTTGCACACCTTTAAAATTTTTGCTCTAAATTTGATCCTCTTTTGATCTTTTCATCATAGTCAGTCATTTTAATCATACCTACAAGAATAACACAATAATACCTTCCATTAAAGTATAATATCATCAAAAATAGGTATACAAATGTGCTTAAAAACACTACATATTTTAGGTATATCACTCCCCATGTCAAAGAAGGAATGGATTGAGAAGGACTCCGATGTCGTTATCAACATTGTGACTACTCCTAGGACTGCTTCTCCTCTTATCCCCGGATCCGCCGTCACTGCACCAATTATCCTGCCAAGTAAAGGAAAAGAGATTCTATGTAAAGAAGTGTCAGTCGATGCTTATATTCTGCCATTTTCTGAATTTGAGATCGGGTCCAAATCAAAGTTTGTGCAAATGACAAAGGCACAGGAAAGGAAGTTTAATCAAGAAATTCTGAAAATCAAGTACCCACGACAAAGACCCATAGCAGTATGGTGCACAGTATAGTCCACCTGGACAGCAGTGCTCCCAACAAACGCCGCATCAGACAGACATTAGATGAAGTCAGACAATAGTAGAATGGTTAAACAAGAATTACTCCTTCAGAGATTATGTTGTGGTAAAGATGTTCCAAAGTCTGATAAAGATGCCAGAATTCAGACTACCAGAGCTAAAGAAGGCAGAGGAGGTTGGCAAGAAGGATCACCCCCAATACTATACATACCATCAGATGCTCGGCCACACCATAGAAAACTGCTTTAGCTTTAGGGATTGGTTTGAGAATAATTTCAATAATGGACATGTAGTGATCCCAAAGGATTATCTAAGAAAACCTAAAAAGGGTTTTGTAAATATGATTTCGGAGGATTCAATTGACTTCTACATGAAAACACCTGAGTTTGGGAAAACAAGTAATGTTTCTCACGAATCCCTGACTGATCTTAAAGTTCTCAAAGCAAAGTCGATTGGGTCTGTCTTGGAAAAGCTCTGAACTGAAATAGTGCAACTATCTGAAGATCAGAAAGAAGATACTGAGGATGAAGATTAGGGCCTAGCAGATTACACAGAAATCAATGTCATTGAAACGGGGGCCACATCATCCTTGTGCGACGCTCCCTTACCCACTAAGGAGAATGTTGTGGATGAGTTTCAAAAGGCCATTCAACAGCGGGATGAGCAGATAAGTCAAACGAAGAAACAACTGGAAAAGATAGTGATTGCCATGACTTAAATTCAAGGGCAGTCACATTCGCCGCCAATAGCAGCTCCAGAGGCAAATAGACCAGAAATTGTTAACATTGTAGATGAAGAAAAAGAGTTCACCTCCAACAAGCAGCTGAAAAGGGATTCAGTTCAAGGTATGATACTGGAAGGTGACATCAAACATATGGTGGAACAACAGGTGAGAGAAGCATTGGCTCGATCGAAAATAGAGACATTAGTTCTAAAGGGTAGACCTTACACAGAGGAGTTTGATGCCATCCAATACCACAAGGTTTTCGTATCACCTTTGTTCAGAACCTTCGACTGGACTGAAAACCCCCGACAGCATGTTGTACACTTTCGAGCAAGTTGCCACAACACAGGGGGTAGTGATGCGTTACTATTCTGACAGTTTGTGAGCATTTTTTCAGGAATAGCTTTCGACTGGTACATAGAATTACCTAACGGTTCGGATAAGACTTTCACAAAAATGAAGAATCGTTTTGTCAAGCACTTTGCCAGAGTTCAACACCACGTCATTATAGATAGTCTTGTGGAAGAAAAGTAAAAGCCAGATGAAACATTGGTGGAGTACATCCTACGTTGGAGAAATCTTAGCATGAGGTGTGAACCACAGCTCTAGGAGCAACACACAATTAAGATTCTTCTAAAGAGCTTCCACGATCCAGTAGGCCTCTTACTCAAGGGACATACAATTAAGACTTTCGGGAAGCTACTTAGCAAAGCAGGAAATCTTCAAGAAGAAGCTAAACAATTTGGTTTTCTTGGAAAAGAAGAGGAGATGGAGTCAGTAACGAAATTTGAGAAGAAATCTAGAACAGTTGCAGTGGTTAACAGGAGCAAGAGATCTTTATAAGTACAAGCGAACAACCTCGACAGTGCTACCAACATCCTCGGCAGAATGCTCAGCGATCATTTCAGTAGATACTTTACCACACAGATGAAAGACAAGTTCCAGTCATGACCAATCAATCAAGTAGGATATATATATTTATTTTAGTGGAATTTGGGGGAGATGGTGGTTTCTTGGAGCTCTGATCGCGTGTTCTTGAAGGGCCTCTGTACAGTCTTTCCTTCGAACTAGATCTTGCGCTTAGTTTCCTGACTGAATGGCCGATTTGCTTAATTGACCATCTTTCCTTGAAGCTTTGAAGGGTAACATGGAGGTTTCTACTTCTTCTTCTAATGTATTTTTATTTTATGTTGCATTTAGGGATCAATTTGGAGAAGATGGATCTGATAGTTTATTAAAGAAAGCTACAAAAAAGGATGGGAAACTGGCTCTGATCTTTAATAAGGAAGAAACAAATCTTCTTATTGAACCTTTGAAATATACTTTGATAGGTAAATTTACCTATGTGCATCCAAAAATGGAAATCATTCGCAAGTACTTTACTGATTTGAAATTACGGGGAAATGTAATGTGGGTATAATTGATTATCGAAATCTTATGATTAAATTAGAGAATGAAGAGGATTATACTTTGTTATTTGCGAAAAAGGTTGTCTAGAATGAAAAGATTTATATAAAAATTTTAAAATGGACAGTGGATTTCAACCGGAGGGATGAACCACCGATTGTTCCTATATGGTTCAAATTTCCTGGGTTGAAATTACAATTTTATAATAAGAATGTTTTATATTCTATTGGCAAAATTTTTTGATCACCAATGAAAATTGATATGGCTTCTGTTAATTACAATCGACCATCCAATGCTCGCATATTGATTGAAATAGATGTTACTTTACTTTTTTGTGATTCTGCGTGGCTTGAAGATTCTAGTTCAGGTTACTGGCAAGCCGTGGAAATGCAATATATTCCTCCATATTGCAATAAATGTCGTATGTTTGGACATTGTCATACTAATTTTTTTATTGTTCATCCTCATTTAAAAAGTAAGCAAAATAAGTTTCCTGGTTCTTCAAATAAGGGTAAGGATGTTAATCAGAATCAACATTTATTGCAAGGAAATGAGAATAACACAAGATCTCTCAATCTTATGGAAACCAATGTTTCTGCAGTTCTTGATAAAGATTGTTCTGAAAATGTTACAAGGATTTCTTCTACATGTTTGCCGTTAGATGCTCCTACTGAGCTACCTCGTCAGCATGATGAATTGGCAATAAATGTTGTTGATAATAGGATTGAGAATCAAGAAGTTTATATTTTAAAAAACAATCAATCTGACATTATGTTACACCCAATTATTGATAAAGCTAATGAAAATGTTGATATTTCTCTTATGCATTCCTATTAAGATAATCAAGATGTTAATTGTACTGATGAAGTGGGTATAGAATGCCATAATTTAAATAGGGATGAACTAGTGGAAGAATGGATGGTTCAAAAGGCATCAAGGAGAAGAAAATTGAAAGGGATCCGTGAGCTTAGTTATGTGAATCTTGAAGCTGTTCCTGATCAATTTTTGGGTAAGACTACTGATTTACATGATTTAGTCTCTACCTCTAGATTAACTAGAGGTAGAAAGGATCATGATGATGAATTTTAATACTTTATTTTGGAATATTAGAGGTATTGCTAAAAGTGATGCCTCTAATAGATTTAAGCAATTAATTCATACTCATCGTCTTACTTTTTTTGGGATTCTGAAACCTTTAGTTATTTCTTGCAATAATGATATATATGTGAAGAGATTTGTTAATGTTAATAATGTTGCCAATAATAATAATAATATTTGGTTTCTTTGGAAAGATTTTATTAAAGTAGATATTATTATTAATCATAAGCAGCTTTTACATGTTGTTATTAATAATCAAGATCATTTTTTTCATTTTTCTATGGTTTATGTTGGGTGCACTAAAACTGATAGGAGGGAGCTATGGAATTTAATTAATTCCATTGGCCCCTTGAATGATCCCTGGCTTGTGGGAGGGGATTTTAATGTTATTTCTTCTATTAGTGAAAAAAAAGGTGGGCTCTCACCTGACCTTAATTTAATTTCTAAATTTGATAATGTTCTTTTGGAAATAGGGCTTTATGATTTGGGTTATTCTGGTAATACTTTTGCATGGCATCGTGGTAATGTGTTTGAAAGATTGTATAGATTTATAGCTAACTCTACTTGGTGTAATAATTTTAGTATTCATGAGGTTCAGCATCTTGCTTTTACTGCTTCTGATCATATTCCTGTTTTATTGACGGTTTCTACTAATTTATGTAAAAATCACTATCATTTCAGTTTTTTTAATATGTGGCTTCTTCATTCCAATTTTCTTCAGTATGTGAAGGAAAATTGCATGATTAGTAAACTTGCTTTTTTTCCTTCTACTTCTGGCCACAAACTCTGGATGCTTTAGAAACATCTTGCAAAGGTACTTAGGAAATGGAATTGGTCTGTTTTTTGTCATCTTAATAAAATGGTGGCTGATGCAGAGGATAGAGTTAAGGATTTGGAACTACAATATAGTCTTAATCATGTTAATGTTGAATTATTCATTCAAGGTCAAAAAGATCTTACTAATGCTATAAATATGGAAGAGTCATTCTATGCTAAAAAAGCTACTAAGACTAATTTTCTGGATGGTAATAGGAATTCTGCTTTCTTTTATGCCTGTATTAAGAATAGAAGGAAGATAAACATGATTTCTAGCATTAAGAATAAGAATGGTAATACCTTGGTGAATGTAAATGATATTATTATTAATGGGGTTACTTTCTTCTTTCAATTATTTTCTAATGATGGGAGTAGTCTTGATCAATTTAATGTTGATTTGTTTACTTAGAATAATGACTTGGATACTCTTAATCTTACTTATATTCTTTATGTTGTTGAGATTAAGGTTGTTCATGATAGCATGGAAGATGGTAAAGCGACTGGGCCGGATGGTTACACTATGGAATTCTATAAAAATAGTTGAGATATTATTCATCCTAAGCTTGTTGCTACTATTTAGGATTTTTTGAGGAAATGATTTGCCCAAGTATTTTAAGACGTCTACTATTATTTTAATTCTTAAGGAGCATGGTGCTAATACTTGGGATTCTTTCGAACCTATTAACATTAATACTGTGATCTCTAAAATTATTTTAAAATTATGGTTAAAAGAATACAGCCTATTTTAAGTAAGGTCATTTCTCTTAATAAACTGCTTTCCTTAAGGATAGATAGATTGGGGACAATGCCCTTACTGTGCAAAAGTTATTGTTCTTGATAGGAGTAAATGTCGGGGCAATGTTATTTATAAAATGGATATTAAGAAGGCCTTTGATTCCATCAGGTGGGAATTTCTGATGGAAGTTCTGAAACCTCATGGTTTCAATGATGAGTTATGTAATCTTATAAATTGGATTCTTGATAATAATTATTATTCCTTAGTTATTAATGGTAATGCTCATGGTGATTTTAAAGCTACTAAAGGTATTAAACAGAGAGATCCTTTATCTCCATATCTCTTTATTTTTGCTCTTGATTATTTCTCTAGATCTTTTAATCATTTGTATGCAAGGTACCCTACTCTTAATTATAATCATAAAGGAGGAATGAGCATTTCTCACTTATGTTTTGCTGATGATCTCATTCTTTTTACTAATGCTGATAAAAGATCTATTAAAAAAATCTGGCAGCTTATTATGCATCTTCAGAAAGTCTCAGGTTTGTGTTTCAACACTTCTAAGTGCTATTTTTACTGTTTTAATTATATTTCTAATGCTAAAAAGCATTGGATTGCTTCATTTACTCATTGTAGTAGAGCAAAATTACCTATTGGTATTTAGATTTTACTCTTGATAAAAAATCTAAACGGAAGGCACTTTTCTCTGAGTTGTTGGATAAAGTGAGAGGGAGACTTCATACTTGGGAGAATAAATTTTTATCATTTGGAGAGCGTATTACTCTTCTTAAGAGTATACTTACTTCTCTTCCTCTTTATATTCTCCAGTTAATGAATATGCCTCTAAGTCTTATTAAGCAATTGGAACTTTTGTTTAATAGTTTTCTTTGGGATGGTTGTGGAAAGAGGAACTTACACTAGAAAAGTTGGGATAAGATTTGTAAGCCAGTTAATTCTGGTGGTTTAGGTTTTCACAAACTATTTAATACTATCAGGTTTAACATTATTTTAGAAAAAATATTTCTATCTGGGCTTCTTTACTTACTGCTAAGTACTGTACTAATTCTCATCCTCTTGTTGTGTCTCTCTCTAAGTATGATTCCTTTGTATGGAAAGAGATGCTTAAAATTGTTTCTTATGTGGATGGTTTATTGTTCTAGGAAGTGGGTCAAGGTGATGTGGCTTTTTGGTATGATGACTGGATGGGTAATGGTTCTCTAGGGGCCTTCTATGGGGGTCCTCAGGATATTAATATTAAGGTTAAGGACTTTTGGGTGAATTCTAAATGGAATTTACTTAAGTTATTCAATATGGTTAATCATATTGATGTTATTTATATTTCCAATATTCCTATTATGCCTCATAAACATGATGTGCCTATGCTAAAAGGGAATATGGGAGACTCTATTACTAAAATTTTTGCTTCTAAGGAGCAGATTTCTCTTGGAATTGATCTTGCTTGGAATTGGAATAAATGGCTTAAACCATCTATTTCCTTTTTCATCTGGAGACTGTTTTATACCTGTATTCCCACTCATGACATACTTAAGCTGAAAGGCCTTAGATTGGTCTCTAGGTGTTATCTATGTCAGAAAATAGAAAAATCTTCTTTGCATATTTTTGGAAATTGCAGTTATACTTTTGATATTTGGAGAAGTATTTATTCTCTATGTGGCAGACAGGAGTCCTTCTCTAGTTATAATTCTATTGATGATATCTTTATAGATTGGAATACCAAAGGATATTCTTTCTTAAGTTCTCTACCTTCTATTGTTATATGGTTTATTTGGATGTGCAGAAATTCTGCTAAATTCAATAAAGTGCAGCTTCAATCTCAACAAACTATTGTCATATTTACTCTTATATATATAAGAGCCTTTCTGTTAATGTCCTTAAGGAGCACTACAATAACTATATTCATGCTATTACTAGTAATCTTAATATTCCTATTAAAGTTTCTAAAGTTTATATGAGTAAGATTAGTTGGTGCAAACCTGCTGCTTTTTTCATAAAGATTAATATTGATGGATCCTGGAAGCCAAACTCTACTGGGATAGGTGGTATTTGTAGAGACTGGACGGGTGCTATTCTTTACTGGTTTGTTGCTCCTATGTTGGCTGTGTCCCCTATTGCAGCTAAGGCTGAAGCTATTATTTTTGCTTTATTTAAAGCTAGAAAGAAGGGTTGGGTTCACCTTATTATGGAAATGGAATCCTTCACTCTGTGGAATATTTGTAAGACTAAGCACAATTTACATTGGACTATTATTTTGCAGATTAGACAAATTCAATCTCTTGTTGTTGGGATTAATATTGTTTGGAATCATACTAAAAGGGAAGGGAATCAAGCTGCTGATTGGATTGCTAATCTTGGCTCTCACTTATAGGCTCCTGCTGTGTTTAATATAATACCTGGTTATTTAATGTATTTATTCTCTTTAGATATATAGTTGTGTTGGGTTGTGAGTGTGGAGTTGTATTTTCTCTTTTTTTTGGAAAGAGGACCATGTTTTCTTTCCTTTTTTGGGATTGTAGGGTGTGAGTGGGACCTTTTTCCCAATTTTGTAACTTTATTTTTTATGGAATCAAATGGGAGTCATTAGTGCTTTTTTAAGAAAAAGATGAAGCAGCCAAAAGGATGGTCCATAATCTGATCAATAATCCCGAGTTCAGGTTGCCCATACCGAATGAGGCCAACAAGAAAGGACATCCGAGATATTTCCCGTACCACAGGTTCATTGGACATACTATAGAGAAGTGTTGCAGTTTCAAAGACTAGCTCAAGGAGAACTTCAAGAATGGTAACATAACAATCCCGGAAGAATATGTGAAAAGAACTTGAAAGAGGTTCTGTCAATGTGATTTCGGTCGATCTGTTTTGTGCCAACTGACTCCTACGCAACTGACCACGGATGAGATGCCTTTTGACTACTATTGTACTACTAATATTAGTGTAAAGGAATTTTAGCAGGATTCATGTTTGTTTGTCCCATCCCTCCGACCTCTATGAATAAAAAGAAAAGTGTTTTTGTTCAAAATTGTTCAATATATGGAAAGCTCATCACCCTTAAAGGAAAATTTGGATATTCTAGTAAGACCACGAATTCAAGAAAGAATAAAATTAATTCCCTAACAACTAGGTCTTTCACTTTAAAGAATTCGTACTGGGTCCTAAGTAGATTTCAAAATGAAATAGTGTGCTTAAAATACGAGTAATCTACTTGAGATATCACAAGCCTCTTAATTTCCTGCCATGTGACTGGGTCCACTTTCGAATAAGTTATAATATCATAGGATTCATGTTAAGGGACATTTCAGAATTATTAATTAGGGGAGTTTTGACATTCAAAATCTTTAACAGAAATATCTTACCAGATACAGTAATTCTCACAAAATAAAAGGAGCAAAAGGAAAAGAACTGGAAAACTGTTTTGTGAAAGTCCAACTGAGGAGAAGCTTGAGGTCAGCACAAAATCAAAATTGGTGTCCCAATTCAGACATTCAAAATCCTTAACATGTGCTCCACCAGATATAGTAATCCTCAATGAAAAAGAACAAAAAAAATTTGTATGGAAAGCTCAAAAAAAGAGGAAATAAGAATACTCTCTGAGAAGAAGCTTAAGGCAAGCATATAACCAAAAATTGGTGTCTTAATCCTCCTCTGATTAATAAAACTTGAAAGACTGTCTTAAGGATGTTCTTTTGATATTATACTTTGAAAAGAGTTAAGTGATTTTATACATTTTGGTCAGTTATTAATTGGCTCAGAAATATCTTTGGATGGTAAAAAACATTTTGATCACATGAACGGAAATTCTGAAATCTGCTTAAACCCAGAAAGAAGGAATTAAAAGAAAGGGCTATGTTATTAGCAAATAATGGAAATTTGAACCTGAATTCATAACCTTTAATGCACAGAAGATGCAACGCTAACGTCATATCAAGAAGCATCAGAGCAACTTCCCTAAGACAACTTGGACCATCCTTACAAATCAATGGAAAAGAATGATAACTACTACAAACGAAGCTATGAAGTTGCAGTCTCTTCAACCGTGGTGATCTTAGAAATAACACATCTTTATGTGTACTTAAAATAATATAATTATGATAGCACCTTAAAGAGTGGGTTACTCTTTACATGTGCCTCTCGTCGCATGGACGATAACTCAAGTAGTACTGAGCATTGTGATGTTTTAAAGACAGCCTTGTCCTACGAAACACCGGTGTCGCGCTTGTATAAAACTAGATCCAAATCGTAAACAAATACAATAAAATAAAACTTAATATTAAAGAAAATAAAAGTCAATATCAAAATAAAACTCTGCATCTTGCATTTTACTTTTCATGCATCTCTGCATAAATCCTTTTTAACAGATTCTTGCACTACATAAGTTCCACGAATTCCTCCAAAAAATTTAAATTTCAAATTCTAGATGTTGAGGATTTTACATCCGACACCGCATTGCATTAGGAGCCCCCCCATCTCAATGATTCAAATTTTAGAGGTTGAGGATTTTACATTGGACACCGCATTACTTTTGGATCCCTCCCTATTGAAATGATTCAAATTCAAATTTAAAATTTTAGAGGTTGAGAATTTTACATCTGATATTGCATTGCTTTAGGAGCCCTCCCTATCTCAAAGGTTCAAATTCAAATTTCAAATTCTAGAGGTTGAGGTTTTACATTCAACACTGCATTGCTTTAGGAGCCCTCCCTGTCGCAATGATTCAAATTCAATTTTCAAATTTTAGAGGTTGAGGATTTTACATCTGAAACCGCATTGCTTTAGGAGCCCTCCCTATCACAATGATTCAAATTCAAATTTCAAATTCTAGAGTTTGAAGATTTTACATCTGACACTGCATTGCTTTAGGAGACCTCCCTATCGCAATGATTCAAATTCAAATTTCAAATTCTAGATGTTGAGGATTTTACATCCTACACTGCATTGCTTTAAAATCCCTCCATATCGCAATGATTCAAATTCAAATTTCAAATTCTAGAGGTTGAGGATTTCACATCCGACATCGCATTGCTTTATGAGCCTCTCTATCGCAACGATTCAAATTTAAATTTCAAATTTTAGAGGTTGAGGATTTTACATCCGACACAGCATTTGTTTAGGAGCCCTCCCTATCGCAATGATTCAAATTCAAATTTCAAATTTTAGAGGTTCAGAATTTCACATCCGACAATGCATAATGATACAAATTCAAGTTTCAAATTCTAGAGATTGAGGATTTCACATCCGACACTGCATTGCATTAGGAGCCCTCCCTATCGCAATGATTCAAAATTCAAATTTCAAATTCTAGAGGTTGAGGATTTCACATCCGACACCACATTGCTTCAGGAGCCTTCCCCATCGCAATGATTCAAATTCAAATTTCAAATTCTAGAGGTTGAGGATTTCAAATCCAACATCACATTGCTTCAGGAGCCATGCCTATCGCAATGATTCAAATTTAAATTTCAAATTCTAGAGGTTGAGGATTTCACATCTGACACCACATTGCTTTAGGATCCTTCCTTATCACAATGATTCAAATTCAAATTTCAAATTTTAGAGGTTGAGGATTTTACATCCGACACCGCATTGCTTTAGGAGCCCTCCCTATCGTAATGATTCAAATTCAAATTTTAAATTTTAGAGGTTGAGAATTTTACATTTGACACAGCATTGCTTTAGGAGTCCACCCTATCACAATGATTCAAATTCAAATTTCAAATTTTAGAGTTTGAGGATTTTAAATCTGACACCGCATTACTTTAGAATCCCTCCCTATCGCAATGATTTAAACAAAAATTTCAAAGTATAGAGGTTGAGCATTTTACATCCGACACCGCATTGCTTTAGGAGCCCTCCTTATCGTAATGATTTAAATTCAAATTTCAAATTCTAGAGGTTAAGAATTTTACATCTGACACCGCATTGCTTTAGGATCCCTCCTTATCAAAATGATTCAAATTCAAATTTTAAATTCTAGAGGTTGAGGATCGCGGCATCCGACACTACATTATTTTTAGAGCCTTTCCCATTGAAATAGTTCAAATCAAGTTTCCAAAATCAAATCTCAGCATAAATCGATTCTTTATAATCTCTGCATTCCAAACTCTTAGCAAATCTCTACAATTTTGTAATCTTACAAGCTTTTAAGTCTCCTTAAATCCAATGAATCCTACAAATATCCATACATCTTGTACAAACTACACGGTCTCTAATCAAATTCCCCCAGGATTGATGATAATTCCTCAATTTTTCATACATTTTTATACAGTTTCCCTACATGTCATACATTCTAGAATCGTTGCAGGTTCGTCTGGTTCCTTACACTTACTTTACATTCCCCTACATTTCCCATACAGTTTCCATACACTTTCTACATGTCATATATCCCGCGAGCAATGCAAGGTCATTCAATTACATTCGACACTCTGAATCAAAATTCCTAGTTCGAAAAGATGATAATCCCATTCAAATTAAATTGAAATCGCAAACTCAAATTCAAAATAAAAACTTCAAAATAAAAATTATGGAAATTACTCCAAACCACTTCCCAAAACCCGAACTCAAGTTCTCAAATTAAATCAAATCGAGTCCCCTTTAGAATGTGGAAGTGTGAATTCTTTGCTACATTTTGAAGTTTTTCACCCACTGTTCCCCAACCGGAGTTTTCTCTACCCCAGTGGAAGTTCAATCCCCAGCAGATACTTTCTCACTTGATTCTACGTCCTGTCTTGAGCTTTGGCTCTTACAGTTTTGTTGGTTTTGTTGATCCCACCGGTCAACACCAATACGTGCGGTGTGCTCTTCTCGCACACCACACCTATTGGGGTTCCATTTGTTGACCTCACTTTTGGTGGAGGTTTAGTCTCTCCTTAGATAACCTAGGATCTAGCCATAAGACCCTCTTGGTGACTTTCTTAGAAGACTAGCAATGGAACCCTACCACATAGAAATTCCATATGCTTGTTTCCCTCACTTAGAATTTTCATATGCTTAAGGCCTAACCTCCATCTTTTGGGAGAAAGAGACCAAGCATAAGGAAGTCCAAGTGGGATTCTTATAGGTGGTCAGGCCTTATGATAAACCTTGGGAATTTTGGAGCACATTCACACCTACATTCACACCTACACATCACACTTTATACTCACAATTCTAAAACAAACACATCCCATTTTGATCACTTAATTATTTGGAAACTCATATAGGTGGTCCCACCAACTTTAAGCCTATGGCAAAAATGGGTAGGACAAACACAGAGGACGAAAAGAGGGTTTCCCTTGGTCCGTGACTCAGCCATAATGGTCCCATTCTTCCTACCTTGAAGCCATTTAAATTTCCCCAAAATTTCACTTTTTACCCAAAATTACCAAATTACCATTGAAAAAGGCCCCAAATTCCATAACTTCACAGAATTACCCAAGCTCTCCAAAAATGATTCAGGAGTGTTCCCCTCATCATACTGAGAATTTTGACTGTAAACTTGCCATACTTCTGAGCTACCTTTGGGCTTCTCGAGGCCAAAATAACTGATACTTGAACGACATTCTGGGCCTCATAAAACCTTCCACATTGGTCAGAAATGCCCTCGGACACTGTCATTTGACTCCAAATTTCATTTTAAACTATCTCGAGCTTTCAGTTCAGCCTTTTGACCAATTACCCCAAAAATCCCCAAAATGATTAAAATACCCCTCTGACCCAAAATTCCAAAAATTCCTAAAAATTCTCAAAATTTTCAAATACTTCACAATTTCTCAAAATTAAAACCCATTTTTCAAAATGATCGACGATGAGCCAGAATTTCGAGATAAATTAAATTTGACATATTTTTTACCCCCTCGACGATGAAGTTGTCCGAACGATCTCGGATCGCAAAGCGGTCTGCGCCAATGCGTCCGGAACGTCGAAATTACTAGGAAAGGACATATAACTTGATATGCTTTTGTGCACAAGAAAACGGCTCAAAATTTGGTGCGTTTTTTATTAAATAATTAAAAAATTACATTTTAAACACCTATCTGGAATGTTCCTTCAAGTGATCTGTTGACTCATACTGACTTCAATGCAATGATGAAAGACTTCAACAGCAACAACACTAAAAATCTTACACTTAACACTCAAAATAAACTAAAAATAAATTCACTAAATAATAAAGAAGGTGGCTCCCTAAAATGAATTGGATGTCTATATAGTGCTTGGGGACTAAAGGATGCTAAAAGGGGTGAAAGGGATGATTTTCTCTGTAGAATGGGCTCCTATTTATAGAGCTCTGAATTTGACCAGGGGTTGTGACACGCCTAAAATATATACGCTTTTTGCTATATTATTTTACTCATTTTTTGATGATATTACACTTTAAAGGAAGGTATTTTGTATGTTTTTTGGTTTTAGGTACAAGAAATGGTGATTGGAGCAAAAGGAAGCAAAAACAGTGCAATTTGGAGCAAAAACGAGCAAGAAATGAAATTCTGCCCTGACACCTTTCGATAAGTCTTTTGATGCTTAATCTCTTTTACACTTCTTGAATATTTTAGAATGAGATTATACTTTAAAGAAAGGTTATTTTTATGCTTATTTTGTAGGGCTATCTGTTACGAACGCAATGCAACTGAAATGGGGCGAAACGGAGTTGAAACAGAGCCAAACGGAGCGAACCGGTGGAGCCGCGCGAGCGACACGCTCGCCGACGGCGAGATCGATCTCGCCGACGGCGAGATTTTCCCGAGACCACCGAAATATGGCCGAAAAGGCTGCCGACAGCGGCTTCGAACCCGCCGACAGCGGCCCAGATGACCATGAACCGACATTTGGCGGTTTTGGGCCAATATTCGACGTATTTGGACGCTTTTTCGAAGGGGTGCTTAAGGAAACTCTTCGGAATTTGTCCATGCTCTTTAAAAATGGCAAATTTGTGTTAGAAGTATGTAGATTAGAGGAGAGAAACAATAGAGGAAAGGAGAGAAAAACTTGGAGGAATGTTTAGGATTCTTAGATTAAGAGTAGAAATGTAGATTTCTACCCTTTTGGAGAGATTGGAGAGGAGATTTTGAGAGAATTTGTAAGGGATTTTGCTAGCATTGCATGGATCGCGGGAGACTTTATGGGAGAGATCTTCGTCTTTCTTTCAAGGGGAAAGCTAAGTATTGTTCTTCATTATCTTATAATTTTGTAAACATTTATTTAGTGGATTTGCTTTTGTTAAATGAAGTTTCATTTATGTTTTCTTCGTGCTTTGTGACGCATCTCTCTTACTCTTTCTTCTTCTTTGGAAATAGTGGCATAAGAAGATTATGTCATTGTTTTCCTTTTACTTTTCTTTTGTAATGAGTAGAAATCATGTTTAGGATTTTGTGATGCATGGTAGAAGTAAATTTAATTATAAATGTGATGGTTTTTACTTGCACTTCATTTACATTACAATAAGGGCCCATTGTAGTGTTAAAATTAGTTGTAATTACATCGACCTGAAAGGGCGGTGTAATTCTCAACAAAGTGAAATCACATTCAAATTCCATGGATGGTGAAGTTCATGGGAATTGAATGCAAATAAATAGGGAAATATAATTATCGGGCGTAGAATTGGAGATTTTAGAGTGACAGGATAAAATCCTCAATTCGGTCCTATCATTTGGGTGCTAATGTGTAGATTTTAGCCCTCAGGTGAGAGGAACGTGGGAGCTCCAAAGTGGCAGCCGGTATCCTTCCAGCCTAGCCGCAGATTCAGTAACCAATCATAGGATTAGTCAATGTTCTTTATGCCTGGACCAAAGGGTAAAGAATAGGATTGCTCCTATTTGGCACATACAATATTTAATGCATCTCATTCCTATACATTATCTATTTCATTACATAAGAATAGTAGTTTTTAAAATCTCAAAATTCTCCAAACCAACTTATCCAAAAAGGGTTATCTTTAGAATTATTATCTGCATTTAGATATAGTTATTATCTTTACGTTTAACACTTGCATTTATGAATAGTTGCTAGATAAACACAATCTTAATCGATATTCCAAAGTAAAGACTATTAGTAGTAGACTAGAATTTGACTAAAGACTTCTTACTTCACTTCCTCGTGGGATCGATACTGGGGTTTTTAAAGAAAACTCTATATTACTTGAAACGATACGTATACTTGCATAGTACCCCTAGTGTGTAAAAAATTTTCTAATTTTTATATCATTTAAGAGTTTGCACACTAGCCGCTATTTATAAATCGGGTCAAGTTTTTTGGCCATCTTTTGGAAGTTAATTTACTGCGTAATTGCGGGTCGGGTCAGGTTGCTTAAGGCACCTCTTCAAAATTCATCCAAATACAATGTATCTTCTAGAAGGTAATTGTCCCGCCTAAGCGCCAGACTCTGTGACTAGGTCTTCGCACCTCTTCACTTTAGGTTGCACCTCTTCGCGATTAAAATCATTTCCCTGCGTCTAGATGCATTGTATCACATGTCTTATATATATTAGGAGTAACTTCCAGTCTACTAGAAGCTCTAGTAATCGCTTAACACCGTCAAAATAATTGCCCAAATTCATCAAAAATCTTGTCTGCGTCTGTATCAAACTGGCGCTTAGGCACCGGATTCTGGCGCCTAGGCTCCAAGCCTACAATTTTGACAACTTTGCTCTTTTAGCTCTATTTTTGCTCCATTTTCCTTCTTGAACTCTTTTTTTATCACCTACATTCAAAAACATAAAAATACCTTTCATTAAAGCATAATATCCTTAAGAATTGAATCATAAATAAGGCATAAAAATGGGTATTTTTAAATTGGATCACTACTCATCTAAGAAAAGTCACTAGATAAGTCCTATGGCTAGACCATAAGCTATCTAAGGAGAGACTAAACCTCAACCAACAGTGAGGTCAACAAAGCTCAAGATCATTACGTTCAAGCCTTACAGTCACGTAAACTAATCCAGGAGTGAGGATTTGATAAACCAGTTAAAGTGATAGAAGATAAGATTGTAGGTCACCTTTGGGATAGATTTTGTTGTTTCACTTCCTACGTGAATTCTATGAAACCTCCCGGAGTCAGAAGAGAACTTTGTTTTGGTACGAGGACAGCTGGTACATTTTACTCCTGAGGTAATAAACAGGTTTTACCTATTGCCTCCCAGTGTGTTTTGTTTCTATTCAAATTATAATCTTGCTGAGGAAGAATTGGATGAGATTATTTCTGCTTTGAATGATGGGAGGGGATTATGGAAAATCACTAATGAGAGAAGAGTTAACTTCCCTACATTAAAGTTGAATGCCACCTCTAATGCCTGGCATTATTTCATATCATCCAAGTTGCTTCCTACAAATCATCTGAACGAGGTGACTAGAGAATGAGGTATTTTGAACTACTGTATTCAGCATGGGAAGATGATCGATATTGGAAATAATATTTATGATTGTATATGGAATTTTGTCAGAACTGCAAACACTGCAGGTATGGGATTTGCTTCCCTTATACATTCATTGTGTCAGCAGGCTGGTGATATATCTGAGAATTGGGAAGAGGTCCTTCAGCCTCTTAAGCCTATTACAAGTTCGAATGCGAAGACCTATGCTGAGTATTCACTTTTTGGCTGGAGAGGAGGACTCTTTAGGGCTTCTAGTGCATTTGCTTATGTTGCATCTACATCTCGTGCTTCCACATCTCAGGCATCTTCAGGTCAGATTTCTGATTCGCAGACTGAGCTTTTGAATAAGATTAAAGATAATATCAATTATAATGCGGATCAAGTGCATGATATAGAGCGGAAAGTAGATCATATTGGGGAATATCTTCAAAGACATAGTGAATATGAGAGGAATTATCACAGTTACATGGATAGATTAATCAGATGTGACTTTAGTACTGTCTACCCACTCATCCTCACTATAGCCCATATGTGCCTACCCGTTCCTGGAACGAAGGGGGTGATGAAGAGGAGGAAGATGATATTTAGGATTTATATTTCATTTGAGTTATGTTATGTTATGTGATGTTTGTGTATACTTTTTTTTATTTTTTTGTGATGTTTATTTCATTTGTGGTTATTATGTGTACTATTCTATGTCTTTCTGATTGTTGTAATAGTTGTCGAGACACTTTAGTTTGTGTTGACTATAGTTGTGGATGTTGTATGTTTGTGATATGTGATGTGAATGTTTTTGTGATAGTAAATGTGTTAGTGAATTAATAATATATTTTATTTGTTAGTTAATAAATTATTCCATAAACTATTTAGGAAAGTATAAAACGCTATTAAAATCCACTAATTAAATTTCATATTTAAACTTTTCAATTTACTACCATATATATTTCTTGGTTATGGATTAAGTGTGTGTGAATTTGCTTTTGTGTCCTCCACTACTTCAGAAGGATTTTGAATTTCTTTTATAAAATGAAAAGTTTTAAAATTTTGGATCTAGTCATTTTCATTAATTTTTTTTAATACCCACATATTTAGGATATTAAAAAATTCCTGCATGTTTAATATTTGTAGTTTAAGGTTCCTACTCCTGTATCTTGTCACCATGCTTAAATGTTTCATTATAAAGAAAATTTTAAAGTTTGGGGGGAATGAAAAACAATTTTCAAAAATTTTAAATTTTATTTGTTCTCAAATGTACTAAAAATTTAATTTTGATCGAAAAATAATTATGTGTATGAAGTTATATTAGGGAAATAAAATTTTGAATATAGAAATGAGTAAGAGAATTTAGTTAAAATCTATAGTAAGGATGAATAATTTAAAGTTAAAAATTTCTTAGTAAAGAAATGATGAATATTTTGTAACCATCTTTAGCAAGAAAAGTTGTATTTTTGGAAAAATAGAAGGATTAGACTTTTATTTTTACTTAAATTTCTTTTTTTGAAAATAATTTTCAAAACTTTTATTATATTTCTAAGTAAAAGATATATATCTACCTTATACCTTAGGAAAGGAATGGTGGAATTCAAAATCATTAAAGGTCTATCCAGATACAATAATCCTTACCTTATACAAATAAACTGAACAAAAGAAGAAAAGAAAAATGAAAAAGAGTATGTAAAAAGGAAGCAGAAGCTTGAGGATTTAAGGGTCTAATTAAAAATTGGTTTCACACCTGATTTTTTTAGAGTAAAATATTTAAGAAAATCTTGAAGCTTATAAATATAATATAGTTAGTATAATTATTTTTTAGTAAAGATTTTTAAGTAAAGAAAATAAAATATCTAAGCCTTATATTTTGAAAAATCTACAAGTATTTCTGAATAATATAGAAACTAATATTTCTCATTAACCTTTACCTAAGAGATTTCTACACTTTAAATTGGTCTCATTTACTAAATTTTTTTCTAAATTTGACTACTACATTTCTAGAACAAAATTTTAAATACTCCTAAAGAAAAAAAATCACATAACCTACTTGTATGATTTTTATATGATTAAAGTGTTACGTGAGGACAAGTAACATTTCAAGTTTGGGGAATTTTGATATGCCTAAAATATATAGTGCTTTTATGCATATTTTTATACTTATTTTTTATGATATTGCACTTTAATGGAAGGTATTTTGTGTATTTTTCTTACAAGTTTGATTAAAAGGATGATTGTGGTGAAAAGAGTGAAAAAGTATCAAATTTGGAGCAAAAATGAATAAAATTGAAAAAGTGATCTGTGGCGGCTAATTCCCGAATTTTTATCCTTACGTTTTTCACTTTATATTTCTTTCCAGTGATATTATCTCTTTTTTTGCAACGGATGTCAAAAACTTGACTCTGAAGCAAATAAGAAATATATTTTAATTATTTATAATATGAGATTCTGCGCAAGTATATGTATCATTTATCAAGTAATATAGGACTTTCCAATTACGCCCCGAGATATCGAAACCATAGGGAAATGTCTAAAAATATAAAGAAATAAGAAAATTAAATTTTTACTTTCTAAATTGATCTTGTAAAGTATGTTTTAAAATAGATAATTTGAAAATGTGTTTTTAATATTTTCTATTTAAGAAAAAGTAAAGAAAGCAATTAAAATTAACAAGACTACTAAACGATATGAAAGCAATGAGAATAAAATATTTTTTCCTCTTTTAATGAATCAGTAATAATTATGAAATTTTATTGTGGAAGTATCTAAATATGATGTGCCAAATAGGAGCAAATATGATCTTTATCCTTACTTGATTCTATAAAAAACATTGGTTAATTTGAAGCTTTGAAATTTTGTAGATGGGTTAGGCATAGAAGATGCCAGCTCTCACTCTAGAGTTCCCTCGATTCCCTCCACCTGGGGGCTAACATCTCATAACACAATTTTTCACCTCAAACCAAATTATGGGGCTTTAGCCTGTCACTCTAAAGTCCTCTAATTTTACTCCCCATTAAAACATATCTCCCTATTTATTTGTACTCAATTATATGAACTACAATTCTCATCCATACAATTGCATATGATTCTTTCCAATTATTGATTGAGAAAACACCTCAATGGATCTTACATAATCTCTCAATAAATTTTAACATCTTAATTGGCCTAATCAAGAATTAAATTAAATTCAAGGAAATAAATCATCACAACTTCTTTCAACATTAAACTTCTATACTTCACACAACTTCATTCCATAATTTAATTACTTCAACATTTAAAAGAAAAAAGATAAAGACTTTATCTACTCAGAACTCATGGAGAAAACACAAACATAATTTGATTTGAAAGTAGAAATCATAATGAAAACACAACAAGTTTTACTTAAAAACCAAATCTAAAAACAAAGATAAACACTTATCTGAAAATCCTCTCCACAAGACTCTGAAAGTTCATTTGTAGTTTTGCTTTCCACTATATTACTCCACAGAGGTTGGTGCCTAACTCTAAGGATTGACTCTCCTAAATTTTAATACAAATTATGATAAAGTAAAGTGGAAGAGTAAAGAAAATTTGGTGAGAAGAAGGCTCTCCTTCTTCCTCTTTTCCTGGAATCAACTTCAAGCTTTCCTCCAACTTCACCTACCAAAATTTTCTCCTAAACTCTCTTGGGTGTGGTGCCACTTTCTAATATTCAAGTCTTCATTTTTAATAATTATCCAAAAGGTGCCTTGGTGTCTCTTCAAAATATGTCCAGATTCAATGTATCCACCAAGAATGCATCCATACGTTCAAATTTTAAATGAATTTTGGCACTGATGGGAATTCAGTGAAGTTTAAACCAAAGAATGCTTCAAAAACCCCTTCAAATTTGCGCTAAAATTAATTAAAATTCATCACTTTAACTGTGGCGCCTATGAGCCAGCCATCCGGCGCATAGGCGCTAGAGGCCAAATTTTCACACCTTTCAATTTTTGCTCCAAATTTAATCATTTTTTCTCCTTTCATCAAAATCACTTATTTTAATCATACTTACAAGAAGAACATAAAAATACCTTCCATTAAAGTGTAACATCATCAAAAATAGGTATAAAAATGTGCTTAAAAACACTATATATTTTAGGTGTATTAGCGGCTAAGCGCTGGACCAGCACTTACGCACCAAGGCCCCGCAGCTATGCTCTCAGATCTGGAGCTTACGCACTAGAAGGCTCACGGCTAAGCAACGGAACATTGCACTTGCACGCGGCAATTACTAAAGAGGAGTTATTTAAGGTTTGACACCATTTTGAAGAGGTATTTTAGGCATCACTTGGGTAAGAACGTGGGTAACTTGCTATTGGTGCTAAATTCATCTAAAATACTCTTGAATGGATGCATTTCTTGGAAGATACGTTGAATCTAGACAGAATTTGAAGAGATATGAAGACACCTATTGGAAAATAATAAAAAGAGAACTTGAAGATCAGAAATATGGTTATTGTCGGAGGGTGAGGTTTATGTTTAAGAGTGTGGTTTATGTTAGAGAGTTATTTTAGAAATACACCACTCCACTTCAACGTTTTTACTTTACTTTATTACAGTTTATATTAGGATTAGAAGTGAGAATTAGAATCTTTTGAGTTGGGCACCAACCTCTCAGGGGTATTGTAACGGAAAGCAAAGTTTTCAAAGGAACTTCAAGAGTTTGGTGGCGAGGATTTTCAGATAAGTCTTTATCTTTGTTATTACATTTGGTTTATAATTAAGACTTCTTGTGTTTTCACTATAATTTCAAATTTTAAACCAAGTTGTGATTGCATTTTCTCCATGAATTCTGAGTATTTTTCTTTATGTTTTTCCTTAAAATTATGAAGAAATAAAGTTGTGGAAGTATGTTGTGTGAAATATAGGATTTCAATCTTGGAAGAAGTTGTGATTATTTAAAATCTTGCAATTCATTTACTTCTTGATATGGCCAATTAAGACATTAAAATTTGTTGTGAGAACATGTAAGAACTGGTGTGGTATTGTCTGAGCTAATAATTGGAAAGAATCACATGAGATTATATGGGTGAGAATGTAATCCATATGGTTGAGTGCAAATAAATAATGAGATATACTTTGATGGGTGTAGAATTAGAGGACTTTAGAGTGACAGGATAAAGCCCCCAATTTGATTTATTATTTTATGTTTTGATATGAAATCTTAGCCCCCAGGTGGAGGAATAGAGGAAACTCTAAAGTGAGAGCTAGTATCTTTCTATCCTAATTCGTCTTCAATATTTTTAAAACAGTAGATTAACCTATGTTATTTATAGCATCTCTAGTAAGGGTAAAGAATATAATTGCTCCTATTTGGGACAACACATTTTAGATACTTCCACAACAATAATTTCCATGACTTGTTACTGATTCATAATAAGGAAAAAGATATTTCATTTGCATTAGTTTCATCTTACAAAAGTTTAGTTAAAGTAGTTACTTACTTTCATTTCAAATTATAAAAATTAATAAAAAGAATCGAATTTTATTCTCTAGATATTATCTTTAGTTTGAGTAAGATCTTTTCTAAAAAGTAAAAAGTTGTTTTTCTATTTCTATGTTAAAAATATATTTTCTTTATTTATCACTTTCCTTGTGGGTTTGATATCTCGGAACTTAGTCAGAAAGTCACATATTACTTTACAACAATATGTATACTTGCGTAGTATCTACATTATAATATCATTAAAAGGAGTATCAATTCATATATATAACGTAAGCATATATATCAGTGGATCACACGCTAAGCTAGCTTTAGAAGTGTAGTAAACAAGAGACTCTCTCTAGAATAATTCTTATCACTTTCTTCATGGGATCTATATGTGGTACTTGATGCACCAAAAATATATACAATTTTTGCTATATGATTTTACTCATTTTTAGTGATATTACACCTTAAAAGAAATGTATTTTGTATGTTTTTGGTTTTAGGTACAAGAAATGGTGATTGGAGCAAAAGAAGCAAAAATGCTGCAATTTGGAGTAAAAATGAGCAAGAAAGCAAATTTTGGCCTGACACATTTCGACAAGTCTTTCTATGTGTAATCTCTTTTACACTTCTTGCATATTTTTTAATGAGATTACACTTTAAAGAAAGGTTTTTTATGCTTATTTTGTAGGGCTATCTGTTAAGAAGACAACGCAACTGAAACGGGGCGAATCAGAGCTAAAATGGAGCCAAACTGAGCAAAATGGTGTAGCTGCGCAGAATGGGTGTCAGCAGCGTCCGTTAGGGCTTCGACGGCCCCAAAAACATGAGGGCACGAAATTTGGGTGCCAGCAGCACCCAAATACGGTGCTGGCGGCGCCAGGAGCAGTTATTGGCTATACACATTGAACCTCGACGCTTTTTGGACGGTTTCTTCAAGCACCTCTTGGGAAATTCGTCCATACACTATTTTAAACCGAATTTGAAGCCAAAAAATGGAGGAGATGATAGGGAAAATGTGGAGAATGATTAGAGATCTTAGAATAGGAGTTGAAATGTAGATTTCTATCTTTTTGGAGAGATTGGTGAGGGGATATTGAGAGAATCTGTAAGGGAATGTTCTAGCATTGCATGGATCCGCGGGAGACTTTATGGGAAAAATTTTCATCTTTCTTTCAAGGGAAAAAAGCTAAGTATTCTGTTCTTCATTATCTTATGATTTTGTAAACACTTATTTTGTGGATTTACTTTGACATGAAGTTTTCCGTTGTGTTTTCTTCGTGCTTTGTGATGTCTTTCTCTATCTCTTTCTTCTTGTTTGGAAATAGTGGCATAAGAAAATTATGTCATTGTTTTCATTCTACTTTTCATTTGCAATGAGTAGGATTCATGTTTAAGATATTGAGATGCTTTCTAAAAGAAGTTTAATTATAAATGTGATGGTTTTTATTTGCGCTTCATTTACATTACAAAAAGAGCTCGTTGTAGTGTTAAAATTTGTTGTAATGTCATTGACCCGAAAAAGCAGTGTAATTCTCAACAAAGTGGAACCACATTTAATGTCCGTGAATGAATTGTGTATTTCATGTGGATTGAGTGCAAATAAATAAGGAAATATGGTTTCATGGGCGTCATATTGGAGGTTTCAGGGTGACAGACTGAGATCCCCAATTTGGTCCTAAAGTTTGGTAACTAAAGTTAGGGTTAGCCTTTAGGTGAAGGGAAGTGGGAGCTCTGAAGTGGCAGCCAGTATTCTCCCAACCTAACCTTGGATTATGGACAAAGTCTAGGATTTGCCAATGTTCTTTATAGCACTCTGAAGAGGGGGTACTCGGAAGAGGGTAAATAATAGGATTGCTCCTATTTGGCACATACAATATTTAATGCATCTTATTCCTGTACATTATCCAATTCTTTACATGAGAATAGTAGTTTTTATTATCTCAAAATTCACCAAACCAATTTCCCCAAAAAAGGTTATTTTTAGTATTAATATTTTCATTAGGGAGTAGTTATTATTTTTACATATAATCATCTGCATTTAGGAGTAGTTGTTAGAAAAACCACTTATATCGTCCTTCCAAACTAAGGCTGTTAGTAGTATACTAGAATTTGACTAAGAACCTCTTACCTCGCTTCCCTGTGGGATAGATAAACTAGCCTCCATTAGAGCCCTGTATTACTTGATACCATACGTATACTTGTTGGATCATTGTGACTTTATAAAAATTATTATATATCTATCGTTCATAAATCCTTGCATATAAAAAATTCGCATCAGTACTCATTAACCAAAATTTTACTTGACATGTATACTTGCGTGATTCGACCGACTTGCTTCATCACAACTTTTCATGTCTTCACTAACTCACTTGGGTTCGTTAATTAGGTTTTATGGTACAAATTGATTTGACTATGGCTCAAATGGCTTAAATATTATTCAAACACGATCTCCAAGTATCCATAAAATGGATTAGATTCTTAAAGTCAATAAGAAGGTTATTATATTTGATTCAATTTAAAGAATTTTAATTTAGATTTAAATAGATTAAAGACTATTTTGGTCAAGCAAAGATTCAAATATATTGGATAAAGATTATTGGCCTATCAGGTGTGTCTAATATAAGTTTATGGACATTTAGGATTGGTGTTAGTGCTTTAGTGTGTTTATGCTTTGTTAATATAATTTTTTATAAGGCATGGTTTAAGTTGATTATCTTAAATTTTAGGTTTCAAAGGATTGGTCCAATGGAGCTACAATTCACTTTGGATAAAAAAATAAGAGTCCAAAGATCAAATGAATGCTTCCTAGTAAGCCTTGGATCAACAAGTGTAGTGACAAGAACAATTGAATCTTAAGGGATCACCTAACGACACTTGTAGATTTCGAAGCTTTAATCTAATTTTCATCAATTACAAAAAATATTTTTTGAAGTGTTGAAATTTTTCTTAAAATTCTTTTATAGTCTTAAGGAGACACTTAAGGGTCATATTGGGCACAACATAAATTATAAGTAGGAAGTTAAGGAGACACTTAAGGGTTATATTGGTTATTAAGAATCCACAACATAAATTATAAGAAGGAATTTAAGCTGAAGAAGCCTTTTCAATACCAAAACTATCTTAAGGATGTCTTTGGTGAATTGCATTCAAAGTATGGTCAACAATTGGACCACTAATATTTATGGTGGACTAATAATAGTACATCAAATACATAATGTTGATAAATCTAAAAGAGTATAAGTAAAAACACTTGAAGAATTAGTTATTTTAAAGTTTAATTTAAAATTTAATTGAGGATTTGATTTATATGATTTATATTTTAAATTTGATTATAGGATTTGATAAGATTTTAACAATACCTATGAAGGCTTGAACCTACTATTGATAGAGTTAAAAAGGAAATTCACAACACTAAAAAAAGGCTAACCTAACTCTGGAAATTATCTTAGGAGGGGGGTTTAATGGCTTGATTCTACCTAGAATTACTAGTCTAAGAAAGTTGCCATACAGTATGAGTAATTACAATAACAGAGGGACCTACAAGGCATGATCCTAATCTATGTACCATTGTCTGTCATAATTAATGGAGAACTTAAATGTTAATATTCATGTAATTGTAAATTTTTATAAAGTTTTCAAATATCTTTATATCTTTTCACTTCTGTTAGGGAAGTTTTCTTAAATCTAAATGACCTTCATTATAACAACTTTTCCTTTTTCTGGTATTATTAAGAAAAACTAATGAATCTCTCACCTTATATATACTGATGACTTACTGGTATTTGTAAACACAAATCAGAGCTCTCCTATATTTTAAATACCTTTAAAATGCCTACTAATCTCATTGCCTACTCAATGAAATCAGACATATGTTTCTCTAAATTTTTAGATGCTTGGTCTAGACAACAAATTGGTGATATTCTTGGGTTCTAATATAAAACTTTTCATTGGGATAATCTTGGAATTATTATTAATTCATATACACTCAAAACAGAAGATTGCCCCAAAATTATGAAAAAAAATGCAATACTAACTTAATGTGTAAAAATAGAAATTGCTAACTTACATTGAAAGATTCCATACACTTGATAAATATATCGAAGGAATCATTAAGATTTCCATTTAGGACATACACCTTGATTACTAATTAGAGAGAAAATTGTTTTTGTTCCCATAAATATGTTTATTTGTTTTCTTGAGAAACACTCCAAAATTAAATAGTGAAATTTATTTCATTTAAATGTCATTCTCTTAAATATGCCACGATAGCTTAGAAGATTCTTATTGATGGTCTAAAAATAAAGAATAATCTTTGTTATACGTGTTCATTACAACTCATACAGTGGGAATCACTCTCGTGTAATTTATTTGAATGGTTTTATTAATTATCTCTGCTTAGACTTTATATAACAAAAGATCATTATTTCTATTTGTTGACCTCTCTTTTGTGAGGATCATTTCTAAATCTTGTTAAGACAGGAAGTCTACCAATATTGACTCCCTAAATCTCACTAATAGTCACTAAACACTAATGTCGAGGGTAAAACCCTAATGAAGCCTTTTTTATCAAAATATTAATAATATTCTTAAATGATCAAATCAACAATGACAAACTCTGATCTGATCACCCAAATAGTCAAATTAGGTCAAAAAGGTCAATCCATGACCCAATGACCACCCCATTGACCAAACTGGTCAACTTTTGACCCGAATGGTTAAATTAGGTCAAAATGATCAATCCATGACTCAATGACCGCCCCATTGACCAAATTGGTCAACCTTTGACCCAAATCGTCCAACTAGGTCAAAATGGTCAATCCATGACCCAATGACCACCACATTAACCAAACTGGTCAACCTTTGACCCAAATGATCAAATTAGGTCAAAATGGTCAATCCTTGACCCAATGACCACCCCATTGACCAAACTGGTCAACCTTTGACCCAAATGGTCAAACTAGGTCAAATTTGTCAATCCATGACCCAATGACCACCCCATTGGCCAAACTGGTCAACCTTTAACCCAAATGGTCAAAATAGGTC
This sequence comes from Papilionanthe hookeriana x Papilionanthe teres, assembly GCA_022702705.1. Classification (NCBI taxonomy): domain Eukaryota; kingdom Viridiplantae; phylum Streptophyta; class Magnoliopsida; order Asparagales; family Orchidaceae; genus Papilionanthe; species Papilionanthe hookeriana x Papilionanthe teres. The sequence continues at coordinate 59,542,137 of CM040439.1, read as the reverse complement.
AAAATGGTCAATTCATGACCCAATGACCACCACATTGACTAAACTGGTTAACCCTCGACCCAAATAGTCAAACTTAGTCAAAATGTAAACTCATGACCCAATGACCACCACATTGACCCAATGCCAACCCATTAACTACCATGGCAACGTAGACACCAAATTGGTCAAACCTCACTCATTTGGCCAATTTAAGACATTAAACTGATCAAACTTGGTCATTTAGTTAACCCAAGTCAAACCTAGGTCCTATTACCAAAATTAATGGCCCCATGATTAAATTAACCATGACAAGGTTAAGTAAATCACCTGGGTCAACCCTAGACTTGGACTGGCCAACCATGATCAACCATGGTCAACTATGGTCAACCATGGACAACTTTATTTAAATTTGGTCAAAATATCCAATTTTGAGCCAAATTAATAAAATTGGTCAAATAGTCAACATACAAGCTCACTTTGACCAATTTTTAGGTTAATAATATAATTTCACACATTTTTAATTAATTACCTAATCAATTAAAAATAATTAAAAATGAAATTATAATCAAATAATCCAAAAATAAATTTAAACCCTTGACATCATACATGGCACCAAAATCCCAGAATTGATTTTTGAAATTAAATCTAAATTATTGGGGACTCACAAATGGGTCATCCATAACCCATTGGATCCATCATACCCATTAACCATAACCTTTAACCAAGGTTAAGATTAATCATGACACCATGTGTCATGCCATCCTAAAATGAAAAGTAACATGAAGGCTTAGGTGGAAGGCACCTCCAACCCTAGCCAATGGAAGAGAGGAGAAGCTTAGATCACCCTTACAACATGGGATAACCTCATAAATACCAAGTTTTGGAAATTAAGAAGATGGAGGTTTATGTGTCATGCTTTCACAAAACCTTAAATGACATGGTGGATGAAGAATGACTTGCTCACTTTGAGTCACCACACAACTCTCCCCCCACCCAATCAAAGAAAAGCTTGCCTTAACCATCCCTTTTACCATGGTAACTCCATCATGACACTTTCATGGAAAATGAGGAAGAAGGTGATTATGTGTCACCTTCTTCAAACCTCATTAAAGACAGGATAAAACTATATAGGGGAGGTGAATTTGGCAAAATTTAATTAACCCTATCCACCTCCTAAGTTAGCCAATAAAAGCAAGCCAAATTTTGAACCCAATCTTCACCATGGTTGGGTCTAATGTCGGTTAACCTATGGAGGGTCAATTGAACTTATCCTTTAGCTGAAATCTCATTCATAGGCCATCATTAAACTGCTTAACACCTTCACCAAATGAACCCAAGCCTATCCAAGCTTTGACATGGCCATCCATGGCTATAAATAAGCCTAACCCAAGAGCTCCCAACAAGAGAGTGGACCCATCCACAGTCCCTAATTCCAGAAAGTTTGAACATCAAAGTTGTTCTCCAGACATAGGAAATTGATTCCCTATAGAATCAAGCCTTCAAATCTACTGTCCTCTCCCAATTTAACCACCCTGAAACACTCCAAAACAGCACATCTTTCGGATCCTCATAAACCTATCTCAATCTCCAAATTAACTGTTCCTACACCTTCCCTGAGGTGTACAAAGAAGATCTTAATTGAAATTGGGACTTCCCGTGAGCTCTAACCCACTTCTCCATCAAGCCATGAGCCCATTTTGGAGAGTTCGAAGCTCCATCCAATTTCATCCCAAATTAAGCATACTAGGAGCTTTGCAAGGATCTGGCGATCATTCTACACAAACTTGATTGAAGGTTGACTTCGTCAAGCCAATGTATGGTCATTTTAACCTAAATATCGCTCGAGTTTGGACATTTATGAATAAGACTAGTTCAAAACACCCACATATCCATATCGATGTGTTTGTTATGACACGATGTAGCTTTTGGAATGATTTCCATGAAGTTACATTAAGATCCGAGCGAGATTTTGTGTCTTGATCGTGGATGTTCTGCGGGTTATAATAGGTTAAGGAAGACGATGAGATGTCATCCATTTTAAGTATTATAAAATGAACGGTCATGATCTTGTCGGACGCGGTTTCATCTATACGAAACAGACGAAACCGCAGACCTCGTGGTTGTTCGCATGGACAATGTCGCTTAGGTGTTCTACGAATCCTAGGATTGTGTTGACGCCTGCGTGGAAATTAGTATAAATATGGTTTAAATTAATTCAGAAAATTTTATTTAACTTCAAAAATACATATCTTTGCATTGATAAATCATAAAAATAAAACAAAAATACCCCTGAACTCAAGACAATGAGAAGAATAAAGTGGGAACAAAATTTTGAATTAATGAGTTATATTTAATTTTTAATTAATTAAATACTCTCTGGAGTAATTTAATTATTAAAAATTAATTATAAATCAAAAAATTATGAAATTTCCACAGAGTGATCCTTTCATCCTTAACAACACTCTGTAATTTTTCTAAGCCATGATAAAACCTCTAAGTTCAATTTACCTAATTTCTATTAAACTTTGTAATTATTTTTCAAAAATAATTATAAAAATTAGAAAATTGAAAATTGAAAATTGAAATTGGTTAAGAAACCTTAGGGTGATAGACTTGAACCTTAAAATGATAAATCTTAATTTTTTTTAAAACTTAAAAATGACATTTTTACTTTTAGGGTCAAAATTATTAATTATAAATTAATATTTAAAACCTAAAATCCTTTAAAACTTAAACCTTCACTACACTTAGCCCATTCCACACTAGACTAAATCAATTTTGAGTCTAACTTTAAATGGACTAAAGTCAAACCCTAATTAGATCAAGACAACATTTAGATTTAATTAAACTAAGTTAGACATTAATCACATTAAGTTTAACTTAATAAATCCTAATTAGGTCGAATCCCCTAATTAGACCTAATTAATCCAATTAAACCTTACTTATATTAGGGTTAGATCTAATTAGGGTTTAAGATTAATTAAACGTTATTTAAGTAAGGTTTATGAATAATTAAACTTAATTAAGATTAGGAATAATTAATCCAATTAAACCTTGCTTAAATTAGGTTTAATTATTCATAAACCCTAATTAGATCCAATTAATCCAATTAAACCTTACTTAAATTAGGTTTAATTAATCCTAAACCCTAATTAGACCTAACCCTAGTTAGGTCTAATTAATTCAATTATACCTTACTTAAATTAGTTAGACCTAACCTTAATTATGTAATCAATTAAGCCTTACCTAAATTATGTTTAATTAAATCTTTAAACCCTAATTAAGTCTAACCCTAATTAGACTTAATCAACCCTTGAGCTTTACTTACATTAGGCTTAAATAATCTTAAACCGTAATTATGTCTAACCCTAATTAGACTTAATTAACTCTTAAGCCTTACTCACATTAGGCTTAAGTAACCCTAAACCCTAATTAAGCCTAACCCTAATTAGACTTAATTAACCCTTAAGCATTACTTACATTAGGCTTAAATAATCTTAAACTCTAATTAAGTCTAACCCTAATTAGACTTAATTAACTCTTAAGCCTTACTTAAATTAGGCTTAAATAATCTTAAACCCTAATTAAGTCTAACCCTAATTAGACTTAATTAACTCTTAAGCCTTACTTAAATTAGGCTTAAGTAACCCTAAACCCTAATTAAGTCTAACTCTAACTAGACTTAATTAACCCTTAAGCCTTACTTACATTAGGCTTAAATAATCTTAAACCCTGATTAATTCTAACCCTAATTAGACTTAATTAACTCTTAAGTCTTACTTATATTAGGCTTAAGTTACCCTAAACCTTAATTAAGTCTATCTTTAATTAGACTTAAATCAACTTCTAACTTAGATTCAACCTAACTTGAACCCAAGTTAACCAAACCTTAGGTTCAACCTATATTGACCTTAAACAACTTCTAACTTAGGTTCAACCTAACTTGAACCCAATTTAACCAAACCTTAGGGTCAACCCATATTGAACCTAAATCAACTTCTAACTTAGGTTCAACCTAACTTGAACCCAAGTTAAACATTGGGTTCAACCCATATTGAACCTAAATCAACTTCTAACTTAGGTTCAACCTAACTTGAACCCAAGTTAACCAAACCTTAGGTTCAACCCACATTGAACCAAAATCAACTTCTAACTTAGGTTCAACCTAACTTAAACCAAGTTAACCAAACCTTAGGTTCAACCCATATTAAATCTGAATCAACTTCTAACTTAGGTTCAACCTAACTTGAACCCAAGTTAACCAAACCTTAGGTTCAATCCATATTGAACCAAAATCATCTTTTAACTTAGGTTCAACCTAACTTGAACCCAAGTTAACCAAACCTTATGTTCAACCCATATTGAACCTAAATCAGCTTCTAAGTTAGGTTCAACTTAACTTGAACCCAAGTTAACCAAACCTTATGTTCAATACATATTGAACATAAATCAACTTCTAACTTATGTTCAACCTAACTTGAACTCAAATTAACTAAACCTTAGGTTCAACCCATATTGAACCTAAATCAACTTCTAACTTAGGTTCAACCTAACTTGAACCCAAGTTAACCAAATCTTAGGTTCAACTCATGTTGAACCTAAATCAACTTCTAACTTAGATTCAACCTAACTTGAACCCAAGTTAAACAAACCTTAGGTTCAACCCATATTGAACATAAATCAACTTTTAACTTAAGTTCAACCTAACTTGAACCCAAGTTAACTAAACATTAGGTTCAACCTATACTAGACCTAAACCAACTCCTAACTTAGGTCTCAAATTAACCAAATTTAAGTTCAACCCATATTGAACTTACGTCAAAAATCCAAGTTAATTAAATTTAGGTTCAACCTACATGGGACTTATGTCAAACTTATAACTTAGGTCTAACCCAAACCTAAGTTAATCAGAATTGAATCTAACTTAACATAAACTTTAAATTTAACTCAAATTGAATCTAATTCAACATAAACTTTAGGTTCAAGCTAAATTGAACCTAAGTCTACCTAAATTTTAGGATCAACCTAATTCGAATCTAATTCAAACTTAAACATCTTAGGATCAACATAACTTGAACCTAAGTCAAACTTAACTTATACTTGGGTTCAACCCAATTTGAATCCAAGTCTAACTCAAACTTTATTTTGATCCAAACTCAAACTTAACTCGGGTTCAACATACATTGAACTTGATTCAAACTTAAATTAGATTCAACCCACATTGAATCTAATTCAAAATTTTACTTAGGTCTAATACGCCTAAGTCAAACCTATACTCAGATATCTTTAGATTTAAATGATAATGAATCTAAGATTTAAACATAAACATTGTTATTAAATAACGTTGAATCTAAAATTTTACCCAATTTTTAAGTCTAGACAAACTTAACCAAATGACTTTAGATTCAAAAGACATCGAATCTAAAAATATTAAAATATGACTTTATCTCTAAATCTACACACAAACATTTTTAGATTCAAATGACACTGAATCTAAAACATTTTCCAATTTTAAGTCTAGTCAGACTTAACTAGATGACTTCATATTCAAATGATATCAAATTTAAAAGTCTAACTTATGTTAGATTTTATTTAAGTTTAATAATCTACATTAAACTTAAAACCCATAGATTCAAACAACCTTGAATCTAAAATTCTTAAACCTAACTCATATTAAAATCAACCAAAGAAATAAAGGCGACTTTATTTCTTTTGTGAGAATTACTCTGACACTAATTTTCTTGCAGGTTGAAGATAAGTTCCAATTTAGATTTGCATGTTATTAGGGTGTGCTAACTCTGTTTTACAGGGTGACATTCTAAAGACGGAACAAACGAAAACAAAATAAAAAAAATTAAAACGACATCAAAACAACATTAACAAATTAACATTGACAAAATAAAATCAAAATAACAAAACAACAAAACAAAACTTAAACTTTTAGGATAGTCACAAAACCTAAACTTTTAGAATAGCCACCAAACAAATAACAAACTACAAGACAACATGACAATAAAATGACAAACAAAAAAACAAAAATAAAACTGACATAATAAATGACATTGGCAAAATAAAAACTTTAAGGTAGTATGTAAAACCTAGAAACATATTACCCCTAGGATTGAACGTTGACATTTCTTTCCTTGTTCTCGAAACTTCTTAAAAAAACAAGTGTAACATTAATCAGAAGTTTTCTTAGAAAATATTAATTATTTAAGATGTAATTAACTATAGAAGCTTGCTCTTATAAGAGATTTAAGAACTCAGAATAAGTATCGCACCTAGAAATCTCTGGTTATCAAAATCTTACAAGTCATCCTCCTGATGCAACAAAAATATATACGATTTTGTTATATGATTTTAGTCATTTTTGGTGATATTACACTTTAAAAGAAAGATATTTTGTATGTTTTTTGGTTTTAGTAACAAGAAATGGTGATTGGAGCAAAAATAAGCAAAAACGGTGTAATTTGGAGCAAAAACGAGCAAGAAAATAAAATTTAGCTTGACACCTTTCGATAAGTCTTTCTATGTTTAATCTCTTTTACATCTCTTGCATATTTTTGAACACTTTAAAGAAAGGTTGTTTTTATACTTATTTTGTAGGGTTATCTATTAGGAACGCAACGCAACTGAAACAGGGTGAATCGGAGCTAAAACAGAGCCAAACAGAGCAAAATGGTGGAGCTGCACAGGATGGGCGTCGGGGGTGCCCAAACTGGTGCCGGCAAGGACAGAAACCTGAGAGCACGAAAATAGGGAACCGGCAGTGCCCTATTCAGCGCCAGCGGTGCCCAAGACGGCCTGGATGCGATATTGGGTGGTTTTGGCCAAATACATCGAATCTGGACATTTTTTGGAAGGTTTCTTCATGCACCTCTTGGGAAATTCGTCCCTACTCTATTTTAAACCGAATTTGAAGCCAAAAATAGAGAGGAGAAGAGGAGAAGAGGAGAAGATAGGAAAAATGTGGAGAATGATTAAAGATCTTAGAATAGGAGTAGAAATGTAGATTTCTACCTTTTTGGAGAGATTGGAGAGGGGATTTTGAGAGAATTTGTAAGGAAACGTTCTAGCATTTCATGGATCGGCAGGAGACTTTGTGGGAGAGATTTTCATCTTTATTTCAAGGGGAAAAAGCTTAAGTATTGTGCTCTTTGACCCAAGAGAAAAAGGTCAAGATTTTCATGCTTATTTTACACTAATTTTGATGAAATTGTACTTTAAAGAAATGTATTTTTGGTGTTTTCATGCAGGTATGAAGAATTAAGGACAAATAAACAAAAATATGCAAAAATGACTAAATTATGCAAATTTGACCTAGGCCACCAACGGCGAGGTCGAGGCCGCCGACAGCGTGATTTTCCCAAGAGTTTAGAATTAATTGCAAGGGAGGCTGCCGACGGCGGGGACTATTTAAATGCATCATTTCTAGAAGGTCGTTGACGGCGCCTCGAGGCCGCCGACGGTGGGGTCGATAGATCTTTTCAGAAATACATCGAATGTGGATGATTTTTGAAGGGGTGCCTTCACAACCCTTAGAGACTCTTCTACAACTTTAAAAGGAACAAATTTAGGCAGAAAAATGGCTCTTCTTCTGGTCTCTAAAGTGATTATTAGTGAGTCCATAGTGTAAAAGAGAGTCTATTAGTGAGTTTAATTTAGTGAGTAGAGAGTTCAAATAGAGAATTTGTAAGGAATTCTTCGAGGGATTGCAAGAGTGGAAGGGAAGTGATAGAACACTTCCACATTGACGTTCCAAAGGAGAATTCCAAGGAAAAGATCCAGAAGAACTTCAAAGAGTTTGCTTGGGGAGGAATTTTAGATAAGTAGTGTTTTTTTTTTTTAGTGTGTCGAACTTTACTTTAATATATGAAATCTAAGTTTTATTACATCCTCTTCATGAATTCTGAGTAATTGTTCTATCTTTCTCCTGGTTTTGATGTTTTTGTGAAATGATTATATAATTAGTCTATTGATTAAATTATAAAAGAAGTTGTGATGGTACTATACCTAAACTTACTTTACTATATGAATTGGTCATTTATATTGTTAAAATCTGTGAAGAATTCTTAAGACCTGACCGTGTGTTAAGGATTTTAAATTGTATGTATCACATTTCTCTTTGCAAGGTAGACGGATAAATCCTTAAAGGGAGAAGTGCAAATAAATAGGGAAATAATAATAATCGGGCGTAGAATTGGAGATTTTAGAGTGACAAGCTAAAATCCTCAATTTGATCCTATCGTTTGGGTGCTGATATGTAGATTGTTAGCCCTCGAGTGAGGGGAACGTGGGAGCTCCGAAGCGAGAGCTGGTATCCTCCCAGCCTACCCGCATAATCAGTAACCAAGCATAGGATTAGTCATTGTTCTTTATGTCTGGACCAAAGGGTAAAGAATAGGTATGCTCCTATTTGACACAATACACTAAAACTAATTATAATTATCATTTCACTTAAATATCTTAACTAAGGAGAAAGATTCTTGCTATTATCTATATTTGAACTTAACTTTAGTAGTATTAGTAAATTGTTAGTAAAACTAGTTTTTAATATAAGTTTCATATTATTATCGATTGCATATTAGTGACAAATAGGCATTTTGATTTAGTTGTGATTTTGAATTGGTTTTTATAATCCTAGTCTGTAGGCTTTAATATTTTCTCTCTGTGGGATCGATATCCAAGACTCCATTAGAGCCCTGTATTACTTGAACGATTTGTATACTTGCGTTTGAAAGTAACTCTGTGATTAAAAGATTAAAATATTTAATTGTTACTAAAGTTAAAATTAAGCTCTAAGTAAATTTTTTGGCACCGTTGCTAAGGATTTATATTTTTTAGTAGTGGTGCCGAGTTCTTATATTTTAAAGTATATTTGAATTGGATAACAGTGCAGGGTGGTTCAAGTTTTTGGCGTTGTAGACGGGGAAGATTTTATATGTTATAGGAATATAACATAATTAGAGTAACAAACAACAATTTAGGACTGTTAGAAAACCTTTAAAGAATTACAACTTATTTTAGTTAATTGTTTTTGTTGTGTACTGATTTCGAGTGTATGCGCAAATTTGGTTCTGAAAATCTTATACCTTACGATTCGGAATTAGAACGCACTGTTAGGAGAATTAGAAAACTGAGAAAAGAACCTATAAATTATGAAACAATGGAAATCAATGTAAACAACCAAAGAATAGATAATGAACAATAATTTAGACCATTAAGAGATTATGCTAACCCTACATTAGATAAAATTCACTTAACTATTTAAAATCCTGATGTAGCTGCTAATTCATTTGAGCTTAAACCTGCTATTATCCAAATGGTACAAAACAATCAATTTAGTGCAACTTCAAATGAAGATCCTAATTTACATCTTGCAAGCTTCTTAGAACTTTGTGCTACTTTTAAATACGACAGAGTGTCTGATGATGCTTGTCGGCATATTTTTAGGTTTTGGTGTTTTATTTGGAAAAGGGGGGTCGCCTACAGAAATTGTCGGCGAATTTTAATTTAATTTAAATAAATAATTTGAAAAGTAATATTTGATTTTGAAAATAATTTTAAATTTGAAAATTTTAAGATATGAAATCAAACTGATCTCACATCTCGAATAGTTTATATAAACGAGCACCGCATCACAAACCATGTATCTATCCCGAAGAATAGACACATTGCTCGATGATGGGGCTCGATTAAATAAACTAGAAGATTGTGACATCCGTCCGATCTCGCGAACCAACTTTATGAGCCGACAAATTCCCCGTTTAATATGAAAACATTAAACAGTGGTTTATATTACTCGGGTTCTTAAAATTCCCTATAAGGGCAAGCCCCTATAGTTAATTACATCTTAAGTGACGGGAATCACATAAGAAAACTCTCGATAATAATCGATAGTTACTGCTCTCAAGAATTTCGAGGTTTAAGTTTTCAAGGATTGAATTTTAGAATTTCAATAGGGAATGGATCAAGTTTGGAACATTTTGTTTTGGGAATTCAAAGGAAGAAAGGTAGGAGAAATCACAGATTCGAAGCGAACTTCGGTAATTTCCCGACTATCCTATTGTTTGGTTTGAATTTAGGAAAGTCCTAATGTTTATTTAGTATTTTGATCTTGCCAATTTTAATTAGTTAGGACTTATATTTGTATGATAAAATCATACAAATAGCCTCGAAGATGTGAGGGTTTATGTCGTATCGGACGATTACCTCGGAAATCCTAAGACCGGTTAGGGCTTAATTTACATGATATGATCATGCAAAAGCCTAACGAAGAGTTGAGGATTTATGTTGCACTAGGCAAACTACCTCGAAGTCCTATGGCTTGGTTATTTAATTCTAAGGAAGTTTTGCTGAAGTAGACTCAGGTTTTGCTGATGACGATGGCCGTGCTGCCTACCATGCTCCGAGCTCCTTGTTGTTGCAGAGGTTTAGTTTTAGAAGTCATAAATCAGGAGATGAGAGAAGTGTTTTGGTTCAGAGAAAATCTTAAAATCCAAGTGTTTTTAATATTTTAATTAAACAAATCTTAAAGTTGATTATAACAACACCGGTTAAGATCCCACGGTTCCATCCTTCCAGCATCGTTATTTTAATCGGATTCACTTAGTCCAGATGAATTTGCTAAACTCAACTGAATGAGTTCCACACTTTCATTTAGACCGTGGGAAATCCCGTTAGCAACACGTAGGTTACATCATCCGAGGTATTCCCGATCATCCAACAAGACGTTTTAATTTAGTTGTAGTTGTAGTTTTGTTGTTCTGTTTGTGATTAAATTTTGAGTTATTTTATATTTTAAAAAGTTGTGGCAGTGAATTTTATCTTGCAATGACTTTTACTTTAGTTTTGGTTTCAGTTTTAGGGACTATCCTAAAGGTGTAGGTTTTCATGCAACAGTTGTTTATCATGCAAGAAAAGTAAGTGCAATGCGATTAAATAAATTGCGATAAAGTAAATTGCAATAAAATAAAAGCGTACTCGGAGGGTCTTCCCGTCATCCCAAGCCGCACTTAAAACACGGTTAGAATATTTAAGCATTTAAAGTAAGTTCCTAGGTAAAGCTAAGGGAAGGGTCATGGTTTTCTACCAAGTTCCTAATCCTATAGCTAGTCATTTCCTATGACGTCTGGGTTCTTGTGCTTTGGTTTAAAGATGATTTTCTTCATCAAAGAACAACTAAGTTCAATTGTTCTTATAAATATCCAATCATATTGAGGAAGTGCTTAAGACGAACCTTAAACATCTTTTCAACATTTCTAGGATTATTCTAAGTCCAAATGAATTTAATTATACAAATGAATTAATCGTCCGGGAGTTTAAATTTTGTTATCTTGCTCGATGAACTAGGACATTTGAATATCCTATAAGTGAAGTAACGCTTCTTTTAACACTCCTTTTTAAGAGTTATGACATCACGAGCTTTCGAGGGCAAATGGATGTTCAGTGAGTTGTAATTTAATTTTATTTAATGGATTTAAGTTTGGAATAGTGTTCAAGTTGTTTTAGATTTATTTTGAATTTCTTTATGTCTTAAGTAATGTTATATTTAATTCAATTTAATTTAATTTAACTTAATTTAATTTAATGTGGTTTAATTTAATTTAATTTAATTTAAGTTAATTTAATATAATATGCTTTAGCTTAATTTAATTCAATTTGATTTAATTTAATTTGATTTAGTTTTAATTTAATTTAATTTAATTTAATTTAATTTAATTTAATTTAATTTAATTTAATTTAATTTAATGTAATTTAATTTAATTTAATTTAATTTAATTTAATTTAATTTGATTTAATTTAATATTTTTTAATTTAATTTAATTTAATTTAATTTAATTTAATTTAATTTGTTTTAATTTAATTTAATTTAATTTAATTTAATTTAATTTAATTTAATTTAATATTTTATTTTAAAAGGGTTTGCTTTAAATAATTTAACCTTAACTTAATTTAATGATTAAGTCTTTTAGCATTTTAAATCTTAAACTTGGATTATCATTTTAATTAGGAATTAAATATTATTGGGATGATTAATCTAGGGATTCTTAAATTAAAGAGCAAACCTCTTCCTAATAACATCCCTATTTTAATAATTCCAATTTTATTATTCTTCCAAATTTAATTAATTATTTTAATTAAAGTTCATTTCAATTATTGTTGAATTGTTTAATAGGTTTCTACCCTTCAATTATTTAAATTTCAATCATCCAAATCAGATTAAGATGAAATATTTTACTCTTTCCATTTTATTAAGCCTAAAGTTTTAATTAAGGGTTAAAATTTTAATTACCATTTTGCCCTCCAAGCTTAATAATTTCATAACTCACTAAATTGAGCTCAAATGAATTTGAAATTTTTATGTGACTTCACTCATATGTCAATAAAGACATTAGAGGAGAAAATGTGATTTTTCTGTATTTAATTTATTTATTTATTTATTTTTGGTAGAAAATAAGGATTTCCAAGGAAAATTTAATAATATGACCAAGGGAAAGTTTCTGTCCTTAAGAAAATTATGGGACATTCCTAATGACCAGAGGACCACTTGGACCAATTTTGGTGATTTTTTGAATTATATTATTTTTATTATAATTATTTTGAGTTTTGGAGTATTAATTAATTTAAAAATAAAATAAAGTTTGAAAAATGAATTTTATATTTTTCAAAAATCTCTCTGATATCAAGGAAATCAGAGAATCAATTTTCATAATTTTCTGATTTTTCTTTGATTTATTAGAATTATTTTAATAGAAATGCTTGAAAATACATTTTTTTTATTTTAAAATTACCCTAGGGCCTTAAAATTTAATAACTCATCATAGAGACCTAGGAAAAATATGGGGTTTATTCCTAAGTGACTAAAATTCAAAATGTGACATTTTGGTGAATTTTATTATTTTTGTGATTTTTATTATTTTTTTAATTATTAAAATATTAAAATAATACAAAAAATCAACTTTTTTAGAAGATTGAAATTTTTATTTTCTTAAATTCCCCTAATATCAGAGAGGCTCCAAAACCAATTTGGTGAATTTTTGACAAGTATTTTGAAAGTTATGAATTTTCAAAGTTTAAATTAGCTAAATGGCTTAATCAACCCATTTGATAGAGCTAACCAAACCCAATTGACTTCAAACTTTTATGGTGGGTTCCTCTGATCCTAAAGGTCAGTGGAGAATTGATTTCAAGTCAATTTGATGTATGATTAGCTCTAATTAATTAAGAACCTATTTAGGGTGTTTAAGCCAATTAGGGTTATTCCAAGTGAATTAATTCAAAACCTATTTTTCCTAGGGTCCTCTAGTCATAAGAAACATCACCAAATTTTCCTAGAATTTATTTCACAACATGCTAATTATTGAATTTAAAATACTCAAAACAGCAACATGAATTTGAAAAATTAATAACTTCTCATAGGGATGGCCTCTGACTTTGGAAAATTCAGGGAATGTTCCCAAATTCAGAGGCTTCAAAAGCCCTATGGTCTCATGCCATGGTGAATTTCCTATATGCATGGAGAATTAAAACAATGCAGAGGGTAAATAAATTATTAAAAATAAAATACTTGATGAAATTAATTGATTTCTTTTCCACATTATTCTCCTCTGTTCACTGAGCAAGAGGGTATTTTTATTTTATTTTTATGATTTTCCTACACAAAGTTATGAACTTTTGAAGTTTAGGGAATTAAATAAATAAAAAAATCCCTATTTTTCTACTTATCCACGCGGCGCCGTGTCAACCTCGGCAGCTCCGAAGGGGTACGTGTCGCGCTGTGATTGGGCGCCGCCATCTGAGTCAGCCGTCCCGGGACCCGCGGTTCACGTATCATTCCCGGTCGGCGCAATCCGAACCGTCCGCTCGATACACGCGCGATCCAACGGCTCTCGGTCATCGTCTACGAGCGGTGTGCACCCGTGACCGTCAACCTTCTAACCCTAATTTCTCACTCGATTCTCAACGGATTTTCGTGTTCTTATGCTCCATGGATTCGTCTTGAAGAGACGAATACATCCATACGATAAACATGCATTGAAATTGATTCAAATTAAATGGAGAATCTCGTGAGCTCGGGAAGAAGAATGAGTTCATACCTTTGCTCGGAGAAGTGAAGCTTCGATCCGAGAGTTGTGTCACCTTCGATTGGGTCCGAGTAAGCTCCGAGATGAAGTCCCTTGTCCGAGTGAATTGTCTAGCTATGAAAGTGACCACGGCCGATCACAAAGCTTGGAGGTCTGGAACAAGTCGGGTGGCACTGGGATGGGGCTTTCGGTGGGAAACTTCTCCTCTTGGTACGGTGAAGGTGTAGGACCGATCAATTTGAAGATTGATCCAGCTGTGAAGAAGTGTCCTGGTTTTTGGGCTAAAGTTTGAGCTCGAAATTGAGCTCGATTGGAGGGAATGGGGCTGGAATTCGGTGGGGATCAAGTGCTCTATGTGTGGAGAGTGATCTGGAATGATTTTGGCAGAGTTTCCTTAAGGTTTAGTTCAGCACCTCTCATGGCCGAGAGGAGATGGTGTTTAAATAGAAGAGGGTGGAGGGCCTCCCAGGGGAAGTTAGGGCTTGGGATCAGCTGCTCTTGGCAAGAGAAGAACAGCGCATGGTGGCCATTGGGCATGGGGCGGCTCGGCGGTGAGAATTCCAAGTTTGGGCTCACATGTGAGCTCTCGGCCTGGTGGTTTCCGGCGGCTGTGGTGGGTGGCCGGCCAGGGTCAGGTCACCCTCGAGGTCGGGTGGGTCGGGGTCGGAGGTTTGTGCGATCAATTGGGCCTGGACATGTGTAAAGTGTTTGGATTGAAATGGAATGGGGAGGAGGCTATACTTGGCTAGGTTTGGTCAACCCATTTGTTTGGGCTGGGTTCACCCCCCATGGCCGACCTTGGGCTGAGAAAATCGGTTAGGCTAGCTGGTCGAAAGATGGTGAGGTCTCTTTCTAAGAATATTTAGATTAAATCTTGGTTAAGGGGAAACATGCTTAAGGCTAATGACTTTTAGGAGGTGGTTAAAGGACCTCCTCCTTTTGCCATTTAAAGAGGGTTGACCACTTAGAAATCTTCATGGCTTGCCAATGGCTTACATGTGGCTTCATGACTCCATGTGGCTTGGGAAAAGATTGGGTCAATTTCATAAAAAAGGGGTTTAGTGGATTTTGGCATTTTAATGGAAATTGTTATGGGGCTTGATTTGGAATTGTTTAATTGATGATTTAGGACTTTAGGAATGACTTTAAATTGAATGTATGATGAAGGAAAGTGTCATATGGGCTTTAGGATGACTTGGGCTTTTGAATTTGAAGGAAGTGGGCTTTTAGGAAGGTTTAAGGGAAGTGGGCTTTTGGTTTGGAAATAAATTTATGGATGGGAAATTTGTGAAGGATTGGGCCAAAAAAATGTTGTTTTTAGCTCATGAATGGGTCATGAGTGATTTGGAGCAAATTTGGGGTGGTTTGGGTTTGAATTGGGTTGGATTTGGGCTTTTTGGTGAATGGGCCAATGTAGGTCAAATTGGGCTAACTTGGGCCAATGTTGGGCTAGGGTTAAAATTGATGTAAAATAAATGTTGGGAAATGTTTATGGGAGTGTCTCAAAGAGGTTTTGGCTTTGGTTGGGTTTTGATTTTGAGGTTTGGGCCTATTTGGGTTAGGTTTGGGTTTAGGTCAAAATTGGGCTTTTTGATTTTAGGTTGAATTTGAGTGGGGTTTGGGTCTAAATTTTGGGCAAATCATATTAGTGTTTTTTTTATGGGGATGTTAAGGAAGGTTTAGAAAAGATTTGGGGTTAATTGGAGTTGAATTGGGTGAGTTTGGGCTAAGTTTGGGTCATGGGTCCAAATTGGGCTTTAAGGCCAAAAGTGAAATTGGATCCAAATGTCAATCAAATTAGACTTGTATTTGGTCTAGATTGGTGTTGGGGATGTTGAATTGAAGTTTAGAATTGAATTGGACCAGAATTTAGGTCAATTGGGTAGGTTTGGTTTGACATTGGGTTCATTTTGGGTTAAAATGGGTCAAATTGGGGGTTTTGATAATAGTGGGGTAAATTGACAAAATTGGTCCATGGTGTAGTTGAACAAAATGAAATTGGAAATATTTGGGATTTTTTGGAATTTTCTGGGAATTTTCTGAATTTTTTGATTTTTTGGCTAAGAGGGGTATTTTGGGTATTTGGAGGGTATTGGGAGGTATTTTTGGAATTTTTGGTATTTTTGGGTATGGATGATCAATTTGATTGGTGAGGCAATGTTTAGGATTGATTTTTGAGAATTTTGGGTAATTTAGGTGATTTTGCAAATTTTGGGGGGTTTCAAGGGTTTTGGGTAGGCTAAGCGGGTGTAGGGTCCCGGGGGTCAAAATTTGAAAATTTGGAAAATTGAAGGTTGGGTGAATGTAAGTGGAATGAAATCATTTTGGTTGAGCCATGAAGCCTCATCAAGCCCACATGAGCCATGAAGGGACTCATTTGAGGCATCCACTATGTTGTTCCTAACCCTCTTAGCCAAAGGCTTAGGGGTTAAGGACCATCCATGTGAACCATCTGCATGAGTCAGGAGGTCAAATTGGGTATGGGTGTGGTTTTAAGAGGTGTGTGAAAGTGTAGTGTATATGTATAGTGTGTGTGTAAGTCAGCCCCTTCACTGGACCGAGCCACCTGGAGGCGATCCTAAGGCCAAAGAGTCCTATGGGAACTCATCCTACAAACTTCCACATTTGATTTCAACCTCTAGGTGATTAGGGGTGTACAATCAAGTTTGTGGAGTTTGCAGGGAATTAAGAAGTGGTTTGAATTTCTAAGTGGTGGGTCCCAATTCTAATCCTCTAGGATAGTCAAAGGAAAAGCCTAAGGCTAGATCCTAAGTACTAAAGAGAAGAAGAGAAGACCTCACCAAAAATGAGGTCAACAATGCTGTCAGACTTAAACTTTTTCCTTTTCACTAAGGGATAAGGCTAAGGCTTGGTTAAATTTGTTAGCACCAGGATCTATAAGAACTTGGGGAGAACTTTAAAAAAAATTTTATTGAAATATTTTCCACCGTCTAAGACTGCTAAGTTTAGAAACGATATCACATCTTTCAGTTAGTATGAGGGAGAATCGATGTATGAATCTTGGGAAAGATTTAAAGAACTTCTTAGAAAATGTCCACATCATGCTCTACCAGTTTGGTTAATTATTCAAACATTTTATAATGGATTAGTAGGATCTCTTACATCTATAATAGACGCTGCTACTGGTGGATCACTAATGTCTAAACCTTTTGAAGAAGCCTATGCGTTAATAGAAGAAATGGCTACCAATAATTTTCAATGGCCTGTTGAAAGGGTAAATCCTAAGAAAGTAGCCAGTATTCATGATTCTGATGCTTTAACCATGATAGTTTCTTAAATTGCTGCTCTTTCAAAGAAAATAGATCAATATGGAATGAATCGTTCTCAAACACCTCAAGTGTTAGAAAAAAATTCATTAGGACAAATCATAGATGCTAAATCTTCATATGAAACAATAAATGCAATAAATAATAGAAAAAATAATCCTTATTCAAACTATTATAATCCAGGTTGGAAGAATCATCCAAATTTTAATTGGAATAATCAAAATAATAATAATAATAATAATCTTCAATGGGCAAACAATCCTGTAAACCCATTAAGAAATATAAATAATCCAGGTAATTACAATTATAGACCTTCTAATCCACTAGGTTTTTATAATAATTAACAATTCAAGGAGAAGAAGTTGTCTATGGAAGAAATAGTTTTGAATAAAGGTAATCAATTACAAAATCAAGGAAATGATATTAAAAACATAAAAAACCAATTAGGGCAAATTGCTTCTGCATTAAGCAATAGACCTGTTGGAACTTTACCTAGAAATATTAAAGTAAATCCTAAAGATCATGGAAAAGAACAAATCAAAGCTATTCAATTAAGAAGTGGAAAAGAGTTGGAAACAAGAGTTCAAAAAGAAACTGTAGTTGAAAAGGAAAAAGAAGAAACTGAAGGAGAAAATGAAAGTTTATATCCTGATTTTCCTCTCAAACCTATGAAAATTACTGTTGAAAAACCACCTCCACCGTCTTCTCAAAGACTAAAGCAACAAGATAAAGGAAAAAGATTTGCTAAATTTCTATACATTTTGAAAAAATTGTCAATAAATATTCCTTTTGTTGAAGCTTTCGAACAAATGTCTGCTTATGTTAAATTTATGAAGGATATACTTAACAAAAAGAGGAAGTTATTAGATCATGAGACTGTTGAACTCAATGAAGAGTGTAGTGCTATAATTCAAAGAAAACTTCCTGAAAAACTAAAAGATCCTGAAAGTTTCACTATTCCGCGTGCTATTGGTGAAAAATTTTATGGGCGAGCATTATGTGATTTGGGAGCTAGCAAAAATTTGATGCTTTTATCAACTTTTAAAAGGTTAAAAATTGGAGATATTGCACCAACTTCTGTAACTTTACAGTTAGCTGATCGATTTATTACACATCCTAAGGGAATTGTAGAAGATGTTTTGGTCAAGTTTGATAAGTTTATTTTTCCTATGGACTTTATCATTCTAGATATGGAAGAAAATAAAGAAATTCCAATCATTTTAGGAAGACCATTCCTAGCTACAGGAAGAGCTATTATAGATGTTCAAAAAGGAGAATTGACTATGAGAGTAAATGACCAAGAAGTAACCATTAACATCTCAAAGTCAATGAAATATCCATCAATAGAAAAAGATGATGAATGTTTCAGAATGGATATATGTGATTATTTGAAAAGAGAATATTTCCAAGAAAATTATGAAGAAAAAGAAGATGCAGAAAAAGATAATTTTAAAGAAATAGAAACTGAAGAAGCTCATTATATTCAGGAAAAATATGAAACGCTTAATTTAACATCACCAGAAAATCAAACATTAATTCCATCTGTTGTAAAACCCCCTGAACTTGAATTAAATAATCTTCCAAATCATTTGAAGTATATATTTTTAGGAGAGTTTTCAACATTACCAGGAATTGTATCCTCACACTTAAAAGAAATTCAAGAACAAAAATTAAATGGATACATTAAAAAAATACAAAAGAGCTTTTGATTCGACTTTAGCTGATTTTAAAGGAATTAGTCCTTCAATTTGTATGCACAGAATTTTATTAAATGAAAAACATAAACCAAGAATTGACCCTCAAAGGAGACTAAACCCTATAATGAAAGAAGTAGTTAGAAAAGAAATTCTAAAATGGTTAGATGCTTGAATTATATATCCTATTTTGGATAGTACTTGGGTAAGTCCAATTCATTGTGTTCCCAAGAAAGGAGGAATAACTGTCGAAGAATATGAAAATAAAGAATTAATTCCTATCAAACAAATTTCTGGATGGCGTATTTGTATAGATTATCGAAAATTAAATGCAGCCATCCAAAAAGATCATTTTCCTCTTCCTTTCCTAGACCAAATGTTGGATAGACTTGCTGGACATAAGTACTATTGCTTTCTGGATGTATATACGGGTTACCATCAGATACCTATTGCTCCTGAGGATCAAGAGAAAACAACTTTTACTAATCCTTACGGAACTTTTGCTTTCAGAAGGATGTCTTTTGGACTATGTAATGCACCTGCAACATTCCAGAGATGTATGATGTTGATTTTTAGTAAATTAATAGAAAATGGAATTGAAGTATTTATGGATGATTTCTCTGTGTTTGGAACATCATTTGACGCATGCTTAAATAATTTGGAAAAAGTTTTGGAGCTATGCGAAAAAACTAACTTAGTTCTAAATTGGGAGAATTGTCAATTTATGGTTGCAGGAGGAATTGTATTAAGGCATAAAATTTCAGAAAATGGCATGGAAGTAGACCCTGCAAAAATTCAAGTAATAGCTAAATTACCACTCCTACTACAGTGAGAGGGGAAAAAAGTTTTCTTGGACATGCTGGTTTCTACTGGCGTTATATTAAAAATTTTTCAAAAATTACAAAACCTCTATGCAAACTTTTAGAAAAAGATAAGAAATTTAAATTTACTGAAGACTGCTTGAATGCCTTTGAATTATTAAAGGAAAAACTAATCACAGCACCTGTAATAGTTTCACCTGCTGGGAGAAACCGTTCGAACTAATGTGTGATGCTAGTGATTATGCTATTGGAGATGTTCTTGGTTAAAGATATGACAAAATTTTTAAGGTTATATACTATGCTAGTGGAACTCTTTATGATACTCAAATTAGCTATACGGTTACTGAAAAAGAGTTATTGGCTATTTTATATGCTTTTGATAAATTTAGATCATATTTAATTGGAACAAAATGTATTGTGCATACTAATCATTATGCTATTAAATATCTGATGCAAAAGAATAATACTAAACCAAGATTAATTAGATGGGTACTTTTAATGCAATAATTTGATTTTGTGGTGATTGATAGAAAAAGAACTGAGAATCAAATTGCTGATCATTTGTCGAGACTAGAATATATTGTATTATCTGACACCGACAAAAAAATAAAAGACAGTTTCCCTGATGAAAAACTTTATAATATTAATGAGTGGAAAATACCTTGGTATGTTGATGTAGTAAACTATTTAGTAAGTGATATTATGCCACCTATGCTATAATTGCAACAACAGAAAAAATTTGTTCATGATTCAAAATCATATTTTTAGGATGAACCATATTTATATAATTAATGTAATGATCTTATTATTAGGAGATGTGTGCCTTATGAAGAAACCGAACAGATCATTCAGAACTGTCATGATTCTGATTTTAGAGGATATTTTGGACTTGATAAAACTGCATATAAAATCTTACAAGCTGGATTTTATTGGCCTACTCTTTTTAGAGATGTTTACAAATATATTAAAACTTATGATATATGCCAACGAGTAGCTAATATATCTAGAAGAAATGAAATGCCTCTAAATTTCATATTAGAAGTTGAGATTTTTGATGTTTGGGGATTAGATTTCCTGGGACCATTTATTCCTTCATTTGAGAATTTATATATTTTAATTGCTGTTGATTATGTATCAAAGTGGATAGAAGCACAAGCTTTACCTCAGTGTGTGCTAAAAGTGTTTCAAGATTCTTAATGAAAAATATTTTCACAAGATACGGTATGCCGAGAGTGATTATAACTGACGGAGGATCCCATTTTAGGAATAAATACATTCAAAGATTGGCAGAAAAGTTTAGTATTGTTTATAAATTTTCTACTGCCTGTCATCCTCAAACTAGTGGTTTAGCTGAAGTTTCTAATCGTGAGATCAAACAAATTTTAGAAAAGACTGTAAATCCTAATAGAGTAGATTGGTCTGCAAGATTAGATACTGCATAATAGGCATACAGGATTGCTTAGAAAACTTCTATTGGTATGACTCTTTATAGGCTTATATATGGAAAAACTTGTCACTTACCAGTAGAATTGGAGCATAAAGCATATTGGGCGATTAAAGAATTCAATTATAATTTAAAAAATGTTGGTGAGAAGAGAAAGTTGGAATTGAATGAATTAGAAGAATTAAGAAATGAATCTTACAATAACAATAGAATTTATAAGGAGAAAATAAAGTTAAGACATGATCGGAAGATTAACTGAAAGAACTTCGAACTAGGACAAGAAGTTTTGCTTTACAATACAAGGTTAAAATTATTTCCTGGGAAATCGAAGTCTCGTTGGTTAGGACCCTTTACTCGTAACTCGGGTTTATACTTATGGAGTCGTTGAAATTGAAGATTCTAAGACTGGGAATAGATTTAAAGTAAATGGACATAGATTAAAACCATATTTTGAGGGTAAAAGACCAAATTTTAAAGAGGTTTTAATGCTCAGTCAACCTGAATAACACCTGAATAGGTCGGGTTGACGACGTTAAACCAAGCGCTTTAAAGGAGGCAACCCATAGCTATCTTTAATAGTTGTGTGTTTGTTTGAAATTATTGTTAGTTTGTAGTAATATTAAGTCCCACTACTTATATTTACCCTTTTGATTATCATAGAATTTGAATCCATAGAGAAAATTTGGAACGTATTGGACCACGTTGTTTTTATGCAAATTTTTGCCTAGGGCACCGACGGCGCGCTCGAGGCCGCCGACGGCGGGTTTTTCCCGAGAGCTCTGGTATTTAATTGCATAAGGCTCGCCGACGGCGCCTTCGAGACCGCTGACAGCGAGATCGGTGACTGGGCAGTTTTTCGTGTTCAAAATGACAGTTTTTGGCTGTTTTTAGTGAATTTGTCCATTATAAACTCCTATAGACAGTTCCTAAACACTCCAAACTCCCAAAAAGGAATGGATTCTCTCTTCAATTCTTCTCAAATGGCTTCGAATTTGATTGACAACCCAATATTTTGAGTTTACAACAAGAGAAAGTTTGTTAGTGCTGAGGGGCAGCGACTCTTCAACAAGGTAATCTCGAAGAAAAGATTCATTAAAGAAAGAGGATTTGTCAATAGAGGACAAAGTAATTCTTTGTCACCAATCAAAGAAATAATCATGCGAAGAAGATGGGAAGTGTTCTGCTACACTACTGCCGCAGTAGTCGTTCCAGTGGTTAAAGAATTCTACGCAAATTTACATGGAATCAACCAAGGAAGCGTTTATGTACGAGGTATGTGGATTACATTTAATTCTGGGAGAATTAATGAGTTATACATGCTTGAGAATGTTCCAGTCTGTTACTTTTCAAATTTCGTGCCGACGAAAGAAAAGATGAACGAGATATATCAATTTTTTACGGACAAAACTAATGAATGGGAAGTTAGAGAGAACGGGTATGTTAGTTTCTCTGCTACTCTCTTAAATCCTGTTTCGAAACACTGACACTTTTTCATCTCTGTGAAATTGTTGCCGACGATGAAAATTGGCAAGATTACGAAAGAAAGTGTAATCTTAAACTACTACATTCAGAGGGGTTGGCCCATTGATATTCGATCAATTATTGTGAAATCTGTTTATGGCCTGATCGTTCAAGGATCATCCCAAGGGCTTGGACATCCTTCCACAATTTTCTCTATTTGCGGTTTGTTTCAAGTTTCGTACGAGGTTTGGGAGAAGATTCTGCTACCTTGGAAACTCTTAGATCCAACTCAGATGTTCCCAACCATTGATGGAGAGAGTGGTGTACGCTTGATCCTGGATCAAGCTTCGCATAATTCTGTTCCAGTTCAACCTTTAGTAGCAAACAAGACACCAATACTCATGCATAGAATCAAAAGTCTGGAGAATCAGGTACAGAACTTAACAAGCACAGTTAACAATATGTTTGATTTCTTCGATCACATCAATTGGAGAATGAAAGAGCATTTTGACCATACTGGACAATTTCAAGCAAGTTCGGTGCGATTGATGATAAAGATGGGATGGATCGATGAAGACTCCACTGAAGAATTCCCATTCTGACCTTTTTACAACTTGTTTGTCCATGTTCAAACAATGGGAGATATCAAAGGAGAGGCCAGTACTAGTTTAGAAGAGTAGTAGACTTAATTAGTTTATTTCAGTATATTGTGTTTGATTTAAACAATGTTTGTTTGTGTGTTTGATTAGTTTGCTTTTAATCTCAGTATAGATGAGATTAAGTTTCAAATGTTTCTTTTCAACGTTTTAAGTGTTGTGGCTTGGATTGCGATGCTGATTGATGGATTTAGGTTGAAAGAATACCTACTTACGTGTGTTATGTATTGTGTGTTGCAAAAACTTGGATTCAATATATATAAATGTGAAGTTTGTTGTGTGCACATTTATTTGTGTTAATACATCACTAAATTAATTAAAATATATAATAAAAAGGATCGAACGGATGACGACGAGGCTTAAAATTGAGAAAAATCGCAAAATGTTTAATTTTAGAGAAACTCACCGACAGCTCGATTTTCTCGAAAAGAGTAGGAAATTAACTCCATAGAGCCCGCCGAAGGCGTGGTCGCGCACTATTCATCTTCTTCTTCCTCTTTTTACCCAAAAAACCAACCTAGGGCTTGAGAGATCTAGGATTTGGAGCAATTTCAACAAATTTTAACACCATATTTCATCTTCCCTTGGTAAGTGCTTCACTCCTATGTAAAACTTTTTTATTTTCACCATGAATTTCTTCCACATTGAGAAATTTTGGAAATTTTGAAAATGTCGACAAAAGACTTAGAAGGAATTCATGGAAATTGATTTAGATTTTTTTAAACTCCATTTAGAGGCCATTGTGTTATTATTTTGGAGATTAGTTGGAATTTTTTGTGATTTGATAGATCGAACGATGGCTCCAAGATAAAAGAGAAGACTTAAATTCAACAAAACTTGATTCGTTAATGCGAAAGCCCAATAGAGGTACCTTCACTCTTCCAAAGTAAGAAGTATATTCAAGATAGAGTTTTTGAGAATCCTGGAGGAGAGGTAGAACAAATTATCAAGGAGAGAGGATGGGAGAATTTATGTTATACAACAAACAAAGCTGTTGTCAAAGTTGTTAGAGAGTTTTACTCGAATCTGACTCAAATTGAGGACGAGCCTGTCCAAGTAAGGGGTTTTTCTATCGAATTTAGTGCTAATAGAATTAACACTTTTTACGAGCTTCAAGACTATTATACTAGCGAGTTTGAAACTTTTGGAACAATGGAAGGTCCGTTGGATGATGTTATCGACTTTTTCACTGATGGGAAAGGAGTTTGGAAAATAAAAATCTTGAACTGATTAATTTTCCACTGTCCATGATGAATGCCACTGCTAAGGCATGACATTATTTCATCTGTTCAACTCTGCTACCTACATACCATCATAGTGAAGTCTCTAGAGAGAGAGCTATTCTGAATTTCTATATTCAGAACAATAAAAGAATTAATGTGGGGAAGATAATCTATAAGAATATTATGGCTACTATGAGGAGTGAGACAAGTGGATATTTAGGCCATCCTGGCCTCATTTATGCACTTTGTCAACTATCTGGAGTTGAAGCAAGGGATGATGAGGAATGAGTTTATCCTATGAGACCCATTAGTAAAGGAAATATAAAGACTTATACATCCCATGAGGAATGGAGATCAGGGAGTAGGAGCAAAGAACCATCTACTAGTAGAGATATCCCTTCTACTAGCTATGACCCTCCTGCCTCCAGTTCCCCTACCTTGTATAATCTGATGAATGTCATGACCCTGCAGAGGAAAAGTTTTAAGAAATTAGATGAAAGATTAGAAAGGATTGATCACAAGATTGAAGGGTTAGAAAGAAGACATGATCATGATAGTGAGTATCTTCAGAGGCATTCAGATTTTGAGATGGCTTATTACGATGCTCAGGCTAGATACTACCAAGGAGAGCCATATGTGACTTTTTCAGAGTACCCCAGATATACTCAGTATCAGACCAATCCTTCTGCTGACCAGGGTGATGAAGACATTGTGTGGGATTTTGATGTTTGATCATTTGATGTGACGTATTGTTTTTGTTTTTGGTTTTTTTTTGTTTAAGTTGTTGAACTTTTATTCTTATGGATTGTATTGTGGACAATGCTTTAATTTTCTGTGATATGTGTTTAGTGTGGTAGTTTACATTTTCATTTCTAGATGCTTGTGATATATGTAATAGTAAGTGTAAGTGTGATCTGTTTAGTTTAAATTAGTAAACTATTTGTTATGTGTTGTGAAATGTATATGTCCTGTGTAGTATAGTTAGTTGTTTTTATTTAATGCATAGTTTTATATACTTGTTTTAAAATTTCATTACCCCAGCAAAAATTCTAAACTATATATCTGTAGAAAGGATTTTAATAATTACATAACAGTTGAAGTTAGAGATTTTGAAAAGAACCTGCAAATTTCAAAATACAAAAATGCTTAAAGTGCAAAGGTATGAGTTTTATATTTAGAATTTTTTCCCTTTTAACCATGTACTATTTCTATTTATAGAAAACTTTAAGTTTGGGGGAGGGAAGAAAAATCTTAACTATTATATGTTCTCAAATAACATATTTTCAAAAATTATTAATATGATTTTTTAGATAAAATTTAATTCTAAATACTATGTTTAGATTCTATCTAAATATTATAAAAGATTCGAAGAAATATTTTTGATAATAAAAATTAATTTTGTAAAATAAGATATTTAGTATAAGAGAATAAGACTATAGTTAACTATTTAAAGTAAAGAAAACTATAGTTTGAAATATTAAGAATCTGATGAATTCAGTTGAGAAAGAAAAGATTGGGATTCAATAATGTAAAAACTATGAAGTACATATAAGGTAAAGAATGTTGAAAGTTTCAAATTTAGGAAAAGAAGAGTGAAGTTCAAAATTATTAACAGGCTATCCAAAAATAGTAATCCTCACTTGAAAAAGAGAAAGAGGATTGAAAAACAATCCTTGAAAAGAAAAGAAAAGAAAAGAAAAAATATATATATATATATATATATATATATATATATATATATATATATATATATATATATAAGTGAGGAGAAGCTTGAGGAAATGTCTTATCAAAAATTGGCTTCACTTGGATTAACCTAAAAAGAAAACTAAAAACATTTCTGAACTTATATTTATGACTAGTTTCTTTACTTTATAGTTTCCTCATGAATTTTCTATCTTCTGAATTTTCTAAGTGAATTGGTATTGCAATATATAGTCATTTTTTAAATAAATAGAAGACTAGAACTCTTAGACTTGATAACTAAATAGCATTATACTTGCAAAATTAATCTAATTGTTTAAAAATATTTCTGAGAATTCTTATTATAATATTTATTTAAATCAAAATTATAGTATTTCTGAATTAAAACTTTACCACAATAAATCATAATTTTTATGTAGTATTAAGGATTACTTGATGGCAAGTAATAGTAAAGTTTAAGGGATTTTGACCCAAGAAAAAAAGGTCAAGATTTTCATGCTTATTTTACACTGATTTTGATGAAATTGCACTTTAAAGAAAGATATTTTTGGTATTTTTATGCAGGTATGAAAAATTAAGGATAAAGGAAAGAAAATATGCAAAAACGAGTAGATTTGGAGCAAAAAGGACTAAATTATGCAAATTTGTCCTAGGCCGCTCACGGCGAGGTCGAGGCCGCCGACCGCGTGATTTTCCCGAGAGTTCAGAATTAATTGCAAGGGAGGCCGTCGACGGTGAGGATTGAGGCCACCGACGGAGGGAACTGTTTAAATGCATTGTTTCTAGAAGGCCGCCGATGGCAGGGTCGATGGATCTTTCCCAAAATACGTTGAATGTGGAAAATTTTCGAAGGGGTGCCTTCACAACCCTCAGAGACTCTTCTACAACTTTAAAAGGAACGAATTTAGGCCGAAAAATGGCTCTTCTTCTGGTCTCTAAAGTGATTATTAGTGAGTCCATAGTGTAAAAGAGAGTCTATTAGTGAGTTTAATTTAGTGAGTAGTGAGTTCAAATAGAGAATTTGTAAGGAATTCTTCGAGGGATTGCAAGAGTGGAAGGGAAGTGAGAGAACTCTTCCACATTGACATTTCAAAGGAGAATTCCAAGGAAAAGATCCAGAAGAACTTTAAAGAGTTTGCTTGGGGAGGAATTTGAGATAAGTAGTGTTTATTTTTTTTAGTGTGTAGAACTTTACTTTAAAATATGAAATTTAAGTTTTATTGCATCCTCTTCATGAATTCTGAGTACTTGTTCTATCTTTCTCCTGGTTTTGATATTTTTGTGAAATGATTATATAATTAGTCTATTAAATAAATTATAAAAGAAGTTGTGATGGTACTATACCTAAACTTACTTTACTATATGAATTGGTCATTTGTATTGTTAAAATCCGAGAAGAATTCTTAAGACCTGACCGTGGGCTAAGAATTTTTAACTTGTATGTATCACATTTCTCTTTGCGAGGTAGACGAATAAATCCTTGAAGGGAGAAGTGCAAATAAATAGAGAAATAATAATAATCGGGCGTAGAATTGGAGATTTTAGAGTGACAAGCTAAAATCCTCAATTCGGTCCTATCGTTTGGGTGCTGATGTGTAGATTGTTAGCCCTCAGGTGAGGGAAACGTGGGAGCTCCGACGTGAGAGCCGGTATCTTCCAAGTCTAGCCGTAGAATCAGTAACCAAGCATAGGATTAGACAATTTTCTTTATGCCTGAACCAAAGAGTAAAGAATATGTATGCTCCTATTTGGCACAACAAATTAAAACCAATTATAACTATCATTTCAATTAAATATCTTAACTAAGGAGAAAGATTCTTGTTATTATCTATATTTGAACTTAACTTTAGTAGTATTAGTAAATAGTTAGTAAAAATAGTTTTTAATATAAGTTTTATATTATTATCGATTGCATATTAGTGACAAATATGCATTTCGATTTAGTTGTGATTTTAAATTGGTTTTTATAATCCTAGTCCGTAGGCTTTAATATTTTCTCTATGTGGGATCGATATCCAGGACTTCATCAGAGCCCTGTATTACTTGAACGATACATATACTTGCATTTGAAAGTAACTCTGTGATTAAAAGATTAAAATATTTAATTGTTACTAAAATTAAAATTACGCTCGAAGTAAAGTGACCCACTTTTAAAATGTTTGCAATTTATGTTTATAGCAACGGCACCAAAAACTTAATCCCGCTTTAAATATATATATATGACTTAATGATGAAATGTATAATGTGGATTCTACGCAAGTATACGTATCGTATCAAGTAATACAGGGCTATAGTGGAGTCCTGGTTATCGATCCCACAGGGAAGTTTTTAACAGATTTGTTTTCAGCTAAATTTAAAGGAATTACTTAATAGTAAACAGAAATTTAAGGTAAATACAGCAAACTAAAGTAAACTAATGCTTGAAATAAGTTGATTTAAATAATTCAGAAAAATTATCCTTCTCCTTGTTTTTAGAAAATTAAGTGGATGATAAATTAAATAGAATTCTTAAATTGTGTTGTGACAAATAGGAGCATTCCTATTCTTTACCCTTTGGTCCAGGTGCAAAGAACATTGACTAATCCTATGTTTGATTACTGAATCTGCGGCTAGGCTGGGAGGATGCGGTCGCCACTTCGGAGCTCCCACGTTCCCCTCACTCGAGGGCTAACATCTACACTTCGGCTCTCAAACAATAGGACCAAATTGAATATTTTAGTCTGTCACACTAAAATGTCCAATTTTACGCCCGATAGATAATATTTTCATATCTATTTGCACCCTCCTTCCAAGGCTTTTGACTTCCCTGAATATTGGATGTAATTTATACTATAGTTGATAATTCAACATATTTTAAGAACTCAATTGGCCAGATTGAAAGTAAATTAAGTTTTAAGTAAAAATTATCACAATTTATTTTAATATGTATATTAAGTACTTCTATTTAATTTCATCAATTCGCATAATTTTCATAAACAAGGATAAAGACTAAGAAAACTACTCAGAATGCATGGAAATAAAATAAAGCATGGATTTCATTTAAAGTTAACAACAATAAACAAAGATACTTATCTTAATTTCCTCCCTGACAGACTCCTTGAAGTTCCTTTGACTTTTCCTTCTAGTACAGCAAACTTCTAAATAACACTCAAATAAACTAAAGAAACTCACTAATGACTAACAACAGACTCACTTAAGACATCAAAATAGACTCAGACTCTCTAAAATAGACACACCTAGACACTAGAATTCAGCCTCTATTTATAGAGGTAGGCAAAGGTCCAAGGGGTGCTTAAACACCTCTTCAAAAAGTGTCCAAGTTCAAAGTATTTGCATTTTGAACTGTCTCGCCGTCGGCGGGAAAAGACCTCGCCGTCAGCGGGGCTTCTATAAGGTCTTCAAACCACGCGATCTCGCTGTCGGCGGGCTCGGGCTTGCTGTCGGCGAGGTAGTTATAATTCCTTCAGAAATTTTCTTCATGATCTCGCCGTCGGCGGCCTCGATCTCGCCGTCGGCGACTTAGTTCAATTTGCATAAATTTCTTCCTTTTTTTATCCATATTTGCTCCATTTCATGCTTTTTGCTTTAATCACTTATAAATCTTCATTCATGCAGTAAAATAAAGAAAATACCTTTCTTTAAAGTGCAATTTCATCAAAAAATAGATAACAATTTCTTAATGAATTTTTCTGTGATCAAAATCCGCAAACTTAATTATTACTTGTCCTCAAGTAATTTTAATACTAAATAAAAATAATGATTTCTATAATAGAATTTTTCAATTCGGATAATATGAATTAAATTTAAATAACATTATAATAAAGTAAAATATAAATATTTCGAGTAATTAAATTAACTTTATAGATATAAGATTATTTAGTTATCAGGTCTAAGATTTCTAGCTTTCTATTTATTTCAGGAATGACTATATTTAAAAAGAGTAAATTTCTTAAGATATTTAGATGATAGGAAGTTCAAGAAAACACTATTTAGAAAAATACTAATCCATAAATATAACTTTAGAAATATACTTAAGTTTTACCCTTTAGGTTGATTTTATTGAAGCCAATTTTTGATAAGGCATCTCCTCAAGCTTCTCCTCACTTTATGTTTTTCTTTTCTTTTCTTTTCTTTTCTTTTTGGATTGATTTTCAATCCTTCTTCTTCTTTTTCTTTTTCAAGTGAGGATTACTATATCTGGATAGCCTGTTAATAATTTTGAACTTCAATTTCTCTTCCTAAATTTGAAACTTAAAATATTTCCTTGCTTATATATATTTCATAGCTTTTACTTCATTGAGTTTCTATCCTTTCTTTTTCACTTAAATACTTAAGAATTTTCAATTTTTAGAATATAGTTTTCCTTACTTTATATAGTTTACTATATTCTTATTCCTTTTAACCAAATATCTTATTCCATCAATTAATTGAATTACTAGAAACATTTTCTTTAACTTTATATAATAATTAAATAAAGTAATTCATGTTTATTGAATTGAAAAACTACTATGTAAAATCATTTAATAATAATTTTTTTGAAAATAGAAATTGAGAACAATTTTAATAATTAAATTTGTATTTTTACCTTCCCCCAAACTTAAATTTTTCTATCTATACTAAATAGTAAAAAAGGGAAAGTATATAGTAAAATTCATCATACCTTTGAGCTTTAAGTATTTCTTGTCTTTGAAATTTTTGCAGGCTTTTTCATTACTTACGTAACTCGTACTGTTAGTATTCTTTCACATATAGTATTTAAAAGAAAGTGCAGGGATGAAATTTTAAAATAAGTATCAAACATAACAATTGAAAACTTTATCTATTACTACACATACAATTAACTAATCTATTTTAAAACATATTAAAACAATCTAAACAATGTTAACATTCATAACTTATAAAAACTTAAACTAACATCCTATATATATAAAAAATTGCAAACTAATTTAACACACATAAGAAGTCTAATATCATAGCATAAGCAAACATACCAACATCCATAGTCTCTAGAAAGTACAGAATAATTACATACAAAATAATAAAGTTTCCCAAAATAACAACAAATCTAAACCAACTGAATAAACTAAACAAATGCTCTAATCTTCTGCATTAAAATCCCAAACTATGTCATCTTCCTGATCTCCAGGCTGAGAAGGTTGAGCAGGCTGGTACTGTGAATAGCGGGGGCACTCTGGAAAGACAACATCTAAATCACCACTCCTATATCGACGTTCAGCCTCATAATATGCAATTTCGTATTCTGAATGTCCTTGGAGATATTCGCTATCATAATCGTGTCTTCTTTCCAAGCCTCCGATCCTTTGGTCTATATGCTCAAATCTTCTTTCCATATTTTCTCCAAATAACTCAAAACTCTTTCTACTCGTGGTTAATTCATTCATCGGATCTTGAAGGGTAGGAGTGGTGTATCGAGGGGGTTCATAACTAGTAGAGGGTATATCTCTACTTGAAGAAGGTACATAATCCCTTGTCCCAGATCTCCATCCTTCGTGGGATTCATATTTCTTTATATTAGCCTGAGTAAGGGGTTTCATAGGTTCAATCCATTCCTCATCATCTCTTGTCTCTACCCCAGATAATTGGCAGAGTGCATAGATAAGACCAGGATGTCCTAGTCCTCCTCCACTTTCATTTCTAGCGGTGGCTAATATATTTTTATAAATAACATTTCCCACATTAATACTCTTCTGGTTCTGAATACAGAAATTCAAAACTGCTCTATCTCTTGTTACCTCACTATGGTGGTAGGTAGGTAACAAAGTAGAACAAATAATAATGTCGGGCTTTAGATGTTGCATTTAGCATAGAAAGAGGGAAGTTTACCCGTTCTCGCTGCTTTATCTTCCAGACTCATTTCCCATCAGTGAGAAAGTCGATCACCTCTTCCAGTGGTCCTTCCATAGTTCCAAAAGTTTCATACTCGCTGGTGTAGGTTTCTCGTACTTCATAATAAGCATTTATTCTAGCAGCGTTGAATTCTACAAAATATCCTCTAACCTTAACCGGTGCATCTTCAGCCTGTGTTAAATTTGCATAAAATTCCTTTACTACTTCTACAGCTGCTATGTTGGTCACGAAACAGAAATTTTCCCATCCTCGCTCCTTAATGATTCGCTCAACTTCTCCTCCTGGATTCTTGAAAACTCGATCTTGAATGCATTTTATTGCTTGTATGTTTTGAAAATATCGAGTTTGTGCTCTTGCATTAATGAATCGGGTTTCGTCATAATCTATCCGTCGCTTTTGTCGTGGAGCCATTTCTCGATCTGTGAAATTTGCAAAAATCTTAACTAAACTTCAAAATATTACTAAGAAGGCTTCCTACAACATCTAAAATCCATTTAAATCAATTTCCATGAAATTCTTCCAAGTATTTTCTCCACATTTCGAAATTTTTCAAAATTCTCCAATGTAGAAGAAATCCATGGTGAAAATCAAAATTTTTTGCATAGGAGTGAAGCTCTTACCATGGGAAGATGAAATCTGGTGTCGAAAAGTGTTGAAATCGCCTCAAATCCAAGATCTCTCAAGCCCTAGGTCGGTTTTTTTGAAAATTTGAGGAAAGGGATGATGAATAGTGTCGGTTGACCGGTCAAATATAGGTCTTTTCACGATCTCGCTGTTGGCGAGATTTTTCTCACCGTCGGCGAGCTAATTAATTTGATAAGGCAAAAGTTTCGGGAAAAATCCGCCGTCGGCGAGCTCGGTCTCGCTGTCAGCGGGTTTTCTCGCTGTCGGCGAGATAATTCTCGCCGTCGGCGACTTCCTAAAATTTTTAAATTTTTGAAATTCGTCAATCATTTTCAACCTCGATTTGCCCTTAATCAATCTTCCGATCACTTAATTTAATAATAGTATGAAGATTAGATGCTTAAACTCACAAAAAGTTCACACAACACAAACAATATCACTTTATATATGAAATCCATGAGACTTACAAATTTCACACTAACAACTTAACACATACTTAACTTAAATGTTCAAATCCATAATACTCAGCATCACAATCCACACCACAACACTCTAAACGCTAAGACATAACAATTACATAAAATCTTATCAATTCTGAGATGATCAAATCAAAGTTCGACTCATAATAAAACCTAACTCCAAATCAACACATATATACACAAATATATGACATAAACATAGAAATCTTTCTTACTCTTCAGTGTCTGAACTATCATCTTCTCTGATATTCCCTATGCAACGCAGGTGCACAAATAAATTGTAGAAAGGTCTGAAAGGGAATTCTGCAGAAGATTCTTCATTAATCCATCCTTTCTGTCTTAGTAGATGAATAAAACCGGCCTCCGGATGTCCAAGTATGATCAAAGTGCTCCTTCATTCTCCAATCAATGTGATCAAACATATCGGAGATATTGTCGATGGAATTCATCACATTTTGCAATTCTTTCTCCAATCCTTTAATCTTCTTCGAATGAAATTAGTTTTATCGATAGAGGGCCTTGCTAAAGGATTGTTCTGTGATGCCCTGTCAGAAATAATGGTATTCTCATCATTGTTATCCAAAGTTGGAAACATATCAGTAGGATCCAGTGGTTTCCATGGTAAAAGTACTTTTTCCCAAGCCTCATTAGAAACTTGGTACTGACTGCATAAAGCAAATATAGTCGATGGGTGTCCAAGTCCATGCATTGACCCATGCACAATCAATCCCAATGCAGACTTTACTATTATTGATCCAACATCGATAGGTAATCCAATTTGAATACAGTAGTTTAAAATAGTGCATTCCTTTGAAACTTTATTTACCCTCATAGTAGGTAATAATTTGGATGAGATAAAGAAATGTCAATGCTTCGAGACAGGGTTAAGAAGTGATGCAGCAAAACTGACATACCCGTCTTCGCGTAACTCCCAATCATCAGGTTCGTCGGTCAGATATCTGTAGATCTCGTTCATATTGTATCTTGAAGGCACGAAAGTTGGAATAATGACAAACGAGGTATTCTCTATAGAAAACAATTCGTTTACCCTTGAAGGAGTAAATGTTACCCATCTTCCTCTGACGTAGACATTTCCATTGTTGATCGCATGTAAATTAGAGTAAAACTCTTTAACTACTGGTATAACTACAGCGGACGTCGTATAACAAAATACCTCACAATGCCGCTGTGCGATCATTTCTTCGATTTTTGTAGTGGAATTCTCTACTTCTCTGTTGACAAATCCTCTTTCTTTAATAAGTCTTTTCTTCATCAAGCCTTTGTTGAAGATTCGCTGCGCCTCCGAATCGACGAATTTTCTTCGGTTGAAAACTTCAGATTTTGTGGTTTCTAAGAGTTTGGTGGCCATTTTGGATCGAAAGGATTGGTCTCTAGTCGTTCCTAAGGAAGAAAACAGTGTAAATTTGGTTTTGGAATATTTTCCTACGAAGAAATGGATTAGATCCGTCCAAAACTGCACGAAAAATCTTTAAGAAACCAAATTTTCAACTGCCTCGCCGTCGGCGGGAAGTTTCTCGCCGTCGGCGGGAAGTTTCTCACCGTCGGCGAGCTAGTTATAGAACTGACTCAAGTCATGGCGCACGATCTCGTTGTCAGCGGGCTCGGGCTCGCTGCCGGCGAGATTCGTAAAAATCGCCCAATTTCGCTCTGGTCCGATTATTTTCTGATCTCATCATATAGGTTCAATTTTGTGATGATTCTAATAAAAAATTTGAGTAGTAAGATTTGTTTTAATAATATAGACTCACTAATTTGTAGATACTTAAAATAAAAGACTACCAAGGGTTGTCTCCCATAAAGCACTTGGTTTAACGTCGTCAGCCCGACCTAATTTCAGTTAGTAATCAGGTTGACTAAGCATTAAAACCTCTTTAAAATTTAGTCTTCTACCTTCGAAATATGGTTTTAATCTATGTCCGTTTACTTTAAATCTATGTCTTGTTTTTAGATCTTCAATTTCTATAGTTCCATATGAAAATATTTGAGTTATGGTGAAAGGTCCTAACCATCGAGATTTCAATTTCCCAGGAAATAATTTCAATATAGTATTATATAGTAAAACTTCTTGTCACAGTTCAAAATTTCTCTGATTAATCTTTCGATCATGCCATAATTTCATCCTTTCTTTATAAATCCTAACATTATCATATGATTCGTTTCTTAATTCTTCTAATTCATTTAATTGCAACAATCTCTTCTCACCAGCTTCTTTCATGTTATAATTAAGTTCTTTAATCGCCCAATATGCTTTATGTTCTAATTCAACTGGTAAGTGGCAAGTTTTTCCATATATAAGCCTGTAAGGAGTCATTCCAATCGGAGTTTTATAAGCAGTTCTGTATGCCCATAATGCAGTGTCTAATCTTTATAGACCAGTCTGATCTATTAGGGTTTACAGACTTTTCTAATATACGCTTAATCTCTCGATTAGAAACTTTGGCTAATCCACTAGTTTGTGGATGATAAGCAGTTGATATCTTATGCATAATATTATATTTTTCTACTAGTTTGTGAATATATTTGTTTCTAAAATGAGCTCCTCCGTCAGTGATAATCACTCTCGGCATTCCAAATCTAGTAAAAATATTTTTCATTAAAATTTTTAAAACACTTTTATCATCACACCTAGGTAAAGCTTGTGCTTCAATCCATTTGGAAACATAATCAACAGCTACTAATATATATGAGTTTCCAAATGAAGGAATAAAAGGTCCCATGAAATCTAATCCCCAAAAATAAAAAATTTCAACTTCTAATATAAAATTCAGAGGCATTCCATTTTTTCTCGATATGTTTCCTACTCTTTGGCATTTATCGCAGGTTTTATATATCTATATACATCTCTAAATAGAGTAGTCCAGTAGAATCCAGATTTTAGAATTTTATACGCAGTTTTATCTGTCCCAAAATGTCCTCCAAAATCAGAGTCATGACATTTTTGAATAATTGGTTCAGTTTCTTCATAAGGCACGCATCTTCTAATGATTAGATCCTTACATTGTTTATATAAGTATGGTTCATCCCAAAAGTATGTTTTAGTATCTGTTGACCTCATTTTTTATGAGGTCTTCTCTTCTTCTCTTTAGTACTTAGGATCTAGCCTTAGGCCTTTTCCTTTGATCATCCTGAGGAGTTAGAATTGGAACCCACCACTTAGAAATTCAAACCACTTCTTAACTCCCTGCAAACTCCACAAACTTGATTGTAGACCCCTAATCACCTAGAGGGTTGAAATCAAATGTGGAAGTTTAAAGGATGAGTTCCTATAGGACTCTTTGGCCTTAGGACTGCCCTGGGTGGCCTGGTTTGGTGAAGGGTTGTGTCGGCATATTTTTAGGTTGAGTGTTGTATTTTTTAAAGAGAGTCGCCTACAAAAATTGTCGGCGAATTTTAATTTAATTTAAATAAATAATTTGAAAAGTAGTATTTGATTTTGAAAATAATTTTGAATTTGAAAATTTTAAGATATGAAATCAAACTGATCTCACATCCCGAATAGTTTATATAAACGAGCGCCGCACCACAAACCGTGTATCTATCCCGAAGAATAGACACACTTGCTTGATAATGGGGCTCGATTAAATAAACTAGAAAGGTTTGTGACATCCGTTTGGTCTGCGAACCAATTTTATAAGCCGACAAATTCCACAGCTTAATATGAAACTATTAAACGGGGTTTATATTACTCAGGTTCTTAAAGTTCCCTATAAGGGCAAGCCCACATAGTTAATTACATCTTAAGTGATGGGAATCACCTAAGAAAACTCTCGATAATAATCAATAATTCTGCTCTCGAGAATTTCAAAGTTTAAGTTTTCAAGGGGTTGAATTTTGGAATTTCGATAGGGAATGGATCAAATTTGGAACATTTTTATTTTGGGAATTCAAAGGAAGAAAAGTAGGAGAGATCACGGATTCGAAGCGGACTTCGGTAATCTCCCGATTATCCTATTGTTTGGCTTGGATTTAGGAAAGTCCTAATGTTTATTTAATGTTTTAATCTTGCCAATTTAGTTAATTAGGGCTTATATTTATATGATAGAATCATACAAATTGCATAGAAGATATGAGGGTTTATGTCGTGCCGGACGACTACCTCGGAATCCTAAGACCGGTTAGGGCTTAATTTGCAATGCAAATGCACTAACGAAGAGTTGAGGATTTATGTTGCACTAGGCAAACTACCTCGAAGTCCTATGGCTTTGTTATTTAATTCTAAGAAAGTTTCTTTGAAGTAGGTTCGAAGTTTTGCCGACGACGATGGCCGTCTTGCCTACCATGCTCCGAGCTCCTTGTTGTTGCAGAGGTTTAGTTTTAGAAATCATAAATCAAGAGATGAGAGAAGTGTTCGGGTTTAGAGAAGTCTTAATTTCCAAGTGTTTTTTGTGTTTTAATTAAAACAAATCTTAAAGTTGATTATAACGACACCGGTTAAGATCCCACGGTTCCATCCTTCCAGCACCATTATTTTTATCGGATTCACTTAGTCCGAGATGAATTTGCTAAACTCAACTGAATGAGTTCCACACTTTCATTTAGACCGTGGGAAATCCCGTTAGCAACACGTAGGTTACATCATCCGAGGTATTCCCGATCATCCAACAAGACGTTTTAATTTAGTTGTAATTGTAGTTTTGTGTTCTGTTTGTGATTAAATTTTGAGTTGTCTTATATTTTGAAATGTTGTGGAGGTGAATTTTATCTTGTAGTGTCTTTTATTTTAATTTTGGGTTTCGAGTTTTGGTTTACGTCCTAAAGGTGTCGGTTTTCATGCAAGCTGTTGTTTATCATGCAAGAAAAATAAAGTGCATTTGCAATAAAATAAGCTGCAATAAAATAAAAGCGTACACTGGAGGGTCTTCCCGTCATCCCAAGCTGCACTTAAAACACGGTTAGAATATTTAAGCAAGTTCCTAGGTAAAGCTAAGGGAAAGGTTTATGGTTTTCTACCAAATTCCTAATCCTATAGCTAGTCGTTTCCTATGACGTCTAGGTTCTTTGTGTTTTTGGTTTGAAGACGATTTTCTTCATCGAAGAACAATTAAGTTCAATTGTTCTTGTAAATATCCTATCATATTGAGGAAGTGCTTAAGAAGAATCTTAAACATCTTTTCAATATTTCTAGGATTGTTTCAAGTCCAAATGAATTTAATTGTGTAAATGAATCGATCGTCCGAGGTTTTCAAGTTTTGTTAACTTGCTCAGTGAACTAGGACATTTGAATGTCCTGTAAGTGAAGTAACATTTCATTTTAATGTTCTATTTAGGAGTTATGATAACTAAAGCTCCTAAGGGCAAAATGATATTTAATGATTTGTAATTCAAATTTAAGTTCAAATTAATGATTTAAGTTTGGAATAGTGTTCAAGTTATTTTAGATTTATTTCTTCATGTCTTAAGTGAGGTTATTTAATTCAATTTAATTCAATTTAATTTAATTTAATTTAATTTAATTCAATCTAGTTTGATTTGATTTAATTTAATTCAATTCAATTTATTTGATTTAATTTCTTAATTTAATTTAATTTAATTTTAATTTAATTTAATTTAATTTAATTTATTTAATTTAATTTAATCAATTTAATTTAATTTATTTATTTAATTTTATTTAATTTAATTTAATTTAATTTTATTTATTTAATTTAATGTATTTAATTCATTTAATTTAATTTAATTTGTTTATTTAATTTAATTTAATTTTAACTTAATTTAATTCAACTTTTAATCTTAATTTAATTTAATTTAATTTAATTGAAATTTTTGAAAGAGTTTAATGATTTAATTTTAATTTAATGATTAAGTCTTTTAATATTTTAAATTTGAGTTATCATTTTAATTAAGAGTTGAGTATTAATGAGATGATTAATTTAGGGATTTTTAAATTAAAGAATAAATCTCTTCCTAATAACATCCCTATTTTAATAATTTCAAATTTATTATTCTTCCAAATTCAATTAATTATTTAATTAAAGTTTAATCATTTTAAATTGCTTAATGGGTTTCTACCCTTTAATTATTAAATTTCAATCATCCAAATCAGATTAGGATCAAATATTTTACTTGTTAAAAATTTTATTAAACCTAAAGTTTTAATTAAGGATTAAAATTTTAATTACCATTTTGCCCTTTAAGCCTAATAATTTCATAACTCACTAAATTGAACTCAAATGAACTTGAAATTTTTATGTGACTTCACTTATGTGTCAATGAAGACATGAGAGGAGAAAATGTGATTTTTCTGTATTTAATTTATTTATATAATTATTTTTTGTAGAAAATAGAAATTTCAAGGAAAATTCAATAATATGACCAAGGGAAAGTTTCTGTCCTTAAGAAAATTAGGGGACATTCCTAATGACAAGAGGACCACTTGGACCAAATTTTGTAATTTTTTGAATTATATTTTATTTATTAGAATTATTTTAAATTCTGGAGTATTAATTAATTTAAAAATAAAATAAATGTTGAAAAATAAATTTTACAATTTTTAAAATTCTCTCTGATATCAAGGATTCCAAAGAACCAAACTTTACAATTTTCTGATTTTTCTTTGATTTATTATAATTATTTTGGTGAAAATGCTAGAAAATACATTTTTTTTAATTTTAAAATTACCCTAGAGCTTTAAAAATTAATATCTCACTAAATAGACCTAGGAAAAATATGGGACTTGTTCCCAAGTGATTAAAATTCAAAATATAACATTTTAGTGAATTTTATTATTTTTGTGATTTTTATTATTTTTTAATTATTAAAAATATTAAAATAATATTAAAAATCAACTTTTTTAGAAAATTGAAATTTTAATTTTCTTAAACTCCCCTGATATCAGAGAGACTCCAAAACCAATTTGGTGAATTTTTGAAAGATATTTTGAAAGTTATGAATTTTTAAAATTTAAAATGACTAAGTGGCTTAATTAACCCAATTA
Source organism: Papilionanthe hookeriana x Papilionanthe teres (assembly GCA_022702705.1). Classification (NCBI taxonomy): domain Eukaryota; kingdom Viridiplantae; phylum Streptophyta; class Magnoliopsida; order Asparagales; family Orchidaceae; genus Papilionanthe; species Papilionanthe hookeriana x Papilionanthe teres. Next base: position 59,501,858 of record CM040439.1, on the reverse strand, counting down.
GTGGGGCTAACCAAATCCAATTGACCTCAAATTTTTATGGTGGGTTCCTCTGATCCTAAAGGTCAGTGGAGAATTGATTTCAAGTCAATTTGATCTATGGTTAACTCTAATTAATTAGAGATCTATTTTGGGTATTTAAGCCGATTAGGGTTAATCTGAGTGAATTTACCCAAATCCTATTTTTCCTAGGGTTCTCTGGTCATAAGGAACATCACCAAATTTTCCTAGAATTTATTTCACAACATGCTAATTTTTGAAATTAAAATACTTAAAACAGCAACATGCATTTGAAAAATCAATAACTCTTCATAGGGATGACCTCTGACTTTGGAAAATTCAGGGAATGTTCCCAAATTCGAGAGGCTTCAAAAGCCCTATAGTCTCATGCCATGGTGAATTGTATGAATGCATGGAGAATTAAAATAATGCGGGGAGTAAATAATTAATTAAAAATAAAATACTGGGCAAAATTAATTAATTTCTTTTCCACATTATTCTCCTCCGATTCAGCGAGCAAGAGGGTATTTTTATTTTATTTTTATGATTTTCCTACACAAAGATATGAATTTTCAAAGTTTAGGGAATTTAAATAAATAAGAAAATACCCTATTTTTCTATTTATCCACGCGGCGCCTCGTCGGCCTCGGCGACTCCGAATGCACGCGCGGCGCGCTCCCATTCGACGCCGCCATCCGCGTCGGCGCTCCGGGACTCGGCTGTATCGCTCCGTCTTCCGATCCGACGCGATCCTGGCCGTCCGTCCGCGCGTGTATTAAATGGACGGCATCCGTTCATCGTCCCCAAGTGTCCTCACCCGAGAGCCGTCCACACTAAATCCTTAAGATCTCACTCGATACTCGATGGATTTTCATGTTCTTATGCTCTATGGATTCGTCTTGAAGAGACGAACACATCTATACGGTTATCATGCATTGAAATTAAAGCATTTGAAATGGAGAATCTCCGAAGCTCGGGATGAAGAATTAACTCATACCTTAGCTGCGAGAGGTGAAGCCTCGATCGAGAGATGCTTGGCACGTTCGTTGGAGATGCGGGAGGCTAGGGATGAAGCACGGGGATGTGGTGAATTGCTCAGGTGTGATTTCCACCGAAGGCGATCACAACCTTTGGAGTACGGAACAGCTGGGTGGCACTGGAGATGGGGCTTTCGCTGGTGGACACCTTCCCTTGGTCCGGTGCGGGTGTAGGACCAATCAATTTGGGGATTGGCTCACTCGTGGAGAAGTGTCCTGGTTTTGGGTGAGATTTCGACTGCGAAATTGAGCTCGCGGAGAAGAAATGGCAGGGGGATCTCACTCGGGGATCAAGTGCTCTGTGTGTGGGGAGGAGTACGGGACAATTTTGGCGAGTTTCGGTAAGGTGCGGTTCGGCACCTCTCATGGCCGAGAAGGTGAGGGGTTTAAATAGGAGATGTTGGAGGGCCTCCCGGGGGAGTTGAGGGCTGGGATCAGCTGCTCTTGGCATGTGAAGAACAGCCATGGTGACCATTTGGAGTGGGGCAGCTCAGCAGGATGGAATTTTAAAGTTTGGCTCCTCCCAAGGTTTCGGGCATGGTGTTTTCCGGCGACTGGGTGGCCGGCCGGCCAGGCATTGGTCACCATCTTGTTCAGGTGGGTCAGGGCTGGGGCTTGGTGCAAGCAATTGGCAAATGCCATGTGTAAAAGGCTTGGATTAGAATGGAATGGGAGAGGGCTTATTTTGGCTCAAATTGGTCAACCCCTCCATTTGGGCTAGGTGCACCACCCAAGGCTTGGTTTAGGCTGAATAGAAAGTGATTTAGGTCGGCTTAATCGGTGGGGAATGGTCACCATCCAAGTACGATTAAGCTTAAGCAAGATTAAGGAAATCATGGGAGTGGTTAATCACCTTTAGGAATTAAGGAAAGAGCCTCCTCCTTTTTCCCAAAATGGCATGGTGACATGTAAAGAGGCTCTCATGGCTTGCATATGGCTCATGCATGGCTTCATGGCTCCATTTGGCTTGGGAAAAGGTTGGGTCAATTTCATAAAAAATGGGTTTTAAGAATTTTGGATATTTTGGTGTGAATTTGTATGGGGCTTGATTTGGAATTGTTTGATGATGGAATTGAAACTTAGGGAATGATTTTCATCAAATGGATGACAAATGAAAATGTCATATGGGCTTTAGAATCAATTTTGGGCTTTTATATTGGGTGGAAATGGGCTTTTAGGGAGGTTTGGGGAAGTGGGCTTTTAAATTTAAAATGGATTTTGGGATGAGATTTTTGGTAAAGGCTTGGGCCAAATAATTGTTGAGTTTGGTTTAGGGATGCTTCATGAGTGGTTTGAAACAAATTTGAGGTGATTTGGGTTTGAATTGGGTTGGATATGGGCCTTTTTGGTAAAGTGGCTAAGGTGGGCCAAAATGGGCTACCATGGGCCAAAGTTGGGCTAGAGTTGAAATTGATGTAAAATTAATGTTGGGAAATGTTTTTGGGAGTGTTTCAAAGAGGTTTTGGCTTTGGTTAGGTTTTGATTTTGGGATTTGGGCTCATTTGGGCTAGGTTTAGGTTTAGGTCGAAATTGGGCTTTTTGATTTTGGGTTGAATTTGAGTGGGGTTTGGGTCGAAGTTTTGGGCAAATCATGTTAGTGTTTTGTTCATGGGGATGTTAAGGAAGGTTTGGAAAAGATTTGGGGTTAATTGGAGTTGAATTGGGTGAGTTTGGGCTAGGTTTGGGTCATAGGTCCAAATTGGGCTTTAAGGCCAAAAGTGAAATTGGACCCAAATTTCAATCAAATTAAGCTTGGCTTTGGTCTAGATTGGTGTTTGGGATGTTGAATTGAAGTTTAGAATTGAATTGGATCAGAATTTGGGTCAATTGGGTGGGTTAGGTTTGAGTTTGGGTTTACTTTGGGTTAAAATGGGTCGAATTGGGGGTTTTGACAAAAGTGGGGTAAATTGACAAAATTGGCCCATGGTGTAGTTGAACAAAATGAAATTGGGAATATTTGGGATTTTCTGGAATTTTCTGGGAATTTTCTGAATTTTTGGATTTTTGGGTCAAAAGGGGTATTTTGGGTATTTGGAAGATATTGGGGGGGTATTTTTGGAAAATTGAAGATTGGGTGGATGTAAGTGAAATGAAATCATTTTTGTTGAGCCATGAAGCCATATCAAGCCCACATGAGCCATGAAGGGACTCATTTGAGGCATTCACCATGTTGTTCCTAACCCTCTTAGCCGGGGCTTAGGGGTTAAGGACCATCCATGTGAATCACCTACATGAGTCGGGAAGTTAAGTTGGGTAAGGGTGTGTTTTAGGAGGTGTGTGAAAGTGTAGTGCATAGGTGTAGTGTATGTGTAAGTCGGCCCTTTACCGGACCGGGCCACCGCGAGCGGTCCTAAGGCCGAAGAGTCCTATAGGAACTCATCCTTTAAACTTCCACATTTGATTTCAACCCACTAGGTGATTAGGGGTCTATAGTCGAGTTTGTGGAGTTTGCGGGGAGTTAAGAAGTGGTTTGAATTTCTAAAAGGTGGGTCCCGATTCTAGTCCTCTAAGATAGTCGAAGGAAAAGCTGAAGGCTAGATCCTAAGTACTAAAGAGAAGAAGAAGACCTCATCGAAAATGAGGTCGACAAATGGACCCCCGATAGGTGTGGTGAGTGACGGAGCACACCGCGCGTATTGGTGTTGACCGAAACGATCAACAAAACCAACACGGATGTCCGAGTAACAAACTTAGGACAAAGTAGAAGAGCTTCCGTCGGGGAGTGTCGAAGTATCTCTACGGGACGGGAGATTCTTGAACTCTCGCTGGGGAAAGGAAAGGAGGTGAATCCCAAATCACATGATGCGGGAGAATTTCGATTTAGATTTTATTTCGTTTCATGTTCGAGTCATGATGTGTGAATTTAGATTTCAATTTGGAGTTTCGATTTAGATTGAAGTTTGTCGAGATTAATTTGAAGGAATTTGATTTGAAATGAAAATTGGAATTTTGAAGTTTTAGATGTAACATCTTCGACCCAAAAGAAGATCGAATCGATTAGATCGGGTCATTACAATGAGAAAAGATCTCGGAGTAATGTGGTATTGGATGTAAAATCCTTAACCTCGAGAGTTTGATTTGATGTATTTCGGTGCGATAGGAAAAGAATCCTAAAGCGGTGCGGTCTTGGATGTAAAATCCTCGACCCGAGAGTTTGAATTTGATGTATTTCGGTGCAATAGGAAGAGAATCCTAGAGCGATGCGATCTTGGATGTAAAATCCTCGACCCAAAAGTTTGAATTTGATGTATTTCGGTGCGGTAGGAAAAGAATCCTAAAGCGGTGCGGTCTTGGATGTAAAATCCTCGACCCAAAAGTTTGAATTTGATGTATTTCGGTGCGGTAGGAAGAGAATCCTAAAGCGATGCGGTCTTGGATGTAAAATCCTCGACCCAAAAGTTTGAATTTGATGTATTTCGGTGCGATAGGAAGAGAATCCTAAAGCGGTGCGGTCTTGGATGTAAAATCCTCGACCCGAAAGTTTGAATTTGATGTATTTCGGTGCGGTAGGAAGAGAATCCTAAAGCGATGCGGTCTTGGATGTAAAATCCTCGACCCGAAAGTTTGAATTTGATGTATTTCGGTGCGATAGGAAGAGAATCCTAAAGCGGTGCGATCTTGGATGTAAAATCCTCGACCCGAGAGGTTTGAATTGATGTATTTCGGTGCGGTAGGAAGAGAATCCTAAAGCGGTGCGGTCTTGGATGTAAAATCCTCGACCCAAAAGGTTGAATTTGATGTATTTCGGTGCGGTAGGAAAAGAATCCTAAAGCGGTGCGATCTTGAATGTAAAATCCTCGACCCGAGAGTTTGAATTGATGTATTTCGGTGCGATAGGAAGAGAATCCTAAAGCGGTGCGGTCTTGGATGTAAAATCCTCGACCCGAAGTTTGAATTGATGTATTTCGGTGCAATAGGAAGAGAATCCTAAAGCGGTGCGATCTTGGATGTAAAATCCTCGACCCAA